>JAYKKO010000019.1:11347901-12695802 GCA_037074685.1 Glyphodes pyloalis
CGCTTAAGAGGCTCAGTAACTTTGTGGTCTGGTGCGTTGAGGCTGGTCTTGCCACCCAGCCTCCGATACCGTACAGGGTGAATCTAAGACGGATCCCGGGCTGACCCGCGGAAAACAGGTGGCTCTCCGCAGCAAGACTGCACAGGCAGAGGTGAATCGCGGAGGAAGAGGAAGACCTTGGTGTTTCGTTGCCTTTGGGTTCCGCATCTTGAAGCGATCGGGGGCTCACTAACCCGGGTCTGGTGCGTTAAGACAAGCCTTACTACCTGGCCTCTTATCTCCCTGCCCTCCGCGTCATATTTTAATTCCCGAACTTCAGATTAATATTAAAAAACGTAACCTTTAGTCTTTTCGTTTCATTATTGGTAGTGGACCTAAAACTCTTTTGCCAAACGCATTTCAATTTTCACCATTTCCATTTCTAAATCGTCTGCTCGGTAATACGTTCCGCCGGCAACACCTATTTATTGTTCCAATCGGCGTTCTAATTATTCCGAGCACGCCCCTACCTTGTTCCGCGCGGAACACCGGAACGCGACCGAACCAATTTGTCTGTTCGCGGTTCCATTATGGTAACAACGTTTCTGGAACGTCGGAATACTGGTAGTATCGGTGGAAGAGGAGAATGGTTAAGGAAGTTCCTACACACCCTTCATTCCAAGGAAGTCATATTCGCGTCATGGACGCCATGCACCACTTAATAGGCTTGTATCTAGCTACAATAGGCTACACAAAAATGTCACAAAGTGCTTGAGCTCGCAAAGTGATTTATCAAACAAATCAAAATTAAATGCCGATATATTCTCAAACAATATTTTAAATTTCCGCAAAAGTCTGATATCGCTGTCTGGCTAGTTTTGGTATTTTGTGTATAATTTTTCTTTACTATTTATAAAATTTATTATAATTTATTTAATTTCATTGTCAAATCTATTCATCTACCAATTTTATAATTACCTATTTATTTCATGTTATTCTGATGCTAACTTTATTCAATTTCTTTTGTGTAACACCTTTAATTAAGATAGCACTCAAACTGTTATATTGGCATGTATAATTTAGTATTAAACAGTGTCTTGTTGGTGTTAATAAATAAATAAATAAATAAAGTTAGTTAAATTTTAGGGGATGAGCTATTTTATAAAGCCCTAATGCATTAGGTGATCTTGCCCTCAGTACCAAAGGTAACAGGTTCGATCCCCAACTGGCTGGCACCAAAATGAAACTTTATATTTGTTGTTTGTCTGGTATATTTTCTATTCTTTGGGGTATACATTATATGAGACTGCTTATCTAATCGAATTTATCTTATTTAGAACTAGCGGTCTAGGCGAACTTCGTTTCGCCTTAGAGGATTTTCCCTTTATATTTAATACTAGCTGTGCCCGCGACTTCGTTCGCGTGAACTACATCCTTTTATGATCGGTTTTACCCCTTTCTCCCCTAATATTCGAAACAAAAAGTAGTATATATTTTAAATCTTTGATCAAAGATTCATGTTTATATTGTGTATAGCTATCTGAAGGTGGTAAAACATCTAATTCACATTCTTGAGAGTTTCCTTGTCTATCCATACAGATAAAAAGCCGATTTTCTTCGGATCTGAGCGATGTCACTAAAACTCGGTGACCCGGTTTACTTAGGCCTGATACTACTGCAATCTGCGTCACTTCCGCCCCAGTAGACTTCAATGAAGGTGCATTTGATAATCCATCTGTTTGTGTTTCTCTTATTCTGTTTCTTATGAGGCAAAAAATAAAGTCTAGATTGGAATGTTTGTTTAATTACAAAAGAGGCTGATTGGAAATTAAATTTTCGATTGCAGTTTGGAGCATTAGGAATTCTCATTGATTTTAGGATTGAGGCAAATTTTGATGTATTGAGAAATCCTGCTGTAGAGGCTAACATACGATTTTTTATATAATTTGTAAGAGATAGATAAAGAAAACAGATATTTTTTTTGTTAATATAATATTAAGGTATTTATTTATTTTTTATTTAAAAACTTTATTGCACAAATAGGTACAACAGGTGGACTTAATGCTAGGGGCATTCTCTACCAGTCAACCCTTGGGTCACATCCGTTGTTATCGCGATGTGGGTTCTGTTACGGGGCGGGTCAGGAGTAAGTTTAAAAAAAAAAGAAGTTTTAATCCACAAACACTTTTATTTGAGTTAAAATAAGATCTTAGCGATTAATGAGTCTAATCGCGATGGAGGTCCAATTCTAACAAAGTCAAAATGTGTCCAAATCAATATAATACAAATACAAATACAAATTATTTATTCGCATAATATGGGTAGGTAATACAGATGTTATAGAAATTATAAAAGTTTCACCACATTAAGCCTTACTTATGGCATGCAAATATTTTTATTATTATATTATTATTTATTATTTTAAATTATTCTAAACAATGTCAATAACAAAATTTGTCCAATAAATATTAATTTACACTATAATAACATTTTAGAAGCAGAATGTTTTTACAGGGTGTTTGTATTTTTTTTTTAATATGCGTTTCATTTGACGACCTCCGTGGCCGAGAGGCGAGCGTGCCGGACTTTGGCGTCGCGCCATCTCAGAGGTTCCGGGTTCGATCCCCGGTCGGGTCAATATGGGAAACGAACTTTTCTGTATTGTCTCGGGTCTGGGTGTTGTGGTACCGTCGTTGTTTCTGATTTCTGTAACACAAGTGCTTAAGCTACTTACCACAGAATCAGAGCAATGTATGTGATGTTGTCCAATATTTATTTATTTATTTATTTATTCATTGACGTCAATGTAATAGGAAATAAGGATGATAGGTAAGCTATTTATTTTTAATAGCTGGCCGTGCATTTCCAGATTTCTTTTGCTTACCATAAGGATGGAACACTGTGCTTTAAAAAAAAATACGCATAGACATCCAGACACATATACACATTTTTTTTGTTGAAGAGATTAAAAGGTTTATTTCTAGCTGCTTTTTTCTTTTGAGTTTAAGTTCGCAATAGGCCATTTTTGTTTTTCCAATGAAGATTTTGTATAGCTCAAGCTGTGAACAACATCTAGTAGCAAATAGTTGTCGGATATGGACGTATCCGAACTTGATGAATGTATGTAATAATGATGAGTGAAAGAGTAAGAAGATAAACAGAAGACTGTGCATTTTGCCAGACGACGTACGACGAGGAAGACAATGGTGTGTGATTTTGTAAATATATTTGATACTAGCGAATTATTGTATTTGCACAGTATGTAATTATTTGATACCGGAGAACTTCGTTTCACCTTAGAAGATTTTCCCACTTTTCTGTTGAATTTTTTCCTGAATTTTCTTTGCTATAAACCTCACGGAGCCCGAGATCTTTCTAACGAATGCAAAACCGTGGAAATCGGTTCATGCGTTCAGGAGTTATAGCGTCAGGAAGGAAAACTCGACTTATTTTTTTATTTTTTTTATTTAACACTTCAAGATTGACCTCAGCCCACTTGATGTTAAGTGGTAATGAGGTCCTAGCTTAAGGGTGACAAGTACAGCATAATAAATCTGTTACTGGACTTGTCGCCCTTACCTTGAAGGCTTGACCCCTGCTACTAATGTAGCACCCCCCAGGAGCTCTGGAAACCTTACTCACACGCAGAAACACAACAACACCGAAGTGATTGTTATTTGGCTGCGGTCTTCTGTAAGGTGGAGGTATTTCACCAGTCGGGCTGCTCCAGTTCGAGCGATAAATCGCTATGCCCTACCTCTCTTATTTATAGTACTTTTATATAGTAAATTACTGTAAGATTTCTCTCATTACCAGCTACATAATTCTATAGGTACTATCGTCCAGTATCATTCTTGTGCTCACCCATCATGTACTATGGAGTCCTATTACCTGATTGGCAAACAATATCCACGTGTCTGTTGACCGTTAATATTAAATTGCGATTCAAGCGTGGTCATGAGCGATGCCATGCGTACAGTCAGCATCATTCGATTAAATACACTTAAGTACCTTATCAGATTATAACTTGTTTGTAAGTAGTACGTCAGTTTGGCAGTTAACTTAATGTGACAAGGTGCTAATTTGTAGGTGTGCACAGTCAGTAGCTCATGAGCAACTCTGTACCTTGTCACATTAAGTCACTGTCTATCTGACTTGCTTAGTTACGCGGTGATTTGGTACAAGTTTCTGAGGTGTATGTGCGTAAGTTAGAGTCTTTGTAAGTTAGAGTCTTTATAAGTTATTGTGGGGTAATGGGATATGTGGCCAAAGAAACCAAGGGTCCAACCTTATACATTATACAGCAGACATTGCTTGATGCCGAGTTCTTTAAGGATCATTAGTACGAAATTAGATCAAAAGATTCCGAGCATTCTTCTTCAGCTCCATCTCCTAGTTAAGATTGTCAGGTGCCAATAAATATCTTTATTTATTTATATATTTATAATAAGGTACGCAAACAGATTACTTTCAGATACATATCCTTATACTTAACATAACTTAAATATTACACAAAGGTTACTTCACGGTAAGAACTAAATTAGAGATACAATGGAGAAGAGAGAAAAAATAACACAAGCCGAAAAACTACAACTAAAAGTACCTTATATAAAATTTAACTTACATACTATGTTGGATGATTGAGGGAAGTCGATACATAGGTATATATCTGATGCTGACTGTACAGGAATCAACTGAATGTTTGATGGATCTTGTGTGCTGTGTTGCCGACTTTACAGTTTCAGTATAAATTTTACATTATGGTCTATCAACATTGCAACCTTAGGTAAGTAGCTTATGTGGCTATTTACTTTGAAATTAGATTAAGGTGTATTATGTATATAATAACTATGTATGTATATGTATATATGAACTCAGATACATATTTAAATAAATTAACATAGGTGCTTACCGTAGCATCTTAATATAATCGCACCTTTGTAGAACAAGGGCAGAATTGCAGTTTTTACAATTTTACAGGAGAGACATTTAAATACATATATCTTTTGCTTTTAATGTGGTCTAGCTCTGTTATCATTACTTTAAAGTTGTCCTCCTTTGCAAGACATATATACTTTATCCTATTTAGGCATGTGCTTTACAAGAATTAAGAACTTTAAGTTTTTTATCAGTTTTGTTTTTAAGGCAGTTGACAATTGTGCCCTTTTTATACCAAGGTGGCTGGTCGCCGTATCTACTTTGCCTTAGGTTTCCGTAGAATACCAGCGTCGTGGTGTCCACAGCGTCACCACGACATATGCTGAGCGGAGACCTTTTAGGTACCAACTATATTAGTTCCTGCCTGCACATTATATAAGTTAACTTTGTATAAACAGTGTGTACCTAATAAATATTTTTCTTTCTTTCTTTCTTTCTTTCTTTCAAAGGTGCTTTGCAATGTTTGATTGTTTTGTTCATGTACACAAAAACCTTACTGTTTTAACCTTATCACTAGAAATAAATACATGTTTTCTACGAGTATTTTTTATGTAAGACTGAATTTCCTTTGTAGGTTTAGGTCTTAAAGTTTTTAACAAGTGGCCTGATAATGTTAATCTCCCAAACCATCCAATTTGACGCTCATATTAAAATTTTAGTAAAAATGATTTTTTTGACCAGGTGCGCTAACATTTTTCTACTGGGCCAGTCCAATCTATACTAATATTATAAAGAGGAAAACTTTGTTTGTTTGTTTGTTTGGTTGTAATGAATAGGCTCAAAAACTACTGGACCGATTTCAAAAATTCTTTCACTATTCGAAAGCTACATTATCCACGAGTAACATAGGTTAAATTTTATTTTGGAAAAAAATAGGGTTCCGTAATATATTTGGGGTTTTCGGACACAAGGTGTAAAAAATCAACCAGAAAAGTTACTTATTTTGCGTACGCTGCCTAAACTATAAAAGATAGAACTATGAAATGTTCTAATTAATTGTAAATCTTATAAATATCTACAAAAAACTCCGCGACACACTATACCTATCTATGTCGAGTGAGGCACAACCACCATTTTTTAAATCAAAAATCTTGAAATTTTTTGGACTACTTTTAAACGCATTTATTTTACTCATTCTATTAATCCTTATCAAAATAATTTCTTTCATCACTAAGTACAGTTAATGTAGATGATATTTGGTCTTTGAATGATTAAAATTGGATGTTTAGTTTCGAAGTTATCTATACTAATATTATAAAGAGGAAAACTTTGTTTGTTTGTTTGTTTGTTTGTTTGTTTGGTTGTAATGAATAGGCTCAAAAACTACTGGACCGATTTCAAAAATTCTTTCACTATTCGAAAGCTACATTATCCACGAGTAACATAGGTTAAATTTTATTTTGGAAAAAAATAGGGTTCCGTAATATATTTGGGGTTTTCGGACACAAGGTGTAAAAAATCAACCAGAAAAGTTACTTATTTTGCGTACGCTGCCTAAACTATAAAAGATAGAACTATGAAATGTTCTAATTAATTGTAGATCTTATAAATATCTACAAAAAACTCCGTGACACACTATACCTATCTATGTCGAGTGAGGCACAACCACCATTTTTTAAATCAAAAATCTTGAAATTTTTTGGACTACTTTTAAACGCATTTATTTTACTCATTCTATTAATCCTTATCAAAATAATTTCTTTCATCACTAAGTACAGTTAATGTAGATGATATTTGGTCTTTGAATGATTAAAATTGGATGTTTAGTTTCGAAGTTATGTTTAATAAAGAGCTATAAAGCCCAACAGGCTTATTTTATGATCACGTTTATGGAAATTGCTCAAATACTTGAAAAAAATTGCGATCCTTATGAATAAGTTACCATAAACTTTGTCCTGAAACTAAAATTATGGAATGGATGAAAGATAATGTCAAGCTTTAGAATTTTCTCATTAAAAGATTGGTAATTATGAGTAGGTATATCTAATCTACTATATAAAAATAAGTCGGGTTTTCCTTCCTGACGCTATAACTCCAGAGTGCACGAACCGATTTTCACGGTTTTGCATTCATTGGAAAGGTCTCGGGCACTGTAAAGTTTATAGCAAAGAAAATTCAGGAAAATTTTCAAGAGAAAAGCGTGAAAATCCTCTAAGGCGAAACGAAGTTCGCCGGGGCCGCTAGTATAATAATATAGGTACGTATAACGTACATAGGTACAAATTAATAGTTCATTCGGATACCAACATGATTGTTGGTGGTCGCACAAAGGTACCGTTGACAAACGTGTAAAGTCATTTGTGCATTATGATCAAACGAAGTTGCACCTTTGTTAAGCCCATTTGGAATAAAAGAAATTTAAAAGTACCATAGTTTGTTTTTATTAAAGGGTTTTTGATAAACAATTTCTTGTACGATGAACACTACATCAAGGTGAACTTGCAGTTTGGTTATATTTCTTATACCCACCACAGAAGACCGGTATAATTTCATCAGTGTGTAGTGCAGTTTAAGATAATGTTAGAATCACGTCATAAACGTGATCGATCTCAGCCCTTTTTTTTCTGACGAGGGGAAATGCTTTGACGCACCGTACCGTCACCCAAGTGAGGTGACGGCGTGTGTGGGACTCCCTGCCCTTACAACGGCAGGACTACCCACTAAAACCCCCCGGTTGGAGCTCATCGCCAGTGGTGGTGCTGTGGGAAATCGGATCAACCTAACCAACAACAACACCACCGGCGGAATGATCACTTATGCGGCTCCGTCTCCTCCGAGTGGGGATTGGCGATCCAACTCGACCATCCCCACCTCGCAGTGGAAACCGGTGCAATGCCGGCTGTGCAAAGGCATCTCAACCCTGAACACGTATTATAGATAAGTGATCTAGTATTCAAGATGTGGATCTGTTATTAAAGATGAAGCCTTTACAGTAGACGTTGGTTCATTAACTTCGACCATCCACCTCCTATGGTTCAGTAGTTTTACGTGCTTGCAACCGTACCTTCAGTTTATAACACTGACATAACACTGTATTGTTACCATTACGCAACGAGATAATTCGAGAACAATTCAATTACCAATACAATACCAAACAAAAATTCGAAAAAAGACAAACCTTTACCCAACTTCATAAGGTCCAAATTCCAGTGGCAATTCGTCACGCAACGCTCTACCGAATTCAAGGATGGCACAAATTTTTTTGTCACACACAATCAGAGCGCTCATTCAACTGTAGAAAGGTCACACGAACCCTGAGATGGACCTGGTTTAGTGACCATATTGTTTTGGTCAGTCTAACTGGTCAGTTGTGTTCATAATATTAAATCGTAAAATGGGAGAGAAGATGGTTTTTGTTTTCGTGGGGTTGGCAGCCCTGGCCAGCGCCGTATTTATTGCGAAAGGTGAGAATGAAACTTCATTTATATCGCGTTATTTTCAGTTAAAAAGTATCATAATTTATTATATTTATTGATTATAGTTTTTACGAAGTAATGTACGGATACCTCACTCTTTTTACTTTTCACTGAATTTTAATGCGCGTATTATCATAAATTTTTAATTTGTTGTACTGACGGATAAAATCGTTGTTTTTTGACCGAGTTATCCTTCTTATTTCAAATACAATGTTGTACTTTTTCTAATCTTAATAAATCTTAATAACTAGGGAAGTCTGTAGGGATCCAGGCCAAAATTTCTCTGAATTTCCTGTTTCGGCAGCTAGCTGCTTGGATGCACAATCCTCCAAAGAACTCCCGCACGAGACCTCTTCTGAAAAATATTCCAAGTAACAGTTTTATCATAAAATTGCCTTAAGCAAGTATAGCAGAAATATCTTTTCATCCCTAAATCTCTATATATAAAAACTAGCGGTCCCGGCGAACTTCATTTCGCCTTAGATAATTTTTCCCGCTTTTCTGTTAAAATTGTTCAAATTTTACCAAGGATCCCTAATTTTGTATCCTATGTCAAATTGGAAGAATGTAGCATTCTATTGGTGAAAGATTTTTTTAAATCGGCCCAGTACTTTTTGAACCTATTCATTACAAACATACAAAAATAGGTACAAATCTTTCCTCTTTATAATACTAGTATAGATAAACGCCGTCACGCGTGATTTAATTTAAGAATAATATTATCGTCGTCGGTGAAAACTAATTATTTTACTTCTACTTTTTGAAAACATGCAGTCCTCGCGAACGAAGCCGCGGGTACAGCTAGTACAAAAATATATTTATCAGCCGAGACGAACAACTAAACGTGTCTTTCGAAGCACGAAGCATAGATCTAGTATAAGACTATTACAGGTGGTTGATAATGATGGGCGATTAGGGACATACTTGCAGTAACACCCTGATCTGCAATGCGAAAGACGTTTAGGCGGTGACCGCACCCTTCTCAACTTGGTCGGGTTCTCCCAGCAGACGTACTCCTCCGTAAAAGCGCAGGACCTGTGCACTTCATCGTGGGGGCAGTCTACTTCTAAAATAAAGATCATTTTCAAAGTTATTAGTAAGAGGCTATGCAGAACAGTTTTTTTCATAAGAAGCTTGTGCTAAAGGATTATTGTAGCCTATGGACGCTTGGCGGTAGGCAGCGAAGTCGCACGGCTAATTCGCTGCTGGGACCAGAGACGCCAGGCGTGGGGAAGATGTCCGTCACATCGGTTCCGAAGAGGTGGGGCGTGTCAGGTGGCCTGGCACGTTCCAGCCGCGCGCGTTATCGCGGTGAAGAGGGCCGCCTAGCGATAGGCGCGATGGGGAAGCCTGTGTAGACTCCGCAAGGGATCTCGATTCCCACACAACTGCTGCGTTGGCCGCCGAGGGGCTTTTAGTCATCGCGAGCTCGACACACTACTCTCTGTACCCCGCAAAGAGTGACAGTGCAATAGACATTACCCTCTAAAAAAACTCCTTTTTCCAAATAAGCTAATTAAAAGTGTATAAAAACTGTATTTATACTTACTTATCATTGTACATTCGGTGCTCACCAGCAATTGCAACAGTACAAGAAACATAATTCCGCTGCACTCGGTGCGACGCTGTGATGTTAAACAATCGAAAAATCAACGAGTACATAATGAATGCGTATTCGATTTATGGAAACAATCGAATACAATGAGCACGCGAAACTTGCTGAGCCGAGTAAAAAGATTTAGAAAATACAAGCGAGGCTAAAAAATAATGTGAAATTAATTTGATTGTACATCTACACCTCTGTAATCGTATTAGTTAAACTAGTCTTATTGGTTAAATTTATTAAAATAGAATATAAATATTTTGAAGTAGTTTTGTGTGAACTCGATTAATCGGACTAATATTCGATAGTTCTCGACAACAATCGTTCATCGCCTAAAATCCTAAGCCATCAGATTTAATTGTCGCCGCTTTAAGCATTAAGGAAGTAATTACAGCATGAAGTAATTAGTCGACTGTGAAATGAGTGAGCAATTAAGTTTACTGCCAGTTAGCCGTTTTAGGCGGAAATTGGACCTGATTTCGTAATGAAGATATTTTTCGTTCTTCTGTTTAGATGTTTTGGAAAAGCAACAACTATTCTAAATTTTCTCTAAGAGTCCATTTGGAGTATCTATCAATACACATAATTTTTTGAAACCGAATTTCATTTCACAGAAAACTATTACATGAATATTAATATATTTTTTCTTGATTTATCGAATAGTTAATAATCGCCGTTTCATAACATCGAATAACATTTCACAAAAAAAATGTTTCGCAATTGTTTTGTTAAGCAGAATAACGATTTTTCAAACCAGTGTTTCATAGAATTTTTAAGTTATCGATAAAACCATTCATAAAAACATGTTTCAATGTGTAACGTTAATACTTAAAATCCAAATTTTAAGAAATTAAGAGATAGAAAGATGCGCATGCAAGGAAACAGGCATGCATGAAAGCAAGCGGGCATGCTGCAGGTACGCATGCTAAGTATATGCATGCATACGCATGTAAGTAAAAAGGCATGCATGCATGCAGCAAGCAAGCAGGCAAGCATGCATGCAGCGAGCAAGCAGGCATGCATGCAAGCAGCGAGCAAGCAGGCATGCATTAGGTTTTGCTCGTCTCCGGCGCTGCTGGGACAGCAGCCTCGTCGCCTTTGCGTAACAAGGCACTGTCACCCAAGTGCCTGCACCATGTTACAGCAGGCGGAGGCTGCTCTCCCTCCGCGCCTCCGGCTTTTGAATAACACTCTAGTATCGGGCAGACTAGAACCACGGCGAGTCGGGATTAACGCAGTTTATTTATTATATCAATATTTATTTCATATTCATATCAGTTATGCTTTAAATTGTCTATAAATAAAGTATGCAATATATTATTAGTAACAAAAATCGTTCGGCAACACGGACTTTAGTTATGTAAAATTTGATGTTTCAACAATTCTGCATATTGAAACTTACGTGGAAATAAAATTATGGGTAACAAAATAGTAAACTAACATTACTTCGATAGAATAAATAATATATGAAAAGAAGTAACGATGAAGTAAGTTTGTAGATAATAAGCATTCGATCAAATGATTTTTATATTGCCATTCTATAAATGCCTGTCATGTCACTAAATAAACATTTCTTTCTTCTTCTTCTTTCTAGTCAAGTAACAAAGATTTCTTATCTTTTCTAGAGGAATGCCCTCCAAACGAAGAGTACCTTCTCTGCGGATCAGCTTGCCCTTTCAACTGCACTGATCCGGTTGGCCCTGTGACCTGCTCTGAGGACTGTGTGGAGGGCTGTTTCTGCAAATCGGGATTTTTGAGGAACGAGAGCGGAATCTGCGTCAGCCAGGACCAATGCGTTGGAAGTGAGTGTGACAATGATGTATTGTCAAAAATAACAGCCGATTACTCAGGGGAATTAAATAAATAAATAAATAAATAATAAATATTGGACAACATCACATACATTGCTCTGATCCTGTGGTAAGTAGCTTAAGCACTTGTGTTACAGAAATCAGAAACAACGAAGGTACCACAACACCCAGACCCGAGACAATATAGAAAAGTTTGTTTTCCATATTGACCCGACCGGGGATCAAACCCGGAACCTCAGAGATAGCGCGACGCCCAAGTCCGGCCCGTTCGCCTCTCGACTACGGAGGTCGTCAAAAAAAAGTGGCATAGAAATTTAATAAATAAATAAAGGCAGTATCGTAAGGTACGTGTATGACAGCAATAGGGGTTCTTTGGCCTTCCGCTGCTTGATTCCTGACTTTTTAAGTTTCAGGGGTCTCATGGTTTTTCATAATCAAAGTCATATATTTTCTTATTAAACGTTTTTTATTTTTTAAAAACACAACTTTCGAGGGATAGCAATACCCGCCCCCTGATTTCAGAATGTCACAATCAATTCCTATACGATTCCTACCCTGTAATCTTCTAGCAGTAAAAAGCCTTCCCACGTAAATTATTAAACAACTCTAACATCGCAGGAGAAAATCTTTGTAGGTACCAAATCATATGATAAGGACTAACCAGAGGTTTATTCCAAAAATCAAACCAGATTTGCTCAAACGAGGATGGATATTTGTTGATAGAGGATCATTGTTCACTTCATTTCCAGGCCAAAACCCGATCTGCGAGGCGAACGAAGAGTTCCTATCCTGCGGAACTGCTTGCCCTGGTACTTGCACGCAGCCTGAGCCTATTGTCTGCGGGATTGCCTGCAGCATGGGCTGCTTCTGCAAGTCAGGATACGTCCGTGACGTCACCAATAACAAGTGCGTCACGCTCGACAAGTGCCCTGCTGGTGAGTACTCCATGGTGTTTTACGTCAGCATCAGTCCTGTTAGATTGTGAAGGTTTGCTCCGTGGAAGAAACAGTAAGTAAATGCGATTGATGAAGTTGACCTTCTAGTCGTGATTTTTATTATTCAAGTCGAAAGAAGGGTAAAGTTACCATTGTATCAATGAATTTGCCAAAAGTGATAACGTATATCTAACAAATTTTTGTTGTTATCTAAAATTGTTGTCTTCAAATCCTTTTGAAATCCGAAATGTCTCTTCTTTATTAATTTTTCTACTTAGCAGTATAAGAATAGCTTTAAAGGAAATACTACCAACGATGGTAGTAAGTTGTGGAGCGTTCTGTTTTTTGTCGAGTGCACATCCTAACTGCAGTCCCTATAAGGAATAGAAGCAAGCATACTCCTCTATGACTGTAGATCCTTGATTCACAAGCAAGACTACTAACTTTAACAATATCTAATCGAACATGAGGAACTAAACTTTACAAGCCAGACTCTACAAGGTAGTATTTTTTCAGGCTACCCGGCTTGAGAAGTTACTTTGAACTGGATGTGAGACATATATCTCATAGGTTGTCGTCACTAGCAGTCAGCTAAAACTACTTAGCTGTTAATGAAAATAACAATAACCTTAGAAGTGGAATGAGAAGACAATTTGTTCTACTTCATAAGAATACGAAGCTTTAACACCCCAATTGCGTTCTTCACCATCTTCTTCCAGAACAATGCTTCAACCAGAACGAAGTCTACGACGTCTGCAACGGAGCCTGTGAGCCTTCGTGCTCTGACCCTGAGCCAATATGCACCAAGATCTGCTCCGGTGGCTGCATCTGCGCGTCTGGCCTTCTCAGGAACGACCAGGGAGACTGCGTCTCTGTGGACAAGTGCCCTGGGGGCAACGCCACAGACCCTGGCCTTTTGGGGAAGTACATGAACACCATCAACAGGATCTTGCATCTGTCTAATACTGCTTGAATCGTCTTTAGCTTAAGTATGGGTAAAATTTTGAAACTAAAAAATTACACTTACCCCTGCGCGCTATTTGATTTGCATAAATCAAATTCTATTTTGTGAATCTGTATTTGCATTCGGAATGAGTTGGTAACGAACGAATAAGAATTAAAAATTGCTATTTGTCTTCGGATCTGACATTTTCGTTTTTGGTATTAGACCTCCTATTTCGGCGTTTCTTTCTAGTTCAATAAGATTAAAGCGTTTAAAAAAATAAGAAAATGTTATTTACGCAAATCTAAATCCATGTTTTATCGTTCTTAGTATATTAGAAGGCTTACAAATTTGCAAAACATAGAGCCTCGTTGAGATGTTATATTATAACAATTCTACTTAAATATAAATAAAAAAATCGTACATACTGCCTTAATAAATGATAATTGTATTGTTAAATAACTGAGCTGTACTATTTAATTTGCATATGTCATGGAAATTAGTTAAATGTTGTATGTGCGATTAACAGCACATCAGACTAAACAGTTTAAACTTTGTAACGCCTTTATGTCGCGGCCTTAAGATCTAAAATTGAACTGCAAGTATTCCTCTTGATGTGCTTTACACCTAGGGTTGCCAACCGTACTCTAAAATAGAGTATTGTCCTCTATATCATGTAAGCGTACTCTATAATCTATAACACTAATAAAGTACGCTAAAATACTATTTTTTAACAATTGGCTACTTTCCACTAAGAACAAACCGGAAGGATAATAGTTTCTAATGATAAATTAGGATATTTAGATAAGGAAATATGAATTTCAAGAACATAAATATCAAAGATTATTAATATTTTTAGAAAAGAAAATCCAATAACATAGGCATTAAGTCACGTGACTGAAAACGCCGAGCAGAAAGTCACAACGTCACAGCAGCCGATAGCAGTCATATTTTAGGGGTGTCCATTCTGTACCACTGAACGTACTCTGGATGTTTTCGATTTGAAAAATCGGAACGCGAAGTCGATTATTTTTTAAACATCGTCTAAAAAATCGATATTTTTGAGTATTGATTATTATTCATAATTTTATATTTCCATCGAGACGCTCAGTTCGCAACGGGCCGTGCAGCAGAAATCGTAATATTTTAATTTCGTCCACCATCACCACCATACTTAAACTGCACTTAGTGATAAAATACTTTATATTGATGAGGATTAATAGCATGAAAATAAATGAGATTGAATGTAGTCCAAAAAAATTCAAGATTTTTTAAATAACAAAATGGTTGTTGTGCCTCACTCGACTTATGTAGATAGGTATAGTGTGTCGCGAACTTTTTTGTAAATAGTTATAAGATCTAAAATTAATTTGAATATTTTATGATTCTATCTTTAATAGTTTAGGCAGCGTACGCAAAATAAGTAACCTTTCTGGTTGATTTTAAACCTTGTGTCCGAAAAACCCAAATATTTTGCCCTATTTCCCTATAGGCCTATATATAGCCCTATAACCCTATTTCTTTTCAAAATGAGTTTCGGATATTATCTATTATTTGTGTGTACTATTTAGGTTATTGACTAGCATATACTCATAAAAAGATGAAGTATTATTGAATGATCAGATATTAATAGTGATGTTTAGCGTATGTAACGTCAAATTTGTCGCATGAGATGACAAAAAATCCATATTGTTGATTGTTTCGTATGATATTATATTTAACGCATAATTCGTAATTTACGCTCGTAATTTCAAGTTTTCAGCCAATCGACAGGACGCTCTGAATATTAACGATTTTTAATACATCAAAAAAGAATTGTCAAACAAAATATAAGAATATCGAGAAAAAACATCATAAGGCTTCCATCGAACAAACTCGATATGACAATCTATGATCAATGACAGCCCTAATCTTGCTAGGGTATATTGACGTCATTTTAGGCGCCATGACAGCTTAGAGCGTTTTCGTGGGAAATTTAAAGAGATTTTTTAAAATGAAAAATACATGTAGTAAATATATATTTTTTTGAGAAATATACTTTTCATACGATGAAATGAGTATCAAGGTTTACAATTAACAAGATTTCAAAATTTTGTCAAGTAGCCCATTCCTTTAAAAACAATGAAAAATTGTTCTTAGCCGCAAAAAGTACAAAAAAATACCTTTTAAATGATACTCTTTTTTGTAAGTCAGTACTCTGTATTTACCTCCTTTAAAATCAGATATACTTTATTTCTGCTAAAAACCTACGTTACGTTACGTTGGCAACCCTATTTACACCGTACTTAGTGGTCTAGTATTTTAGTTGATAATCTAAATATATTTTTATTTAGATTTAGAGGGACCCCACACTAGCGTCTTTCGAGCGTCAGCGTCTTGCCGCGCCGACGTTGTTTGGGCGTTGCGTCGACGCGGCGCCCGCTCAGCGTCGACGCGGCGCCCGCCCAGCGTCGGCGCGGCGTTTGAGCGGCGCTTGCGCTGGGCGTCCTCTGCACATCGCGTTCGAGCGTCGCGCGGCGCTGACGTCATGTACAGTTATTTCGAAAATGGAAATGTAAGATTTGAATAACGCACAATATAATGTTTTATATTGCAGTGATAAATTAATGCTTTCAACTTGTAAAGGAAAAAATATATTTTACCTATTTGACACTGTGCCATGTGTCAAATAGGTAAAAAGGCAACTTTAGCATTTATTTTCTCGAAAACTAAAAGTACTTAATTGAAAATGGGTTTCTTCGGCAATATGAGCTAGTATTTTAAGCTACATCCATATTTGCTATCAGCTAAAAAGTCTTCGACCTACTGTTTCTAAAACACGGGCGGGCCGAAACAATTGAGTTGATCATTGTACTGTTGTCAAAATAAACGCTGCGGCAGGCGTCGGGCCGGCGCGGGCGCCTGTGGAGCGCAGTCCTGGCGTTCGTCGTTTCGACCGCGCCGCTGCGCAAGCGTTGCGTCGGCGCCGCGTCGACGTTGCGTCGACGTCGCGTCGGCGTTGCGTCGACGTCGCGTCGGCGTTGCGTCGACGTCGACGCTCAAAGAACGCTAGTGTGGGGTTACGCTTAGATAATAAAAATTGTAAACTAAGGTAATAATTTCGTTGTAGAGCTATTTTGTTAGGTAAATTATTTATTTTAGTTGCTTGATATAGCTAGAATCATTAGTTCGTATACGCCTCGGTACCTTGTTATGACAATATTATACTAGGTGTTTAATGTCTTAAATGTTATGAAAATGGTTAACAGTGTCGATACTAACAACGATATTCTATTAATAATAACCTATTGTTTATTTATTGAATGTACTTAATTAGGTCTTAATTTAAGAAAAAAGAGAATAATATTACTTCTGTTGTTTAATTTATCTACCTTACCTAGTAACGTACTTATGTAAGGAGCGTTGCCGATTATATTGGTCACTAATTTACGAGAAATTTAAGCAAGATTTGACGAAAATTTATTGAAATCTTGAATATTTAAAGAAGACATGATTACTCTTAGTTTAAAATATTTATTCTTCAACTGTTAAGAAAAATTGTAAAAAACGATTAAGAAAATAGTAAATAAGTTAAATTCATTGGTTACTCTCCACCCACTGTTCGGCATTGGCAAGATTATCATGTTCGTCACCTGAAAACAACAAAAAAGATAAATAAAATACCTACTTTGTAACATTCATTAATGAAGAACCTCACCCATGGAAAAGTTGCTATAAGCGCCATCTGTGTACGTGCACTGTAGGTATAACGTGAGGACGCGGACGTGCTATCAACCAACCTATTTAAAAGCAAAAATGTAGCACCCTTGTTTGTAGGTAAATTTAAAAAAATCCAACAGATGTCGCTATTTATACAAAAGAAATACTACTAGGTACTATAAACTTTTTAACCATTTAAAATTCGAACACCGAAGGACGAAATTCTTTTTTTAAACGTCAGTAGTTTATGAAACTGATTGCAGTTGTGGTAGTTACATTGGACAGAGTGAAAGAACATTCACGGCGGTCAAAAATCGTCAATATAAATATGCTAGAAATGGGAGTTAATCATTGGATGGAGTTGCACGACCCAAAAATCCTCTCGACTGATCGTCACTTCCATACTAGAATAGTACGTGAAGCTATTAAAATAAAAATATACAGAAATTTCAATAGAGAAGACGGATTTAAATCATCTGGATGCTGATCTTCAGCATGGAATTCTGTAATGACCAAATGTTTACCGCGGTTAGAACGATCAAACACAATTCCGGATACTGTCAGTGAAGTGTCGAAATGAGTTCAATAGGAAGAGTGGATAAAGATTTGCAAGCTCCCCCCAATAGATGAAGATGAGCGAGACCAGTTAGCTCGTGAGCACGGTTGGTGCAACCTAACCGAAACGTCGGGCAGTAAGTAGTTCGTATTATCTACTAAATAAAAATGGTGTCGCGTTTTAACCCGTTAACTTATTTTTAACTAATATGTACTACTTCGATTAAGTATTAAAGGTTTGTTTTGTTCATTAACGTAATTAAGATATCTCGTTTAATTGTAAGGTTGAAGCAATTCTTTCTAAAAAATTTGCTTGTGGAATAAAAGTAAATTTTAAAATCCTTACTGGTTAAACCGACCTCTGTAGTCGAGAGGCGAGTGGATTAGACTTTGGTGACGCAGCGTGTCTAAGGTCCCGGGTTCAGTCCCCGGTCGAGTCGATATGGAAAACGAATTTTTCTACATTGCCTCTAGTCTGGGGCGTTGCGGCAACATCAGCTACTTAATACAGAATCAGCGTCATGTATGTATGTGCTGTTGTTCAAAATTTATTAATAATTGAGTAAGTCATTTAGCTGATCAGAGCGGATATCAGTGCAGCGGAAGAGGGGAGGGCGTTTGGGGTAGTCTCCACTCTCCACTTTTTAGCATGGAGGTTTCCCCCATACGCCGCTGTTAAGGACTAAAAACTCAAGAACCGTTACGGTGCATCTTTTTATACTAGCTGTGCCCGCGACTTCGTTCGCGTTTAAAGTAAAAAAGTTTCCTATGTCCGTTAGATAGATGGATAGATATACTTTATTGCACAAAATCTTTACAGAAATAGGTTTTACAGATTGTTTATAGTACAATTTAGGCGGTCTTATCGCTAGAAAGCGATCTCTTCCAGACAATCTTAAGCTAGAGAAATAGTAGAGGTTTAACGTATATCTATACCAAATTTCATCAAAATCGGTTGCGAGGTTAAAGCAAAAAAGCGTAACACAGAGTTATTTTCGCATTTATAATATTAGTAGCGATTTAGTTGTCTAGGTCTCTTTTAGCCATTTAGAAGCACTTTTACACCAAACAGCTTTGCAATATTCTTACGGTGTTAGAAGCAGGACACAATCTCGGGGTCGCGGGTTTGATTCCCGGGTCGAGCAAACAGTGTTGCCGATCGATAGTCGAATTTCGTACATAGATAGTACGTCACATCAATAGTATCGATAATAGAGTTCGTAAAAATAGAGTTCGTGAATACTTCTTCTCTCTCGCTAACAAGTAATGATAGTCATGAATTTGTGAATTGCTGAACCAATTTATTTATCTTCTGAATTTAAGTTATGTAGATATTTGTTTTTATATATAAATTATCAATATTATGTAAATCTAAGTATACCTTCATATTTTATATATTATATTCTAATTAATTTATATAGTATGTGTATTATTATCGTATATTTAAAAGATACCGTTATGTTATTTTTAATGCTTAATTTATTGTTGTTTAAAATGATTTCTTTTTTTTCTCCCCTGTTACCGCACCCATACAAACACATCAGATGTGACAGATCAGATGTATATATACAAACTATCTGCATGACCCAAGGGTTGACTGGTAGAGAATGCCCCTAGTATTAAGTCCACCTGTTGTACCTATTTGTGCAATAAAGTTTTTAAATAAATAAATAAATAATAATGAAAAGTCGTTTTAGATGAGTACTGGGGTGACAGATTGAATAGAAAGAGGTTGATATAGTAGAAAAATAATAGTACAATAGTTTAACACGTTCACAGTCCCCATACATTTTTGTTTTACAGCTCTGTACGTCCAAATTAGACTCTAAACAATTTATATTTGATAGTTTATTACAAACATGGGAAAACCTTTTTTTCCCGGAAAACATGGTATCACGATGAGTTTTCCCCTGATTTTCCGGTGACTCCCATAGGAGGCACGGGCTTGCCAGTCAAAAAGTCGGTGACCCCTATTCGGATTCACGGACTCGTGAGACAAAAATTAAAAAAACTTTTGAGGGTAAAATGTTAAAAACTATGATAAAACTACCAGGCACTAGTCACACAAATCAAAACATATGATTTTTTTTGAATTTTTAGTTTGTTAATGTGTCTTTCAAGATGTGTACTTTGCCCAAAAAATATATTATAAGATTTTTGGAAGACAGTGATGCTGAAAGTGATATATCAGTTTCGACATTTTTATTTCTTTTTGTTATAGCCTGGAAGCGATTTCTGTTAAAATGAAGGGTTACTATAATACAAGGGCTACATGATTGAACCGTTTTTATTTACCTTTTCTTAAAAAAAATATACAAAAAAAAACATCGATATTTTTGGGCATGTTTTTTTTAATTAGTAGGTACATATTATTTCATTATTCACAAGTCCACAAAATTGCATAAATCTATTCATAAGTCCCAGCAATTTATTGAAGTATAAACACTAATAGGTATCATGTCCCCGTACGGGGGCACGGACTGGACACCTTACTTCACGGTGACCCCTTATGGGGGCACTGGACTGTGAACGTGTTAAGTATCGATAGTACGTCTAGAACAGCCGCAATCCGCCCGCAACCAAACTAACCTATTTCCGCCCCCAAGACACAGAGTTCACCTTTCTGTATTCCTCCTCCCTGATGCCGAAGGCTTGGTAGCTGAAGTTGAGGAAGTCACTGTGGTTGGAGACGAGCTGGAAGGTCATCGTCTTGGAGCCGGCCTGGCCTCTGATGATGCGGAAGTCGATCTCTCCACCTTCGTCCACGGTAGCTGTCACGTCCAAGTAGGACATTACGAAGTTTTTCTGGAAAAAACGAGATTTTTTTTTATTGCACTTCAAGATTGACCTCATCCCACCCGATGTTAAGGGGTAATGAAGTCCTAGCTTATAGGCGACAAGTACAGCATAATAAATCTGTTACTGTATTTGTCGCCCTTACCTTGAAGGCCTAACTCCTGCTACCAATGTAGCACCCCCCAGGAGCTCTGGAAACCTTACTAACACGCAGGAACACAACAACACAGAAGTGATTGCTATTTGGCTGCGGTCTTCTGTACGGTGGAGGTATTTCACCAGTCGGGCTACTCGAGTTCAAGCGATAAATCGCTATGCCCTATCTCTATTAAAAAAAAATATATATAATAAAAATGAATTAAAACTGATAAGAAAAAAAAGATGTAATAGTGGTTAATCTACTCTTAGTCAGTGATTGTTGAGTATTCAAAATGCTCTTGATATAGATTAACCAAAGTTTTGCACAGTGATAAAACTGAAAACGTCATAATTTAGGCAAACAATTTACAATACGCAATGTACCTTAGCTGTTGTGGTGACAGTGACAAAGAATGGGTCGTAGTTATTTCTATGACGGTAGCGGTCTGATCCTCCTTCCATTGGCAGGGAATCTGGGAAGAATTAGGCAGACACCATCAAAAATATATTTATGTAATGCAATCCCTACTATAATATTATAAATGCGAAAGTAACTCTGTTTGTCTGTCTGTCTGTTAGGCTTTCCCGCTTAAACCTCTCAACCGATTTTGATGAAATTTAGCATAGGTATACGTTGAACCTCAAGAACGGACATAGGCTACTTTTTGTTAGAAAGTAAGGGGGGGGGGGGGGTTAATACCACCTTTGAAAGTTTATATGGGAAAATGTTTATTTTTTAAGTTAGAGATATGAAAGTGGGCACAAATATAGCTCTATTAAAATATAGACTACTTTTTGTTTCGAATATTAGGGGAGATAGGGGTAAAACCGACCATGAAAGGATGTAGTCCACGCGAACGAAGTCGCGGGCACAGCTAGTTTTTTATAAATCATTAAAGAATGGTCAACATCACATAAATTTCTCTGATTCTGGTAAGTAGTTTAAGAACTTATGTTGCAGAAATTAGAAAAAGCGACGGCACCACAACACCCAGACCCGAGACTATTTAGAAAAGTTCGTTTTCCATATTAATCCGACTTAGGTTCGAATCCGGGATCAGATATGGTGCGACGCTAAAATCCAGCTGCACGCCTCTCGGCTATTTACGAAACAATTTCAAGTAATACAGTATTAATCTTTGTGCAACTAATTAAGTAGGTACCCTCAGTTCATTGTACCTACGCATAGAATATAATAGAATAGAATAGAAAAGGTCTTTATTCATGTAAACTTTTACAAAAGCATTTATGAGTCATAGATAAATATGGCCATGGCTCTTTAATATTTTCTTAGATATTAAAGATTGAAAATAGTTTAGTAAGTAGTTACAACCTTTGGAGGGATGCGAAACGAAATGCATTCGTTTAGTATCTAAATTGTATATTTACCTATCAAATTTAATTGAAATCTATTCAGCCGTTAGTTAAATCATTAAGCTTAATTTTTTTTTTATAATGCACTCCAAGATTGACCTCATCCCACCTGATGTTAAGTGGTAATGAGTTCCTAGGGTTAAGGGTGACCCCTTAAGCTAGGACCTCATTACCACTTAATATCAGGTGGAATAAGGTCAATCTTTAAGTGCAATAAAAAAAAATCTCGGTTTTCCAAAAAAACTTCGTTATCTACTACCTCCTTGAATTGAACCTTACGACCTTGATTCACCGGCGAAAACTTATGAAAAATTTCGCCTTAATAAATGTAAAGGAGAACCCCTTAAAAAGAAAAAAAAATACAAGTGGGAAGCACTTTATCGAGTTATAATCCCTACTAATATTATAAATGCGAAAGTAGCTCTGTCTGTCTGTCTGTCTGTCTGTGTGTCTGTTACGCTTTCCTGCTTAAACCTCTCAACCGATTTTGATGAAATTTGGTATAGGTATACGTTGAATCTCAAGAACGGACATAGGCTACTTTTTATTAGAAAATAGGGGGAGGAGGGGGGTAATACAACCTTTGGAAGTGTATGTCGTAAGACCAATCAAATAATAAAAATAATATTAATAACTGTTAGTAAAAAAGTATATGCTAAAAATAAATAAAGAAAATAAATGTTAAGTTTAGGATCTATAGATCTAAGTCATGTTAGTTCCTTAAATCGCTAACAGATGGCGTTGTCCCTAATTACATCGCGGTGACAAGATTTTTCTCCGTAGACATATAAGCTGAGACGAGTACTTTGTAAGTTTGGCTATCCAATAAACCTGTCGTGTACTAGTGTTGGACTTTTTTATTTCATCAACCTGTGCACACTCGTTGCGACCTTAACCAGGGTTAAACAGGAAGTTTATATGGAAAAATGTTTATTTTTGAAGTTAGAGATATGAAATTTGGCACAAATATAGCTCGAAACTTGGATTAAAATAAATACTACTTTTTGTTTCGTATATTAGGGGAGAAAGGGGTAAAACCGACCATAAAAGGATGTAGTCCACGCGAACGAAGTCGCGGGCACAGCTAGTTCGATATATGTGTATTGCGAACAAAATTACGGGTAAACCTAGCCTTTTATGTTATAAGGGAGTGGTTCTTACCTCTTAAGCCCTATTTAGTCTAGTCTAGTCCTAACTTTTCCAATTAATATATCGCTTATATGTTATATTCGATATATCGATGTACTATTCGATTACTTAAATACAATTCGGAGTTTTTGTATGATTGAGGACAAAAGATCGGTCTGTCTTCTGACCTACAAAGAAAATAGTCTTATTGGATTAGTAAATAAATGTTCAGATCTTTTCTTTTGTGGCTGAACAATTTAATTACTGTTGTAGTTTATGTTTTGGACGTTTGTATCAGAAATTTCGTGGACGCTAAACTAATGTAGATACGCCATTTTATGAATCAGTTTTTTCTTCGCATGTATTTAACCACCAATTTAAAATGTAGTTAAAGCATTTGATCTTATTGAGGTTAGGATACTCCGCTATTATACAAAAAAACAATTGTTAATATGTTTTGACGACGAAAAACCTTTTTGATACAGTTTGTTTTTATTTGGATCTGGGTGTTGTGGTACCGTCGTTGTTTCTAATTTCTGTAATACAAGTGCTTTAGCTACTTACCACAGAATCAGGAAAATGTATGTGATGTTGTCCAATATTTATTATTTATTTATTTGTTTTTATTTCATTTTAATATTTTTTTTGATGTTAAAATGGCTAACTTATGTGCTTTATAATGTGTTTAATATGTTGATTACTACACATATATTTAAGTCCACAAGATAAAACAACAATTTACTTTTGTCTGTTAAATTCTTCCAGTTAATTTAAGACTTATTAAAAACACAAGAAATAACTCAATCCAATGAGAAATTGAGGTAGAATTTGAACGTGTGGCTATTAGGATACTTATTAAAAGACATGGCAATTAAGATTTTTTTTCATTACCGTGGCCCCATAATGTGGGGGATTTTAGTAGGAAGTTCCTTTTTATTCAGAGTGGGGAAGTCCCACACACAATGCTGCTCTACCAAGGCAGCGGAAGGGTACATAAACGCAAAAAATATCGATTCTATTTCAATATGAAACATAAGTAAAATTTTCAATTATGATGAATCACGATTTTTATTTATTTGTAATAAGTTTAGTTAACAGAGAGGAAAAGGAGGAAAAGTATATTCAAAACACACATACTGTTATATTCGATGGTATAGACATAAAATGATGAGTAAAGATAACTCACGTGATCAAAATGACTTTAAGTAGATATGAGTTTGTATGAATAGAACGGTAAAGGTAAAAAAGAGATAGAAAGATGATGTAAAACAAAACAGGAATGAACAGAATTTGAATAGTTTTTAACAGATAGAAAAGGCAAAAGTAGAACAACCAAAAAACTTGTGAATAAGTTAGGACAGTGATTATACGTACTGTCATATTCGATTCCAACTCTAAACTTTTCTGTGTGAAACATTTGCGGATTACTTAACACTACCCCGGAACAAACAAGAGAAACTAATAAAAACTTCAACATCATTGTTAATTAACAACAAATTGAAACCTTAACAAAGGCAGTTTTGTTTCAGCGACAGTTGTTTTAACACTGAATTTGGGAGCAGTGTCAAGTTATCAGAATGTCAAGAGATATTTTCTCTCAATATCGATAAGCTAAGATACGGTTGCAGCATTGAAAATTTACCGATTCTTGATATCTCGTTCGATTTCGTAAGACTCGTTATCTTTGCAACCGAATGATTGATCTGGTTAACCTAAATAACTGGTCAATAGTTGCATTCGAAGATAAATACTTTTAGTACTTAATAGTTTTTTGTACAGTACTCTCAATAAATCAAAATCAAAAATTGTTTATTCAGCCACTACATACGTATAAATATTTCCAGATGTCAGAGATCTCCTTTTAATCAATAATACTTGTGCCAGGAGAGCCCGAGCAATAACATCGCATACATCGCATACATTGCTTTGATTCTGTGGTAAGTAGCTAAAGCACTTGTGTTACAGAAATCAGAAACAACGACGGTACCACAACACCCAGACCCGAGACAATACAGAAAAGTTCGTTTTCCATATTGACCCGACCGGGGATCGAACCCGGAACCTCAGAGATGGCGCGACGCCAAAGTCCGGCACGCTCGCCTCTCGGCTACGGAGGGCGTCTATAGATATTTAACACAAGTGCTTAAGCTACTAACCACAGATTCAAAGCAATGTATGTGATTTTATCAATGATTACATAGATGCACAGTTGTGACCTAAACATAGCATCAGAAATACAATTATTTTACCATCATTCGCTTTGAAGTACTAAAAGATTTTTTTTATATTGCACTTCAAGATTGACCTCATCCAAATTGGTGTTACGTGGTAAGCAGCAGTACAGCAAAATAAATCTGTTACTGGACTTGTTGGCCGTACCTTGATGCTTGACCCCTGCTACTAATGTAGCACCCCCCAGGAGCTCTGGAAACCTTACTCACACGCAGGAACACGACAACACAGAAGTGATTGTTACTTGCTAGCGGTCTTCAGTTTTTATCTGGCAAAGATATTTATTACAAAATAGTTATGTAAATAAATAGAATATAATATTATGAACTAACTTTCTTAATAGATTACGTTTACTTCGACTTCGAAATATTAGCTCTTCAAATTCCAATGAATCATTTGTAAGTCATTACTAGGCGCTGTGGTCCCGAAATTCCAGACACAATAATTGTTAAATAATTGATTTTCTATAGTGTCTGGCATTCCAAGGCTATAAAGGTTAATCATGATAGACAATAATTAAAACTAGCCGGTGCCTGAAACTTTGCTAACGTTATTTCGAGATAAACCGGCCAAGTGCATACGGGGCTCGCGCACAAAGGGGTCCGTACAATTACATGTATCAAGAAACGCCTTAAAATCACGTAGGTATATATTGCAGCCTTCCTCGAAATATTTATTTTATTTTATTTTTATTATCTGTTTATTGTTATAGCGGAAATAAAAATACATTCTCTGTTTTAACTGTCTGGCTTTTACCGTTCTTGAGATACAGTTTGTGACGGATGGACCGATAGGCGGACAGCGAAGTCACAAAAATAGGGTTCAGTTTTGATTGTATGGGTACCGAAACCTAAATACTGTCTTATTTATTTTTTTTATTTATTTATTATAGGGTACGCAGACATATTACTGTCTGATACATATCCATATAGTTAGCATAACTTAAATAGACCAGACAGTAATCCATAAAAAGCATATACAGCATGATTTACACAAAGGTTACTTAACGGTAAGAAATAAATTAGAGATACAATGGACAAGAGATCTCTTGTGCGTTAATCGACGTAGTTCACTTCCAGCACCTGCACATTATCCTAGTATAGGTTAGGATTTCGCGTTTTGTAACAGAATGTTAAGCGGAAAAAAACCGCAACGCATTTGCGTATATGGCGTACTTTGGCGTATTTTAAGAGAGGCAGGGCAAAGCGATTTATCGCTCGAACTGGAGCAGCCCGACTCGTGAAATACCTCCGCCTTACAGAAGACCGCAGCCAAATAACAATCACTCCGGTGTTGTTGTGTTCCTGCATGTGAGTAAGGTTTTTATGGACTACAAATTTTACAAAATAAAATCCGCGACGGTTTAGCCGCATTGCGGCCTAAGCCTAAATGTGACAAGATTTTTTTCCTACCTGACTATCGATAATGGTTGCGAAGCTTTATCATCTTCACCGATTTTTCTAGGGAGCGCAAATGGCTCTCACCCCTCAATATGACAAGGTACTGAGATACACACAAACTGGACACGATCAAAT
This sequence comes from Glyphodes pyloalis, assembly GCA_037074685.1. Lineage (NCBI taxonomy): Eukaryota > Metazoa > Arthropoda > Insecta > Lepidoptera > Crambidae > Glyphodes > Glyphodes pyloalis. The sequence goes on from JAYKKO010000019.1 coordinate 11,374,984, forward strand.
TTTAATATATCTGAAACTGCCTTCATTCACTGTTCACTGGATTTTCAGCCGACTACCGGCGCCCCTCGCCCTTCAAAAGCGCCTTTTGTGCCCTAATTATGTTGATCTAGGCTCTGCATTGTGTCGCCCTTTGTTCGAGCCGAGTCATCACACAAAGGTGTTGCTGGACCTGTGATGTTCCATAACAAAGGGCTGGAAACTTTGTAAGGGTTTGATTCGGTGGATGGTAGCGGAAGGTATAACAAACAAAGTAAGAAGTTATTCTGATACGTCGATAGTAATGTAACACTTTTGAATCTTCATTGAATAAAATGCAAAGTGATTCTACTGCGGGTTCAGGATCTACATCTACCGAGACGACTCTGGTAAGAAACTCAGTAGATTAGTTACAGTAGCAGTATCTAAATTCAAATTCAAATTCAAATTCAAATAGTTTATTGCTTTCATGTTGTACAATATGGCTCCTAAATTACAAAATGAAGTTTCAAACATGAACCCTAACTTATTGCTATGAGGACCAAGTCATATAGTTTAATTGTTTTGATGACAAATACTCAATTAAGTGCCTAATTTTGAGAGGTGTGGTACTTGAATCAGATTTGATTTTATACTTGTTTTTGTGGGAAATTTCTAAACATAAATTTTCCTATGTTACCTTCTCCTTATGATATTCCTTTATTAAAATGTATGAAAAAATTGTGTTTTGACAAATATTTAGAAGTATTGCAGTTGACTAGCCAGTAAACGTTACACATTTTTGAAATTTTGGCGCAGACATTTTCAAAAAACTAAATCCTAAATTGAGCAGAAATGCCTTAAAATCTGTACTAATATTATAAAGCTAAAGGGCTTGTGTATATGTTTTTTTAAACACGGTAATCTCAAAAACTACTGGTTCGAATTGAAAGCATATATTTGTGTTGGATAATATAGGCTGTATAAATCTAACTGCGGCCAAGAACCCTTATAAGATGTGAAAAAAATTGGCGATGTACGCGTGCAAAGCCTCCGTGTGCCGCTGGTTATTCCATAAGACGAGAAATACATCAAATTGTTTTTATAGCCATATCTGGGCCTTAATGAAACCAATGTATGAGGCAATAAAAATAAAGATCCGATATTTGGGCTACGAGCTCTGATGGAAAGAAAATTAGGGAAATAAGGGTCTTGTTAATGGCGAGATTCGTTTAACGGATCCTTATGGTATACAATCAGACAATGTTTTATATAAAGTACTTTTAGTATTGAGAATAAAAAAAAAATTAAACAATGTTAGTTTAGCTATTTTTTTTGTACTCAAAAGCAGTTTTGCCCGAACTACTATTTTGCAACTTCGGATATTCGTATGACGCACCTCTTTGATGTAATTTTAAAATCGTCTCGCCAGCAGGGGTTTGCATTTTCTTAATATAAAAGATTTTTATTGAATAAATTACGGAATTTTCTTGCTCTTTAATGTAAATCTCGGAATTTGAGGCATGTCCACTTTATTCTTTCCCTGTTTGCTATCAGCATAAGCACGGTACACAGCACGTCACACGTCTGTACGCTTTGGACTTTGAACCGCTCGAGCGCTCTTATGTGGCGGGCATAAGAACTAAAATAGAACTTCAAGTGTTAACTGTGATGAGATGTTGATCTACTAATATTATAAATAGCGGTCCCGGCGAACTTCGTTTCGCCTTAGAGAATTTTTCCCGCTTTTCTGTTGATTTTTTTCAAATTTTACCAAGGATTCCTAATTTTGTAGCCTATGTCAAATTGGAAGAATGTAGCATTCTATTGGTGAAAGATTTTTTTAAATCGGCCCAGTACTTTTTGAGCCTATCCATTACAAACATACAAAAATACAAATCTTTCCTCTTTATAATATTAGTATAGATATATATTTTTATTTTTATACATGACCACTTCTAGCTATATCTAATATAGCGACCCGCCCCGGCTTCGCACGGGTGCAATAGGTACTAAAATATGTACGTATTATACATATAAATATTGCAATTTATTTTATTACATTGACTCCTCCCTTACCCCAGTGACGCTTGGAGCCTACATCGCATGCTGGCTAGCTGAGCGCGGTGAGCGGCAACCAAGCGACTTTTTTCTAATACTTGCATTATTAAACTCATGATATCTTTCGAATTAAATGTCCGAATTGAATAATTTAAAAAGTTATATAAAGGTATTGAAGCTATCTTGAATATAAAGTAATTTATTTTGATAAGGATTAATACCAAGGTACAAATAAAGAGCCTTTAAAAGAGGCGGCATATTAATAAATTTTTTAGATTAAAAAACCGCTTATTGTGACATAACTATAATATTTAGTCATATGCTATCCCGACACTTTTTGTAGATAATGATGAGTTCTGCAAAGTCGTAGTGCATGACTTTGTTCTATCATCAATAGTTTTCGCAGCGCACGCGATGTAAGGAATTTTTCAGGTCACCTTTAATTACATTATTGAAGTTTTAGTAAGGATCCCTAATTTTTTTGAAAATATAATATAGCCTATGTCACCTACTATGTCGTAGATAGTGTAGCTTCCCACCGGTGAAAGAATTTTTCAAATCTGCCAAGTAGTTTCGGAGCCTATTAAATTCATACAAACAAACAAACAAACAAAAAATCAAACCTTTCCTCTTTATAATGTTAGTATAGATGTAAAAGATTGGATGTATGGATGTTTGTTGCTCTTTCACGCAAAAACTACTGAACGGCTGAAATTTGGTAGGTTGATCACATGTTAGATTAAAATATAGGATACTTTCTTATCCCGAAATAATAATATACTAACTACACCAAACTCCAATCTCTGGTGATCACCAACCCACACTTGGCAAATTGGTGATTAAGAAACCCATTGTTAGAATGATGCTTTGACTTCATTAGCCTTGCAGTGGGACATTCCATATATAACTGCAAAGCTTAGAAACTTAGTACGAACTGTTACATCCCTAGTTACTGTACCAATACCGCTTACTTAGTCTTTCACATCATATTCTACTATTTTCCACTGACTCTGTAGTTTCATATTCAATTCAATTTTGTGACGGATTTTTAGCTTCTGTTAGATTTTGTAGCTCGCGGCAAGCGGTAGACCATACGAAATTCGGGAAGTTCGTGTGTGTGCGTGTAATTGAACAATATATTCAGTGTTCATTTAAAAGTTTTTTTTTTAAGACAAACAGGATTAACCGCCTTTAGAACATAACGTTGGTTGAATACACTTCTTGCAAATCAATTCGCTTTATCTGCAATATATCAGATGTCTCCTACGAGTACCTTAGATAAGTAAAAACTGGAGGCGGAGAAACGACCTGTATCTGTCAAATGAGATCTTTAGTAGTCATTTGAAAGAAAACTGGAGGTGGAGAGACGATCTGTATCTGTCAAATGAGATCTTTAGAAGTAATTTGAAAGAAAACTGGAGGTGGAGAGACGATCTGTATCTGTCAAATGAGATCTTTAGAAGTCATTTGAAAGAAAACTGGAGGTGGAGAGACGATCTGTATCTGTCAAATGAGATCTTTAGAAGTCATTTGAAAGAAAACTGGAGGCGGAGAAACGACCTGTATCTGTCAAATGAGATCTTTAGTAGTCATTTGAAAGAAAACTGTAGGTGGAGAGACGATCTGTATCTATCAAATGAGATCTTTAGAAGTAATTTGAAAGAAAACTGGAGGTGGAGAGACGATCTGTATCTGTCAAATGAGATCTTTAGAAGTCATTTGAAAGAAAACTGGAGGTGGAGAGACGATCTGTATCTGTCAAATGAGATCTTTAGAAGTCATTTGAAAGAAAACTGGAGGTGGAGAGACGATCTGTATCTGTCAAATGAGATCTTTAGAAGTCATTTGAAAGAAAACTGGAGGTGGAGAGACGATCTGTATCTGTCAAATGAGATCTTTAGAAGTCATTTGAAAGAAAACTGGAGGTGGAGAGACGATCTGTATCTGTTAAATGAGATTTTTAGTAGTTATTTGAAAGATATGATTTATCTATATAAACTTCATTGGACTTATAAAAGTTGTAGTTACAAAACATAAACAGGTGATATTCAAACTCAAACTCAAATATTTCTTTGTTCAAGTTGGTTACATATAACACTTTTGAATCGTCATTGAAGATAATGCAAAGTGATTCTACTGCCTGTTCGGAACCTATATCTACCGAGAAGACACCGGTAAGAAACTCAGCAGATCATTTACAATATCAGTATCTAACTTATTGCTATGAGTAGAACACTTTGGACCAAGTCATATAGTTTTGGTTTTGATGAGTGATGAAACAAATAAGTACTTAAATAATTAAAAGTAAAACAATAAAAGTAAAAAAATATTAAAAGTAAAACATGTGGATGATACACTTTGGAAGTTTTACGGCCTTATGTTGTAAGGATAAAAACGATTATCAAACTTAGTTTTACCGTGCGTTTAACTATAAAAGGTAAAAGTATTGTTAAAATACTATTTTACACTAAAAAGACTTAAAAAGTACATCAATATTTAGGCCTGGTAACCCGTACCAACAATCCAAGAGAGCGAAATGCATTCAAAGACTGAATTTCACTTAACGCAGCAGTCGACGTTAAGTTACAAATTAGCAGTATTTAAAATGAGTTCTCGGTAGTCTCAGTGGAAGTATTTTAATTCAATTATAAAAATAAAATGCAGTACTTTTCCTTGGTGACTCATATTTTAAGATTGAAACAAAATAAAATGGTTTTTAAAACACATCTGGCATAATATATCTAAATTATAACTGTAAAAATTGTTATTATGAATAAAACAATCTATATTTTTACTTCATAGTTAATATCATTAAAAAAACTTACCATCACAACTATTTTTAAAGTTAACAACTATACCCTTTTGCATATCCTTGCATGTTATTTGACGTAATTAGCAACAGTCAGGAGATGGGAAACAGTTGGAATCTGCCGTCAAAACTATCTTTGCTCTGACACGGGTTTTTATTTCACACCTATTATCTCCAGATCAGTGTTTACTCTTAGCTGAGAACCCGTCCGTCTTGGCAAGTTTCCAAGGGATGATTGTCTGGTATTAACGGGTAATGTGTGTTTGTCGTTCGATGTAATCTTTACTGCATATGGGTTGTAAACACCAGGGCTGTAAAGATCGTTATCTTCTGATTATAGCTCTTGTGGTACAGTCGTTAGCTACTGGTAATAGATATGATGGTTGTAATAAATATTTTAAAGAAACAGATAAATTTCATCTCGGATACTTCTCCGGCAGGTGCCACCTTTGGGGACTGGTCTGCTCCAGCTTACCTCTCGAAAGTAAAAACTTACTTGAGTACTTAATTGTTTAATCACTCATCAAAACAAAACTATTTAACTATTTGTGTAAGTGAGCTACACATAACAATAAGTTAGATACTGATACTGTAAATGATCTGCTGAGTTTCTTACCGGTGTCTTTTCGGTAGATATAGCTTCTGAACCGGAAGTAGAATCACTCTGCATTGTATTCAATGACGATTCAAAAGTGTTATATGTATCCTACTTGAATAAAGAAATATTTGAGTTTGAGTTTGCAGAGGGCACTTACCGTAGGCTAATAAGTTGATACAGCAGAAAAACTCATCGCCTACGGTAACTTGCGGTTAGCTCAGTTGGAAGAGCAGCCCGCGCGATACGTAAAAAGTTGTGGGTTCGAGTCCCGCACCAAAGTGGAGATGATTTTTTTTCTGATTCTTTTAAAACCTACTATCTAATATTTCCTCTACCTTAAGGTCGTCTGGAAAAGATCGCTTTCTAGCGATAAGACCGCCTAAATTGTACTATAATTTTTCTGTAAAACCTATTTCTGTAAAGATTTTGTGCAATAAAGTATATCTATCTATCTATCTAAAACCCCAATGGAGAATTTACATATTTTCAAACGTCTGAAACTATTTTTGACTTCTCGCATAATAACAGTGATTGGTCATATATTTGTGTATAATATATGATTTAGCTACTTACTACAAAACTAAATCACATGTGTTTCAGAAATCATAAACAACGACGGTACCACTACACCCAGACCTGAGACAATATGGAAAATGTTAGATTTTACACGTAAATAAGATTATTCCACAAGTTAAAACTGTCTTTTAAAAAGCAAACATTATGCTAATTACTGGTATAATTAAATTTTCATGCCGGAAAAATTTGTAAAAATCAGTCTTAATAAAACATGGGAATCAAAGAAATAACAAGAAAGAGTTTATATCCCCTTTATAGAAATGTTTTGCTTTACAGCTGTATTTTGATCAGTTTTAGTAACGCTTGGTAGTTACTATTCTTGTGTATTATGTTTTTATTTTTTAGATTACTTATGCACTTTATTACTATTACCGCACCCATAAACTAACTCTCCGCATGACCCAAAGGTTGACTGGTAGAGAATGCCCATAGCATTAAGTCCACCTGTTGTACTTTTTTGTGCAATAAAGTTTTTAAATAAATAAATAAAATCAGTTAAAAGAAAATCATCGTAAGGTTTATTGTCACAATTAAATTGATGTCTCATGTCTCTCTCAAGACTTTACAAAATCTATCTAATATTATTCGGAAAGCATTCCGCATTGCCAACGATTGAAAACGCGGCAAGCTTTACAAATCGTTTATTTTTAGTGTGTATTTGAGTACATAAAATACGCTTGCTTACAGAGAAACCACGGACGGTAACGCAAAAATGTAACCGATGCAAATAAAACCGCTGCATTTACGTAACTAACGCTTCGGACGGCTGTTGAAAAGCGCTCATCATAAACTTGAAAGGCGCAAGGGTCGACTGCAGTGCGTTTGCCACAGGTGGGGGGGATTCGCCCCCTCTTCTCAGAGGGATGCTGGCATCAGTGCCGGAAAAGCGGCTGACGCGAGAGCACGTGTGCTCCGCAGCCGCCGTTCTCAATACCTCCGCGAAACAATCGGGAATAAACAGTTCTTACTCCATGCAACCTCTGTGATACCTTTGTATGTGTTGTGCTGTGAAATTATCAAATGTCGTGCTGTGAAAACCTTTGAGCAGGAATGGATGGGGAGAATCGCATCATTTTGAACGTAGGAGGCATCAGGTAACGTTTGTGAACAGTTGTTTTAATTAAGAGAAAGAATGTGGGGGAATTAAATTTCTTGAAGAATTACCGGGTTCCATTGTTATTGGTTGATAAGGGAGGTAAGGGTCTGTAGAATGGGCTAATAATTCACCAAATGCGAAGCTCGGTTGCGAATTGGGAATTGGTAACAATGGTTTTGCTAATGAGATGTGATTTAATGGAGGTTTTTGATGGGAGCATAGATTTTGTGATTTTAATTAAATTCGGTTTCTAATAGTTTCTTTATTTAAAGATGATGGCTCGGCTAAAACAATGATTTTATTTAATTTTTCAAAAAACAATAAAAATTCTGTGCTTCAACAAATGAATGTAAATTGATGGTGAAACAGCGCATGAAAAGTTCAATGGAGAAATGTGTTAACGTTATTAATTCGTAAAAATAATGTGAAGTAGTGAGGTTGTGTTACACTTTAACGCAATTGATCTTAAGTAATGTTTGTTTACATGATAATCGAAAATATATGTTTTATATACGTTTCTAATCTGACACAAATGTTTAGTCATCTACCCTATTAGGGGACAAGTGGAAAACTAATGATTTATTACCCAAGTTGAAGGGTAGTTATGAAATTCGAATGCTGGCACTATTACAGTGTTTATGTGATACAAACCAAAAAAAATGCTCAATTTTCATAACCAACATTGGAACAAATAATTTAAACCTACCTTTGTGTTAAAAAACAATGACCAAATATTTGTGCCAACATAAAAAATTAAGTCTCCTACAAACATTGTCTGCTACCATTAAAAGTTGAAGAGCTTTTGATTGTGTAGTTCATAAGTCTCTTGGACATATTTCACATACATATCTTAAAGAAACTTCAGTTAAGAGACTTGAAGGTGCTTCGAAACTTCCAACAATACTCTTACATTTTATGAATACCTTTCGGAAACATTTGTTAAGTGGGTAGGACTTGAATACTCGTTGATCTACCTTCTTTTTTTTAAATATTGCACTTCAAGATTGACCTTATCCCACCTGATGTTAAGTGGTAATGAGGTCCTAGCTTAAGGGTGACAAGTACAGCATAATAAATCTGTTACTGGACTTTTCGCCCTTACCTTGAAGGCTTGACCCCTGCTACTAATGAAGCACCCCCCAGGAGCTCTGGAAACCTTACTTACACGCAGGAACACAACAACAACGAAGTGATTGTTATTTGGCTGCGGTCTTCTGTAAGGTGGAGGTATTTCACCAGTCGGGCTGCTCCAGTTCGAGCGATAAATCGCTATGCCCTACCTCTCTTAAAACATATTTAAAATTTAAATTTGGCAAGAAGGCTATTTATAATATTAGACAGAATGTTTAATTTCTTCGCTGAGCACTTTAGTTACCAGTTACGCAACACCGCGGTTCCCAATGCTCTCCAATTTAACTCTTCACGCGACGTCGATTGAAGAGTCCGAAGGGTTTTGTATGCAGAATATTGCGTTAACCGGAGCGTCGTCACAAATGTGTATTTACAGAAAATTTAGCCACTAAAAAGACTTATGCCCGGTTCTAATATTTTACGATTCGTAATGTGTCTAAAATCACTAAACGTTTTTCATCAACCGACTACGAGTTGTCAATACCATTCCTTAATTTACTTTCCATACCAATTGTCGAATTCGTCCGTCGGTCGTTTTCAGCTTTCACTTCGTAGAATTATTAGTATCCGTAATAGGTAGGTAGAGAGGTAGGGCATAGCGATTTATCGCTCGAACTGGAGCAGCCTGACTGGTGAAATACCTCCACCTTACAAAAGACTGCAGCCAAATGACAATCGCTACGGTGTTGGCGTGTTCCTGCGTGTGAGTAAGGTTTCCAGAGCTCATAGGGGGTGCTACATTAGTAGCAGGGGTCAAGCCTTCAAGGTAAGGGCGACAAGTCCAGTAACGGCTTTATTATGCTGTACTTGTCACCCTTAAGCTAGGACCTCATTTCCACTTAACATCAGGTGGGATGAGGTCAATCTTGAAGTGCAATATAAAAAAAAAAATGTATTAGTAGAACGGATCGTTTTTCAAATATTGGAGCTAGGCATAAGCTATCTTAAAGAAATTATTAAAAACAGTTAGGTATGAGTTACCAGCAGATACTCCATTCTTATCTTTATGTATCTGTATTCTACTAATTCCACGCTCCTAACCCATCATTAACCAGCAAGTTTCTTTGTTTCCTAACGAAAGTTATTTATTCTTTCACCCGATACTTTGTCTTGGATCACGTAGTGATGTGTGCGGTGTGAATACTAATTCCATTGGTCCGCAAAGAAAGCTGAACAAATACGACCCTTGATGGGTGACCGGGAGACTGAAGATACCCTTACGTGTGACTAAGGAGATGAGGACACGGTGTATATAGTTCCTTCGGCCTTTAGATGGATAAATAGACATAGTTTATTGCAAACAAAATTACTAGCTACAGAAATACTGACTTAGCCACAAGTCACCTAAGCTCAACTGGCTCACTTATCAAATTTGTGGCCAACCTATTATTTACGTAAGGTAAGTATTTTTTTGATGCTCGATAAATATATTAAACATTAAACATGAACTATTTTTAAAATAAAATTAATTATGTAAAGCGCTGAACTCGTAATTTTATTGCGTTCATTTTGCATACATTTTGAAGATATTTGTTAGTCATCCAATTCATTAAATGATAAAATTTTACGTGATGAAATATATAAAAAGGGGTTGACGTTTTGTTATTTGGAAAAAACAAGCATTTTTTAAAAGTGATGGAAAGTTTTAAATTGTGTGATTATATACATATAGTTCAAAGTCATCTTAAACTTGTTTAATTTTTATAATGTTCATGCCTTATAAATAATTCATCTCAACTAAATTATAGCAGTACAAATGTTTTGTAATATAAATATTGGACATCACATACATTGCAATACAATGAATGTTTATGGGAGTACCCATAAACGAAATGTGTCGGATCCGACAACGGATGGCCATTATTAATCTTCATAATCATAAAGAAATCACTTCGAATGCAAATTAAGCTTTTTCAAAAAACAAAATATTATTTATGCAAATCAAAAACCACGTCTTCATTCTTAAACTTTTAAATAATCTTCAAAAACGAAACCATTCGTTTGTTCGTTTCGGTTTTGAGAGTAGGTACCCTGATTCTGCGGTAAGTAGCTTAAGCACTTGTGTTACAGAAATCATAAACAAACAGTTCGTTTCTCATATTTACCGTTTTTAAAATTTCTACAAGTTTTTTATTGAACCAGCAACGTTAATTTGTACGGTTGGAATCTTACAACAAAATTTTGAAACATATTTTTTCAAGCGATTGAGCAGAAATTGTGCGTCCATAATTATGTAAATCAAATAATGGTAGGTCTAGTTGTAAGTATAAATATTAGCTTTTTCGTATGCACATCCTGAAGATTTAGCTTAAAAAGGTATATACAAATATAAATAAAGCTACCATGTTAATACTTTGCTCCAAGCCATATCCACTCCACCTCTCGGAGCGCGGGGGCAGCCGCTGCCGCGGCGGAGGCCCGTAAACGTTTGAAGTACTCGGGCCTCGACAGCTGCTATCGTTTCGCCCCATTTGGAGTGGAGACTTTGGGGCCGTGGGGTCCAGAGGCCCGAACATTATACAAAGAATTGTCCGCTCGCCTCGTAGAGGTTTCTGGTGACCAGAATGCTGGTAAATACCTCGGCCAACGTTTAAGTCTGGCCATTCAAAGAGGAAATGTTGCTAGCATTCTGGGCACCCTAAACACTGGAGCGGACTATCTTTTGTAAATATTTTGTATATAGGTAGGTATTCTCTTTTTTTTTTTTAATATTTTCATTGTACTTAATTATGTCTGTAAAACCAATTTATATGCAAAAGGTACTTCTATGTTAAGTACAGACACAACTGCAATTTACAACATTGTAAAAGCTCCAGTTATGTTAGCTCACAGAGATGAACCTCTTTCCTCTAGGGTACTGCTTTTCCTCGCTAATAAAAAGTAAATAGAATGTGTACAAAGTAAATTATTCGTTATTCTTAGAACAAAAGATGTAAGAAGTTGGAGCAGGATTCGGTCGGAAAAATAATTACATTGATTCCTTGAGGGCTTTTAGAATTAATCTCTGAAGACTTGAGATTTGTAAGATAGTGTAGACGAAACTATACGAAATTTATACTCGTAGCTTATACAGACAGAAGTACCTCAGACTTTAGCCTTTATACCGTCCTTAAACCGATGACATAAGAACTATTTTGATATGCCGTTGACTGTATACTATACTTGTACTTAGTTAATAGGATAACGGAAAGAATATTTAGACATTTACAAATATGATCGTAAGACCCAAAAAATTCTAAAAATAAAGCACTGGATATATTTATACCTTACATCAGTATCTGTATGTAATATTTGATTGTTTGTATTTTAAATATAAGAGCAGCACGCGCGATACGTGAAGGTCGTGGGTTCAATTCCCGCACCGCAAGGGGAGATAAAATTTTTCTGTTTCTAATATTTAAAGTTCGCTAGTACGGCGTATAGTACCATAAAAATAATAAAATTGATTGTTGGTATTTTTCCCTCTGAAATAATAAAAGGCAGTTTCCCTATTCTAAAGTCAAGTATCGTCTTCACAAAGTTCGTATTCTTAAAAATACCGTTTTTTTGCGATTTCCGCAAGATTAGATAAATTCGCTTTGATAACGAGGGCTGTGGATAAGGGTATTTTGTTTTCGTCAGTTCATGGTTTAAAATAAACTCAAAATTGAACTCGCAAATTGAGCGGTGGGCCCCCAGTCATTTCTTGCTCGTCTTATGTTCAAATTTGACTTCTGCTAAATTTCCTCGGGGTGTAAGGGCGATTTCGTAATTTCAGTATTGTTTGTAGTAAAACAACGATAAACAAGGCAACAGCAGTCAACAGCAGCATAAAACTCAATTCCGCTGACGACGGTGTGTCGAGTATGATGGGTCTCCAGTTTCCCCAAGGCTTCGTCACTAGGCGATGAGAAGTTGGGTGATGTTTTAAGTTAGAGTAGTCCTTGCTTCTACGGAGCGGGGGAGTCCCACACATGGCGTTGTCACGATTGATGCCACGGCAATAGTATTGTACCCTTACATTTTATTTTTATTTTTCAGTATTATCTTAAGAGAGGTAGGGCATAGCGATTTATCACTCGAACTGGAGCAGCCCGACTGGTGAAATACCTCAGGTGGTGAAAGACCAAATAACAATCACTTCTGTGTTGTTGTGTTCCTGCGAGTGAATAAGGTTTCCAAGCTCTTGTCCAGTAACAGCTTAATTATGCTGTACTTATCGCTCTTAAGCTAGGATCTCATAACCACTTAACATCAGGTGGTGTCAATCTTGAAGTTCAAATCAATAAAACGGACTTGACCGGACGTTCTGTGTTTTTCCCTAAATTACGCTTCGCAGAATCTCATCTAAGGTATCTTTTTTGCGAATTTACAAAGTTGTGACGTCACAATATCCGTCAATAGTCGTCAACTAGCCGCAGATATAAACGTGGCATAGACATTGTTGCGGCCCGTTACGTCTGTAAATGCGTTTCACAGCACTTTTAGTAGGTGTTTACCGTAAAGTGCTGTGTTGTTAGGTCGCGCCGTAAATCGGAACTGCCAATAAATTTTATGATTCACAGCGCGTGGTCATTTTGTGTGGCATCACCCTTGATTCTTTTGGTACGTTCTTTCGGCTTCAGTGGAGCAGTGGCTAAGGTAGGCGTGGAAAGCGTGAAGTCCCGGGTTCGATTCAATGAGGGTGTCCGCAAATAAAAAATCCACTAGATGGCGATGCGTAGGCGTGAGGTCCAACTGCTACGTGATTGGTTATGGTTTACATTACACTGACAGGCATGTCACCATGACATTTAAATGACCAAGTACATAGCAGTTGGACCCCGCGCCTACGTATCGCCATCTAGTGGATTTTTCATGCGCAGACACCCTCATTGGTTCGTCAGTTAATGACGATGGATGATAAAACTTTAGTTTGTATCTAGGTGATTGATGTGATAGTCTAGCGTATTTATTTTTTAACTTTCAGTGTTTTTTCTAACGATTTCAGTCCTGACAATAACATCATCATCATCATCATCATCATCAGCCTGTTGCAGTCCACTGCTGGACATAGGCCTCTCCAAATGTTCGCCACTTCGCTCGATTTTCGGCGACTCTCATCCAATAACGAACGTAACAAAATAATAAATATCCAATTTGGTTCAGTTATGGGTGTATATACATTTTATGTATGTTTATTAACCATTTAAATCTCCACAGCTACACAGTACGCCAAAAAATAATTGTTTTTTTATATTTTTATTGTATCTCAAATTCCGTTACTGTTAACTAATCTACTGAGTTTCTTACCGGTATCTTCTCGGTAGATATAGTTCCGAACCGGTAGTAGGATCTCTATGCATTGTATTCAATGATTTAAAAGTGTTATATGTAACCTTCTTAAACAAAGAAGTATTTGAGTTTGAGTTTGATTTCTCAAATCATCGTTCATTAGATATTTTCTTAAATTCCGTAATTAATTTTGATAGCTCCATTCAATCTCTTATCAGACCTACTAATTAAAACTTAAACCGCAATTTAGGTTTTAACTCTCATCAGACAACCACCGATCACACCGCCATTGCGTTTAATGTATAGCCGAGTGAGCCAGTAATTATCTTTGGAGCAAGTTAACCTGTAAATTGCTTGAAAATTAATAATTAAAGTGAGCTTGTATCATGCAAGTTTTTAATACAACCCTGTTGTAAGGTTTATTGAGTCAGTGAATTAATGGGAAACAAGGCTGTAATGATAAGAGGATGTGGCGAAGGGTAATGGGAGGGAAAAATGGTCGAATCGATTTATTGATTTTACTCAACTGAGTTATGTAAAGGGGTTCATTTTGTTTATCAGTCTTTTCCTTCCTATATTGTTACTGTGACGACCTCCGTAGCCGAGAGGCAAGCGTACCGGACTTTGGCGTCGCGCCATCTCCTGAGGTTCCGGGTTCGATCCCCGGTTGGGTCAATACGGGAAACGAACTTTTCTATATTGTCTCGGGTCTGGGTGTTGTGGAACCGTCGTTGTTTCTGATTTCTGTAACACAAGTGCTTTAACTACTTACCACAGGATCAGAGCAATGTATGTGATGTTGTCCAATATTTATTTATTTATTTATTAACTGTGAATGTACAATTTATTTAAATGTATCTACTGGTTTATGTCGACAGTCACCAATTATGATGGTGTTTCTCAAAAAATGTTCTAAATGTATATGTACTTTGATTGGACAATGCGGTCCACTTTAGGGATATATTTGATATGGTACTAGCAAAAATTATTGAACAAAACACGCACTTCATTAACTAAAATAGAGGTGAGAGCCATTTGTGCTCCCCCAAAACATTGGTGAAAAAGAAAGGGCTTCGCAGCCATCATCGATAGTGAGGTAGGAAAAAAAAATAACATAATTACATTAGAGAAAGGAAAAAGTCGGTTTGATCGTTTTTTTTATTCTCCTATTTTTACAAATATTAAGTTTTGTAAGTACCTACACACACCTCAGTATCTAGCAATTTTTAAGACTCATACTGTTATCATTTAGCACCTAGATACATATTTATAGCTGCATTCCTGGTATAGAGGTTCTTTTTTAGGGTTCCGTACCTCAAAAGGAAAAAACGGAACCCTTATAGGATCACTCGCGTGTCTGTCTGTCCGTCCGTCTGTCACAGCCGATTACTCTGAAACCACTGGACCAATTGAGATGAAATTTGGTACCCATATGTAAGTTAAAGACCCAAAGGTGCATGTGTAACGTAAATAAATAAATTATGAATTTGGGAGTCACTTTTGGGGTAGATCACAACATTAAAAAAAAAAGATTCGCTAACCATATCGTGTGACATATCAAATGAAAGATCTTGCTGTAAGGATTGCAAATATGTATCATTTAATATCTTGTTTACACTTCAAGATTGACCTCATCCAACCTGATTTCAAATGGTAATGATGTCCTTACATTTTTCTAAGACTGAAGTGACTAAATTTACTAACGATATTTCTGTAATTAAATAGTAAACTGGCCTGTTCCACGACCTTAAGACGAGAGGCAATCCCCAAACAGTGGGCTATATACAACTGTTGCTTTGTTTATCGTAAGATAATTACAATCAATATTATAATTACGAAATCGCCCTTACACCCTGAGGACATTGAAGTTAAATTCAAACATAAGACAAGCAAGAAGCGACCCCGCGGGCCACCCCTCAATTTGCGAATTCGATTTTGAGTTTTTTCTAAAACACATAAAGGAACTGACAAAAACAAAAACACCCTTATCCACAGCTCTCGTTATCATAGCGAATTTATCATGTAATCTTGCGGAAATCGCAAATATTACGGTGTTTTTAAGAATACGAATTTTGTGAAGTAGATACTTGACTTCGCGGATAGGGAAACTGCCTTTTATTATTTCAAAGGGAATTTTTATACAAATGAACAAATATTGAATCTTTACTTCTCGTCTTTTCCGTAGCCGAGAGGCGGGTGGGCGGAACTTTGGGTCGCGCCATCTCTGAGGTACCAGGTTCGATCCCCAATCGGATCAATATGGGAAACGAACTGTCCTATATTGTGTCTGTAAGACAAGTGCAAACATTTTATTTGTTAAATATTACTCTTCAAGATTGACCTCATCCCACCTGATGTTAAATGGTAATGAGGTCCAAGCTTAAGGGTGAGAAGTACAGCATAATAAAGCTGTTACTGGACGTGTCGTCCTTACCTTGAAGGCTTGACCCCTGCTACTAATGTAGCACCTCCAAGAGCTCTGGAAACCTTACTCACACGCAGAAACACAACAACACCAAAGTGATTGTTATTTGGCTGCGGTCTTCTGTAAGGTGGAGGTATTTCACCAGTCGGGCTGCTCCAGTTCGAGCGATAAGTCGCTATGCCCTACCCTATTTTAATATATGTGATGTAGTACAATATTTATTTATGTTTATTTAAACTTACTAACATTTCAAAGCTGATGAGTTTGTTTGGTTGAACGCGGTAATCTCAAAAGAACTGGTTCGAATTATTATTCTTAGACTAGTAAATATTATTACGTTTCACGTACTCGGGTTTATTTATTTTTATTTATTTAAAAATGTTTATTGCACAAAAAAAAGTACAACAGGTGGACTTAATGCTATGGGCATTCTCTACCAGTCAACCTTTGGGTCATGCGGAGAGTTAGTTTATGGGTGCGGTAATAGTGACAAAGAGCATAAGTAATCTAAAAAATAAAATAAAAACATAATACACGAGAATAGTAACTATCAAGCGTTACAAAGTTCGTTTCGGAAACAATTAAAAATAAATATAGACATACATGAATAAATATAAAATATGAAGCTATACTTATATTTATATAATGAGCATATATATACTTATATATACATAAGTAAATAATAACACATAAAAATATAAAATAAATAATAACTATATATAAATGGATTCAGCAATTGACAAATTCATGTCTACGATTTATGTATTAGCGAGAGAGAAGAAGTGTTCACGAACTTTCATTTTAAAAATTCCCTTAGTCAGGGATTGTCGAGTATCAGCGGGCAGAGCATTCCAAAGACGGTTTAAACGTATTTTAATTAATTTTAAAATATAACTTGTTATTTAAGTGATAGATTTTTAATGACAGATCAAAGCGAACAAAACACAATCGTATAAAAAAGTACAAAAACGACATAAAAAACAGGGTCCCGTTTAGGAAAAACTTGTTATTATCATAGTATTGTTTTTTCACGATTGTTTTCCTAGAGAATGATAATAAAAAAAAAAAGATACCTCATGGAATTCTTGCAATAATAATGGTCTCTATCATTATTTTTTAATAACATTTCTAATACAAATTCGTTTACTAAAGCCTTACATTAAAATATTAACAACCTCTGTTACGTTTTGAAAGTTGGTAAACTATCAAGAAAACTCAATTGATGGTAGCTCTTAACTTAATTATATGGCAACTTAAGCATCTTAGTCGGTACTTAGCATGTGATTGCTAAGTTGAGAGCTATCTACGTTTTGTTCTAAGTGGATAACTGTCGTAACATCGAATAGTTTTAATTCGAATTTAGTCGGATAGATTCAATTTGTTTTCACAACTATTTGTTACGAAATTTGCGTAGTAAACTGATGATTTATCTCTCAAGAGATCAGATTGATAAATTTGGTGTACTTCGCATTTTATTATTAATATATTTTTTAAAAGTAGCTTAGCATATTGGCTCCTCCCAGTCTGATGATGGTAAGCAAGAGAAGAGCTAACATCGCGATGACAACGGATTTGATATCGTAGTATTCTATCCGTTATCATCCCCATACTGGCCTGCAAGATGTTTCTTCACGCTCCTTTTGAAGGAATTCATATCAAAGGAAGGAGGAAACACATGAGCCGGAAACGAGTTCCGCTTCTTAATATATTTGTATTTATTTATCGCACACAACTTCATAGAAAATTGTATTACGCTAACAAATAATATTTGCCTAGCAAATTTGTTGTTTGATCTAAAATAGGTAACTGTAATTGCGATGACGACTCCCGTAGTAAAAAAACCGGCCAAGTGCGACTCGGACTCGCGCACGAAGAGTTCCGTACCATTATCTATTCAACATTAGACATAATTATTTATTTTTGAAGTAAATATTTTAGTTGTAAAATATATTCTGTAAATATTTCAAGCGTCTTATCTGACCTAAGTAATAAGTTAACCACAATTTTAATGAGTAAGACTTGGGCTTAGGTGACTTACGGCTTAGTATTTCTATCGCTCAAATTAATAAAAAGGTACCTGTGAAATTATTACTCATAATATAATACTAGTTCTATAATGGGCTACGGGTAGATAATTAATAGGCTGCGGTACCCATCCTGTAAGGAAGGCCACATTCTTCTCTACCACTGCCGTGGAATATAAAACAGTATAGGCTTTCCCCCCACATTCTCCGTGCCCGTAATAAAACACCAAAGCGGTTTAATCCGAAGCTCGTAATAAAAAAGTTTGCAAATCGAACATCGATTTCATGGAACACAAATCTTGCAACCGTTTAGTTTTTTAGATTTAACTAGCTACCCGCACGGCTTTGCACGAATAGGACGAAGGTACTAATGAAATTTTCGGCTCTACTATAATAATACGAGCGGCTTCGCACGTTTTTCTCACATTTTTCACGGTTTATCCGCATCATATTCGTTGAAGCGTGATGTAACATCGTCTAAAGCATTTTTTGATAAACGGTCTATCCAGAACAAAAAAAAATCAATTAGCATTAGTAGGCACTTCCTGATTAGCGCGGGTCAAACATATGAACATACTCTTCAGTCTTATAATATTAGTATGTAGTGGTTAAGTAAACAGAGTCCCGGTCAATAGTTTAGACCCGAGACAACTTGGACAAGTTTGTATTCTATATTAACCCGAGCGGGAATCAAACCCGGAACCTCTGTGAAGAAGCGACGCCAAAGTCACGACCGCTCGCCTTGCAGCTTGAAGGTTGTCAAAGTTCACAAAATCTTAATGAAAATTCAGGAAATCTGAACATAAATTTGATCGACATTGCTTTTCATTCTATCTTGTAGCAAATCAGTAACGTTTAGCTACAGATGCCAAAGCTCTCGTCACTTTAAAACAAATAAACGGAATATTTCACTTCATCCCGCCAGTGCAGTCTTGCTCGTATTTACCAGAATATTTCATTCTGTTTCCGATATATCTCCGAACCGCGAACACGAAATCTGAGCAGACCCCAGGGATTGCGGCGCCGGCGACCGGCCGCCATTTTATACTCGTAACGCTTCGCAAGATGGTCGCCGATGTGATTTTGTAACGGTTTTTTATTTTGCTTTTCACAGAAAATGCTTTCAAAGCTTATGGGCACGAAAAAAATAAGTTATAAATAGTAGGACAAGGTATCAGTCTATTTATGCTCCGTTCCAATATTTTACGATTGTATTGTAATAATGTATCAAAAATTACTATCCGTTTTTCTACGAGTCGTTAATTCTAATTTCAAATTTTCGTATCGGCTGTCATCAGTAGTCCGTTAGTCGTTTAGCTAACGCCTCGTACAATTTAATATTATCCGTAACTGGACCGGATCGTCTTTTAAATATTGGAACCAGGCATTAGTGTCCCAATGCAGGACTAAGGCCTTTATAACTAAAATCAAGTCATTGTTACGACAATGGGTATTGGCCTAACCACCACGCTTGCCAGATTTATTCAAACGGGAACCAAATACAGTGGTCCAAAATGGATTCAAAACCGAGACATAGGCTACTACTATTGGTTCGTATAAATTTAGACACCAAAAACCAATACTTTTTTGAAAGAAAGAAACATTTATTACTTAAAGACATCACAAAATTTTTGCTTCATTCTTCCTCATTAAGAACATATCATCCATTTCCTGCAGGACTGTACATACATACCCAACAATTCCTTTAGTGCACCGTTTTACATAATCTTCTGCCGCTAACGCTACAACCCAAATCAGGATCTGTTTGATTTGGGTTGTAGCGTTAGCTAAGAAAAAGTTTCAGGGACCCTCATGTGGGTTCCTGGCAAATAATTAACAAGAGGTCAGACCACAGAGTCCACCTGTTCATCTCCCGCGACACAGGCCAAATTGATTCCAGAGCTTGTGGACTTAAACTTTTGACCCTTTTCACACGGGAGTTAGGGAACAAGAGATACTGTAGCTGGTGCGAGAGGCTTCGCGCCTCAAATTACAGAAGGTTTTATCGTCCCAACCGATTTAGGCGGCAGCCAAATTCATTGAGGTGAATTACTAAGCACTTAATTTAAATTGCCTAAACATTTGAGCAACAAGCGCACTCTATCTTTCTTCACGCTAACAAATCCAATGGGATGGCAGACTAACACAACCGGAAAGAGATTAGGCACAGAACAGACCTTCCTTATCAGGTTTTGGTGATGAATCAGAAAATGCCCTATCGAAACTGAAAACAGCAAACAAACTATGTAAATAGTTTAGTGGGACTACGGTAAATTACTGTAAACCGATGTTTGATTATGAAATAAATATAAATAATAATAATAAACATGAGCTCTGGAGTTGAAATTTGAATGAATGAAGAAGACCGCAGCCAAATAACAATCACTTCGGTGTTGTTGTGTTCCTGCGTGTGAGTAAGGTTTCCAGAGCTCCTGGGGGTGCTACATTAGTAGCAGGGGTCAAGCCTTCAAGGTAAGGGCGACAAGTCCAGTAACATATTTATTATGCTGTATTTGTCACCCTTAAGCTAGGGCCTCATTACCACTTGACATCAGGTGGGATGAGGTCAATCTTGAAGTGTAATATAAATAAAAAAGACATACAGTGCGGTGTGTCAATTTTAAAACAAATAGTCTAGAGGAATGATTAAAATTATCCAGGATTCATAGACAAACTTAAGGTCCTAATGCGCAATCTGCTTATCAACAATGAAATAGAATTAGAAATGTGTGACATTTAAATGTGATGGCGAACAGACTAATTAGTGATCCATGATTAATACCATTTTCTTCCATTTTGTTATCTCCTCTTTTCAAAAGACAACTCTTAATATGTCTTCAATGAATTTATACAAAGGTTTACTTATTACATAAGAAGGTTTACTTTTATTTATAAACTTTAGATAAATCAATAATAAATTATCGCTTATTATTATTGATTCATCCTTAGACGTTATACTTACACCAATAAACGAATTATAAATTGTATTAAGTCTGCATTTAAAATCAGCAATGCGCTTATTTCTAGTATGAGTGTCTGTCCTTTTAAAAGTATCCAAGTTCTTGTATACTGTCATGATCACATCCCAGCCTCACTTTCTCCTAATCTATTAGGAAATACATGAAGTCTATGTGAAACTTGTCCGTCCGTTTGTTTACTTAACCAGGTTTTTCAAAGTTTTATTACTGTCACCTTTTCATCACAAGAGTGTAATGTTGAGTTTATATTTGTTTTTATCGTTTTTGATAACCTCCGTAGCTGAGAGGCGAGCGGTGACTTTGTGCTATTTCTGAGGTCCCTGGTTCGACCCCCAGTCGGGTTAATAGTATAGGAAATGAACTTTTCTACATTGTCTTGCGTCTGGGTGTTGTGGCACCATCGTTGTTTCTGATTTCTGTAACACTAGTGTTTGAGCTACTTCTCATCGAATGAAAGCAATGTATGTGATGTTGTTCAATAGTTATTCATAGTATTTTTTTTTAATGTAAGTGGAAATCGAGTTAATGCATTTTGTTCCAGCTTTTCGGCCTGCGTAGTGATCAGAATTTAGTTTAGTTATCGATAACTTGTATAACTTATTAAAATATATATTATCAAAAGGCGGCCGGATTTTGGCATCGCGCTGTCTCTGGCATCTAGTACTAGGCATACTACATGTATAATACGACAAATTTCTGCCGTTCTGTCTCACTGAGGTCCCTGATTTGACCCCCGGTCGGGCTCGGATCTGGGTGTTATGTCATCGTCGTTGTTTCTGATTTCTTCAATTTCTGATTAAGAGAGAAAGGGCATAGCTATTTATCGCTCGAACTTGAGCAGCCCGACTGGTGAAATACCTCCACCTTACAGAAGACCGCAGCCAAATAACAATCACTTCTGTGTTGTTGTGTTCCTGCGTGTGAGTAAGGTTTCCAGAGCTCCTGGGGGGTGCTACATTAGTAGCAGGGGTCAAGCCTTCAAGGTAAGGGCGACAAGTCCAGTAACAGATTTATTATGCTGTACTTGTCAACCTTAAGCTAGGACCTCATTACCACTTAACATCAGGTGGGATGAGGTCAATCTTGAAGTGCAATATAAAAAAAAATATCTGTAACACAAGTGCAGTACCTACTAACTATAGTATCAAAGAATGCACATGAAGTCTTGAAATATTTAAATTAAGCCTTATTAACTCCACCACCGGATTAAGTACAGAATACAAGCTTATTTTGCGCAGTCCGTAGTTCGGTGGTGTTAAATACTTTATTAACCAAAAGCAGCGGAACCGCAAGGGATGGAAATAAAACATGTCGGCGAAAGTACAAAGTAACATCTCTTTAAGTTTCATTTACACAATTTCCAAGTTTTTATGACTACGTTAATTTTTAACGAGTGGACAAGTGTGGGTTAAGGGACTGAGTGTAGCGATTTGGCTGGTAATTGAAATTGATATGGTATTTTTAGGGTTCCGTAGTTGAATGACAAAAAACTGAACCCTTATGTTTTCGTCATGTGTGTCTGTTCATCCGTCTGTCCGTCGGTATGTCACAGCCACTTTTTTCCGTAACTATAAGAACTAAAACTAAACTTGGTAATTAGATGTATTCGGTGAGCATTAAGATTTTCATACAAATAAAACCGTTTAAAATAGAAGAAAAACAATACAATTTTGGGGTTGCTCGTACTTAGAACTGAAACGCAATTTTTTTCTGATTAAACCCATATGTGTGGGGTACCTATGGATAGGGTTGCAAAAAATATATTGACGTTTGTTATATATTTTTTTTCTAAACTTTGCGCGAGATATGCTTCCAAAGTAAAAAACAAATGGTCCCCCCCTCTTACATTTAAAATAAGAGAATGTATACAAACTCGACAATCCCTCACTAAGGGAATTTTTAAATTAAAAAGTTCGTGAACTCTTCTATTCCTCCCCATCTATTATATATTTTTTGCTTATATTTATGTTTAATATTTTGTATTACTTTGTTTAATTATTATATTATATTTATTTATCATGAACCTATGTATGAATATTATATTCTCGTCTTTAATTTTCTGCTATTTATTATCATTAATTTTGTTGTAATTCATACTCACATTTTTTACTGTTACCGCACCCATAAACGAACTATCTGCATGACTCAACGGTTGACTGGTCTAGAATGCTCCTAGCATTAAGTCCACCTTTTGTACGTTTTTTGTGCAATACATTTTTTAAATAAATAAATAAATACAAATTAATCGCTTGTTTCTTGCAGCACAAACGCGAAGTTTCCCTTAACGCTATGATAAACATGTTTTAATGCGCTGTAGCGGCGTCCGCACTCAACACAGTACAAAACTACTGCAGTTAGGTAGCTCGGAAAAAACATTGATGTAGACTAGGCGGCTACAAAAATACGCCGTGGCAATTATAGTTATCTATTGTCCTACCGGTAGTACCCTTCCTAAGAAGTATATGTCCCTCAGTTCATCCCCAGTGGTAGCAGTATAGTGCATCAATCAATGTATAAAGTTTAGTGTACTTCATTGAAAATCATTCGCGTGCGTGCTGAAGCGGAATGGCATTATTTTTTATCATTTGTGGGTATAAGTTGGTCACCTGAGACACTGTATTGTTTTTAATTGTATATATTTGTAAAGTAAACTAATTAAAGTGCGTTTATTTAGCTTTGTTGTAGCATTTGCGTCTAAAAACCACAAACACTTATTATTATTTCTTATTAATTTAACAAATAATCAAATCCCTACTAATATTATAAATGCGAAAGTAACTCTGTCTGTCTGTCTGTTACGCTTTCCCGCTTAAGCCTCTCAACCGATTTTGATGAAATTTGGCATAGGTATACGTTGAACCTCAAGAACGGACATAGTTTACTTTTTGTTAGAAAGTAGGGGGGGGGGGAAGGTAATGCCACCTTTGGAAGTTTATATGGGAAAATGTTTATTTTTAAGTTAGAGATATGAAAGTTGGCACAAATATAGCTCTATTAAAATAAAGACTACTTTTTGTTTCGAATATTAGGGGAGATAAGGGTAAAACCGACCATGAAAGGATGTAGTCCACGCGAACGAAGTCGCGGGCACAGCTAGTAACTATATAAAATAGAAAGAACGCTATAAAACTATTCACACAGTTTGTCTGCTGGATCAGAGTCCATTTAGAAGTCCATTTAGAAGAGAGAAATACATTTTAACATTGTTGTTCTAAGAGGTACATGTGCATTTTTTATAAATTCACCACCCGCCCCGTCTTTACACGGGTGTAAGTATAAATGAAGTTTTCGGTTTTTCTGTACATTAATTTTTATAGATTATACATGTAAACTTTCATCATACATTACTCTATGATAAAAAATCGCATTTAAATCCGTCCCTACACATATAAGCATATATATAGGGACATACAGAAAACCAACTTTATTTACATCATGTAGTGATTTTATTTGTCTCTTGTCGGATGCCGAAGGGTAAATAATAACTCTATCTTTGCCGGACCATAAAGAACTGGAACTCGTTGCCGGCTCATGTGTTTCCTCCTTCCTTTGACATGGATTCCTTCAAAAGGAGCGTGAAGAAACATCTTGCGGGCCAGTATGGCGATGCTAACGGATAATATTTTGATATCAAATCCGTTGTCATCGCGATGTAGGTTCCTCTCTTGCTTACCATCAGGCTGGGAGGAGCCAATATACTGCGCTACTATAAAAAAAAATAGATAGATAGATATACTTTATTGCACAAAATCTTTACAGAAATAGGTTTTACAGAAGAATTATAGTACAATTTAGGCGGTCTTATCGCTAGAAAGCGATCTCTTCCAGACAACCTTAAGGTAGAGGAAATAAAAATAAGATATTAGGGTAAGGTACTTTTTTTTCCGTCGTTGTTTTTTTAAATAAGCCCCTAACCAACAATTCATTCTGTGAAAGCGCATTTTCCCAGTTATTGTTCACTTCACGTACTCTGTAGGTAAAGCTTGCAGACTGCAACAAAATTTAGACTGTGCTCTAAAGCTATCCCCGGCTGAACTTGTAGAAAATACATCCTTTTGCCGCGGCTTTGTTCCTCGTACCTCGTTCCAACGATACTCGGCTTAAGAAGACATGGCGTTCTTTGTGGCAAAGAGCCTTTTATTGCGTCGCTTTAAAATTTATACGGTTTGTTTTAGGTGATACAAGAAGTAGATAGGCTACTGAGACCGGGTTTAATGTTATTTCTGCTCTAGATGCGATAGTAAATTCATGTTTTGTTATGAATGGATAAAACTGTAAAGAAAATGTCATCGCGACCACTTTTTTAAGTAGCTAATCTCATTGTGAGCAACCGATTACGTAGGAATTTAACTTAGTGCCAGAACGTTTGCCAATACAAGTGCA
Source organism: Glyphodes pyloalis (assembly GCA_037074685.1). NCBI lineage: Eukaryota > Metazoa > Arthropoda > Insecta > Lepidoptera > Crambidae > Glyphodes > Glyphodes pyloalis. The sequence goes on from JAYKKO010000019.1 coordinate 11,400,273, forward strand.
CTTTTCTAAACATTTCTTCTGGATGGGTAGGTATAGAGCCTATCCTTCTGTTTGCCGCGCCATAGCGTATGAAAATTATCTCTCTATCTCTTTCTTCTCCCTCTCTCATTTTATTTATTTGTTGTATTGTCCAGTGTAAATATGTTATGTATCTTATATGTAGCGGTAAATAAATGTATTTTTTTTCTTCTTTCTATATTTTTTTATTTTGGACCGCTTTTGGCTCCCGCGAAAAACTTGACGTAACAGTTCGCTGTTCACAACGCTGCCATTTTGAGTTGGTTTGTTTCAACAAATTTTTATTCAGTTTAGTTTTCACGAGAAGCGAGGGAAATAATTGTTTCTTCCGATAGAGCATACATACCAGAAGGTATATACAAAAAGAAAAAGGGTCAACCTGCAGAAGAAGGTTTTTCTGGGGTTTCCCGGTCCCAGGGTAATGTGGCATGCTTATGGCTAGGGAGACCATAGTCATGCCATCAGTACCGCAGATATTGGATTGGAAGGAGAACGGATCCGTCCATTCAAATTCTACTAATCTTATCCCCGGAAACGGTGATGAAGGAAGGAGGAGGATACCAACATCTCGGAAGACTTTAGATGCCACTAGCTCGTGGTGGGGTCGCATCTTCCTTTCATTTGCTCTCGTACGTTGATGAGACGCTAAGCTAGCTCGATGCTAGTTTGTCAATGCGTACAGCAACAGTATGAATGTATAGATTTGTCTCTCAAGTTTTGATTAAAAACTTTTTGAATGTACAGTTTTATACAAAATACAAATAAATTATCAAAAGCACGCATCATGATCAAAAGCACGTCAAACTACACACTTTGGACTTTGCATCGCTCTTATGTCGGAGCAATATCGCACTGAAATTTACCTTGACGTGTTGATGACCGTGCATAAGTAGTCGTTTGATATATATCAACACCATCATTGCAAAAAAACTTCTACTATTTTAAACCTTATGTAATTCAGAAAATTAATCATATTTGACGTATAATAATCACGCGCATGGCCACAGAGTCAAAGTCTTGTTATGCCGGCGCCATTTTGTAGATGACAACTATGTGACTCTTGAATATTTGATCCGAGAATACATTTAATACCCAAATTTAATTTCAGTCAGCAGCAATTTATTTTGATAAATTTTAACACAATAGGAGTAAATTGAATCTGTCAAAACAGAGCAATAATTAACGAACAATCGCCGATGGTAAATGGGTATGGTTACGCTGAATCATTGTTTGCGAACGAAAGTCTGAACGATTGTTTGTCTGATAAACTTGTTGTCATTTTGACAGCTGTCATTTAATTTGAAATATGTATTGTTAGTCCGTGTTTTAGAAATGAAATAAGGATAATTTGACATTGGCGGAATCACTACGTACGTTTCTTAACGCGGGATAGAGTCCACAAAAAAAAAGATAGATAAGGAGAAATCTGCAAAATAGGAAGCTAATAAATCTATGGTGGACTCGCTGGAGATTGTCGGAGGAATAGCTTTGTTTATAAGATTCAAAGGTTTCATACAAGTTCAATTTGTGAATGTGTGTGTGATTTTTTATTTTTTTATATTGCACTTCAAGATTGACCTCACCCCACCTGATGTTATGTGGTAATGAGGTCCTAGCTTAAGGGTGACAATACAGCATAATAAATCTGTTACTGGACTTGTCGCCCTTACCTTGAAGGCTTGACCCCTGCTACTAATGTAGCACCCCCCAGGAGCTCTGTAAACCTTACTCACACGCAGGAACACAACAACACAGAAGTGATTGTTATTTGGCTGCGGTCTTCTGTAAGGTGGAGGTATTTCACCAGTCGGACTGCTCCAGTTCGAGCGATAAATCGCTATGCCCTACCTCTCTTAAAATTTTAAAATTTTGATTTAAGCGATGTTGTTTTTTATTTCTATGAGAAGAAGTTAAAACACCTGATTTACATAAATAAATCAGAAATAACGACGGTACCAACCTACCTACTAAGACATTAAAGAACATTTTGTTTTTCATATTTGACTGTGACTGCTGAATTTAATAGAATATTTGTATTATCACTTATTATAAATATTCTATTAAATAAAATATTTAAACTTGCAAATGAATAATTTGCAAACTTATTCAAATCCCTACTAATATTATAAATGCGAAAGTAACTCGGTCTGTCTGTCTGTCTGTCTGTGTGTCTGTTACGCTTTCCTGCTTAAACCATACAACCGATTTTGATGAAATTTGGTATTTGGTATAGGTATAGAAAATAAGGGGGGGAGGGGGGTAATACCACCTTTGAAAGTTTATATGGAAAAATGTTTATTTTTGAAGTTAGAGTTATGAAATTTGGCACAAATATAGCTCGAAACTTGGATTAAAATATAGACTACTTTTTGTTTCGAATATTAGGGGAGAAAGGGGTAAAACCGACCATGAAAGGAAGAAGTCCACGGGAACGAAGTCACGGGCACGGCTAGTTTAACTATAAAAGCTTGCATTAAATTTTAAAATCGAGTACTTATGCGACTTAAATTTGAGTTTGAGTAGGATTTAAATTTAAATTAAGTCAAATATTGTTAGTTGCGTAAAAATAACTTAAACATTGTCCTCGATTTTCTAAATGTCTGTCTGTGTACCTATTTTAAGAATATAATGTGTGAAAAGAAACACTGTGCGCATACACAATAAATATTTTAACACCCATAAAAATATAATAAATCCAACATTTTGTTTAAGTTCTGAAACGACGAACAATCGATTTAAAGATTTCATCAGTTTACGAAAGCGAACGTCAATGCGTGGGTGATCATTTTCCTTCATCACGTTTTATGTAAAGAAAGTATGTAAATGAAATAGGTCAGTTTTATTAATTATATGTATTCAAAGTCAAAGTCAATATTTTTTATTCATGTAGATTACATTTGTAATACTTATGAATCGTCTCTATACAATGCAAATGAAGCTACCTCCGGTTCGGAACCTATAACTACCGAGAAGATACCGGCAAGAAACTCAGTAGTTTTTTTTACAAATAAAAAGCTATACTTATTACTAATTTTGCACCAACCCGTACAGTTAGTTTGTCAGTTGAAAAAAAAACACAAAAAAGTATATAATTATTGAAATAAATAAAATTAAAACATTTAAATTAAAATAACTGAAGGACTCTATGTGTGATATTCAAATACATCATTTTATACATTTTGACCTACATGCTTCTGTATGGTCTTAATCTAACATTGATTAATAATAATAATAATAATAATAATAATTCTTTATTGACGTAATCGTAAGTACAAATTCCTATGAAACTCTGACACTCGAACTAGGCTTAGGTGCCTGTATCTCAAGAGTCAGTGGCTTCTCCCAATTTTTGCAACAAGTGTGTCAAAAAAGCTAAATCTATCATATTTTTAACAAAGCACTGTGTGAATATTATGATTGAGACGTATAATGTTTAAATATAAATATTATGATTTACTTATAGTAGATATAATTATGTGAATATATATTTTTTTTTTTATTTAAATACATATATATGTACACACACATATACTACATACATTATATATACATACATATTTGTATAACAAAATAATGTTTCTAGATTCATTTATATTAATTTGTATACCAATTTAATTTGCCCGTTACTTAAATAGATCCTCTGTTTGTTCATAGTTTAAGGACAAAAGCCATTTCTTAACTACTGATTTACATTCATGATAGGAAAGAGGGTAGAAGTTTAATTTCTTGTTTATTTTATTATAGAGAGAAACTGAGAGATATGCACTTTGTCGTCTAGCAAAGGCGGTACGGAATCTTAATGGGGAGATTACATTTGGTATAAGACGTTTATTATGGCATATCTCCGGGTTATAAGGAGTAAGTAGATGTTGTTGAATTATTATATTATAAACGAATAATTTCCTAACAGTAAATAGTTCACACTGTTTGTATAAAAGTTCAGTGGAAAATCTATAGGGCTTAAATGTCATTACTTTTAGCAAAGACCTTTGGGCTCTTTCCAACTGCAAGAGATGTGTCTTGCAAGCTCCTCCCCATACGGTTACACAATATCCGATGACTGATTGTGCCAGTGCAAAGTAAACAGTACGGAGTAGTTCAAGTTCAGCAGTACAACGTAATTTTTTGAAGGTCCATATTAATTTTCGCGTGCGTGTTGTCACAAGCTCAATATGAGGAAGCCAACTCAATTTACTATCCAGCATGACACCAAGGTATTTAACAGTCTCGGATTTTGTTATGTTCATGCAAGAACAATTACTCTCTTGGTCGCAAGTGTGTATTGAGAGGTTAATATCAGCCACATAAGAATTTATAGTATGAAATTGCATGTACATGGTTTTAGAGATGTTTAAAGTTAGTAAATTTTCACTGAGCCATTTAGCCACTATTTGAAGTCCACTTTCAGCAATATTTTGAACCTCAGTCCAAGTGTTCCCATAAAAAACAATAACGGTGTCATCAGCATAAGTAAATAAATTGCCATTTGTCAGGGTCATGTTACATAAGTCATTTATGTAAATAAGGAAGAGACTTGGACCAAGAATACTACCCTGCGGAACTCCAAAGGTTACATTGGCGTCGGAACTAATATAATTATTAATTTTAACCCTTTGAATCCGACCACTGAGGAAGTCTTTAAAAATAAGTAGGGATGAGCCTCTGATTCCAATACTTTCCAGTTTATCCACAAGAGTAGGTATCGAGACGGTATCAAATGCTTTGGCAAGATCAAGGAAAACGCCAAGACACTTTTGTTTTTTGTCCAGTTTCTCGGTGACATAATCGGTTAAGCTACCCACGGCGTTAACAGTCGAAATACCCGATCTAAAGCCAAATTGGGAGCTCGAAAGGATGTTGTATCGGTTTAAATACTGCATTAGCCTATTATTTAGCATTTTTTCCAGGACCTTAGACAGTGCCGGAAGCACAGAAATTGGCCTGTAGTTTGTGACACCATCTCGAGCCCCACCCTTATGAACTGGAGTAATGAGGGATCTCTTAAAGACCTTTGGAAAACAGCCTTTTTCAAAACATGTCTGGAGCAACACAGTAAGCGGAGACACAATAACATGTCTCACCATTTTTAAGAATCTAGCTGGTATGGAATCCCAACCAGTGGCACAATCATTTTTGAGACCTAAGATAAGAGATTCCACCTCTGACTCATCTGGAGGGATGAGCACGAAAGAATTTAATTGACTGTTATAATTTGACCTATTTATACGTTGTTCGCCACACCTTACAATTTTTTCAGATAACTCTCTACCAATATTAGAAAAATAACCATTAATCTCCTCAACCGCATCCAATGGATTTGATTTCCTTGTTAAATCAATAGCAGATGCCTTTTTGCTTATACCATCGGTGATACATTTAATTGCAGTCCAGGTTTCTTTGCTAGATTTTGCACTTTTTAATAGAAATCTATCATGTTCGCGTTTTAGTTTTCTAAGAAGTGAGCAACAAAAATTCCTGTACCGTTTATACGATATTTTAAGCACTTCATTTTCGGGGTCCTTTCTTAAGTTCAGATGCAACTTATCCCGATGGCGAATACAGCGAAGTAGTCCAGGGGTCATCCAGTGCTTAAGTGATTTCTTGCGCTTGGGTATTTGGATCTTTATAGAGTTTGTTCTAATAGACGATGACAATATTTCCACAAACTGGTTTGCAGCGGAGTTAGGATCACACTCATGGGTAATAAAAGTGAAGTCAGCCGATTCAACACATTTTAAAGCATCATTAAAATTTACTTTTTCACCATAGCAAAGGTCAAATGCATCAGTCCGTATTTTGTCAAGGGATAAATTTACTAAAATGGAATCGTGATCAGTTACAGTGGAATTCATAACAATAACGCTTGTTTGCAAAATAGTTTTAACCATTACATGATCAAGGCAATTGTTAAATCGTGTTGGATATGTATGGCCTGGCAAAAAACCTAATTCACTGGTCAAGTTTAAATATGAGTTACAGTTTCTGTCACCATTTCCAGGCTTTATATCGATATTGACATCACCCACCAAAAACACATTTCTAGATTTTATAGATTTAACAATATCTTCTAAAGCACTTAGAAAAGGATCTGTGTTATAAAATGATGGTGATCTGTAAATTGCTAAGAGTACAATGTCTGGTGTTATCTTAGCTAATAAAAAGTTAGCATCTTTGGGATCTGGTTCATCAATTTTACAATTTAGATTTTGTTTAGCATACACTATTATACCGTCATTTTGATTTAAACATTTTTTCGTGAAATATGAGTTGTAATTCTTAAGACTGGGTACCGGCTTGTTATCGTGTAACCAGCATTCAGTCAAAACTATCACATCTGGTTCAAAAGACAGACGAGCTAGGTGTGCCAAGAAACTATCAATGTTTTTGTACACGCTACGGATATTTTGTATTATAATATTGAGAGAGTTGAGTGACTTTTTGACTAAATCATTACAAGTCTCTGTATCACAGTTATAAGCTGATGCCACCGTCAAATTGTCAATATCATAATTTATATTATTAAGCAACATAGGCATTTTTATTTGTATGAGAGTAAGTTGTCGCTGTGATTTGTACCTGAAAATGCTGAAAGTCAACAAACAAGCAGGATCTGGTCATCACAAGTATAACGGGATCGAAAATATATAATCGATTTGTAGAGTATAATATTACATAATAAATAGTATATGGGTTAGTAAAATATAGTACAAAATAATAGTGCATGCAAAATAACAAAACAATATTAATAAAAACAATAATTAGGTACGAGCTTCCTACAAACAAAAAAGTTTTTGAAGACCAATACAGCTGCCGGTGCACCTCCAAGAGTCACTTCTCCGAACGTAGTTTATTTAAATCACCCTCACAATCAATTCTAATATGTGGTTTACCTTCATCTTGTCTTACGTAAGTTCTTCCAGACGACGTCCAGCAAAATTTATATCCTTTTTCTTGTGCTAATGCCCGTGCCATATAGTTTAATCGTTTTTCTGACGGTGATAGAGATTCTGAGATAAAGAAAGGCTTAGCCGGACCTTCTAGTCTTAGGTGTGACGTGTTTAATTTGTTCGCAGGATTCTTTTTGTTGAACTTACGTGCTCTTTCCATAATATTGTCTTTCATCATAACGCTCCCCAAATCCACAATAATTGTTCCATGACCAGTTTTACTTTTAGTACGATAAACATCTTTGATTTCTTGTTTCTGAATGGGAAATTCAATAAACTCTGCGACTTTGGTAATAAGGTTACATAAATTATCCTTATTTTCGCCAGTAAGCTTAGGAATATTTCTTACTTCAAGTTTAGTCAAGCTGGAAGCTCGTTCTAAGGACTCAATTTTCTTTTCAAGCTGACTTATATACAGGCGATCTTCATTTCTTTGTCTTTCCACATTCTCATATTTAGCTTTCATATCTTCGTACTGTTTAGAAATAAAAACAATAGATTCTTTGATTTCTGTGTTTTGTGCCAATATTTCCCTCATCGAGGATTGCAAAGATGTGAATTTACTTTCATTTTGTGAGTTCGATTTAGTAATCATTTCTCTGACTTCGGTTATGAGTTTTTTAATATTTGACTCGTCCTGCTTACGCCTTGTAGTTACGTTACTCCGCTCCAAATTAGATAAATCTGGCGCCGATCCCGACTGAGGAACTTTCGGAATGTTCAACCTCGCTTCTTTCAAACCTTCTGGGGTGGGGGTGCTGGGGGGTGTACGCTTAAGTGGCATAATTTTGATCAAACAGCCTCACTGATTTTTTTAAAAAATAAACTTGGGCCAGCCCCTTTGAATTGTCCGCTACCCGCTATCGCCTATGAATTACGGTAAGTCCCAATGCTTACGTATTGACGCGTAGATGCAAGCGAAGATGACGCACGCAGGCTATCTCGTAGGTGTTGTCTTGCTCACACAGATGCGGCGATCTCTTGGCGGCTCATGCGCTCCTGGTACACAGCTTGATTTATTTGCGCGAAATTTTTCGAATTTCAATTTTTAAATTAAGACAAATACAGTGAACACGTCGTAACGGTTCCGCGGTCCAGGGGGGAGAGGATTGAAAAAACTTATTAAAATAATATACAACGCGCAAGTACAGGCGAGCAGACTAGTTAGTGATCCACGCGTTCTTATCATTAATATACTCTTCTACTTTATAATAGCCTTTTTTCAAGAAACAACTTTTAACCAATGTCTTAAATTTATACAAAGGTAACTCAATATACATACTAACTGTTCACGTGGACGGCTACATACTTTGATGGTCGGTTTTATACCTATCTCGCTCAATATTCGAAACAAAAAGTAGTCCATATTTTACAATCAACACCAAGAAGAAGAAGAAAGGTAAAAGGAAAGGTTTTGAAGAGAGGTAGGGCATAGCGATTTATCGTTCGAACTGGAGCAGCCCGACTGGTGAAATACCTCCACCTTACAAAAGACCGCAGCCAAATAACAATCACTTCTGTGTTGTTGTGTTCCTGCGTGTGAGTAAGGTTTCCAGAGCTCCTGGGGGGTGCTACATTAGAAGCAGGGGTCAAGCCTTCAAGGTAAGGGCGACAAGTCCAGTAACAGATTTATTATGCTGTACTTTTCGCCCTTAAGCTAGGACCTCATTACCACTTAACATCAGGTGGGATGAGGTCAATCTTGAAGTGCAATTAAAAAAAAAATTGACTGATGGTTTGACAGATTACATAACCGTAAAACCGCCAGTAATACTTAGTTAAAATGAAACACAGTTTGTACATCACACGCTTAGTTTATAAATAAATAATTTGCCTGAATATTGATTACCTTGTTTAGTAGAAGATATGACTTTCGCATATCTACACGAGCTAAAGTTTGTAAGTTTGTTTGTAGATGATGTTTGCAGCCCAGAACCGATTTTTTTATTATTTCACCTCTATAAATCCAGATTATTCATTTCTGTGACATACTTTTATTTAAAATACGAGGAAAAACCAATACACTTAAAGTATCAAAATGGTACGCCGATCGCCAAGCGCAAAAGTCGAAAACGACAGATTCGGAAACATTTTTTCGTATTCACGTATGGCCTCGTGGAAGATTCTCATAAATTCTAAACAAATATTGCGATAAAAATAAATACACTGCATTAAATTTCTTCCAAGCATACGAAGTCAGGCAAAAGCTTGTATTAAACATTAATAAACCTCTCACATCTCGATGACACGCCCAAACCAGTAATAAAATTTTCCCTACAGTTTCAGAGCGACCTTCAGTAACTCTATATTTTATCATCGAGAGTCAGACGCTACCGAAGGCAGAAATATGATGTATGGACTTTGGTAGACCCTCCCCAGGAAGGGACTCGCCATAAGCCATTTTGGCTGCAAATGTGCCATTTAGCACCAACCCTATTTGTTGCCTTCGTAAAAGATGGTGGGAGCAAATTGTGTTGTGAGGGCGAGATTCCGTATGTGTGTGATATAAATGTTTTGAAGAAACGGAAAAGCTGTTACTATTGGTTTAGACAACCTCGGTGGCGCAGTGGCTAAGGTAGGCGACCAAAGCGCGAAAGGTCCCGGGTTCGATTCCCGGTCGGGTCAATTTGGAAAAACGAACTTTTCTAAATTGACTTGGGTCTGGGTGTGCTGGGATGATGCCCCCAGTTAGTATCCGTTGTCTGGTGCTCATAGTACAAGGGAAAAACCTTAGTTTGAGACCAGGTGATTGGTGTGGTTGTCTGGCGCATTTATTTATTTACTTTTATTAGTTGGGTATTAAGTTTTAAAAATCGACTTCAAGAAAAGGAGAACTTTCTCAATTCGACTGTATATATTTTTTTGAATTACGGGAACAGTGGTGTAAAAAGAACAGATATTTTTTTTTAATTAAATCTTGAATTGTGTTCTGAAATCATTGATTAGCAAATTAAGCCGCGTACCTTTTTTTAACCCGGTTTTAATCCTACTAAGGCGAAAGTTTGAGAATTTATGTTGTCTAGATGTACGTATGTTTGTTATTCTTTTACGCAAATACTACTGACTGTTTAGTTGTTGAAATTTGAAGAGATAACATTCTTAATTAACAGGTCGGGTCAATATGGGAAACGAACTTTTCCATATTGTTTCGGGTCTGGGTGTTGTGGTACCGTCGTTGTTTCTGATTTCTGTAACACAAGTGCTTAAACTACTAATCACAGAATCAGAGCAATGTATGTGATGTTGTCCAATATTTATTAATTATTTTATTTATCTATTTTATTTTATTTACCTTCTTGATCTATATTTAGGTAACTAGCTGTTCCCGCCCGCGACTTCATTTGCGTGGACTAAATTCTACCATCCCACTTATTGTAAAAAAAATAGCTTTTGTCCATTCTAGATGTTCAACGTATACCTACATATACCAAATTTCATCAAAATCGGTTCAGTGGTTTAGATGTTAAAGCCTGATACACAAACAGACAGACAGAGTTACTTTAGTCTTTATAATATTAGTATGGATCCTGAAATAACGCGGTTGAAATTGAAGGCCATAGCTTGTCAAACATAGTTTAACAACTAAGTTTTGGTAACCAGTGATCCCGATTAGAACAATTATTTTTAACGCTTAGCGCCCGATCGAAGTGTTGACGGATGCGACCCTTGCTGCGTGTCGGGTTTTAACCGCTCCCCGGGGAACCCTAGAGTTCAATTTGGTTGACACTGTGTTAGTTGGGAATCGAGGTGTCTAATGCAATTAATGGAACGGTGGTGTACATAAATCTCATATATTTCTTCTCCGTAGCCGAGAGGTGAGTGGGCTAGGCGTCGCGCCATCTTAGATGTCCTAGGTTCGATTTGCTATTGGATAAAGATAGACAGTGAACTTTTCTATATAATCTTGTGTCGTTATTATATTTGAAACGTAAGTGTTTTAGCTACTTACCATAAAATCAGAACCATGTTTTTTTTTATATTGCACTTCAAGATTGACCTCATCCCACCTGATGTTAAGTGGTAATGATGTCCTAGCTTAAGGGAGACAAGTACAGCATAATAAATCTGTTACTGGACTTGTCGGTCTTACCTTGAAGGCTTGACCCCTGCTACTAATGTAGCACCCCCAAGAGCTCTGGAAACCTTACTCACATGCAGGAACACAACAACACAGAAGTGATTGTTATTTGGCTGCGGTCTTCTGTAAGGTGGAGGTATTTCACCAGTCGGGCTGCTCCAGTTCGAGCGATAAATCGCTATGCCCTATCTCTCTTAAGTTTCTTCTTATGTTTGTGGCACTGTCCCTTTTTTATGATTTTTCATTATCTTAACAATCAAAACATCCCTTAACAGCTAAGTTTCAGTGACTAATGTTCCCGATTAGAGCAATTACGTTAAACGCTTAGCGCCCATCGAAGTGTTGACGGATGCGACCCGGGGCTAAGTGTCGGGTTGTCACCGCTCCCCGGGGAACCCTAGAGGTCAATTTGGTTGATACTGTATTAGTTGGGAATCGAGGTGTCCAATATAGTTAAGGGCACGTCGGTCTTCAAATACATATATTTAATCCTCCTTCGTAGCTGAGAGGGGAACGGGCCAAGCGTCGCGCCATCTTAGACGTCCTGGGTTCGATTTCCGATCGGGTCAATATATATAAAGAACTTTTATTTATTTTTCACGGTTAACGGTAAGGGGCACCAGCCGGTTGTTGCTTTAATATAGGGGTAAGTGATTTCCGCGCTTTCCCGCAAATTTGGTGTAGATGATATGGTTAATTCATCGCCTACGATAACTTACGTTTAGTTCAGTTGGAAGATCAGCGCGCATGATACGTGAAGGTTGTGGGTTCGAGCGCCATATCGCAAGGGGTGACGATTTTATTTTTTCTGTTTCTTTAAAATTGACAAAAAAAATGTCCTAAGAGTGCAATTTCTGTCTATTGAGGCACGGAACCCTTTACGTACGAGTACAAATAACGGAACCCTAAAAGGTCAACCAGCTCGTTACCATTTCAGTGGGACGATAACTTGTCGTGGCGCCCCCAGGGCGACGTTGAATTCTAATGTAATTACGTTTTTATTGCTAACTTGGAGAATCTCCCGTTGGGTCATTCATACATATTAATTTTTTCCAATTTTTAAATGTTGCCTCGAATAAGTCTGCCATTTAACCACTTGGCATTTGGCCAAGTGGAAAATTTTTGGCCTAAATAAATATGAATGGAAAAGGCCAACGTTTCAAATTATTAGCTCTTTGTTTAAAGGTTTTCCTAGAATGCTTGAATACGTAGGCCTTTGAAAACAGCTTTTTGTTGAAATTATTGGCGAATTCTGTGGCTCAAAAAACGAATGAATATAATTTGATGTTCTACGTAACCGAGAGGTAAGAGGGCAGGATCTGGCCCTCGCACCATCTCTGAGGACCCCAGTTCATTTGAAAAACGAATTTATCTATATTATCTTAGTTCTAGGTGTTGTGGTACCGTTGTTCTGTCTATTTTCTGTAACACATTTGCTTTACTACAAAATTAAAGCTAATGCATGACCAGCTAAAAGTCCTCAGATAAAAATACAACTTCTTTTCGATTTTCCTTAATAATAATCTACCATCAGCTTTCATAAGCTTTAATGCTGTTAAGTCCAGCGCTTCACCGTCGTAAAGAATGATCCTCTCGGCGATAGGTAGAGAAATTATGCATAATCCATGACCTCGTTAAGTCGCTGTCCTAGACAACATCTCGGGCCGGCTAAAGTGTTTTATATAGCTGAGATAAAGCGAACATTTAGCTGGACAAATTTAGGATCTGAATTCACCAAGAGAGCACTGGTGAATCTTTTGGGCATGTAAAGGTTTAACTTTTTTTCCATCATACGTGATTTTGAGGAATTGAGGAACCTACGTGAACAGTCGAGCACAGAGCACTGGTGAATCTTTTGGGCATGTAAAGGTTTAACTTTTTTTCCATCATACGTGATTTTGAGGAATTGAGGAACCTACGTGAACAGTCGAGCACATCTATGGAACACCGCCGCCGAGCGAATTGTTCCTATTCCTGGAACTCGTCTTCCGTCAAATTCTGTAACCAAGAAGAAACCAGAACAATTTGGATCATAGTCGAAACCAATGTTGCGACAAGTCTTCCGAAGCATGAAAACCTCACGAAGTGAATCTGTTTCCCATGGAATTTACACCCATGAGCTGCAGGGTTTTGAGCCTAAAGCTAACCACTAACCATAGAGCAGCCAAGATTCATCAAAGACAGTCAGTCTTTTAAACAAACATATGAGGTAATATCTATTAAAAGTTTTTACAAAACCCCTTCCTTTTACCAATGTAAACTGCATTAAGGGAACCAGTGATTTCTTTGTTTACTTTTGGCGATGATCAGTAAGAATATTTTACTTATTAAAAATAATTAAAAGATTAATTGACTACATCTTTCAATATTTTTATTGCTTTTAATTAGAAGATAATAAGCTCACGTTTAACCTCTATCTCACTCGAGGGAAGGTGTATGTAGATGAGGCCTAAGTAGGCACACCTTGCCTATAAGGTGTCAATAAAGCGTAGGGGGAGTTTTGAGTACAGGTAGTCCCCTCTCTTGAGCGGGGGAGTCCCACACACGCTGCTGCCGTCTCCATGGCGGAGGGATACGGTGAGTAAATGCATTTTCTCCCTCTTAAAAATAACAACGCTAGTTTTTGGCGTAAGATACATTCAATATTGGTTGTATGAACTGGCAGGTCAGTAGTAGTTAAAGCAATGGTCTGAACCCAAAGGGGCTGGTTCAATATGAATGACGTAATAGACATGAAATCCCCGTCGCAGTCTGGGCGGCTATAACAAGAAAAAAGGTGTCATAAAATCCACTTCAAACATTACCATAAATAAATAAATAAATAATAAATAAATAATAAATAAATATTGGACAACATCACATCAATTGCTCTGATTCTGTGGTAAGTAGCTTAAGCACTTGTGTTACAGAAATCAGAAACAACGACGGTACCACAACACCCAGACCCGAGACAATATGGAAAAGTTCGTTTCCCATATTGACCCGACCGGGGATCGAACCCGGAACCTCAGAGATGCTCGCCAAAGTCAGGCCCGCTCGCCTCTCGGCTACGGAGGTCGTCAAATACATCATAGATTCAGCGTTGAAAACCTCTTAACTTTTTTAATCACTTGCAGATGATAAATTCAGCAATTACAGTACTTTGCGGAGGATTTAGAGTATCTCCCGAGTGAGTTATTGCGGGAGATTACGGGTTTCGGGACACACTGGTTTGGAGTTGGCAGTAGAACAAGATAGATAGAGGAGTAAGGAAGAGGTGTTATTTATTGGAATATACAGTTAAAGCAATGGAAAAAATTATTTAAAAAATTTATTAGGCCCAATAGTAAAATTACCAAAAAAATATAACACACATATTTTTTCTTTCATCATGTTAACAAAAATTTAGAGTGACGATGCTTATTCGCACAGTTTTTACGAAATGGTGACGTAAAGACGAAACTTTGATACATAGACTGTATTATCATACAATCTTATTTTTGTTGAAGCAGAAAATAATTCTTCATTGTATATTTAAAAACTACCATATTAACGGACGAACTAACTAAAAACATTATTTTAAAACGTACAGACACTTTAATTTAATTCACTGATGTGTTGATTGCATTTTACTATTTTATCCTTATTTATAGCCGACATTATTAAGAGTATTATTATTATCATAAAAATGTGAACGTAGACTTAATTTTAAGCAATGTTTGTGTTGTTTTTAAACGGGTTTATTAAGCTCACCCCGTTTGTTTTATTTATTATTTAGTATTTAGATTATTAAAAAAGATGGTTATCTTTTCTTCTTTCAATAATAATTTAAATTTGAGAACATTCAATTTTGTTATCATAGTTATGTTACGAGTGTGATCGCTACCAATGACCCAACATTTTGTATGCAGGCGATGTTGCTTACATTAGGGCGCATTGCCAATTTATACTGCATACAAGATCTGATGCATAAAATCACAACAATACACATAGTACGGTAACAACATACAGGGTGCTTTTAAACGTCGAAAATATGTAAGGAAAAACCCTCTATGTGATAATTATTTGAGGAATTAGCCATCAAATTCAATATTTGTTTATTCAAATAGGTTACATATAATGACACTTTCGAATCGTCATTGTATATAATGCAAAGTGATTCTACTTCCGGTTCGGAACCTATATCTACCGAGAAGACACCGGTAAGAAACTCAGCAGATTAGTTACAGTGGCAGTATCTAACTTATAGCTATGTGTAGAACACTTTGGACCAAGTCATATAGTTTTATTTTGATGAGTGAAAAAAAAGCATTAAGTATTATGTTATTTTAAGAGGTAAACTGGAGCAGACTAGTCCCCAAATCATCTACTTGTGAAAATGAGGACAAGATTGAATCCAATGACTTCATAGCTCATTTATTTTTGTCCAAATACATTAACGCCTTATGAAAAGAGTTTCTCAAAGGTTTCAGAATAAATTACTAATAGGATTAATTTTATTGATTCCTTATATAAAAAACCATTAAAGTAAATCATGCGTTAGGCAATTTACGGAATAATCATATACTAAAAATACCTTATACTTCATTTTCAAACAGAGCTGATAGTTTTACCATCATATACTTAGGGAAGACCACGAATAAACTTGCTTTTAAGTAAAAGCTACGAGCTTTGAGAGCTATGATGCCACAGAAAGATATATATACACACCAGACAGACAGACAGATATTGACAACAAACTTATAAGATTCCACTTTTTGGTATCGTTCAAACCAAACGTATTGTCCTCCACCGACCATTAGCGCGCGTTACGTAGGTTATATCTTCTCCATATATATTCAACATGTACTTCACACCAAACCGACTAAACGCTATTACGTAGTCTGTTGTCACTGACTGTCGGTGGCTCATATTCTATAGTCGGCCGCTTAGCATACACATCCATTGTGAACTCGAGCCTTTTTGAACACATTTCTTTTGTGCACACATGTAGCGCATTTATTTATTTTATTTAAAATCTTTATTGCACAAATAGGTACAACAGGTGGACTTAATGCTAGGGGCATTCTCTACCAGTCAACCCTTGGGTCATGCAGATAGTTTGTATATGGGTGCGGTAAAAAGGGGAGAAAAAAAAGAAATCATTTTAAACAACAATAAATTAAGCATTAAAAATAACATTACGGTATCTTTTAAATATACGATAATAATACACATACTATATAAATTAATTAGAATATAATATATAAAATATGAAGGTATACTTAGATTTATATAATATTGATAATTTATATATAAAAACAAATATCTACATAACTATTAATTCAGAAGATAAATAAATTGGTTCAGCAATTGACAAATTCATGACTATCATTATTTGTTTGCATTGTCCGCTACAGCGTATTGTCGGCTTGGAACGCCTACTGCAGACTGAGTCCGCGTTCGCAAAAGGGCAGACAGTGAGCATACTCACAGTCGGCGGCTGACCATACGCTTGGTGATAACGATGGGTTTACGTTCAGGGTTACAAAACAATATGTTATTACCATCTCAGTCCATAGTCTAAAAAGCAGCTCCGTTAGAGCAGTGTGTCTCATTCCTTAAGAAAAATTACGATTTACGAAATGAAAATATTGAGAAATGCCGCTCGTTACAGCTATTGAATGCTGGGATGAGTTCTTGAAACGAGTCACTTTGATATAAGCTATGCTTCAAGTTACCCTGGGGACTCTGATGAATGTGGTTTATGAGAGAATGTTTCGCAGAAATCAGGAATTTTTAAAGTAATGACGATTTTTAACATTTTATTCATGACAATATGTTTATCTGCGAAAAAGTATT
This sequence comes from Glyphodes pyloalis, assembly GCA_037074685.1. Lineage (NCBI taxonomy): Eukaryota > Metazoa > Arthropoda > Insecta > Lepidoptera > Crambidae > Glyphodes > Glyphodes pyloalis. The sequence continues at coordinate 11,417,136 of JAYKKO010000019.1, forward strand.
TAAATTTTTGAATGAAGTCATTACCATTCACAATTTGGTTGTTAACATAACTATACTGAGAAAGTAAATGTTAATAAAATTCAATTTCTATCTAGCTTTAAATTAACCAAAGGTCCTTTTTTCAGACGGTATATTTTGGAGTAGCGTAAGTCAAAGTCAAAGTCAATATTTTTTATTCATGTAGATTACATTTGTAATACTTATGAATCGTCTCTATACAATGCAAATGAAGCTACCTCCGGTTCGGAACCTATAACTACCGAGAAGATACCGGCAAGAAACTCAGTAGTTTTTTTTACAAATAAAAAGCTAAACTTATTACTAATTTTGCACCAAGCCATACAGTTAGTTTGTCAGTTGGAAAAAAAACCACAAAAAAAAGTATATAGCTATTGAAATAAATAAAATACAAACATTTAAATTAAAATAACTGTCTGTAGGACTTCATGTGTGATATTCAAATACATCATTTTTATACATTTTGACCTACATGCTTCTGTGTGGTCTTAATCTAACATTGATTGAGAAAACTTGTTAAAATAATATTCAACGCGCAAGTACGGGCGAGCAGACTAGTTAGTGATCCACGCTTTCTTATCATTAATATACTCTTCTACTTTGTAATAGCCTTTTTTCAAGAGACAACTTTTAACATATGTCTTAAATTTATACAAAGGTAACTCAATAATTACTTCCGGAAGTTTATTGAAAATTTTTATGCTTAAAGCAACAAATGAATTACCTATTTTATGAAGTCTACGTTTAGGAACAGCAAGCTAGTTTTTATTTCTGGTGTCAAGGCTATGAGTGTCTGATTTTTAGGAAACGTATGCAAGTTTTTGTAAACATGCATTAAACAGTCCAGTAAGTTTACAGTAAGTTTACCTATTTGCGAATTAAGGAGGAAATTATTCCAGCATAGGGTTTTATGTGGTTACACTACTTTCAACATACGGGTTTTAAGTTATGTTAGTGGACACTACATACTAATAGGATTAATATATATCTCACACGTGCTGTGTTATTTTGTGGAGTAATTTGACTTTTCCTTCTCAACACTGAGCTAATTTATTTCCAGTAACTACAAAGTAAATAAAACGAAAGTTATAGGATTTTCCATAAGAGGTACAGTTTTTTTTTATAAATTCAGTACTAAACATAGTTATCAACGTTTATAACAACATGCTTGAATAAAAAAAAACAGGTACGGTCGACCAAAAATGTTGTCTCTACCCTAAAGATGAATGTCATTTGCATGAAGTAAAATAAAATAAGGTTGCTCTTCCTTTGCAATCTTTCATTGCTTGCCTTACAGATTTTTATTCATAAAGGAAGATTGATGAAACAATGAAGGTAAAATTTTACTTTATTGGCTTGAAAGTATATCATCATATTAATGTTGAAAGTAAAAAAGCGTCTTTGAGCTTCTTTTATATAACGTGTATAAATTATGCTCCCATTGTGGACCTCGAAATTAATTACCGAGTTATGATTTTATTTTATATAGCGTGTATTAATTATGCTCCCATTGTGGACCTCGAAATTCATTACCGAGTTATGATTTTATTTTATATAGCGTGTATAAATTATGCTCCCATTGTGGACCTCGAAATTCATTACCGAGTTATGATTTTATTTTATATAGCGTGTATAAATTATGCTCCCATTGTGGACCTCGAAATTCATTACCGAGTTATGATTTTCTTTTATATAGCGTGTATAAATTATGCTCCCATTGTGGACCTCGAAACTCATTACCGAGTTATGATTTTGGATCTGATTTGATAAGCCCGTAGCCTAGTAAATATTGCAGCGATTTGCCAATTGGCGTACTCAACCCTTATAAGGGAATCTTTGACCATTGAGCAGACTTCTTTTATGTGACGTATATAGATTCTGCTCTCATTCTGGAGCTCAAAAATCATTACGGAGGTATGGTTTTGGACCTAATTTGATAAATCTGTAGCCTGGTGAACGTTGCACCGGTTTCCATCAGCTCAGTTCATCAGCGATGCCTCCGCAGTTGTGCAATAGGATTTTGAACAACAAAATCAAAACGAATTTTGTTTTGTTCCAGATACGAAACTTACAAGGCGACTTTAAAAAAGATCCCGGCAACGCGCCTCTCCCGCCTGACAGAGGCGCTCGCCAACTACGACCCGGTGCTGAACGAGTACTTCTTCGACCGGCATCCCGGGGTCTTTGCGCAAGTCCTCAACTATTACAGGTACTTACAAGTCTCTGATGACATTTCCATTAGCAGTACAGGACACAACAACAACTGTGCATATAACTAAGTAGAAGATTTTACCTATGCATGGATCTATGATAAAGGCTAGCCACTTACGACCGGGTGCTCAAAAAGTACTTCTTTGGCCAGTACCCTGGGCTCTTTGCGCAAGTCCTCAACTACTACAGGAGCTCACAAGTCTCTGACGTCATTTTCATTATCAGGCTAGGACCCAACAATAACTGTGCATATAACTAAGTAGAAGATTTTATCTATGCATGTATCTATAGTAATTTTTTTTTTCTCTAATGTTACCGCACCCATATACAAACTATCTGCATGACCCAAGGGTTGACTGGTAGAGAATGCCCCTAGCATTAAGTCCACCTGTTGTACCTATTTGTGCAATAAAGTTTTTAAATAAATAAAAAATAAAGCCTTGCTAACTGTGACTTTATGCTCAAAGAGTATTTCTTCAACGAACACTAAGGAGTCTTTGCCCAAGGCCATTTTCATTATTAAAAGAGGATGACAACGACTATATCAGGATTCATTCACCACACCAAACTAACGAACTTAAATGTTCCCCATCCTTTATCTATCATAGCATGATTGATTTGTGTCGCTTTAAATTATGAACATTGTATTCATAACTTTACCAGAAAACAAACAGTTTAAGACAGAACAACATTTTATTCTTCTGTAAAATCAGATGAACTAGGTATATCTTTACTTAGATCCTTTTTATGAATATCAATAAGTATTTTATCATCAAAATTATACTCATCATACAAGTAGGCAAATACCGCCATTTAAGATAGAATAAGCTACTCAAGAATTAGCCAAATCACACTTTCGCGTTTCGTTTGAAAGTTAAAGGGAAAAATTAAACCCGGATCCACTCGCCAATAAGCGTAACGCAGCCATGTTCCCGAAGTTAGGACAAGCGTCACGGGAACTCGCTCAATTGCCCGGGAAACCCATTATGAACTGATTTCTCCCTAAATATCCCGCAGGGCAAACTTTGATTCGGGAAAATGAAGTTTTTGCGTGAAGCTACCTATATAGGTATAACTACTGTTTTGTTACAAGATTGTGCAGGGACGCAAATATTTTGGTAACTTTTAAATAATAAATGCGTTCTTGTCCCTTGTGCAAATTAATAAATAATAGTGATTGTTTTAATTTAAATTAGAAGACAAGTTTAATAAAAATACATTTCATTTACTGTATGCATTAGACTGTATATTTATTTTACAGAAGAGATCTGTTTAAGATATTTAAACTTTGTAGTGCATCACATCGTAATAGTTAAATGATTGTTTTCTCGCACAATTAGAAGAGCAGCGCGTGTGATACTTGAAAATCATGGCAAAAAATCCCACACTGTCAAGGGGACATTCCTTTTTTCAATTTATTTAAAAAAACTGAGCACTGATTATTTATTTTATTTATTTAAGTAACAAGACTCATTTAAATTAGTTATAAAAGACTTAACCTATGTTAGTACATTCATTTATCAAACATAATGATTTATGCACAACTCCAGCAGAAGTAGAGCTACAATACCTCATATAGCGACAGTCCAGCCTGCTCGCTATCATATCTAGGATGCTGTTGGGGCTGCCCCGCACCCGGCGCACCAGGGAGGATCGCTTCCGCATGGTCGCGAAGAAGCAGTCTATCCTTGTTTCTGCAAACATCCCCGATGCACTGCAGTACCTGGGCAGCCCCATCAGCACCCTGAATGCGTTGTTAAACTGGACCCGAAGGGCGCTATACGGTCCACGGGGGCAGTTGGCCCACAGGCTACACGTGTAAAAGTTGGTGCAATAAACTCTGAACGTGTTGTGCAACGTGAGAACCTGCGAGCCAGCATGTTAATTATATCGGTTTAATGGTGATGCTGAGGAAAACACTAAAGCCGACACAACATTAAAGCCATTTTTGCTGGGGAAATTCATTGACACACAATACTGATCACTCCAGGAAGGTGATGGTGTGTGGAACTCCCTACCCTGAAAAGGGCAGGAATACTTACCTTAACACCCCGTTGGGCCACAGCGGAATAGGAACAGAAAAGATACCACAGCATCTCCGGCACTGCAATATACCCTAACTCTAATAAAAGCATTCGTTTTTCAAGAGAATCCTTAAATACTCCTCTGGAAGTACCTAAAGCAATTTCCCTGAATGATTGTCACAGTCAATACCACTAATCTTGATTACCGCAGCCAAATGCATTAGTAAGTCATCAATTCTTCCGTTATCAGTCCCGATCGTATCCAGACATCCCGGGTAGGGATGATACCGTACCGCCGAAGTATCGATACTATTTAAATTATTGGTATTCGAATACCACATATATCTTATGAAATCTGTTCTGTGTCAGTATTGCAAGTAGTAGTGCCCTTGTGTGTGTGTAAACGTGAAGACCATAAACCCACTGTATCACGAGTAGAATTTAGAAAACTTTACACATTTGTTAGTCACAATTAAAATTCCTTCCGAAATTTCATATTTTTCATCCATGTAAATAAATAACATTGGTGATACTTGAGAATAATTTTTTCAAATTAATTGTTTATAAATATGTATAAACATATGTACAGATCCCATTATCGACATATAGCAATATTGACATATTATGAAAACGCATAATATAAACTAATAGGAAACCCTTTTAAAAGGTATAAATGTGCAATTTCTATTAAAAAAAACCACAATTAATTAAAAAATCTGCGAGAATAGGAATTTTACAGATATTTATTGCCTTGCAACAATATGTCAGATTTTAAATACAGCCTCCGGTTTGCAATCGATAATCGAATCATCTCTATAATCGATTCAGCCACAGTATCGAGTCACAATGAGTTTGTCCAGGCGACAGTCGCGTCTGGCAGTGATGGAGTGATTAACGCTTTGTTTGTTTCCTCATCGCGGTCGAGATGTATTATACGATCGGACGTGATGTGTTTTTGTGGAGTTTCTTTTACAAATTATTTACGGAACTCAATTGTTGTGTGACTTTCGCGCATCAAGACTAATTTCAAAGATATCGACCTTTTTCTAACTAGTAAACGCACGTTTGAAATGCAAATTGTATCCATACTAATATTATAAATGCGAAAGTAACTCTGTCTGTCTGTCTGTCTGTCTGTCCGTCTGTTACTCTTTCACGCCTGAACGGATTTTGATGAAATTTGGTATAGGTATACGTTGAATCTCAAGAACGGACATAGGCTACTTTTTATTAGAAAATTGCACCTTTGGGGAGTTTATATTGGGGAGTTTATATGGAAAAATGTTTATTTTTGAAGTTAGAGATATGAAGTTTGGCACAAATATAGCTCGAAACTTGGATTAAAATATAGACTACTTTTTGTTTCGAATATTAGGAGAGAAAGGGGTAAAACCGACCATGAAAGGATGTAGTCCACGCGAACGAAGTCGCGGGCACAGCTAGTACAAAATAAATGGAATGCAATTGCTCGCTTTTGGACTTTTACGTAATGGCATATTTGTACTAAGTGGGCCGTATTAAGGCGTCGCGCCATCTGTAAGGTCCCGGGTTTGATCCCTGGTCAGGTCGAATATAGGGAACGAACTTTTCTATACTGTTTCTGGTCTGGGTGTTGTAGCACCGTCGTTGTTTCTGATTTCTGTACTGTGTGTACTATAAGCTACTTATCACAATATACGAAAAATGTTCGTGATGTTGTCTAATATCATTCAATTATAATTTTATTGAGATCAGTTAATTATAAAAGGCTTATTAACATCTCAATAAAATCTTTCACAAACGTAAATTATTAAAAAATAATATTATGGACATATTCGTATTGAACCCTCTTTAAATAACTTTCAGGTTTTTATCAGATACTGTTCGAATAATCTGATATTATTTTTATTTCTCGAAGCTTCAGAGTTGATTGTTATACCTACTGTTTTTGGGATGCGAAAATTAATTACGTAGCAACACCCTAGAGGTTCGGGTATTCATTACTCCATACTAATATTATACTTGTGAAGGTGTTTTTATTTGTTTCTCTTTCATCCACTAAATCCTTTGGAATACTAGTACATTTTCTGGGAGCTTCAGAAGTAATATGAGAATAACTTACTTAAAAAAACAAACTTACTGAAGAGGCGAAATATTTTCTGAGAAGGAGATAATTGCTTTCGTGAAAACAAAATTATTGAAACTTGTTTGTGGATAACGAAGATGTATATTGTGTCTTCCAAATTTCAAATGCAAACATTTTTAACTAATATAAGTTTAGCATATTTTTTATTGGTTAAAGCTTGTATAAGATATGAGTGAAGAAACTACTAAGTATCTAAGTCTTAAACTACTTTACTAAACTTTATATTTGATATACATGTATTTATATAAATATAATAAAATCCCTATGTAGTCGTAGAATAAATAGTAAATATATTTATGAGTTTATGTTCGTGTATCGTGATATACTATGAACAAATCTTTGTGCTATTTTCACCTTTTAAAACATATTAAACCTCATTTCTGTTTTTGGTTACAAACGTGTAACGCCATATAATAAAAAAGAAAAAAAGGGACATGTCAAATTAGTTCTTAGAAAAAGTAAACGCGGCAATATGTAAAATAATTTATTCAAGAATAAAAACAAAGTTAAGTTACATGTTTTAAATATTTTTTTCATATTTACATCAACAAAAATGTAATAATTCAATATTTGAGCTATTCAACAAATCTTTAAATAAAAACTCTATTTATGTTGCACGGCTGTATGTACCCATTTCTCGCCATCTACTATATCCTCTACCTTAAGGTTGTCTGGAAGAGATCGCTCTGTAGCGATGAGATACCTAAATTGTACAATAATTAATTTGTAAAACCTATTTCTGTAAAGTTTTTGTGCTATAAAGTATATCTATCTGTCTATCCTAAGTAGGTTTCACAGGTGACTGAAGCGGATCAGTAGCCAAGGGCACCTGTTCACAAGCATGACGTATCTGAAAAATATGGACAAAGCCGCGGCCTTAAGCAGGTTGAACAATACGGCTTCCGAGATGTGTTACATAATTAACCCGAAGTTGGAATGTTTATTTCCACCGTAAAATAAGTTATTAGCTTGGTTTGCTTACAGGTTTATTTCCCTTGGGCGTAGGAGAGTACATCAAGTTACTGTTAAATAATACCTTCATTACAAGGCTGCAAGATTTTTTGTTTCCTTTTGTTTGTTACGACCGCCTTAGCCGAGAGGCTAGCGAGCCGGACTTTGACGGTGCACCATCTCTGAGGTTCCGGGTTCGATCCAGTCGGGTCAATAAGGGAAACGAACTTTTCTATATTGTCTCGGATCTGGGTGTTGTATTTAGTTGTTTCTAATTTCTGTAACACAAGTGCTTAAGCTACTTACCACAGAATCAGAGCAATGTATGTGATGTTGCTTGTATCTTCAACCACACGGCGCTTAAAACTTTACCATTTCTCACATAGGTACTGCTGAATGGAATAAGGTGCAATTTGGTGGAATGTTTGATGAGCAACTGGTTAAATTAAAGGATACTTTTTATCCTGAAATAATAAAGAAAGTAGCAGTAACAGATAGAAACGCGTACTCTCCTCATTTTATCAACATTGTCCACTAAATAGCACTACTGTTAGTGACAGCGTGGTGTTATACAGTCTAAAGCCTTCTCTGATAAATTAACTATTCAACACAAGAATATTTTGTAAATTTTAAGACTTTCGCGTTCCATTTTAAACATTTAAAATAATTTAACGAGTCAAAACGCGACACCATTTTTATTTGGAAGTTAATACGAACAACTTACTGCCCGACGTTTCGGTTATAAATAATACTAAATAAAAATGGTGTCCCGTTTTGACCCGTTAAATTATTTTTAATGTTTACAAGAATATTTTATTCATTCTAACCAATAGTTTCTGAGATTAATGTGGTCAAACAAAGAAATATTCAGCTTTACTATATTAGTATAGATAAATAAATAAATAAATGCGCCAGACAATCACACCAATCTTCTGGTCTCAAACTAAGGTTTTACCTTGTACTATAAGTACCAGACGACGGATACTAACTGGGGGCGTCATCCCAGCACACCCAGATCTAAGTCAATTTAGAAAAGTTAGTTTTCCAAATTGACCCGACCGGGTATCGACGCCGGGACCTTTCGTGCTTTGGCCGCCTACCTTAGCCACTGCGATACCGAGGTCGTCAACGCACGTAGTGTGTACCTATTAAATATTTTTCTTTCTTTCTTTCTTTACGGTAGATAACGCAAAGTCCCGGTCAATAGTAAGTTAAACTATAAATCCCACTACTTTAATTATCGAGATGAGTTTAAGTGCGCCGTTAAAACCAAGATGAGACTTAATGCAGTCTTTAAACTCAGTATTTAAACTTTAAAGTATTTTCAAAGATGTTTGAGAATTAGTTTAAAATACGATAATTTGAGTTTTATTTGGAATCATCTAGAACTTGCTTGAATAGCCTAGTTTCAGTTTTATACTGCGTGAGAATTTAAAGTGAATTTAATAAGACAGTTAAATAATAGTTTAACGAATTATGTTGTTTCGTTATCGTCGTAGTATTCTTTTGAAATAAAGCTCTCTATAAAATCCTACTATGTGGATTTAACAAACTGAATATGTGGCGTAATGGTTAGAGATTTTGGCTCTTGATTCGTGGGTTTGATACCCGTAGAAAAAAGGAAATATTCACGATTGATTTGTGAGTTACAAACTTTCATCCCCTTGAGAGGTAGAATTGATCAAAATCCTTTCACAGCAGAGCTTACATTGGAACCAGTTTTTTGGGCTGTGCTTTGGTCACTATCACTATGTCAGTCAGACGTTTGAGTTATATATCACCGTAAGATTATAAACATCGTTATATTACAATCCTTCTCGTGAGATTGTAAACTGTCGAAACATTGTGAATCGGAACATTTGATTGCAATTTAACGTTATATTTTACTATATTGTAAGCTAATGTTACAGTTCACAATCTAGTAGACAGTTTACAATCTCACGAGATAGATTGTAATCTAACCATTTTTATAATCTTACGGTCACATATACCTTACATTCTATCTTTCTTTAATATTTCAGATATGAGTGAGTGAAACCAAAGCCAATGCTAACATCACAAGTTTTTATTGTGATCTATTCTTCGCCCCATACCAAATAGGTCGAAGAAGATGCGTTATTAATGCAATAAATAAAATGGTGATCGTTTCTGTGGTGATTTACGGAGGTCGACGCGTTAAATACGGTTGTTAAGATTCAAAACCACCGCAGATAGTGTGGTGTTTCGAAGTAGATTATACGTATATTTTTTGATGACCTCCAAAGCCGAGAGGCGGTAGGCCCAGACTTTAGCGTCGCGTCATGGCTGGAGTCCCAGACTCGATCCCCGGTCGGGTCAATATGGAATACGAACTTATCTAATTGTCTCGGGTCGGGTATTGTATTGGCCGTTTCTCGATATCTACTATTTCCTCTACCTAAAGGTTGTCTGCAAGAGATTGCTTTCTAGCAATAAGACCGCCTAAATTGTACTTAATTATGTCTGTAAAACAAATTTCTGTAATTTTTTCTGTGCAATAAAATGTATCTATCTATCTATTGTAGTGCCGTCGTTGTTTCTGATGTCTTTAACTTACCTAAGTGCTTAAGTAACTTAGTACAGAATAAGAGAAATGTATATGATGTTGTCCTATATTTAAATTTAATAATGTATGTACTTACTTATTTTGTTTAATATATAAATAAATACATGTCTATATATTTACAAACTTTCACGTTTATATACTTAGTACGATTTTCTCCAAGTCCATAGTTAGTACCCGCATTATTTTAATCAAAGTTGGCTGGACTGTTATTCTGTCTAATATTTGCTCGTACATCCGGCGTTCGGGTTTACGCCACAACTTTGTTGCCGGATAAAATGAATAGTCAGATTCATCTGACAGAGCCAGAATTGTTATTGCTAGTTAGGATTTGTGTACAGACGTTATATCTCAACAAGTAGTGCGCTTTGAGCTTCGTTGAAACACGTGATGAAATATGAATTGAACATGAACAAGTATGTATAGATCTGTAGATATTTTTTGAACGCTAGTTGCCTTGGAAAACGTCTTAATGACTATTTTTTTAAATCTTCTAACCTTTTTAACCTCCCCTAGACTTCCACAATTATTTTAAAACCAACATTCGCCAAATTGGTCTAGCCGTTGTCAAGTTTTAGCGAGAATAACGAACAGCTATATATAAAGAAGATGATACACATTGGACAGCATCAACTTAGGGACGGAGAAGGGATAGAGATTTTTTTTATATATTGCACTTCAAGATTGACCTCAACCCACATGATGTTAAGCATAATAAAGCTGTTACTGGACTTGTCACCCTTACCTTGAAGACTTGACCCCTGCTACTAATGTACTGCCCCTGGAAACTAAAATCTGGAAACCTTACTTACACGCAGGAACACAACTACACCGAAGTGATTGTTATTTGGCTGCGGTTTTCTAGAAGTATTTCGCCAGTCAGGCTGCTCCAGTTCGAGGGATAAATCGCAATGCCTACCTCTGTTAAATAAAAATAAATACTTATAATTACATATCGACGACCTTGATGGCGCAATGGCTAAGGTAGGCGGCCAAAGCGTGAAAGGTCCCGGGTTCAATTCCCGGTCAGGTCAGTTTGGAAAAAAACTTTTTCTAAATTGACTTGGGTCGCCCCCAGTTAGTATCCGTCGTTGGTGCTCATAGTACAAGGGAAAACCTTAGTGTAAAACTAGGCGATTGGTGTGGTGGTCTGGCGCCCTTTACCAATATTAATTTTACAACAAAAAGCGAAGAGATTGTAAAAATATTAGTAAAATTAAAATAATAATAATAAAACAAAAAAGAATCAATTGCAAGAGTCACGTTCAGAAACTAAAAGCGAGTGACGTTTCCGATGCCGCCTGCCAATCATGCGAAAACTTTCCGCAACACGATCGGCCCGCGCTGACGAGGGTTCAAAGTGACCCGATAGTGAGGGGGGGGGGGGGAGATAGCATCTCTTTGAGTTAGTTGGATCTGCGGTCTGTGATCTGTTGAATCAGTAGTTAATTAGGGCCCTGCTGCATTGAGAGGCTCTAGACTAATCTAGAACACAATGAAAAACAATATTTTTTTATTTATTCGTAAACCAGTAATCACCTTTAAAATAATTGAACGGGTCAAAACGCGACACCATTTTTATTTAGTAGTAAATACAAACTACTTACTGCCCGACGTTTCGGTTAGGTTGCACCAACCGTGTAGTAAGTAGTTTGTATTAACTACTAAATAAAAATGGTGTCGTGTTTTGACCCGTTCAATTATTTAAAATGTTTTAAATGGAACGCGAAAGTATTAAAATTTATATTACAGTTAAATCACCGTCCAGTAAATCATTGAATAATATTTATAATAAAGCCATTAATAAAGGTTCAAGCAAATGACAATATTAGTAGACTATTTAAGAGGCAATTTGTTGGTAAGCAGACATTATAGATATGTTTTTACGCATTGTATGCACCAAAATTGTATAAACTAACTAGCGTCTTGGCACGCATACTCATCCGCGTTTAATCAACACTTTTTACTGATTCGTTCGCGGCTTGATGTTAAATAGCATAAAACTTTCCGCAATAAATGGACAATCCACCACAATCTTTTTTCCAATTCGAACCAGTACTTACTGAAATGAGCGCGTTCTAACAAATAAGCTCTTAATAGAGCTTGAAAAGAGATTAAGAGTAATTGAAAAAAAAAACATAATGAGAACTGTGCTATCCTGGTTCCAAAATCTGTTTTCGACCATATGAGGGATTAGCATAAAATATTATTAAACCCTGTTCACGAACTGAACTACACATATTAAAGAAAGACATTGCAATTTTAAGGTAACGGTTCATTTCAACCACTCCAGTCTCGAACTCTAAAAACTTTTACCCAACAAACGCCACAGGAGAATTATTTCAAAACTCATTTTGACGCGAAATTCCAGCCAACTACTATGCCTCTCGGCTACGGAGTTCACCTGTATATTATTTTAACTGACCCAAAATTTTTAATTTCCGTGGCTTTTCTCAAGGAGTCCCAGTGTTTCCGTGGTTCAAGAAGAGCCCAAAGATACGTCTTTGATTTCGCAGCTGATTGGACGCGGGCCCGTTACGTCATTAGTGCATTAGTTTGTTAGTTAGGGGATAATAATGTATGGATTAGTTATAAGACGTGTTACGTAGGTGTGTGGAATATAAATAAATAAATATTGGACAACAACACATACATTGCTCTGATCCTGTGATAAGTCGCTAAAGCACTTGTGTTATAAAAATCAGAAACAACGATAGTACCACAACACCCAGACCCGAGACAAAACAGAAAAGTTCGTTTCCCATATTGGCCGGGGATTGAACCCGGAACCTCAGAGGTGGCGCGACGCCAAGGTCCGGCACGCTCGCCTCTCGGCTACGGAGGTCGTCAGGGAATCAAATAGGGAAGCGGATTGGATCAGAAATACCAGATTGCTTTTAGAAAGAAAGAAAATACATTTATTGACTTCTACACACAAGATACATGAACACTGGACAGCACAACACGAGAAAAAAAAAATAAGAACAGAAAAAAGTAAAAGAAAAGCAAACATGAAATTGTTAAAAAATAAATGTGTAAGTGGTCAACAAGGCCACTTTTTAGTTCATTAATTAGTTATTAAAATAATATTAGACATGTATTTTTTCAGTTGCTAAATTAATGAAAACTACTAAAATAAATCGATGCCGAGTTGCGGGATTAGGGCTCGTTACGTCACTGGTGGAAAACGAACCTACTTATGACGCCATTTGCCTATTCAATTAAATGTATCGCTGTTAGATTTTGACTAGGTGGAAAATGCAGAAACAAGTTTCTTATACTTTTGAATAACCTAACAAATGAACTTAATACCGATTTTATTCCGCTTACCTATTTGAAACACTGATTAAATGGTAACCAATACGGCCTCCACGTTTCTCTTCAAATGACCCGAGGCGAGTGGGCAGGACTTAGGCGTAGCGCTATCTTTAGGTCCTAGGTACGATACCCGGTCGATATTAATTATGAGTCGTGTAGGTAGATTTGAACACGTTTATTTATGAAATATTAATCAATGATAATAATAACCTTGCTACTCCCACCGCCTACATCTCCCGACGCCGAGAGGCGTCCCTCGGCTACGGAGCCACTGTGAGTGGACCGGACTTTGGCGTCGCGCTATCTATAGGTCCTAAGTTCGTTTCCTGATCGGGTCTATTGTGGAAACAAACTTTTTGATTGTATCAAGTCTGTTAGAGTACCGTCATTGTTTATGATTTCAATAACACAAATTCTTAAGCCACTTACCACAGGAACAGAAGCAATGCGATGTACCTACAATTTATCTGTTATTGTTAATATTTTAATTAAATTATAATAATTAAGGGATAAGATATTAAAATGTTATAAAACCATCACTTAACATGTGGACACAGATATGTGTGTGAATTTATTGCAAAAGTAGCTAAACATAGTACTATTTTTACTAGTAAATCGGAAACGAAACACAACTAACTTTATTGTAAGGCTAACCCAAAGGTATAACATCTTTCATCCCCGTATTGGGTTCCTTTGAACTGGTATCAAAAAAATGATTGCCTCAATTATTTGAACGCTTTGAAAAATGCATCGCTATGATGTTATCTTCAATGTATGTATGTGCGTGACAATATTGATTCATTCTAAGAAACAGGATACTCCACGTGAGTATCCTGTTTCCTAAGAATGAGTATAAGAATGCAAGTGGATTTAGTGAGCACCTTCTAAAAAAAAATAATAATACGCCTATCATTTAGATAAAGGTCTAAAACAATTTGTAAAACCAATCTCAGAATTTGTAAAACGATACAAGCTGAGGTAAATAGGTAAACGTATGCTCACTCAGGCCTCACAGAGGGTTAGCTAGATCTCCGTTTATAATAAGTTTACAAATAGGTACCATGTGTAAGGTTTTATTTTTTTGTAAAAACCTTTTAGAGCTAGGTTTACTCTTTTAAGACAGTCATCTTTTTTTTTTATATTACTCTTCAAGATTGACCTCATCCCACCTGATGTTAAGTGGAAATGAGGTCCTAGCTTAAGGGCGACAAGTAGAGCATAATAAAGCTGTTACTGGACTTGTTGCCCTTACCTTGAAGGCTTAACCCCTACTACCAATGTAGTCCCCCCAGGAGACCTAACTCACACGCAGGAACACAACAACACAGAAGTGATTGTTATTTGGCTGCGGTCTTAAATCTATCATCTATCTTTGGACCTCAATTCTAGCGTTCCATAAATAACGTCTTTAATGAAACCACCAATCTTATTACGTTACAAAATGTTTGCGTTTTTGTTAAGTAACTAGTTATTTATTCAATAAGAACATGAAGGTACACCCACGTAAATAAACCGTAGTTTCAGTATCCCACGCAATCTCGTTGAAATCTGCCTCAGTTCAAAGACCATTTAGTAGCTAGATGTTAGGTTAACGCATACAAGTAACCTTTATAATCGTTGATTATTATTGTAACGATGATTTGATTTCAACCATGGGGGCATTAGCTCTGCACATATATAGGTCTAGTAGCTGAGCCCGCGACTTCGTTCGCGTGGACTACATCCTTTCATGGTCGGTTTTACCCCTTTCACCCCTAATATTTGAAACAAAAAGTAGTCTATATTTTAATTCAAGTTTCGAGCTATATTTGTGCCAAATTTCATATCTCTGACTTCAAAAATAAATCTTTTTCCATATTAACTTTCAAAGGTGGTATTACCCCCACCCCCCTTATTAAACGGTTTTATTTAGCTCACCCCGTTTGTTTTAATATTTTCTAATAAAAATAAGCCTATGTCCGTTCTTGAGATTTAACGTGTACCCATACCAAATTTCATCAAAATCCGTTCAGCCGTTTAGGCGTGAAAGAGTAACAGACAGACAGACAGACAGAGTTACTTTTGCATTTATAACATTAGTATGGATATAGTATGGATATATATACAGTGGCCTGTCGCGCCTTCGCATGCGTACTGATCCCCCTATTGGTCGCGGTGTCATGTTATGTAGCCTAAAACACGATTAGTGGACTATCCAACAGAAAAGATATTGATTTTTTGATTCGAACCAGTCTTACCTGTGATTAGAGCGTTTAAATAAACAAAACTAGTTGTGCCCTCGACCACGCGGTATTGCTATCAAACATACGTTAACATAGCACGTACATTCTGAATCATTACTTTGTATAAATTCAGTACTTTGTCATATTAAACCTCCTAAGTAAGTAGTACGTCAGTAAGGCAGTTAACGTAATGTGACAAGGTACCGAGTTGTCAAGTCACTAACCGCACATGTAACTTCTCGTAATCCTGACTGGTCAGTTTTACTTCACAACATTAACTTACGTTTGTCTTGAGATCAAAACGAATATGAAGCGATAGAGATAGATAGATAGATACACTTTATTGCACAGAAAATTTACAGAAATTGGTTTTACAGACATATTTAAGTACAATATAGGCGGTCTTATTGCTAGAGAGCAATCTCTTCCAGACAACCTTTAGGTAGAGGAAATAGTAGACATCGAGAAACGGGTACACTGAAAAGCAAAAGTACAGGTCTAATAGTTAAAACGTTTCAGTGTCTCGTTGGAAGTTAACATGGGTTCAAAGTTAATACGCTCTGGTATGAAGGACGGGTTTACTTTTGATTCGCCCACACTCGCAATGTTCAGATTAGGGTTCTAATAAAATTAGTGTGGGCTTATTATTTTAAACTGTAAAATAAAAGTAATATTCGCTAAAGTTTACATAGATAAGATACCTTTTTCACTGAATTATCTCTTAGTATGGAATAGTATTTGCTAATAAGATTGTGTTGTTTCATTATTTCTCCTAGATCTTCAGCAAAAAAGGTTTGACAATTTCCAAATCGCTCTTTTTTAAGAAGTTTGGGCGAGCCACGAATTTTTTTTTCGATGCTTTGTGTGCACAACGCACCTCTTTTATTTGTCTATGACTTATTTGCTTTTTATTGGTTATGTCATTACTTTAAAAATGTTGACGTTTTAAGGTTCTTTTGTACATTTTGTTATAAGTTGCTTTCTTTATTATATTCTTTAAATACCAGTTTCCATCGTTATTATTTACTATTTACACCAGCATACAGTCCACCATTCATACTTTGATTTTGAACACGGTTGAAAGGAACAAAATTTTTTTTGGAAAAGAAAACGGTTACATCATTTTTATCCTGTTTTTATTAAAAACGTCATCAATGATAACATGATAGTTAATTACAAAGATCTGGCGGCTGTTTCCCGAACGTCAGAAACAAATCTGACAAAATACCTTCAATTAATGTGAAAAATTTTAAGTATTAAATTCCGAGCGCCATATTTGTAACACTTTTCACTGTCACTGCTGCTGCGTGTCGAATAAACCCGTCCATACGTTTGTAGCTCGTGTAAAGTGATTGGTTCATGTTGAATAACTGGTTCAGTAGTTAAAATTGGCGATGGAAAAATGAAACTTCTCGTGTGTAATTTTCTGCTATTTATGATTATTAATTTTGTTGTTATCCATACTCACATTTTTACTGTTACCGCACCCATAAACATACTATCTGCATGACCCAACGGTTGACTGGTAGAGAATGCTCCTAGCATTAAGTCCACCTTTTGTACTTTTTTTGTGCAATAAAGTTTTTAAATAAATAAAATAAATAAACTGTTTGATTAAGTACTACATGAAATAGAATCAGTTTGTTTTTGGTCCGATATCTATGACCCAAGGGTTGAATGATAAAAAATTCTCCTAGCATAAAGTCCACCTGTTGTACTTTTTAGTGTAATATAGTTTTGAACAAATAAATAAACTATACGCAAAGTAAACTTTGTACTAAGATTTTAAAGAGGTCGACCCAGCCTCAATGCACCGGACCACAGGTTAACAGAGCCCCCCCTCTCCATCGTGGAACCCAGTGGCAAATGGAAACTGATAGCTTCGCAATAATTGCATCTATCACCTCCCTTCCTTGGGATAAGGTCAGTGGTCCATCTTTCCAGCATTAATTTTCCATAATTTATTCGTCAACTTTCACCAATTTTCCTTAAAGAACTTTTCCAACTTATTCATCTCAATTCTCACTAAAACGTACATTTCATGGAAGTGTCACTCTGCGAAATTGCCTACGAACTGAAAGAATCCGGCGTGGTTCTGGAATATTAAGGAGGTCTAGAAACTTCGCCAGAAATATGGGTAGAACTAGAGCCAAATGACAACGAATCATTGTGAGTTATTGAAATAGTCGACTGGGGATGGGACTTGGCTGGCATAGTTTGGAAAAGTAAAATAAGGCTCAATCGAGCCACTTGAACTGTAACTGACGAGTTGACGTTTATTTATTAAAAAAAAAATTTGCAAACAAGTACAACAGGTGGAAATGTTAGGGGCGTTCTTTACCAGTCAACTGTTGCGTCATGCGGATAGTTGTCAAATTGCAAAAAAATTACATATGCCATTCTGACAGTTTTGACAGCTATCAAAATATTAAAATGAAGTTGGTGCAGCTGCTTAAAAATATCAGTTGATGTCCCACCGCAGTGCTAAAAATCAAGATTTCAATCATATAGGTAATATTTCAAAAACTCTGGCAGTTTAATGTTAACGATTAATATAATCGACATCAGATTTTTTGCTCCCATGATCGCAGCGTGATGTTTTTTAGTCCAAAGCCTTCCTCGATATATGAAAAATCCACCGTAGCAGATTTTTTCAGTTCAACCCTTTCATTTCTGAGATTAGCGTGTTCAAATAAACAAACAAACTCTTCATCTTTAAAATATTAGTGTAGATCAATAATTTTGGTTTAGTTTTATTTTTAAAATGTGAATTGGTCGTGAGTATTTTTAAAGGTTTGATGGAAATCGGTCCACGTTGCCACGAAATATCGTATTATATTTCTACACATTTTTTAAAATACAGGTATCAAATAAAAAAAAATATACGGTCGAATTGAGATCCTCCTCCTTTTTTTTGAAGTCGGTTAAAAAGTTTTTGAGTAGCGCTTTTCCAAATCCAAAATATGCTTGTATTGAATAGTGGGGTATTTTTAATTGTGAAAGAAACTATAAAAAAAAATATCGTTATCCGAGATCTAAGCATCATTTTTCAAGATACTTAAAGCACAAATGTTTCATCATTAGGTAACCCAGTACTAAAAACTCCTTGCTCGAATTTATTTCAAACACATGTTTCGTTGCAGAAATGGAATAATAAATGATCCTTTCAAACCGAGAAATCTGCGGGCTTTGAATTTTGTAACTGGTTTTGTTCGGAATCGTGTGCGGGATTGTGAATAAAGTTTGTT
The DNA here is from genome assembly GCA_037074685.1 of Glyphodes pyloalis. NCBI lineage: Eukaryota > Metazoa > Arthropoda > Insecta > Lepidoptera > Crambidae > Glyphodes > Glyphodes pyloalis. Next base: position 11,435,834 of record JAYKKO010000019.1, read on the forward strand.
TCGTGAATGTAGAGGGTTTGTTACTGAGTAGCTTCACCTTTTGTATAAGTTCAGAGGTTTAGTAAGTAAAATTAATTTGTATATATGTCTAAGTTAAACAGTTTAAAAATGTTGACGGCATCCGTAGCCGAGAGCCCAGCGATCTGCATTGTGGCGCGTCATCTCTCTATCCCTACTAATCCCTACTTATAATATTATAAATGCGAAAGTAACTCTGTCTGTTACGCTTTCACGCTTAAACCTCTCAACCGATTTTGATGAAATTTGGCATAGGTATACGTTGAATCTCAAGAACGGACATAGGCTACTTTTTATTAGAAAATAAGGGGGGAGGGGGGTAATACCAACTTTGGAAGTTTATATGGAAAAATGTTTATTTTGAAGTTAGAGATATGAAATTTGGCACAAATATAGCTCGGAACCTTGGATTAAAATATAGACTACTTTTTGTTTCAAATATTAGGGGAGAAAGGGGTAAAACCGACCATGAAAGGATGTAGTCCACGCGAACGAAGTCGCGGGCACAGCTAGTAATATTATAAATGCGAAAGTAACTCTGTCTGTCTGTCTGTTACGCTTTCACGCTTAAACCTCTCAACCGAGTTTGATGAAATTTGGCATAGGTATACGTTGAACCTCAAGAACGCACATAGGCTACTTTTTGTTAGAAAGTAAAGGGGGGGGGGGGGTAATGCCACCTTTGAAAGTTTATATGGGAAATGGGAAAATGTTTATTTTTTAAGTTAGAGATATGAAAGTTGGCACAAATATAGCTCTATTAAAATATAGACTACTTTTTCTTTCGAATATTAGCGGAGATAGGGGTAAAACCGACCATGAAAGAATGTAGTCTACGCGAACGAAGTCGCAGGCACAGCTAGTTGACTATAATCGCATGTCAGTTTTAAGAAAACCAATATAAATTACCAGATATGACCTACGTAGCTGAAAGGCGAGCGAAAATTTACATACATGTGCTAACTGAATTTTAATGCAAAGACAAAGTTTTTTTTGGTATATAAATCCTAATACACTTTGTAAGCAAGATAGATTCCTACAAATTTATATCAAACACATGCTCGTTTTATTAAAGTTATCACAATGAAACGATGATCAGATGTGCAAGGTGCTACCCACATTTCTTATTCTGCTTATGAATTATACATCTTACCGACTTCGAAATAAATTTGCAATTTAAATAACTCATACTGGGTTTGAGATACCACGTCTTAGTTTTCTCGTAGCCCTTTTTAATTTTTAAGGAATGTTTCGGGTTTTTTTGAAATTGTGATCAGCCATTTTATTTTTGTTTCATTTATCATTGAAGCTTACATTTGGGATTACGGTTTCAAATATCGTCATTTTTTAGTCGTGAGTATAAAAAATATTGACTAAACTTATTCCTCAAAGAATTCAGTTTGACAAATATATATTGGGTTTATTTGGAAGCCAATATTGATTGGTATTTTATGGAAATCTATTTTTCTGTGAAAGATCTTTACGTACTCAAAAATCAATCTACCAATATTTTTTTGTGGATTTTTGCTTGATCATAAAATGCAGGTAACCAATATATAAGCTTGGTTTTTGGTATACAATAAGCCAATTCATGTGGGCCAACGGATTGCTGTGTAGTAATAAAGGTGATCAAGATATTTTCAGATCAATGTTGATGATTATGATTTTGATGAGGTGTTGTCAGATAGTTTATTTGATGTCATTACTGGGTATGTACTCGTAATATGATAATGAGACCAAAAAACAATCGCAGAATAGAAACAGACTGTCATTATTGGTTTTTAAAGTCTATTTCGCCTTAACCTAACCAAATCATGTAACCTTCTAAGGATTACGCTATCTGCCTATACTTATAGATGAAGACTCAATAAAAAAAACACTAACGCTGTCCATCAATTGTATGTACTTATTTTCAAAATACTATGAAAACGTATTTTTTGCTTCAACAAACCAAATAAAAATTGATGATGGAACAGCAGCGCATCAAAGTTCAGCGGAAAGGTATGCTTACGACACTAATTCGTAAAAATTGTAAAAAGAAGTGACGACACGCTAAATTTAAACGCAACGTATCCTAGATAATTTTTATTTACATAAAAGAAAAAGTTATGGAAACCTGTTGGCCCAAATATATTTTTTTAGACTCCCTTACTTTAACGAGTATAACACTTTTTTCCATCATAATAGGTTACATTTTTGCTAAAAGCGTTCTGAATCGTAACAAAGGAAGGTAAAACAGGCTGAAAAGCATTAGCACCTGAAAAAGGAATCAGTCGCGACCGTAAAAGAGAGCTCATAAATCAACTTCTCAACAATGCCTCGCGGCGTCACTTAGGGTTGGGATGAGGTCATGTTAAAGACTTAGATCATATATTACGTAGGTCCACAGTTCCATGTAGTATGCATGTCGGAAATAACAACACTAGCGCCACCAAGGGGCCAATGTGGGCAACAGGACGCCACCGCCACCTACTGGGCATTTGACTGAGTCTACGGCGTAGCGAGAACGTCGCTCACTTTGAATATGATCGGCGAGCAGTTAACATGTCGTCAGAAACTATCGCGGACCGTTGTACATCCTACCTACAGATAGACTGTGATTTGTGTATCGTGCAGTAAAATCGTTACTGTTACAATTGTTCTTATTTACCGGCATAACCCGTTAATACGTCTACAAGGCTAGGAAAATGAACGACGCTAACCTGAAAAATGACTATAACGCTTACATACAAATAAAATGGACACCGCGTCATTATTAACATGTAACAACATGAAAATAAAAAAAACCCGACAGTCCGAAAATCGCCCCTTTTTTATCTTTCAATTTATCCTTTTCAAGTAAGAGAGGTAGGGCATAGCGATTTATCGTTCGAACTGGAACAGCCCGACTCGTGAAATACCTCCACCCTACAGAAGACCGTAGCCAAATAACAATCACTTCTGTGTTGTTGTGTTACTGCGTGTGAGTAAGGTTTCCAGAGCTCCTGGGGGGTGCTACATTAGTAGCAGGGGTTAGACCTTCAAGGTAAAGGCGACAAGTCCAGTAACATATTTGTCGCCGTTAAGCTAGGACCTCATTACCATTAACATTAGGTGGGATGAGGTCAATCTTGAAGTGTAATATATAAAAAAACCTTTCTATTTATGTTCATTGTTTCTCCTAGGGCAGGCATAGCACACTAGTGTTGACCAGGAAAAATGTTACCTGTTTTGTAATTATGGAAATCAATAATAAAAAAATAAAAAATATATATTAAGGGAGTAGCGCCAAACATTATACTTTTTATAAGTAAATAGACTATTCCGCGTTTAGAAACAACACGGTGATTCCGCAAATGTCAAATGTTTAGAGAAAATCGTTAAAAAAGACTGTGCGATGGTATTTCTTTATATTATACTAGCTGTGCCCGCGGCTTCGTTCGCGTGGACTACATCCTTTCATGGTCGGCTTTACCCCTTTCTCCCCTAATATTCGAAACAAAAAGTAGTCTATATTTTAATCCAAGTTTCGAGTTATATTTGTGCCAGATTTCATATCTCTAACTTCAAAAATAAACATTTTTCCATATAAACTTTCAAAGGTGGTATTACCCCCATCCCCCCCTTATTTTCTAATAAAAAGCCTATGTCCGTTTCAACGTATACCTTTACCAAATTTCATCATAATCCGTTCAGCCGTTTAGGCGAGAAAGAGTAACAGTATATTAGTATGGATTGAGGATCTCATTATTTACCTAAAACAAACACGAACGACACATTAACATTGAAGACAACACAACGATTATGTAGAAAGGACAAGAAATTAGAAATTATAATCTTATGTATGACATATTAATATAGTTAGAAAAATAATGACTTACAATGAAGTTAAGATTGAAGGGCGGGGAATTTGTGTCAAAACACGAAATCTTAAAAGAATCTTTTAAGAGAGGTGGGGCATAGCGATTTATCGCTCGAACTGGAGCAGCCCGACTGGTGAAATACCTCCACCTTACAGAAGACCGCAGCCAAATAACAATCACTTCTGTGTTGTTGTGTTCCTGCGTGTGAGTAAGGTTTACAGAGCTCCTGGGGGGTTGCTACATTAGAAGTAGTAACAGTAACAGCTTTATTATGCTCTACTTGTCGCCCTTAAGCTAGGATTTCATTTCCACTTAACATCTGGTGGGATGAGGTCAATCTTGAAGTGTAATATAAAAAAAAAATCTAATATTTTGTGGCGACAGCCATCTTGGATCAATTTCCATCAAAAACTAAAACATAATTGGTTCATCTATTTAGGAGCAACAACGTCACAGACAATCATACACAGAGACAGACAGATAAACACGTCAAATATATAACAACCCGTTATTTTGCATCGAGTTTTAATAATAAAAGGACTACTAAAACTATTATTATGATTATTTAAATGACAACAATGTATGGATAAGGATATTGAACTTGAATTCTCATGTTAATCAATTTATCGATTTATGTTATAAATAGTTAAGTGAAATATTTTTATTAAAATAACATTTTTTGTAATAGAGACACAGATTCCAGTTTCTCGTCAGTTCTTCATCACATTTCCCGAACACGGCGGGAGACTACTGAACTTGTACTGACGATTCATAAGTGTTTTTGTAAAGCTTACATGAATAAAGATGTTTCTGTATGTATTCTCTAAACGCATTAAAAAATTGGTATTAAATAAAAATATATCTACAGATAATTTTAATTTCTTTATTAAGATTACATACAAAGGACTTTGCGAGTTTTATAAATGTATAATCAAGTATACATAGCAACGTTTATTTTTAAATTGAGCAGAACCACAGTTCATTAATGTATGAACAGTAAATAAAGTAATAAAATCGCAATTCGGTGAAATGTTGAAAGGAAATACGGTTTTGTGTAAACAGAGCATTTTGTGCGATTACACATATCTAAAGATACCTAAATGTTTCACCTTCAATCTACTACAAACATAACGTCTAAAGGTTACAAAGAAATCATACTCCAAAAGTCTTACGTAAAGTCAATGCGTTTAACTGTAGGCAGTAAGTAAAAAATAAAAATTGCAAAACCATTTATTTTCATTTGCGTAAAAATTTTTTTTTAGATTTTTTGGTTTTTTTTTTAATGGCGTATGATACTGAACATCAATACGACAAAATTATTACAATCTAGTCTGCAAAGACTAATAACTAATTTATATTTAACTTAGACTGCTAAAGATAGTTTACTAAGAATGTGTCCATTAACACTTTTCTTATTGTCTCTATTAAGGGGAAGACACTTTGTACTTGTGTTCTTAACGAGTTCTTTTGGGAAATAATCGCTCCAAAAGAAAATAAAATTGTGCTACCCCCCCTATAACTTTTGAACCTATCAAAAAGTATGAACAAAATCTGGAATATAGAACTGCATAAAGGCTTGAAGGGAAAATTATTTTGAACCTTTTGGGTTTAATAGTTATTAAAATTTTTGAAAAAATATTTTTTAACTATAGTTGTTATTTAAGGATACTTAAGTATTGTAATGCACTGAAAACTACGGAACCCTACACTGAGCGTGGTCCGACACGCTTTTGGCCGGTTTTTAAATAAAATACGCCATTTTACCCCGAATAAAATGAGTTGATCTAAATAAGTTCAAGCATGAGCGACTTTAGCTGAATCTAAAAATATATCATCACCCTTGTATAAATGAAGATACCCCACTTTTTAAATTGGGGCTAATAAAAAGGCCGGGCTCATCAAAACCTAATATATTTTTTTGCGTTAAAAGGGTTCCGTATAAAAAAAAAAACTTTATTAAAAATAAATAAATAAATAAAATTTATTTATTTTATTATTTATATTCATGTATTCATAAATGTGCAATAAAGTTGAATTGAATAAATGAAGCCGGGAGTTTTTTGCTTTTATCACAATTTTATGGTACGCTTTATTTTATCTTTCAGAAATACGTTAGAGTAAAATTTGCTTTTTAAAATTGCTTTATGATACAATGAATTTATCTAAAGACATTATATGGGACTTATTGATTAATTTAAACTTCTTGTAAAGTTTGAAATCAATTGTAACCGTATCATCACGCAAATAGAAAGAAAGAAAGAAATATGTTTATTGACCCTACAACCTTACATAACATAAACAAGATAACACACACTGAGAACATTCTAACAGTCAATTGAATTCCAGCTCAGCAAATGCTGCTTCGTCATTAATCCTAACACCCCAACAGCGCTGGTATTCTGGTGAATAGATACAGACAGGGTGCCATAGAGCCTATCGATGCAGTTAAAAAAATCTACGGAACCTTCAGAGCGCTTGTGAACTCTTACTTGCCCAATTTTACTTCATTCGGCCATTTTTCGTTAGCGATCGTAATCAAATCTGTGAAACTCGATGATCGTCCACCTTTTTCCACCGACCCGTAATTCAGATACAAGAACCTCCCCCACTTTCCCCCCAGAAATTCAATTTGGTCAAATTTAGGCCCATTGTTTGTTTCCACTACCAACGGGGATGTAACAATTTTCATAATAATATTGGGTATTTCGTCAACGCTCGCGAGGTAATTGTAATAAAATTTTAGAATGGGTACGAAACGTGATTTTGGGGTTCCGAAAAGAAAAATAATTGAAAAGCCTTCCGATAAAAATAACTAGATTATATAGATAATATTATTTACGACAGGTAACACTTATGTCATAGAAATGGAAAATAGGTATTAATCTCGTAATCGCTACTACAATGGGCTCCACGAATCGTGCGTGATTCGTTTCAAATGTAGATAAGATATTTATAAAACCATAATGTTTAGTCGACCTCCGTAGCCGAGAGGAAAGCGTGCCGGACTTTGGCGTCGCGCTATCTCTGAGGTTCCGGGTTCGATCCCCGGTCGGGTCAATATGGGAAACGAACTTTTCTATATTGTCTCGGGTCTGGGTGTTGGGGTACCGTCGTTGTTTCTGATTTCTGTAACACAAGTGCTTTAGCTACTTACCACAGAATCAGAGTAATGTATGTGATGTTGTCTAATATTTATTTATTTATTTTATAATGTGATGAAAATATATAAACTTGTAAGTTTATATAAAATAATATGATATTATGATTCGATGTTATACTAGTTTTTATTACACTAATTCTTCGCTTTTTTTGATTGCACAGTGATACTATATAGCCTATCGCCTTCCTCAATAAATTGACTATCCAACTAAGATATAATTGTTTAATTCGATTCAATAGTTCCTGAGCTTAGTGCGATCAAACAACTTAAACTTTATAATATTAGTATATTTGTATAAAACACATATTATGTCGGATCAGTGTATGAAATTACTTTCGGTTACTACACACTTTAGTTTAGAAACTTGTGAATACAAGTTTCTAAACTAAAGTGTGTATTAGTAACCAAAGCGCGCCATGTCGTTGCAAACTTTGTCAGTCTGTTGACAGCTCCATAGATACGCTTGTCCCGATAAGCAGTACAGCCACGAGCAATAAAATGTTAACACTTAGGCTCTTATAACGTTACCATAAGGTTCGCTTTAGAATGGGTTTGGATCGTATACGTGGGGAAATAACAAGAGCCCCGACTTCTAACTGGGTTCCACCAGAATACCAGCGCTGCAGCGGTGTTAAAAATAATGCCGTTGCAGCATTTGCTGAGTTGGAACCCAATTGATCATTAAACATTCCGTGTCATAACTAGTTTATACGTTTTGGCTCGGTCAATAAATTTCTTGCATTTTAGTGAACATGACTGTACACAAGAAGAATTAAATTCGAATTAATTTATTCGACTAGATTACATTTTTAGCATTTATGAATCATCTGTACAAAAGCCTATGTGTTTAAGAGAGGTAGGGCATAGCGATTTATCGCTCGAACTGGAGCAGCCCAACTGGAAAAATACCTCCGCCTTACAGAAAATCGCAGCCAAATAACAATCACTTCTGTGTTGTTGTGTTCCTGCGTGTGAGTAAGGTTTCCAGAGCTCCTGGGGGGTGCTACATCAATAGCAGGGGTCAAGCCTTCAAGGTAAGGGCGACAAGTCCAGTAACAGGTTTATTATGCTGTACGTGTCACCCTTAAGCTAGGACCTCATTACCACTTAACATCAGGTGGGATGAGGTCAATATTGAAGTGCAATATAAAAAAAAAAAGCCACTCGACCACTAGTGAAGGAGATACTATATAAAATAAATCAAATATTTAAGGGAAGCTTCCAAAAATTATACGTGATTTTTTTTGCCGTTTATAACTCGATACAAAGATTAGGCTACAGAATAATGTAGGAACCCTTCGTGCTTGAGTTCAACTCATACTTGGCCGGTTATATTTAAATGTTGTCATTATCTGACTCACGACGTTTTTAATAGGGCTCATAATCATTTTACCGAATCTTTTTCGACCGATATTATGATTCACCGAACATGGTTTCGTCGAAAACTACAAAGTGTAAAGATTCGGCGAAACCACTTTCGGTCAATCGTAGTGTCGGTCAAAAAAAATCGGTATATAAGCCCTTTTTAATAAGTATTGATCGAATGTTGGCAGAAAATTATCATAAATACGTAACGATAGATTGATGAACTGATACTTAACGCAACAACTCTTACAGTACGTTCAAAAATTTTATACTACATAGTTGGAGAAATCACCGCTCCGCGCGGTAAAATTAATGGATCTAAGTGAGGCCAATATTGGGGCAATTGATTCAAATGACCCCAGCTCGTTAGGAACGGGGCGATGCTCCTTAATGACGTGACGCCTATCAGTGGCAGATTGATGTCGCTTTAATGAGAGCACCATTGATAAAGTGGCCCTCTTAAAGACATTTCAAGAATTCGATATCATTAATGTATCAAGATTTTCAATGGCCAATGAGGCCAAAAACTAAATACATGGATAGATATATACTTTTTTTACACTAGACATTTACACTGATTGGTTTTACAGACAAACTTTAGAACAATTTAAGTGGTTTTATCGGTAGGAAGCGATCTCTTCCAGACATCTTTAGACAGAGGAAATGGGTACAGCCGTAAAAACATGTAATTTTTTTATTTTAAAAAATTACATTCCATATATTATAAGCAAATAAAATAAAATTGCAGCCAATTTAACAACTTTTGGAATCGGAAGATAAATTGATAAAATGTATATAGTGTTCAAAATCGATTAAAATGTCTGATATTTTACTCTTAATAATAATTTTTTTTCGGTTATTCGATTTTAATTCGACATGCCTAAAAGGCGTAAAACAGTTTTTTTAAATGTACTGAATTTTTACCGATATCTTCTCGATAGATAAAGTCACTTTGAATTGTATTAAATGACGATTCTAAAGGTCAAGCAAGTGTCGACTGCGATCCTGTGAGATCAACTTGTGTTACCAAAATGTGCGTGGCCTAAGGACGAAGACTAACTCATTCCTTAATAGTGTTACGCAAAGTGATTACAATATTATAGCTGTAACAGAGACTTTTCTCACGAGTTCTGTGTCAGACAGTGAACTTTTCCCTCCGGGCTACCACGTGGTGCGCAAAGACAGGATAGGGGACTGTGGATGGGGAGGAGTAATGTTCGCTTTTCGTGATTGTTGTAATGTGCGAGTAGTTACGGATATAACTGGTATGACTGATGACAAAGAATTATTATTCGCTATTGTAACATTTAAAAAAGTAAAAATCTTATGCTGTGTCGTATATTTGCCTCCTAACTATAAGGATGAGCAATATTTAAAAGTCTTGACATGTATAGAAAATGCAATTTGTACTTATCCTGACATGAATGTATTAATCCTAGGCGACTTTAATTTGAATTCTTGCAGTGCCAATGTAAAAATGAATTTTGATTTTTTTTGTGACTTTTGTTCGCTAAAACAATATAACAATGTCTTAAACGATCATGGGGGCATATTAGACCTTGTGCTGGGCAATTTTGGTCACGATGAGATAACGTTATTTCGTAGTTAAGATCCTTTAGTTAAGATAGACCAGTACCACCTTATGCTCGATATAATAATAAGACTTCCATGTGTATTATCGGCGCCATCACCTTCACAACCCGTAAATGCTCACTCAAGAGCCAGTCCCGATTGGATCTGGCGCAAGGCTGACTTTGAGGGTCTGTACACGACATTGTCAGAATTAGATTGGTCCGATCTGACAACAATAACCGACATAAACAATGCTGTTCAGTTATTTTACGATAAGCTTTATGCATCTATAAATCTCCACGCACCCTTAAAAAACCGTTCAGCGCATAATCCGCGATACACCTATCCCAAATGGTATAATGCAGAAATAATAAAGAATATAAAATTAAAACATTTCCATCACAAGAGATTTAAGAAAGAGGGCAGCGAATTCAATGGGGCCATGTTTAAATACTATAGAGAGAAAGTAAAAAAGATGATTAATTACGAATATCGGCAATATATGAATTTGCTCCAGGAAAATATATTTCACGATCCTGTCCAATTCTGGAACTATGTTAAAGAGAAGAAGAAAAATAGAAGGAATGCAGATTCGTATACATATGAAAGTACTGAGGTGAGGGAACAAGCAGCAGCCGACGCCTTTGCAGGATACTTTGCCTCGGTATTTCATAAAGAGAAACCGGTATTAGACCCTGATAAAGCTGCTCAAGCTGCACATAGTCTACAAGATGCAACTTCTGTCTCCATTGTAGCAGTTGACGAGACCGATCTGAGAAATGCAGTAAAACGCCTTAAGCCTCGATCTTCAGGTGGACCCGATGGCATTCCTGTTTTTCTGGCTAAGGATTGTATATCGGTTCTTGGTATGCCACTACTTTACCTCTACAATCTATCTCTGGCTCAGTCTACATATCCTGAAGTCTGGAAGTTATCGAGGGTCACTCCTGTTCCTAAAGGTAATCCAGGCTCGAATATTACTTCTTACAGACCGATTGCAGTTCTGTCCGTATTCGCCAAGATTTTTGAATCAATAATTAGCAATCATATTAATAGACAAATTGGTCACCGACTACATAACAGTCAACATGGGTTTCGCAGCGCTCGTTCCACAACCACCAATTTGGTGGCGCATGCTGACTACGTATGCTCTCAAATGGATAGCCGGAAGCAGGTCGACGCGGCCTACTTTGACTTTAAAAAAGCATTTGACTTGGTAGACAACGATATACTTATGGAAAAAATGGCGATTATTGGATTCACCCCACAGCTCCTCAAATTTTTTTCTTGTTATTTAAACAATCGTCGGCAATACGTAAGTTTAGATGGATACGACTCTGAAGACTACTTTACGAGGTCAGGAGTTAGTCACGGTAGTACTTTAGGACCATTACTGTTCGTTATATTTATAAACGATTTACCGGAAGTCGTCCTGACTTCCGAGTGTCTTCTTTTTGCGGATGATTTAAAGCTAAGTTTAGGTATTCAAACGGAAGCTGATGTGGTGGCATTGCAGAGAGATATTGATGCGGTATCCATATGGAGTCAAGAGAACCACCTTCCATAATCCTTCAATAATCTCAAATGTAAAATGATCACATTTTCACGCAAATCACAGCCACTTTTGAGTAGTTATAGCTTATTTGACGTTCCTTTGGATAGAGTTTTTGACATTCGAGATTTAGGTTTAGTATTAGATAGTAAGTTAGACTTCCACACACATATCATTAAAATGTGTAAGGCAGCGCATAAAACGTTAGGGTTTGTAATACGAATTGCATCGCAGTTTGGAAACATAGCGATTCCAAAATTATTATACAATGCATACGTTCGCAGCAAATTAGAGTACGGCGCCGTTGTTTGGAATCCTTATGAGGAGAAGTATGCTCTAATTATTGAAAAAGTACACAAGAAATTCGCTCGATGGGTATACAAAAAAACAATACGGTTACTATCCCTACCTATATCCGTCTTTATTCGTAACAGGTATGGTGGACATGGATACGCTGAAATTTAGAAGAGCTATGTCTCAAATCGCGCAGTATCTGTCCATAATTCACAATCGAATCGACAGTCCCCGAATATTGCAGTGTGTTGGAATTCTGGTTCCTGGGAACATATCGGCAGAACTGGGAGGGGGTCAGGTGGCTCTGCGTCGACGCCCGCGACTGCTGGAGAGGCCCGTCGCGCGCACCGAGCGAGGCCGACACGCGCCCACCAACCGAGCACTACGCGCTATCGGAGACATACTTGCTCAGCACGAGGAACTTGATTTATTTGCCGATAGATTAGGACATTTGTTTAACCAATTCCGTATAATTTTAAATGACATATAGCAATTTGATATACTTAACTATTTTATTTTTTGGAATTATATTTGACATTATTGTTTTTTTTTTAATTTTCATGACTCATTCTGTGTGACCAACATTTTCTGTTTTTCCTCTTTGTGCGTCATTGTAATTTTATGCTTATAAAATCTATGTATTAATTTTGAAATTGTAGTTCGTTAATTGTGTGTTTTTTATTATTTTAATTATTCTTTTAAGCGTTTTGGATGAAATCTGTTAGCTTCTAAGAAATTTTATGAATAAATGATAAAGTATTATGTTATGTAATCTACTTGAATTGATGCATTTGATGGATTTGGCATAATGTCAAGGATCCCAAAGATCTCCAGGATCATCTGATTCAGTTAGCCTAATATTGGTTGCTTTGATCCATTAATTGTCCTGCTAGAGGTCATGGCTTGTAAGCGATTTGGCTCTACTCTTAAACAAGTCAACTTTACGTTCTTTGATCTATAGTTTAGTCACCGTTATACAGGAAGATTTATTGATCACTATCCAAATTTTTTCTGGGTATTAGGTATCGTTAATAGAACCCATTTCTGAAAATAAATACATAGGTCCAACTTACACAATAAATTTACTACTACGAACCAGTTTTAAAAATCGCATGTTTACCCTGACTATAGTAAATATTATTACTATTAAAGCGAAAACATCAATGGGCAATGCGCGGGCGCTTGTTGAGGCGCGTGGTGGGTGGGGGATGGCGGAGGCGGCAAGCGACAAACAGATGTCACGCAGTCGCCCGCGCACTTCAGCGGGGATCGTACTCTTTTAGGGTCGCGTACGTTTTGCCGCGCAGCCCCTGCGGCGCGCCTGAGATGTGTTCAAACCACGAGTTTTACGGAAAAATGGTGTTATTTGTTAGGTTGGTGTTAGTTGTAAGGCGTGGCAGGCAAAGATTGCCAGTACAAATCGAAGACGACATCTTCAACTATTTCGAAAGATTCCCTCGTGCGAGTAGATCGAGATGCATTAAGACGCTTTGGGTCTGCTAGTAGTGAATTGCTTACACGCTCAGTTACACTCTTATCATTACTAAAAAGTGCAGGCGTTAGGTGAAGCAGACGCTCTACTCCGCGAGTCTTCTGCGAGTGGCTAATTGTGAAACATGTGGGTCGCGATTGTTGCTAATAAACAAACGATATGTTATCGAGATGAAGTGCCGATCGCGTTCACCGAACCGACTCCGTGTAACTTTTTTTGTGGTGCGAAATAAAAAGTGTTTTATGTGGAACAGGCCCAAAACCTGGACGAGTTACAACTGCAAATTATCCGAGCATTTGATGAAGTGAAAAGTGACACTTAGTGCTTAACAAATTAAAAGACAATGTGCAGAAACGTTAGACACTCGGAGAGAAATGGTATGCATTTTAAACACTTATTAAATTAGACGTAACTAATTACTAAGAATAAATAAGTTGATTTTAATTTATTGGTACATAAATTGTTTAATTTTGTATACCTTATAGCGAAAGATACCTACTTAGTGTCGTTTAGTTTCATGTTAATAGAAGAAAACAATTTAGAAAAAAATATTTTTTAAATTAAACTGTTAGGGCACCTAATAAGTAAATATCTTCCTAATTTAAATATCAAGTAGTACCTTAACACGATGGAAATTAGGTATGTTAAACATTTGCAATTTGCCGGTCCTGAGCCCGTAAAAGAATAAAGGTAACATTTGCTTATGGATGTTATCAATGAAATGGTGCGGCACGCGGCGCACGTGATGCGCGGTCGGTGACTGTTGCGGCGGCTTTTTTATGGATAACTTTGTAAAGCTATTTCTCAATATTTTAGTACTGACTTATACTAAAAGAAACAATACATATTTACTCATTTTTGCTACAGATTAACATATCAAAATTTGGATTGTGATTAATAATTCAACCTTTGTTTATTGTATCTAACTAGATACCAAACCAACTAGCCGTCCTACGTTACCCTCTTGGACTTCTACTTCACTTGACTAATTTTATTAATTCTTTCCATAACTACTTTATAAATGTAAGCCATTTTTGTCTTCTAATGGTATTCCTAGGGTCTCATATAGCCGGAGGAAAATCTCGTCACCACGATTCAGGGGGGGTACTCTCAAAAACGAAACGAACAAACGAAAGGTTTCGTTTTTGAAGATAATTCAAAAGTTTAGGAATGAAGACGTGGTTTTAGATTTGCATAAATAATATTTTGTTTTTTGAAAAAGCTTAATTTGCATTCGAAGTGATTTCTTTATGATTATGAGGATTAAAAATTGCCATCTGTTGTCGGATCCGACATATTTCGTTTATGGGAGTAGGCCCCCAGAACTTACAAGATGCGTTATGACAGAACCCCATCTAGTGAAATTTTAAAGAAACTACAATGACATAACAAAATAATTTAAAATCTATCATGCCATACAAAAGAGGATTGTACACATACTTTTTGAAAAATCACTCATCAGTTTTCAATAAAAAAACACATAACTAAGGTATAACTAATTGTACACCAAAACATACAGGCTAATCAATTGTAAATGTATAAGAAAGAAAGAAAGAAAATTTTATTTGGCCCAAAACATTTAACAGTAATTATATAGATACTAATGTAGATTTGTGTGCTAAAATCTCTGTTTGTCTCTTTTTACTTATCTGTCTATATTTTACCTCCTGTAATTGCTAATTTTCACGTTCAATCCAATATCTTTTAGAAACTTTAATTTGCTAGCACTTAATCAATAAACCTTTTCATTAGTGCCTCATCAATCTGCCATCGGAAGTCAGGTCGTCAGAGCTTCGGGATTATTTAAATCAATTACCCCAATGTCCGCTTTGATCCATTAATTTGCCCGGCGTGGGAGCTAGGTCTTTTTAACATGTATTGGGCGTTAATTATAGGGTATCGCAAAGTGAATCGATACCTCCTTTTAAAGACACTTTTTTTTAAGAGAGGGCATAGCGATATATTGCTTGAACTGTAGCAGCCCGATTGGTAAAATACCTCCACCTTACAGAAAACCGCAGCCAAAACAATCACTTCTGTGTTGTTGTGTTCCTGCGTGTGAGTAAGGTTTGCAGAGCTCCTGGGGGGTGCTACATTAGTAGCAGGGGTCAAGGCGACAAGTCCAGTAACAGCGTTATTATGCTGAACTTATCGCAATCTTAAAGTGCAAGTCCAGTGGGGTAAGAACGAAGCAATTCACTTATTTAAATTACGACGACCGCCATAGACGAGAAGCGAGCGTGCTGGACTATGACGTCGCGCCATCTCTGAGGTCCCGGACTCGATCCCCGGTCGAGTCAATATGGGAAACGAACTTTTTAAATTGTCTTGGGTGAGGTTGCGGTACCGTCGTTGTTTCTGCCAGTATTCAACAACACAAAATTATATGATTTGATTCAAAATATGTCCGCATTATGTTAGATATTGTTACATATCTGTCGCAAGCATTTTGTGTATTCAAAAGTGGAATACACATTTAGCTTTCAACAACAATTTTACAAACTAGTTTTCATTTACGGCGTCGTCCGGTTCAGTCAAAAACCGACGACGCCGTAAATGACAGAAACACAAAGAACGCCTTCAACATATTTTTAGAGTATATTCAACATATAGTCGGTGTCTTTTCGGTACAAATAGGTTCTGAATCGTTGGGAAAGTCACTTTCAATGATGAATCATACTACTATTTTAATAAAAATATTTTGATTTTGAATTAACGGAATAAATACTTATGTTTTCAGAATTAATGTTTTCTTTCTTATTAAGCTCATGATAGTACACTGTTGCCCGATAGGTGTGTGCTAGTGTTGTTAAACTATATGTATTGATTTATCGATTATTTGCATCTAAAAAAACGGATCGTATCGATAATAACAAAAGCTCAAAATCAGGGAAAACTATTCCATGAAAATAATACTATCAACACTACCTTCATGACGAATCATTTTATCAATAACAAAGTATTGTCTTTATGCAAAAGAATTTATTTCTCCTTTGTTTTATTCCATCGCCAATAAAATCAAATGTTCAGTGATGTTAAATCATCTGAATAATGTAGCGAGTTTGTTTTCAAACCATTAAATTCGTTAGCAAGACAAATAAGGAACTGAGATATTGAAGTGACAGCTCATTGAACTGTGAAAAGACGAGGCCCGTACATGTGCAAATAGGTACCACTTCCACTTTCTACTCCAATAATTATCTAAGGTGTATTTTTTTTAAAGTTATGTATACCTTTTGGTTAAGCTGCAACAATAATTGGCTAGTTGACAGTGTTAGCAATAATATATGAAAAGTGTTGGATAGAGGTTATTATTTAAGTAAAAATTTTACATTTTAATTAAAAGCCTAGTTAGTATTTAGTTTTGCAAAATGAATTTGACTTTTTTTATCTGTGGAACAAAAGAACCGAAACGGAAACCACCATTTGTGTAGCGTCACTAAAGAATGCTATTGGCAAATAATAGCTGTCACGCATTTTATTTATTTTTAATGTGACGAAACGATGATGATTTTACCGATTAAATTGAAATATTATGTCGATACCCAAAGAGGGTTTACGCGTTCGAAAAATCCACCAGACGGCGATACCTAGGCGTGAGGTTCTACTGTTTTATGATTTTTCATGGTTTACATGACATTGACAGACATGTCACCATGACATTTAAATCACCAATCAATCAACAGTTGGACCTCACGCCTACGTATCGCCATCTGGTGGATTTTTCGATCGCGAAAACCCTAATTGAAGGATTCATTTAAACATTTTGCATTTATTTCAAAATTCGATATATTCATAAAATGAAGTCGTTCCGACCCGCTTGGGTTAGATGTACAGAACGTTGACGTCATAATTTCAACAGTCATGTGACTTGGCGTTTTTGCGCGCTTTTTGAATTTGTTACACAAAATCTTATTTTATTTCAGTAATTTACATTTTTCCAGATAAATCGTACTGCTTAGAATATAAAATGAACGGGCGCACATTTTACAATTATTTTTTCAAAAACTCTCAAGTAGCCAACTGATGATAGGTAGACTAATGTACTACAACTACTAATGGAAGAGCACATTTCTGTTATCAAAAATATGACATGACAATATTATACTCTACTACAATAGTATGCCTAACTAATCAATCATAATTATAGTAAAGCCACAATAAGCATCATTTCCTTTTAAAATTTTAAATAACATGCAACCGATAATCAAAGCAATTTACATCTTAGTACTAGTTAATATTTTCTACTGATTAATCGCTTATATTAGTTACAATGGGGTTTTATATAGCCTAAAAGCCGTCGTGACTTCGCAAATAACCAGTAATTGAAAATTTAAAATTTATATCGGTTTTTGTAAGTCATTTAATTCAAAACAATGACAGGAAAGCATTTAATTCAAAACAATGACAGAAAACAGGGGCATTTTTAATGGTTTTTAAATATGTGATTTCTCCGAAAACATTAAAAGTATGTTGTAAAATTCGTCTATTTCACTATCAAACATTCAAGAAAGAAGTATTATTCGTATCAATTGAATGCAACTTCTATATTTAATTTACGAATGCTTTCAAAATAGCTCACATTTGCATCTTAACGAATTGATTGTAAGAAATACATTTCAGTCTTTGAATAGCGTGGGTTTGTTTACAAAGCAGTATTTTTATTTCAATGGTATAAACTATTGGTATTTATTATGTTTATGTAGAACCAAGGTTTTTATTCGCTGATTGATATTATTATGGCTGTACGGAAATAGTGTTAAAGCTGTTGATTGCTTGACTAATATATTTAGAGTTGCTGAATTTGAAGGGCGCACATATAAGGTGGGAAATATATTTACCTGGTGTTTATCATATTAGACTATAAAATACTGGAGGTCTACTCTCAAAAACGAAATATGGCGGATCCGACAACGGATAGCAATTTTTAATTTTCATAGTCGCAACTAATTCACTTCGAATGCGACTAAAGCGTTTAAAAAAAAACAAAATATTATTTATGCAAATCAATAACCACGCTCTAACTCCCGAACTTTTGATAAATCTTCAAAAACGAATCCTTTCGTATGTTCGTTTCGTTTTTGAGAGTAGACCCCCAGATACTTTATCGCATTACATGAATGGGCTGTTTGACATATTTAGTAACACAAAAGTTTAATGTGGCAAGGTACAAATAAGATTTAGCCTCCTAAACCAAGAGGCGAGCGGCCCCTGACTTTGACGTTTTTTTTATTTCTCCGGTCGGGGCAATTTGGGAAACGAACTTTTCTATATTGTCTCGGGTGCGGGTATTGTAGCATCATCGATTTGTCGGATATCTGTAATGCAAGTGCTTCAGCTATTTACCACAAAATCAAAGCAATGTTGTCATACATTGTCCAATATTTATTTATTAACTATATTTAATATGAACAATAATTTAAAATAAACTACATATCATAGATTTCAAAATCATATAAAAACATGGCTTGTGAGTACACTACACAAGATTATGTTAATTATAACATTTAGTGGGATAGCTAAATTGTCAATCTGTGCTTTTCCAACTAATGTTATAAATAAAAAGGTTTTCTAAGAATGTATTGATGTTGAGACGTTTATTTTTTACTTTTCCACACAAATTGATTGAATGGATTTGTATAAAATTTTCATTAAAGGGAAACAGTTTATGTATTACTTATCTATGTAAGTTAATTTTTTTTATATTAATCTTCAAGATTGACCTCATCCCACCTGATGTTAAGTGGCAATGAGGGCCTAGCTTAAGGGCGACAAGTACAGCATAGTAAATCTGTTACTGGACTTATCGTCCTTACCTTGAAGACTTGGCCTCTGCTACAAATGTAGCACCCCTCAGGAGCTCTGGAAGCCTTACTCACACGCAGGAACACAACAACACAGAAGTGATTGTTATTTGGCTGCGGTCTTCTGTAAGGGGTATTTCACCAGTGAGGCTGCTCTAGTTCGAGCGATAAATCGCTGTGTTCTACCTCTCTTAAATTTTTTTTAGTTTTTAGTTGTTTCGCCCATCTCTTTCTAGCTTCAAAAAATTTATCAGATTTAACTGTTATCCATACGCAACAATTCGTCTAGTGTTTCCCAGAATTTCACGATACGTAGATATATTTTATTGCACAAAATATATACGAAAATTTGTAAATATTTACATACTGAACTACCATAATATGTCTGTTTAGGTCAGTTGATGTAAATAAATGAGTTTCATTGCTTTTAATATCGTCTATCAAATTTGTGTTTGATACGACATTCAGATATTTCCAACGGCTCTTTGTATGGGCAAAGCAAGAATAGCTAGTTTAAAATAAATCTTATGAGATACAGAATTAAACCCACCAAGTCCTTCTTAATCAAACAATGACATGAAAATGAACAGTTTTTTTCATAGCCTATAAACTGTCTCACTGCTGGGCAAAGGCCTCCCCCATACACTTCCAGCGTTTTCTGTCTGGTGCCAAGTCTTGCCAACCTTGAGAAAAACGGTCCAGGTTGTCAGGCCAACGCATTTTCGGCCTTCCTCTTGGACGTCGTCCGTTTTCTGGTGTACATTAGGTACTCAATTCTAAATATAAATATACCAAGTAAGTGAATCTGTTTGGAAAGCTATTTCAAGAGTAGAAGTATCGATTTTCAAAATTTTGCGTTCTAATCCAAACCACAATTTTCCGATAATGCTAAGCTAGCTGGAAATGAACAATCTCAATATTGACTTTGGAGCCCCGATATTTGAATATAATTAAAATGCTTTCACGTGGGTTAAAGTAATAGTAAGTACCTATTTTGCTTAAGCAAAGGAGTTTGCTTTCGGATAAGCATTCGCTACAGTGTGGGGTGTCTCAGGGAGAGCTAAGTTCTCCTGTGCTTTTTAATTCTTAAATTCATGAAATATTTAATGTGTCTTTGTCCTCTCTAGTGGAATAAAATATGTAGAACATGTAGATGGAAAGACGGAGACGTAGATTATTGAAAATAAATTTATTACAGAATTTTTTTTACAAACATTTTAAAGTCAAATCATTCGATAATAGTATTGTTAATAATTATTATTTTTGACTTCTGACTATTGGCCGGCTGCTATATGACTTTTCCGTCTGTCTCTGTCTATTATGTTATCTGTGTCTATTATGTCTATGGTATCGTATCTCCCGAAAAAGTCCCGATTTTGATTTTGTTTGAAGAGTTGAACGCCAATCCCTACTAATATTATAAATGCGAAAGTAACTCTGTCTGTCTGTTTGTCTGTCTGTTTTATTTATTTATTTATTTAAAAACTTTATTGCACAAATAGGTACAACAGGTGGACTTAATGCTAGGGGCATTCTCTACCAGTCAACCCTTGGGTCATGCAGATTGTTTGTATCTGTTACGCTTTCCTGCTTAAACCTCTCAACCGATTTTGATGAAATTTGGTATAGGTATACGTTGAATCTCAAGAACGGACATAGGCTACTTTTTATTAGAAAATAAGGGGGGATGGGGGTAATACCACCTTTGAAAGTTTATATGGAAAAATGTTTATTTTTGAAGTTAGACATATGAAATTTGGCACAAATATAGCTCAAAACTTAGATTAAAATATAGACTACTTTTTGTTTCGAATATTAGGGGAAAAAAGGGTAAAACCGACCATGAAAGGATGTAGTCCACGCGAACGAAGTCGCGGGCACAGCTAGTGTTTTTATATTCACCAACGTTATGGAAGATAATTATCACCACCAAATGTCGATATTTTGACGCTATTGTCTTAATAAAAGTATCAAATGAAAGTAGTATTATACATAATCATACATTTCAAATTCAAGATGTGAATCATATTGAACTGTCGAGGTATTTCAATAATGTTATCATTGATCAATTTAAAAGATAGGTTGTAAACGGTTCAAAAGTTGCAAAATTGTTATCGCTTACTTGTTTCACTGAAAAAGTGGGAAACTAAAATTCCAATGTTTATCAAAATATTCCGTGTGCTAAGCCAGTCAATAACCGAGCGGGTGCGTTTCGATTTCCTTTGCAATTTGCATGTTACATGTTGTCGAATATTAATTGGTTTTTGATGACCAGAACCTCATATTTTAAATGTGTGGCCTATAAAATGTCCACCCGTGACTAATGCTTTTTACTTTCCATATCAGCTGCCATCAGTCATCTGTCAGTCGTTTTAAGCGTAAGCCTCGTATTATTTGTTACTACCCGTAACTAGAACGTATCGTTTTTTAAGAATAGAATATAATAGATAACATTTTTATTGATGTCTGTCTGTCTGTCTGTCTATCTGCCTGTCTGCCTGTCTGTCTGTCTGCCTGTCTGCCTGTCTGTCTGTCTGTCTGCCTGTCTGTCTGTCTGCCTGT
The DNA here is from genome assembly GCA_037074685.1 of Glyphodes pyloalis. Classification (NCBI taxonomy): domain Eukaryota; kingdom Metazoa; phylum Arthropoda; class Insecta; order Lepidoptera; family Crambidae; genus Glyphodes; species Glyphodes pyloalis. Next base: position 11,457,495 of record JAYKKO010000019.1, read on the forward strand.
CTGTCTGCCTGTCTGTCTGTCTGTCTGTCTGCCTGTCTGTTACACTTTCCCGCTTAAACCTCTCAACCGATTTTGATGAAATTTGGCATAGGTATACGTTGAACCTCAAGAACGGACATAGGCTACTTTTTGTTAGAAAGTAAGGGGGGGGGGGGATAATACCACCTTTGAAAGTTTATATGGATTTTTTTTTATTTTTGAAGTTAGAGATATGAAATTTGGCACAATAATAGTTCGAAACTTGGATTAAAATATAAACTACTTTTTGTTTCGAATATTAGGGAAAATAGGGGTAAAACCGACTATGAAAAGATGTAGTCCACGCGAACGAAGTCGCGGGCAAAGCTAGTTATATATATATTAATATTAGACCCGGCCATAAGTCCTCCATCTTTAAGTAATAATGGATTATACAATTTTTATTTGATTTATTTGCATACGTTTCATATAGAAAATTTAGTATCAAATCTCATTCTCTGTTAGTGGACTGATTAGTAATTATTTTTGATTCTCTTCAATTTTTTATCAAGGGAGGTCAACAAGGCAGGGTGATATTTAAATATTAAAAACAGAAAAAAAATATCTCCCCTTGCGGTGCGGGAATCGAACCCACGATAAAAAAATCTGTTTCTAATATTTAAAGTTCGCTAGTACGGCGTACCTATAAAAATAATAAAATCGATCAGGGTGATATTGTTTAAATGCAAAACGTTCGCCAGATTTTGCTCTAAGAAAAGCATATTTTTTTCTAACACAACTCTCAGGCCCTCTCTCTTAGCCCAGTAACGATTCAGCATATCTATAGTGCCCGAGTGGGAAATAATTACATTTAGGGTCCTAAGTGTTCTATCGCGTGCCTAGTAGGTACTCTGATTTCGTGTAGACGTTATGTGTGTCAGTCTCTGATAGTTAAGACTTTTAATAGGGTCAAGATTTACTAAGAAACAAGAATAAATACCTACACATTATCTTTACAAACAAACCCGGTTAGTTAATGTCATTCAAGATTTTACGGAAACGAGACACTTTGGATGTCTGTTTGATTATTGATTCGTTTGCTGTTTATCAAGTATTTTTTGCAAACGTGTGAAGATGATAATGATGTTAAATTTGGGCTTGAAGCTATGAAAAAAACGTAACAAAGTTTTTAAAGTGATTTTTATAAAATATTTACTAAGGTTTTTTTTATTTTATATTTATTAGTCCAAATTTGGTATAGTGCTATGGAAATCAAGGCCGGCCGGCCCGTGCCGGCGGGTATGTGATGCGCCATTACAGGCTGCAATGACTTTACCCAATGTGGTCCTGCTATTATGCTATTTTACTTACATTTTAACAATGTCTTAATTATTCTCTTAATTTCTAAAAGGTTTTTTTTTATTTTCCCTTGCGGTGCGAGAGTCAAACCCACGACCTTCACGTATCGCGCGTGTGGGCTCTTCCAACTGAGCTAACCGCAAGTTATCGTAGCTGATGAAATTTTTCTGCTGTTCCAACTCGTTACCCTCCAGTAACTGCCTTCTGTCGAAAATGTTTAGAACTACATCCTTATCGGCCCGTGGTAATCAGTAATTTAATCGACTTTAAAAAAGCATCGATTTAGCAACATTGCCTAAGTAAGTGAATGAATAGACCTGTTTTTATCAAATTCCTCGATCTTTAGGACGACCTACTATTTGTTGCTGTCGAACCCAACCGTTCCTCTACAGATAACGTCAACTAGTCAAGTTTTGTGGTCAGACCAATTTGTTGCCTATAAAATTCCTGTAAAAAAATATTTTTCTTTGGCAGAACTTATCTTACCCCGGATATAATAAGATGAGGAATATTAGCTACTTATTCAAAGAAAGGCTTGTAGGAGTAAAATGCTGCTGCCTGTTCAACCACAGGTCCTAGATTTGATCCCCGCTTGCCAAACATTCTAACATTTTGTTTTTTATGTGTCTGTTGTTTATTAATGCATCCAAGCAATTGTACCCATAGTGGTGTCACCTTCGGTTTTGATGTTCGTAACACCTGTTTCGTAGTCTTACTTAAGCTTATGGGTTTAATTAAATCTAAGGTTAACGCTAGCAAACCCCCCTCAATCACAACCAGAAAATATATTGCAGGGTATAAAATCCTATATTTCATATTCGGAATCAATTTCCAACCATCGAATTCCTTCAATATTCATCTATGAATCAAAACCGCTTGAACATAAAATGTTTTATTAAACTTCTCGCACAATTTCATTTCCGGAAACGCTTATCGAATAGTTCAACCGTTCCGAATAACAATCGAGTGCGAATCGGCAATCGAGTGATCGTGAATTCGCAATCGAATCGATTATTCATTCGGACAATCCAATTCGGCTGTATTAGGTTTGCTACGGTCAACAGTCGAGGGGAAAAAACTCGATTCCTCGGGATCGGAGGAATTTGTATCTATCCTATTAGGTGAGCAAATGTGTTGCAGAATCAAATTAGCGTTTTAAATTTTTACCCGACTCCTTCAGAATGAGTATTACAATTTTTGAGCGTTATGTTAGTGGATTAATTTTTATGTTTTTTGTTTTTAGCCTGAAACGTTTGACGTATCGTCCGATTTGTCTTAGAGTGATATTAAAAATCAAAACAAAATGGCGTATTTCAATGCTTTCAAGGTTTTTCTTTAAAAATATTAGGCCATTAAGTGTGTTAACAACAAATAGTTTTAAAATACGTTTATAGTATATTAGTTAAATATTTAATTTTAATGGCAAGTTTAAATGTTTTTGAATATTTCTGAACGAGTAACGAGTGAGATAGATGAAGTATGACAGGGATTTGAATTTGAATCGGTTAGAAATGTTAGTTGTTAGGAACGAGAGATCAAACGACGCATTTAAGGACGATGGTCAGGTCATGTTATGGAAAAATAAACGACATTGCTACTGGAAACCTGTTTCATTTTCTACCTCAAACTCACATAAATATAAGACACCATCACATACATTATGCGAAAGGTCCCGGGTTCGATTCCCGGTCAGGTCAATTTGGAAAACAAACTTTTCTAAGTTGAGTCTGGGTGTGCTGGGATGACGCCCCCAGTTAGTATCCGTCGTCTGGTGCTCATAGTACAAGGGAAAACCTTAGTTTGAGACCAGGTGATAGGTGTAATTGTCTGGCGCATTTATTTATTTATTTATTAACCTTATCGTAGAGTAGCTATGGAATTGGTGTTATGAAAACCAGAACCAATCAAATGGTCGTACTAGAATATACACTTAAATACTTATAAAAAATGTCAAACATATATTCATGAGAAAAATATTTTTTCTGGAATATTATAGAACCCTTGGTTCAACAGCCGAAAGCAGTAACCATTACTCCACGAGTCACAACAGGTCCTTTTACCGTTTCTTAGATACACTCACCCATCCATCACTTGGCCAAATGTTTCCACTTAGTGGCAATGGCCGCCATCGACTAACATTATTAAGCCTTGGACATCTGTTATAAATGACCTATTTGCCTCAGTTTTAATGAGGAAAGAGCCAAAGCTGAAATAAATAGTAAGGGTGCACGGTAGAGCTGTCGCCAAGTTAGGTGGGATAGCGACGGAAAGTTATAAGTTTAAAAATAGAATGCAAATGTCGTTCAGACGTAACTGAATACGTAATTTATTCTTTGTCAAAAGTGTACAAATACCGTATAAGCAATGCTTTGGTTTGAAACCAAGCGTTTCCCTTAAACTATCAGTATGATAACTGAATGCAGCCATTAACTATTGTTAAATAAACCGAACAATTAATTAAAGGAAAAGGCACTTTTTATTCTGGATTTAAACTAAACTACTCCTTTCAGCTATAAAAAGTAGAAAGAACTTAAGTATCAACCAAGCATTACGCGCACTTTTTATAATAGCGACTTAAAAGTATAATAACCCGTTTACAAGAACAGAAACATCTGTTCCAAAACTATTCGCATGGATACAGATAGAAGATTAAAACTTTTGATACAAGACCTTTGAAACTTATTCTGGTTTTGCATCCTGGGAGCTGAAACAATCTTTCAAACAATCTTTGTGTCGGCGGAAAAGACAATCGTCAAAGTTGTATTCCAAAACACTTCTTGTCTTTCTTTACTTAAGAACTTTTTAAGAGTCCTAGGAAAAGAAAGTCAATAAGATAATATTTGAGAATTTATCACAATTTTTTTGTATTTTTCTAATCTGGTTTAAGTTAGACTAGTTTAAGTCTGCTTCTTCATTCGCTTTAATTTAGTGATTCCTGTTTTATTAGATTATCTTATTCCCGATTATTTAGAATAATAATAATAATATTAATTTTGTGTTACTCAGTAATAATATAACTTTTAAACGGTAAACATCTGATTAGGAAAGTCTTTGTTTTATCTCTGTCCAATCGTCTATATCAAGAAAGAAACAGAACATAGTTTCCGAATTCGAATCCGGTTCCGACGTTTTGTAAAAAAGATATCCAGTGAATTTAAAATTTACTGCTTCCAAACATAAATTAAAAAAAAAAAAAATTTTTCTACAGGTTTGGCGTTAAAGTTTAAGAAATAAACTATTTCGTTACCAAAATAAATATTATCATTAAAGGAGTAAGTAAATGGTTGATCCTAACAGTCTTATTATTCAAAAGTAATAAAAAATAAAATATACCAAAAATATGGCTATTTTTGGTAGAGTGTTCCAGGCTTGGCAACGTTTTTTCATATCGAAAATATGTTTGTTACGTATTCACTTTGGCAAGAGTATTACAGTATTTTCCAGTGCGTTAATTCCGAATTGAAACACTATTCATGGTTTGAATTTTTTACATTGTCAAACTTGAACTGTCATCCAAAAATATTTTAGCCGAGAAAGACCTTTCCTTGCTGAATCTCAATTTGTAGGGTCGTTAATCTAGTTCCGTTTCACATACCTACTGTTAGAAAGATAGATAGATAGATGTACTTTATTTCACAAAACATTTACAGCAATATGTTTATCTCACACATTATAGTACGGTCAAGGTAAACGCCTGCAGTCCAATATAAGTTCTTATGCGCACGACAAGAGGGTAATCCAATTACCATATTTAACTTATGTTATTGCTAGAAAGCAATCTCTTCCAAACAGTAGATGAAAAAGTAGATAATGCGAAATTGGTACGGTCGTGTGACTCTGGGATTCGTAAATGGGAAGAGACTCAAATTCCCAGATTTTCAGATTTATTTTTATTTTATGTACTTCTCTCTATGTTGTACTTAACAGATTTACAGTAAATATACAGCATTGAAACACGAGTTAATTGCACGATAACGCAGAAACGCAAACAAGCATTGAGTTTGCTCAAAAGCCCTCACAAAAATAAATCTACGTCATATTGACACAATCTGAACTTCCCCGTTTACCCACCATTTCTTATAACCCTTTACTTATATTCCGCAAAGGAAAAGATAATAAACAATTACTCGAGCCTTTCCTTGTTCCCCCATTTATCATAAGAGGGGTTTGGCCAAATGTTCCGCTTATTGGTAGAATAAACAACGACTAACCACGTTTATTTATTGTTCCAGTCTTGCGTTTAGGAGAAAAATTGGTCTCGATAACAGATTGGAGAAACGGGTTTTTCAACCGGATCTAACAAGAAAGAAAAAAATACAATAATGTCCGGTTCCAATATATGAAAAACGATTGATACGACTGATAATGACTGACTAGTTACTGATAGTAATAAATTGAACGAGGCGTAAGCTAAAAACGACAAAGACAACGACAGACGACTGATGACAGCTGATATGGAAAGTAAATAAATTAGAATTAACGACTCAGAAAAACGGATAGTAATTTTTGACGCATTACGAATCATAAAATATTGGAATCGGGCATTATTGAGCACTGAATACAAGATACATGTTTACACTGAACAAAACAATGCGACAAATAAAATAAGAATAAAAAAAAGAAATATAGGAAAAATAAACAAACAAAAAAGAAATACCAACACAGTGGTCAACTAGGCCACACAGCTGGCTGCTGCAGCGCTGGCATTATGGTGCAGCTTATTAGATACTAGCTGTGCCCGCGACTTCGTTCGCGTGGACTACATCTTTTCATGATCGGTTTTACCCCTTTTTCCCCTAATATTCGAAACAAAAAGTAGTCTATATTTTAATCCAAGTTTTGAGCTATATTTGTGCCAAATTTCATATCTCTAACTTCAAAAATAAACATTTTCCCATATAAGCTTTCAAAGGTGGTATTACCCCCATACCCCCTTATTTTATAATAAAAAGTAGCCTATGTAATGTATACCTATACCAAATTTCATCAAAATCGGTTGAGAGGTTTAAGCAGGAAAGCGTAACAGACAGACAGAGTTACTTTCGCATTTATAATATTAGTAGGGATAGTAATTCAATAGATTTGGTTCATGTCAGAAACGTTTTCAATGTAAAAAACTTATGCTTTATTCCTGTCCAATCGTTGGGTTAAGAGAGACGAAGGCTGGATTGTAAATTATAGATCAAATTCAAATTCAATATTCTTTTATTCATGTAAATTACACCAGTAATATTTATGAAACGTCTATATAATGCAAATGACGCTACCTCCGGTTCGGAACCTATAACTTACAGAGAAGATCCCGGCAAGAAACTCTGTCGTTCATATTACAAATATAGCTGAACTTATAACTAGTTTTGCACTAAAACATACAGTGTAGTAATTAGATAAAATAATGTAGTAAATTGTAAAAAATAATTCATTGATTCAAAGTAATAAGAAAAATTAAAAAATATATATATTTAAATTAAACAAACTGTAGGTCCTAATGCACATTCGTGCTTAATAAGAATTTTGCCAACTTGCGAGTTGACAAATACGTAAAGAAATAGGTACCTCTTGCTGAGTTTGTATAAATAGAAATACAATTAGTAAATATAATTAGTGAAATTTTTCATGTGAGGGCGAACAGACTAGTTAGTGGTCCACACTTCTTTGTCATTAATATAGTCTTCTACTCTGTAGTACCCTTTTTTCAAAAGACAACCTTTAACAATTAGCTTAAATTTATTCAATGGTAAATCAACAATAACTTGAGGTAATTTATTAAAAAAAGTTATACTTAAACCAACAAATGAATTACCAATCTTATGAAGTCTACGTTTAGGGACAGCAAGCTTGTGTTTATTTCTAGTGTTGATGCTATGAGTGTCAGATTTTTTAGGAAAAGTATGCAAGTTTTTGTATACATACATTAGACAGTCAAAAATGTATTGAGATGCGACTGTTAGGATGTTGATTTCCTTGAATAATTCTCGCAGCGAGTCACGTGGTGTTAGCTTGTAAATGGCTCGGATGGCCCTCTTTTGTAACACGAAAATAGTCTGTAGGTCGGCCGCAGATCCCCATAAGAGCAGACCATACGACATGACGCTGTGAAAATAGCTAAAATAAACCAATCTTGCCGTCTCCACATCAGTCAGTTGCCTTATCTTCCTAACAGCATATGCCGCCGAACTCAGTCTTCCAGCCAGAGAAGTTATGTGAGGAGACCATTGTAATTTAGAATCTAAGTTTATGCCAAGAAATATAGTAGAGTTAATGAGTTCAATTTGTTCCTCATTAATTTTTATTATAGTGTTGACCTGCTTTACATTCGGCATTGAAAACTTTACGCATTTTGTTTTATTGGCATTAAGTAAAAGGTTGTTAGTTTTAAACCAATTGAGTACCTGGCTGAGAGCTAAATTAATGTCATCAACATTTTCATTTTGTCTGTTAATTTTATTGAGATTGAGATTTAAGATGTTAGCGACTGCTGTAATCCGACCTCTATACTCTTTTGGGTATGATTTTGTATGGCAATGTGTTTTATTTTTTTTTATGTCAGCGAGTGTTTATGTGTTTCTGTGGTTTCGAACCATTATGCGTTAATGAGCATAGAACGAGTTTGAATTGTAATAAATTTTCATACAGTCCCCTACTTCATTACAGTAATAATGCATCAGGCCACTGTAGCTAAAGGAGATGTTTTATCGATTTCTTTATAATGACGGTCAAATTATGGTTACTGAACTTGAACCAATTTTCTAATTTTGTTATTTTGAAAACTGTATTCTTATTTTGGTTACTGGGAAAGAAGTGAATAAGTGTTTCTGAACTATACCAATATGTGTAGGTAAGGTAATTAATAGCTCAGAACTACGCAATACTGTTATAAGCAATATAATCGATAATATCGATTGCCTTTTTCATTAATATAAACTACCGAGAGTATCGATACTATTGATAGTGTCAATTGTTTTATACAATCGAAAGTTAAGCGATTTTCAGTAGATTCTGCATTTTAAAGAATTTATAATTTTTCACGAACAATTTCATCGCTAGTATTGCTTTCATGCAATAGTGTCCTAGTTACGAGCTGTCGATACTATCGTTAAGATATCAAGTATCAATAAATTACCGATGGTCTGAAGTCCTGTCTAGTATTATCATTTATTTATTTTGTATGTTCTTCTGCAGGACTGGAAAACTCCATTACCCCACAAATGTGTGCGGGCCACTGTTTGAGGAGGAGCTGGAGTTCTGGGGGCTGGACTCCAACCAGGTGGAGCCGTGCTGCTGGTCTACTTACAGCATCCACAGAGACACACAGGTCAGTGGATAATTTGTTTTTATTATAACAGCACAGAATATTAGCTCCTCCCAGCCTGATGGCAAGCAAGAGATGAACCCACATCGCGATGACAACGAATTTGATAGCGTAATATCCTATCCGTAAGCATCGCCATAATGGCCCGCTTCTTTACTCTCCTTTTGAACGAATCCATGTCAAAAGAAGGAGGAAACATATGAGCCGGCAACGAGTTCCACTTTTTTATGGTCCGGCAAAGATAGGAGTTCCCAAACTTTTTTGTTCCTGATGGAATATTTTCCACGGTGAAGCGATGACATCGGTGGCCGGCTCTTGTGGTTCTTTAAAGAAAGGGGGAGGGATATGTGTAGGAAACCAAACGTTAACCAAGTAGCATCACTTAAACTGCTAGAACATAACACGTCTTTTCCACGTTTATTACTTAAAGGTTTTATGTCATTAAGGACTGTTTAATATTGGTTCGTTAATTTAATACGGTCCACGTTCGAACTCTCCGCCGGTCAGTCGCTAACTGACTTTAGGCTACTTGGTTTTTCCCCACTTTACCAGTGCTGAAGGTAAGCCGCAGGTTTAAATAGTTAGACACAATTATGATGTCGTGACATTTGTTGATAATGTTATGTTCTACAAAGCTGTACATTTTTCTATTTTATCAACAATGGTTTTCGAAGCGTACGCAATGTAATAAATATTTGATGTGTTTTTTTTACTCTTTGATTTACATTATTGGAGTTTAAGTGATTATTTATATTTTTAAAAATATAACATAGGCTATATTTCGTCAGCGTAGTAAGTTAAACTACCCAACGACCAATAATTTTACTATTGATAGTTGACCTTGAAAACTAGTAGCATTATTGATATGACGTCAACTATTAGATTGGCAACTCTAGGAGTAAGCCTTTCACAAGTGGACAAATGAGTTTTTTACCTTGGTAGGAAGGCCCCATGTTTTCGGGCCCTGGTCAACAAACTAGACCATTTCTGCCTCTTTGCTTGGATGAGGCATATGGTAGCACGTTTCTATCGCATATTTAATCACTGGCAACACACAGTGGTCAAAGGCTTTAGAGACGTATTTGGCAAAAACATCGTAACTTCCCCATCCGAATTGCGAATTAAACTGTTCTAATTTAATTTGAACACCCTTCCCTCTATTCGTTGTCTGATGTTACTTGTAAAGCCTCTCGGATTTATACCCTTAAATCTTTAGCGTCTCGGAAAGTCGATCTTCTTGGATTAGTCATTCAATGGATGTAGATGAGATTCAATGTGTTTTTAAGTACCAAAATGTTTTAGGAATGTTATGTTTAAAAGCGAACATCTGTTTCAAGTATGTGTGTAGCTTTTTGTAATTGTTGTTAAATGACCTTATTAAAACGCGGGTTTATCAAGTATTTTATCAATATAATATAGAAATCATGTCACTTTTCGTTGTAATTTTATAACTCTAGAACGGGCCCACTTGTCCAAGCTTTAGTCTAAATAGTCCAAGATCCCAGAGCAATCAGACATTTTATACTAATGGAACCTTAAGTTTTCAGTAGATTTTAGTTTTTAGCTTCAAAGCGTCTGACAAAAGTTCTGGTCCATCAAATGTGTCTAATACTTATGATATTTACTTAAAAATTATATTCTACATGATATATATAAAAATCAGCCATGTGAATATAAGTGAAATAACTCTTATTTTTAGTTACCTTTCTCGTTTGGTACTTGCCCAGGTGTCATTCGGCAAGTTTTCACAAGCGCGTAGGTATTAAAGGCACACGAGACGCTACTGAAATCTTACTCTAAAAGGTTTTGTCTTCGTTTCACTATTTAGTAGATACTTTATGAAATGAAATGAAATGAAAGTAAAGTTTGCACAAACTCGGTCGAGCAGTTCTTAATTTATCACATTATTTATAAACGGCTTGCTACTTTATTATAAAATAAATGCCGTAATATTTTTATGAAAACAGTTTTATTGAAAAGACAGAAATAACGTAAAAAAAATACATTTAGGGATAGGGCTCGGGCTAGTCTTAAATGCTAAAATTTAAATTTCGGCAAGACCCTTTTGGTCTCACGTTTCGAAGAACGGATAAATGCTCGGGATCATTAACGTGTCCAATTTTTATCGGATCGGTCACCCATCCAATTTGAGACCACGACGTGCAAAGCTTAGCTTACGGCATGTTACAAAATCGTTGTTGTTATAGCGCCACAAACATGCTGACGAGAGCTGGCCAAAATCCAGCCTGATTAAAAAGCACAAATCCACGACAAAGGAATCAATTCACTTTGCACCATTATGTCAACGTGATTACCAATAATAATTCAAACTCCGCAATGGAAACTCATTATCGCCCCCTTTCGAAACCGACATTCGATTTTATTACATTTTCATTAGGGCTTACAATCGAAAATCAGGGCTTTTCTATGTAAATCGAGGTGGGATATGGAAACGAATGATCGCGGTCCCCAATGTCATTTGCACCTTAAGTGATTGTGTTAAGAAACGTTTCTGAATGAATTCTTTTCCGCCCTGAGCGTTCTGAAATGCAAAGGAAAATATGCCATCTGGCTGGTAGGGTTGTCAGCTGCATACGGAATATCAATAGCATATAAAAGTACGTCTGCCTAATTTCTAATCATGTTCAGCATATGTGCCATAAATTCTGGGGACATAATATAAGATATACCGACTGAATCTCAATTTTATGTAAGTCAAATGTAACTTTGGAATCTATTTATGTGCATTTCTTGAAAGTCTTCTATATACTTCTCCACCACCATCTCTCGACATCCTGAGTTCGATTCCCGGTCGGGAAAATATGAAAAACGAACTTTTCTATATTTTTTCAAGTGTGGGTGTTGTGGCACCGTCGTTATTCCTGTTGTTTATAATACATGTGCTTTTGCTACTTACCATATAATCAGGGTAATGTATGTGATGTTATCCAATCTTTATTTTTATTTATTTATTACTAGCGCTCCGCCCCAACTTCGCACAGATGTATAAATGTAAATACTTGTCTTTTCTATTCTTTATTGCAAATAAAAACCTTCCTCTTGAATCACTCTATCTATTAAAAAAACCCGCATCAAAAGCCGTTGCGTAGTTTTAAAGATTTAAGAGCACATAGGGATAAGGACAGAAAAAGCGACTTTGTTTTTTAATTAGTTGTGATGATGTGAAAGGTATTTTGTAGTTACACAACTGTGTATCTACAAAAAAATTAAGAAATATTTTGAAAAGCAATAAACTTATTGCTTTTCAAAATATTTTTTTTGGCATCCCTAACAAAGCTCCTCATAAAAGCGATAAGAGTTCGGATGTGTCACTCAATTCTCAGTTCTCCTTCTTTGCAGCAATCTTCTTTATAATTCTAATAAGCGAAAAAAGGCTAAAGAGGCCTCACCCGGAATGTATTTTGGTAAATAGGTGTTTACATTCACTATCAAGATTTAAAGGGGAAACTTTCTTCAGAAATGTAAGTAAGATAACAGTCGTTCAAACGCTTGGTTTTGGCTCTGAGGATAGCGTCTTTTTTTATTCGCACTCATAGTATGAATGTGACGAATTTTATTTCTAAAAGAGGAGAAATGTATTTTTTTTGTTAAAATATGATCATGTCGTTAAATGACAAATCGTTTTTTATTGTTAAGTAACTTGTTATAATTTATTAACTTTTTTCTGATCGATGTACATCGCGACCGCAAACAATCGGTAGAAAGTTTTTTTTTTTATTCGGGCTGCTCCAGTTCGAGCGATAAATCGCTATGCCCTACCTCTCTTAAAGTAATTCGGCATAGCAAATTTTATGTGAATTAAGATACGTAGATTGTACTAATTAAGTTTACAAATAAAGAAATTCTATATTTAAATTTCGAAATTCACTAATATAGTTGAAAGTGGCTCGACGCAAAAAAAAAAATATCCTTACTTTTATAACGAATGCGAAAGTAAATCTGTCAAGTTTTCACTCCAAAACGATTGAACCAATTTGAAAAAATTGGGTACTCAGATAGTCTTAGCCCTGAGCAAGAGAATACTTAGGTTTAAACTTTTACTCGCTACTTTGATGAAAGCTTATCAAAAAATGATGCCCAAAGTCACCTTTCCACGCGGATGAAGTCGCGAGAAAAGCTATTCGCTTTATTAAACGCACTACTCGTATATGGAGAAAAAGGGGGGGGGGGGGTCCTCTTATCCTCACAATGTGAGGGTGGATGAAGATTTGCAAGCTAGCCAGACGAAGGCGAGCAAGACCAGTCAGCTCGTGACCACGGTTGGTGCAACCTAACCGAAACGTCGGGCAGTAAGTAGTTCGTATTAACTACAAAATAAAAATGGTGTTGCGTTTTGACCCGTTAAATTATTTTAAATGTATAAAATGGAACGCGAAAGTCTTAAAAATTATGTTTCTATTTTAATTGTATTGTAAAAAGATCTAAGAGAGGGGGGTATTATCTAGATAATAGAGGGCGCCTTTTCAAAGTCAAATTCTAGTCAAATTTTCCTTTCACTCGCATCGCATAAGGTCAGTGTTGCCGTCCTTTTCATAAGCCTATGAAAATTTACTCCTTGGCTATGGGTCTCTATGCTATATCACTGGAGATTATACTTTCTATTTTTTTATTAAAATTAATCAGTATATTATCTCTTATTGGAGGAATGGAAATATTTTTAAGGTAGAGATTTTTTTAATTAGAGAAGTAAATACAAAGTAGGTACGATTAACGTTCAAAACAGATATAACTTCATGTGAAAAAATCAATTCTCATCAAACACCAACAACTAAATTGCTACAATAGTACGAATATAGCCACGTGCATTCATTAAAAAACTCATTCTAAAATGAACCTTATGGTAACGTCGTAAGAGCCAAAGTGTTTACATTTTATTGCTAGTGACTGTACAGTGACGTCACTCCTTATATAGGTAGATGCGGAAACAATTCTGTATGTTTTACGTCGGCGTCGCCCTAACTCGCTCTAGCGGAGTTTACGCACGAGGCCACAAAAATAGCGGGACTTGCCCCTATTGTTCCAAAATGTACTGCGAACATTTAAGTTATTTGTTAAAAAGTATTAGTGGTTCTGACATTCGTTCATATTTTTATATATGAACCCACATTTAATAAGATCAGGAAATATTTTGATACCAAGCAAGCAGATACCCAAAACTAAACTACAAAATAATTATTTTATTCGCAACGATATACCGAGTTCGTCCTCTTCTTCTACGATCCACCTCTGGGTGGATCGTCGAGAGGAGAGTAGGGGAGGCCGATAAAACGATTTGGGGATGATTGGACAGCTGAGTGGACAGCTCAGAGACAGATTTCAAAAGTTCATTCGACTATTACTGCTATGACAATCTATTAATTTGTTTTTTTAGATTCAAATTTATATTATCATTACTTGCCACATATAACATAACATTTATTGCAGATTTCATTCTTATATTCATCGGTATCTTGTATACAGTAGGCCTATTAAAAACAAAACAAACAAATGAAAGGTTTAGTAGTCGAAGATTAATCAAAAGGTTGGGAAAAAAAAATAAGTTTTTATTTGCATAAATAATATTCTTTTACACACTTTAGTCGCATTCGCAGTAACTTGGTTACGATAGTTAGAATTAAAAATTGCTTTCAGTCTTCGTATCCGACATATTTCGTTTTTGGTAGAAGACCCCCAGTTCCGTAGATTTTTATTGAACTACTCAACCTTCCCGCTGGTTTCGTGGCCCCATATTTATAGCTGAAAGCCGGTAGTGGAGCGTTTCGCTGAATTGGCTTCCGACTGAGCAGTTTCCTTTAAACAAATAAAACGCTTGTCTAAACCGGGTTTTACAGTTTCAATTCACTCAAACTGGCCTTTGGTATGTTCCCTGGGTGATACAGCCTTTTAAAGTTCTTATTGTTATGACAATAGGATCGTTTATAGGGTTCTGCCAGACCTGGCGCTATCAATTTTGCTAATTCTTGTTAGGGCTTCGTACCCAAAGAGTATAAACGGGACCTTATTAATAAGACTTCGCTATCCATCCGGCCGCCTGTCTGTCACCAGGCTGTATCTCAAGAACCGTGATCGGAGCTAGAGATTGGAAATTTTCACTGATTAAGTATTTCTGATTAAGTACCGCCTAAATTGTACTATATTTTTTCTGTAAAACCTATTTCTGTAAAGATTTTGTGCAATAAAGTATATCTATCTATCTATCTATTTCTATTGCCGCTATAACATCAAATACTAAACACGAAATATAATAATTATTTAAGGGAGCGTTCCCATACTACAAACGTGATTTTTGCTATTTTTGCTTGAAATCAATAAAAACTGGTTACACGCTTGAAATATTCACGTAATATTTAGTTGCTTTGTACTGCAAAAATAAATATTATGTCTCATATTGAATACATAATATAATGACACCCTTCGTGCGCGAATCCGACTCGCACTTGGCCGGTTTTTATGTATATTCTTTGAAGTACGAGGATGTTTCTTACGCTAAGAGAATTAAAAAAAATTACCGGTACTAATATATTTATTACTAGCGGACCCGACAGACTTCATCCTGTCAAAAAGATTAGAATGTGGCTTGACTCAAAATTTTAGTTAGAAAACGTTTGCACTGGAAAAACAAAAGGGCCGTCTTTAAGGTTTTCCCGGTATATAAATCGAATTTTTCCATCCTTGGACTTTAACGAACATTTTGAAAAAATAATTTTTCATACTGTACATCAATGATATATTTTCAATTAATGCAAATAACACAGGTATCATTTGCTATGCAGATGATACAGCTCTAATTTTCAGTAACAAGACCTGGTATTTAGTTTACCAAAGTGCAGAGGATGGCTTAAGCCTAGTATCAAAATGGTTAAACTAAAACATCCTAACGTAAAATACTGATAAAACGAAATTTCTTTGTTGTCACAAAACTGCCGCTTCTGCTCCTGCCGCCGCTGTAAATCATATTAAAGTACATTCTTATCAATCTCATGGTAACGACGTCTGCAACTGTGATAAAATTGTACGAACTGATAGCATTAAGTACCTGGGAGTGATAGTTGACGAGAAACTTACCTTTAAGCAGCACATTGCACTAACATCTGCAAGAGTTAGAAAAACTATGCATATCATAAGGAACCTTCGTGAATCAATAGACGGTATGACTCTAAAAACGTTTATCTGGCCTTATGTCAGTCCCTAATAAATTACTGCATCCTAGCATTTTTTTTTTTTTTATATTGCACTTGAAGAGTGACCTCATCCCACCTGGTGTTCAGTGGTAATGAGGTCCTAGCTTAAGGGTGACAAGTACAGCATAATAAATCTGTTACTGGACTTGTCGCCCTTACCTTGAAGGCTTGACCCCTGCTACTAACGTTGCACCCCCCAGGAGCTCTGGAAACCTTACTCACACGCAGGAACACAACAACACAGAAGTGATTGTTATTTGGCTGCGGTCTTCTGTAAGGTGGAGGTATTTCACCAGTCAGGCTGCTCCAGTTCGAGCGATAAATCGCTATGCCCTACCTCTCTTACCAGCTACTTAGCATGGGGGGAGCCGCTCAAACCTCCCTTATGCACCATTTCACTGTATGCAGAGGCAGGTGTACTCAGCGTGAGAAAATTATTTATAGTTCGGGCTATTGTTCATACTCATAGGGCAGTCATCACATCAGAAGGTTACAGCGTGTTACTAGAAAAGCGTTTATTCAGACTCCCATGCAAGGCCACAAAGACCGTCTTCTCACATAGATTCAGTCGGTTTCTATTCCCCTATGTGCGCTTGACCAGTGCGCGATTTTTAAAAGAAAAAAAAAACTATTGTCTACTACCACGTCCGTCCGTTGTTCCAGAAAGATCTTACCGCCCGCCCACTAATAATTCAACCTAACGTTATCTAATGCTTGTAATTTGTAAAATACCTAATTAATAAAAAAACAAAAAATTACTTTAATTTGTCTCGTCGTAGACAAAAGTATGTACAACAAAATGTCATCAGCTCTTGAATTTAAATGTGAACGGGTTCACCAGACTAAGGAGTTGGTGACTAAGCTGCTACTAAAATGGACATAAGAGGAAACGGAAAACTTTCTTAAGATTTTAAAATAAACACCGCATTCCGTAATATTATAAACACCCCTGCTTCCTTAAATACCCCACACACATACATACATACACACACACATAAACACAATCCCTGACGCCCGTCTTTCTTTATATAATTTTGTTATTAAAAAGACACATTTTGCGATTAATTTTTATATAATATATTAATGTTAACGGTTTAATTTTATTCCTTACAGAATGAAAATGATAAAAAAATCTAACCGGCTTTTAACGGACCGAATATTTCATTTCACGTTAACCGTAACTGAATTCCAGTTGGGTCATAATTTTATTCGGAATCAAACTGAATTTCAGTCCAATCCGTGACTGGGTTTCAAAAGCAAAATATTAAATCACCAATTGATTTTGTAAATTTAAATATTTGAGCACTGGAATTTTTTTTTAACAGTCAGTTTAAAGTTCTTCGATATACAATTAAAATAAAAAGATTACTTAAATCTTACATGTTTGTGTCGAATGTATTTGGTTGAGTTAAAGAGAATGCCACTAAGGCTTAAGTCTCCCTTATGTACTTTTTTGTATTTGCGCCATCAAGTCTAAATAAATAAATGTCAAATGGGTTCAACCCCCAAGCGAAAGAAGTCGGGGCAAGTCACTAGTATTTTAATAAGGAACTCATTGAGCCCGAACATACAAAATCGATGCCAATATGTTTCCTTTTTTAATATTGGCGCCGTTTTTATCTCCTGTAAAAGGGTGAGTCCGCATTCCCCCCAAATCCTAAGCTGAGATATGGCCAACGTCCGCTGGGAGGGTCCGGCCTGCATTTATTAGGGCTTTTGAAATATGCCTCTCAATATTGGTAGCTCACCTAAGGTTTATTTTCTATTCGTTTTACAAGATCGACTGTGACAATGTGTAGTAGATTTTAGCACATAATAACATTTGTAACAGAAAGTGCACTGCTGATTTGTCAGTATCAGCAGTTATATCTAAAAGTAATATTTCTATCCGGTATTTCAATAAATTATTATTAAACTAGCGACCCGCCCCGGCTTCGCACGGATGTAATGTAAATACTTACTAATATTGGTCTAAAATTCCTTTTCATTACTTTAAAGCTACTTTTGTTTAATAAATAAACTACAATAAATTAAGCCATATAGTTAAATGCGAAAAGCTCCCATTTATTTGAATATTGTTATTTCACTTCTAAAAATATTGTTTGGTACGAGTACTTTTAAAAAAAAACTAAGGTTTTACTCGTATTACCTGCATAGTAGACTTGAACATAAAAATACAAACTGAAGAAGAGAAAATTTTTGACAGAAGAACAATAGAAAAGACAAATTAAAAGTGTTATAAAAAACTACAAAGGATTATTGCAACTATTAAAGATACTATAACTATATAGCAATCCGTAACAAGGACATTAAATTTGACGTTTGGAAGCTTACTTACTAAAAGAGGGACTTTCCATTTTTGAACAGGACGTATTGTCACTTTATAAATACCTTTCGTTTATGGAATCATTTGATGACGACCACAGCTGACTGCACCGGAACTTCATCGATTTCACCGACATTTTTTATCGTAAAACTTTTTATTTTATTTAGATTCCGGTGCGAGATGCGAACTTTCAATCTAAATAAACTGATGAAAAAAATTCAACGCTGAAAAATGTGAGCGATCTATTTTGGGGTTCCCATAAACAAAAGGGTAAACCGGGACCCTATTAATGAGATTACGCTGCTGTCTGTGTTTCTGCAGTCAAAGTCAAAGTCAAATTTTTCTTTATTCAAGTAGGTTACATGTACCACTTTTGAATCTTTATTGAATACAATGCGAAGTGATTCCACTGCTAGTTCAGAACCTATATCTACCGAGAAGACACCAGTAAGAAACTCAGTTGATTAGTTACAGTAGCAGGATCAAATTTATTGCTATGTGGGTTTTGATGAGTGATGAAACAATTAAGTACTCCAAGGCAAGTATTTACTTTCGAGAGGTAAGCTGGAGCAGACTAGTCCTCAAAGGTGGCATCTGTTCACAAGCATGACGTATGAGCCATCGCTTCACTCAATTCTAGAACTGTAACCAGGTCTTATCTAACTTACTGTGCTAGTTAGCCAGTTGCAATTTTCACAGATGATTCAATTACTGTGGTATAACAAATACTAAAAACGGAATAAAATATGTATTTAAAGGCGCTGTAGAACACTATAGGTGATTTTTTGCTCGTTTTTGCTAGATATTGATAATGACAGCTGGTAGATGTTTTAATTGGGCAATTAGAAAATAGTTACCATCTCTAATTTAACTTTGAATCACCGGCGAAAACCAATGTTTTTGAATTTTTTTAACATCTTTTTGTCGTTTTTTTAGATCACGGGAATTCTCTATACGTGGGTCGACTATCGCTTGTCCGATTTTTGTTCGTTTATTTTTATGATATACGTGCGTTACTTTTTTACTTTAATATTTCATCAGAGAATGATAGAGGAGTTAGTAACGAAACAAGAATTGCATAGATGACTAGTCCTAATGACATTCGTATTAGTTCATCTAAAGAAGGTGCAAGTTCAAATTTAAAAAATATTTTTGTATTGGATATTCATATCATTCATCGATGAAGGCTTTAGGCTATGTTACATCACGCTGCGAGAATAAGGAGTGAAGAATTAGTGGACAATGTGGGAAAACAAGGATAGCACTTCGCGATTTACTTCGAATAAATATTCGTTAACCGCTCATTTAGTAAATTCTTTAATATCACCCTTTCAAAGTTATACATCTTCCTTTGCTTGTTTTCATAGCTTCGACAGAGGAGTAAAAGCTGCCGAAAATAATTGTGAGCACAACACTGAGGTGCTAATGTAATAGCCGTGACGTCACAAGCTATTTTGCCAACTATTTCCGAATCGCGACGGCTGACGCGTCGGGCCGCGCCATTTTTCCTCCGGGTGACGTTTCACGCCCATTAGGTACTAACGGCGGGGCCGAATGATGACGGCAGCAGCGTTTGACATTTGCGCTAAACGGTATACGCTTGCGGGATTTATGACATTGACAGCGACGCGATGTTTTAGTATCGCTCTTATTTAGTTATAGCCACTTCTCCTACGAATGTTGTGTTGCCTTTATTGAATGTTTTTTCTTGTTTTTGGTGATGTGAGAAAATTAAGATCTAATTTTAGAGACGACTTAGGTCTCATCACAATTTTTTTTTAAATAACGTGTCTCTCTGAATATTCGTCAAATGGATTCATCGCATTGTTTTATGGCGTGAAATTGAGTTTTTACAAAAAAATCAAGTTATAGTCAGTGGTGTAACTAGTTTACGTGATTGTCATATGCCAAATTGGTAATTACTTAACGGCTTGACTATAGATACTGCCATTTCTGTCCTCATTCTCGTAATTTTTATCTGTCTGAGTATTTATAAATGTATCTAGTTACTTATTTTGGTTCCATTGTTAGTTCTAGTTTCCACAACACAAATTTATGTTAAAGCTGATTACATTGAGATTAGGTCAATGTATGTGATGTTGTCAATTTTTTTTACACACCAGTCCGTTTCACAGAGGGCTGGCGTGGTACAATTTGGTACGCCTGTAGCTGGGTACATGCCTCATTCTAACTATGATAAGGAGCATACCATAATTCTACTACTTAGGCCTAACTGACAGTTGATGTTCGTAATAAACTTTGTGCTCACTTAACATGTCCAAAAAAAAAGAGAATAAACTAAATAAACGCAGCCATATTTGAATAAATCTATTAACACAATGCATTTAACATTTTTGTAACAACTAAATTACATCCTCTTTTAATTCTTCTATATAAAGTTTTATATTTACGCTTGTATATATTTACGCTTGCAGAACACTCCAATCTTACGAATCGCCAATAAACACAGAAGTAGCGTTGCGTATTCTGAACAGCTTTCGCGGAATAAGCTTTAAACAACGAAATGTTTTAGCCATAAGCTAGTCAAAGCCTGCGAATGGCCTGGTTTTGTATCTTTTGTTGAAAGTTTCGATAATCTTTGAAAATCTTTTAAACCAAAATTGGCTGAGTTTTTGCGATTAATTGCAATTGTTCATTATATGTGTCGAGGTGTTAAAAAGTGTATTTATTTATTTTGAAGACCTCCAGTAGTCCTGGTATTCATCACAATATTGCTTATGCTACTTACCTAAGTAGCTTAAGCACCTGCTTAGGGATTTGATAAATGTATGTGGTTTTGTCTTATATTTGACGACCTCCGTTAGCCAAGAGGCAAGCGTGCCGGACTTTGGCGTCGCACCATCTCTGAGGTTCCAGGTTCGATCCCCGGTCGGGTCAATATGGGAAAAGAACTTTTCTGTATTTGTCTCAGGTCTGGGTGTTGTAGTGCCGTCGTTGTTTCTGATTTCTGTAACACAAGTGCTTTAGCTACTTACCACATCGGAATCGGAGCGATGTAGTCCTTTATTTATTTATGTATTACACTTTTTATAAATAATATTGATTATGCTTCTCTTGAGATATCTTTTTTTTTAATAAAAAATATTTCCTATCATTCCAATGGTGAAATATTTTTTCTAAATTGGCTCGTCGCTCCTATTCACAAACGTCATGATTACAATAACGTTAATGTTTTTTTATAGGTATTGCACCTGATGTTAAGTGGTAATGAGGTCCTAGCTTAAGGGTGAAAAGTACAGCATAATAAATCTGTTACTGGGCTTGTCGCCCTTACCTTGAAGGCTACCCCTGCTACTAAAGTAGCACCCCTCAGGAGCTCTGGAAACCTTACTCACACGCAGGAACACAACAACACAGAAGTGATTGTTATGTGGCTGCGGTCTTCTGTAAGGTGGAGGTATTTCACCAGTCGGGCTGCTCCAGTTCAAGCGATAAATCGCTATGCCCTACCTCTCTTAAAATTTAATGTTAATAAGTTAATGAGATCCTTATACAAACTGAGTAAAAAGTTTTTTGAGACTGCCTTTTTAAAGCACTTACTAGCTTTTTTTATTAAATAAATACAAGTGTAATCATTTCGGTAGGAAAGAGACTAAGTAGCCTTTGAATACGAATCCGTTTCCGCCATTTTGTCAATAAAGTGTCACACTTTTAGTTGTGGTTTTGAAGTGGTGAAGAAGGAAACAAGAATTATAGTACAGAGTATAATTTAAAAATAGTTGACAAGGGAGTTGTTCGAAGATTCACAACCAGTAGCTTAAAATCCCTCCGTACAAAAACAGCACTGCCCTGGCTAGGTAGGTAGGTTGTGAGTCGCTGCTGCAGATAGTTCCTCAGCTGCTCCGTAAGGTGGCCAAGCGTAGGTTCTGGTACCGTAGGGGTGGACCCCAAAATTGGGGAAAAATACACTCACAACGTAAATAGACACGCGTTTAATGTAACTGTAGAATTATTATTTATATTAACTGTAAAATTGCATTCAGCGTTCATACGCTGAATGCAATTTTTAAACAAGTAGTCGGTAGGTAGGTCAGGCGTCCGAGCTCAAGCCTCGTAGTGCGCGAATGAGTGACGATGACGCAGCGGCCGTCGGCCGGTTGGTAGCCCTCCGAACCAGGGCGTCTACTCTTGAAAACGAAATATGTCGGATCCGATGACGTTTAGTATTTTTTATTGCTCATTATCGCAACTAACACACTTCGAATGCGAAAAAAGCGTTATCAAAAAACAAAATATTATTTATACAAATTAAAAATCACGTTTTAATTCCCTAACTTTTGATCAATCTTCAAAAACGAAACCTTTCGTTTGTTTGTTTCGATTTCAAGAGTAGACGCCCTGTTCGCAGATCGTACTCGGAACAAAGCAACTTGCGAAACATATGGCGCAGTCGCTTGACAATTTAGTTTAATATTTCTATTTTAAATCGAATACTTAGTTTTCTTTTTATTTTATTTTTTTATTAACTTTAATAATTGTAGTATAGTAAGTAGGTATTAAGTGATTTATTATTTTGTATTAAGATTTTATTATTTTATTAACTTAAGTAGGTAGAATCGTTACAAAAGTTTCTCTAGTATTTGAGTTAATTAATCACAAAATATAAAGTAAGAAAGTAACTTTCTGTAACTCTTAATACTGAATCGAACAGACATTCATCTTCCAGTTGTGCCGCTTTACAATCGGAAACAGATCAATAAACAATTAAAGCAAACAGCCGGAGACATTAGAGCGGAACTGCGCTTAAACAACGCTTAGACTAAGCCATTTTTGGTGACAGAGTGTTTGAAACTTGCGGACTTAAGTCCTGTACCCAAACGAGTAAATTAAAGGCCGAGCTAAGAGTAAACATGACTGGAGGGGTTGTATTAAGTAGCTAAAATGAGTTAACAGGTCCAAACATCACAACATTTTTGTTCTTAATAGGGACATTGTAAGAGAGGTATAGCGATTTATCGCTCGAACTGGAGCAGCCCGACTGGTGAAATACCTCCGCCTTACAGAAGATCGCAGCCAAATAACAATCACTTCTGTGTTGTTGTGTTCCTGCGTGTGAGTAAGGTTTCCAGAGCTCCTTGGGGGTGCTATTTCAGTAGCAGGGGTCAAGCCTTCAAGGTAAGGGCGACAAGTCCAGTAACAGATTTATTATGCTGTACTTGTCACCCTTAAGCTAGGACCTCATTACTACTTAACATCAGGTGGGATGAGATCAATCTTGAAGTGCAATATAAAAAAAAAACATCAAAGTAGTTTTTTTTACAGTATATTGGGCCCAGTCTGGTGGTAACCAGGAGAGGAACTGGCATCGCGATGACAACGGATTTGATACCGCCGTTAGCTCCGCCATATTGGCCCGCAAGATGTTTCTTCATGCTAGATTGTAAATTTTTTTTTTTGCATTTTCTTTTGTATTGAATTGTCGCATGACGTCATTAGTGGGTACTAATGACGTCATGCGACAAATTTTTTACTTACCCGTAACCTAATAAGCCCCTCCGCGCGACTGGGTATCGTTTTATCAGAGTATTTTTTAATATATTTGGCTAATGACAAAATACGTGTTTAATATATTTTTTAATAACTATGTAACGCAATAAAAAAATTTGGCATTTTTGAGCCAGGCTACTTACTTAGTCAGAACTGCTCACTGCTTTTGGTTGCGTTGAACTAAACGTGGTCACGAACTGACTGGCCTCGCGTTAAACGAAACATGCAAGCAAAGCCGTGAGTCAGTACTAGACTGTCATTTTCGGCGAGTTAAGTAGGTAATATAATAATGAGGCTACTTAATTTTTATGTTCGAGAGGTAAGTTGGAGCAGACCAGTCCTCAAAGGTAGCGCCTGTGCACAAGCATGAAGTATGTGCCAGCCATCGCCTCCCTGAACCATATTAAAAAGGAATGTAACAATCATAGTCATAATTATTAATGTATGTAAAAATACGATAAAAAGTAAATCAACTAGCGTTGCAAACCTATTTCTATTGAAAATATCTAAGTTAGGTATAACTTTGCTCAATTTGCTTTCGACTCTTTCGTAATGAATAATAAGTTTTTTTTACCTGATCCTTTTATCCAAATTCCGTTCGTTTTTCCGAAATTCTACGTACGTTCTCTATATACGTTTCCTTACCTTTGTTTATCTTGTAATGTTCTCAATAAACTCAGTCCGTGGCTGAAGCACAGACAGTGCAGAGCCAAAAAAAAAAATACGTTTTATGCCACTTTTTATTGCAAGCTTTTATTTAGTTTCACCTGTCCCGTTGTCTGTCGTTCTGTAATCAAATCTTGCAACTTAAATTTGATCCACTTCCCGGTTTCCAATTGAGCTGAAATTTAGAATGCATGTATAAATCGGATGACAATGCAATGTTATTGTGACATAGAGCCGATCTGATGATGGAGCTGGAAGGTGGCCATAGGAACTCCGTAATTAAATGATGCAACCCTATCGAGTTTGAGCTCATTAGATTCGTCTTGACGAGTACTTTGATACTATATGGTAACCAGGGTCTTATGTTGGAGTTGGAAGGTGGCCATAGGAACTCCGTAATTAAACGACGCAACCCCATCGAGTTGTTTTTAAAAAGGTTTTTTTTTCTTTAATTTTTTCAAATTGGGGACTACCGCGCGTGAATAATTCGCTAGATGACACTACGGGGGCGTGAGGTCCAACTGCTTCGTGATTGGTGATTAACATGTCATGGTGACACATCTGTCAATGTCATGTCAAAAGTAACCAATCGTGTAGCAGTTGGACCTCACACACACGTAGTGACATCTAGCGGATTTTTCACGCGCGGTAGTCCCCATTGAATCCAACTTTAAATTATTATACTCTAAAGACATAAAAATATGAACCTGTAAGCTGAAAATTGATCAACCCTTTATGGTACCTGTCTACTGACTAAAAGTTTAAAATTGGAACCACTTACATAGTTAGCAAGCCACCTCCAACTTCTTGGAATCGATACAAGCTAATATCTAATTTCAGCTGCAGACACGCTCGCATTACTCGGACGAAATTATAACAGAAATAGAAATACCGTCTAATAAACAAGTTATCGGAATAGTTCTTTGATCCTACTCAGATCGGCTATTCGTGTTGGCTGAATCCCTGTGGAATGGCACGCCATCTTTGAAGTTTTGATGGATCGGTAAGTGAGTGTCAGGAGTCAATCAGGGGAGACTAGAAGTGGCAGTCCGATTGGTGTTTGATTTTCTTTTCTTTAGTGAACCTCTTAAAGATTACGAGCGTTTTATGCTTCTAGTACGAGTAATTTAATTTGTGCGTATTTGTATGTATGTGTGTATATAATTAACTGCAGTGGGTTATGAGAAAATTTGTAATAACAAATAATGTTATTTATATTGGTGTTTGAATATCTTGTCTTCAGTGGAAAAGACGTTTTAAGAGAGGTAGGGCATAGCGATTTATCGCTCGAACTGGAGCAGCCCGGCTGGTTACAGAACCTTACAGAAGACTGCAGCCAAATAACAATCACTTCTGTATTGTTGTGTTCCTGCGTGTGAGTAAGGTTTCCAGTGCTCTTGGGGGGTGCTACATTAGTAGCAGGGGCCAAACCTTCAAGGCAAGGGCGACAAGTCCAGTAACAAATTCACTATGCTGTACTTGTAGCCTTTAAGCTAGGACCTCATTAACACGTAACATCAGGTGGGATGAGGTCAATCTTTCAAGAACTACCTAGAAATAATAGGTAAAAAAAACGATGCGATTATTTTAAACATTTAAAATAAGTTAACGAGTCAGAACGCGACACCAATTTTAATTTAGTAGTTAATACGTGCAAAAAGTGTGCGTTTTTTATTTTTTCCTGGTACAAAGTAATTCAATGCTTCTGTATTTATGTGCGTATGAATATTTAATCATACACTTGTGTGTGTATGTAATTGTTATTGACCGCAGCAGAATATTACAAATGTAATTTGTATTGGTTTTTAAATATACCTATGTATTTTCTTAAATGAAGAAAACGTGAGATGAATTTATATTTCTGGGTCTAGTAAATCAATGTGTGTATGTGGATATGTGTTTTTGAATGTTCTAATTTTGTAGCTATGAAATTGTACATACTTTAAGCGGAAAATGTTTATCTGCAAAATATACACTTCTTCTAGCTACGTTCACGCCATTTCTTTATTTTTTCTATGAATTCTTATTTCAAGGGCTTGCAAACAATAAAATTTCATAGATCTCCCGTTCAGCGCTCTCGAGACCAATGAGCTAGCAAATATATCGTCCAAAACAAGGGAAAACAACACCTCCCCCCCTCCCTCCGTCATAACATTATGTGACAAATGAAAGGTCCCGAGCATCCATTATCAATGTCATCTGGCCTGTCGGACCTACGGCTCGTTACATAATGTAAAGGGCACACAATATAACCTACTAATACAGTCCGGAGGATTTTTTCTTCTTCTTTTTTTATATATCACTTCAAGATCGACCTCATCTCACCTGATGTTAAGTGGTAATGAGTTCCTAGCTTAAGGACGATAAGTACAGCATAATAATAGCTGTTATTGACTTGTTGCCCTTACCTTGAAGGCGTGACCCCTGCTACAAATGTAACCAATCACAATTAAAACATTTTTTGACAGATTTCCGTAAAAAAATGCGGCGTGTAGCCTGGCGATTCATCCATGTTTTCTGACATTCAGACTGGAGTATTGTTTAATTGTGGTAAAAGGCTCCTAACGTCGTCTCGTGGCTGGTCAAAGAGAATGAGTAACGCGAAAGAGTAATGTGATTGGTCAACAAAGTGTTAAATGAAAAACTGGTCTAGTTGAATCGGCCACGCGCAGAAAAGGGTTCCGTAATTGGCTGATATACAATTATTATTATACCCTGAAAACTTTGAGAGCTCTTGGCTAACACACTCGTACAAGTAATGTGTAATTTATATGTAGGTGAGACAAAAGAACTTATACAAAATGAAATACTGTTTCACTGCACAAATATGTCATTTATTTAGGCAGCCAGCTCGTATTTATTGTTGTCAAATATATTTTTTTACATGTAATTAAAAAAATATATATTTCCTAAAAATTGTACGGTCTTGGTGTACCTACAGGAGTTATTTGTATACCAAGGAACCATAAAATTATTTTACTTGCAGGTAAACATACCTAAAAACCAAAAGATTCTTGAACATACAATAGAGGGTCGGACTGCATACTTTGGACTTTGCACCGTCCTTATGTCAAGCACATAAGATCTTTTATCGAACTGCAAGTGTTTAGCTTGATGTGCGGTTAACTGTACACCAAGCAAAAACCCACAAGAAGAAGCTATAAAAAATCAACTCTAGCAAATATTTTCCTCCCTTAA
Organism: Glyphodes pyloalis; assembly: GCA_037074685.1. NCBI lineage: Eukaryota > Metazoa > Arthropoda > Insecta > Lepidoptera > Crambidae > Glyphodes > Glyphodes pyloalis. The sequence goes on from JAYKKO010000019.1 coordinate 11,485,024, forward strand.
CTAGTTTATTAAGAAACTTAGTTCGAAACTAATTAATGGATTAAGATGCGTTCCGCTCGCTCTAAACTTAGCTAACGAGGTAATTTAAAAGGTCAACTGAGATTGACCGTAAGTTACTTTAACAGGTAAACTAATTACACTTTAACTTGATAACCTACCTCTTTAAGATGCGGGATAACAGAAATGCCACCCCAGTTGACTCAAGGTAGTCAACCTCATTGATTTCAACACACATAGTATATAATAATATATATATGTCACCGTAAGATTATTAAAATAGTTAGATTACAATCTATCTCGCGAGATTGTAAACTGTCGATAGATTGTGAACCGTAACATTATGATTACAATTTAACGTATTATTTTTCGTTATATTACAATCTATCGATGAGAATCGGTCAAATTGTGAACCGATGTAGAACGGAATGCATCTCGCGCGCTGATTGATTGTACATTATGTGCCCCCCGCCGCCCCGGCATTCGCCATATTTGTTTGTTATTTTCATCTTAATATAAATTAGAGTTTTTTATAACTTTCCAATTTTAATAGTTTAAGGACATAATTACCGTTTTTATAAAAGAGCTTTTCGTGATTTTTAATTTTAGTTAGTATTTAAAGATAAAATACCTAATTATTTTTTTAAAGAATTTCTTTTAATTTACCAATTTTAAATTGTGTTTGATGAATAAATATTTCGTAACTATTTTTTTTCTCAACATTTGTCAGGATTTTCGATTACCAACTAAATAATAAATAAATGCTTGAAAACCACTTTAAAAAATCGTCAAGTATTTATATATTAAATCTCTTTTTCATTTAATTCCTTACTCTTTGGGGACATAGAACGTATTGTCGTGATTGGTCGCTCTTTAAATAAGACCGACCAATCAGGAAAAGCTTTCGGACAATTGACAAGTTGACGCGGGACAGATTGTTATTTAACAGTTTCATCGATAGATTATAATATAACAAAAATAAATGCGTCAAATTGCAATCATATCTTACGGTTCACAAACTTTCGACAGGTTACAATCTCACTAGCTATATTGTAATCTAACGATGTTTACAATCTTACGGTGACATATATACAATATCTACACTAATATACAAAGCTCAAAATTTGTTTGTTTGAGTGTTTGAACGCACTAATTAGGAACTACTGATTAATATTTTTGTTATGGCTATAAAACATCATGTTGCGATACAAAGGAGAGAATAATTAGTAGAAAATGTGGAAAAAATGAAGATAGAACGCGTGACCAGCCGCGGTGAACTGCTAGCATAGTATATAATCTCACACAGCAAGAAGACATGTTTATTTCTGTTTCAAAAAAAAAGTTAAGTTTATAAGTACAAAAAAAAAATTTATACAAATGCCAAGCTGTCTATTCCATCTATTTTGTTGCGGGTGGAATTTTCACAATTATATTGTGGTACCGTCGTTGTTTCTGTTGTCAGTAACACAAGTATTCAGCTACTTATCATAGAATACGAGCAAGGTATGTGATCAACCGTTAGCCTTCCGGTAAGTTGAAGGTCGTGGGTTCAATTCCCGCACCGCAAGGGGAGATAAAATTTTTCTGTTTCTAATATTTAAGTTATGTGATGTTTGGAGAGGCCTATGTCCAGCAGTGAACTGCAACAGGCTGATGATGATGTGATGTTATCCCATATTTTATTATTATTTTTATAGTTCATCTCATTAAGATTGACTGTCTTAACCGGAATTTGTCGGGACGACATTATTTTTAACTTACTTGTCTATTTAACTCTACTCTAATCACGGAGAGGATTTTAGCCTGTACCTGTCCAAGTAGTGCGACGGATTCAGGTTTATTTTTCATTGATGCAGATTTATGCCTAGCTCCAATATATAACGATTCGTAATGTGTCAAAAATTACTATCAGTTTTTCTCCAACAGATTACGATAAAATTTACTTACACTACCAGCTATCATTAGTCGATTTAGTCGTCAGTTTTAGCTTACGCCTTATATAATTTATTACCACGGATCGTTTTTATAATATTGGAACCGGGCATTAGACAATAATTAAAAATCTTATAACTCTAAATCAGATCAACTAAATAGCCATTTTATTTCTAACAAAAAAGCCGACAAAGACTGAAACTGATCTGCCATTTTCGAACGTAATGCTCGATTGGCATGTTTCTAAATTAGTGCACTTTGATTGGTTTTCTGTGTCGCTCCAAATTCAAATATTCGAACGGGCTAGGTTTTTTATTAGAATCTGGCTGTCACTTAAATTTTAGGTCAATTACCGGCTTGAAATTTAATGGATTAGAACTGTTTTATTGTTTTTTAAACTGATGTGGCAAACAGCAATTTCGAAAAAAAAATTGGCATTGTTTTTTAATTAAAAATTGTTCCGGCTGTTATTTTTTGTGGGATAGTTCAAGAGTTTAGAATGATGAAGTGATCGAATAATAAAATGTAGAAGAGAAATTTAAAGCATATTTAGAATAATCAAGCAGTCCTGCAATTAATTATGCAATTATCTACTGATCTCATGAGATTGCCCACTTTTTGTTTTAAAGAGCGCTCTTGAGATTAAAATTGTTTCAAATAACCTTCAAAATCCTATTCACCGCCCTAGCCTTGCTCAGACGCTAGACAGAAATAATTCGCCAAATCGACTAAAAATATCGATTCCACAGCTCACTATTTCCGTATCATAAAGTGCTAAGGCGGTTTATTTTACTAAATCGATTCTAATCGTCATTGAAACAGAACATACAATGTTACAAATTGGTTTTAAAAATAAAAGAAAACTCAGCGGAGATAGGGTTGTACAAATAATTTGTAACGAGTCAAAAAAATTAGGTTACCTACATAAATTCGTAAACATAAAATTAGGTGTTTTAAAGAAATAGAAAATCTCACTTTTGCGGTGTGGGAATCAAACCCACGATCTTTACGTATTGCGTCTGATGCTCTTCTAATAGATAAGTACTTAGTTTTAAACTCATAAGGTAGAGGACATTTACTGCAGGCTAAGAGAGTAATTTTTTTTTGATTACGGGGGGAATTACGTTGATGCACCGTACCGTCACCCCGAGGGAGGGTGACGGCGTGTGTGGCACTCCCTACCCTTGAAAGGGACTACCCACTAAAACTCCCCGGTTGGACCTCCAGCCTTACCTTCCGCAACATCGCTGGCGGAATAGCCGCTCACGCGGCTCCGTCTACTCCCCCCACAGTTTTCGGGGGGAGACAGGGGATGGCCGGTCCAACAAAACCACCCCCACCTCGCAATGGTGACTGGTGCAATGCCAGCTGAGGTGCCCTCACACCATCAGCCGGCCGGTCCCCACGCGGAAGCTGGGCGCGGTAAATAAGAGGGTAATATATTAGAAATAATCATCGCCTACAGTAACTTGCGATTAGTTTAGATAGAAGATCACTACAAAGCAAATGGATATTATTTTATCCTGCTTTTTTAAGCATTTAAAGTTCATAAGTGCACCAGATCAGAAAAATCATTTGATCGAATGGTAAACAATACATTAAAAAATGCAAATGCCTGTAACGGATTATTGGACTCTATGATACTATAATTACAGTTAAACTCGTTCTATGCTCTTTAATATTGTAAGGAACGTATGTTCTTTACTAAAAGTGGAAGTACTTCCGCCGAGCTAGGTGTTATCTGCTCGGGGACCAAGGCCCAACTACCATTCTTGGTTTGTTGTATATATACTTAGTGGCGACGAAAACTCTGATATCGCGATGTAGGATATCGATGTCACGCATTACGTATCGTTGTTTACTACGCCATTTCTGCTGACGCTGAATTTGTGTCGACTTGTAGGTCATGTCGTAGGCCGGTCATGTCGAAAAATATATTAGGCAACCACAGCGATCTAATTATGTAAGTACACTCACACTTACTAACAATCAATGACTTAATAAAACAAAAGGTAATATCAAAAACTAAACTAAAACTTATTGACGTATCAAAACCATGGCCCAAGGGCTGTAGGAGTCGGATCACAGCAGTCGCTAACAATGCCTTTATAATTTAGTTAGATACTAGCTGTGTCCGCGACTTCGTTCGCGTGGACTACATAGTATCATGGTCGGTTTTATCCCTATCATATACTACCATATTATAATATTTTAATGCAAGTTTCAGCTATATTTGTGACAAATTCCATATCTCTAACTTAAAAATAAACATTTTCCCCTTAACTTTCAAGGTTGGTATTACCCTTATTTTCAAAACAAAAAGTACATAGGTAATGTTCGTTTCAGAGGTTCAACGTAAACCTATACCAAATCTCATCAAAATTTGTTCAGTGGTTTAGGTGTGTAAGATGAGACACTGGTTATTATCATAAGTATATTATATTTTTGTATAGTATGTACTGTATATTTTTCATTTCGTCTCTAATTTGATGAAATTTTAGAAAAAAAACGTTTTTTTTCTACTATCTACCTATTTTGTTAATATTTTGTAATATACCTTTATACAAGTCATTAAAAATAATGTTTTGTATCAGGTTGTTTTAAGTTACTTAAAGTCTTAATAACAATAGTCATTGTTTTAATGGTTAATGTATGTCCCAACAAAATTAAAAAATATATAAAATGTGATGGTTTTTATACGGGTCTCCAACCAAACCTTGCAATCGTTGTTAAATATTTTTACTCTGCTGACGCAGAGTTAAAAACGGCTTGTTAAAAGTTGTCGTCATCCTTGCCTCACCCTGCCGAGCCACGGATTCGTTGTTTACAACGCAGGTACATTTTGAATTTTATGGCGCTTCCGATTTTATTATCTCTAGAGCGCTTAAATCATCCATTCCGTGGCCGCAACATAATAAAAGCCGCAATGGTGAGGCTAAAACTAAAACGACGTCATTTTTAGAAACATTCAAATTTCCAAATAAAAATCACTTCTGTGTTGTTGTGTTCCTGCGCGTGAGTAAGGTTTCCAGAGTTCTTGGGGGGTGTTACATTAGTAGCAGGGGTCAAGCCTTCAAGGTAAGGGTGACAAGTCCAGTAACAGATTTATTATCCTGTACTTGTCGCCCTTAAGCTAGGACGTCATTACACTTAACATCAGGTGGGATGAGGTCAATCTTGAAGTGTAATAAAAAAAATCTAAAAAGTGTTCAACCTATTCCGAAAGATGATTCGGTAAAAAGCTATTATTGTATTTAGTACTAGCTGTGCCCACGACTTTGTTTGCGTCGACTACAAGGTTAGGATTTTTTTAATAATGTTAATTATTTTGTATTATTTTTTATGACGATTATTAATAACGTGTATTTAATCACAGTGTTACAGGTAGTTTTTAAATTGAAATGAATGTAAAAGTTATAGACTCGTGGGATTAGTGGGCACGGCAAAAAAAAAAGAGGGGGAAAGGAGGGAGGATATATTGCAAAATTGAGAGAATTCGTGTTTCTCTTAATTATTTTATGTTACTTATTTTATGGCAACATTAACTTATGCCCATTTATCCTTTGATAAAAGCTTGGTATTTAGAAATTTTTAGCGAAGCGAAGTATGAAGAATTTAATGACCTCGTTTAACAAAGAGTTTGAAAATCATATTCAAATTATCATAACTTTTTTTAGGATACAAATTGTGATGAAAATACGATAACAACTTCAATCGTTATTTACGACAAACATTATTTAAGGATCAATGAGGAATAATGTTCGCTGGCATACAGAGAATGCGAACTAACTCTACCTCTATAGTATTGATTTGACGACCTCCGTAGCCGAGAGGCGAGCGTGCTGGATTTTGGCGTGGACCCATCCCTAAAATCCCGGGCTCGATCGCCGGTCGGGTCAATATGGGAAACGAACTTTTCTATATTGTCTCCGCTCTGTTGTGGTACCGTCGTTGTTTCTGATATCTGTGACACAAGTGCTTAAGCTACTTATCACAGATTTAGAGCAATGTATGTGATGTTGTCCAATATTTATTTCTTTCTTTAATTGAATTCTACTATTTAAAAAAAACACCGAGAAATATCAAATCTTATGGATTGATTAACTATTTAAGAAATACAATAATAAATAAATAATAATTGAAAATATTTTATCGGGTCAAAACGCGACACCCTTTTTATTTAGTAGTTAATACGAACTACTTACTGCCCGACGTTTCGGTTAGGATGCACCAACCGTGGTAAATTTATAAATTTGGTAGAAAGAGTGATGATAATACTAGATTAACAAATAGGATACTTTTTATCCCAAAATAGGTGAAGTCGCGGGCACCAGCTAGCATTAGAGTAGATAAGTAATCGCATTTTATCGCTTTCAGTATATTTGACCTTTAGCGACCTTGTTGTTGAGTAAATTATTACCGATCGTTCCAAAATACGCGAATAACAAACTAGAAATAAATCAAACGGTTGGTTCGGACGAGTGATTCTGAGAGAATAAATCTTGCTGATGACAGGTTAACTGACTTCACTGGTGCCGATTCTGTTCGTGCAATAAAAGCAAACTTGTATATAAATAAATAAATAAATTATTAGGTATTGTATAACATCATATACACTTTTTACTACCTCCGTAGCCGAGAGGCGAGCGGGCCGGAGAGGCGAGCGGCGCGCTATCTCTGAGGTCCCGGGTTCGATCCTCGGTCGGGTTAATATGGGAAATTAACTTTTCTATATTGTCTCGGGTCTGGGTGTTGTGGTACCGTCGTTGTTTCTAATTTTTGTAAGATAAATGCTTAAGCTACTTACCATAGAATCAGAGCAATGTATGTATGTTTCCCAATATTCATTTATTTAATTCTGCGCTAGGTAGCTTAGGCACTTTTGTTACAGAAATATTAGACAACACCGGCACCACAATATCCAGACTTACTTGAGTACTTAATTGTTTCATCACTCATCAAAACCAAAACTATATGACTTGGTCCAAAGTGAGCTACACATAGCAATAAGTTAGATACTGATACTGTAACTGATCTGCTGAGTTTCTTACCGGTGTCTTCTCGGTAGATATAGGTTCCGAACCGGAAGTAGAATCACTTTGCATTGTATTCAATGACGATTCAAAAGTGTTATACTACTTGAATAAAGAAATATTTGAGTTTGAGTTTGAGTTTGAGACCCAAGGAAACATGGAACAGTTCGTTTTCTATATTGACCAGGCCGGGAATCGAACCCGGGACTTCAAAGATGGCGCGACGACAATGTTCGGCCCGCTCGCTGCTCGTCTGCGCAAGTCATATAATATTTACATATTCATAACTAGCTGTGCCCGCGACTTTGTTCGCGTGGACTTCAGGGTTTTTCCAGTTTTTTTTTCCCGCTAACTCCCGTTCCCGTGGGAATTTTGCAATATCCTGTTGCAACTAAGCTTAAAGTTTACTAAGGTACCTGCATGTCAAATTTCAAGCGGTTTAGATTTTTCGTACAAAAGGATTTTCCTGCGAATTCCCGTTCCCGTAGGAATTTCGAGAATTCCTTTCTTAATGCACTGCTTCTAAGCTACGTTCCTATTAAATATAAAGTGTCTACGTTTAGCGGTTTAGGCTGTGCGTTGATGTGTCAATCAGTCAGTTTCTCCTTTTATTTAGATTAGTAAAAAAACGTAGTCAAGTTTTCGAATTTCGTTTAAACAGCCGAAATTGTTGATACAATCGCTTTTCGTTGCGAAATGAAACGTTAACAAACAAAAAGGTAACCTTTGTAAATTTGGACACCTGTCATGTCCAGGGCTTGTTTAGAAAATGGCGGTCTGAAGTGGGACAAATTGTCCACGATTTGAATAGAGGAGTACCTACAACCAACCAACCTAAATCAGGAGGTGTATACCACAAATGAAATAAAATATGTCGGATCCTATGACGGATAATAATTTTTAATTCTCCTAAACTGCAAATGAAGCGTTTATAAAAATAAAATATATTGTTTTTTTTTTCAATATAAAAAAAAACCAAGGGTTTAAAAAAAACAAATATTGTTTAAAAAAAAAACAATTTTGTTATTATATCAAATCCGATTATAGCCCTGGTAGATAGCCCTTGCAGATAAAATATATTTTTTTTAAATTTCGAAGTACTATTTTTTTTATTTATGAAACTTCTTTATAATTCGAAAGACACTAGCTTCGGTTTGGAACCTATAACAGTTTATGCCCGGCTGCAATATTTGAAAAACGATCTGTTCTATGTAGTTACGTATAGTTAAAAAACTATGACAGCTACCAGCCTGTCATCTGTCGTCCATCACAGATGACAGGCTGGTATGGAAAGTAAATTATTTAACGATATTAACGACTCGTAGTCGGTTGAAGAAAAGCGGATAATCATTTTTGACACATTACAAAACGTAAAATAAGGTCAGAAACAACATTTGACAGAAACTGTCCATTATTGTACAGAGGGGCAATGCCGCCAGCGTACTGGGCACAATGCCGCAAGACGGTGAGCTAAACGACGTGTATATTTTGCAAGTTTATTTATGCTTGTTTTATTTTATTTTATTTTGTATATTTGTACATATAATGTAGTTCTTATTTAGTTTTAATTTTTTCCTTTTTTTCGTTTGTAAATTTTCACAAATTGATTAAACACTAGCTGTCCCGGCGAACTTCGTAACCCGTATTTTTTTAATTTCTAACCTTTTAAACCTTCCCTGGACCTCCACAATTATTTCAGAACCAAGATTAGCCAAATCGGTCTAGCTGTTCTCGAGTTTTAGCGAGACTAACGAACAGCGATTCATTTTTATATATAAGATTTGGCTGATACTACGTATGCCAGATTGTTTAAAAGTCTACTTATCTCAATTAATTTCCCTTTATTTATTGATCAGGATAATTGGTTTTTCTTACTTAATAAAAATCTGTCATAAGTAGAATCTGTAGAATGTAGACTAAACCATAATTCCTTAGAATTAATTTGTTTTAACAATTGCCAAACCACACAGTGTGTCTCAGTGCAAAGCTAGTTTAAATTCTGCTTTATTTGTAACTAGCTGTGCCCGCGACTTCATTCGCGCAGATTACATCCTTTCATGATCGGTTTTACCCCTATCTCCCCTAAAGTCAAAACAAGAAGTAGTCTTTATTTTTATCCAAGTTTCGAGCTTTATATGTGCCAAATTTCTTATCTCTAACTTAAAAAATTAACATTTTCCCATATAAACTTTCAAAGGTTTATTACCCCCATTCCCCCCTTATTTTCTAACGAAACGTAGCCTATGTCCGTTCTTGTGGTTCAACGTATACCTATACCAAATTTCATCAAATCGGTTGAGAGGTTTAAGCGCGAAAGCGTAACAGACAAGACAGAGTTACTTTCGCATTTATAATATTAGTAGGGATGTGAATTACCGAGTTTCTTGCCGGGATCTTCTCTCTGAATGAAAAAGAGGGGAATTCAAAATTATCATACTCATTCACCCATTTCTAGTTTTCTTCGACGAACACTATCGTCCGTTTTCGCAATCTCCGCCAAATCACTCTTCATTGGAAGTGCTCCGCTATGCAAGCGTAGTGGAATCAAATTATGAACAAATCTGGGTCGCAGTCTGTAGAAGAGGGTTTAAATTGATTAAAATCCAAGCTGGGGAAAAAGATAAAAGTCAGGTATGGACTTGAAGTATTAAAGAAGTGATTACAGCGTGCATTTAATTGTTTTTGTTTATTTGAAACTTTATTGCACAAAAATACAATCAGTATTATTTATCAATAACATTAATTACGACGTCCTCGGTGGCGTATTGGCTAAAGTAGGCAGCCAAAGCGCAAAAGGTTTCAAGTTCGATTCCCTGTCAGGTCTGTTTGAAAAACGAACTTTTCTAAATTGACTTGGGTCTGGGTGTGCTGGGATGACACCCCCAGTTAGTATCAGTCGTCTGGTGCTTATAGTACAAGGGGAAACCTTAGTTTGAGACCAGGTGATTGGTGTGATTGTCTAGCGCATTATCTATTACCTAATTAGGTTAAAACTTAAAAATGCAATTACATGAACCATGTAAGGATGTAGTAATAAACTAAATGGCACTTTTAATATTATTGGTAAATTGCAATAGATAAATTAAAATAATTCAACTCTTATGATTATTAGCAATTTATGATTTTTCTCACTTTTATGTAAATACGTCCAGAAACATTCTAAAATATATTTCACAATACTATCCACGAAAAAGTTTATATTTTAGAATAAATAAAATTTGAACTAAGTAAATAAAAAAACTAAAAACTTGAATTTAATTATTTTTTTTGTTATTTCATGAACTGAAACCAAAAACTAACGTTTGCCGACTGCTTTTTGTCTAAGTTATCGTAATAAAATATTTCTACATTTTGTGTTTTGCTTAAAGAGTGAAACACTCTGATTGAAAGCTTGCAGATAAATTTTTGATTGTTTTAATAAAACACCTTTAAACCTTTAGAGTTGCCTAGCTATCGAAAGTATCGATATCGATAAAACCGAGACTGTTGATATGACGTAAACTATCGATACTATTGGACGGGTTCGATTCCCGGTCGGGTCAATGCTTGGATTTAAGTCTTATTTAAAAAAATATTAAAAATATTTTTTTCGATTGTTGTAAATCTAGTTTTGTTTATTTTATTAAGTACCAAGTATAAGAAAAACATTGGCAAATTTGAAAAGAGTAAGTGTCGTGTTTCTTGCTTGTTCAGCTCGACATCATCAACATTCTGAACTTGTACTGACGATTCATAAGTGCTTTTGTAATGCTTACATGAATAAAGATATTTTTTATCTTATTCTATTCAATATGGAAAATTAACTTTTCTATATTGTTTCGGGTCTGGGTGATGTGTTGCCGTCATTATTTCCTGATGTCTGTAACTCAAGTGCATCTGCTACTTACCGCAGAATCAGAGCAATGTATGTGATTAAATTGCAATATTTACTAATAGCTGTGCCCGCGACTTCGTTCGCGTGGACTACATCCTTTCATGGTCGGTTTTACCCCTAGCTCCCCTAATATTCTAAACAAAAAGTAGTCCATATTTTAATCCAAGTTTCGAGCTATTGTGCCAATTTCATATCTCTAACTTAAAAAATAAACATTTTCCTAACTTTCAAAGGTGGTATTGCCCCCATTCCCCCATCCCCTTATTTTCTAACTAAAAGTAACTTATGTCCACTCTTGAGGTTCAACGTATACCAAGACCAACGTATACCAACGTTTACCTATACAAAATTTCATCAAAATCGGTTGATAAGTTTAAGCGGGAAAGCGTAACAGACAGAGTTACTCTCGCATTTATAAATTAGTAAGGATTTATTGATAAAACCTAACCTATCGATACCCAACTGTGCCGGCCATAGCTTTGACCAAACGCTACACGTGTCAGAAGCAATCGTTACACATTTGCCGAAATAAAACCTGAACGAATGACCTTTCATATAGAAACATTGCCGCGCTGAGTGCGGCCTAAAAGGGACGTTCATCGGGCCTCTTTGTTACTTACGGTCTGACAGATTATGTTTGTTGAAACCTGGATCTCTGTTACGATAAAAACACTTTTTTTTATCGATATTTACTCTGACGACCTCCGCAGCCGAGAGGCGAGCGTGCCGTACTTTGGCCTCGCGTTATCTCTGAGGTTCCAGGTTCTAGGTCGAGTCAATGTGGGAAACGAACTTTTCTGTATTTTCTCTGGTCTGGGTGTTGTGGTATCGTCGTTGTGTCTGGTTTCTGTAATTCAAGTGTTTAGCTACTTTCCACAGAATCAGAGCAATGTATGTGATGTTGTATAATATTTAAACTTTTTTATTTATATTTATTTATTTAATAATTATACACGGTACCAATATTTAAAGAACGATCAGTTTTAGTTATGGATCAAATTTTACGAGGTGTTAGCCAAAAACGACCGACTGATAACTGATGAAATATGTGGGATGGCTATACGTATTGAATGTAAGAATTCTGTATGATTACCTACTTAGTATTTAAATGAGAAAGAATGAATAGTGATTAGTAGGAAGAAAACAAAAGACGGTGCATTTTTTGTAATTAAAGCTACAGAGTTTCTTGTTGATATCTTCCCTGTGGTTATAGGTTCTGAACCGGCGGTAGCTTCATTTGATAAACATAGACATTTTATGAATACTATGTACTGTTGTTTTTTTTTAATACAAGTATTCCTCATATGTCAGAAAACTTGTGGAGACGATGTGTGTGTTTTGATATATTTTTAAGCGTTTTATATTTTGAAATACTTGTTTATTCAAGTAGGTGTCGTTATGGTATATGGTAGGTAGGTAGGTTTGAATTGCCATTGAATACTATATTATATATTCAATGGCGATTCAATTCGTTATAAAGTAACAAGTAAAGTAATTCATACGCTAGTACAATATTAGCCGTTTATGTCGCAAATTATAGACAATAGCATGGGAATCATTAAAAAGTCGCTTCGTCGTCATCCGAATAACTCAAAGATTGAGAGAGGCGAGCCAGGTTTTGGCTTCGTGCTGTCTCTGAGATTCCAGGTTTGATTTCCTGTTAAGTCAATATGGAAAACGAACTTTTCTAAGCTATCAAGCTGGGTAATACCGTCGTGGTTTCTGAAATGTGTACACAATTAGTGCTTTAATTAATTACGGAATCAGAGAAATGTGTGTGATATTTTGAAGAAACAGAAAAAGTTCATCTCCCCTTGTGCAGGACTCGAACGCACGACCTTCACGTATCACGCGTTCTGCTCTTCCAACTGAGCTAGCCGTAAGTTATCGTAGGCTACGAATTTCTCTTAATGTATCAACCCGTTAGTCAGTAAGTGCGCTCTGCCGAATATGTTTAGAACTACATACTTATCGTAGAGCACTATAAAAAAATCGAGTATGTGATGATGTCCAATTTGTATTTATTTGATTTACCTTCAGGTCATACAAAATTACACTTTCCTATAAAGCGAAAAGGGCACAATAGCGTAATCTTGGCAATGTTGAAAGGGCACACTTTACAAGGGCCAGGTATACGCGTACCGTCCCCGCAGAATGAAACGCATGATGTAATATTTTCCGGGATCAAAACGAACGAAAAACGAACTGACATTTTTCGTGTCACGATTTTTTCGAGGTGAAATGTCTGAGTGTATTTATTTGTAGACGCGTGTTGAATTTTGGTGCTTATTAGAACTGAGGTTTGATGTAAAGTAATAAGTTTTGCTCGAGCTGAAATGAGGCTTATGACCTTATTACACTAGTTTGCGTTTCAGCGGTTTGCGAGCTTTTTGAAGGCGGGACGGCCGCGCAGTGAAAGATTTCCAGTTTCTCAAAGTTTACGAATACAATAAAGCGAAACTAAAAAAGAAGTCTTACTCTTGAAGCAACTTTTTGCTTCTTTTATTACGGAAACATTTCGAGACCGTCGCGTTTTCGCTGCGCGCGTTCATAATCCGCTAGTGTGATAAGGATGTTACACGGCTTTTAGATATTCAAACAATCAATAAATGACTGATTACTGTTTTATTTTATAGTCAAGTATCGTTATTTGTTTAAATTCTAAATATACCCGGCAGAGGGCTCTTACCGGAGGCAGAGAGGTTTATAGGCCAAAAAGGCAGTAAATATGGCTGTAAGTTAATGTATGTGGAACCATGGAAGTTGAATAAATATTTGTTTTGACTTTCTTTGAAGGAGTTGTTTTCATTGCAGTTTTTTTAATGAGTAAGGTATTCCGAGATACGGAGTGTTTATAAAACAACCACGAACATTATTTTCGATTTTCTTGTAAACTTCTGAGTCATAGATTTGTACATTTTTTTGTAGTTCACGTCGCACAAGTGCACTTTAAATACTTTAAAGAACCAAAAAGGAGCAGATAGCTACACAGATACACAGAAAAATTACAGAAATAAAATAAATAAATAAATAAATATTTGACAACATCACATACATTGCTCTGATTCTGTGGTAAGTAGCTAAAGCACTTGTGTTACAGAAATCAGAAACAACGACGGTACCTCAACACCCAGACCCGAGACAATATAGAAAAGTTTGTTTCCCATATTGACCCGACCGGGGATCGAACCCGGAACCTCAGAGATGGCGCGACGCCAAAGTCTGGCACGCTCGCCTCTCGGCTACGGAGGCAAACGCTTACTGAAACCCGACGCTAGGAATTGGGAATTAGACTCATAGTTATTGTCCCAGTGAAACTTGAACATCTAATCCATACTAATATTATAAATGCGAAAGAAACTTTGTCTGTCTGTCTTTCTGTTTGTCTGTCGGCTTTTACGTCGAAACCATGTACCGATGTTGATGAAATTTGGTATATGTATACGTTTGAGCTCTAGAACGGACATAGATTACTTTCTGTTTTAAAAATAAGAGGGGATGGGGGTGACACCAATCTTAAAAGTTTATAGTGGAAAAAACGTTTTCTGAACCATTTTCTGAAGCCATTAATTTTGTTCTTCGATAACGTTATTTAATTCGTTTCATTTGAACAAAACCGAGTTTAAGAGAGGTAGGGCATAGCGATTTATTGATCCGGAGCAGCCCGACTGGTGAAATACTTCCATCTTACAGAAGACCGCAGCCAAATAACAATCACTTCTGTGTTGTTGTGTTCCTGCGTGTGAGTAAGGTTTCCAGAGCTCCTGGGGGGTGCTACATTAGTAGCAGGGGTCAAGCCTTCAAGGTAAGGGCGACAAGTCCAGTAACAGCTTTATTATGCTGTACTTGTCACCCTCAAGCCTCAAGCTAGGACCTCATTAACACTTAGCATAAGGTGGGATGAGGTCAATCTTGCAGTGCAATATAAAAAAAAACCGAAATTTGAAAAATGTTACACATTATAGGTGATGATAATATAAATATATATAACGGGGTTTCCGAGCTCTTGTGTGCATTTAACCCTTCACTGGTCGCGTGGATCTCAAATGGGATAACGGAAGCGGAAACGTTTTAGCTTGTAGTGGGTAGTGTGGGATCAAACTACACATTTTGAGGTTGGAAGTGTCTTTAACGATGTTTTCGTATAAACTCGACTGATTTTATACATTACTTGCTAAGCCCGCGACTTCGTTTGCGTGGACAGGATTTTGATTTTTTTAAATAACAATAGCTTAAGTTACTTTTTATTGCATCAGCTACCTGCCAATAAAAGCCCCATTTAGGTAAATCGGCCCAGCCGTTACAAATAGACAGACAAAAATGATGAAATATTTTATTTTTGTGTATGTATCTTATATAATATTAGCGGTCCCGGCGAACTTCGTTTCGCCTTAGAGGATTTTCCCGCTTTTCGTTGAAAGTTTTCCTGAATTATCTTTGCTATAAACCTCACGGAGCCCGAGACCTTTCCAACGAATGCAAAACCGTGGTAATCGGTTCGTGCGTTCTGGAGTTATAGCGTCAGGGAGGAAAACTCGACTTATTTTTATATAGTAGATATATGAATATATATGCAGATGACTGCATGTTAGCAAAAGCGGTTAATTCAATATTACAAAAAGACTCTGCAATTTTATTTATATGTATAGATAATTAAAATAATACAGATTCTAAGTAGTAAAAAACTAAAAATGTCTCTTACAAAAGAGTTCACTACAAGAGGTATATCAAAAACGTTGAAATACGAATGTTTTTTTTTATATTACACTTCAAGATTGACCTCATCCCACCTGATGTTTAGTGGTGGATCTGTTACTGAACACAGAAGTGATTGTTATTTGGCTGCGGTCTTCTGTAAGGTGGAGGTATTTCGGAGGTACCAGTCGGGCTGCTCCAGTTTGAGCAATAAATCGGTATGCCCTATATATTAAAAATGTGTGTGATGTTGTCCAATATTTATTTATTATTTATAATCCACACTATCAAACATTTGCCAACTGTCTCGCCCAACGTTTGCACCAAACTATTGGCCGCATCGTATATCAGACGTTTTATGATGATCATAACAGTAGAACCTTTTATATTTTATTACACCTCCGAGATTCGACTTGCGGTGTGTTATATCAAACTCTGTATTTACTCTACGGCTTATAATAATTTAAAAATATTTGCAGTTCAATATTCGTTCTTAACGCAACCGTATAAAGGCGAGGTTCAAATTGTATAGCCTGTTGTGCTTTTTAGGGTTCCGTAGTCAACTAGGAACCCTTATAGTTTCGCCATGTCTGTCTGTCTGTCTGTCTGTCCGTCCGAGGATAAAGGCTTTCTAGGAAAATTATTTTGAACCTGATTAATAGTTTTTGAAATTTTTGAAAAAATATTTTTTAACTAAAGTTGTAATTTAAGCGTATATGCTAGCATTTTTTTTCTTACTTTACATATTTTTCGTATTCTCAATGTATCTGCTTTCAAATAAAAAAATAATATAGCCCAATTTTGTAACTTTAAGTGGGGATACTTAAGTATTGTGATGCACTGAAAACTGCGGAACCCTACACTGAGCATGGCCCGACACGCTTTTGGCCGGTTTTTTAATCTGCATCTGTGTTAGCCAAATCACAAGTTCTGTGACCTGTGACACGGTTAAACGTTGTTTTGTTGAAGAGTGAAGTTTAGTGAAGAGTCAGAACAAATATTTATTCAAGCTTTATGGTTCCAAAAATTTTAACTCGCTGCCCCTATTTACTAGCCTTTTATGGCGAAATTAAAATAAAACGCCGAAACAATGTATTGATTTCTTACCACAGAATAAATTGTCTACACAGTTTGAGTCTGGGTGATGTGGTAACGACGTTGCTTCTCATTTCTAAACCACGAGTGTTTTAGTTATTTACTTTATCAGCAACTAGCGGTCCCGGCGAACTTCGTAGTAGTAGAGAATTTTTCCCGCTTTTCTGTTGAAATTTTTCAAATTTTACCAAAGATCCCTAATTTTGTAGCCTATGTCAAATTGGAAGAATGTAGCATTCTATTGGTGAAATATTTTTTTAAATCGGCCCAGTACTTTTTGAGCTTATTCATTACAAACATACAAACATATAAAAATAGGTACAAATCATTCCTCTTTATAATATTACTATGTAAGGATGTCCATTTTTATTTCATACTAGCAAATTTCACAAATCTTGATCTGACAATTAACAAAAAAAACAATTATCCAATTTGGTCCTTACTTATGAATTTTTCTGCATACATACTTTTCGGTAACTCATTTTTATTGATGTAGATTTATGGGTTTATCATCAAAATTGACGCCTTTTTTCCCTTTCCTCTGCCTTTTCACAAAACTTCGAAATTTGATTCGAATGCGGAACCTATATTTTATCTCTATATTGACATCAACGATTAGATTAACACAAAACATTAACTTTTATCATAAACATGAACTTAAGTCATGCAGATAAATAAGTTGATGGCTGCAATAGCAGTAAGAGTGTGTGTGGAATGAAAAAAAAAAACGTTTTAATAGCAATGAACAATATTGGAAACGGGTTAAAAGTAAGGACTAAAGTTCTTTAAATCAAATCGTTTTTATTATTGTTATAGTACTATAGGCCGTACTAGCGAAATTTTAATATTAGAAACAGAAATTTTTTATCTCCCCTTGCGGTGCGGGAAATGAACCCACGATCTTCAAGTATCGCGCGTGCTGCTCTTACCAACTGAGCTAACCGCAAGTTATTGTAGGCGATGAAATTTTTCTGCTGTATCAACCGTTAGCCTCCGGTAAGTGCCCTCTGCCGAATATGTTTAGAACTACATACTTATCGGCCCGTGGTACATTCGTTGCAGAAATGTTTGAAAATCACGGAATCGAAGACACCTGGCATCTTAATCGATTTTTTTATTTGCATAGTACTATACGCCGTACTAGCGAACTTTAAATATTATCTCCCCTTGCGGTGCGGGTATCCGCAAGTTTGTAAAATTTTTCTGTTTCTAATAAAATCAAATCGTTCTCTGTAGCAACTCAGAGCACATATTGCAGACTCCCAGCTCCAGATGCCACACAAAAATTGTTCTTGTCGCAATATTTATTATCACCTATCAGTCTCGTCTTGCCCGTTTCATCTTAGTCGACGTTAAATCTTACCAACACCCCGATTTATCTTGAGACCCATCTGCGGATATGTTTGCGTTCGTGCTGTTTCTCGTGCTTCTACTGAGATTTGAATAATGCCACCTAGTATTATGAGGAACGCTGAGCCTCCCTACCCTCCGAGGCGGACTCCGAATAAAAGAGCGAGTCTTTGCAAATTATTATCAAACAGCGAACTGGCAAGACTTCACACGCGTACTGTCCCCATTTTTAGGGTTCCGTAGCTAAATAGCGAAAATGAAACCCTCGTGGGTTCGTCATGTCATGTCCGTTCGTATGTCAGTCACTTTTTTCCGAATTAGACCTTTACTGTTCAAACTGAAACTTGGTATGTAGATGTATTCTGTGAACCGCATTAAGATTTTACACAAAAATCGAAAAAAAAAACAGATTTTAGGCGGTCCCCACTTAATACACAAAAATGTATTTTTATCCAAACCAATACGTGTGGGATATTTATAGATAGGTCTTCAAAAATGATACTGAGGTTTCTGTATTCATTTTTTTTTCTAAATTGAATAGTGTATGCGAGACACACTTCCAAAGTGGTAAAATGTAGAGTACACTACCATGCAAACATCCACCGAATTTCGTTTGAACGAGATCTAGTATGTAGTTTTTTTTAAGACGTCATAAATTAAGGCTAAGGTAGGCGGCCAAAGCGTGAAAGGTCCCTGGTTCGATTCCCGGTCGGGTCAAATTGGAAAACGAACTTTTCTAAATTGACTTGGGTCTGGGTGTGCTGGGATGACGCCCCAAATAGTAACCGTCGTCTGGTACTCATATTACAAGGGAAAACCTTAGTTTGAGACAAGGTGATTGGTGTAATTGGCTACTTGACAGTGTTAACAATAAAATATGAAAAGTGTTAGACATGTTAGCTTATTAGTTAAGTAATCATTTTACATTTTTACTTTTTAATTAAAAGCATAGTTAGTATTTTATTTTTGCAAAAAGTATTTTATTTTTGCAAAATAAAATACAAGTTTTTTTATCTGTGGAACAAAAGAACCGAAACGGAAACCACCATTGCAATTCGGAAATGACAGCTGTCGGCGAAAATTATTTATTTTAATGTGGCGAAACAATGATTATTTTACCGATTAAATTGAATTATTGTGTCTCTAATCGTATAAATAATTTATTGAAACATTTTCCGTTTATCTTAATTAAGTCGTTCCTATGCGTATCGGTTCGTTGTCTAGGACGTTGACGTCATAATTGCGACAGTGACGCGACTAGGCGTTTTCGCGCGCTTTTTAAATGTGTTACACAAAATCTTATTTTTCTCTGGTTATTTAGATTATTTCCAGATAAATCGAATTGCTTGGGATATAAAATGAACGGGCGCACATTTTACAATACTTTTTCAAAAACTGTCAAGTAGCTAATTGTCTGGCCTATTTTTTTTTATATAAATCGTAAACCACAACATATCTTTAATGCAATAAACTCGTTTGAATCAGTCGCAGCGTGATGTTATAGCCTAAAGACCGACCTCAATACGAGTATCCAACACAAAAAATATTTTTTCAATTGAATCAGTAATTCGTGAGATTAGAGCATTTAAACCTAGTAAAAACTGCTGGGTCTCGTTGGATGCAGGTGGCAATGGACCGGTCGCGCTGGAAATCGTTTGGAGAGGCCTATGTTCAGCAGTGGACAGTAACAGGCTGAAATGATGAGAGCATTCAAGCAAACAAACAGACACATCAGCTTTATAATATTAGTGTAGATTTATTTCTAAATTTTAATACATTGATAATAAGGTGTACTTCACGCTAGGAGCATTCTTAACCCGTCAATCCTTGGGCCATGCAGATAATTAGTTTATGGGTGCGATAGCAGTAAGAATGTGTGTAATAGTGGTAGTATGGAATGAAAAAAAAAACATTTCTAATAGCAACGAACTAAACATATTAAAAGCATATTCGTAGACAAACTTACATGAAATGTAACTTAAAAAATATTTTTGTAAAATAAATGCGAATACAACATGCTAAATGTGTTGTTATTATAAAAATTTTACCAACACAAACTGGTTCCAACACACACAAAAGTAATGTTAGTGGCAAAACTTCTGCCTTAAAAACGTACTACTATTTCTAATGAAGTTTTAATTTTACTTAAACCGCAAACTACCCTCAAGCTGGTTTTGTTGCGTAGCGGTAAAACGCCGTAACTCACTTACTTAACATAAATTAAAACGTATACAGTAATAACGTTATCGGAAGCGACAGCGTTGGAAAGCCGATTATGTGTAAAATACGACAGACCGCAAGATTTAACCCTTCAGTAATATCATGGGGCCACGCGGACCCCGCTCTTGACATTTTTGAGTATTTCGCACTTATAATATTAGTAGGGATTTATATATTATCCACACTATCAAACATTTGCCAACTGTCTCGCCCAACGTTTGCACCAAACTATTGGCCGCATCGTATATCAGACGTTTTATGATGATCATAACAGTAGAACCTTTTATATTTTATTACACCTCCGAGATTCGACTTGCGGTGTGTTATATCAAACTCTGTATTTACTCTGCGGCTTATAATAATTTACGATAGTGTAGTGTCCATATCCCAAAAGGTCTGAAGTAATAAACACATTATTGATACCAGTCTTAGAACAAAAATATTTGCAGTTCAATATTCGTTCTTAACGCCGATTATGTGTAAAATACGTCAGACCGCAAGATTTAACCCTTCAGTAGCATCATGGGGCCAATCGGACCCCGCTCTTGACGTTTTTGAGTATTTAGAGAATACAAAAAAAAACTTTAAATCATGAGCACCTAAAATAATAGTTATCTTTTTCCAGTTTAACTTAAAGTAGATGCAAACAATTTAATGCTACGTAATCGTCATGTTTATGTGCATTGCCCCACGGAAGCTAATTTATATACTTTGAAGATTTTTTTTCCTTTCAAACTTTTTATATAATAAATGTTTAAAATGTTGATGTAGTTACGTTATATTTTGAACGTTACATTCATTCTTTTATAAGTACAAAATCCGTTGGGAAACATTTTTGAAAGATCGGTGATCTTAGTAATTATGCAAATTATCCTTATCACATTATCTTAATGTATTTTTTTAAATATTATTATATTTCATTAGTTCGCTTAAACAAACGGAAGGTAATTTAATAAAATACTATGTACTAATGTTAAAATGTGCCTTAAGAAAAAATACTGGTGTGGGAACGCAGGGCCTCAAGACTCCGTTTACGTGTGCAAAACGTAGGATACCAGACGAGGGTTAAGTCTCATTAATGTTAATTTACATTTAAGTTATAAATAGATAACCTGGTTACGCTTTATACACTTTCTGTAATATTTATTTTTGACAGGATCCGTGGTATTATGGCTACTTAATATTACATTTAAGTTTTTGGTGCCGTAAATCAAATTTCAAGTACCTAATAATTTTGACTACATCTCTGGAACTAATGCCCGGTCCAATATTTTACTTGTTCAAAATAGGTTTTTAGGTGAAAACGCAAGAGCATAATATGCTCTCGGATAATCGATAAATCTCGAATCGGAAAGAGCATAATCGGCAGTAACCTCACTGCCGATTTTTAAAATAGAGTAAATTTCTTTATCGATTTTTATAAAAAAATATTGTGGTTTACGCCACACTAGCTAACATTATGGCCGATAAATATGTAGTTCTAAACATATTTGGTAGAGAGCACTTACCGGAGGCTAAAGGGTTGATACAACAGAAAATATTAGTCGCCTTTAAAATTAATGTATTTTATTAACTTTATCACCCACACCAGCAACCTGAAATATTATTCAATGAAACAGGAAACTACATAAGTGTGTAATTTTATCGATATCAAAGTCGGCAGCGTGCAAAATCCGATTTCGTGTAAAATACGCCGCGACAGACAGACAGTCTGATTTATAGACCGAGTAGATTATTAATGCCTTTAATCGCACCCGGCGTGCCAAACGAATTTGGATTCTGGGGGGGTACTCTCCAAAACGAAACGAACAAACGAAAGGTTTCGTTTTTGAAGATTATTCAAAAGTTTGGGAATGAAGACGTGGTTTTTGATTTGCATAAATAATATTTTGTTTTTTGAAAACGCTTAATTTGCATTCGAAGTGATTTCTTTATGATTATGAGGATTAAAAATTGCCATCCGTTGTCGGATCCGACATATTTCGTTTATGGGAGTAGGCCCCCTGAACTTTACAAGTGATATTAAATCATTTGGAATGTGGTACGTTTATATCAGGATATCGAGGTAGGTAGTCGCCCCTTGGATGTTGTGGTTTCCACCGTTTTTCCCGTGGCGCCAACCAAAGGCGATGAGAGCGTGGGGGGGGGTTTTAGTTCGGGTAGTCCCTGCCCCTTTTGGGCAGGGGAGTCCCACACACGTCGCTGTCATCCCCACGGCAGCGGTACGGTGCGCAAATGCATTCTCCCCCCCCCCCCCTCAAAAAAGAAAAAAAAGGTAGTCGCCCCGTGACTTAATATTTTTAACCCCCAACAGTAAAACGAAGGGGTAATATAAGTAACGTCTTCGGTAATATTAGCTTGTTGTGCCTGTCTGTTTGTATGCGAGTCTGTCTGTCCAAACAAAAGAAACGATTTGATTTTGTAGTTTTTTTAGTATGATATCTACGACGTTACAATTTTTTTTCTACCTTTTTATGGTGCCATTGTATAGGCGTTGAGAGGTGTGGGAGAGGAGAGGGGGGATATTAGTACACTTGCCTTTACATAAAGGAACTCTTCCTTTCATGGACAGTCGAAAGCACAACAGAATGTACACTTTATACCGCTATAGATTTTGTACCGCTCACACTATAAGTATAATTTATACTGTGGTAAGTAGCTAAAGTACATGTGTTACAAAAATTAAAAACAATAACAGTACCACAACACCCAGAATCGAACAATATAGAAACGTCCGTTTACTATATTGACCTGACCGGGAATTGAACCTGGGACCCCAAGGATGGTGCGAGCCCTAAGGTGGTTAAAGAGGTCATCAATATGATAATTGGAAGCAAATAACACTGAAATTAAATTATTTCAGATATTTTATTTAACTTTAAAATAAAAAAACTTTGATTTAATATACTGCTAAGAGGGTCTACTCTCAAAACCGAAACGAACATATGAAATGATTCGTTTTTGAAGATTTATCAAAAATTCGGGAGTTAAAGCGTGGTTAATGATTTGCATAAATAATATTGTGTTTTTTTTAAACGCTTTAGTCGCATTCGAAGGGTTGCGACTATGAGAATTAAAAATTGCTATCCGTTGTCGGATCCGACATATTTCGTTTTTGAGAATAGACCTCAAGGTATAATAAATCTAAAATTATTAACCCGTCGGCTAAGGTAGGACATTGTTTACGTAAAGCATTTGTGATAAAATAAGCATTACCTATATCCAATATCCTTTTAAATAACAAATAGGTATTGCTGGATTTAGGTTAAACGTATTTACGTTCAGACCATTTGGTCTGACCGTTGTTGAATAAATAAAAACGTGACAAGCTCTGCTTGAATCGCTTTTCAAGTACCTAGATATTGAAGTTTTCAATAGTGTTCCATTATGTTAGGCAATGGGGAATATGTATAATTTTAAATTTTACTTTTTGCCTTTAGTGATTAAAGTATTAGTGTTAAAAGATAATTTATATTTTTCAAGACTTTCGCGTTCCATTTTAAACATTTAAAATAATTTAACGGGTCAAAACGCGACACCATTTTTATTTAGTAGCTAACACGAGCTGACTGACACTGAGCTCGTGACCACGGTTGGTGCAACCCAACCGAAACGTCGGGCAGTAAGCAGTTCGTATTAGCTACTAAATAAAAATAGTGTCGCGTTTTGACCCGTTAAATTATTTTAAATAATTTATATTTGTAGGTCTAATCTGACAACTGGAAGCGGAAGTTAAAATCGATTATAACACAAATGTATATTGTACAATGGATACTTGTAAATATTTTTAACATGAAAAGTTGTTGTTACAAAATGTTATTAAAATTAAAAGACGCGTTTAAATAACAATAATAAATAAATAAATATTGGACAACATCACATACATTGCTCTGATTCTGTGGTAAGTAGCTTAAGCACTTGTGTTACAGAAATCAGAAACAACGACGGTACCACAACACCCAGACCCGAGACAATATGGAAACGTTTTTTTTCCCATATTGACCCGACCGCGGATCGAACCCGTAACCTCAGAGATGGCTGCAGGCCTGCTCGCCTCTTGGCTACGGAGGTCGTCAAAAGATTTGTTTTTCATTTGTGATTTTTCCACTCTAATTTTAAATAGCGTATTTTTAAAAATGTATTGTTATTAAATGCGTTAATTAAAGGTATTAACCTAGGCGGAAAAATCAGTTTATCTCTCCTATCAGAAGAACTAAGTTATGGAGAAAACAACTTTTCCAAATTTAAAGCAATATCATCTCCTTCTTACGTTATTTTGTTGAAACATTCTGTTTAACTCTACTTATAAAATATTACCCCTTACAAGAAATCGATTCATCTTCTCTAGAGCCAATGCCCTTGAAGTTACTAAGATTGGTCAAATACGATCAAAAACACGTCAAACAACATCACCTTTACGTCGTTAGCATAAGAACTAAAATCGAACTGCAAGAGTGTACCTTGACATGTGGTTACTGTGAACTAGTGTGGCCTTTTGTTGATTAATCGATTATCCCCCTCTCAAATAATCTAATAATCGATATGACAATCGATAGTATCGATACTATCGATATAATCAATTATATCGATACCTATTTTTATTAGATATAATCGATTATATGGATATGAAGTTGAAAGCAATACTATCGATATAATCGATTATTTCGATATAATCGATTAATTTGCAATTATTTTTAGATTTAATCGTCATTCATATAATGTCTTCTTAGACATAACACATTCAAAATGAAACCGTGAAAAAGTTATTTATACCCTACGTTTATTCATAAAACGTGATAGCTAAGTTTCTTGGTACCTACCTGAATTGTACCATCATGGCGATACTATCTCAAAATAATTGCAAATTAATCGATTATATCGATATAATCGATTATATTGCATTTGACTTAGATTATAATCGATTAATCGATTATAATCGATTATATCTAATAAAAATAGGTATCGATATAATCGATTACATCGATAGTATCGATACTATCGATTGTCATATCGATTATTAGATTATTTAGGCCTCTTTTGGAATAATCGATTATAATCGATATACAATCGAATCGACGGCAACACTACTGTGAACAACTTAGGCCTTGTACAATCATGAGCCTTATAGCAATAAGGCCCTGCAATTTCCAGTTTTATTCGTGAACATCTGGGTTTCGCCAATACTTCGTACGCACGCCCATATTTGAAATGAAACATTTTATAGAGCTACTTACGCTTGTCCGTAAAAAGCAGATACGAAATATTTCGACCTTCGATCGTAAATATTTAACTACTAGCTGTGCCCGCGACTTCATTTGCGTGGACTACAGGTTTTTTCCATTTAAATTTCATGGTCCGTTTTAACCCTATCTCCTCTAACATTTGAAACAAAAAGTAATCCATATTTTAATCTAAGTTTTGATTTGTTTCAAATTTCACATTTCAAACATTTCCATCATCCCATATTTTAGCGGTATTACTCCCATCCCCCCTTATTTTCAAAACCAAAACTAGCCTTTGTCCGTTCTAGAAGTACCTGAGGTTCAACGTATACCTGTACCAAATTTCATCAAAGTAGATTCTGTGATTTAGGCGTGAGCCAGACAGACAGACAGAGTCACTTTTGCATTAAAATAAGTATAAGTATGGATAAGCAACGCCCCTTATACAGGCCTAAAATGCGCAATACGTCAAATTTTTCGCATGAGATGACAAAAGTTTAAATACTGTTGATTGGCTAATAGCACACCGCATTCGTATTTTCAGCCAATCAGGAGGTGACATATTGACTTCAATCGATTTTGACGTTTGTTAAGAGCGCGATAAAATTTTGGTGCGTGGCGCATGCTAGGCATGATAGAATACCGTCTAATTTCTCACATGAGATGACAAAATATTATATTAGGCTTAGCGTGCCCAAAACGTCAAATTTCTCGCATAAGACGACATAAGTTTATACCGTTGATTGGGTGATAGTACACCGTACTTGTATTTTCAGCCAATCAGCAGTTGACGCATTAATTTTGACATTTCTTAAGAACGCGATAAAATTTACTCGCGTGGCGCATGCCAGGCCTGTATACCGTTGTTGTATTAAATGACGATTAAAAAGTGTTTTATGTAACATACTTGAAAAAATAAGTATCTGACTTTGACTTTGAATAGTCCTGATGTATTCTTGAACTGCAAATGGCTGCTATTGCGTACCGACTTTGTCTATTATGATGAACACACTCGTATAATACTCTTACAAAGTTTAATCAAAGCGCTCTCGTTTGTGACCAGATATACTCTTACTAGACATTGAACCTAAATGCTATGTAGTCAGATTTTAAAATAGAACAGAAGAAAATTAAGCATACTCTGGAATTTTGGGTGTTTAGAATTTGCATATCAAATTTTCACATGGGTTGTATTTGAACGGAATAATAGCGAAAATGATGAATTATGTAAGGGATGTGGTCTAGTGTATGAAAAGAGATTAAGTTTGATGGCTAAATAACGGACCTAAAAAGTATGAAAGGACTTACAATGTGGTCCCCTTTTATTTTATAGCGGCATCTTTTGGTTTGAGTAAAACTGTCAAATCCCATTCATCCATCCTTAATTGAACTTATTTTTGCCGCGTTGTAAATGAATAGATCTACAGAATAATTAAATTAAAATTAAATGCGCCAGACAATCACACCAATCACCTGGTCTCAAACTAAGGTTTTCCCTTGTACAATGAGTACCAGACGACGGATACTAACTGGGGGCGTCATCCCAGCACACCCAGACCCAAGTAATTTGAGAAAAGTTCGTTTTCCAAATTGACCTGACCGGGAATCGAACCCGGGACCTTACGCGCTTTGGGCGCCTACCTTAGCCATTGCGCCACCGAGGTCGTTAATAATTGTTTAGTATTTAAATTGAACGAGAGTAATTACTTTTGTACTAAAATAATTTCCCATGCAATATATTAATTATAAGAGAGTACCTGTATTTTGCTGACATATATTCGGTACTAGTTGACCCGACAGATGTTGTCCTGTTTCAATGACGAGTATATAATTTGAATTGGTTTTCACCCTCGACGGCAATAGAATGCTTAAATTTTCCACGCAATTTTAAAAATTTTTTTGGTCCAGCCGTTCACACGTGATTGCATGACCAAGGCGAATAAGTATTAATTATTATATATTAATATAGATATGCAGGCGAGTGAAAGTGTTTATTTCTTTAGAATAAAATATTAAATTTTTTTTCATACTTACGCTTATAATCCACACTTGTTGTTTAAATTGTATAGAAGTATCATCATTTTTGAAGCCAGAAGCTTAAAATATATTTAGTAGGCTGTGATTTTAGATACAAAAAAATATGTCATTCAAAGGTTCTCAATTTTTTTTTAAAATAAAAAGGGGAAGGTAGAGTGTAATATTTTTTGTGAGTGTGGTATGTGCATAGTAATTTAAAAATGCTACTCAAAGCATTCAATTCGGAAGAAGTCGCCGATCTAGCTAATATGGATATGCCCGGAAATTTAGCGAGTCATTGCAAGGAAACAGTATAAAAAAACCAACAAAAAGCTTCAGACGGACGCGCGACCTAACTATATCTACAGCAAAATAGTCATAGTTCCCACTCAGAGCGAGTTCAATAAATGAATACGGTATGAGAACTGGGTCAATATTCTCGTTTTAGGCGAAAAATCCGGTTGAAATATGATAATTGGGAGCAGATGCAACGTAAATTCGGACCGGCGGAAAATGTTGCGTTCCAACCTTTTCGTTTTGGAACTGCGGCTGATTTACGCCGGTTAATATTCGGATAACTAACGGGTTATTGTTTTCGCAATGTCGCTGTGGCTTGTTTACGGCAGTATTTCTTAGATTTAAGAGAGGTAGGGCATAGCGATTTATCGCTCGAACTGGAGCAGCCCGACTGGTGAAATACCTCCACCTTACAGAAGACCGCAGCCAAATAACAATCACTTCTGTGTTGTTGTGTTCCTGCGTGTGAGTAAGGTTTCCAGAGCTCTTGGGGGGTGCTACGTTAGTAGCAGGGGTCAAGCCTTTAAGGTAAGGGCGATAAGTCCAGTAACATATTTATTATGCTGTACTTGTCACCCTTAAGCTAGGACCTCATTACCACTTAACATCAGGTGGGATGAGGTCAAGCTTGAAGAGCAATATAAAAAAAAAAAGATTAGTGCGTTTTCCATGGCATTGTTACTAGGCAATGTGAAGGTGGGTGGGGTTTTCTTTTCCCCACACGTTTAAACAAACTCTACTAGTCAACGGAGGGGGAGTGGCGTGTGTCTGAGTACACACACTCTGTCACTGTGCGTAGATAAAAAATAAAAGTGCGTTATTAACGAGGCAGAAAGTGTCATCTCAGCGCATTACATAATTATCTAAATAAGCAGATAGATAGATGTGTGTGTGTATTATGTAATAGATGTGTTCATTTTAAACGTTTTTTTTAATCAACGTAACTTTTCGATTCCAACCATTTTATAATTCAACGATGTCATCGCTTCACCGTGGAAAATATTCCATCACGAGCAAAAAAGTTCGGTAACTCTTATCTTTGCCGGACTATAAAGAAGTGGAACTCGTTGCCGGCTCATGTGTTTCCTCCTTCCTTTGACATGGATTCCTTCAAAAGGAGCGTGAAGAAACATCTTGCGGGCCAGTATGGCGATGCTAACGGATACGATATTACGGTATCAAATCCGTTGTCATCGCGATGTGGGTTCCTCTCTTGCTTACCATCTTGCAGGGAGGAGCCAATATACTGCGCTACTATAAAAAAAAATAGTTTTTTATATTCATACAATTTCCTTTTATGTAATCTGTCTCTTTATTAATTAGGCTATGCAAAACTATCGATCTCCTATTATATTGCCTCAGCAAATACTGTAGATATTCACTCTGGGAGCTTTAATAATATTTTGTTTTCTTCGTTTCCTTCTTCCGTTAACTGTTATGCCTGCTCCACACTACTCGTGAAGTTACTCGGCGAAGTTCGCCCGAGGCGAGGCAAAGTTTGACGCGGCGAGCACGAGGCGAGCCGAAGTGCCCCTTTACACTATCGTATTCGTGTAACTTCGTTCAACTTCGCGAGTAGTGTTGAGGAGGCATTACACTATTTAAATTATAGGGTGTGGATTTATGCCTTTTTAAAACTGTTAGTGTAATAAGTATACAGCTTTCTTTCTGTAAATGATTTTCCTCACAAAACCGAAATTCTGTGGACAATTTCAAACACAACATTTATTTACACTTTGTGCACGGTTGTAATCCATCATAGTAATGCCACATACAATCATTTCATTATTTTTATTATTTAATGTTTGCTTCCTCCACAGAACAGGCTTAGCCTAGTGTGGGGGACGGGTAATGTTTTCTTATATGCCTCTGTACCTTTCTGTAAATCATTTATTATTTTAAACATACATGATTTTTTTAATCAACAGGCTATACATTGCATTAGTTTTGTTATGTGGTTACGTGGCTGGACCTTTTAGCAAACGGTGCAGTATAATTACAGCCGTTATGAGAGCCTTCATACTGTTAATTACACTAGTAATTAGTATTTGCTAATAAGCAACTGTGCAGGCACTGAAAGACTTAAGCTAGTATTTAATGCTAGTACTTTCACATTCAGCCACGGATACTCATTTTTAGGTTTCCTTAGTCAAACGGAACTCTTATGGATTCATATGGTCATGACTATCTAGTATCTAATCTAGATAGATGTCTAGATAAACATTAAATTTATTCAAACCTTTTTCAGTCGTTTTTGCGTAAAAATATAAAAACAACTTTTTTTTTTATTTTACACTTCAAGATTGACCCCTGCTACTAATATAGTACCTCCCTAGAGCTCTGAAACCTTACCCACTCGCAGGAACACAACAACACCGAATTTTTTTTTTTTTACTGCGGTCTTTTTTAAGGTGGAGGTATTTCACCAGTCGGGCTGCTTCAGTTCGATAAATCGCTATGCCCTACCTCTCTTGAACAAAGATATTTAAAACAAAGTAATAGTCATACTGACATAATAAGTAGAATAGATTTTATACATAACTAGCTGTGCCCGCGACTTCGTTCGCGTGGACTACATCCTTTTATGGTCAGTTTTACCCCTTTCTCCCCTAATATTCGAAACAAAAAGTAGTCTATATTTTAATCCAAGTTTTGAGCTATATTTGTGTCAAATTTCATATCTCTAACTTCAAAAATAAACATTTTCCCATATAAACTTCCAAAGGTGGTATTACCCCCCTCCCCCCCTTATTTTCTAATAAAAAGTAGCCTATGTCCGTTCTTGAGATTCAACGTATACCTATACCAAATTACATCAAAATCGGTTGAGAGGTTTAAGCAGGAAAGCGTAACAGACACACAGACAGACAGACAGACAGAGTTACTTTCGCATTTATAATATTAGTAGGGATTATGATATAAATAGGAAAATTAACAAAAAATAAGTTGATGAATATATTGAATTAATTCAACAATTCACTGATTCTTGTGTCACAGTTATGTACCAAGGGGATGAGCAGAAGAATTCCCAAAAATTTTACGACACACCCCTAAAAAGAGAACTCCTAGGGGAAACTCACTCAAATTGAGAATTGCTTTTCTAAAGTGATTTTCTTGCTTCTACAAATCATCTCGTAACTAGTGAAACCCTTCTAACCTTCATATAAAGGGAAGTGCAAAGCGTGTGAATAACGGTTATCCTAACAGTGAGGTATTTCCGTTCGGTATGCTCAGTTTCGGGCTCACTCATCAGCAAACACTAATTGCTCGAGTAATTAAACACAACACGAGTGTGTTTCCGTAATCACACTGCCAGTACATTGTAAGTACATGTGCAGAATATTAATTATGGTGAAACAAACACATTGATGTAGGTTATAACTGATTTACCTAGTAATAATTAAGTAGGTCCGGCTTTAGTGGGATATAAGTAAAAAATCGAGACTCTACCGGTTTATGTTTTTAAATGTTCAGCCTAAAATAAGGGAGAAATTATTGGTTTTCGTTTGGTAACTTTATAGGGTAAAAAATATAGTTTTTTGTGAAAAAAGAAATTTACACAGTTTTTGTTCGTTCTTAACTAAAATGATTGAAGATGTTAATCAAAACGTAATGATGAAATCAAAAGATCTAAAGCAGAGTACACGCCCAGCTGTGTAGCATAAAATGTATCTGAAACTGTATCAAATACGTTAGCACGAGCCAGCTCTCTTTCTCTTCCCATTTGCTCTCATTTGATACATTAGATACATTATATGCAGATGCAGACAATCTGATGCACCAAAAAGGTCTTATTGTCGCTAGTTTGGAGTTCACCTTCTGTTGTGTTCGGATAAACAGTAGTTTGTTTTTGTTCAATAACATTCACTCAATCATCCTATTGCAAAAATTAGCTTTTTATATTAAACAGTTAAAGCGCTTTAATCCATTTCCTTGTTCTAATCGAATTTTAAAAATCAATGACCGAATGATTTCTTAAATAAAACTGAAAATAGCTCCCAATGATTATGTAACCAATTTTGATATGCTCATTTCCGGGCACTCTCCTCAGCAAACACTAATTACTGGAGTAATTAAACACAACACGAACGTGCTACCGTAATCACACCGCAGTGTAAATGGTACGTATGCAGAAAATTAAATATGACGATGAAACAAACACTTCAAAATGGGTAATTTACTAATAAACTTAAACGTATCTAGTTAAGTGAGTCATTGTTATTTTGAAAATATTAAATGTAGAGTTTCTTGCCAGTTCATCTCGTTCATGCTAAACTTGAGCTGAGTATTCATATGTGATTTTTGAAAGCTTACAGGAGTAAAGGCATTTTGTATGTAAGAGTTATCATCGTTTAGTAATAGATCTAAAACAATTGTAAAACCAATCTCACAATTTTTAAAATGCTTAAGGGGGGGGGGGGGGTTTAGTTAGATCTCAAAACTAAATAAATACCAACTAAGGTTCTATTTCTTGTTAAAAACTCTTTACAGCTAGGGTTATTCTTTTAAGATATTAATTGAACCCTTGTTACATCCTCAAACTAATTTAGCCCCCAATATTCTTCAAAATAATATTCTAGAAACTAGCTTTGCTTATGTTAAGTAAACGTACGTAATAAA
Organism: Glyphodes pyloalis; assembly: GCA_037074685.1. Classification (NCBI taxonomy): domain Eukaryota; kingdom Metazoa; phylum Arthropoda; class Insecta; order Lepidoptera; family Crambidae; genus Glyphodes; species Glyphodes pyloalis. Next base: position 11,517,375 of record JAYKKO010000019.1, read on the forward strand.
ATAATGTCTACAACTTATTGTTCATAAAAGGGAAGGGGGTATCTGGTAGTGCAAAACCTTATTTCTGTACACCCACTGAAGTATAATCGATAAAAACCGAGAAGTAACCCACTAATCTATAGAAAATAACTTTAACACTAGTCTAATTAGCATTAACTACTCAATAAATACACGCATTCAATCAATCAAGTCTGCACTCTGCTTTTCAACCCCATCCAGTAAACTCTTTTAAAATGGCCTCCCATTTATAATTTTCATCAGCATTCATTTAATGCCCAGTTCATTAACAAACACTCGTGTGTAATTAAAACAACACGACCCTGTGAGCATTTAGGTACATATGAACTTGTGTACTAACGGCTGAGAGATTTATCTCTTAATGGGCTCGTTTGTTCTAGTAAATGATTCGTTTATTTTGTTGCTCCGGTATGTTAGAAGATGAGACTGCAAAATTGAAAGCAGAAAAGAATAATATTTACTGTCTCAACTAACAAGCAAAAATCAACATAATCTGTTCCTTACACAGATGGTTTGTGAATGAGAGAAAAGGGAAAAAGCTCAGCTAACGCTGTCTCTAGAATGGATCCCGAGCAGCGCTGGTTTTAAGCGTATCCCTTCCCTCGTAAAATGTCATTCGAGGGATTTTACTCGTAAATGTATTTATTTATATATGTTGATGGATGATGTATAATAAATAAAATTACAAGTAGGGTTTTATTTAATCATGCATCAAACAAAAACAAAAAACAAAATACGAGGTAATGGATTGGCCACAAATTTAGAGTTCACGTGTTTCTTGCCGGTTCTTCTCGACATGATCAACATTCCGAACACGGCGGTAATACTTAATTTGTACTGACGATTCATAAGTGCTTTTATAAAGCTTACATGAATAAAGATGTTTTCTATTCTATTTTATTCTTAATAAGCTACTTGGGCCTGGGCCACTTGTGCCTGTAAAACTTTTAATGTTGCAATTACTATAATAATAATGAAAACAAAATAAAAAAAACTAGCATCAAGTGAAAGAATATAACTGTATGAGTGTGTGATTACACACATTCATGTGAGTAATCATATGTGTATTAGTTATTGAGTAAAGAAAAGGATCTAAGAGCTATATTTTTATGAGGGTATGCTTCAAGTTTTCAGTAGGATGTTGCCTTTTAATCAAAGCGGTTTCATATTTTATTTTAAAGTAGTGATGTGATATTTTTCACTAAATGGGGGAGGCAAGTTATTCCACATTTCACCAGTCTAAAACTTGAAACATTCACAAAATTGGGTCACGGGTGGAAGTTAGGAGGTTTAACGGGCTTCGATGCAGGGTTTCAGAAATCGCAGGCAAATTAGGACAATGAAAGAAAACAAACTTTTTGGCGTCCATTCTCATGACTATACTGGCTTATGTATAAGTATTAGTAAAACAGGTTGGTTTTTAAAGCTCCATGACGTATCATATAAATAAAATACAGCATTTTTATATTAAACGAACGAATTAGATATTTTTTAAGTTTAAGTAAACGAAATGACTTAATTTGTTAAGAATTTCGACCTCTAATATTTATTTCTTAATTACTCGTATATCATTCGCCTTATAATATTATAACTTCTATGATTTGTCTAACTTAGATACTGGTAGCTTCATAAGTAATGTTTCAATGTAAACCGTTGTCATCGCGATGTGGGTTCCTCTCTTGCTTACCATCAGGCTGGGAGAAGCCAATATACTGTGCTACGATATATATAAAAAAAAAACCGACTGAAAAGCACAAAACTCAAGTTGCTCAACATAAATAATTCTGCAGTCAGAAAAGTCCAGGGTTCGGCGGTAAAAAACTAATTGAACAGAAAATATAATTTACATCGGTGAAACTTTTTCGCTGTTGGACCATCTGTTGCTTCGAGTTTGATATGGGGCTGTGTTGCAAGCGATAGTATTTTGTGATTTTATAGTCTTAGATAGATATATAGATACACTTTATTGCACACAAAATTTACAGAAATTGGTTTTACAGACATATTCAAGTACAATATATCTTCTTCGGTCTTATTGCTAGAGAGCAATCTCTTCCAGACAACCTTTAGGTAGAGGAAATAGTAGATATCGAGAAACGGGTACGGCTGTGCAAAATGTTTATTGAGAAAAATACTAACTGAAAATATAAATACCATAACGAGATTTATATAAAAAAATACATAAAAAGAAATAAAACTATAATAAATTTATTATACGTAGGGTCTACAATTAAACAATACATACCAGATATCAAAGCAAGAACATGACACAGGTTCCAAAAAGCTAATGTTTGAAGAGCAATTTGGTACGCGTAGCAGTTTAAAGTAATATGAACTTTAAAGTTGCGCGTCTGAAGGTTGAAAAGTAATTGAAAGTATATTGCAAGTGAACCATCTCTGTTAGAATACTATGTTATAGTACCGTGCGCGGCAGTATTTTAGTAACTGTTGCGGCATTCGCCTTAGCTTATGCCTCAGACTCAACTGTTGACCCAGCAATGAAAGTGATCCCTTGCTAATTGAACGATTTACGACTGTATAAAGTGTGATTCCGGCCCTCACTGAAGGGTTGTGTGTTGGACGAAATAAATTGCCAAAGGGCCTGACGTAGGCTCCCAACTTGATAGTCTTCAATTGAATTTAGGTTCCTATTTCACAATGGGCAAGGTACCGGAGGGTATAGTTCAGTGGCAATTGAAGTAAGAGGTAAAATGAAAACACGCGAAAGTAAATTGTTATGTTTCCTTTTTGTGACGTATACGTTTATATTTCGATTGTCTTGAAGAATAGTTGCCAGTTCGTACGTTAGATTATATGTATAAGTTCTCTGTGGTTCTATTAATGGAAGGAAAGGCGGTCGACGTGACATTCTCCCGGCCCGAGAGATGCGCGGAATTGCGCGTCTCTCAAATGGACGAGTCAGTCACCGCCGAAGAAGTTGCTGCAGCGATAGCAAAAGTGGGGGGGGGGGGTGCTCGAGGGAATCAGTTTGCTCAGGTCCAATCCGTGAGGCGGGAAGAGGGGCAGGGGCATGCTGGGTGCGCTGCCCGATAATGGCGGCGAAAAAGCTGGTGGAAGTGGGCCGGCTTCTAGTGGGGTGGTCGGTGGCACGAGTGACGTGCTCGAATATATTAACTATTGCTTCCAGATTTTCTCAGAAGAACAACGCTAACTTTCATGATTAAGATAAACGCTGTCGGTTCCATGAGCAACTTAAAATCAAGAATAAATACAAATATATGACAATATCTCATACATTGCTCTTAATATGTGGTTAAGCTTAAGCACTTGTGTTACAGAAGTCAAAAACTACGACGGTACCACAACACCCAGATCCGGGATAATACAGAAAGTTCATTTCCTATTTTGACGCGATCGGGGATCGCATGCGGAACCATTTAATTAGATAAGCTATTTGATTTTGTATTAACGTTAAACCCCAGTTTTAACCCCTTAGGGGGTAAAACGGAAACGGTAATTTACAAAAATCCTTTCTTAGTGGTCCCCTATTCTATAAAAGGAAGCCTAATGCAAATTTCAAGTTTCTAAGCTAAGGCTTTGAAACTTCAAGTAGTTTAGACTCTGCGGTGTTAGGTCAGTCAATCAGCTTTTGCTTACATAGATTAAAAATAACGCTCCTACTTCAACTAATATTTTTAAATCGAGAATTGTTTCTTACTTATCAAATTTACTCTTAATTACCTTCATCTGGGTGTAACAGAATCCTCGATTTGCAAAATGACAACAAGACTAATTGACGCAGCGAGCTCGTGATTCCATTTCACAGGTTAAAAGCTGTTGATTTAGTAACGAAGCGAAGGATGAATTAGCGAGTTCCGAATGTTTATAATTGGTCCCGCTGTCCATGCGGAGCTGAATTAACTCGCTAATTAATGGACAATTTGGGAGGAACTCCGTCTGTTTGGAGAAGTGTTATCTTGGGGTAAAGCCAAGTGGCAGTTTTTAATCTTCGATTTCATTTTGATAAGTTTACTTACGATGTTTCTTTTTTTAGTACTAGATTATAAAGTAGTGCTGAGTCATAAATTGCATTTTTTTCTATTACACAATCGTTTAGTTTCATTTTAATTAAGTACTTTATTTAACTTTACTTATTTATATATTTATTTAATTTAAAAACTTTATTGCACAAATAGGTACAACAGGTGGACTTAATGCTATGGGCATTCTCTACCAATCAACCCTTGGGTCATGCAGATAGTTTGTATATGGGTGCGGTAACAGGGGAGAAAAAAAAGAAATCATTTTAAACAAAAATAAATTAAGCATTAAAAATAACATTACGGTATCTTTTAAATATACGATAATAATACACATACCACTTAATCACCACTTAATTAAATAAGCTATTGATTTCATACTATTAACGTTAGTTTTACCCCTTTAGGGGGTAAAACGGAAACGGTTGTTTTCAAAAATCCTTACTTAACGATCTATCGCCTATAATAAATTGCCTATAGCGAATATATCGCCGTTGTTGTTTGCTCTGTTAGAAAGTGCAAAAACACGAGTCTCATATTAATGTTTAAAAGCAGACGGACTAAATTCATATTTTTAGTTGCCTCCTGCTGATGAAATTGTCTTTCTGCCATTTCATAATCCTTCCAAGTTTCCGACTTAACTCGAATACCCGTATAGTGTATTGGCCAGAGCTTTAAACGCAAGTACCGGCATCGGAGAGACTCAAGACATTCTGCACACATAAAGTCCCGTGGTCCAGCTATTCATTGTCGGCACTTAAACCAAACATTTAAGGTGCTTTCTCACTGGGCGCGAAGCAGAAGAGTAAACATTACTCGATTTTTATAATTTTTATATTGTTTTAGGCCGCGCTAGGTTCAGTTGGAAGAAATGATAGATAGATATATAGATATTATACTTTATTGCACAAAAACTTTACAGAAATAGAAACATTTTATCTTCCCTTGCGGTGCGGGAATTGAACCCACGACCTTCACGTATCGCGCGTGCTGCTCTTTCTAATATTATTATATATTTTTTCTGTTTCTAATATTTAAAGTTCGCTAGTACGGCGTATAGTACTATAAAAATAATAAAATCAATTTACAGAAATAGCTTTTACAGAACGATTATAGTACAATTTAGGCAGTCTTACCGCTAGAAAGCGATCTCTTCCAGACAACCTTAAGGTAGAGGAAATAGTAGATGGCGAGAAATGGGTACGGCCGTGCAACATAAATACAGTTTTTATTTTAGAATTATATTCGTAGTATAACATGATAAACATACATAAACTCATAAATATATAACATTGTATAAATACAAATAAACGTATTTAACATATCCATACTAATATTATAAATGCGAAAGTAACTCTGTCTGTCTGTCTGTCTGTCTGTCCTCTTTGTCTGTTACTCTTTCACGCCTAAACGGCTGAACGGATTTTGATGAAATTTGGTATAGGTATACGTTGAATCTCAAGAACGGACATAGGCTACTTTTTATAAGAAAATAAGGGGGGATGGGGGTAATACCACCTTTGAAAGTTTATATGGAAAAAAGTTTATTTTTGAAGTTAGAGATATGAAATTTGGCACAAATATAGATATATTTCGAATATAAGGGGAGAAAAGGGTAAAACTGACCATGAAAGGATGTAGTCCACGCAAACGAAGTCGCGGGCACAGCTAGTATCAAATAAAGTAAAGAGTTTTGACTCAAAAAATAACAATAATAATGCTTGAAATGCTTGCACGATAGGTGAAAGTCGTGGTTTCTAGTTTGTTGTTCGTGATGGCTTTCTATTTCTTCATAATACTTAACATTACTGTTTGGTCAAACAACAGTTTGCACTTTGTTTGTAGTTGTTGCAGGCTTAAGCCGCATTTAATTTAGATGGACCGATTTGTATACGAACGAGAATAATTTGTCGATCTTCTAATTGAAGATTATCAAAATTCATTTAGTAGTGTAAAATAAAGAATTAAGATTTACCTCTCTCAACAAGAGCATTTACGTGTAATGTTAAATCATTGACGAGAAATCGTGTGTTATGTAAATATTATATAAATTTTACTTTGCGCGCATTAACGTATGATTTAGCTGTTTCCATTATGTCAGACAATTGATGTTACAAGATGTATCAAGATATTACAGTTGTAAAATTAAAAGGGGGTGGGGCATGTCAGGTAGCCTGGCACGCTTCAGCTGCGTTTTTCGCGACAAGTTGAGTCGCTTGGTGCTAGGCGCTGTAAGGGAGCCTGTGTAGAATCTTCTAGGGATTCTTCCGCCTCCCCCACAACCGCGCAGCGTTGGCCACCGAGAGGGTTTCAGTCGGTGCGAGCCCGACACACCACTCTCTGTTCTCCGCAGAGAGTGACGGTGCGGTAGGCATAGCCACCTTGAAAAAAAAGGCCATTAAAAGTTATAAGCAACTAGCTGTGCCCGCGACTTCGTTCGCGTGGACTACATCCTTTCATGGTCGGTTTTACCCCTTTCTCCACTAATATTCGAAACAAAAAGTAGTCTATATTTTAATCCAAGTTTCGAGCTATATTTGTGCCAAATTTCATATCTCTAACTTCAAAAATAAACATTTTTCCATATAAACTTCCAAAGGTGGTATTACCCCCATCCCCCCCTTATTTTCTAATAAAAAGTAGCCTATGTCCGTTCTTGAGATTCAACGTATACCTATACCAAATTTCATCAAAATCCGTTCAGCCGTTTAGGCGTGAAAGAGTAACAGACGGACAGTCAGACAGACAGACAGACAGACAGACAGACAGACAGACAGACAGACAGAGTTACTTTCGCGTTTATAATATTAGTATGGATGTATAACGCCATATTACACGCGTATCATAGTGTGTTAGCGCCTTTAGCGTTCGCTGTAACTTGAAATGTTGGTCAATTTATTGGTGCTGAGGGGCAGTTAAGTTCTGGTAGCTGTAAGTTTTAAGTCTTCTGATGGGAGTTGTAGTAAAAGGCAAGTTGTATATGTAAAGACAGTCTCTAATAACGACTTCCTATGATTTAGTTCCTATGAAAAACATATCTTTATTATAATGATTGCAATTTTAGCTTTGATTTTCGCAAAAATTTTGATAGATAATACGAGTATCTTATTGTACACGATAGACAAAAACGATGCTGTCTCAAATTTTGCTTTTCAATTTAGTGACTTTTTGTGGACTTTTAAATTGCTTTATAAATTACAGGCACCTTTTTATTGATTTGGGCGATAAAAATACTGACTGAGCCATAAGTCGCCCGAGCTCAAGTAGCTCACTTATTAAATTTGTGCCCAACTTTTAACTTTATAACGTTTAATTTTATATTTAAATTCATTAGCTGATAGTCGCGCAATTTCGGGTGGCAGCGCGTTAAGCAAGCTAGACATTAGACACCAAAGTCGGGACACATATAGGCATTTAGACACGAGTCCAATAACGCATACAATTTTGTTACATAATTACTGATACATTGCATAGGCTACATTCTGCCCCATAAACAAAACAATCATCTAAATATATTTAACTTTTACTTATTTAAAAATGTAAAAGATGAAGAAAACTATAAGAAATTCATAAAATTAATAAAACAATTTCTAATATTCGAAGCCTATTATGACATCAATGAATGTTTGAAAGATAAAATATAGAAAAGATATTATAAAAAATATAAACAAAAAAAAAGAATGCAGAGACAGATTTCATATAAATTGTTAATCATAACTGCTTTATAGCAATAAAATAATGTGCATATATTTCGAGGGTTCCCTGGTCAAACCCGATAAGTGCCAAAAACATACTTCTGAGATAATCGATGTTAAAGGTTTGTAAACAGTAAAAGTGCATTTTAATAAGTAAATGTCCACAATTTTGAGTTTTATTAGTAATGATATTTTATAAAGATTTAGTTTTCATATTTATTTTACTTCTTATGCTTACAGTTTTGCTGTAAAAAAATTTTTTTTGGTAAAGGGTGCCGACTTATTGGGTTTCACCTGAGAGAAAAAAACGATTTAATCACTTAAGTTTTTATTAATTCCAAGCAAAAAAACAATTGTAATTATGTTTGCATTAGGTTATTACTTACTTTTATACTCTTTTTATATACTTATTCATTGTTTAAATTTTGAGGATAATTTTCATTTAATGTTCTATCCAGCTATGATTTTCTTCGGGAATGATTCGTTTCATGTACATAGTTTTCGACCGATTAGGCCCATCAAACTACCGCCTTATTACCATGACCTCAGTGCTGTTCAAAGTCATGGAACGGATTATCTATAACCGGTTGGTCTGCTACCTAGAGGATCACTCCTTAATTAATGATCTCCAACACGGCTTTAGGCCGAAACGATCGACGGTTGATCTTCGAGCGTATGTAACGCATCTCAGGGGGGAGACAATTGCCGAGGCATTTGATCGGATCTGGCACAAAGCTCTTTTTTCCAAGCTTACGGCATATGGACTACCCACACGGCTTTGTGACTGGATTTCCGGATTTTTTCGTGACGTAGAATTCACATCGTGTCTGACGGATGCGTATCGCAGTTTATGCGTATTTATCGCCCACCCTCTTCCTTCTACATATAAATGATATGCCACTGCTTGGAAACATACATTGCTATGCTGATCACAGTACGGTCAATGGAAGAAACCTTGGCTGGCCTTCGGCTGGCAACGCAGTAATGGAGAAGGTACGGAAGAATTTTGTCGCTAAACTGGATCGGGTGTTGAGCCTCATGAGCCAATGGATTTCAAATAACCAGGTCCAGTTCAATGCCGAGAAAACCCAAGAGTGCGCATTTTCGACAAAAACATCCCGATTCCTTCCGATCCTCATTCATCAGGGTACTCCCCTCTGCCTGCGTAAAAGTAAGTAAGCATGCTTGGCATGGATATCCGCTGCAACCTTAATCAAGATCAGTACATCGAGAGTTTCATCTGATTAGCATCCAAAAAACAGGGGATCCTGAAAAGAGTGCGTTGTTTTCTCACGCCGGACCAGCTTTGTCTTTTATACAAGACTCAAGTCAAGTCCTGTCTGGACTACTGCTTGTATCTCTGGGACGGTTCCGCCAAATACCTTATGGATGGTCTTGATTGGTTACAGCAAAGGGCTGTGCGCATTATCAATGGCTCCTCCCAGCCTAATGGTAAGCAAGAGAGGAACCCAAATCGCGATGACAACGGATTTGATATCAAAATATCCTATCCGTTAGCATCGCCATACTGGCCCGCAAGATGTTTCTTCACGCTCCTTTTGAAGGAATCCATGTCAAAGGAAGGAGGAAACACATGAGCCGGCAACGAGTTCCACTTCTTTATGGTCCGGCAAAGATAAGAGTTACCGAACTTTTTGGTTCGTGATGGAATATTTTCCACGGTGAAGCGATGACATCGTTGGCCGGCTCGTGTGGTTTTGTGTAGGAAAGGAGAGGGTGGGATAAGAGAAAATAGTTCCTCGGAACACTCCCCATGATAAAGCCGATAAAAGACACTTAATGAACCAACGTCCCTACGTAGTTGAAGAGGTTCAAGGTTCCCAGTAACCTCTTCATCGTTAATTATGCGCACAGCCCGTCGCTGCAACCATCCATCCTCTTATTCATACGTAAAAAGTGTTAAATTATTTCAAAACCTTGTAATTAAAAGTACGTTAAACAAAAATAAAAAGTAAGACGTGAAACCCAATAACTTACCTTCAATTAAAAATATTTCTAAGTACGTAAATAAATAAAATAAAATAAAATAAAATAAGCCTTTATTGCTGTTTTCTAGTTTACAATATTGTGTGTTTAACTTGCTACTCTACTTTTATATAAGATAATAATACTAATCAATTTACATTTTATCATCGGCAATCGGGTTGTTGCTTGTAACAGCTTGTCCTGCGACAAAGGCCTCCTCTAAAGATTTCCATGTTTCTCTATCCCTGGCTATACGGGTCCATTTGGCCCCTGCTATTTGTTTTATGTCATCTTCCCAGCGTTTATGCTGTCTCCCTTTACTTCTTTTGTTACCCCTTGGATACCACTCCGTTATTAGTCTGGTCCACTTTTCTTTTTCTTCCCGCAACATATGTCCTGTCCATCTCCACTTCAGTTTCTTGCATACATTATGCGCATTGTTGAATTTAGTTTTACTTTTGATCTTTTCCAAATTTACCTTGTCTTTTCTTTTTACCCCAACGACACTTCGTTCTATGCTGTTCTGGCAAACTTTTATTTTATTCGATAATTGTTGTGTAAGGGCCCATGTTTGGCAGCCATATGTTAGACAAGGTAGTATGCACATGTTATATACAATTCTTTTACTTTTTAATGACATTTCTTTATTCTTCATTATTTCGCTAAGGCTCCAATACTTTTTCCATGTGTTTGTTATTCTCCTGTCTATTTCTTTATTCATGGTGTTGGTTGGGGATATCAACTGTCCCAGATATATGTATTCAGTTACATACTCAATCTCCTCACCGTTTACTCTAACCGCATCCAAATCTTTAGGCTCAGCATTAGTCATTATTTTTGTTTTGCACAAGTTCATTGTTAACCCCGCTTTTTCACTCTCATCTGATAATTGTTGCAGCATTTTTTCCAGACCTTTTGAGTTTTCAGAAAACAGAATTAGATCATCAGCAAATCTTAGATGGTTAAGTTTATCGCCGTTTATATTCAGGCCCATATACTCCCATTGTAGGTTCCTAAAGATCATTTCTAGTACCGCTGAAAATAATTTAGGTGAGATGGGGTCCCCTTGACGGACTCCTCTTTGAATACTAAATGACTCTCCCGTGGTTTCCAGTTTTACTTGAGCAGTACTTCCTGAGTAGATGGTTCTAAGAGTTCTGATGTATTTAATTTGAACACCTTGACACCTAAGTGCTTCCCAAATGTATTCATGTTCGAGCGAGTCAAATGCTTTTTGGAAGTCAACGAACCCTATGTAATATATTTTATTGTATTCTTGATATTTTTGGAGGACCTGTCTAAGGACATGAATGTGGTCAATTGTCGAAAACTTGCTACGGAAACCAGCTTGCTCCTTTGATTGATTTTCATCAAGAGTAACTGCAATACGGGAAAGAATAATTTTGGAAAACACTTTATAGATGTTAGACATTAAACTTATCGGTCTGTAGTTGTTTATGTCCCCCTTTTCTCCTTTTTTGTGAAGTAGTACTATCGTTGATTTCATCCAGTCCGTGGGTATACATCCAGATATGAGTATTTCGTTGAATATATTTGTCAATATTGGAGCTATAGCGGATGCTGCACTTTTAAGTAGTTCATTTGACACTCTATCCGATCCTGGAGCTTTGTCTAACTTCTGTGAGTTTATAGTACGTAAATATTGTAACCTAAATTGGTTAGAGGTAAAACCCAATAAGTTCCCTATTCTAGAGTCTAGATGATGCTATTTCGTTTCAATAAACGGAAAGTATAATTATTTTGTCAAAATTACGTGCAATGCAATCAAACGAAGGTCGACCCTCGCGATCCTGTCGCCACCTGTCTGATGCTATGCCTGCTGTCATATCTACTTAACGGGTTCTTCACCAAATAAAATTACAGTCCAATGTTGATATCTGCTCGTGCGAGTATCCGATAAGTATGCTTTTCATATGTCATTTCGAATATTAGCTTGAAGTAAAACACTATAAGTAGTACTTATTGGGTTTTAGCTTAATGATTAAATTTGTTTGCATACTTAATATTATAATAGTAAAACCCAACAAAATGTGTTGATGGATTTTAGTTTTAAGTAAAACCTCGTTAATTCAGAATTTCCCTGGTACCAAAACCCAATAAGTGCAAATAACTTGTCTTACCTTAACTCACTTAGTTTGATTTCCTAAAATATATTTGTCTTAAAACCCAATAAATATACATTATTGGGTTCTTCATCAAATTAAATTTAAAAAAAAATCCTTTAAATATACTTATATTGTTTATGTATGGTCAAAAAGAAAAAAGTAGCACTTATTGGGTTCTTAGTGAAGCGTATCTTTGTGATAAATTAAAACTCGGCTTATTGGAATATACCATTAGAAAGAGCAAAAAAAGTACATCTTAACTGCATTTATAACTAAAATTCTCAATTTTTGTCACTTATCGGGTTTGACCAGGGAACCCTCGATTTATTTATTAATAAGATGTTATATATTAATAAATAATATATATTTTTTCTTTTAATTTTAAACCATTACACAAAAGAACGAGCGTCCTCTCTTTTCGTCCAGGTGCTGTGCCCTAACAGGGTCTGATGTATCTTTTACTTTGTAAATGAAACATTATTATGCAATAAAGTATTGAGTATTGAAACTAAGAGTGACTGACTGACTGACATAGTGATCTATCAACACACAGCCCAAATTACTGGACATATCGGGCTGAAATTTGGCATGCATAAAGGTAGTAGGAAAAGGTAGGTATCCCCTAAGAAAGCATTTGGTTAATTTTAACCCTAAGAGGATAAAGTAGAGGATGAAAATTTGTAAAAAAACACATATTTTCGACTGATTGAACTGAAATTAAAGATTGGAACTACTATTAAAGACGTTCGCTTAAATAGAATTTTGATAAATTCAACCCCCATAGGAATACAATAAGGGATAGTGGAGGATGTAAATGTATTAGTGTGAACCTATCAGTACCTAATGGAATGAAAAAAAATATACAAACAAATTAGTTCTAATAACTAACTCCGCGCGTGCAAAGTCACGGGCGTCCACTAGTAAATAATATACACTGGTCACCCTACAATGGACGAGGGTAGAATACATCATGTATTTATATACATGTTCGGTGTATCAATTTAAACATACAACCTAAGAGAATTGGTCGCTTGACCTTTTTCGTCGTACGTTTTTCAATGTCCTTTAAATAACAGTCTGATTTGGGCTTCATCGAGTTTCTAAGTTAGTTCTCGTGAAAATAAATTTGGTTGTCGCGGTACAACGGTTTGGAAACGACACCAATACAAATTTAATAGGAAAAAAGACAGAAATATATTATCACAATAACTTATACATACACAACATGAAACAATTAATATTGTTCTTAAAGTACCTTGAGAGGCTAATTGGGTTCCACCTCAGTAAACACTGCTACGGCATATTTCTGCTTGGAAAAATAACTTCCTTACGCAATCAAGCGGTATTAGAGGTGTTAAAATAATAAACGAAAACTATTAAATGATGAGAAATTACTGTCCAATGATTTATCCCATACATAACCATTTCAGGTTCAAGTTTGAGTATTAAAGTAAAGAATTAGACTTGTAGTTAAATACTAAACAGTAGCAGTTATATTTTTTTGATTTTATGGTAAGTAACCAAAGGACTTGTGTTACAGAAAGTAGAAGGAACGACAGTATCACTCAGACCCCAGATAGTGTGGAAAAGTTCAATTCTCATACTGACCAGACCGAAAATCGAACCCAAGACCTTGGAGATGGTGCGTTACCAAAGTCCAGTTCAATCTATTCCCGGCTATTAAGGCCCTAAGTTGTGAAAAATTGACGAACATTTGTCTATGATGAGAATTAAATTTGTCACGTCTAACACTTTTACTTACGTGCACTATATTAGTATCGAGATAATATAGAAACGGTCGTTTCTCATACAGACTAGACCGAGAATCGAACTTAGGACATTAGAAAAGTCATCAAAGTCCAGTTCACTTGCCACTTGGCTAAGAGGGCTACTAATGCCCGGCTTCAATATTTGAATAACGATCCGTTCTAGTAACGGATAGTAAGTAATAAATTATACGAGGCGTCAGCTAAAAACATGACAGCTGGTATGGAAAGTAAATTATGAACGATATTAACCACTCGTACAGGCCTAGCATGCGCACGCGAGTAAATTTTATCGCGCTCTTAAGAAATGTCAAAATCAATGCGTCAACTGCTGATTGGCTGAAAATACAAGTATGGTGTATTATCATCCAATCAATGGCATAGAAACTTTTGTCATCTCATGCGAGACATTTGACGGATTGCGCATGCTAGACCTAGTAGTCGGTTAGCGAAAAACGGATAGACATTATTGACACATTACGAATCGTAAAATATTATTTAAATAATTAATTTAAGAGAGGTAGGGCATAGCGATTTATCGCTCGAACTGGAGCAGCCCGACTGGTGAAATACCTCCACCTTATAGAAGACCGCAGCCAAATAACAATCACTTCTGTGTTGTTGTGTTTCTGCGTGTGAGTAAGGTTTCCAGAGCTCCTGGGGGGTGCTGCGATAGTAGCAGGGGTCAAGCCTTCAAGGTAAGGGCGATAAGTCCAGTAACAGAATAATTATGCTGTTCTTATCACCCTTAAGGTAGGACCTCATTACCACTTAACATCAAATGGGATGAGGTCAATCTTGAAGAGCAATATAAAACAAAAAAAAAAAATATTGGACCCGGGCATTCATGATAATTTTCAAGTTTAATCAGAGGCTATCTGGAACAGCATGGGCTAAGATACAAGCGGAGGGAAACATTGATCCGAGTAAATTTTATTAACTACTGAGTTTCTTGTCGGTTCTTCTCTGTAGTAATTACCGGTAATTTTTGTCCAAAATTTAATAAATCAATATATAATGGACGACCTCTCAAAATTGACGACCATTTGTGATGAGAATTTGATTCGTCTCGTCTATAACACTTTAATTTATGTGCACTATAATAGTCAGTTCAGTCAGTTCCTTAACTTCATCAAGCATGATCGATTTAAGCAGGACTGACAAAACAGTCTCCTGTACTAAAGCTCAAAACATTGTTCGTGCAAAAGCGCTTAAAGTGGCAATGCAAGCCAACTCTTTATTCAAATCGCAAGTCTTATTCAATTTGAGATGCAGTTTAAACACAATTTAGTGCCGTTACACTGGCTGAATCGCAACCAAATATTTTTCTTCCGACCGCAAGCGTGCCAATAAATACACCAGGGGACTGAACAGATTCCGAAAGAGCTCCGTACATTTAAAAATAAAAACGGTACCCTTGTAGGATCACTGTCACTCGAATGTGCTTGTCTTTCCGTCAATCATAGCTATTTTGTTTCGTAACTACTGAGTATTTATTTAAAAGTTATGTAACAAAATGAGTAAATTTGCCCATAACCTCGAGAATTGCAAAAAACTCTATTTTTTTATTTAGTTCTATACGTTTTTATTCCATAAATTGCATTAATTATATTTGTTAAACTCCAATGACAATATAGTATAAAACAAAGTCGCTTCCTTTTGTCTGTTTCTATGTATATTTGGCTCTTCAAAACTAGGCAAACGATTTTGATGCCGTTTTTTCAATAGATTCAGTTGTTGTGTGTTCAAAGGAAAGGTTTTATGCATACACCTGTTTCCCGCGACTTCGCCAATGTTATTTCATTGTTATTATCCAATAATATAAGATATACTCTCCTTTTTTTCTCTTTTTTATTTATTTTTTAAATTGTTTTTCTAGTATACTCTTTCTAGAAATTACATGCAATAACTCTTTCAGTAGTTTTTACCTAAAAAGTAACAAATGTAGGTCCTGATCTGAATATTTTTACAAAATATCACTTTGATAATATTAGTGGGATTAATGCATATATTAGTATTTAAAAGTTGATGAATTCATTAGTATTGTGCCGACCTACGGACCTACGACATGACCTACAAGTCGACACAAATACAGCGTCAGCAGAATTGGCGTAGTAAACAACGCTCCATACGTAATGCGTGACATCAATATCCTACATCGCGATATCAGAGTTTTCGTCACCACTAAGTATATATACAACAAACCAAGATTGGTAGTTGGGCCTTGGTCCCCGAGCAGATAACACCTAGCTCGGCGGAAGTACTTCCACTTTTAGTAAAGAACATACGTTCCTTACATTGGTTACGACATGACCTACAAGTCGACACAAATACAGCGTCAGCAGAATTGGCGTAGTAAACAACGCTCCATACGTAATGCGTGACATCAATATCCTACATCGCGATATCAGAGTTTTCGTCGCCACTAAGTATATATACAACAAACCAAGATTGGTAGTTGGGCCTTGGTCCCCGAGCAGATAACACCTAGCTCGGCGGAAGTACTTCCACTTTTAGTAAAGAACATACGTTCCTTACAGTATCTTCTTTGCATCTATGCGAAGTTGGGGTCACTAGTAGATCTACAAACTAAACTAGTCATTTAATTATCGTTTCATGATTATAAGTTACTAGCGGTTAGCCCCGACTTCGCACGGATTACCGGATTGGACAATTGGACAACATCACATACATTGCGCTGATTCTGTGGTGAGTAGCTAAAGCACTTGTGTTACAGAAACATATAGATGCTATTTAAATACATAGAAATGTAGGTTTTTTTATTATATATTGTAAATAAAAACTTTCCTCTTGAGTCACACTATTTAAAAAACAAACCGTATCAAAATCCGTTGCATACTTTTAAAGATCTAAGCATACATAGGAACATACAGAAAAAGCGATTTGATTTTATACTAGTTAGTGATTATCTTAAACATAACTGTAAGGCCCCTCTCAGATTGTTGGCCAACTAAACTTTAACTAAATCACAAACCATGACCAGCGAGCTTGTTTAAGATAATACGAAACAATTTCGTTAACCAGGGTGACTTGGAGTTTGCGAAATTGCGAACGAGCATTGTACTAGAAGCGTTATCATTTGATAAATCTACCAAGTTGAGGTTAAGTTTTGAACCCGCCCGATAAGCGATTCATTTGATTAATGCATTATTCTATATAAAAAAAATACTCCTTTTTTAGTTTGTATTAATTTAATAAATGCGAAAGGTTTGAGATGATGTCTGGGTGTACTTTGTTATATTTCACACAACAACTTTACTGAACGTCTATTTTGTATGATATTTTAATTTCAACCAATTTCAATCACTTCTGTGCTGTTGTGTTCCTGCGTGTGAGTAAGGTTTCTAGAGCTTCTGGGGGGTGCTACATTAATAGCATGGGTCTAGCTTTCAAGGTAAGAGCGACAAGTCCAGTAACAGCTTAATAGTGTCGCCCTTAAGCTAGGACCTCATAAAAACGTTACATCAGGTAGGTTGACGGCAATCTTAAAGTATAATATAAAAAAAAGAAGTGATTAGTAAAGTTGCATGAAACGGCTAGTAACCAAAACTTAATCTTCATAAATAAAAGGAAAATATCATTCACATATTCATCATGAAATTTCAGAAAGCTAGGTAGGTCCTTACAAAACCTCACCCCTAAAGTGGTAGAACGCTGGTTGGCAGTTTGTAACAAAGTCCTGTCCCTTTAAAGATAAGATGAAATTTAAAATGCATGCGATGTTTAAGGAAAGAAGATGTATGATTATTTCTAATTAGCTGTTTTTTTTTCCTCCAATAATTTAGCTTTTAAAAATATAATAAACACCACAAACAAAGTTGCAGGCAGCCTTTAGTTGTTCATAAACGCCTCGATGAAAAAAGTCTAAGTACCGGGTCACATTCTCGCGGTCCTGAGTTCGAATCCCGGATAGAACAAAACCACACACCATAAAACTAAGCACGTACAAAGGATTAACACAAGACATCTACCCAACCCAAAACTATTTAAATTTACTATCCAACATTCAGTTATCTGTGGTCGCGGGGATTTCCCGCGCGTAAACAAAGGATCAGTCGTTATATTACGGAACTTGCAATGGGGTGTCATTGTGGGTCTAAGGTTGCTTTCACACTGGTGCGGACTGAAGTATCACATAGACAGATACTTAGCACAGAAAAATTTAAAGAAATAGATTTTACATACACATTAAGTTCAGTTTAGGTGGTCTTATCGCTCGAAAGCAAGACAACTTTCAGGTAGAGGATAAAATAAACAGGGATGTTTTTAAAACACCAATGTTCTCGCAGGATTATTTTAATTACTTAGTTTATACTACTAACAAAAACTTTTGTGTTCGACGACGTTTTCTAATGTGCAAAATAAATTGCAGATAACCATACTATATAAATTGTAAAGAACCATTTTTTTATTTCGAAAAAGTTGTAGAAGGAAATTTGTTGGTAATAATGTAGGTTATGTAATCTTACAAAAATGTTAAGGTTTTAATAATAACCCTGTATACTCATATAAGTCCTATTGAAAAAGAAAAGAAACACAAAAACATGTTTGCTTCCGCGGGAATTAACCATGAAATGAGATAGATTTAAAAAAAAATTATACTGCCACATATCGTCATTATTTTATATACCCACTTTTTTTCCTAAATTTTCTTTGCTATAAACCTTTCGGAGCCCGAGACCTTTCCACCGAATGCAAAACCGTGAAAATCGGTTCGTGCGTTCTGGAGTATATAGTAGATGAACTCTGAATCGCAAACCAAGACCACAAAATCAGTTATAAAGGATTAATATAACACCCAACACTATTTGAAGCTATCCTACGTTCAGTTATATCTCCGGACGCTCGGATTTACCGTAAACAAAGGATCAACCATTTTACTATCGAGCTCACGACTGGGTGTCGATGCGACCGTAATCCTGGGTCTAATATTTAGACCCACTGGACATTGAGATGTAACAATAGACATTTGGATGCGGCCTAATGATTATATTAGTTGTGATACATTGTGTTTCTAACAGCCCGCTGCTTTGCACGCGTAGGTACTCTTACGGGGCGGGTCAGGAGTAAATAAAAAAAAAAAGAAGTTTTTGTCCTCAAAGACTTTTATTTGAATTGAAATAAGAACTTAGCAATTAATTAGTCTAAGCGCGACAGAGGTCCTATTCTAACGAACTGAAAATCCGTCCAAATCAATATGCGTTTCCTATTGCATTGACGTCAATTGTGATGATAGGTCAGCTATTTATTTTTAAAAGCTGACCGTGCATTTTCCGATATAACAGTGCTATAGCCGTTTTTTCACATTTTATACTGATTATTCGCTCCTAATTGGAAAATAAAAGCGAGAAAATTGTAGCTTATTTTGTCATTTTAGTATACATTTATATTCTGCACATCAAATAAATCTATGCTTATAAATTGGAGTATCTGTTTGTAATATTGAAATTACCGCTTTTTACTACATTTAGAATACGGTACGTACACCAAAAGTATTTTTTTACTATTTTTATTTGTCTGATGTATGTTTCCGTTAAACTCAGAAAGGGCTGAACCAATTTTAACGGGACATTTTGGCAGGTAGCTGATGTAATAAAGTGATTTAGGCTACTTTTAATTTGTAAAAACTTACTTTTACTTTTAGTTTTGTACTTTTAGTTTGCTCAATTGATTTGCTTTATTTATTCACTTGTTTATATATATATATTTATCATGAACCTATGTATGAATATTCAATTCTCGTGTGTAATTTTCTGCTATTTATGATTATTAATTTTGTTGTTATCCATACTCACATTTTTACTGTTACCGCACCCATAAACGTACTATCTGCATGACCCAACGGTTGGCTGGTAGAAAATGCTCCTAGCATTAAGTCCACCTTTTGTACTTTTTTTTGTGCAGTAAAAATAATATAATTAAAAATCCTTTAGTCTACGCGTACAAAGTCGTTTGTACTTAATGAATGCGGATGAGGAGCAAAGTGTTATCAGCAAAAAAGGTTTTAATCATCTAACATACACCCTGCGTTATATCTGGTCTTGCGGATTTTCCGCACGTAAACACAGGATCACCCTTTCTATTAGGGGTTTTGGGAGGGTGTCGATGCGACCCTAATACCGGGTTTAATACTTCTGCTGGACATCGGGACGTGATATCAGATATTTGGGTGCTATTCTGTGATTATGTTTGTGATACAAAAATAATAGGACAGATGGAATCTTGGGGTTGAGCTCTGTGAGTTTGTATAAATATTTGTACAGATAAAGCATATTCGTATTTATTAATAACCGTTTGCCGAGGCTTTGCACTTAGACTGTCCACGCTTCTCCATATTTCCCATTGATTCTTCATTTCTTCTACATAGTTGCAGTGTGTTGTTATATACTTTTAATATTTCCTCGATAAAGAGACTAGGTGTGACAAATCATTAACCAAAAATTAAAAACGTAAGTGTGTTACGATAAACGATAGAAATGTGGTTTTAGATAAAATAAATAATAATCACACGATTACCATTGATTTGTGAACACCTCAAAGTTAGAATCGAATATTTAGTATTTATATAAGATATTTTATCTTTGGCATCATCAGAAAACAAGGCACTTGAAAGCATTTTCTGCTTTAAAAAAATCTATTAAAACTTCTTGAAACAAAATTCCCGCGTGCAAAACAAATTATGTTTTTTGCAAACGGAAAATTAGGTCGTTGATTAGGTGAAAAAGTTAAGTGCTTCGTAATTAAAAAAAACAGATATTTCCTTCATCAATCTTCATTAGCGCTTTTGATGGCCTTATATAAATTTGTAAAACGTTTCTTTTGGTAATTATTAAGTATTTTATACCTTTAGATAAAACTAAATTCACGAAAGGAAAAAAATGTGTTGAAATATTAATTTATCGTTTACACGTTCCAAAAGTAGTTATGTACGAGCAGCATTTTTCGTTCATATATAACTGAATAGGTACCTCGTCACATTATGTTAACTATCTAACTGATGTAGGTATTATTAACTTACGAGATTTATTGTGACAAGGTACTAAAGTGTTTGCTCCATACAAAATATTGCATGTTTGTATTTTTTTTTATATTGCACTTCAAGATTGACCTCATCCCACCTGATTTTAAGTGGTAATGAGGTCCTAGCTTAAGGGTGACAAGTACAGCATAATAAATCTGTTACTGGACTTGTCGCCCTTACCTGGAAGGCTGGACCCCTGCTACTAACGCAGCACCCCCCAGAAGCTCTGGAAACCTTACTCTCACGCAGAAACACAACAACACAGAAGTGATTGTTATTTGGCTGCGGTCTTCTGTAAGGTGGAGGTATTTCACCAGTCGGGCTGCTCCAGTTCGAGCGATAAATCGCTATGCCCTACCTCTCTTAAAATATGTTCAAATTTATCGGTTTACAGGTTCCCTGTCCCCTGAGGCAAGTTTAGGGCAGCGGTACAGTGTTTCAATGTAATTTACCACTTCAAAAAGACCTAAGACCTTTACTTAACTATATTCAACTTTTATTTGGGAATTTGAAATAACCTTTGCATTGGGATTTGACACCAATAAGTATATAAGTACAAGCTATAATGCCGTTACGACTTTAGTTTACATTGATCTTAGTTTGGTGTCCACATTATCTCTAAAAAGCGATTTCAAAATGCTACGAAACTAATTAAAAGTCAGTGTGTTAATAAGTAAAATTGTCACGTCTTCATATAAAATCTTTAAACGACTCGTATTTTGATGGCTAGTTTAAAAGGGGCAGGCCAAAGCGATTTATCGCTCGAACTGGAGCAGCCCGACTGGTGAAATACCTCCACCTTACAGAAGACCGCAGCCAAATAACAATCTCTCCGGTGTTGTTGTGTTCCTGCGTATGAGTAAGGTTTCCAGAGCTCTTGGGGGGTGCTACATTAGTAGCAGGGTTGAAGCCTTCAAGGTCAGGGCGACAAGTCTAGTAACAGTTGTACTATGCTATACTTTTCGCCCTTAAGCTAGGAACTTATTACCACTTAACATCAGGTGGGATGAGGTCAATCTTGGAGTGCATTATAAAAAAAAAAATGTTTCCCATTGTACTAAACTTCTCTATTCACATTGACACGATCAATGATATTAGCTAGAAGCAATTTTCAAGTGAAGTGGCTAACCTAACCAAATAGCTCTTAGACAGTTTCCACATATGAAATTGATTCTCAATTACAGCTATCACCAAGGCCTGCCTGTTACGGGTATATTCAGCCATTAATTTGACGTTAAACTGTGGTTGATCAAAGGGTCCGTAGCCTATATTTAGCTAGGTACGTTCAAGACTGTAGATGGAATAAGCTGGAAATGGAATCTATGTATATATAATAGTACATGTCCCACACAAATGTCCCTGTGGTACTTTTGTAACTGCTTTGGGGCACCACGGACTTTCATGTGCTAAGAGTGCCGGCCGCCTCACGGCATGCCCCCCTCAACGACATCATCCGTCGGTCTCTTGCCACCATTAACGTGCCTGCTATTCTCGAACCTAATGGCATCGCCGGTGGTGATGGCAAGAGGCCTGACGGTATGTCTCTTATTCCCTGGAAGATGGGACGTGCCTTAGTGTGGGATGCGACATGTGTAGACACACTGGCACCGTCACATCTCCCAGGGACTATTAAGAGCGCGGGCGCAGCAGCAGAGGCTGCTGAAAAACTGAAAAGCACAAAATATAAAGATATTAAAGAAAAATATAATTTTGTCGCTTTTGGAATGGAAACTCTAGGTCCGTGGGGTCCTGACGCTTTGTCTTTTTTTAAAGATATTTCAAAAAGACTTATCAACGTTACAGGAGACCCAAAGGCTGGCTGCTACCTCCTACCTATTCTATTAGGCGAAATTTGACTAAATCATACTTTGAGACTCGCAAACTTTGACGACAATTTTGGTTTTCTATTATAAATAATACGAATGTTACTTTAATATTTTTATTTTTATAATATTTCGTATTGTAACCTCATCAACACTTTTGCTTTTTTTATTTTAAAATCCATATGCGGAGATTTGTAATTGGTATAGATATCTATTTAATGTAAACGTAGTTATAATATCTATTTACACTGTAAATCTTCCAAATAAATAAATAAATAAATAAATTCAGCGAGGTAATGCAGCCAGCATTTTGGGTACCTTACCACAGGGACCATCTTTGTTTATTTAAAATATTTATTTTTTATTTATTTTAGTTTAAATATTTTGTAAGTTAGTGTTATCTTATGTTTATTTGTTTTGTTTATGTAATAAAACGAACATATATTAATTTGAGAGAGATGTAGTTTCTCGATAGTAGATCCCACATCTACATATGAAACTTAACTTGAACTATCTAACTCTAAATTGAAAAATAAAAACAAAAGTAAATTAGTTTATTTCGAAACAGGAGCTCGAAACCAAATTAGGACTCAATGATGATTACTTAGTAAAATTAATTGTCTGAATTCCTAAACATAATGTTATATGTACATGTGACTGAATTTTGATTGGCTCTTGACTAAATTTCGACTTGAAGGGGTCTAAAATTTTTTTTACCACACTGGGTTAGTTCGAACAAACATATTTGAAAACTTACAATATGGCGACTCAAATCCGCCATTTTTTTTTAAATACCCAGTATCACTAGCACCACAAAAGTATGCTTCAAAGATTAAAATGAAGCAAACGCGAGATCCAAGTAGGGTTAAATACATACATACATTTGACACACTTAACCCTCTTTCCGAAGACGAGCGGTAAAAATGAATAAATTACAATGACCTTTTTCTCCATCTCCGCTTAAATTTGCACAGCCGTCTTCTCGAGACAAAGCCAAAAAACGCAAAGAATGGAAATCCTTGATTTATGAACTGTGGATTTAATTTATCACATTATAATAATCCTACTTACATTTCCGACGCGGCGTTGCTTCACAATCTCTGTCCTTTGAAAACAAGGAATGGATATAAAAAGGATACCGTATTTGGTTCAGCTGCGATTTGGGAGAACGTTTTTTGTTTTATTTTCTTTTCGACATTAGTTAATTAGAAAAAAAAATCAGTTTTTCAGTTAACACGTATACTACGTATATAATATCACACGTACTTATATAAAATCGATATTTTAGTTTTCTTTCATTTGTGTTTTAGTAATTATGGAGACAAAAAATAACTAAAATATTGACAGCATCTTCATCTGGGGTTGGGCGCAGATTATTTTTATGTGGCTGGCTCTGTATCTTCCGTATAAAAGAAATGTGATTTTTGCCCTTCTGCGATACTTCCACAGTGTTTTTTTTCAGTGATCCTTCAGAGCCTTTTAAATATCTCCAAAGCTCGAACTTGACCATTCTAACAGAATACTCGGTTCATTATACGAATAAAAGATTACTTTTTTAGATTGGCCCCGATCTTTGTAGCTGATCTCTTTGAATGTGTTTTCGATTAAAGATAACGAGGGTATTTGCAAACGAAACAAATGTACCTACAGGTTCCGTTTGGTCAAATAGGACGAGATTTATTTTTTCTAGGCTAGAACGAAGCTAAAAAGGGAGGTTATAATTTGACGAGCGTATATGAATGTACAGTCACAAGCGATAATATGTAAGCACTTGAACTCTTATGCCGTCAGTTTTAAGGTTCACTTTAGAAGGAGGTTGTATACATTAGAAAGAGGTTGTATACGGTCGTTTAGAGGTGTATTGTTCCACCTACCTTCTCCTTCTTCTTCTTACTCCTTTGATGCTGTATGTCCAGTAGTGTTATATTGTTGTGTTGTTGTGACCTAATTGTTTAATATTGTAACTATGATTTTTTTTTTCTACTTTTTCCAAATGTGTTAAGTGTATAAAACTACATTGTATAATATGTTAACTCTCTGTATTGTTTATGTATATTTTACTAGTATTTGTTATTTTTTCTTTGTTCTGTTTTAAACTTTTCTTGTTACTTTTATATTGCGCCACTCGCCACAAGGTCTCACCTGAAAACCAGCGCTGATGCAGCATTGCGCTGCAGCAGCTCATGCTGAGGCTGGGACCTTTTGGCACATAAATGTACCTTATATAAATACAGAAATACTTACTATATGTACAAAAGTTGTGTATCTATGTGTGCCAATAAATGTTTTTTCTTTCTTTTCTTTCATTAGTGCACGCGACTGTATGGTCAACAGCACGTGTAGGTAACCACTTGTAGCGCGATATTAGCTCTTATGAGTACGATATAAGGGCGGTGCAAAGATCAAAGTAAGTCCGACGTGCTTTTGATCGTATGTATATTAACTAGTTCCTTTATAACTTCTAAAGCGTTACATCTAAATACTTATGATATTTCAGATTATTTGATTAAAAAAAAAAATTAGTTATTCAATGAGTTAAACTTTTAAAACACAATAACAACATATTCTTGCTAAAACGAATAAATAAAAATTGATCATGATACAGCGTAACAAAGTTCAAGGCTGTGTGTTTATTTCACAAATCGCCTTTATGCTAGAATCTCATTCATAGCTTGTATCAGACAAGATTGTATTCATTATTCTTGTCACAATAAAGACCCAGCACATCATTTTGCAGCTTACTCTAAAAGCGAAAAAAATCGCAAAGTGAATTCCTTTGATTCCCCTGAAAGGGTTGCGGGCAAAAAGCTTGTATCTACAAATTCGCTATTTGAGAGTCGGTCCCCGGCTTTTGGGTGACAACTAATTTTATCACGGCTGGGTGTTTGTGAAAAGAAAGGTATGTTAAGGCGTGGTACCGGGAAATGGGAACTTGTATTACCGCGCCTTTTTAACCGAAGACATCGGATTACAAAATGTTTGCAGCTTGTTATGCTACTTTAGCGGTGTAATAAATTTAATCTCGGGCAGAAACATTTTAGGGCGATTTTGTGAGTGTAAAATTTTTACGACCTCCGTAGCCGAGAGGCAAGCGTGCCGAACTTTGGCGTCGCGCCATCTCTGAGGTTCCGGGTTCGATCCCCGGTCGGGTCAATATGGGAAACGAACTTTTCTATATTGTCTCGGGTCTGGGTGTTGTGGTACCGTCGTTGTTTCTGATATCTGTAACTCAACTGCTTTAGCTACTTACCACAGGATTAGAGCAATGTATGTGATGTTGTCCAATAATAATAATATTATACCTACATCAATAAAACTTCCAATTAGCTCCTGAGCTTGAATAAAATAAAAAAAAATCTTATAAAATTATCAAGTTCTCAGAAAAATGGTGTTTTGTTTACATAATAATATGTAGTATGTTCCATTTTACTTAATCATAATTAGCTTTACGAAATAATAATGTAAAAAAAAATCTGTGTCCTGATGATCACTTGTATTTATTGTGTCCCTTAATTTAAAATATCTTAAGCTTCTAACTTGATTTTCAATAATTTCTCCCATAGCCAATAAGACCGCCTAAATTGTATTTTAATTTGATTGTAAATCACTTACTGCAATGTTTCGTGCAATAAACTCAGTGTTTAACGATGAAACTTATTTTTTTATGTACGAAAACTTTTGTCCAAGACTAGATGTTTCAGAAGAGAATAGCATTGCGGGGAAAACTTTTGTTTCAAAAAACATGAAGGACGCAGTTAATTGCGATCTTGGCCCTCTTTTTACCGTTCTGTTTGTTAAGAACCTTTTGGAGCGAACCTTTTTTCTTTGTTTAGGTTTTCATAAAAGAAACAATGAATAATAATTCATTCACAGTTTTTATTTTAATAAAAGGTATATTACTCATCACTCAATAGTCTGTTGGAAATATACATTTGGGTCGCTTATGAGAATAATAAGCTCTTTCAGTGCCTTTGTTGCTTACGAACTTTAAATATCATCATGTTGTAGTTATTTTAAAACTGAAAATTATAAAAAATACTAGCTGTTCCCGCGACTTCGTTCGCTTGGACTACATCCTTTTATGGTCGGTTTTACCCCTTTCTCCCCTAATATTCGAAACAAAAATTCCAGTCTATATTTTAATCCAAGTTTCGAGCTATATTTGTGCCAAATTTCATATCTCTAACTCCAAAAATAAACATTTTTTCTAATAAAAAGTAGCTTTTGTCCGTTATTGAGATTCAACGTATACCTATACCAAATTTCATCAAAATCGGTTGAGAGGTTTAAGCAGGAAAGCGTAACAGACTGACAGAAAGACAGAGTTACTTTCGCATTTATAATATTAATACAAAATATAAATAATTAATTAAGATAAATAATATATAATATATATTCATATATAAAAGGGAAGTAGGGACATTAGTAGAGATGGTAAAAAACGAAATAGTTGATCTTAAATTTAACACAAGTGTGTCTTTGGAAGAGTTTCGGAACCGGTAAAAGCAATTTTGCATTGTGTTCGAAGTCAAGTCAAAGTCAAAGTCCATCTTTTTTATTCATGTAGATTACATTA
This sequence comes from Glyphodes pyloalis, assembly GCA_037074685.1. Lineage (NCBI taxonomy): Eukaryota > Metazoa > Arthropoda > Insecta > Lepidoptera > Crambidae > Glyphodes > Glyphodes pyloalis. The sequence goes on from JAYKKO010000019.1 coordinate 11,544,408, forward strand.
GTAATAGGTACTTATGAATCGTCTCTATACAATGCAAATGAAGCTACCTCCGGTTCGGAACCTATAACTACCGAGAAGATACCGGCAAGAAACTCAGTTCAATGACTATTAAATATTTGGCATGTAAAATTTATGTAATGAATACACATTTTACGACTCTGGAAACACTTCCATCCACCTCACCTCACAGACAGACCCCTCCCGCGCAAACTATTAGATTTAAAAATAAGTGCTATAACAATGTTCAATTCCATTTATGAAGACCTATCCATAGAAATCTTACACGTATTAATTTGAAGACAAAACAAATTTGAATATCAGTTTTAAGTATAAGCCCCTAAAATGTATCCTATTTTTCTATTCTTGTGAAAAATCTTAAAACGGTTCACAAACGGTCTTATAGTGACAAACGGACGAACAAACAGACATATTATGACGAATCCACAAGGGATCCATTTTTCGCCAATTAGCTACGTAACCTTAAACATTAAAGTCGCGTCTTTACCTTCCACCTCCTTTGTCGACAGAGCACCCTGGCCATCCTGGACAAGCTGGACATTGACAGCGAAAAGCCATCAGAAGAAGAGATCGCCAGGCTCTTCGGCTACGAAGAAGCATATTTGGCGGGGGAGCTCGGCCTCTGGCAAAGGCTCAAGCCGAAGGTCTGGGCGTTGTTCGATGAGCCATCCAGTTCGCCACCAGCTAAGGTAATGTTTTTTTATTTTTTTATATTACACTTCAAGATTGACCTCATCCCACCTGATGTTAAGTAGTAATTGGTCCTCGCTTAAGGGTGACAGGTACAGCATAATAAATCTGTTACTGGACTTGTTACCCTTACCTTGAAGGCTTGGCCCCTGCTAATAATGTAGCACCCCCAAGAGCTCTGGAAACCTTACTCACACGCAGTAAGGTCTTCTGTAAGGTGAAGGTATTCCACCAGTCGGGCTGCTCCAGTTCGAGCGATAAATCGCTATGCCCTACCTCTTTGAAGAATTTATCTCCTAAGTGTTTATCATGTGCTCAAATCAAAACTATATATTATCAAGCTGAAAAGTTGGTTTGAACGTGTTAATTTCAGAAAATACCGGTTTGATCCGCCGCGGCTTAGCACGCGTACTACAACTATTATTCTCGTTTTTTCCCCATTTTTCCCTGGTTCTTCACTCTTATTGGTCACAGCGTAATTTTATACAGCCTAAAGCCCTCCTTCATAAATTTTCTATCCTACACAAAAATAATGTTTCAATCCAAACCAGTGGTTTCCTGAAATTAGCGCATTTTAACAAACAAACTATTCATCTTAAAAATATTAGTATAGATGGCAACTATATATACACTAGAGCTGCCAGCGACTTCGCCCGCGTTATGACATCTCTCTTCACACTTAAAAATAAAACCATCCACCAAATTAATTCGTAAACTACTGAAATAACGCTAGTGGCTCTCTCAAAGCCTACTTGTATTTAATCGTATCGTTTCTTGTCTCAATCTGCAAAATCTACCTGATTACTGTTTTATAATTTGACATTGATAAGAAGTTCATTAATCACGTATAAGTCGGCTTTTACGCCTACGTATCGCTTTGTAGCGTTATTTTCCCCTTAAGATCCCCTTTCTGCTACTAAGCGTAAATAGCGTTTTCTTAGAAAGTAAGTTCAATAAACCTCCGTGAATAAGAGACAGATATCATCTGTGGAGACTGCGCTTCCATTTACATTCATTTTTCATTTAAAACTACAAAAGCACTGCAAATTCGTGCCAAAGCTCATATTGCACTTTGCCGTACTAGGAGACTGGAACTGGTCCTAGTGAGGTTCAAGAAATATCAAGTGACTAAAGGAAAATATCAAGTGATTACCTGCTTTGATACAAGCGCTTTTTTGTGTTTCGATGGATGACTTCCGTATAGCCGAGAGGGCCATTTGTGAGGTCTGGGGTTCGATTCCCCGTCGGTTCAATTCGAAAACGAACTTTTCCATATTGTCTCCGGTCCCCTATTGTTGTACTGTGGCGTCGCTGTTAATAATAAGACCAATGTATGTGATGTTACCCAACATATATTTATGTGGGATTAGTACATATGGAACTTTGATTTTGAAATATTCAGTAACTGCTTTAAAAACATTGAATTTTTACAAATTATCATTTAAATATTATGTTCGATAATTGTTAAAAAATTGTGGAGTGAATATTTTAGCTATACGATTAAAATTGATGAGAAAAGTTTACAACATTTCATTACAACTTTACAGACTGAGTAAATACTGACTTTGGTTAACATCAAAAATATTTAGACGAGTTAAACTGTTTTAGAATATTTATTTAAATTAAAATACTTTATTGCATAAAAACTGTACAGAAATTAGTTACATACAGATACAGAGACAGTGTTTTGTGATTTTTGTAGCTATTCATCACAGAAGTGGAAAGTAATGATATCTTTCTTAGACATTATTCATTACTCACAAGCTGTGCCCGCGACTTCGTTCACGTGGACTATAGGTTTTTTTTCATACTTTCATGCACCTATCTCCTCTAATATTCGTAACAAAAAGTAGTCTGTATTTTAATCTATGTTTCCAGCTATATTAATGCCAAATTTAACTTCTCGCACTTAAAAAGTAAACATTTTCCCATAGTAACTTTCCAGGGCAATATTACCCCCACCCCCTTATTTTCAAAACAAAGTAGCCTATGTCCGTTCTAGAAGTTTAACGTATACCTAAACCATTTCATTAAAATTGGTTCAGTGATTTAGGCGTGAACGCCGGACAGACAAACAGACAGACAGAGTTACTTTCGCATTTAGAATATTAGTATATATATGATTTTTTAAAGGTACTAAATCATCATAAAACAAGTTTTGGTTTCCACAGCAAAAGTGCTTCTTATTTTAGTATTATTCTGTCCTTTGTTTACCATTAATATCCAAGTTAACTTTCATTATTTAGCACAGACATTATAACCTATTTAGCTGACAAACATCAGACCTATATAAATACCCGTCAATTATCACCAGACCACAATAAAATAATAAAAACAGTCTGAAACGCATTTCGGTACGTTGTTGGAAGATTAATATCCACATTTTAATAAGGTTCAATTAATGAATTTATAAGAGCACAAAACTCCGCGTCCAGTTATTCGGCTTCTTTAAAGCTGCTTTGTGTTTTTAATGGCAACCAGATATTCTGACTCGTGACTGATATAATTTGATGATAGAACATTGGGTTATCGTTGCTCTAAAGTGTTTCAAGTATAACATGGCAATTGCTTCAAGGCACGTAGAGTCTAAATATCAAACATCGTTTATATAGAACATAATTTCAGATCACCTTATCACACTACTGATGATCATTGTTGATATTTTACCTGCTAAGCCACACTGAAATCAAAGCACGCATAATCTGTCACTATAAGAAAGCTGTTATGTCAACCAGTCTATTAATGGCGGTTTCAAACAGTCTCACTCTCAATCCTCAAAGTATAGAACTACATGGTGTTGCATATGTTGAAATAAGTCTAAATTAAGTATTTCACCACTAAAATAATCAAAAAACCCATTTATCAACATGTTAATGACATCATAAGAAGAACAAAAACTAAAATGACGGATCCGTACTGGTAATATTTAGATAGTGCCACAATTGTCACTTGATATCCCGCACGTGACCGGCGTCCCAACACTAATGTATACAGGTTTGGTCATTAAGAACTATCTCCAATTCTGAAGTGATCGCCATCTACATCCGGAGGGCAATTAAGGTTACGTCTGTCTGTCTGTGCGTACAAATACAGGGATTGAAGCAAAGAGGATTTGCATGTGAATTGTTTGTGATGTTGTTTGGATAGGATTGTGGTTTTGAGTGAAACAGTTATGGTAAGTTAAATGAAAAATAAACGGGTCATGTCTTAACTGGAAAAATCATTCGTTTATTTATTTTTGATAAGACTAAACTCAACGACCAATAAACATTCTAAATATATGATTTGGAACATATTTAATACTAGCTGTGTCCGCGTTTTCGTTCGCGTGGACTACATCCTTTCATGGTCGGTTTTACCCCTGTCTACCCTAATATTCGAAACAAAAAGTAGTCTATATTTTAATAGAGCTATATTTGTGCAACTTTCATATCTCTAACTTAAAAATAAACATTTTCCCATATAAACTTTCAAAGGTGGCATTACCCCCCCCCCCCCCTTATTTGGAACAAAAAGTAGCCTATGTCCGTTCTTGAGGTTCAACGTATACCTATGCCAAATTTCATCAAAATCGGTTGAGAGGTTTAAGCGCGAAAGCATAACAGACAGACAGGCAGACAGACAGAGTTACTTTCGCATTTATAATATTAGTAGGGATATAATTATTATAGATTGATTAAACTTAATGCTACGAGCATCAAACAATATGAGTATATTATTACAATAAATATATTCCAAAGACATAATTACATGATAAAGCATAGTAAATCGCTCATTCTTCATTTTCCTATAAATATGTTCAAAAAAATTCAAAAATTATTTATTCCATCATAAATCATTTTGTACATGAAATAAACAAGGGTGTTTTCTGTTATTTTCTTTTTTTGTGTCCATTCCTTTATTATTATGTTTAACCAATGGCTGTCTTTTGATGTCTTTAAGTAATAAATGTTTCTTACTTTATTTCTAAATAATAGTTCTGTATACATTTTAGGTAAAACATAATTCGAAAATAGTATAAAAATAAACAAAGCTAATTCACCAATCTACAAATTCTGAACTAAAATCTTAGGAGAAAAACAAAATAATACAAATATTGATTATAAACAGTCCCTTGGTCAGGGATTGTAGATTTATCAAAGCAAATAGGCAGAGTTCTACAAAACTAGCTGAACAGTTTGTCTACAGGATCAGGGGTCTGACCGAAGATGATTTTCGATCATAATTGAGGTCAAACCCCGGTTTGTATAAATTAATATAAAGAGTTCGAAATTGTTAGTTAAGAAACAGAATTTTAAGATGCCAAGGTGCCTTTAATTCCATGTTTTTAAAACATCACTGCAACGGGAGATTATTTTTTCTGTTTCCTTACGTACTTAAAGTTGGCTAGAAATATCATCAGATTCGATTCAGAGTTCAGAAACAAAGCTATCCATGGACATATAAAATTATATATATATTTTTTAAATGCAAGTTAATTTGGATTGGAAAATGTACTAGAATTTATTGTTTCGAAGTTTTACGCGAGTTCACTTCTTCGCACAGTTTCCTCATATAACCTTCTACTTATCATAATTTTTTATTTATTTATTCAAAGAAAAACAGTACATTTTCTTGTTTTCTAAAAATTCGACGGACTTATTAGAATCATTTTTTTACTAACCAAATATAATACCTATTTTATTGACATTAATAAGAAAAGAAAATATTTCACAACTATATTTTACGTAAAACAAACAATACACTGAAGTTCAGTTGTAAACCCTATTCACAGCCAATATTGCCTAATAAATAAGTCTACATCAATTAAGCCTTGAATTGACAAAACAAAACTCATTTCGTTCCTCATCAAGTAGCCTCATTCAATACAAAGTTCTAAATCTAAACTTGCCGGAGCCCTTCTTGAAATTTCATGAATACTATTTTATATTTTATATGTTTGGTGAAATTGATTTTGTCAAAAACATATATATTATTGAGGCTGACATTAGTTTTGTATTTTTAACGCATTTTCAAATAGTTCTAGTAGATTCATTTATGAGAGTTCCATCTATTTTTGACTTGGTGGCCATTTTGATAAATTTTATTGACATTTATTCCGAGAATCTTTATGTGTTTAAACTCTGGTAATCACCAGATGTTGGAATTACGTAGAGCTATTTAAGCTCTTTACTGATTTCACACTATGAAATAATAATGTGGATATGCCTCAAATTCCGAGATTAATTTTAAAGAGCTGAAAAATTACGAGATTTATTAAATATAAGAGTTGTTTACATTTACACAATTACAACCTCTGCAGCGGACCTTTGCTAGATCAACAACATCGGATGTCCGAAGTTGCAAAATTCTAATGGGCACATGCCATATGTTAACACTTTTGTAGTACACACAACATCGCTTGTGAGAATTAATGAATATAACAGCAGAAACATAAGACACTTCCTGTTTAATTAACATTGTGACAACCTACGACATACCAGACCATACCTATAAGTCGACACAAATACAGCGTCAGCACAATTGGCATAGTAAACAACGCTCCATACGCAATGAACGATTGGCCAATCATAACATCGATCCTACATCGCGATGTCAGAGTTATTGTCAACAAAACCAATATTGGTAGTTGGGCCTGGGTCCCCAAGCAGATAACACCTAGCTCGGCGGAAGTATTTCCACTTTTTGTAAAGAACATACGTTCCTTACAACATGATTGTCCACTTATAATCCCTGAAATTACAATTAAATTAAAATTAAATAATTCAAACCTCAGATGATGACTCTTAATTGACTAAATTAGATACGTTCGTTTTTATAAGCCCATACTGGTAAAACTGTATGTTTAAATAGAAAATATTTATTAATAAAAATGATTTCATTACGTTCACTTAATTGGAAATAAGTTGAAAAATTAATAATCCCTAAAACATTAAGTACTTAAAATACCGGTGCTCTGTTATTTTTTATTTGGAACAAGATATTAATGGCTCAATTAGGCCCCTTTAAATACGGATTTACTTATCAAAGGAGCTATTAAACAAGCCTTAAATAATTTACTGAATTTTAATTTCAATCTCTAAATTTAAATGAATTCGTTGTTGCACAAAAAAGTTACTACGTTTTCTCAGTTGTCACTCCCACTTTTCTATCGCTTAATATCTCACTTTCTCTTGGTATTGTGGTCAGTCGTTGTTGCTGATTTTTGTAAAGGATTTTTCCTACTTACCACAAGCTCAGAGCAATGTATGTCCAAAATTTTTCTCTCTTTAAATATATATCTCTATGTTATGTATGTCTACTCAAACATAAGCACTTACTTTTTATACAGCCTTTTTCAATTACGGCGGATCTTTAGTAGCCAACTGTTCGCTCAATAGAACTGCTCCGTACTTCTTTCCGGAACAACTTACTATCTTATCTACCGACTATTCTAAGAATATCTTATCCAAGTCCATTAGCCGTATTCATTCCATCTAGGTAGCAATGTCTCTACTGATATATTATTATGAGCCGGCCTAAAAGGTTCCTTTTGTCTCTATTTAGCGCACCCTAATAAGTTCCAGAGATTAATGATTTGACTAATCAGAGAGATGTACCTTGTGACAGCCGGACAGTTTTGCAAATGGCCGGCCTTCGCCATGACTAGGGCAATTTGTGAAATTGCTACTGATGTCTTACTTTTTTCGAAGCGGCTAAGTTTCATGTTAATAGATTCAAAAGTAAACGCAGTTGGGGCACACTTTTTGGAAATATGGTTGAAAAATTACAAAGACTAGGTAGATATATATCTAGTAAATGAAAGAAAAAAAGAAAGAAAATTTATTTATTGATCACTACATACAAGATACCTACATGTTTACACAGGACAAAACAACAAGACAAATAAGTTAAAAACAAAACAAAACTCCATGATAAGGCTTTCGCACTAGCATAGGAAACCCGTCATAATAAACACTAACATGTTTTACTGTTTCTATGTATTTGGACCAAGTAGAAAGTTTAGGAGAAGACTAATTTCTTTACCGACAAACAAAACTCCTACAAATAAAAACATCTACACTTAATTACTCACTACTATCCTATTACCGTATTATTGAATTTTTGGAAATCCAGCTCATATAAAAATGTTTCTAATTATTAATCATGAAAAAGCATTTTAATTGTTTCACCAGTTTTGTCCGAACATTCGAACAAAGTAGGCATAAAAATGCTGCTACCAAAACTCGGAAATTCCTTCGTCGCCATCAAACTGTGTCGTCAAATTGTTTGCGACTTCCTCTCATTTAATTTCCCTTCATCAAACGCAGCTCCAAATTGTCTTTTGATCTTAATTTAACGTGCCAACTCTCAAATATCGCCGCGGCTATTTCGCCAGAAATACATCCACAATAAACTTCATTTCGCGAAACAAAGGTTCTTAGCGGACCCGTAAAAGACATCTGCCGAATGCTTGTAGGCAGAGAGATAAAGACTCTTAAGGCGTGACGATTGTAGCCCAGCCAAAAAATAAAATAAAAGAAATAAATATCGAACAACATTCAAACATAGATTATTTCAAAGTGAGTAGTTAACTTAAATAAATGTTTTAGAAATAAGTACCACATTTTATCTTTTTTTTATAAACACTGAGACACAGACAAAAAATGCGTTCATCCCAAATGTTTAATCTGGATGAGAATCGAATCCAGAAACCTTGGTTTTATAGCAATATAATTATTCCTACGGAACAGAAAAATATGCATTACAGAGCCAAATGTGCACGGCTAATTGAATATATGTCTTAGAATTTTTTAAAATTAAACTATAGGCAGTTCGATATTGAATATCAGTAACTCACTTTCAGGAAAATTTTGGTAAACTTTAAAAAAAATTAAGTGAATAACGTATTGCACAGATATTTTGTATGCTCTAAATGCAAATGCAACCGATTCTACCAGAATATTATGTAATTTCATTTATGAAATAACTCATAAAAACAAATAAAAATATTTATTAATAACTTTAGAACAGTCACATGCAGTAATAAACTAAAAATATGAATAACAAAAAATCTTCGCCTTTCTAAAAATAACTAGGTTCAGCCTGTATTTTAGGATACCAGATTAAATTAAATTAACTTATTTACTATGCACTTAGTACAAATGTATTTCTTATAATTATGTGTAATTGTAGGGTGAATGATTGTATGAGTGTGACCAGACTCCATTAGATTCAAGACCTGTTAAGCTTTTAACATTATTATAGGCGCACTAACAGAGCCTTTAAGTTTAAATAGTAATCGTAATTCCATAGAAATCGTAGCGTAGCTCTTGGACTATCAAACGGCACAAAAGGCGTAAATCAGAATGCAGGCTGTGCCTTAAAAAACAAAACGCAATGGTTCATTCGGAAGGACCTGCTCTAAGTCTGAAATATTACTAGTGGCGTAGAGATGTGGATGGGTGGCTAAAATGGCGCTCTTTGGCTAGCCGATTTTATATTGCGGTTCCAGAATAAACATAAAAAACATTTTACTATTATAGTTGCTGGCCACAACTTCAGCCACGTAAAAGGAATTAATTATGTACGTTATAAGCAAGTTTCTTCCCATTAAATCAGTTCTTATTGCGTCCAATAGTAACAAATATCTTTACTTCCATAAATGTTCAAATGTGAAAAGGTTTTGTTATTAATTCAGATATTTAATTATATTTTACTCAGTGCCATTGCCTACTTCTTTCATATTATAATTTTGGGGTCAAATCAATCCTATAAGTATGTTTTTCTTGTATGATATCTGTCTGTCTTCAAAATTTCATGCACATTTATTCTGTTTTTTAGGTAATTACGCTTCCTTGCTGTTAAGAGCAGGTCAATATGATCTCCACCTCCTTGCGTCGTATTCCTCACTGCTGAGGGTCGTGACCTCCCTTTTGCATCACTTTCACCCGTATGATTTCCCTCCAACTAATTCTGTCTCCGGCGTCAACGTCAATATGATACATTATTCTAATTTATGATCGATGCAAAAAAATAACGAATTATATAAGTACATAGGAACTTTAGGATTCAAATTACATAGCTTACACAAATTATCTATCACAAATGCAAAAAGTATAATTTTATTTACCAAACAAATAATGTTGACACTTGACAAAAAAATATTTCTCCACCATTAATTTTAAAACCGTAAAAATCAGTAAACTAAACTACGAAGTTACTTCACGTCCGCAATCGTATTTGTCAAGTGCAACATTTTATGTCAGTGGCTAGCAAAAGTACAGCGCTGACTAATGGCCCCCAAGTGCAGTCTAATTTGTTCAGCGCGCTCGGACGCCACTGGACATGTACAGTTTTGACTGTCTTTGCCATTTCCATTCCCGCAATGTTCAATTTGTTAGAATACCTCATTCTCTTGTAGGTATCTCCGTTTGAGCTAGAAAATGCTTGTGTTTGGAGAATAAGTAGAGGATTTATGGAATAATATAATATTTGACGACCTCCGTAGCCGAGAGGCGAGCGGGCCTGACTTTGGCGACCGCCATCTCTGAGGTTCCGGGTTCGATCCCCGGTCGGGTCAATATGGGAAACGAACTTTTCCATATTGTCTCGGGTCTGGGTGTTGTGGTACCGTCGTTGTTTCTGATTTCTGTAACACAAGTGCTTAAGCTACTTAACACAGAATCAGAGCAATGTATGTGATGTTGTCCAATATTTATTTATTTATTATTTATTTAGTTGATATTATTTTTAATTTGCACTTTAAGTTTTGCTTGTTAAGCTTCCGTACCCAAAAGGTGAAAATGGGACCATATTACTAAGACTTCACTGTCTGTCTGTCCGTCTGTCACTCAAGAACGGTTATTAAACGTTTAACGGAACTACTTACTGCCCGACGTTTCGGTTCAGTTCCACCAACCGTGATCACGAGCAGCTGAATCAGTCAGTCAGTAAGCTCGTGAGCATAGTTGGTGCAACATAACCGAAACGTCGAGCAGTAAGTAGTTCGTATTATCTACTAGAAAATGTTGTCGCATTTTGACCCGTTAACTAATTTATAACGCTATAAACTGAGCGGTGACACTTAAACGTCAAACGGGAAATCAAACAAAAAATCGCCAACGTGAATTCCGTTGTTAGATTATCACAATAAGTCGTGGCTACACTATTGGAAAACGTCATCAAGATTATTAACAGCATTTCCCGCTAGTGTCGCCCCAGCATAACCATTTTTACAACAAGTCAGAATTACAGTATGTACTAAAGTGTTTAATATTCATTCACCCATTAAACAGAAATTAATATTTGATCACTTTCACAGACGTACACTTCCGTCTGCCGATCCAAACTTCTAATTTCCGCTTGTAATCCCAGATCTGTTCGTCCAACCGAAACGTACCGTCCAATCACTATTCAGTTCTTGCTCGCGATATCAATTCGTTCAATTAGTGGAAAAGCCAAATTGATAATCTGCGAGAGAAGATTAATTAGTCGTTATTTAGAGCGTAAACGAGCCTGATTGTGAGCGGTCCGTGAGCGGAATGAGCGAAATGAGCGGAGCATCTATTTTCGGAGCTAAAATGGGGGTAGTCGCGCATTAAATAATTTAGCTAGATGTCTAAACGCGAGCGTGAGTTCAGCTGTTATATGATTGGTGATTAAATGTCACGGTGACGTGTCTGTCAATGTCATCTAAACAATTACCAATCAAATAGTAGGTGGACCTCACGTCTGCGTATCGTCATCTAGCGGATTCAAACATACGGAACAACACCGAAGTGATTGTTATTTGGCTGCGGTCTTCTGTAAGGTTTTCACCAGTCGGACTGCTCCAGTTCAAGCGTTAAATCGCTATGCCCTTTTTTCATATATTTTTTCTCTGCTTTCGGTGGCGGACAGATGTTATAAAGCCTAAAGCCTTCGTCGATAAATTTACTATCCAATACAAAAATATTTTTCAATTCGATTCAGTAACTCCCAAGATTAGCGCGTTTAAACCGTTTAATGGTTGTTTAAACAAACTAAAAAACTCTTCAGGCGTCATAGCTGTGTGACATCTACCGTTTAATTTAAGAGAGTCCTTATCCCCGAACCCGGTTTTTATGTATTTATGTTTATAGCTCTGCGGATTCTTATTTTGAGAAGTAAACATAATTTACTTTCAAAACGGTTTTCCGAGTAGTATTTTTTTAAGACTTCTGAAGGCAGAACACATGAATTTACGTTTATTGAAGGATATAAATGTAAGGAAATAAAGATTTTATAAATTGGGCCATAGTTTTGGTCCCAAGTGTAGGGTTCCATATCTCAAAAGGAGAAAATGGAACCCTTATATCACTGAGTTTGTCTGTCTGTCCAGGGTAATGTGCCGATATGCTTTTGATTGAATTGTTTCATGCAAGAATTACATTATACTTATCGTACGTGCCATTATACCTAGCGTATAAACAGGTGTCATCTTTGATCACTGGTCTGCTCCGTCTCACAAATAAATACTTAATATTTCTTCACTCATCAAAACAAAACTATGGGCGCTCTCTCGTCCATTATTTTTGCGACATGTCATTTTGTTGTTCTTTTTTAATGTTTTAAATAGAGTTTATTCACTTTGAATTGCCTTTACTTATTTCATCTCTTAGTTTAAAGTAGTCCAAAGTTCTAAATAATCACAAAGCATTAAGTAAGATACTGTTACTAATTTACTCTTTTACCGGTGTTTTCTCTGCAGATGTAGTTTTCAAACCAGCAAAATACTTTAAATTGTATTCAAAGATTCAAGCGTGTTATGTGTAACCGGACACACTTGAAACAGTAAATATTTATTTTTTAAAACAAAAGCACTACCAGTGACGTAACGAGTCCCCCCCCCCCCCCGAAATGAAGTCTCGTATTATCTAAGTTGTTTTTTTATTATTGGCAGATGATAAAATACGCGTCTAATACTTTTTTAATAACTATTTAATAACCTGGCATTTTTGACCTAGTGCATTTTCCTATTTGTCAAATATCTGCAGATTTATTTAAACTTTAGCAACATCGATCACAATATTCTAACGCGCACATCTAACCGGTGCAAATCATGCAAGGCGGTGGCCATATTTCATCTGTGTCTGCTGATAACGGATACGTCCTGTCAGTGGCAGGCGCATGACATACTGTTTTCATCCTCAAGGTTCCGCAGTGTAAACGTTTTGCGTTACATTGAAATAACTGTTGTGATTGGTATAATTTGGTGATTTATAGGTTCATAGATATAAGTTTCACTTATAAAGAACAGTTTTCACTTAAAAATAGCTAATATACTATGAAAAACTTAGTATAAAACAATATTATAGATAACGATGGGTGCATCGCACATTGGAAAAAAATGTGCCTAATCTCCACAATTCTAATAAACTTTTTAATATTTTTATTTTAGAAATAAAAATGTGTCTAATCTCCACAATTCTAATAAACTTTTTAATATTTATATTTTATTTATTTCACTTTAAAACTAAAACAAATTGTTAATACCAACAATTTGTCTCACATTAACAGTCAAGATTAAGAAGATAAGCACAAAAAGGCCTGAATATGTCTTTAGACACGATGTGAAGAAATAAATGAAAAAAAAAAGATTTATTGTTTAAGATTAATTTGAATTAAACTTTTAATTTATCTGTGTAATATACATGTTAAGTATTAGCTTTATTAATAAGAAAAGGAATATTTGCGAGTATATGAAAAATAAATTCTCAAAAAATGTAAATTTTATAATAATTATTTGTAGGATACACACATATAAATTACATTTTTGTTTTCAATACGAATTTGTCCATGTTGTGTCCGATCAAACTAAAATGTGTATTTTTAAATAGTTTTAAAATTATTCATAAATGTGTAAATTATTTAGGCATTTTACTTCGCGTCATTTTTGGATGAATATAAGTGAATTTTATACAAATCTAAATCTATTATGCAATGTTTGCGTTACAAAGGAACATTCAAACATTCATACACATAAGAATTTTACAAAAATAAAGGCTATATTTAAAAAAAACGCATATTAAGCGGCGGTAACTAAAAATATTTGCAACGCTTAGACCAGAAGTCATTTTTCAACAAATCTTATGTATTTAAACAAATCATCATTCACTTACTCGGACGATTTACATTTTCTCGCCTCAGCTTAAACAAGAGTGATTGCTTATGTGTCAGCAAAATGACAAATTATCTTGTAAAATTCACTGTTGAGCGCAAGCTTTTTTTTCAAGCAAAAGCGGTAGCGATTTGGTATATCGACCCAAAACAAAATCCTTTTTTTTTATTACACTTCAAGAATGACCTCATCCCACCTGATGTTAAGTGGTAATAAGGTCATAGCTTAGAGGCGACAAGTACAGCATAATAAAGCTGTTACTGGACTTGTCGCCTTGACCCCTGCTACTAAGCAACCCCCAGGAGCTCTGGAAACCTTACTCACACGCAGGAACACAACAACACAGAAGTGATTGTTTTGGCTGCGGTCTTCTGTAAGGTAGAGGTATTTCTCTAGTCGGGCTGCTAGTTTGATAGCTCCAGATAAATCGCTATGCTCTACCGTTATTTAATTTTTTTAATATATGTCTCTCGATTGGGCACATACCGCTTTAAACAACAACATAAAATCAACGAGGTGTTTTAAAAGTGATGTGTCTGTCTGTGTGTTTGTGGCTCCCGTACAGATGAATCGATTTTGATTTTATTTTTTTGTTTGAGTAGTTAATTTAACCGTGAGTGTTTTTAACACAAAATGTTCAGTACATATTTTGACAGGATCCCTTAAAATGTTTATCAAATAAAAGGATTTGAGTAGCGCTATACGGTATTACCGATTGCAAAAGCAAAATAAAATGTAAAAATAAAAATACTGTACCTATATACGGTATAATATAAATAAATACAGGACAACATCACATACATTGATCTGATTCTGTGTTAAGTAGCTTAAGCATTTGTGTTATATAAATCAGGAACCACGACGGTATCACAACACACAGACCCGAGAAAATATAGAAAAGTTCGTTTTCTATATTGACCCGACCGGGGGTCGAACCCGGAAGCTCAGAGATGGCGCGACGCCAAATTTCGACCCGCTCGCCTCTCAGCTACGGAGGTCGTCAAATACTTATGTTTTAAGTTCCTGACACTATAATAATAAAGATTTTCAGGTCGACACATTGAAAGATTTCATCGTTTACTTTGTATTTTCATTTTACAAGAAAAACATTGTTATTGCAAGTTTCAAAAAAATAATGTAATTCTAAAAAATGTATTTTGCTACAACCTTTTTTCTTTTGAAGAGAAATGTAAAAAATAGCGCGAGCGAAAAGTAGGTTACGGAACCGAGTTTTACTCGCATTTTTTCTTTAAATAATCATTAATACATAGATCATTGATTCCACATAATACATTTCGAATCTTCACAAACCTCTATTCTCCTCAAAAAGCCATCCGATTCAGCTATTCGCTTATCATTCAGGCTATAGAATGGGGATATCTCGCCTGCACGGAACAACCAATGATTGATGACGTAGCTTTTGAATGGTACCTGTGCTTTCTGCCGAAATTAAAGAGCCGGCAAATGAAAAGTATGACTCGCGAATCCAAGGTTCCGTTTGTAATAAATAATAAATATTTGACAATATTACATACATTGCTCTGATCCTGTGGTAAGTAGCTAAAGCACTTGTGTTACAGAAAACAGAAACAACGACGGTACCACAACACCCAGACCCAAGACAATATAGAAAAGTTCGTTTCCCATATTGACCCGACCGGGGATCGAACCTGAAACCTCAAGAGATGGTGCGACGCCAAATTTCGCCTCTCGGCTACGGAGGTCGTCAAAAGAAGAGAGGTTTAATAATTATTAAGTCAGTATTTAGACTTACTAAACGTAAATTATAATTTTACGTTTAGTCAGTCTTCATACTGACTTCCGGTCGATACATTATAAATATTTAGTCTTTGATTTTACATTTTTAGACAACATAAAAAAACAATAAAAAAATATTTGAACACTTTTAGTCTTACAAAAAATATTTATTTTGCAATTACAGCCTGTTTATTACATCTTGAAAAAATACACAAATGAACAAAATTAAAAATGTAAAAGTTAAAGTTGAATAAATATATTATTTTTAATATGTTTTGCAATTCAACCTGTTTATTTTTTTGTAAGAAAAAACATTCAAAATTGTGAGGAGTGACCAGAAGGCTACGAAAATAATTCTTACTTGCATTTTTTTTAAATTATTATTAATTTATTGACCACTACTAGCTTTTGTTTGTGGCTTGGCTTGCATTAAATTCGTGGTAAAACGGTTAACCTTTCCTGATCTAGACAAATGAATAATCTGATTCACGCACTGACGGTCCCGTACAATAATTTACGCTCAGTAAGTCTATGTACAGTCGCCGTCAGATATATCGGAGCAGACAAAGTGACCAAATACTTCTAAACAGTTAAAAATGTCAAAAAGTTCCATACACTACAAGTTACCATTAATAGCTGAACATTGATTACTTCAGTAATATCTGAGCAGTAAGTTTATAATAATATTTATTTTAATTATTATTATATTATTTTTATCCATTTACTTAAGGGTCATGTCAAAGTGTCACGTTTAAGAGAGGCAGGGCAAAGCGATTTATCGCTCGAACTGGAGCACCCCGACTGGTGAAATACCTCCACCTTACAGAAGACCGCAAATAACAATCACTCCGGTGTTGTTGTGTTCCTGCGTGTGAGTAAGGTTTCCAGAGCTCTTGGGAGGTGCTACATTAGTAGCAGGGTTCAAGCCTTCAAGGTAAGGGCGACAAGTCTAGTAACAGTTGTACTATGCTATACTTTTCGCCCTTAAGCTAGGAACTCATTACCACTTAACATCAGGTGGGATGAGGTCAATATTGGAGTGCATTATAAAAAAAAAATTGTATGGTGATATTTTTCAAAATCAGTATGCACTTCATTACACTATCGGCCAAAATGTAAGACAGTTTGTCGACAGTCCCTCTCGTGGATGCTATACTCTTTATAAGCTCACATACTCACAAACACACAGGCACACTTTCTCGAACCAACATATTTGCACTTTGATGTCCTTATATAACCTTAATATATTGTCCTTTACTTAATATTATTTTAATTTTAATTTGTATATGTTTGTGTCTCCTTCATGTAAAAATAAAGTGAACGGATTTTAATGACATTTGGTAGGAAGAGACATACAAGATGATCGTTTAATTAGTAAAATTTTTATCCCGAAATAATCAGCAATCCATACTAATATTATAAATGCGAAAGACTGTGTCTGTCTGTCTGTTTGTCTGCCTGATTTTCACGCCTAAACCACTGAATCGATTTTGATAATTTTTGGTATAGGTCTACGTTGAATTTCTAAAACGAAAAAAGGCAACTTTTTTTAATGAAAAGGGGGATGGGGGTAATATTGCCCTTGAAAGTTTATGTAGGAAAATGTTTATTTTTAAAGTTATAGATTTGAAATTTGGCACAAATATTATACTCTCGAAACTTGGATTAAAATGTGGACTACTTTTTGTTGCGAATAAAAGGGAGAAGGGGTAAAACTGATCATGAAAGTATGTAGTCTACGCGATCAAATGCGCGGGCACAGCTATAATTAATAAATTTCAGCATGATTTGAGCTCTGCGTGAGAATAATCGTTAGTCATGGTTGCCTTCTAGTATATCCATTTCATATAAGGGCCTTAAAATATCCTTCATAAATGGGCTTTGATAAGATATTTAAGAAGATTCTGTTGGAGTATTATTCACGCTAAATGTATTTCTTCAAAAGTGTGAAAAGAGGCCTGTTATCTTGACTCGAGGAGGATCAAAAAGGTTGACGAATGAAAGCTGGATTTATTTACAAAGAAATGTTCAACTTGAAATTTTGACGTCACGGGAATAATTAATTTCTTGCTGCTACTTGGAACAGAAGTTTTTAGTGTTACTTTTTAATTCTCGACGCAAAGCTACGGTATGTTATAATTTTGATGTGTCTGTCTGTCCATAGCAATATAGCTCCTGAACTTATAAAACGATTATGTTTTGTTTGAAAAACGAATTAAGCGGGAGTGTCCTTAACTATTTTTGATAGAAATAAGTCTAAGATGGCCGCCACCAGATAAGGTGTGATTATACATTTTACACTTCTTCCTTAATATATGTATCAAATGCAAGAGATTGAATAGTAAAATACATTATAGCTATTTTTTAAGGCCCAATACGAAGAGAATTAGCGAAACTTCATGTATTTCTGTTCACTACAACGATGACCTCAAGTAATTCTAAGCATTAAATCACTTTTTGTACGTTTATTCAGATATTTTACAAGGTCGCCGCCTTCTTGAAATTTTAAAATAAATGAATATATAAAAATTATACCGTTTTTAAAAAATGTTCAAAAATGATTTCTTCAAATTATTTTTCTTCCAAAACTCTGTAAATATATATTTAGAAAAAAATATTTTTACTAAAAAATTTTAGGATTGTCATTCCAAAGGTCGCCGCCTTCTTCGTTTTTTATACAATCTATTAGTTATTAAAATAATTCATTTTAAACACAAACGCCTGATTAAATTGCATAATTCTTAGATATGAAAGTTTGCCGTTCAGGTGCTTCGATGTGTAGTGTTGACAGGTGACGGCAGTTAGTTGTCTATTTTGAAAATAGTAAATAAATTGGTTTACACGCGTAGTCTTTACGCAGCTCGAATTGCGCAAATTCCATTTTGAGATTATATTATTTGTAAAATACTTTTTTATTGGGAGGCTGCTTAGGCTGCATTTTCAGGGTTCCGTAGTCGACTAGGAACCCTTATAGTTTCGCCATGTCTGTCTATCTGTCTGTCCGTCCGAGGATAATCTCAGAAACCGTTTGCACTAGAAAGATGAAATTTGGTACAAATATGTATATTAATCACGTCAACAAAGTGCAAAAATAAAAAATAAAAAAATGTTTTTTAGGGTACCCCCTCTACACTTAAATTGGGGTGTGATTTTTTTTTTATTTCAATCCCAACATGTGATATATCGTTGGACAGGTATTTAAAAATGAACAGGGGTTGACTAAGATCATTTTTTTATATTTTTAATATTTTGGGAAATAATCGCTGCAAAAGAAAATAAAATTGTGTCCCCCCCCCTCTAACTTTTGAACCATAAGTCAAAAAGTATGAAAAATCTGGAATATAGAACTGCATAAAGGCTTTCTAGGAAAATTATTTTGAACCTGATGGGGTTAATCGTTTTTGAAATTTTTTAAAAAATATTTTTTTAACTAAAGTTGTAATTTAAGGATACTTAAGTATTGTGATGCTTTGAAAACTACGGAACCCTACACTGAGCGTGGACCGACACACTTTTGGCCGGTTTTACTTATTTACAATAGCCAAACTGATCATTTATACGTTTCTAGGCAAGTGAGAAACTCAAAAATGCAAATCGTCGACGCGCGTGCAATACCGCGTATGTAGCATTTGCCATAAAGATTAAAGTGGTCTGTTATTTCATATTATTTCAATCTAAATTAGAACTTACGGGAAAATGTCATTACGCGGTATTGAACGCGCGTCGACGAAATATCACAACCGAATCGGAAAATAATGAACAGAGTAAATGCAAACACAGAGACGGCAAATAATGTCATACAATTGTCATAGGGGTAAGATTGACCGCTTGGAGTTGTCTAGTAAGAATTAATACACTCAGGACCTTACCCCCACTATGGAGAAAACAGAATAAAGTTTTTAATTTTTGCAATTTTTACAACGACATTTTGTAAGACTCACAAGTACAATCATTTCAAAGTATGTACGTGAAGTTATTTTTCGTACGATGCACCAATTAAGAAAATGTGGTCGCATGTGGCTAAAAGCCAATCATAATCTTCAGTAGGCATCTGAGATGGAATTGACCGATCATGATCGCCATGTATACCTGTCGGTAGCAAGTTTGATGTCTTGAGAGCAGAAGATCTCTGAATTTAGCTAACTGAATGCCGCGACTGCAGCACTAATTCTGCTTATTATTTCAGTATCGAGGTTGCACTTGGGTGTTATTGTACTCCCAGGTAGCGGAATTTGTCAACCCGCTTCAACTAGTCCTCACCAAGTCTTCATTTCAGTGTCTCGCGACCATTAACGTCCATCGACAGCCATTCCTCTTTTTGATACTTATTTTTAGACCAAATTTTTGGCAAGACGGTAAAAATCGGACATGATTTGCTGCAGGGTTTTGTGGATTCTGCCACGAAACAAAGGTTTTCTACGTACAAGATCTCATTAATCATAGCGTGTGTAACACGTTCGTGCAAGCCCTGAGTGCGGAACCGGATGCGAAAACCTTTCGAAGAAGTCCGTGAGACATCTCTGACATCCAATGCAAAATACAGCGCGGATAGTGTAGGCTAGTACATACCCTTGCTTCATACCACAGGTGACGGGGAAAAAAGTCAGACTATTCGTCGTTGACAGAACTGCTCCGTGCATCATAGCTTCCCTAGCACCATCTAGAGAGCTTTCCGGGGCACGCCATCGAGAGCCTTCTCGAGGTCAACTCTTTTCTTGAAGATGACGCACTGAAAAATTAGCTTTGCACGTGCCCCGATCAGGCCAAAATCCAAATTGGGTTTCAGGCAGGTGCTCTTCGGTGTGTTTTAGGAGTACTCTGGCAAAGATTTTCCCAGGGGCTGATAATAGTAAAATACCCCGGTAAGAGGTGCAATCGATCAATGCGAGAAACTGTAAAAATGCTAGGACTTGGTCTTTTTCCCACAAAGTACAAAAAGGCTGCATATAGCCGAATGAAACCCGTCACCACCGGATTTAAGTAGTTGCTCTCCCGGTATCAAGTTGATACCAACCACGCGCTATTTTAGTTGTTAACTGACCGCAAGAACAATCTCAGCAAGTGTCAGCGGCTTATCCAGCTTAGCTAGAGTGGGGAGTTAGATATCAACAGAACACATTCAAAGTCAAGAGACCAGCGCACGTTGAGTAGAGCGTTGAACTGTCCCATCCATTACTCGAGCACTTTCTCCTTTGTTTTGAGAAGTCCTTCACCATTCGATGGTTTCAAAGGAGCTTTTGAAAAGGGGATCGTGCTAATCAACTTTCGAACCTCACTGTAAAACACCCCAAGCTAGTTTGTGTCAGGAAACCACTGCATGTAGTGAGCTTTGTCTTGCCACCACCGATCCTTTCCCAAGATAGTCGACGAAACTTCAGGTTACTCTCGTCGTATTTCCACAACACTTTCAGGTTGAATTGCTCTGCTTTGTCGATTGCGCTAACTATGATTTTATCGTTTTCAACAAACCAATTTTCATGTTTTTGGTTGTTAGCCCTTGAGTGAATTTAGCCGTGTCTAAGATATGAGAAGATATAGCCAACCAGCTCTTTTCGATATCACTGCTCTCAGGGCTTACAGACGGTTAACTGATTGTTAGCGCTTCAGCATATGTCTTCATTGTCTCATGATTCATAAGCCTAATACCGTTTAAACATGCAGACTTGGATGGACCGGATCTGCGAGGACGCCGGAAGCAAAGACGTAGTTTTATAACGTCAAGTCTGTGGTCAGTCTAGCAGTGACCACCACGCATCCCGCGGAGGATTAGGACTTGGGAAACGTCTCTTTGCCGTACTTTCGCATAGTCTATTAGATACTAATATTTGGGCCTTGGGTGCTCCATGTAGTTTTATGCTTCGCGGGGAGGCTGAACAAAGTGTTTGTAATAGCAAGAATTTGTGCACATAAATTGAGCAGTAGCTGACCATTCTAGTTCATGTTACCCACTCCGTTTCTGCCTAAGATTTTAAGCCAACCTTCATAGTCTTGAGCCATTTTGGCGCCCAACAAGAGTACCAGCTCGATTGGACGTACACTCTTGATACTGCGCGCTAATTCTTGGGAGAATTGCTAAGTTCCCGAGAACAATTGCGGTTTTCCGTTCTGGATAGGTGTTGGAGTTGTGATCAAGTAGGGTTAGCACGTTCTACGCGCCTGAAGTCATATTAGGTGATTTTAAAAACCGTATTTTATTGTATCGTCGACTACGAGTGAAACGATGCGGAGGCAGCCGCGGTTACTACCATCCGTGTGGGTTAGGGTGAACATTTCTTTAGGGCATCTTTTCTAGCCCCCTCCCCGGCTGAGCAGGCAAAGCAGTACCCCCCTAAACAGGCCACCTTTGTCACTAAGGTGCTGCCGAATCCTCTTTATCTCCCCGGTTTAGAGTGAAAGCGACCACGATGTACCAACTACACCCCCAGAGCCATCCAAGTGCAAGCCTCGGACAAAGCCCAGTCTGTATGAAACTGGACCTCTGCCCTATCAGCTTGCCCTATGCTTATCAGCGTGGACTGCCTTTACCGCCGAGTTAGACTTTGTACACAAAGCAGGAGGTTCCACCGCAAGACCTGCCAACCGAAGCATGCAGGATTCCTCATCGGGTTTAGCTCACAAGCCGACGTAATAAGCCGGGGTGTGATCGTTGTGTGTACCACAGCTACTTGGAGCCACCGATGAGGATGCGTGTACCGTCTGCAGTTCTGCACTTCATGTACACAACCTTTTGAAAGGTCGGTTAGCATACACGCTGCAAACGCTCAATTACACCCCATATATCGATGGCCCCAACGAATAAACGTGCAAGAGCTCTTGCCCAAAAATTTTTTTTCGTTTTTATGGCATAGAATACGCCTACACATTTTTTTTTGTAAATTTTGGACTTAAAATAAGACTTTTATAGCACAAAATTCGTTTATTGTAGGGAAATTAAATTTCTTCATATAACATGAATAACAAAACATGCGTCTACTGAATCTAATTGTTTCTTTGAGTACACCAAAATAAACGTATTAAATCAATCTGCCGCTTGTGTCTAACCTTTCCTTTGGGTAATAACTCCTACACAAAAAAAAGACACGATTATTCGTGTAAAAATGGAAGCTACTTTTATTAGTTATGCTTCATTACAGACCGCAAAAATTTTAATACAGCTATCCTAATGTAGAATTATTATCTTTTACTAATTTGTAGAATCGTGTATCGTTTTACTACACTTGTTTATGCTTCATTTATGACACGAATAAACGTGCAGTGATACATTTCTGTTAACAAGTCACATATTATTCATTAGAATAATAAAATTATATGTTTTTTCTTGAAAACTGAGATAATCGATAGTTTTATTTTCTTAAAAAATATATGATCTGAAATATTTTTAACCTTTAATATAATTATACATTAAATATATCTATTCATTACGACATTAAAGTCATTACTTTATTGTTTTGATTTCAAACGTTTTAATGGTTTCCTGAAAAGTAGTAGTTTTTCGTTTGAACGTTTATTCGTTGGGACCATCGATATGTTTGTATGTATGTAACGAATAAAATACAAAATTGATAATCTATTGGTACTTACTAATATTACAAAGTAGTAAGATTTAATAAATTATACGTACGCAATGCTGTCTCTAAATCAAAATTACTCTGCACAGCATGACATGTATGTATTAGTACTACATGGCATTAGCTCGTACTAGCACCGCACACTCGTGCTGCGCTAGCACGAGCTAATGCCAAATGCGTTCAATAGATGGCGCGCGGTTCGCCGCGAAACGGGTAATGTCAATTGCTTCGTATTGGGCCTTAATGCAAAATGTGCCAATATCAAACAAGGTTTTTGAAATTTTTTTTTGCAATGCTCGTCGTAATTAAATGCTGTTGTTGATGGTTTGAAAAGTAAATCTGATGATTGAACTGATTATTTTAAACTAGCTGTGCCCGCGACTTCGTTAGCATGGATATTCTCTTGGGCGGTTTTGCCCGTATCTCCCCTTTTGGTCGAAACAAAAAGTAGTCCATATTTTAATCCAAGTTTCTAGCTATATTTGTACCAAATTTCATATCTCTAACCTGAATTTTTTTTTCCCATATAAACTTTCAAGAGCGGTATTACCTCAATCACCCTTATTATCAAAACATAAAGTAGCGTGTGTCCCTTCTAGAGGTCCATACCAAATTTAATAAAAACGGGTTCAGTGGTTTAGCCGTGAAATTTGGACAAACAAACAGACAAGGCGGACAAGTCCAGTCACAGATTTATTATGCTGTACTTGTCGCCCTTAAGCTTGGACCACATTTTCACATAACATCAGGTGGGATGAGGTTAATCTTGAAGTGTAATATAAAAACAGACAGACAGACTTACTTTCACATTTATAATACTAGTATAGGATATCCAAAGAAGTCTAGTTTAAATATAAAATAATAAAGAATTAAATTTCCGTTACAAAAACCATTAGGTACACGAATACCAGGAAGTTTCTTTTCGTCATCGCCGAAGTTTTGTTTGATGGATGTTGTTTCTTAAGGCCCAATACGAAGCAATTGACATTACCCGTTTCGCGGCGAACCGCGCGCCATCTATTGAACGCATTTGGCATTAGCTCGTGCTAGCGCAGCACGAGTGTGCGGTGCTAGTACGAGCGAATGCCATGTAGTACTAATACAATAGAGACAGCATTGCGTACGTATTAATTTATTAAATCTTACTACTTTGTAATATTAGTAAGTACCAATAGATTATCAATTTTGTACTTTATTCGTTACATATATACAAACATATCGATGGCTCCAACGAATAAACGTGCAAACGAAAAACTACAACTTTTCAGGAAACCATAAAAACGTTTGAAATCACATTACTTTAATGACGTAATGAATAGATATATTTAATGTATAAATTATATTAAAGGTTAAACATATTTCAGCTCATATATTTTTTTAAGAAAATAAATCTATCGATTTTCTCAGTATTCAAGAAAAAACATATAATTTTATTATTCTAGTGAAAAATTTGTGACTTGTTAACAGAAATGTATCACTGCACGTTTATTCGTGTCATAAATGAAGCATAAACAAGTGTAGTAAAACGGTGCACGGTTATTCTACAGATTAGTAAAAGATAATAATTCTATATTAGGATAGCTGTATTAAAATTTTTGCGGTTTGCAATGAAGCATAACTAATAAAAGTAGCTTCCATTTTTACACGAATAATCGTGTCTTTTTTTTTTAAAGGAGTTATTACCCAGAGGAAAGGTTAGACACAAGCGGCAGATTGATTTAACACGTTTATTTTGGTGTACTCAAAGAAACAAATATATTCAATAGTATAGCTGGGCATTAACTCGTTAATCCGTTAATCGTTAATTAACGAAGTTAACAATTTGAGTAACGGATTAACTTTTAAGTTAACTTTAAAAACCGTTAACGGACTCATTAACTTCCGTTAATAATCAGGAAGTCCGTTAATCGTTCATCCAATGCCTACTATTCACTGCATGGCAGCGAGTGCGAGTGAGAAAGCTGCGAATAGATTCATTTTGTTAATTTGATTTCAACATGTCGGATCGGGAAGGGTTCTCCGGAAACCGTACGGTTTGGCTTAAGTTTTTGTAGTCCTGTAGTCCACGCGAACGTAGTCGTAACAGCTAGTACCTATAAGGTAAATTGAAAAAATGTACTGAGCAGTGCAGTGATCAAACCCCATGGACTCGGATAATCAAAGACATGGAATCGGATTCCAGGTCCTGGTGAGAATCGATAACGATTAACGTTAACTTGCGTTAATTCTTCAGAAATGTAACGTTTTAACGATTAACGAAGCTAACTTTTTTGTTAACGGATTAACGATTAACGAAGTTAACTATTTGATTAACGGTGCCCAGCTATGTTCAATAGACGCGTGTTTTGTTATTCATGTGATATGAAGGTATTTAATTTACCTACAATAAACGAATTTTGTGCTATAAAAGTCTTATTTTAAGTCCAAAATTTACAAAAAAAAAATGTGTAGGCGTATCATAGGCCATTAAAACGAAAAAAACGAAAAAAAAATTTTTGGGCAAGAGCTCTTACGTACGAAAAATAACTTTACGTACTTTGAAATTATTGTTCTTGTGAGTCTTACAAAATGTCGTTGTAAAAATTGCAAAAATAAAAAATTAAAAACTTCATTCTGTTTTCTCCATAGTGGGGGTTAGGTCCTGAGTGTGTTAATTCTTACTAGACAATTCCAAGCAGTCAATCATACCCCTATGACAATATATGACATTATTTGCCGTCTCTGTGTTTGCACTTCCTCTGTCCATTATTTTCCGATATGTGAATTTCGTCGACTCGCGTGCAATACCGTGTAATGACATTTACCCGTAAGTTCTAATTTGGATTGAAATAATATGAAATAACAGACAAATTTAATCTTTATGGCAAATGCTACATACGCGGTATTGCACGCGCGTCGACGATTTGCATTTTTGAGTTTCTCACTTGCCTAGAAACGTATAAATGATCAGATTGGCTATTGTAAATAAGTAAAACCGGCCAAAAGTATGTCGGTCCACGCTCAGTGTAGGGTTCCGTAGTTTTTAAAGCATCACAATACTTAAGTATCCTTAAATTACAACTTTAGTTAAAAAAAAATTTTTTCAAAAATTTCAAAAACGATTAAACCCTATTTTGAACCTGATGTTCAAAATAATTTTCCTAGAAAGCCTTTATGCAGTTCTATATTCCAGATTTTTTTCATACTTTTGACTTATGGTTCAAAAGTTAGAGGGGGGGGGGACACAATTTTATTTTCTTTTGCAGCGATTATTTCCCAAAATATTAAAAATATAAAAAAATGATCTTAGTAAACCCCTGTTCATTTTTAAATACCTATCCAACGATACATCACATGTTGGGATTGAAATAAAAAAAAAATCACACCCCAATTTACGTGTAGAGGGGGTACCCTTTTTTTTTGTGCGGGGGGAAATGCTTGGCGCACCGTACCGTCACCCGAGGGAGGTGACGGCGTGTGTGGGACTCTCCTGCCCTAAAAAGGACAGGCCTACCCACTAAAACCCCCCGGGGTACCTCATCGCCTTAATGGTAATGCTGTGGGAAAATTTTTAAGAACCACCACAACATCACCGGCAGAGCGGGTACCCTAAAAAAAATTTTTTTATTTTTTTTATTTTTGCACTTTGTTGACGTGATTAATATACATATTTGTACCAAATTTCATCTTTCTAGTGCAAACGGTTTCTGAGATTATCCTCGGACGGACAGACAGATAGACAGACATGGCGAAACTATAAGGGTTCCTAGTCGACTACGGAACCCTAAAAATGCAGCCTAAGCAGCCTCCCAACAAAAAAGTATTTTACAAAAAATATAATCTCAAAATGGAATTTTCGCAATTCGAGCTGCGTTGTTGTAATAAACTCTTTTTATTTTAGCCCTTAGGTAATATTTATTTCTTTTCCTAACATTATTTCACCGTTATAGTAAAGACTACGCGTGTAAACCAATTTATTTACTATTTTCAAAACAGACAACTAACTGCCGTCACCTGTCAACACTACACATCGAAGCACCTGAACGGCAAACTTTCATATCTAAGAATTATGCAATTCAGTGCAATTTAATCAGGCGTTTGTGTTTAAAATGAATTATTTTAATAACTAATAGATTATATAAAAAATGAAGAAGGCGGCGACCTTTGGAATCACAATCCTAACATTTTTTAGTAAAAATATTTTTTTCTAAGTATATATTTACAGAGTTTTGGATGAAAAATAATTTGAAGAAATCATTTTTTAACATTTTTTAAAAACGGTATAATTTTTATATATTCATTTATTTTAAAATTTCAAGAAGGCGGCGACCTTGTAAAATATCTGAATAAACGTACAAAAAGTGATTTAATGCTTAGAATTACTTGAGGTCATCGTTGTAGTGAACAGAAATACATGAAGTTTCGCTAATTCTCTTCGTATTGGGCCTTAAAGCTTTTTGTCGGGGATGAAATAATAATTTTAGGGATAATATATATTTTTTGTTGCTTTGTGAATATTCAATTCTGGTGGCGTTTGCAATTTTCATGACTCACAAACAAAATTAGGGAGTTGTGCAAAGTTCTGACATTTGCTTTGTAGACGAAGTTGAGTTTATTTTTTTTGTGACTTTCTTCATGTTCGAGTCATATTTTTTAATTCAAGGTTGGTTTTATTTTTCTTCATCTTATATGTAACTAATTTGCAAAACATCCCTACTAATATTATAAATGCTAAAGTAACTCTGTCTGTCTGTCTGTTACGCTTTCCTGCTTAAACCTCTCACCGATTTTGTTGAAATTTGGTATAGGTATACGTTGAATCTCAAGAACGGACATAGGCTACTTTATATTAGAAAATAAGGGGGGGATGGGGGTAATACCACCTTTAAAAGTTTATATGGAAAAATGTTTATTTTTGAAGTTAGAGTTATGAAATTTGGCACAAATATAGCTCGAAACTTGGATTAAAATATAGACTACTTTTTGTTTCGAATATAAGGGGAGAAAAGGGAAAAACCGACCATGAAAGGATGTAGTCCCAGCGAACGAAGTCGCGGGCACAGCTAGTTTGTCTATAATTTTGAAACTTATTTACTGAACAATACAGAACCTTTGACCGACAAATTTTGTTAACATGTGAAACATCTGAAAAGTTATCAGGACCGTTTAACTTACTTTAAACTTACATCACTCAAAGATCGCCGTAAAACTTTAAATCTCTCATTTCTCCACAAATTAGCCAATGGAAACATAAACTGCCCCCAACTGCTTCAGAAACTTCATATCACAATATCCTACAATCATCCACGCCTCTCAAGATACTCGCTCTTCAAACCCAGACCATCTAAAACAAAACTTAGCCATTTTTCTCTCATAAACAGGCTCCAAGCCGACTACAATGCTATCAGCAAAAACAAGGAAGTCGATATTTTTTGTTCCAGTCTACCTGCTTTTAAAAAACAAATACGCGCATTTATACCGAACCATAAATAATTTAAAATATAACACATTTATTTGTAAGTTAACATTAATATGTATTAATTATTATTAAGATAGGGACGTCTTATGCTCCCAACCATTATTGTTTATATGCTTTCCGTGGCAACCTGTAACTAAGGCCACACCAACTGTTGTGTATTATGCTGTATTATATTGTTTTTATGGTCTAAGATCTTGTTGGGTTGGTTGAATTTTTAAATTACCAAATAAAATGTTAACCACCGCTTTAAATATGTGCTTTGTATATTAAATACTACGTTAATTTGAAAAATATAATTGAATTTCCACATTAATATAGTAATTAGTAGGGGTCAAGCCTTCAATGTAAGAGTGACAAGTCCAGTAACAGCTTTATTATGCTGTACTTGTTGCCCCGAAGGTATACCTGTGAAAGTGGTAATGAGCTCCTATTATTATTATCAATTACTGGTGTGACAATGTAAAAAAGGGTAACGTGAATAACATAAATTTCTATTTTATTAATTTACTCTCGTTCTTCCCCAGGTGATATCAGCCATATCAGTCTTCTTCATCTGCATCTCCGTGCTCTGCTTCTGTCTGAAGACGCATCCTGACCTTCGCGTCATCATGCCCACCTCAGCCACCTTCAACGTGTCATACGAGGAGGACGCTGTAGCGGAGGCCAGGCCTTGGCATGACAACGGGCAGCCTCATGAGGCCTTCTTCTATATAGAGCTCGTCTGCAACGTCTGGTTCACCATTGAACTGCTGGTGCGGTCTGTGGTAAGTGTTTTGAATTTTGCATTTTGCACCTTCGGGCTTTTTAATAAGGTAGATTATAAATTTATATTGGGTCTATGGCATGACAAAGGGCAGCCTTACGAGGCCTTCTTCTATATAGAGCTGGTCTGCAACGTCTGATTCACCATTGAACTGCTGGTGCGGTCTGTGGTGAGTGTCTTGAACTTTGTATTTTGCACCTTTGGGCTTTTTAATAAGGTAGACTATACCTAAACTACTATTTGGTCCATGGCATGACAACGAACAACCTCATGAGGCCTTCTTCTATATAAAGCTGGTGTGCAACGTCTAGTTCACCATTGAACTGCTGGTGCGGTCTGTGGTGAGTGTTTTGAATTTTGCATTTTGCACCTTTGGGCTTTTTAATAAGGTAGATTATAAATTTGTATTGGGTCCATGGCATGACAACGGGCAGCCTCACGAGGCCTTCTTCTATATAGAGCTGGTGTGCAACGTCTGGTTCACCATTGAACTGCTGGTGCGGTCTGTGGTGAGTGTCTTGAACTTCGTATTTTGCACCTTCGTGCTTATTAACAAGGTAGACTATACATTTTTTTTAGATCCTACGGTTAGATTACCAAAATATATAAAGTGGTTTTTGTATTAAGAATAATAATTTACTGAGGTACGTTCACGTCGCGTTGAAATATACCGCAACGTACTGACGTTGCGGTAATGTGTTGAAAATAACTGTCTTTTCACAGTTTTTATGAAATAGACCCCTCAATTGAATTTAGTTGTAATGTTGAGGAATAATCATTAATTTTATTTATTTATTTGTGAAAGCCAAAAACTCGCTTTCATTTCATTTTGAACATCTTATTGACAGACGAAATAGATTTATTGTTGATTTAAAAACTACACAGTGATGGATCGAAGAAGCGAGTCAATTCATTTATTTATTTATTTGCTGTATTTTCTTATTTTCCAAATACTTCTGGACTAGATTGCTAAATTGTAATATTTTGTAATAGTACGACTGTCCATAGTGAAATTAACTGATACTTAATTTAAAAAAGTCCTCATATGCACAAATGATGTGGAAACAAATGGTTGGTGACAATTTTTGAAAAACGCAAAATCTCGAGAACCGTGAGTTTTGTACTTAAATATAATTAAATAAATCATTTAAATAATCAATGAAATTAAATGCCATGCTATGAAATTTCATTTTATTTATTTTAGCTTGACATTAGTATCATCTTAATATTAAACATCCAAATTTTGTTCGTTCTATTTTTCATATTTCCATATTTTACTTCTTTGGGCTCTTGATAAACGTATTCAAATGTAGGCAAAGATATTAAACATAATATTATCATGAACACAGAGCTTAGTTAAATATGCTCCGACATTCATGTCACCTCATTTGTAAGCCTGTTCTTATATGACATACGTTATGTTCTTTGTTTTCTAGATTACAAGTTATCATAATTACGTAAATGTTCACTTAAATTAAGCCTAGTCTTTCCAAGGGCTCATGTTGTTGGAATAAATTTCAGTTGAGTCAGTTACAAGGTTTTATTTCATACGGTAATACTGCTTTAACTACTCAAAACGTAGGCGGGACAGAAGTCTCCAAACATTTTTTTTAATTCCTTTTTTCATAAAAGTTTTTTTTATCTATTATATAAAAATGAAACGCAAAATGTGTGGGTAGCGCATAACTCGACAACGCTTGGACCAATTTAGATAAAAAATTTTTTAAAATGTTCGTTGAAGTCCAAGGATGGTTTTACGGCGAGAAAAATTAAAATAATTGCCTGGAAAACTCTCAAGACAGCCCTTTTTGTCCAGAACACACGTTTTCTCAAGCAAGTCAAGCCACATTCCAAATCTTTTTGACAGGACGAAGTCTGTCGGGTCCACTATTTCATATAAAAATGATTATCGCACAGTAATATTACAGTGCGCATATTACTAGCAACATTAAAGATCTACTAGTCCACCCTGAGGACATCAATAGAAGTTGTTAATTAACTTATTGGCAGTTTTTATGATTTTATAGTGATTTACGCCGTACTAGCGAAATTAAAATATTTTAAAGAAACAGAAAAAAATCATCTCCGCTTGCGGTGCGGAATCAAATCCACGACCTTCACGTATCTCGCGTGCTTCAACTGAACTAATCAAGTTCTCGTAGGCGATTAATTTTTTTGTTGTATCAACCTGTTAGACCACGGGAAGTGCCCTCTGTCGAATATGTTTAGAACTATTATTATACTGACCGAGAGGGTACTTGCCGAGTTGATATAAGAGACAAATTTATTGCCTTTATGTATAACTTTCAAGGGCGATATAACCCCATATATTCCTTGAAATTTTATATGGGAAAATGCTTTTTTTTAAACTTGGTTTAAAATATGGACTACTTTTTGTTTTGAATATTAGGGGAGATAGAGGTAAAATCTACCATGAAAATATTAATATTAATACGGAAAAACCTGTACCTAGTATTATTATAAACATAACAGTTTGATGTATGTATGTCACTCTTCACACGGATTTGAATTTAAAATATTGTAGAAAGAGATACGAGATAATAAATCAACATGAAGGAAACTTTTAAGCCCGAAGTGACGTGTAGTCAGGTGTAGGCAATAGCAGCTAGTATGTTATAAAATTTCACACTAGTAAAACAATCAGTTTTGTTCTAACCTTTGTTTACATTTCACGAATGAGCGTGTGTTTACAAAGTACTGTTTCGCTTGCGCTCGACACGGACAGACACTCCACTTCATGAAGAGTTGCTGTCACCGCAGCTAAACAACTTTACAGCTCGAATGGCTTCCTTTATTAATGCGACGAAACACTGAGGATAATTTTATGAATAGCCACCATCATTCTTTTGTGATTTTGACGGTACGGTGAGCCAAGAATTTCCTCCCACCAAAAAAAGGTCTAAATATCGCTTACAATATTTCAAAATGTGAAGCTGTTTGTACATCAAAAACGAATTTGAAACGGAAAGGAAACCGTGCTCGAAATTTAAAGCCTCCAACTTAATGAAGTTTTGTCAATTTGCTCTTTTCAAACAGAAGTAAATTCAGTTAATTGCCTTGTTAATTATCCCAGCCTACCCCGTTAGAAAAGACGTTAAAAGTGACAATGAAATAAATCATTCTTACCTAACTTTTAAATTGTTACTTGTATTATTATGCAATTACATAAACTATAACAGTGAGCTGTTTCATGTTTCTTAGTGAGTTAAAAGGGTTGAAATTCAGTTCAAATCCAGAGATGTCCCATAGGCATCACTTCGATCAAACTTACAAGATTTTGTAGTGAAAAAAAGGAAGTTTAAAACAGTGGTGTTGTTTTAAAATTACGTCATGCTCAATGAAAACTGTTTGTAGTTTCATAAATTAACTAAACACAAACTATACGGGTAAAACTAAAACAAACTTGGACGAGACGTCTTAGAAAAAGTTGGATTTTTTTTTACTTTTTTAAAATACTTAGGGTTTTTTTTTAATTTCAACACAAGCTATATTATAGCAAATTAAATTTTTTATTTGTCTTTTTACAATTGAAATAAATCAATATTGGACAACATCAATACATTACTCTATGGCGTGACGCTAAAATACTTAAATTACCAAAACATGAAACAACGACGGCACCACAACACCCAGACCTAAGAGAGTATAGAAAATTTCATCACTGGGAATCGAAACTAGAACCTCAAAGGCGAAAGTAAGATCGGCTACTCACTTGGCTATGGTGGTTGCTACATATTTGAAAGGTCCTCAGGCCAAGGTATCTTTAATTATAATTTGACTTACGTATTCTGAGATCTTAAAAATATGTAGCTATCAAATCGATTGATTGTCCATTGATTTCCGCAACGGGCTCATTAAATATAAGATTTATTAATTACTAAAACGATGACTTTACATTGGATAAACAAAATTCTACAATTTCGGATTCAACAACAACGCAACTAAATGAAACATTTTATAATAAATTTCAAATAACCATTCAAAATCAGTAGCCAACTTTTTTTTGTAAAAAAGACGCAACACCGAAGAAAAATCTTACAGTTTCGAAAACTTTTGTTGCAAAATATCTGAGGACTACAATTGAATGAAAACTTTTTCCGTAGATCAAGGACTGTTAAACTTCACACGACGGGGGTTGCACGAAATTCTTACAAGTAATTAAAAATTAATTTAAGCGAGGTGCCTAGCGATTGTTACAGCGGTTTGCGTTACAAAGTAACGCTAGCTAGTATTATATTCTGACTTTCCTTTTTTAAGTTAGCCACGTAATGTGAGCTATACTGTTTTTAAGAAATGAAAGGAAATAAAATTAAATGATTTACGTCTGCAAATGGATTTATTGTCAATTCTTTTGCACACAGTTTATTTTAGATATATAAGACAATTAAAGCGTATTTTGATGCAACGCTGGTCGCCTTACCTACTCTGCCTCAGGTTTCCGTAGAATACCAGCGTCGTGGTGTCCACAGCGTCACCACGACATAATATGATAGATAGATAGATAGATACACTTTATTTCACAGAAAATTTACAGAAATTGGTTTTACAGACATATTTAAGTACAATATAGGCGGTCTTATTGCTAGAGAGCAATCTCTTCCACTGCTAATATGCTGTGCGGAGACCTTTTAGGTACCTACTATGTTAGTTCCTCCACATTATTCAAGTTAACTATGTATAAACAGTATGTACCTAATAAATATTTGTCTTTCTTTCATTATTTAGATCTGACAGATTTGATTTTTTAATCTATGCATGGGCAAGTCAATAATACTTTGCGATAATTCATTAAACAATTTGCTACTTATTCCTTCGACGGAATTACTAATTTTCCTATCTTTTATCTTTAACAACTTGGCAAGAAGCATACATTGGTTCAATTCAAATGACATAATTTTATTATTTATCAAACATAAAAATTTACTCGCAAAATGCATATTTTTCTAAATTGTACTTACTTATAGCAAGAAGCATACGTTAGTTTAATGTTATCGACACACCTACTATGTCTTGCATATTACCAATGATAGCTTTTAG
The DNA here is from genome assembly GCA_037074685.1 of Glyphodes pyloalis. NCBI lineage: Eukaryota > Metazoa > Arthropoda > Insecta > Lepidoptera > Crambidae > Glyphodes > Glyphodes pyloalis. The sequence goes on from JAYKKO010000019.1 coordinate 11,578,841, forward strand.
TACAACACATACCCATCTCTAAAGTTTCTTCAGGGTAATTTATTATCATACCGAGCTGTAAAATAATAAGGCTTTTGTTCAGAACACACCTCGACGCGTCTGATTTATGGACCTATCATCGGGAATGAGTTTGGGAAAGGAAACATTTATGTACTAGAATCTGCTTGTAGCCTTGCTTGGATATACTTGAAAGCAGAAAAAACAAGGTGATAAAAGATGGTCTTTCACTTTTTAATTTTACATAACTAAATTTAAAAAACTTTATAAAAAAATACAAATGGTGGACTTAATTAGGAGCTAGGAGCATTCTCTATCAGTATACCGTTGGGTCATGCAGATAGTTTGTTTATGGGTGCGGTAATAAATTAAACACCAGAATATAATATTTATTTACAATAGAACATTTTGCTGGTTTGAATTGATATACGAATATCTTTTTAGTTAGGCTAATGTCGGTGTCAGTTAGTAAGGTTAGGTTATTTACACCTTTTTTTTTATGTTACACATCAAGATTGACCTCATCCTACCTGATGTCAAGTGGAAATGAGGTCCTAGCTTAAGAGCGACAAGTAGAGCATAATAAAGCTATTACTGGACTTGTCGCCCTTACCTTGAAGGCTTGACCCCTGCTACTAATATAGCACCCCCCAGCAGCTCTGGAAACCTTACTCACACGCAGGAACACAACAACACAGAAGTGATTGTTATTTGTCTGCGGTTTTCTGTAAGGTGGAGATATTTCACCAGTCGGGCTGCTCCAGTTCGAGCGATAAATCGCTATGCCCTACCCCTCTTGGCATACATTACAACTTGAATAACATTAGGAGTCTAAGTAAAGATTTTTATGTTTAAATATCATAATTATAATTTATGTCATCCAGGGATAGTATAGCTTCTTAACAAAGAAAGATTTTTTCAAATCGGTAGAGTCGTTTTGGAGCTTAAGTAATGCGAACAAACCATCAAATGAGAGACACTTTTTTATTATATTTAAGTGCTTTCTAATATTATTTTTTTTGTAATCGGTTCAATATTTTTTTCGTATAAAGTATTTATATTTTTACAAATATTTTTATATTTTTTATACTTATCGTATTAAAAAATATAAAAATATTTGTAATTTCGTTCAAAAACATATCCGACATGTAAATGATATTTATCACTAGGGTAATTCGAGTATATTTGAATAAGGTTAGGTATAAGCGTATCTCAATGGTTAAATAGGTATACATTCAATTATGTTTCGTGACGTAATTGAATTACCACTACAATCGAAGCCATTTTGCACACTAAAACGTCGTTAGCATTGAAAATCTTGAATAGACTTCATTAACTGAGATACTCAATGAAATGGTCTGGAAAATGGTATTTGTATTCAATGCCAAGTTCATAGAGATAGTTGCATGAAAGATTTTAAACCCTAATCCCAAGTAAAAGAGTAAAGTTTCCAAAGCATCAAGTGTGAACTAATCTAATGATGCTGTATAAATTGCGGTGAGACAAAAGTGCTCTTGAAAACAATTGTTTGAGTAAGAACTTATTGGATGAAACCGAAGTGATTTGTTGTAAGAGCTTCACATTAGCAGTAAGCTCTTAGTGTTTAATTAATTGGAAATAAAAGCACAAATTAGTTCACTATCGCGAGTCTTTTAAATTTTAATAAACATAACCTCACATTTGACGACCTCGGTGGCGCAGTGGCTAAGGTAGGCGGCCAAAGCGCGATAGGTCCTGGGTTCGATTCCCGGGGTCGAGTCAATTTGGAAAACGAACTTTTCTAAATTGACTTTGGTCTGGGTGTGCTGGGATGACGCCCCCAGTTAGTATCATAGTACAAGGGAAAACCATTTATTTATTTACAACAAGTATTTTAAGGATCTTGTTATTTTACGCCATTTGAATCTATACCTACAAATAAAAAAGCTAAAAAGTTGATTTGTTTAAAGTCGTTAATCTCAAAAGCTACTGCTTCGAATTGAAAAAATATTTTGTGTCCATTTATCGAGATTTATAACATCATGTTATAACCAATAGGAGAGAATTAGTGGAAACTATTGAAAAATCAGTAGTAAAAGGTACACGAAAGAAGCCGGTCGCTAGTATAGGATAAATATTAAACAAAATCACATACTTACATTACTCTGATTCTGTAGCCCAAAACATTATGCTACAACCACCAGAAACAATGACGGTATCACAACATCGAGACTCGAGGCAATATAGAAAAGTTACTTTTTCATACAAACAAAATAAAATAAAATTAAGTATTAAATTGAACTTTTACTTGTACTTGTAGTGTTTTATGGTCGATTATCTAAATAATTACTAGAATATTCCTAGAAAGGGCCGACCGTTGCTAAACTCAGCTATTATAGACTTATAATACGATAAGACCGCAGCCAAATAACAATCACTTCTGTGTTGTTGTGTTCCTGCGTGTGAGTAAGATTTCCAGAGCTCCTGGGGGGTGCTACGTTAGTAGCAGGGGTCAAGCTTTCAAGGTAAGGGCGACAAGTTCAGTAACAGATTTATTATGCTGTACTTGTTACCCTTAAGCTAGGACCTCATAACCACTTAACATCAGGTGGGATGAGGTCAATCTTGAAATACAATATAAAAAAAAAGTATGGAGTTCTAAACATATCTGGCAGAGGGGACTGACCGTAGGCTGTATGAATATACAGCAGAACAATTTCATCGTCTACAATAACTTGCGGTTAGCTCAGTTAGAAGAACAGCGCGCGCGATACGTGAAAGTCGTGGGTTCGATTCCCGCACCGCAAGGGGAGATACAATTTTTCTGTTTCTTTATAATATTATAGACTAAATTCTTCCTGGCTATCAAATTCGCTCTTCTTCAGGTTTCTTCAGCCTTTTATTGAATTATATCTTTAAAAACTACCTTGAATTACGTTTTTTATTATCTTCCGTTTTCAAACAAAGCCAGTCTAGGCAACACCAAAGCCGAGTCCACATTTAACATCAAATCCAATTTTAAAATTCTTATCGCACTGAAAATGTACAGTATTTTCCGACCTCTCACAAAATGAGGCCTCCACACACAGGATGTTTTTTACTTGCACAAAATGACCTCGTTATGTCAGATTTGCCGGGTAACAGAAACCGGTTGCTTTTATTTGTTTTTCGACATTACTTGGATGAGGAAATTACGCTTCGGCAAAAATTCGCTGGTAGAATATTTTTATTACGGACATCTCGAGAATGAGAGGCGTGTTTTTCGTTTGTACAGTGTAAGTGATACTGTTTGAACTATGCTTGAACACTTCAATTACCTAAGAGTAGTTTTAAGAGAGGTTGGGCATAGCGATTTATCGCTCGAACTGGAGCAGCCCGACTGGTGTAATACCTCCACCTTACAGAAGACTGCAGCCAAATAACTATCACTTCTGTGTTGTTGTGTTCCTGCGTGTGAGTAAGGTTTCCAGAGCTCTTGGGGGGTGCTACATTAGTAGCAAGCCTTCAAGGTAAGGGCGACAAGTCCAGTAACAGCTTTATTATGCTCTACTTGTGGCTCTTAAACTAGGACCTCACTTCCACTTAACATCAGGTGAGATAAGGTCGTTCTTGAAGTGTAATATAAAAAAAAAGAAAAAAAAGAGTGATTTCAGACTAAAGCGTTTTTCTGCGCGTATACAGTCATTTCAGCATACGCGCGCCAAATTACGCGCCTCAAAAAACCGTACTCGCGTAAACGAGCACATTTCGGCGTATTAGCTCAAATCGGTGATGTCATGTCAGTAGCTCGCGCTTATACGAGATTAGAAGCGCATCAACGCGCGTAAAAATTGAGCGTATGCCAAAAAGCTTCACGCGCTTCCGAAAACGAGCTCATACGCTTGTATAAAAACGCTATTCTGAAACCGCACTTAAAAAACATTTAAAGAATCAGAAAATTTTGATCTTCTTTTGCATACTGTAATTCGAGAACCCTTGAATTGTAGTTCTATAATACACAGCAGATGATACTATTTACAGAAGGCTCTTAAGTAACCGAAGAAAATTCGACGCCTACAACAACACGCGGTAAGCTCAATTGGAAGTGTAGCACGCGTGATACGTGAAGGTCGTGGGTTCGAATCCGAATATATTTAAAGTTAGCTAGTGTGGCCTGATGCACAATATATAAATGTCAAAATCTTTGATTACTCATTAAAATATAGGATTCCCTCGATGGCTCAATGGTTTGAGTAGTTTTAGGGCTCTCATATTGCCGTCTCAAGGGATTTAGGCCAAGGCGACTTTTATTTATTTTATTATAAACTAGCTGTGCCCGCGACTTCGTTCGCGTGGACTACATCCTTTCATGCTCGGTTTTACCCCTTTCTCCCCTAATATTTGAAACAAAAAGTAGTCTATATTTGAATCCAAGTTTCGAGCTATATTTGTGCCAAATTTCATATATCTAACTTCAAAAATAAACATTTTTCCATATAAACTTTCAAAGGTGGTATTACCCCCCCCCCCTTATTTTCTAATAAAAAGTAGCCTATGTCCGTTCTTGAAATTCAATGTATACCTATACCAAATTTCATCAAAATCCGTTCAGCCGTTTAGGCGTGAAAGAGTAACAGACAGACAGACAGGCAGACCGACAGAGTTACTTTCGCATTCATAATATTAGTATGGATTGTTCGTTTGTCATAATTAAGTTCCAAAGCTACTGAGTCGCTTTTAAAAAGTATTTATTATAAGATCGCTAAATTATTCCCGAGTGGAATATGATACTAACAAGAAGAGGGCGATACAGTGGGCAGATGATAAAATTATTATCGGAAACACTTTTTTTATCTTATTATTAATTTCATCTTAACTTGAACGTATATTCCAATCCAATTTAACTATAGTATGTTATGAAATAGACCACTGTTTTCCAACCACACAGTTTTCACTCTTCATATTTCAAATGCACGAATTCCCACACGTGTACACTGTACGTGCCCTAATATATATATAACTCTCAACATGATCCAAAGGTTGACGGAGAATGCCCCTAGCATTAAGGACTTAATGCTAGGGGCATTCTCAGTCTCAGGTCACCTGTTGCACTTTTTTTGTGCAATAAAGTGTTAAAATAAATAAATAATAGATTTATATCCACAACGTCACAGTAAAGTAAACCTTATAGCAATGTTATAAGAGTTCAAGTTCACCTTTATTGTACAGGACTGTACCCATAAACTTCGGTTGATTTAAAACTGCGAAAAAGCAGAATGGCAAATGTCGGCTCCGCTGACCGCGAAAACCTTTATGGTCCCTTAAACAAACAACAAACAAAATAAGGAAAAGATTCAGTTTAAAACCCACTTGCGTATGCAGTAATGTATATGAGTCTAACCGCACAGTGTACGGGAAGTAAACAGTACAGTTTAAGAGAGGTAGGCCATAGCGATTTATCGCTCGAACTGGAGCAGCCCGACTGGTGAAATACCTCCACCTTACAGAAGACCGCAGCCAAATAACAATCACTTCGGTGTTGTTGTGTTTCTGCGTGTGAGTTAGGTTTCCAGAGCTCCTGGGGGGTGCTTCATTAGTAGCAGGGGTCAAGCCTTCAAGGTAAGGACGACAAGTCCAGTAACAGATTTATTATTATCATGCTGTACTTATCACCCTTAAGCTATGACCTCATTACCACTTAACATCAGGTGGGATGAGGTCAATCTTGAAGTGTAATATAAAAAAAAAGTCACTAATACCACGCTTTACTTGACTATCTTTTTAATGCACGTCTACACCGGAATAACGTTTCGCCCAATCGTTACAATTAACTTAAATCGACTCAGTAGTTTTCGACTGTCGTTGTTTCAAATATCCATAGAAATTCCCCATGCTCTCGAACTACATCTTAGAGCTCCTGGAAAGGTTGAAAACCAGCGCAGATAGGGTGTTCGGCCCCGTGTCTGCATTAGCTGAACCACTTCCTTTTGTCTTCCTGTGTAGTAGCGTAAGATAGGTTAAGTAGAAATGTTGTAGTTTAAGGAAAAAGACAATAAACAATTTTTATTTATTTAAATAAACTAATTTTGCTAGTGTTCTTTACCGAAGCTCATTTTTGCAAATATAACGCGAATATTAATAAAATGTTTTAAATAACCGTGTATTTTTTTTATAAAGCGTGATACAATCGGGTTTGAGTACAGAGTCATTCAGTCTGTTTAAATACAGGAAACTATATGCGATTATGAGTAAAATAAGTTCAATCATACAATACCAAATAATGTGAAATTAAATAATTTTAACACTTATGAAACCAAAACCAACGGTGGTATCACTATACATACTCAAATATATTTATCAACGCCCACAAAACGTTTTAATTTAAATAAATTTTGTTGACAATATAAAAGCACTGTTGATTTGTTTAGATGATACTCTCTATTGGTTATTAATATTGTTTATGTCAAAAAAGACAAATTAGTTATTGGTAAATATAAACAAAACAAACATCTTAGAGTTTAAGTTTCATCACGTATTTTCACACGTTTATTTTTTGTATCAACATAATAAATAAATGCGCCAGACAATCACACCAATCACCTGGTCTCAAAACTAAGGTTTTCTCTAGTACTATGAGTTTCAGACAACCTATACTAACTGGGAGCGTCATCCCAGCACGCCAAGACCCAAGTCATTTAAGAAAAGTTCGTATTCAAAATTGACCCGACCGGGAATCGAACCTGGGACCGCGCGCTTTGTCCGCCTACTTTAGCCGCTGCGCCACCAAAGTTGTCTTTAATAATACAATTAAACTCAATATACTAAAATTATATCTCAGACCAAAATTGATCCCGAAGATGTTCTTCACTGCAGTTTTACTGACTGTGACAGAGGCATAGGACAGGATACGTACAAAGGCGAACGGAATAAGCATAATAATCGCAGTACGGGCGGCTCTGACAAATTGCGGACCAACCGTTTGACTGGCGAGCGAGTAATGGAGCGAACATTAGGCTACTTACCGACGAGCGTTTAACCTTTGATACCGTACAACATTTTATTAATATCGGACCTTAATTCAAGGAATTAGGGCTCAAATTATGGTGGTCTTGGATAAAATTTGTTTAACAAATTCTTTGATTAAGGTATTTGTATATTACATAGGTGTCTGTATATCAACACAAGCATTGCAAAAAAAGGCCTAATGTGTCATGTCATATTATGATTGTCTAATCTAATTTAAACCTAACGGTTTAACCTCAGTCATATTAATGACAGAAGTAAGTAGATATCGCAATAAATAATATTTGACCTAATGCCGCACGTACAATTTGTCTACTGTTCTCATGTTTGGAGGGTTGTATGTATAAGCTATTTTTTCTGAAACTGGCATTGTTTATCTACACAAATGTCTAGACTTTTGATTAACCCTGAAATCGTAGTCATAACATGAAAGGAAATTAAAAAAAATCTTATTGTTACATTTTCAAGAATATAAAATAGATAATGAAAAATTCTACTTATTGTTTTTAAAATAAATAGAAAACTAATGTTTTGAGAACAATATTTGTTAAACCAAGTTTGTGGACAAAAACACGTCATTAATTTATTTTGAAACTATTTTTAAATAAATGAAATATATTTTTTAAATAAATTTATTATCATCAATGTGAGTTTCAGTTTTTTACGCGCAAGATTTAATGCCGGTACCCTATGAAGGTAGAAAAAACCGCCAGTCTGTAAGCGCCCTTAGGGTTCCGGGATGTGTGAGCTTGGGAGCGTAACATATTTCAGGTCTCCTTGTTTAAATAAAAAATAAGGCAAGTGTTAGCTTGACAGGTCATCAGAGTGTTCTGTACCAGTATTTTTTATTTTATAATATAATAATAAGAAATGCGCCAGACAATCACATCAATCTTCTGGTCTCAAACTAAGGTTTTCCCTTGTACTATGAGTACCAGACGACGGAGACTAACCGGGGGCGTCATCCCAGCACACCCAGACTTAAGTCAATTTAGAAAAGTTATTTTTCCAAATTGACCCGACCGGGAATCGAACCCGGGACCTTTCGCGCTTTGACCGCCTACCTTAGCCACTGCGCCACTGAGGTCGTCAAAGGTTTTATTAATTTCTTTGCAAAAAGAAAAAAAATATTGCACGTAAAAAATACAAAAATCGGAGGCGATGCGTATTTTTACTAGGTAACGCTACAGATTTGAACGGAAAATAAAGTGGTGGTGTATGGATTTTATATATAATTTTTAATTTGATCGACATTAAAAATTAAGGATTATGTTTTTAATATATTTATATTTTAAGTATTCATCGATTTGGTGTTCAACAATGGCCGTAATTTCAAAAAACGTTGATAGGACTTTCAGTATTTTATGGATTACGGATCAGTTTACCACTAGAAAAGATTTTTAAGTGTAGGTTTAACAATTCGTATTTTTAAGGGCATTATTAGACAAAAAATACGCCTTATAGAAGTATAAATAACATGTATTACTATCTGAAAAAATGTATATGCAGGTACAGAAGGTGAGAAAAATAGAACTAGCACTCCACACCTGGGCTAAGGCCATCAATCATTGAAATTAAGTCATCGTTTCAACAGTGAGTACTGACTTAATCATCATGCTAGCCAAATGCAAGTTAGTAATCATCAACATGAGCTACGATCAAAAACTCCGAATCAAATTTCGCTCGACTCGGTAATCGAACCCAGTACTCTGAGATCGTAACAACATACTTAAACAATTTAAACAACTTAAAGAGAGGTAGGGCATAGCGATTTATCGCTCGAACTGGAGCAGCCCGACTGGTGAAATACCTCCACCTTACAGAAGACCGCAGCCAAATAACAATCACTTCTGCGTTGTTGTGTTCCTGCGTGTGAGTAAGGTTTCCAGAGCTCCTGGGGGGTGCTACGTTAGTAGCAGGGGTCAAGCCTTCAAGGTAAAGGCGACAAGTCCAGTTACAGATTTATTATGCTGTACTTGTCACCCTTAAGCTAGGACCTCATTACCACTTAACACCAGGTGGGATGAGGTCAATCTTGAAGTGCAATATAAATTAAAAAAAAACAACTTGACTACTGAGGCGTCACAACTCTAACTGGATACTTATGACACAAACCCAGTATAATACCTTACACACGAAAAAAGCACTGTGTTAAAAATGAATGGTAATTCCTACGAATATGTTACCTAAGTTACATCCGTATTTTCAACTGACAAATAGATGAGGCTGTTCCAAATCGGAGCGAATGGGGGTGCGTTGTTATTGCTCCTTTTTGCGTACAAAAAACACACGTAACTAATGTGAGGGGTATGTTGGGAAAATGCTGAGAGAAATTCTCATTAGATGTACTTTTGAAATTTGTTTTACAAACCTTAGGGAAGTATTTAAAATAATTTAACGGGTCAAAACGCGACACCATTTTTATTTAGTAGTTAATACGAACTGCTTACTGCCCGACGGTTTGGTTAGGTTGCTAATTTATAATTTAAAAAAAATATTTTAAATGTTTAAAATGGAACGCGAAAGTCTTAAAAAAAAACTAAGGGAAGTAGTTGGGATTTCATACTATTTGTGCTATATTTTCTTAGTTTCGTATATTGTGGAGGAGTTTCGAGATAATATCAAAAAATGGTATTAGGAGTAAGTATTTGAGGTGCAGAGTACATTTTATCTAGCGGATAAGTACCTATAAAATGGATAGCATCCAAGAAGGGAGCATTCAAGTATTATGTAACGCAATTTGTGGGGGGGGGGGGGGGGGGGAATTTGTTCACCGTTACCATGCGTTACATTAAAAAATTAAGTGAAACTCCCAAAGTGGTAATCCCTAATTTGGGGGTTAAAAATCTTAAAAAATGGGATTCTAGTATAATTATACAAGGCAACGGATTTGGGGGCTTCAATCTAGACTCAGGCCAAATCAGAAATGGGAAAAGTTAATTTCTTAAATTGATCTGACCGAGAGTTGAACTGAACCTAGTAGATCGTGCGGACTATTGAGGTAAAATCATAACAAAACGATTCCCAAATGGGGTAAGACCACAAACAGGAAACGGAAGTAACAAACAATTACGAAATCACAATACAATTACTTCCTTACCGAACGTATCCCAAGTGGCAGGAGTTAAGTCAATCGAAACACGTGCGTCATTGCTATAGTGAGCAAGTATTGGAGATTTATTGGATAGTCCCAAAAGAAATAAAACTTTAACTGCTTCAAGTTCAGCCAATTGGCAGTTATCGAAGTTAGAAATCGTTTGAACAAGCTTGAAAAGTACGGAATTGACATTTCGAAATCACGTGATCTTTTTAATGGGTATTATGACTCTGTAAAAAAAATGATTCTATTAAGTGAGTCAGTTTATTTCAAAATACTATAAAAACGCGGTGTTTCATTAAAAAATAAATAAACATAGATGATATTACCTATACGTATAATGAATCTGAAGAGAGAATTCTACAGAATTGTACACATGAGATATATTTCCAAAATAATAATCAGGGAGTGCTTAGTACTCGATAATGATGCCAAAAATGCAATCAGTAAAATTTCTGTCTGTTTGTCTATCTGTATGTTTGTTATAGAAACAAAAACTATACAACGGATTCCTGGTACAATTATTTTTCATGCTCCTGGTCATCACGCTACGATCAGCTGGAGCAGAGTAGTGAAGGGAAATGTTGGAAAAACGAGAGAAGTTACTCCATTTTTAGGGTTTCGTACCCAAAGGGTAAAAACGGGACGGGAAAAAGAATCATAGAAATTGATATAGAAACTCCAAGTTATAAATAAAATACGCTAATAAGCCAAATTCAAAATCATGTAGTCACAGCTAGTATTCTAATATTTATATTTTTATTATATTTTTTTCTCGCGCCATCTCTGAGGTTTCGGCTTCGATCCCCGGACGAGTCAATATGGGAAACTTACATTTCTGTTCTATCTCGGGTCTGGGTGTTGTGGTACCGTCGTTGTTTCTGATTTCTGTAACACAAGTTCTTTAGCTACTTACCACAAAATCAGAGCATTGTTTGTGATGTTGTCCAATATTTATTATTATTATTTACATTTATTATGTGCACCCTACATGAACACCCAACACAGATTAAAAATGTTAAGTAGGTCAACTGAGAACAGAAACTGCAAGGGACTTCCGACCTTACTGGAACTTATAAGATACTAGCTGTGCCCGCGACTTCGTTCGCGTGGACTACATCCTTTCATGGTCGGTTTTACCCCTTTATCCCCTAATATTTCAAACAAAAAGTAGTCTATATTTTAATCCAAGTTTTGAGCTATATTTGTGCCAAATTTCATATCCCTAACTTCAAAAATAAGCATTTTTCCATATAAACTTTTAAAGGGGATATTACCCTCATCCCCCCTTATTTTCTAATAAAAAGTAGCCTATGTCCGTTCTTGAGATTCAACGTATACCTATACCAAATTTCATCAAAATCGGTTGAGAGATTTAAGCAGGAAAGCGTAACAGACAGATAGACAGACAGAGTTACTTTCGCATTTATAATATTATATATAAATATTATATATATATATATATATATAGCAGTGAAGTAGGGAAGTAGGGATGTTCCTAGCGATATTGAAAGACACCGTTGAATTAAAACTGGTTAAGATGCGATTTGTTCGCTGAGCGCAAGAAGTTAGCTTAACAATGGCAAATTGGATGAAATCTCCAAGCAAAGCCTTAATGAAAAGATTAAACTAGTTGTCTTTGAGCGCTATTGTGGCAATCTTCTTTAAGCTGCAGCTTTGAGTAGCAGGTACGGATTTATTATAGGTTCTTGACAATTTGTTTATTAAGTGTTTTTATTTTATATTTAAAAAACCTATCATTAAGCGCACAAAGCAAGACCTGACAGATTACTTTGGTTGTTTTTTTAATATCTTCACATAGATTTAACAAAGTATCTTAGCGCTTCAAACTTGGCCCGATTGATTTTGCTTAGATTCTTTTAAAATAAATAACTGAGTAGCTTTTCGAAACAAACAATTTGATGGAGATGTAAGGAATTTGAATTTGATACTCGTAACTACATGACTAATACGCAGGATTTTTTTTATTTTAAAATAACCCCCAAAAATCGAGGACATAAGTCACTTTTTATTAATATAATTGTACCTATTGCCGATACAAAAACGATAAGGTGCTGTAAGTTTCACGTATCTGTCTCTCTTTTGTATCTTACCTTACAAATGGATGAACTGATTTTTATTTTATTTGAAAATAAGTCGGGAAGTTTTCTTAGCCACGTTTCAAGAAAATGGGTCCAAAATAACTGCCGCCACAAAAAGCGTAAAAGTATTAAATAAAAGGGCTTGTGTAGTATACAAACGACAAATTTAATTCCAAGATCGGTAAATATCGTAAACTAAATATGAAAAATAAACATTATTTATGTTGCACGGCCGTACCCATTTCTCGCCATCTACTATTTCCTCTACCTTAAGGTTCTCAGGAAGAGATTGCTTTCTAGCGATAAGACCGCCTATATTGTACTATAATCAATCTGTAAAACCTATTTCTGTAAAGTTTTGTGCAATAAAGTATATCTATCTATATCGAACAGTCAGTGCTTTTTTTTCACAGCAGTTCTTTTAAAAGAATCAAGCAATAAATTCACCTGACACACTGGCATACTTTATCTGTGTCACCGTGCATTAGAGGTCCCCAGTCAATTAAAGGCGGCGACGTGTCTCTACGGGTCCCGTATTCTGCATTAACTACGCAACGTACAGCTGACAGCACGTTTAGGTAAACACTAGCAGTTCGATTTTAGATCTTAGAGGGACCCCACACTAGCGTCTTTCGAGCGTCAGCGTCTTGCCGGCGACCTCCCCATACTAGCGTTGGTTGGGCGTTGCGTCGACGCGGCGCCCGCTCAGCGTCGTCGCGGCGCCGGCACAACGTCGGCGCGGCGTTTGAGCGGCGCTTGCGCTGGGCGTCCTCTGTACATCGCGTTCGAGCGTCGCGCCGCGCTGACGTCATGTACAGTTGTTACGAAAATGAAAATGTAAGATTTGAATAACGCACAATATAATGTTTTATATTGCAGTGATAAATTAATGCTTTCAACTTGTAAAGGAAAAAATATATTTTACCTATTTGACACATGACCCGAATAGGCAACTTTAGCATTTATTTTCTCGAAAACTAAAAGTACTTAATTGAAAATGGGTTTCTTCGGCAATATGAGTTATTTTAAGCTACATCCATATTTGCTATCAGCTAAAAAGTCTTCTACCTACTGATTCTGAAACACGGGCGGGCCGAAACAATTGAGTTGATCATTGTACTGTTGTCAAAATAAACGCTGCGCAGGCGTCGGGCCGGCGCGGCGCCTGTGGAGCGCAGTCCTGGCGTTCGTCATTTCGACCGCGCCGCTGCGCAAGCGTTGCGTCGGCGCCGCGTCGACGTTGCGTCGACGTCGCGTCGACGTCGCGTCGACGTCGCGTCGGCGTTGCGTGGGCGTCGACGCTCAAAGAACGCTAGTGTGGGGTTACGCTTATGCGCACGACATAAAGGCGGTGTTAAGTTCAAAGTATGTTGTCTGGTGTACTTTTATCTGTACTTACGAAGTTTGTAGGAAAGTGTTTACTTCACAGTTGATGTGTAGTGGGCGCTGCATTTGTTTGTCCTAGTTTAAGGACTTTAAGATGTTGTTCTTGACACTTGAAGCTTGTACTAATAAGGGCATTAATGAATGTTTTATGTGAAAGTAATGGTACAATCAAGAGGTGAGAATGAGTACAAGAAAGAAACTCTGCGTAAATAGCCGCCTATTGCCGTTATCTTCTCTGTGGTTAGAGGTTCCAAATCGGAGGTTGCTTCTTTGGTTTTTATGGATGATTAATATTTATTTAAAAATAGATTTCAAAGAGATTTCTCATTCTCATTATTTTTTTAAATGAGAAATTTCCAAATAAACTAGATTTGTTTTGAATTTCAAAATTCTTCATATTATTGCAGAAACAACACTACATATGAATTTACAAAGATTGACACTCGCAGACATAAACTTAAGGTGATTTGCGAGGTCATATGTATAATAATAAAAGTGTTGTTTGTTTAATAATAATAAATATTTAGTGATTGAAAGTCAAACCTTCCTTTTTGATTTGCCTGAAGTGTTAAGTTATTTTTGTAACGATCATTAAGCGAGTAAAATTACTTCATAAAATCTTTTACTTAGTAATAAAATACAATTTGATTCTGTGCTTCAAAAACTATGTACGTTAGGTCATTGGTCTGAACTACACAAGGTTAAAAATTATTCCCAAACTTCTGGGAGTTCAACCATGTGGCTGCTGTTAAATGTCCATATCATTTTAACGTTTGTAATCTGATTAAAATTTCACATAGAAAAGTCACGTAAGCCCGGCATGTCAATCTTGTTTTAATTTTCTTTCTTTTTATGTTACTCTTCAAGATTGACCTCATCCCACCTCATGTTAAGTGGTAATGAGGTCATCTTACTAGACTTGTCGCCCTTGCATTGAAAGCTTGACCCGTGCTACTAATGTAGCACCCCCAAGAGCTCTGGAAACCTTACTCACACGCAGGAATACAACAACACAGAAGTGATTATTATTTGGCTGCGGTCTTCTGTAAGGTGGAGGTATTTCACTAGTCGGGGTGCTCCAGTTCGAGCGATAAATCGTTATGCTCTACCTCTCTTGTTTGTTTTAAATCAAGAATAACATATTTTTTGAGAAAGAAAAACCAACTTCGAACAAGTCACAAAAAGGTTGCAAATAATAGTGATGCTTTGAAATATTTAATACCATAATGATGTTTGATAGTTAATCCCGATTTACTTGGAATTCCGTCAACAAATCATGGTCTCCTTAACATGATACATGAACATCTCCTTTCCAATCAAAGAAATAAACGGCGTAGTTATCCGCGAACAAATAAATTAAAAATAAAACATGTACAGTTGATTTGAAAAACCATATATATTTTTAATTCGGTAAAAAAATGTAAGTAGAACGATCATTTTCCAATGCTATAATCAAGATATGTTAATTGTTTTAGCTAACTCCGGGTTCCATAATTAATCCACATGCAAAACTAAAACAAACGCTAGGAAAAAAAGAAGATTAAATTATAGTGCCAATAACTGGACGGGTCCTAGAAATAACATTCTAAAAGAGAAAATGCTAAGTGCACCAAATGTTTTGTCTTCCATCGCCGTTGAGTGAAATTGCACAACGTTTTAATAAAGCTCGCTTGCTGAAATGCTCATTAATCTAGCGTTTATACTGTAAACCCAGTGGTTTACTAGCAGTGAAAAGGAAAAAAATATCCAAAGTGAGCTGAACTTGCTAGGATTCGGTTCCTTCTCACATACATAGATTAAATAACTATAGAAAAAAGAACACAGCTTTATAGAAAAAATGTAAAATAACTTTTGAAAATAATATATATAGATAATATTTGTTAATTTTTTATGTTAGTTAATAATTCTTAAAT
The DNA here is from genome assembly GCA_037074685.1 of Glyphodes pyloalis. NCBI lineage: Eukaryota > Metazoa > Arthropoda > Insecta > Lepidoptera > Crambidae > Glyphodes > Glyphodes pyloalis. Next base: position 11,594,317 of record JAYKKO010000019.1, read on the forward strand.
AATTTTCTTATTTGTTTTTTTCTGTTTAGATTCACACTCGCAGACAACCACTTAAAAGTAGTTTGCGAGGCGAGAGGATCATAGGATTTAAATTTAAGAAGTGTTGTTAATTTTATAAAAATAAATAAATAATAATAGATAGATATACTTTATTGCACAAAAAACTTTACAGAAATAGGTTTTACAGATTGAATATAGTACAATTCATGCGGTCTTATTGCTAGAAAGCGATCTCTTTTAGACAATCTTAAGCTATAGAAAATAGTAGATGGCGAGAAATGGGTACGGCTGTTCAATATAAATACAGTTTCTATTTAAGAATGATATACTCGTAGTATAGCATGAACAAACATACATATACTCATGAATATATAACATAATATATATTAAGGAAAACCAAATTAAATATAGGATACCTGAGGTAATTTTGCAATCCGGTTATTTTAAATAGTGAATTATCACAATCCCTACTATTATTATAAATGCGAATGTAACTCTGTTTGACTGTCCGGTTTCACGCCTTAACCACAGAACATAATTTGATGAAATTTGGTATAGATACGTTAAGCCTCTAGAACAGACATAATGTTGAAATTAAGGGGGAATGGGGGTAATACAACATTTGCAAGTTTATATGGAAAAAATATTATTTTTGAAGTTAGAGATATGAAATTTGGCACAAATTTAGCTCGAAACTTGGATTTAAATATTTCTTTCGAATATTAGGGGAAATAGGGGTTAACTGAGTAACCATTTATATTTATTGCTAGCAAAGATTAAATCCACACAAACAAAGTCGCGGGCGCCAGCTAATTAATATACATATAAATAAAAATGTCAGTTTATCGCAACAATTAATTAATGTCAAGAAAATAAAAGCATAAAAATATTTTCTCTTTTTACTGACTTCAAAAAATAAGGTTCATCAATTCGATTATTTATGTTATGTTTTGAAGAACCAGATAAAATTCAACACCTCTAGCATCGTCCAATTAAAATGTTTTCGTCTGTATTGAGGTTTAGAACCCTAAAATAGTGTGTAGCCAACGAGATATAAAACACCTCAACTCTTATATGCAGCTGCGATGAAACAGCTGGAACACCTGGGTTTGAGTTTAGCTGCATTTTGCGTGAAGAATTAATATCAACATCCTTTGTTTTACTTTATTTTCTGCAGAAACGTTTGTGGAGTATTAAATAAATTACTAAGCATTCTTCTGAAAAGGGAATACGGAATTTGTATACGATCACTAGCTTTTCTTGTGGTTGGCATAATTTCTGAATGAAAGTATATATATTTATTTATTTATTATATTGTTGGTGCGATTACACCTGAAAGTTTTGTTCAAAGGAGACTCAGTTCCTGATAGTATTACGAATTTTTACTTGATTGTTTTACTTGATTTGAGGATCAAATAAATTAAGTCGGAATAAATTTCGTTAACATAAAAAGTTTGAGTTAAATTACATCAATTACTTATTTTCATATCATCATCGAGTATAGAAAACATGATATTTATATATTTATTTATTATGTATGTATTTATTTTATTTTTATTAATTTTCATTTTTATGTATTTTTTTTTTGCATTAATCATGTTATGGTATTTATGTTTTCTGTTAGTATTTTTCAATAAACGTTTTGTACGGCCGTACCCGTTTCTCAATATCTAGGTACTATTTCCTCTGCCTAAAGGTTGGCTGGAAGAGATTACTCTCTAACAATAAGACCGCCTAAATTGATTATGTCTGTAAAACCAATTTCTGTAAATTTTCTGTGCAATAAAGTGTGTCTATCTATCTAAGACAAATAAACCAACGGTTCGGAACCTTTATTTATGCTACCAAAACGATACTCAAGACACTATGTATATGTCGCAGGCATTTTGAATAAATCCGCCGCTTACATACGGCGTCGTCAGTTTAAAAACGCTCGCTGATATTATGTAATATGCCGAATGCAAAATCAGGCAAAATGACAACAGTTTCTTGTAGTTTTGGGGTGACCATGAATAAAACACTGTTTGGACAAATGAGACCTACTTCATTAAAATATTCAAGTAACAAAAAGGACTTTTATTAAATATCAATTACTTAACCGAAAGTTAATTGAAGTAATTAATGATTCCATTGGTAAGGTTAGGTTAGTGAATAAAGTGAAGCGCAAGGCGAGCGAGTGGAGCGAGCGTGCCGGCGAAGCGAAGTCTAGCTCATTTGTAATAATATTATAATCATAAAAAAATAAAACAGTAGGAAAGTCATTTACTAGGGATTTCATATATATTTGAAACATTACATATTTTTAACACTATTAAATTTACAGTTCTTTAGTTTTATACATTTCAATAATACTGTCCTTTGCAAACCAAATTGTATGGTCACCCTAGCTTTGTCAAGTTATACTTCAATTGGCGCGTTTATACATAATGACATTTTGTCCTCGGCATTTTACAAACCAGCATTCGTTTTTAAACTGACGACGCTGTATGTAAACGGCAGATTTACTCAATATGCCTGCGACATACATTATAAATAAAAAAAATATATAAATATTGGACAACATCACATACATTGTTCTGATCCTGAGGTAAGTAGCAAAAGCATTTGTAGTACAGAAACCAGAAACAACGACATCAATTACGTTTTCTCAGAATTCTTGGTTACGCCCCGATTAAAGCAGACTTTGTCGGCTTTTATTCGTTGTATTTTTTTGCATTCTCTTTGCCCAGAAATAAAATATTGCATCCTATAGAATTCCGTTCAGTCAAACAATGGTGCTCGGGAATTTTTCATTTTTATGCATACCAGTCTAGGGTTGCAGTGCTGATACCGAAAACCGATATATCGAGAGAAATTAAATCAATAAATATTGGAAAACATCACATACATTGCTCTGATTCTGTGGTAAGTAGCTAAAGCACTTGTGTTACACAAACGACGGTACCACAACACCCAGACCCGAGACAATACAGAAAAGTTCGTTTCCCATATTGACCCGACCGGGGATCGAACCCGGAACCTCAGAGATGGCGCGACGCCAAAGTCCGACACACTCGCCTCTCGGCTACGGAAGTCCTCAAATTCAAAGCCCTAAGTGCAAAAATCAGGCAACTTTGGGAAATACACTTTTCTAAATTATGTTTCGTTAGTACTTATCTAAACAAATACACACATTGACGTTATAAACGTGATTCGATGCAAAAATGAGGATTGCCATACCAGAACTAGAATCTTAAACATAGTTTTATGAATTACAAAACTAAAGAGCCTATGAGCAGGTCTTATAGCTTATTGAATGAATGGAAGGTTCTATAAAGGCGACCACTTTCCAGAAAAAGAAGCGGACGACCCCTCACAAGATGAACTGACAACATTAAGTATTACAGCTGTAGGGAGGCGAAGGATGCACGTGTTTTTTTGACGATATTAAATACATTGGGCATCCAAATTGTACCCAAGGTACTCAAAGTAAGTAGCTTAAGCACTGATGTTATGAAAACAAGAATTAGTATAGTGCACGCAAAAGCGCTAATCACCAAACGTCAGCAAAAAAAAATTTTTTTTTCTTTTTTTGTATTCAAGTAGGTTACATTTAACACTTTTGAATCGTCATTGAATACAATGCAAAGTGATTCTACTTCCGGTTCGGAACCTATATCTACCGAGAAGACACCGGTAAGAAACTCAGCAGATAAGTTACAGTAGCAGTATCTAACTTATAGCTATGTGTAGAACACTTTGGACCAAGTCATATAGTTTTATTTTGATGAGTGAAAAAAATATGAAGTATTATTTTATTTTAAGAGGTAAGCTGGAGCAGACCAGTCCCCAAAGGTCCCCAATAGTCAAATGCTTCAGTTCAAGCGCCATCTCAATCGCTCCCTCAGGCTGTAACTAGCATTTCCGCGCGCACTACACCATTATTTTATTTTCATACATTTGTGAAGACCAAGACACATAGCTAACATAAGTGTTAATGATACGAATGCTTATACTGGGAGAGAATTGAACCAAAGAACAACCTTTTAGCCAAAAGCGCTAAGCGCATTCATCAATCTATGAATTTGTGCAATATGCGATCATAAAATTAAGGATGTTTTCGGACTTATGTTTTATTTGAACAGTCTTGCAACTGGCTACAACTTATCTGTGGGCTACACTTAAGTTGGGAAATAAACATCAGAATGAAAGGAACAAATTAAACCATTTATTGGGACACAAATTAGTATTAGGGTAACACAAATATATTTTTTAAACAGAGAAGCATTATTTATTTATACTTTATTTTACGTTATAAAAACTACAATAGCGGACTTAATGCCTTATAGCTTGTACCAGTTAACCCCACATATTTAACCCAATTTATTCGAAATGTTATATTCAAATAAAAATAGTAACAATAAATGCATAAAAGAAATATAAATAAATAGTACATACTGTTGGACAACATCACATACATTCCTTCGATTCTGTGGTAAGTAGCTAAAGCACTTTGTTAGTGAAATTAGAAACAACGACGGTACCACAACACCCAGACCCGAGACAATATAGAAAAGTCCGTTTCCCATATTGACCCAACCGGAGATCGAACTCGGAACCTCAGTAATGGCACGACGCCAAAGTCGGGCACGCTTGCCTCTCGGCTACGGAGGCCGTCAAATATATTTGAACGTATTGTTTCATTTCACAATACTATCTATACAATTTTCTGTTGTAAATATGGAACATCCCTACGGACGGATGTCTCTCGAAGCGGGTGATCGTATGCTTTTGATAATGCTTTGAATTTTTCGCGAGAATTTCGTGGGCAGCCATATTGTAGTGGGGAAACGTTAGTTTAGGGGGGATGTTGTACATGCGTTGTAAAATAAAAATGCTTCCTCATTTTTCCCGGTGTTGTCAGATAAAAATTGTTGCCGCATATTGTAGATTTTAGCAAAAGTAGTGTTGATTTTTTTTTATATTCTGACCTCTTTTTATGATTAGTTAGAGTCGCGCTTTGTGCAAGTTTTAGTTAATGTTTATTTATTATTTTTATCTAGAAAACATTTTTACTATGCTTATGTAATAGGTTTGCACGTTGAATCACCATTGCTAGAATTGAAATTTCCAATCTTCAAATGGATAATAAATAAAAAAATTGAAGCTTTTGTAAACATTTAAAATAATTTAACGGGGCAAAACGCGTCACCATTTTTATTTAGTAGTTAATACGAACTACTTACTGCCCGACGTTTGGTTAGGTTGCACCAACTGTGCTCACGAGCTGACTGGTCTTGCTCGCCTTCGTCTGTTCGGGGGAGCTTGCAAATGCGCTTAATTTTTTTAAGAAATATAGTTTGGATTGTAAAGCGGTTTTTTAAAGACCAAAGTAAATCATGAAGAAGGATTTATTGGTATTATCCATACACATCATGGTTTAGTACATTGATATCTACGTTGCATCTATACGAGCTGGTTTGGGTAGCTTATAATAAGTGAACTAAAACTTCATGCTTTGTAAGAGGAATGTTAAATGGACTCACTGAAAGTAAATAAATATTGAAGACTATCACATACACTGCTTTCTTAGGTAGCCAACGCATTTATTATACAGAAATCAGAAACAAAAACAGCGTTGGGTGTCACTGCGATACCTCAACAAATGCTGAGTATTTGCCTTTTTAGTGACATTTTTTTTTATAATGCACTTCAAGATTGACCTCATCCCTCCTGATGTTAAGTGGTAAGCTAGGAAGCTTAAAGGTGACAAGTACAGTATAATAAATCTGTTACTGAACTTGTCACCCTTACCTTGAAGGCTTGACCCCTGCTACTAATGTAGCATCCCCCAGGAGCTCTGGAAACCTTACTCACACGCAGGAACACATCAACACAGAAGTGATTGTTATTTGGCTGCGGTCTTCTGTAAGGTGAAGGTATTTCACCAGTCGGACTGCTCCAGTTCGCACGATAAATCACTATGCCCTACCACTCTCAAAATAATTTTATTTTAAGTTGTTATTTTTATACAGGTACTGTTTCATGTCACTAAATAAACTTTTCTCTCTTTCTTTTTTGTTTTTTCTTCTTTCAACGGTAGCACAACACCCATATCCAAATAACAAATAAATTACGTCATATCCTGAGCCACACTAATATATTTGTAGCGTCTTATATTTATTTTCCTACTCCCGAAAACGACTCCTGAATCGGAACAAGTTTTTCTAGCTATCAATATCTGTCAATTACCAACTTTCTGAAATCTTAATATACAAAATGTATGCGAAACTAAGTTCGTACTTTAGAAATAGCGAACGTATTAGCCTACTCAGTAAATAAACTAGCAAAGCTCGAAAGTTCGCCCACGGAGCTTCTTAAGTTTCATACTTGAAGGAAAAGCAGTGTGGACAAAGTTTATGGATAACATCTACATATAATTTTGTGTTGAGATAATTTTTAAAAGTATAGGAAAGCTTTCTAAAATTTTCACAACAAAATGTTGTGTTCGATTTTTTGTTAGAGTTCTAGTATGGCGAGAGTAAGAATTGCTTATAAGTTAACATAAATAATCTAATTTTCTGAAAGACAGAATTTCAGGTATTAAGAAGATTAGGCAAGACTTGGTTCATAGTGCTTAAACGTTTGTGCAATAGGTACACAAGTGCACTCACTCTCTCTTTCTTTACTCTCACAATCACTTCAACTGGACAGCAGACTGATATGCTTTAAAAAGACAGCATAGATATTTTTCACTACGAAATATTCTAGGTGATCATTCCAAACCGATGGACGATGCACAAATATATCGTACTCGCGGTAATCGATACTACGTTTTACTTACCTTCAGATTTCGAGGCTTAACTCATTATCAACTATTTCCACCTTTATATACCACTAAAGCAATTAAATTATGAATGGTAAATGGTATGATAGCTACCTTCTTACGCCCGGATCCAAAATTTTACGATTCGTTATGTGTCAAAAACGACCATCCGTTTTTCTACGAGTCGTTAATTCTAATTTCAAATTTACTTTCCATATCAGCTGCCATTAGTCCTCTGTCGCTAATTTTGAGCTCACGCTTCGTATAATTTATACTATCCGTAACCTGAGAAGATCGGTTTTCATATATTGGAACTGGGCATTAGTTGCAGATGGGACGTTATCCAGGTAGAAGCTGTCAAAAGTGATAAAATGGCTGAATTATACTTATTGTTTGACTGCTTTCACCTGAACTGATGATTATTTCAAGCGTACTTCCTATTTTAATACAAGACCAGTGTAAGAGATACTCTCTATGCAAAGCAAGGATGCAGCCAGGATGATAGCGACATCATTTTGCAAAACGGCTAGTTGGCAACGCAACTTCAAATTGAAACTTTCGCAATCGCCCGTACTCCATTATTTATGCTGCTTCTACCAGATGGCCTGGAGCTAGGAAAGTTTAATTAATGTACTAGGCCACAGACGAAGCTTATGTAAATTATGGAAATTTGGGCAACTGCAGACGGGAACCATTCGGATATATTCGGACTTGAAATCCCGCGGGAATTGGGGTCTCTGATTTTATGTCAAATCGGGTCCAGACGTCACGAGATTAGATGTGTCACAATGTTAAGCTTCAAGTTTAGCAACCAGACCTAGCTTTTTAACAAATTTCAAATATATGATAATAATTATCATACATTACGTACATTGCTCTGATTCTATGGTAAGTAGCTTAAGCACTCGTGTTACAGAAATTAGACACAACAACGGTACCACAACACCCAAGAACCAAGACAATATAGAAAAGTTCGTTTTCCATATTGACCGGACTGGGGATCGAACCCGAGACCTCAGAAATAGCGCGACACCAAACCTTTTCACCGTAAAACCGATTTTAATGTATTTTTTTTATTGGAAAGAATTTATTATTAGTATCATGATAAGGAAACCAGGATCTGATGATGGCATGTAAGACAAATCTTGGAGAAAGGTTAATGGCTATTTTTCGCTCTTTTTAAAGTTGATGAGTTCTACATAATATGTTCTACTCAAGCAACGGTACTGTGTAACAGCATGCTAAGATTGGTCTAAAGTTTGACTGGTGTCAGTTTTAGTTGTTACCTGTTACGTCATTTTGAGGTTCAAATCTTGGAAGGTCGATGTTTTGACTGTGTAAGGTTTATTTTATTTTATTTTTATTTATTTATTTACTAAACAAACAATGGATAACAAAAGTTGACAGTAGTCCCACAAAACTATTTACATAGTTTGTCTGTGGGATCATGATTTTCCTAATTTGGTTAACAGTATGTGTCTATGTGAGTATTTGTGCATAATATGGAAATACATATAATGTCTGTAAAAGTGTGTTTGTGTGCTGTATGCGTTTATTTTATAAAGGTAATCTTTGTTTTTTTGAACTTCTGATCTCAGAACTTTCAAAGCGGGTATTTCTATAAAGATACGCGTAGAAATAAGCATAAGTGAACTGTGATAGGCGGGATGGGACACAATGGCCGGTGCCCTGCCGTATCCGCTTGTTTGAATTATTCATACAACTGCAAATATCCGCGGTTACAGATACGAAGCCCGCTCGCTTTTACATTTTGCACAAAATACAAATATTTGCCGGAATCATGAACGAGAGGCCTGGTGTTTGGTGATTTAAGAGGATAGATGAATTAAAAAGTCTGAAAAAAATAAGTAATCCAACTGCTATAGCTGTTGGATTACTAAAAAAATATAAGACATGTTTTTTCCATCAACTAAATACAAATTTACTTAGACTTTTTTTTAATTTAAGAGAGGTAGGGCATAGCGATTTATCGCTCGAACGGGAGCAGCCCGACTGGTGAAATACCTCCACCTTAACGAAGACCGCAGCCAAATAGCAATCACTTCTGTGTTGTTGTGTTCCTGCGTGTGAGTAAGGTTTCCAGAGCTCCCGGGGGGTGCTACATTAGTAGCAGGGGAAGCCTTCAAGGTAACGGCGACAAGTCCAGCAACAGATTTATTATGCTGTACTTGTCGCCCTTAAGCTAGAACCTCATTACCACTTAACATCAGGTGGGTTGAGGTCAATATTGAAGTGTAATAAAAAAAAAAATACATTTAACGTTCAAATTTAACGCGACGTCACTTCTTCGTACAGTTTTTACGAATCAGTGACGTAAACATGACCCTGTACTGAACTTTGATGCGCTGTTAAATCAACAAATTGTATTTATTTATTGAAGCAAAATTTACCTACGACTCCACTTAATTTTGAAAATCTAATAGGTGAACTAATTAGAATCATTGTATTTTTATCAAATCATCATCTTTATGTCGCTGCAGAGGCGTTTTGTAAACAGTATCATCAAAATAAACAAATTTGCTATCGTTTGCGTCGTTGTCCACATTTTTTTTTTGGAAATTAAGTGTTTTTTCTGTTTTCCATTTATACATTTAAAAAGCATTACGACATCATACGAATAAATACAGACACTAAAATATAGAGACAAGCAATGTCTTCTAAATCTTCAAAGCATTTTAGTTGTCCGTGATGGAAATTAAAGCGCAGAGGGATGCGGTATTAGACGCTCTATAGAAATCCTTTGCCGCGTCTAATTGAAATCTAGATAAGGTACAGTTGAGTGACTCGAGCTAGATTTATCTTTAGAATGTGTTAGTTCTCAAATGAAACCTTAATTGGATTATTGTTAAATAGATTCCACTTCAAATTGATCCTTATATTTTCGACTTAATAGCGGAATCACGAAACCAATGAAAAATATTAACAGCGTGTTCAATTGAGTTTAATGAAACGAACAATGAGAACTACTAAATCTGAAAATCTAGAAACTATATGCCCAAATTGAAATAGTCTTCATATTTTGACGACGTCCATAGCCGACAGGCGTGCGTGCCGGACTTTGGCGTCGCGCCATCTCTGAGGTTCCGGGTTTGATCCCTGGTCGGGTCAATATGGGAAACGAACTTTTCTATATTGTCTCAGAGCAATGTATGTGATGTTGTCTAATATTTATTTATTATAAAGGATGTATTAGGGATACATTTTTGTGTATGATAGGGGTAAAGTGCTCTTTGTATACAGAAACGTGGGCACCATTAGAAATATAATGGACATCAAATATTAGAAGGTGAAACGAAAAACGTAACATTAAAATCATACATATTGTAAACGCAAAAGTTTGTTAACATGTATGGATGACTCTTTCAAAATTGCTCCTAGGTAGGTATGCCAAGATGTTGTGACAAATATGAAATACAGAATCACAACAAAACTGCAGATATCTTTCACGATTCCCTAGCCAAGTTTAGACATAATTTAGCTGACTCCTTGATGTTAACCAGAGAAATCAATAATGAAAAAAACGAAGACTGTTTTCATTTGAAATACCCATTTTTTTATTTTTGGTCATTTTAATGTCTAATTCTAGTATTTAGTATATGTATTTGTTTTCAAAGATCAGGGCAACTATGAATGTACCCGAAAGGCTGCAGTGCGTGATAAATGGCGCCGTATCACTAAAATAGTTACTGACTATGATTCATAATGACACGGACCACGACCACTCTGGCGACAGTGCACCGACTTAGAAGAAGAATTTGTTTTATTCAATGTTGTGTACGCATGTAATAGGCATATAAATAAGAATTTAACTACTATACCCAATTTGTATGAATGTTTTATATATTATGCTGTTGGTGTATCTATTTAGATAAATAAATAAATACAATTTGAACTCTTTAGAAAGATATATGACATACTAAATGTATGATACTTTTATCCCGAAATAAAGTTATCGAAGTTGCGGGCCACAGCTATATACAACTTGAATGTAAAGAATAAAAATTTGACAAAAGATTTATCACTAAAAGACCATTTCAGAAATCATTATACATTATTTATTATTTACCTACCCAAGAAATAAATATTTTTTTATCAAGAATAAAATTAAAAGAGAGAGAAAGTATTTTTGAAATTCAAACATAACATACACGTGTATTCAATTCAAACTTTGAATTGAACATAATCGTAATAATCGGCACAGTAGTTTTCCAGTGTATTCAATTCAAACTTTGAATTTTAATTATGGGTTTTTTCTGTTTTCCATTTATACATTTAAAAAGCATTGAGACATCATACGAATAAATATAGACAATGAAATATAGAGACAAGCGTCTAAAGAAGTTACGGGCCACAGCTATGTACAACAAGAATGTAAAGAATAAAAATTTGACAAAAGATTTATCACTAAAAGACCATTTCAGAAATCATTATATCAATATACCTACCCAAGAAATAAATATTTTTTTTATCAAGACTAAAATTAAAAGAGAGAGAAAGTATTTTGGAAATTCAAACATAACATACACGTGTATGCAATTCAAACTTTGAATTGAACATAATCGTAATAAATAAATATAGATAATAATAAATAAATATTAGACAACATCACATACATTGTTCTGATTCTGTTGTAAGTAGCTAAAGCACTTGTGTTACAGAAATCAGAAACAACGACGGTACCACAACACCCAGACCCGAGACAATATAGAAAAGTTCGTTTCCCATATTGACCCGACCGGAGATCGAATCCGGAACCTCAGAGATGGCGCGACGCCAAATTCCGGCACGCTTGCCTCTCGGCTACGGAGTGTATTCAATTCAAACTTTGAATTTTAATAAACTCAAAAACTACTGTGCCGATTTCTAAAATCTTTCACTATTGGATAGCTACTCGTAGATTCGCCCTGAGTACTATTAGGCTAATATATGAAAATGCTGACTGCATTATCTTGCTGAATGGCAATTGAAAAACGCTGGGCGAGGTAACTGCCAGTTAGCCTTGTTAGTTTAGACTCCCTGCATAGCTCCCAAATCTTTTGGAAATGCTTTTAAATAAAGACCATTCATCGGGACCGTCAATCGGGACGGGACATGATATAAGGTTGCAACCACAAACACAACAAAAATATGATTTTTTGAATTGCTCTAATAGTGGTTCTTTATTTAATACGTTTCATACTTTAATCAATTTGAAATTAAAACTAATTCTGATCGCGGCATCTGTCGGTATAAATAAAAGTTGCCAAACCCGTTTCAAGCTGGCAGGCTCCGCGCCAAAGCGATCGCTTATTGAATTTTGAACTTGGCTCTGCGTTTGGCTTGCAGCCAGATTATTAAGCCAGAAGGTTTAAAATGTTGTTTCAGTGTTTTAACACCCTACTGTAGCGACCTGCTAATAGTAATTTGTAAATGGTTTTTAATTTTAATTTAGGATGTTGAAGAAACATATTACGGGCCAGTATGGTGATGTTAGTGGATAGGATTTACGGTATCAATACCGTTGTCATCGAGATATGGGTTCCTACCTTACTTACCATCAGGCTGGAAGGAGCCAATAAACTGTGCTGTTATAAAAAAATGTCCTTTCAGCGAATTTACCAAAAATTTTAAATACAGAAGTTTGAATGTGAAAAATTCGGAAAAACATGCTTGTTAATGATATTATTCGATTTAAAAAAACCGCTTAAATATCAATTAGGCTAACTTAACGAACATGATATTGAAATTTCATTTTCTTACATGTGAAACATATTTAATTTAAACCAGACACCATTGTTACCTTTTGTTACGGCACGTTCCTACGCAAACGATACCTACCATATGTAATTTTCTTAGGGATTTCTGTTTTACCCGTAGCAGCAGGTGTGAGCATACAAGTAACCGATAAACATATATTACACATAAAAAATCTCATACGTGGTTTGCATAAGCTTATCTCCAATTTCGCTCATCCCATCCAAATAGGACGATCTATTATAAAACGCTCAAATATGATTACCAAAAAACCCGAGCTTCGTGGGCCTAATTATATTCTAATTGGGTTTGCGATTTCAACCCCAGGGGTAGGTAAGGTTAAATGTACACACGAGTTTGTGAAAAGAACCTTTGATGGCCGTTTTGGCTCTATTGCTAGCAAGATGGCTTCTTGCCGTTTCCAGTCATAAATTCGATTACCATGAATTTCATGAACTTACCATACACATCATTTACGATTTCATGAAATTCCCATACACATTTCTTCTTTACATTTCAGTCTACCTGAGAATCAGTGTAAGAGAGGTAGGGCATAGCGATTTACCACTCGAACTGGAGCAGCCCGACTGGTGAAATATGAAGACTTACATAAGACTGCAGCCAAATAACAATCACTTCTGTGTTGTTGTGTTCCTGCGTGTGAGTAAGGTTTCCAGAGCTCTTGCGGGTAGCTACATTAGTAGCAGGGGTCAAGCCTTCAAGGTAAGGGCGACAAGACCAGTAACAGATTTATTATGCTATACTTGTCACCCTTAAGCTAGGATCTCATTACCACTTAACATCAGGTGGGATGAGGTCAATCTTGAAGTGCAATATAAAAAAAAACCTCTGCCAGTCTCATATTAGAATAGATACAACTTCACGCTAGCACAGATTGTAGGTTACTCTGTGCATACAGGGGATTCAGGAGAGGCCAATATCGAGTTTGATCTAGTTTCAAGGCACAATCGGGTCTGAAGCAAGTGGTTTGCGTGTACATGTGGCTTCACACTCAATCTACGTTTGAGTGTGATCTGTTTTCTTTATATTATACATATTTAGGTCAACAAAAAACCGTTGTCAGAGCACACACAGATTTTGATTTTTCTTTGACCCTTTAGGTTTAAGCTTGACTGAGAGCGGATTGTGGAATTCATGCAACCATTTTTTCAACTAGAATTTTAAAAATACTGTTTCAGTGAGGGGTTCAAATATTTCACTTATTATGAACAGCTACATGTTAAATTTGGGTAATATAACGAGAATTGGAAATAATAATTTTGAAACATGCTTAAACTATATAGGTACATCGTTTGGACCCACAAAATCCTTGAAAAGTTTGTTATTACTCATTGAAACTAGAAACGAATATGTACTGGTAGAAATTAATTTTTCTAAAATTTTCTAGCTTTGACTTAAAAACATAATTGTTACGTCAAATATCACGCATCAATATAACTGTCAAAAACATCTACATATTTTGACATTTACATGTTTTGACATCTGTTACCAGTAGACCATAAGTATTGCCTTTATTTTATAAACTAAACAGCTTCTATTTACACAAACAACTTGTATTTTAGCAAGCAACTGCAATACGACGACCATAAATAATCCTTGATCATGTCTTACGCAGAACAGTTGCCCCTGTGATTAATGACGTCACCGATGACATACTGATCTAGTTAACCTATTGTTCGGTCTACCCTCAACAGAACCTTCACTGAATGGACTGTTTGAACTTCGGAAACGTTGACATTTCTAATGAAATTGTTGTATGTTCATGTTAAGTACATTATCTGATATTACTAACAATTTAACAATTTATTTCTCTCCACCTCTAGAACCACAATATTATAACACTTTAATATCACACTATAATATCAATGATGTAGAAAAAAAATGAAAATTTACAAACTATGTTGTAGGTTTTTAAGTGTTGCAATACCTATTGCAATTATTTTTTGCAGAAATGTGTCTTACAGATAAATTCAATGTAGGCTTAACGCTAGAAGGCGATCACTTCTGGACAGAAATCGAAGAAAAAAAAAACGTCATATTTTTAGCCGCTCGAACACAGGCCGGAGCCTTAGGGTCGCCGCAAACGACCTCCGATAATGTGGGTATGATTATGTATGAAAAAAATGCGTTAAATTAGGACCCCAGCAGCTGAGTAGTCGGACCGTGTCACGGATAAGTCAACTAATGACCCCATTAGGGGGAGTTGGGTTTTTAGTACACTAAGTAGCTTTGGTCAGCATTTTGGCACAGTATAAGTATGGCTGTAGTCCGGAAACCGGGAGCAAAAGTAGTACACACGTTGTCACGTGTCCGCCTTTATGTCGTTGGTGTAAGAATTAATTTCATATAATACAATACTAGTCAAAAAACCCAACTTCGGTGTTGTTGTGTTCATGCGTGTGAGTAACATTTCCAGAGCTTCTGGGGGGTGCTATATTAGTATCAGTAGGTCAAGCTTTCAAGGTAAGGGTGACAAGTCCCGTAACAGATTTTTTATACTTATACAGATACTTATACAGATTTATTATGCTGTACTGGTCGCCCTGGTTAAGCTCAGACCTCATTACCATTTAACATCAGCTGGGATGACGTCAATTTTTAAGTAAAATATATTTAAAAATAGTCTTGCTACTCAGTTGTTCTACCGTAAAAAGTTGTCAAATTCATGTAATGCCAAGTCGGTTACTAATTTATTGAGGTCCTGCTTACGGGACCTTCTGTGTTCAGTTGTTACTTAATTATCTAACCTAACAATATCTTATAGTGACTTTATCCATATTAAACATTTTTAAATAAGTATATTGGCCATGGCAAGAAAACTTTTTTTGCGGTTGGAGCGTGGGAGGCCATCTGACACACCCACACTCTTGGGATCAAGGTAATGGACTCCATGTTTACCCCACGCCTGGCGTCTTCGGTCCCAGCAGCAGATCTGCTGTGCGGCTTCGCTGCCTGCCGCCACTGCGAACACCAAAGGCTCCCCAGGTCTTCCTGCGAGAGCCAGATAGTTCATTCCAGCTATTCATTAATGCGTATTTAAATTGAAGCCTCACGAAGTATCAAAGTGATCAATTTGGTTTGGAATAACTTTATCATTGATGGAAAAAAGCAAAGTGCATTTTACTTTCCAATATTCAAACCAGGCATCATTCAATTAACTCACTAACATACAGCGTTGAAACGAATAAAATTGCCTATATATCTGAACAGTGGAACCAGTGACCTGAATCCAATTAAATTAAATTGGTAAATGAGAAGAGAATATATTGGAATTTCTAGCTTACTGAAACTTTGCTTGGATAACATAGGCCTATAATAACATTGAAGAAGTAAAAGTGGGGAATTAGTATATTGGTACGGATTGAATTAATTAATATAAAAACAGTTATCAAAATAGTACCTTTTTGTAATACTTTATGAGTAATTATTATTCGTAAATTATTATTCGAAAAAAAAGGTACGCGTAGACTTAATAACTTTGTCCATTTTTTGTAGATAAGAAACAGAATTGAAAACGAAAGCTGAAAGAAAAATAAACAAGCTATTTTTTTTATTGTAGCGCAGTATATTGGCTCCTCCCAGCCTGATGGTAAGCAAGAGAGGAACCCACATCGCGATGACAAGGGATTTGATATCAAAATATCCTATCCGTTAGCATCGCCATACTGGCCCGTAAGTTGTTTTTTCACGCTCCTTTTGATTATCCATGTCAAAGGAAGGAGGAAACACATGAGCCGGCAACGAGTTCCACTTCTTTATGGTCCGGCAAAAATAAGAGAGAGAAATACCGAACTTTTTGGTTCGTGATGGAATATTTTCCACGGTGAAGCGATGACATCGTTGGCCGGCTCTTGTGGTTCTGTGTAGGAAAGGAGAGGGTGGGATAAGGGAAAATAGTTCCTCGGAACACTCCCCATGATAAAGCCGATAAAAGACACTTAATGAACCAATGTCTCTACGTAGTTGAAGAGGTTCAAGGTTCCCAGTAATCTCTTCATCGTTAATTTGCGCACAGCCCGTCGCTGCAACCTATCAAGGGCATCCATGAGGTATTTGGCGGAACCGTCTCAGGGATGCGAGTAGTATTCCAGGCAAGACCGGACTTGAGTCTTATATAAAAGACAAAGCTGGTCCGGCGTGAAAAACCGACGCACTCTGTTCAGAACTTCCAGTTTTTTGGATGCTAATGATATGAGACTCTCGATGTACTGACCTTGATTAAGATTAAGCTTATCAGTAGTGAGCTCTTGTGGGGAATATAGCGACGATTGAAATAAATGATTTCGTGAAATTACAGAAATATTACTTGGAAACACATATTTTAATAAATTTATTTAAATTAGGTATTCACACACATTTTCGTACGGCCAGTCTTTGGTGTCGCGCTACCTATCTCTGAGGTTCTGGGTTGAATTGTCCTTCGGGAGACGAACTAATATGGAAAGCGAACCTTTGCCTTGAGGCTGGGTGTATTAGAAGAATATTTTTTTCTGATTTCTGTAACACAAATGCTTACTGTCCATAGAATCTGACCAATGTACCTATATTAGAAACAGAAACATTTTATTTCCCCTTGCGGTGCGGGAATTGAACCCACGACCTTCACGTATCGCGCGTGCTGCTCTTACCAACTGAGCTAACCGCAAGTTATTGTGGGCGATGAAATTTTTCTGCTGTATCAACCGTTAGCCTTTCGGTAAGTACCCTCTGCCGAATATGTTTAGAACTACATACTTATCGGCCCGTGGTACATTCGTTAGGATACAAGGGGAGATAAAAATTTTCTGTTTCTAATATTTAAAGTTCGCTAGTACGGCGTATAATACTATAAAAATAATAAAATCGATTGTGTAAGATTTTTTAGTAATTAATATATTTTTATTTTTTGATTAGTAGTAGAGTCAGTTCATGTGTCGCCCCTACCACATGCAAGTATATCTCAAGGAAGACATTTCGTTCAGCGCATCATTAATAATTCTAACCTTATCCAATATTCCATGAAAATGGGGGAATCACCGTCTCTGTTAGGGTTCCGTGCATGAATATTAATGGCTAATTTTAGTTTCGAGTAATAGTTCAGATGTTAAATGTTTGATCCGGCTTTGAATCGTTGATGCTGTGAGAGCGGCCTTTGATGTGGAAACACTGGTCAAAATGTTCTGACAGCCATTAATATGTCCATTCATTTATTAAAATGGTGTATTAAATCTTTGCACGTCACTGGTCAAAATTACTACCGATTTTCGATTTGGGTTTTTCATCATTCCTTTGAATTAATTTTAACAATTTATATGCCACACTGTATGTCTTAGTGCAGCAAAATTAGTTATAAGTTCAGCTTTATTTGTAATATGAACGACAGAGTTTCTTGCCGGGATCTTAGGTTCTGAACCGGAGGCAGCGTCATTTGCATTATATGGAAGGTTCATATTATATTGTCCAGTAATTTTAGCCATTTTAATCCGCAATCTGCGAATGAGCTGAATTTTTGTATACACCTTTATTACAGCATTGTAATGAAGATGTGAAAAATTGACATTGATATCGTAGCGGCTAAAAAAGTTATAAAGGTCAAAAGGTCACGAAAATCAGTTTTTCGCAAATATCACGCTATCTATTGCTTAGAGGTCAATAAAGGTCATTATAAAAATTGTTTGTCATAAAATTGTCTACAAAAAATGTCTGTTGCATTATTCTGTAGAGTTAACCGTTTTCTCAGCATAATCAATCAGGCCTAGCATGCGCTACGCGACTAAATTTTATCGCGCTCTTAACAAACGTCAAAATCGATTGAAGTCAGTGCGTCAGCGGCTGATTGGCTGAAAATACGAGGACGGTGTGCTATTAGCCAATCAACAGTACTACAGATATACAGATACTTTCGTTTTTTCTTGCAATGTCAATGTCGATTTTTCACATCTCTATTACAATGCCGTAATAAAGGTGTATACAAAAATTCAGCTCACTAGGAATTTTTCCGCAGATAAAACCTAAATTGACTGGACTAATATATTACAGATGTAATTTCATGAATATGTTTTTTAACTTTGAACTTTGGATTTTGTATCGTCTTTATGTCGGGGGCACAAGAAGTAATATCACACTGCATCTGTTTATCTTGATTTGCTGTCGTGTGTACACTAAGTACGAAAGTTGATTGCATTTCCTATATTCTTTTGACTTCATTCGCAACATTTTTTGTGCAAATTAAACTCAATGTTTTGTTGCAAACTAACTAATAGGTTTAAATATTTTTTATACTAAAAAGTTTCTTGACGGCATCTTTTTGATAGTTCTAGGCTCCGAACTAATGGCAGAATCATTTGAGACGATTCATAAATGTATGGTAGCTACTGTTGTTATTTATATAAATATTTTGACACTAATTTAGATTCATCCTTCTAAAATTATAAGTTTTATGTCTGTTTTTTTTTTCTTTCTGCTACCGATAAATAAATATCTTGTTTTAAATTTAAACTTTCTATAATACCTAAAACAGATATAAATAGTGAAGCCAATGATGTTTTAACAATTTATACATAACCAATTTTTTTTCCTACTGTAAGTTTTTGCTTGAAAGACTACCAAACTAACGAATTTTCCCATATATAGGAAACTAGCTGTGCCCGCGACTTCGTTCGCGTGGACTACATCCTTTTATGGTCGGTTTTACCCCTTTCTCCCCTAATATTCGAAACAGAAAGTAGCTTATATTTTAAACCAAGTTTCGAGCTATATTTGTGCCCAATTTCATAACTCTAACTTCAAAAATAAACTTTTTTCCATATAAACTTCCAAAGGTGGTATTACTCCCCTCCCCCCCTTATTTTCTAATAAAAAGTAGCCTATGTCTGTTCTTGAGATTCAACGTAAACCTATACCAAATTTCATCAAAATCGGTTGAGAGGTTTAAGCAGGAAAACGTAACAGACACACAGACAGACAGACAGACAGACAGAGTTACTTTCGCATTTATAATATTAGTAGGGATATTAGTAGACTAGAATTTCTATTTGCCAATAAAACGGATACAAAGGTATCCAATATGCAGCAGTAAATAATTTATCGGTACAGTCCATTTAGAAATTAGGTTTCATTAATAATTCTAACTCGATTGTACCCAGCGCCGGTCTGGTGCTAACATAGTTAATCTTAATACTACCGCATAGATAAAGTGCTAGTTAATAGCGGACCAGCCATTTTGAATGCTAATAAACAATTAATTGTATTTACAGAACATACTTATGCCCTGGTACCATGCGAAATGCGTCAAGTTTGTCGCATGATAGCTAGCACTCGTATTTTCAGCCAATCAGCAGCTGACGCATCCATTTTGACATTTGCTAAAAGCGTGATACAGTTATCTTGCGTCGCGCATCATGGTTAAAGTATGATAGATAAATAGATTTACTTTATTGTACAAGACTTTTCATAAATTGAATATAAAAAATATATAGGACAATACAGGTGTAATTGCTAGAAAGTGACCTCTTCTAGACAACCTTAGGTAAAAGAAATTGTAGATGACGAGAAATAAAACATGAAATAGAATAAAACACCAGATCAAAAAGAAGATTTTTAAAATCGGACTACTTTATAAAAAGTTATGGTTTAACTACATAAAAAATACGCTGCTGTTTTTCGACGAAATTATCAACAAACAATAGGAAATCAAAACCTACAGGGTACCTTGTGAACTCAGAATTTTGAAATTAATAGAAAGCACATACCCGATTTTTATTTTTAATACTCATTTATTTTAACGAAAATGCCAAAAATTATATCTTTTTTCTGTAAACTTATTTTTTGTGCCTTGTATATTAACGTAAGCATTGCAAAAAGGAGTAAAAATTACGTTGTCATGTCAAAAATCTTTGATCGAAAGTATGTAAACGTTTAATAACACGTAATTCTCTTTGTTACAGGTAGCCCCAAACATAATAGAATTCGTGAGATCCCCAGTGAACATAATAGACTTCATAGCGACACTTAGTTTTTATATGGACGTGGTGGTAGAACTGACAGTGGTTAGGAAGTATGTGGACAAAGCGGACATTCTAGAGTTCATTTCAATTATCAAGATCCTGAGGCTGTTCAAGCTGACGAGGCATAGTCCAGGCTTGAAGATATTGGTGCACACCTTCAAGGCGTCGGCGAAGGAATTGACGCTGTTAGTGTTCTTCTTGGTGCTTGGTATCGTGATATTTGCGAGCCTTGTGTACTACGCAGAGAAATCGCAGGTAAGTTTCATCAATATTTCGAAAGTGTTAGGGCATAGCAATTTATCGCTCGAAGTAGAGCAGCTCGAGTGGTGAAATACCGCAGCCAAATAACAGTCACTTCGGTGTTGTTGTGTCAGGAACACTGTTATTTGGCTGCGGTCTTCTGTTGTTGTGTTCCTGCGTGTGAGTACGGTTTCCAGAGCTCCTGGGGGGTGTTCCATTAGTAGCAGGGGTCAAGCCTTCAAGATAAGGGCGACAAGTCTAGTAACAGTTTTACTATGCTATACTTTTCGCCCTTAAGCTTGGACCTCATTACCACTTAACATCAGGTGGGATGAGGTCAATCTTGCAGCGTAACATAAAAAAAAGACCCCAGCCAAATAACTATCACTTCGGTATTGTTGTGTTTCTGCGTGTGAGTAAAGTCTCTAGCTAATTTTTAAATTTAATATAGCCTATGTTCACCGGAGATAGTGTAGCTTTCCAACGGTAAAAAAAATATTCAAATCAAGTAAGTAGATCCGGAGCCTTTTTAATGCAAACAAACAAACAAAAAAAACACAATCAATCCACTTTATAGAGGTAATTATAAGTGTAAATTGAAAAATTATCGAATCGTTGAGTTTAATTAAAAGGTCTCTCCATTTTTATCCCGGAATAAAGCCAACAAAGTACAGACAAGACCTAGGTAGCATTAACATTTTTGCCTTTGTCATCAATCCCTATATGAGTGTCAGAGCGTAATTACAGGCGAAGTGTCACAGTATGCAGAATTTCTCGGAGTAACAAAAGAACTCATTAGGATGGTAAGCGAAAATTGTACCTCTTCGTGGAGTCAGAGTACACGTAAGGGAAGTAAGACAGCGTCGTTCAAGAACAGCTTAAGACTAAAAATAGGTCATTATTATTTTTTATTGTGCATCATTAGAGTTTTAAAAATATTTAAAGAAAAATATTATTTTTTCATGTCTCGTAGCGTTGGTATACGAGTAGAATGCATGGAGCAAAGTTTCTTGCCATTCTCTTTTCTTTGCTGATAGGTTTTAAATTTAAGGTAGCTTCATTTGGTTTGGCGCATTGAGTCATACATATGACTTATGTTATTAACATGAACAAAATTAATTTATGGTTGCTCATTCTCATGCAAATTTACCTTCACGTATTAAAATATATTTAAGATGAACCGAGATGTCATCAATTATGAAAATAAATAACATTATTTTCTGAATAAATTCCATTTTCCTTCAGTCTGTGGAATAAGCTCAATAAGTATTAAATATTGTGAAAGCTCAGTAATGACTTCAATAGGTATTTTATATAATCATTAAAAAATTATTATTAGCAAGCATACACACACACATATATCATAATAATATTCATGTGCCTCAATAAATTTAAGAAGATAATTTAACTTTTTAAACATTTTGTTTTTTATAATAGACTCAAGGACTAGGTTACTTCTTTATCCAAAGTATACTATGGTTGTGATTAAAATAAATTTGTATGTACGAGTGTTTCCCCATTGTTTTCTGTACGTTGCGTCACCATTATTTTTCCATGATTCTGCCCGTTAATAAGAACTTGACGAGCCAATTACCGTTCCATTTCGGGCGTAAATTTGTGTTCGGTTATTGGAGCCGTATGAATTCTCGTCCACGCTATTGACGCTATCCACTGGTTTAAGTTTGGCGCGAATAAAAAAGAACAAAGTAGTTTATTAAGCCAAGTTCAGTGAAAATCATCATTATTTTAGGAAATGCCTATTTAGATCACCATTTATTAACATCACTCAATACTGTTTGTATGTACCAAAGAACTACACATACATTTATAAAAACAGAGTTTAATTTTATTATATATTTAAACTATTGCAAAAAATTTCATTACTAATGTGTACAACATTTATCAAAAGTTTATTTTATTTATAAATTATACTACTGAGATAGCACTTTAAAGACTATGATTTATCACTTTCTTAACCTCAACGATTGAACAATGAGAAAGCATAGAATGTTCGAATCGAAAACAATTTTGACGTTTGCGAACAAGGAGGCAGGTAAGTTTTAAATAAAATGCCCAATCTAAGAACTTAACAATATGGTGACTTGAAACTTGGCTGTATTTTTTCCGGTCGCATTTCACAGTGTCCTATGTTTGAACGCGTCAAAAGTTAATTGGCTGTCGAATCGTGCGACAGGTGTGATACACAGTGTGAGAATAACTGGGTTTTATCACTAGCATTTTTTTATTTACCTATTTTGTTACGATCTGTCATGGCTCTAAACTTTTTGTCCGAGGAATGCTTTTAGTAATATATGAAATACGCAAAAAAAAAATATTCCAATAAAATAAAATTTAAATTTATTAAAATTACATTTTCGAAAAAATAAGTAAATTACTCCAGTAAAACGAACTACAAAAAATTACAAATTTCATCATTAGATCTAAAGACAAATTAACTATGCACTGAACTTACTGATAATTGACACGAAATTAAAAACACAATACCTTCAAAATTAAACAAAATGTCATAGCTAAATTTACTTTGTTTCCACAAGGATTTCGTTTAATATAATTGGCTACTTGACAAAATTTCCCACGAAAACGCTCTAAGCTGTCATGGCGCCTAAAATGACGTCAATGTGCTTAGCAAGATTAGAGCTGTCATTGATCATAGATTGTCATATCGAGTTTGTTCGATGGATTCGATGGATGGCCTTATGATGTTTTCTCTCGATATTCTTAATTTTATTTGACAATTCTTTTTTGATGTATTAAAATTACAAAAAAAAAACCTTGAGTCATGACAACCACAGAACCGAAATCAATTTTAACACTACTGAAGATATGACTTTAATCTCGATTTAGTTTCAATAACCGGTATTGACACCTTTGAATACCCAAAGAAGGTTTCAGTGCGCCACACAAATTAATTTTATCGCAATCTTACATATGTCAAAATCGTTAATATTCAGAGCGTCCTGTCGATTGGCTGAAAACTTGAAATTACGAGTATTGTACGGTAGCGTAAAATACAAATTATGCGTTAAATATAATATCATACGAAACAATCAACAATATGGATTTTTTGTCATCTCATGCGACAAATTTGACGTACGCTAAACGTTACTTTTAATATCTGATCATTCAATAATACTTCATCTTTTTATGAGCATATGCTAGTCAATAACCTAAATAGTACACACAAATAATCGATGATATCCGAAACTCATAACGTCAGGTGTATCTATGCAGATGGTTTAAAATATCTGAAATGTGCGTCTGTACGAAATGTCTAATGGCATTTTCTACCAGCTAACCGCACAGATTTTAGATATGTTTTGCACTTATTCGCAAATAAATAATTTCATCAGTATTTTAATAGTGTGTACCTATTCTACACTAATATTATAAAGAGGAAAACCTTGTTTGTTTGTAATTAATAGGCTAAAAAACTACTGGACCGTTTTAAAAAATTCTTTCACCATTCGAAAACTACATTATCCACGAGTAACATAGGCAGATATTTATTATGAAAAGAAATAGGGTTCCGTAAAATATTTGGGTTTTTCGGACACAAGTTTTAAAATCAACCAGAAAGGTTACTTATTTTGCGTACGCTGCCTTAAATATAAAAGATAGAGTCATAACATGTTCAAATTAATTGTAGATCGTATAAGTATCTACAAAAAAGTTCGCGACACATTATACCTATCTACATAAGACGAGTGGGGCACAACAGCCATTTTGTTATTAAAAAATCTTGAATTTTTTGGACCACAATAAACCGCATTTATTTTCATGCTATTAATCCTTATCAATATAAATTATTTCATCACTAAGTGCAGTTTAAGTATGGTGGTGGTGGTGGACGAAATTAAAATATTACGATTTCTGCTGCACGGCCCGTTGCGAACTGAGCGTCACGATGGAAATATAAAATTATGAATAATAATCAATACTCAAAAATATCGATGTTTTAGACGGTGTTTCAAAAATCCTCGACTTCGCGTTCCGATTTTTCAAATCGAGAACATCCATAGTACGTTCATTATTAATCTGTGGTAGTGAGTGGACACCCCTAAAATATGACATATCGGCTGCTGTGACGTTGTGACTTTCTGCTCGGCGTTTTCAGTCACGTGATTTAATGCCTATGTTATTGGATTTTCTTTTCTAAAAATATTAATAATCTTTGATATTTATGTTCTTAAAATTCGTATTTCCTTATCTAAATATCTTAATTTATCATTAGAAACTATTATCCTTCCGATTTGTTCTTAGTGAAATTAGCCAATTATGCGCATTTTCCAGTTTCCAATTAGGAATCAATTTTGATTCAAAAAAATAAGTAACTTCATTTTAAAACAAATATATGCAGGGTTTTTTTTACAATTAAAGTAAAGCAATAATTTAATCCTATTTCAAAGGGCTTTGTTTAAAAAATAAAACAAAAGCTGCTTTTTGGCACGCCCTTTACTGTTACACTGTGCAGTGTTTTCATTTCAGCTTAAATTGCTGCCAGCAATCGACAGTTTTCCCATACCGGATTCAATTACAGGTAGACTTAATTGCAAACCACATTTCAACATTTATGCATTTTCAACATGATCCATTTCATTCAAAACATGACATAATACAATACTTTACTAATGTTTTTTTTACGAAAATTTATTTTCGTGAAGTTTTTTTTTAAATTTAGAACGATTGTAAGAGTTTTTAACTTTGAACATATATATTTAAAACTAAAAAATATATTTTAATCGGTGAAAGCAAGACATCTTTGGAATATTTAATAAAGCATGTTAAAGCCGGTGGACATAAATATATTTTTACAAAATGCCTTAAGGTTTCCATCGATGAAAAAGTTTGATATGTTACGTGTTCCAAGGCACGTTATTTGTTTTATTCTTAATAGGGCCGGTTTAATTATCTTAAAATAGGTACTAACTCTCTCACATTACTTTCATTTTACTTTAAATAAGTTCGGGGAGATTTTTTACAAATAATCTGTTCCAAATTTGATGATAAAAAAAAACAAAATCAAAAATCAGATTAACAAATGAATAATAAATTTATAACTGTAGTCGCTTGTGTTGGTGGTAATGTGAAATAAATAACCAAGCAAAGTAAAAGATAATCTTCTTTTTTAGTTACCTCATATTCATTGTCTACAAATTGGGCAAAAAATAAACCACTTCCCAAAATAAATTATATTAGTTGCTTAAATTGACCACCGGGGTAAAACTTGTTTAAATGGGGTGTAATAGATGAGGTTTGTTTTGTTATATATCACAAATAAGCGGTGATATATTAGCTAGGCTTAAAGTTTGGAGTTGAGATAAACATAATTTATTCCCACAGATAGTGGCGGAATTAGATGGCCACAATTTGTTCGGATTTAATCTTTGAATTGTACATAAATCGGTTTAATATGAACGGTTAGTTTTAAAAGTAACGAAGTATGTTTCTTTCGTTTTTTTTTTCAATAGGTGACTTAGCCATTCTTAAGACAAATATGTACCTGTATATGAAAAATGATTAAATTTTTTTTTATTTGATTTGAACTATAAAATGCAAAGCTACATACAAAACTAATTTTAGTTGGCGTTGCATGTTAATAAACTGTAAACGAGTAGATTTCGATGAAATTTATAAGAATTATCATAAAAAGGCCAATACCTAATATGTTAGGTAAAGGTACAAAAATATTATTATTTTAAGGGTTCCGTAAGGTTAAACTAACTGGACCCAAATCATAAAACTTTGCTGTATGTCAGCTCGTTTCACTGTCACCAGGTTATATCTCAAGAACCGCGATAGTTATCACAAAAAAAATAATAAGACAAATACTACAGGCTATCATATAAGAAACGTGATTATATTGGTTTTCTTGCGAAATCAATATCCGCTACCGGTAGAGACTTGAAATAATATTTGATTGAAAATAATGTGATACTACTTTAAGAATAAAATTAAATTTAAAAATATTTATGGTGGCTCTCACATTTATTACAAACGATAATATTGAATAAATTATAGTGTACGATTGTAGGAAGTTCATTTCTTACTAGCCAATGGTGGGGACTTATTCGTGCACGACGCCAACTCGACTTGACCATTGTTTAATGTGCCAAGCCCACGTCAACTAAACACATCATCAATCAGTATTATTATCTGACTAAACTGACTATCATACATTTCTAGCATAAATTAATTTTCATTGCCGCCCATATACATTAAATTAGGCAAATAACATCAATCTGGGCCGAGTTTGAAATTGTTTATCGACGCTGCCATTTTGTCCATGTAGACGATATAAAGCAGAGAAAAGCAACAAGGAAACTCTTATCAGCGCTTGAATTTTCGGACTTGGGTATTCGTATAAATAAAATTCCTACCGCTATACAGATTTGGAACCTAATTCCGCC
Source organism: Glyphodes pyloalis (assembly GCA_037074685.1). Lineage (NCBI taxonomy): Eukaryota > Metazoa > Arthropoda > Insecta > Lepidoptera > Crambidae > Glyphodes > Glyphodes pyloalis. Next base: position 11,621,550 of record JAYKKO010000019.1, read on the forward strand.
AAAACAGTAAATCGGTGCTGTTTTTATTATTGTTTTAAATTCTTTTTAAATACTCCTTTCATTGAAGTCGGTTAAAATGCAAACTGGAGTTATCTTAAAAAAATATATTTTACTTAAAATTAACTAATGTTAATCAAATCTTAAAAACATTGGAAGATAGGTAGGTATAAGATAGTCTATGATAGGTTTGTAATGTAAAGGACTCAAGAAGCGATGTGGGTTTCTCTCTTGCTTACCATCAGGCTGGGAGGAGCCAATATACTGCGCTACAATAAAAAGAAAAAAAAGAAAAGACGAATGTCATACAGATTAAGGTATAAAAACATAGGTAGGTACAACAAAATTGTATACCAATAAATTTATTTCGGCATTGGTATGATCTGAATTGGACTGGTAGTTTTATGTTTCTCTTTTTTGCAAACATACTGAACATATTAATACACATACTGTTTTTCATAATAATGTCATGACATTTCTTTTAATAATAATTTTTCGTCCCTTTGTTTATCCAAGTATTGTTGCCGATTTTAAATTTGTTGAACTTCTTGCATTTATTGTTTCACTTTATTTGCAGTAACATGACGACTTATTGTTCTCATTTTACTGTGAACTTTCGCTAATATTGATTGGAATTTTAATGCGAAGGCCGATTTACATTTTATAATCAACGTATAACTTATGATGGTTGGATTGAATTGCTTAAACAAATTCTTCGTGTTCCTGCTAATTTTGTTTGTGAAATCTTTTAAATTATAGCAAAGCGGAATTTTGTTTTGCATAGGATTAAACGGGTCACCCTTCCATGTCGTATTTTGTGAAACACGGATTTCCGCAATAATCTGAACTGGTTTGGGGTTTTTTGTAACCTTTTTTAGGTAATAATATATACTTGGACGTTGTATTTAAAAAAAATTCAAAGTTGTTCATGCGATTGCTTGGCAGTTGAAATGCCCCTACCATACAAAGTTTGAAGAAGAAGCTTTGTTCACTTTCAAGTTTTCATCTGACATACAAATATATAATACGATCGAATTGAAGAACCCCCTCTATATTTTGAAGTCGGTTTAAAACTAGCGAATGATCTTTATTTATTATAGTGTGGTCTAATACTTTAATGCCTGCTCCACACTACTCGCGAAGTTACTCGGCGAAGTTCGCCCGAGGCGAGGCAAAGTTTGACGCGGTGAGCACGAGGCGAGCCGAAGTGCCTCTCTACACTATCGTATTCGTCTAACTTCGTTCAACTTCGCGAGTAGTGTGGAGGAGCCATTAAGGTGAGTATATTCACATAAACGAATCTCAATCAAAATGCGAAGGTTTTTAAGAGTATACAAGTCTGGATGTCTAGATGTATACTGGTTACTCTTTCAAGCAAATCTGTTTGATAAATATCTATGAAATTTGGTAGAGATTTGGACAGTTCCAATCTTGCTCTAAATCTATTTATATGTCAATCTATTGAGATGTTGATTGTTATTTGGCTGCGGTCTTCTGTAAGGTGTAGGTATTTCACCAGTCGGGCTGCTCCAGTTCGAGCGATAAATCGCTATGCGCTACCTCTTAGAAAACCTTCCTCATACATTACTTAACTAATAAAAAAATATGAATTAAAATTCTTTGTGTAGTTTTAAAGATCTAATCATACTTATGGACATAAACATAGAAAAAGCGACTTTATTTTATACTGTGTTTTATCATTATCCCGAAATTATGCAGATGAAGTCGCAAGCAGCAGCAGGTTTCTAATGCGAGAACAAATTTTGTACGTATTTCTGTCCGTGTAAAATAAATGAAGCTAACTCTGTTTTGGAACCAATAACCACAGAGAAGATTCCGGCAAGAAACTAGTTTTTAAATAGAACTTTGTTATTTAGCTATATTTTTTGTTAATTTCACTTACAACGTACTAAAAATGTGTTCGGGCTAGAACAAATTTAAAGATTTGGTTCAAAACTATATCTTCTAAACTAAAAGACTAGGGCTTAAGCGAATAATAGGTCTGCATTATTCTCGCTGCGAGATCTAGCTCCGTTATTGTACGAATTACCATAATGTTCTATCTGGCTTTGAAATATTTATAAACAGTTCTGAGAGACGATTTAGTGAGAAAGTAGATTTTATAAGAATTAGCTTTTGTACGTTTTTGCTAGCATGTTTTATTATTAAAACTTGGCACTATAGTACAAAAGAAAGCAATCCTAGCTTGAACTAAAGGTTGTGGGTTCGACTTCCGGATAATCATAAATGTTATGAAAATGTATTTTCGTTCTGTGTTTGGGCGTTTGTAATGTTTGATCTTGCAATGGGACAAAAACAACTGGAAAGCCTTAGGGGAGGCCTATGCCAAAGGGCAAGCGGATGATGTTACCGATGTCGAGGAATAGAACTATTATAATTAATTAATATTATTTAAATAACATGTAGAATTAAGTATCATTGTATTGTAACTAACCAAATCCAAAATAATATTGTAAAGAAGTAATCTAATATCCGAAATAAAGGCTATTTGAATTTGAATTTGAATAATGTTTGCTCTGATTTCCACAAGTGACATTACTTTTAGTCAGAATATCTGATTATCACTAACTGGTGCATGCGACTTTGTCCATGGTATATAGGGATAAAAAGTATCCTATGTATCTGTTATTCTAGTATGTAATATACCTAAATACGAAATTTCATCAAATATCATTCAGTAGTTTTTGCGTAGAATAGTAACTAACATAATATCATGACATTCATTAATTCTCACAAACGTTTGCGTTTATAATACATACTTGACGATCTCTGCGGTCCCGGGTATGATCCTCGGTCGGGTCAATATGAGAAACGAACTTTTGTATATTGTCTCGGGCCTGGGTGTTGTGGTACCGTCGTTGTTTTTTATTTCTGTAACACAATTGCTTAAGCTACTAACCACAGAATCAGAGAAATTATTAGCATATTAGGGTTTCATTGCAAATACTTATTCAACTTAGAGTGAATCCACAAAGACAAATATTTTCTAAAACCTCGAATCCCGGGATGGATACCCAAAGTTTATCTAGACCGTTGTCGAAGAAATTTGTATAATGTACTATCCGGCTTTGGGAGATTTACTAGCACTTCTATGAGACGAACCGACACATAAAAAACCCACGGGTTACTTTCATCTCAAATTAATGGAATCGTTTTGGTTTGTACTTTGTTTCGCTTTTTATTCTAACTTATATGTGCACGTTTGGTCTGCATTGCAACGTGAAAAAAGATGCTCGCGTGTAAACAACTTATTTGTTAAAAATATTTTTACGAAGATTGCCAAACAGCTAGATCAAACGTTGATAAACGTCACTGGGCCAAATGTTTACAGTCAATAGTAAACAAATTGATATCACACAAAATTATTTTATTAGTCTGAAACGCAAGTCCAAGCACTTGTGTTACAAAAATCAGAAACAACGACAGTGCCACAACATCGAGACCTGAAACGATATGAAAAAGCTAGTTTTTTATATTGACCCAACCGGAATCCGAGACCTATAAATAAATATATAAAATAAATAAATGCGCCAGACAATCACACCAATCACCTGGTCTCAAACCAAGGTTTTCCCTTGTACTATGAGCACCAGACAACGAATACTAACTGGGGGCGTCATCCCAGCACACCCAGACCCAAGTCAATTTAGCAAAGTTCGTTTTCCAAATTGACCCGACCGGTAGTCGAACCCGGGACCTTTCGCTTTGGCCGTCTACTTTAGCCACTGCGCCACCGACGCCTCATAGATAATACGACGCCAAATAGCGGTTCGCTCGCCTATGCTACTGGGTCGAATTTTAAGCCTAATGCCTTTATTTTTTACAGGATAACCCAGACAACCAGTTCAAGTCCATCCCCCTCGGGCTGTGGTGGGCGATAGTGACCATGACGACCGTGGGCTACGGCGACATGGCGCCCAAGACTTACCTAGGCATGTTCGTCGGTGCCCTTTGCGCGCTGGCCGGCGTGCTTACCATAGCCCTGCCCGTGCCTGTCATCGTGTCCAACTTCTCCATGTTCTACTCACATACGCAGGTCAGTGCGACATTTAAGTGCTTTAATAGGCTTGTGGTTACAAGTCCATCCCCTACGGGCTGTGACCATGACTACTGTGGGCTACGGCTAAATGTCGCCTAAGACTTGCCTGGGCATATTCGTGGGCGCCCTCTGCCCGGCGTGTTCATTATAGCCCTACGCGTGACCGACATCGTGTCCAATTTTTCCATAGTCTACTTGCTTAGGCAGGTCAGTGGAACATTTAAGTGCTTTAATGGAATTGTGGTAACAAGTCTATACACCTCAAGTTGTGATGCGTAATAGTGACCATAATAACTGTTGGCTTCGGCTAAATGTCGCCTAAGGGTTGTCTGGTTATGTTCGTGGGCGCCCTCTAGCCAGGATGTACACAATAGCCCTACCCGTAACTGTTATCGTGTCCAAGTTCTTCATGTTGTAATCGCAAACGCAGGCCAGTGGGACGTTGGAATGCTTTGATGAGTTTGTGATCATAGTATTTTTCAGCTAAGAAGAGTACTGTGACAGTTCAAGTTTGAGAATTTAAAATCTTATTATTTTTTTTATTAAATCTGTGGGCCTAGTTTTGAATTAAATTTAAAACAAGTATTTTTGAATATTTATTTAGAGTATCATATATGCTGTCATCTATAGTGCGATATAGTGCGCCAATATAATTATATTTCCCCTTTAAAAAATGTTTCAACACAGTAAAGTAGCGTTTTAAAAATGGCATCAGCTTAAACCATTAAATGTTTTGTTTCGTCATTATTCTAATGAATGAGATATTAGAACTGCGGAACATTTAATCGCAGGTTTTAATTAGCAAAATTACAATGTAACTATAAATGATTATCTCTTTTTTTTTAGCGGTCTGAAAAAGAAACAAAGTTTACCGTGATAAGACTTTAATATGCTTTCGGCGAAATTGTTTAACTTTTTGACATGCTCTACCATACTTTAATTATTTAATGTAATTAAATATTTTCCCTAGTTAATGTTTGGCATGCCTATACTACCACATACTAGAAATGTTCATTTAAACGTTACAGTAACGCAATACCATTTAGCAAACGTACGTATACAGTTTAAGTCTCTAATTAAGTCGGAGTGTTCGCTAGAAGGCAGATATTTTAATTACGTGGTAGCTTTATAGTGTCACAGCTGGGAAATCTATACGACTTGCGGAGGAACGGAAAACTAAAAGTTTTGTTCCTAGAAAGGAAATTGGGGAATGGAGTGGTAATGAAAAAAATCACATTATGGTACACTGTACGCTATTTAAACATAAATGCTTGTCCTTACAAATATAAATCGATACAACACTTATAAATTACTAGCTGTAACCTGCGACTGCGCCCATCTTATCTCGGAATGAATACACTGGTCAACAAAAAAACATTTTTTGCGTGTAACATGACAACTTTTGTCTAGTTACGTTTAGGATAACGATAAAGATACTAGAAATAAAATTGCAATGGTTCAAATACGAATAGTTTTTTTGTGATACCGTTTTATAGCATTTTTGAAATTTGGAATTTTTACAAACAAAAAGAAATTATTTCGACTTATTGCTACATGAATAAAAGTTTACTTTTATGATTTTCGTCTGTATTTTGCTTCAAGGACGTCTCGTTTTAATGTCCAACAGCAATCCGCTAGCATACGTGGGCTCCAGTTGCCCTGATATCGTTTTTTTATGGTAGAGATGACTTGATGGAATCTTTCCCCGTGTTCATGGCTGACGACGCCCAAATTTTCAGGAAAGAAATCTAAATGAGAATGGAGAAAATGTATTTTCAATGACATATTATAGCCCAAACCCTTATATGTAGATAAAAGCTACGCGATAATTCGTTTATAGTCACTTGATCGGTGATTTTCTACAAAATTTAAAGTTCCTTTCATGTAAGATTCCCAAGCTGATTTGTCTAAATTAATAAGCTTTTCTTTTAATACATCATCTTTGATTAATTGCCTGATTTATTTGGAGCCAACAAATATACCCTTTTTCTCTCTTGAGGAAGCTTCTTGAAAGTCAGGATCCAATGTCTCTTTTTCGACTTGTGGCGTAAGGGACAGTTCGCTAGTTTGAGGTGGTTCTGGTACCGGTAGATCTTCACTATGAGGGATTGGTCGTTTAGCTGATCAGGATACTTGATTTTACTTTCTGTTTTAATTGTAATACCTTTTGTATCAGTAAGATAAAAATAACAATCAGATGAGTGGTTTGTTGGTTCCGTTCAAATCATAGGGATTGCAAAAGGCATAAATCGGGATCTTTTCGCTCATCCAGTGAGAAAACCCACTCATGTAACACAACAGAAGTGTAGAACCCACGTTTTGTCTCGTTGACCGATGACAAAACCAAATTACTGTTCATATAACTTAGTTACTAATGGTGTCAAATTCCTTCGCTGAGTTTTGAAAGTAATGTCACCACAAATTTTATGTAACAAAACATGTCAGGATCATTTTTACACTTTCTTGACATTATTGAAGAATCACTTCACTCTAAAAAAGAACAAACCATTATGCTCTTCAAATAAACGAATTCGTTGAATGCGAAAGTAAAACAAAAACGGTTAATTGTTAATTTTATGGGTAGTCGCTGTAACACGAAAACTAGATCTGATGGAATCAAAATAAATATGGTTATAAAATGAGGATAGGTAGGTAATTTAAAATTAGCCAGCACCTTTCTTGTTACAAAATTTTGTCGACCAGTGATATTATTTCTACTAAAATGTTGTAAAGAGGTAGGTACACAGAAAATAGTAAATCATTACGTTTCATGTTCATTACAATTTTAATTCTGTAGCTCTGTATATCTTACGATTAAGAAAGCTCAGATTTGTGCATTTCAATTAGCTTTCAGTATTTGTTTTAATCATTTAATTATGTTGAAAAGCTAACTTAATTATAAGCTTAATAAAACAAACACTTACCGCAAAATATGAAGACTCGCCGCATTCGAAGCTAATAGATTTAATATTGTGTTATTTTTTATTCCTACAGATTTATTTTCATTTCCGCACACCTGATCAAATCGACGTTTCACTCGAGGTAGCAATTTGAATGTGGCAAATAATATTTCTTCGAAGACAGCGCGGTCTAACCACAGTATAAAATATAACTGCAGTCAAGGAGTTTTGAAAATAATGCCGAAATTATAAATCCAGAGATCACAACCTAAACATGGTGGCCTGAAGATATAGTCTTAGCCAAACTGCAGCCTGAAACCACGTTGACTTTGATTGATCGACTAGACTGAATAACATTGGCAAACAATGATGGCGGCCATGTTTATAGGAAAATCTTCGAAACTGCATATTTTTTTCACTTTTCAGACTGTTTTAATAAGAAGAAGTAGCCATTTCTTTTAAAAAGTTCACAAGCAGCTGATGTATTATCACTGTTAATTTGTAACCTTATTAGGCAAGTATCACGTGAAGCAAATCGCCTCTTATTATTTGCATACAAGGGACACTGTCTACAAATCTACTCAAACAATACATAATTTAAGGTGTAACTTGGAGCGGTTCATACAGCTCTCGCCAGGCCATATTATTTGGTTATTTTTAGCACATCATTTCAGCCATTCGTGCCAAGGTCCCAGACTGTTCTTATATTTAGATTGTGACGTAGCACAGGTACTTATCTCTCCTTTCCGTTTGAAATAACGTTTCAAACTTATGCAACTGCAATTTCATGTTGTAACATAGTAGATAGGAAACTTCTGCAAGTTAAACTGAGTTTATAGAGATCAAAAGCATTCTAGAACGTTGGAAAAGGCTTAACTCAAGCAGAGTGTAAAGCTATGCAAGTTTAAGCTGTATTGTTTAGTTTTAGCTTTTTGATACGGGAAGAGTCTTCCTATTAAATGAAATAGTACAATCAAGTTACTTAAAAATTCCAAAAACTAAATCAAGTAGTGGAATCAGGTCTTAATGGAAAAAAAATATCTCGCTGGAAAATTAAAAAGAAATCAAAGTGCAATAATTATATTAATTTTTTGATGTCAGTACCGTTTAGTTTCATAATCTACATACAAAATAAGGATTTGACAGAGTCTGTTCAGATTGTTTGAAAACACAAAAAAAATTGCTTCAAACATAAATGTATAAAAAATATATGCAAGTAACATTTACCAATTAATATTCTTACTTAATATGATTCTTGGAATACTTTAAATCGTTAAGGTTAACATATCGACGAGTCCTCATCTACGAAGCCCAATAGATATTAAATAACGATATAATTGTAATCTGTTTTTTTTTAACTGAATGGCTGCCATTTTGTTCATTTGCTTTTTTTAAATTCAATATCACATCAGTTAACTCAAAAACCATTGCTCAAATCTTTCACTACCCGTGTTCAAATTTGGAACGAATTAAAATTTAAATGTGACGTTTAAAGATCTACGCTCGGGTGCACGAGTGGGTTGAAAATCTTATGAGACTGCCTTTAAACGATGTAAGTTAGTATGCACAAGTCTTAAAAAATATTAAAAAAATATATAATAATAATGAAGGGTTTCTTATTTCTGTGCCTACTGGCAAATCTGATTTTTGTCATAATTTCATGCTTAAATTTTCATACTCTTTACGGTATTTAAATATATTAGAGAGTAACATAACATAATAAAAAACAAATTATTCTTGCTAGTCTAATAATATTACGATTTTATATAACCAGTATCAAAACCGCGGACAAACCATGGTTTGCAATAATAACTAGCCATCCTATCTAAATAAAATTACTATTGACATCTCATAAAGGAGGTGTCAGTTAGAATTAACTAAACTAATTGAAGGTCACCCGTCCGTTAATCTGAGTTACAATAACAAAATGGCCGCTTCAGCTACAATTAGCAACACATTACTGAACAAGAATTTTGAACGTCGCAAAATTTAAACGTCGCAGCAGTCGGCGACATTCCGCGTCTTATGCAACTGGCTTAAGCCGACTGTGAGACTGTGTGCGCCAGGCTTAAGTCAAGAAACGCAAGTTGAAATTCAATCGTAGCTGAGGTTATTTATGTTGCCTTTGGTTTTTCAATAATTTTGTATCTAATATCTTTAAAGAAAGAATTATGTGTATTGACCTTCACAGCAAAACGTATAAACAAGATTATACAGAGATAGCATTTTATGGTCAGTTTGGTTCCACCACAGCAAATAACTGCTACGGTATTATTTCTAACACCGTAACAGCGCTGGTATTCTGGTAGAAAACACCTTGGAAAAATAACTAAAGCCAGACATCATGTATGTCATGTCATGGTCACCTCCAAACCTCCAAAATACAAAATTTAATGACAATCGTTGGTGCAGTTTTCACGAACCAACTATACACCGTGACTTTTTAGTGGTTGTTTTCCCGCAGTAAAATCATTATATCTGAGTAGTACAATAGATTTGTGCAGGTTTTTTTTATGCAGATCAAAAAATAGCAATTTTATGATAGTGATAAACTAAACTCGAAAGCAACCTCGAAACAACAGTAGGAGCCGCGCCGCAGCTGATCGCCGGCCGGCCGGGTCATTGCCTCTCGCGCTTATCAATTCGCTGAAAACTTACTATTTACTAACAAGTGATTTCCATTTTCCCTTCATACTTTAACGGGCTTAGGACCGTCGTAAATACTTCTATCCATACTTAATTAAACACGACATAATTTTTAATTCATAACAACGTGACATGTAACCAAGATTATTGTCTGAAAATAATAATTTATTACTGAATTAGGCAATAAAGTATTTAAGGCGTATTTAAAAAATAGAAATCAACCTATTTACAATGATTTTAATTACCTAACCTAATATCCCTTTTACAAATGTACAAACAAATACTTACACTTTCCGGTAACGGAGTAATTGTTCAAAGTGTAGTGCAAACAATCGTGCACGTTTTAATTGATTTACTTTCAATTTCAATAATGTGTCTCTATTACGTCTAACCACATCAAAAGCATCCACTATCGCACTTTTTAAGGCGCCCGGAGTGTGGTACTCTTCCCGATACACAATCCGCTTAACCTCAGACCACAAATAAAAGTCCAACGGAGTAAGATCCGGGCTTCGTGGTGGCCACGGCACTGGCCCGCCGCGACGGTTATGATGTATTCGTCAAGCTCCAAAGAATGAATGGCCGGGTGACCTCTGCCTTGAGCATGAGCTGGCGTCTGGAACTGCCCGTGATCGAGTAACCGCTGGGTTGCGGCTACGATCGTCCGAGCCTGTGGTACTTGCGGGTTCAGAACACCGCGAAGACTCCATGTGCTGCGGCTCTGCGTAAAGCCGACGAGCGGCATGCGAATCATAATTCGCTTTCGCGTACAATTGCACCATAGCGACGTAGGTACTCCACGACGTAGCGCACGGGCGCGCTGAGTAGTTGCGCGGGCGGCGTTCGCGGTGCACTGGAGTAGAAATGAGTGAGTGAGACAGTCGCACGAACGCTGCGAGCGGTGCCTTTGTGTTTGTGTCGTTTGTCACGAGGCGGTTCGTTTCGCGGAGCGCGTGGGTTGCAGTTTATGCTGTATTACCTAGGACTTAAGACTTTTTTTTGGTTTAAAGAAGGTTTTCGTGCAAAGAAGTACCTTCATACGTCAGAATCTCGGAATATAACTATTCGTTTCTCACGCTTTCGAGTTGATGATTATTTTTTTGATTAATTTAAAACTAAAATAGTATTATTTAAAAAAAAAACTCGCACTATTCGATAGTGCTACTAAAGGTTAATCGTTCTGCTGCGGGAAAACAACCACTAAAATTTCACGGTGTATAAACATATAAAACTTCTAAGTCAAAATTTCTCGTTTGACTTAGAAGATGATAAACGCAAACGAACTGTACCCTCGTTTAACCAGCTACCATATTTATTTAATTGGCTCAAAAGAAAAACATTTTATGTCAAGTATTCCCAGAAAATCTGGAATCACGTCTGGAAAGGTCAGCTTATAGCTTATCCTAATTGGCTGCTTATGTCAGGAGCCCGAAGCCAACTCAAGAAGATCTTGTTAGACCAAACTGAAACCTTACTTATTATAGAGATATATAACCTCAAAGGCTTAATGTTATGGTTGAGAAAAAAGTTTTTAGTACGAGAGAAAATTATATTATTAATATTGAATCAAAGCAAGTAATCTACGAACAAAAAATATTTTTCCTGAAAATAAAACATTACAAATATGACAAAATTCAAAACTCAATGTTTTTTTATTTGACTGACTGTCATTTTTTATCTTGGAGATCGACCATCAACTACTTAAAATAAAAAACAGATGCAGAATAAAAAATAGTTTTATTTATGTAAATAACATCAGTAATATTTATGAATCGTCCATATAAACAAATTAAAGCTCGGAGGTAGTTTGGAAGCGTTAAAGTCGGACAGACAAACAGACAGACAGAGTTACTTTCGCATATATAATATTAGTATGGACACTTTAACCATCAAACGTGCACATACAAAGGTAGTGTGTATAAAAATATCCGTTTGAAACTAATGAAGTGAAAGAATCTATCGAGCGGCAAGCCTCGTCGACTCCACGTATAATGCGAGTATGTGAAACAATATTGTATGTGTATCGGTTTGTGTAGTATAATGAGAATACGAATTTTGAATATAAGCTTAGTATATAAGCTTTTTTTAAAGATATTTCAAAAAGACTTATCAACGTTACAGGAGACCCAAAGGCTGGCTGCTACCTCGCCCAGCGTATTTCAATCGCCATTCAGCGAGGTAATGCAGCCAGCATTTTGGGTACCTTACCACAGGGACCATCTTTGTTTATTTAAAATATTTATTTTTTATTTATTTTAGTTTAAATATTTTGTAAGTTAGTGTTTTCTTATGTTTATTTGTTTTATTTATGTAATAAATTGTCCAATAGCTTAGTATATAAATGGTCTGTATGAGATTGTCTCTTACTAGTATAAAAGCAAAGTTGGAAAGAATTAATGGAGGTCTCGTGTACTTATATTAGTAACTCTTTTTACATAAAAAAACTACCGGGCATTAATCTTCATTAGGTTCCAATATTTTGCTATTCGTAATGTGTCAAAAATTACTAACCGTTTTTCTCCAACCGATTTTACCAGATTGCTTTCTAGCAATAAGACCGCCTAAATTGTACTTCATTAATAATAATAATAAATATTAGACAACATCACATACATTGCTCTGATTCTGTGGTAAGTAGCTTGAGCACTTGTGTTACAGAAATCAGAAACAACGACGGTACCACAACACCCAGACCCGAGACAATATGGAAAAGTTCGTTTCCCATATTGACCCGACCGGGGATCGAACCCGGAACCTCAGAGATGGCGCTCGCCAAAGTCAGGCCCGCTCGCCTCTCGGCTACGGAGGTTGTCTGTAAAACCAATTTCTGTAAAATTTTTTGTGCAATAAAGTGTATCTCTCTATCTATCTGTCAACAGTCGTCTGTCGGTCGTTTATAGCTTACGCCTCGTATAAGTATTATTCGCCGTAACAAGAACGCGTCGTTTCATCAAATATTGGAACCGGGTGAAAAGGGATTTAGATTAATTTGGGAGAATGAGAGATTAGTTAATGGAGGTACATATAAAATACTTTTATCCTGAAACAAATCAGGCGAAGTCACGGGCAACATGTCGTTATTTTTTTTTTATTGCACTTCAAGATTGACCTCATGCCACCTGATGTTAAGTGGTAATGAGGTCCTAGCTTAAGGGTGACAAGTACAGCATAATAAATCTGTAACTGGACTTGTCGCCCTTACCTTGAAGGCTTGACCCCTGCTACTAATGTAGCACCCCCCAGGAGCTCTGGAAACCTTACTCACACGCAGGAACACAACAACACAGAAGTGATTGTTATTTGGCTGCGGTCTTCTGTAAGGTGGAGGTATTTCACCAGTCGGGCTGCTCTAGTTCGAGCGATAAATCGCTGTGCCCTACCTCACTAAAAATAGGGTATGATAATGTACCTTCTATAAATTTGACAAGATGTCATATATCACTCCGACGTCACAGACCTCAGAGACCTCAGAGGCACGACGACAAAGACCGCTAATGATACAAATTGTAAAATTTCTTTAAGTTTAAAGTAAACCTTTTAAATTAAATAATTAATAATAATTGAAAGCTTATTTTAATAATTGTTTGTTTTTAATCACGTTTTTTCCAATTGTTATTATGGTTTGTAATCTTTGCCAATATAATACCAATAAAAGGAGAACACAAATTAAGCAAGTTTATTCAAAGTCAAAGTCAAAAAGTCAATATTTTTTATTCACATAGATTACATTAGTAATACTTATGAATAGTCTCTATATAAAGCAAATGAAGCTACCTTACCTATTTGTTTTCGTATAAGTTTGTGGTATTAACAGGCTAATACTTTAACAAATCCAGCCGCAAAAAGTAATTAAATACCACAACTCGATTCAAACTATAGACGCAATCAACAAAGAGGTTTACTGATAGTATTTGTTATTTTATAATAACGAGTTAGTCTATCTGCATTTGCTACCACAAATTTAATTACTTTCTAAAAAAGTGTTTCTATTTCAATTTGTTTTAACCACAAATCTGTTTTGGCGCCAATGAATGGCGAAAACTTTCATTTATAAAGAGAAAGCTTTTTCAATACGATTGACTTTTTAGTCGGGTTAGTATGGGTAACGAACTTTTCTATATTGTCTCGGTTCTGGATGTAGTGGTACCGTCGTTGTTTCTGATTTCTGTAACACAAGTGCTTTAGCTTCTTCCTACTGAAACAGAGCAATGTATTAAAAGAATGCTCAGGAAAACCACTATTTATTAATTTAATTATTTATTTTACAAGAACACAACACAGCCACGTACAATGCAAAATTAGAGAGAGACAGCATATACTTTTTTAAACACAGTTGGCGAGAGCCCCGCGCAATAGCATAGGAATTACGTTCTGAAATGCCTAACAGTATGTTTGAGATGTTTATATTTTTTATAGTGCTTTACGCACTAGCGAACTTTAAATATTTAAAAGAAACAGAAAAATGTCATCTGCCCTTGGATAATCAGCCGCGCGATACGTCAAGGTTGTGGGTTCGTAGCCTGATTTCCACGTTCCGTTTATAGACTCTTAATGACATACCGAGCATTGAGATATACCTTACTTTTTATGCCGTTAAGACATTTAAAATAAGTTAATGGGCCAAAATGCAGTAAAAGGACGTAATCCAGTTTCAAATACCGGGATGTGCATGTGCATGTTCCAACTTGTATGCAATTGTAATAGTTCTTACATTGGACAAACTAAGCGTTTAATAGCTGAAAGAGTGAAAGAACATAAATCACGCCGAAAAATCATCTGACTTATAAATCCGCAGTAGCAGAACATCTTTCAGAAATGAGAGTTAATCATTGGATGGAGTTACACGATCTTAAAATCCTCAAAATGTCTAAAATGGAGAGCGAAACTAAATGTTTCGTTATATTGACCAGTTAGCGTACACATTCAAACGACAGTTTGAACAATTTAATGAACACTAAATAAATTTATGTCTCGAAATTTCGGTGTAATTCCGAAACCATCATCAATTTTAACTCCATTGTTTCACCGTTGAAACTTTTCGAGAGTTTGGCTAAAAATATTAGCGAACAAAAGGTATTTACTCAGAATATACAGAGTAAACAATTCTCACTTCGAAACTCGTCGAAAAGTTTAATGGCGAATATTTTTTGAGACTTCGTCGCGAAAACGACTTAGTAGGCTTGAATGTAAGATGGCGGAGTTGCCTATTTATTTCCAACGTGAGTTTTGATCGTTGAAGTTAAATTTAGAGTTCAAGTAAGGTTTGAAACGAACTAGCTACAGACTTTGTTGTTATGATGTTGTAAGAGATAAAAATATGGCTGCTACACTTACATTCTTTTTGAGCAATGCTACTCTTTTACAGATTTATGTTTTGCCAAATTAAAAAGAGTTCTTTAATTCAGCGAATAGTTTTTTGAGTAAGGAATAAGATCGGTCAGTAATAATTATAAAGATCGCATAGTCCATTCATTAGGTCAAACAATCAATCAAAACATTGTGTCATAATTAAAAGCGTCACCAGAGTTTTTACGGAAGTTTGGAAATACACATAAGTCTACCAGGTGTATTTTATTTATTACCATCTTTGTGAACTCGTGTATATGACTTTCGCGCGATAGATATATTTTTAGTATAATCTTGTATTAAATCAATATCACGACGTTTCAAGTAATTTAAATGATTAATTGCTTATAAAGTAGAAATTGGCTTTACAGACAAATTATTATATACTTTATGCATGCTTTAAAACGATTTCTTCCAACGTTAAAATTTAATATTTATGTTTGAATTCAACGCTAAGCATAAAAAAAATCAAACTGCTTAATAAAACTATAAACAGTAGCCGAAGAAGGATCCGCCATCTTTGCAAACGCCATTTTCTTTTTAACTTAGAGCGCGGCCATCTTTTTTGCCGTCAAAAGTTAAATGCACTATCGTGTACCCTAGATATAAATTAGGCCTCGCTGTTGTTGACCTGGATACTTTTATAGCCAGGGCTAGACCGGCGAAAAGGTCAGCGGTTTAAATGTTACTACGGGTAGTTGGACCCGTGAAATATTTCTAACGCTATATTAATGCTTGGTGGATGAATTGATAAACCTCGCTTTAATAAAAAACAACAAATGATGACTAGCTACCTTTTTTTATTTACAGCAGCGCAAAAGCATCTATCATCAAAAACTTACTAAATACAGATAAAGTTATATACAGAAATATAAATTACGGAATGGAGTGGCTGTGACATACGGACGGACAGACTGACAGACGGACGGACAGACATGACGAATCCGTAAGGGTTAAATTTTTTGCCATACGGCAACGGACCCCTAAAAACACATAAAAATACACCTTTTTTCTGTTAAAATAATTGATAACGAAGATCAAAGAAAAATACTAATTTCTAGGACTCATAATTACGCTTATGAATTTAACTTTCCCTTGACCAGATCTTTTTAATTTAATGTGCCGAGCATAAGGAAGTATAATAAACAAGATATTAATATAATGTGAAATAAAGCAACATACCGCAGTAACTTGAGAGAGTTAGAAGTAGTGAGTAACGTCTCAAGCTTATGAGATATGATGAGTTCATATCTGACTACGGAGTTAGCACTATAGGTATTGGGTACACTGGGAGCAATTCTGACGAAAAATAAGCAAACCAAATTGGCAATAATATTTCCACAGCCGAGAGTTGAGAGGGCCAAATTTTGGCGTCGCGCAATATCTGAGATCTTGGGTTAGAAATAGATTAACTCACTTTTGTACATAGGTATAATTTTTTTTTTTAAATACTTTCATGTATAATTTGGTTCAGTAACTTTTACTGTAATTTTTTGTATACTTTTCTATATTGGCGCAGGGCTGGACGTTTTGCTTTGGTTTTACTGTCTTTGTTCCTGATTATTGTAACAAAAGAGTTGAAGCTTTTTACCACAGAATCAATAAGTGTATGCAATTTTACCCAATATTTATTTATTGATTAACGTCATTAATAACAAAAATAAAATTATAACAAACATTTTTAGCAGATATCAGAACATGTTTCGATAGTGAAACCGGTTTGGAAACGATACATGAGGTTAAAAATTCATCTAATTTCTGCTGCACGGACTGCGTATCACGGAAACCACTCCAAATGCGTTAGATGACACTTATTATGAGCATCTCAACCTTGGTAGTACAGTGGCACAGTAAGTTACCATGCACGTAAGGTCTTGAGTTAAAGTCTCGGTCAAAGCAATTTGGGAAATTAACTATTATAAAGTAACTTGGGTCTGGGTGTGCTGGATGCCCCCAGTGGATACTATCCAGCATCTTCAAAAATCAGCAGTTCAAAAAAAAACCTTAAATTGAGACCAGTTTTATTCGTGTAATAACTGTCTGCCGCATTTATTTATTTATCTCCGTTCTTCGTAAGGAACGTTAAACGGTAGGTTCCGGCTAAATTCAAAATGTTAGCTTACAAACCTTTGATACAACTCGCTGTTCTATTTTTTTTAAACTTTTATTATTTTTTTACATTAACATTGGGAAAAATTGTCTTTTCTAAGACTTTAGAATATGTATGAACTAAATTTTATTCAAATCGTTTTCATAATGATGACTTTAAGGTGCGACAGAGATGCAAAAATATTTTTGCATTTACAATATTCAAGAATAAATCATCGAACTTGGCCCCCCTTTAGATAACTCTTTTTTTATCGTTGAAGTCTTAAATCATACTAATGAATTTGGCTGTCATTTTACATTAATATTTTATAACAGCCTATAAATTATTATTTTCACTCGGTGGTGCCTCCAGCCTAACTTTACGTTGCAGTCAAATTGGTGCTACGAGACTACGAATACACAAAGCTTTATAGCTACGCCGTAGTCACGCTACGATGTGCTACGGCACTATATTAGTTTTATGGTTGCACCTTATATTTCAACTACCCCTTTGGTTAACTTATATTAATTTGAGTACATACATGTTATAGTAATATGGTATTTTTATCTAAATATAGTGAAAAAAGAAGTGAATTGGAGCCAAATTACATACATATGTAGTTTGTTACAAGTTAAGGAAATAAAAGCGTGCTTAAATAATTTAACAGCAATGTACAAGATTCTTAGTTCCAGGATTTGTTCTTCCGAGGGTACGATACGTTATGTTCTTTTTTTGGGCATCACATTGAATAGCAATTGATGTGATATTGTCTGATCTGTCATTTTAAGGTTTTTTTCAGATTGAAGTCATGTTCACGAAAGTGCCTGTATATGTTGGTCTTAGTTATAAGTGAGTAACATGAGTATTTTAATACAAGAAGTTCAATATTTACGTGCATTTGTACGACAGCGTTTCGAATGTAACTGCTCTCTGTTTGCTAAGGCAACATCTCGACTCAATACTTTCTAAGCCTCACCTTGCCTGAGGTGTGATTGAGGGACGCCCCTCACGTGGAGGAGGCAAAGTAAATATTTAATGCCGGGTGTCTTTACACGTCGGGAAAGTGGAAAAATATTTGTGCGAGGAGCCAGAGATTGTTTTGAAAAGATCGAATTTGAAGAGGGACTGTGATTTGATGATTTTATTGCTTGAAAAATGGTTTATTATGCAGATTTAAGATTTAATCAATCAAGACCTAAATGCACAGTAAAAACAATTTCGACTAACTTGGTGGCTAAGGTAGACGGCCGAAGCGCAAAAAGTACCGGGTTCGATTACCGGTCAGGTCTATTTGGAAAACGAACTTTTCTAAATTGACTTGGGTCTGGGTGTGCTGGACGCCCGCAACTGGTATCCATTTTCTAGTGCTCGTAGTAAAAAGGGAACCCTTAGTTTGAGGAGGTGATTGGTGTTGTCTGGCGCATTATTTTATTTATTTGAGTTGACAGTCTTTGTAAATAAAACTACAGATTCTACATGAACAATTTGAAATTTTGGGAATCAATAAATACTTAAGTAACTCGACTATGTACAGCCAGTAGTTCTAGTTTGGGAACAGCTTTGTACCTTGTCACATTCGCTTAGTTACGCGGAGATTTGATAACAAGGTACTGATGTCTATACGAACTAATGATGCTGGCAGTACACACACTTCTAAGTTATGTCGAGTTGGTTTTGTCGGTCAATTATTCAAAATCAAGTCATAGGAAGTCGATTGGCAAGGAGATGTACCTATGTCACGGTGCAACATACGCAGAGATTTACGGTTAGGTAAGGTTTAGATAATATTATTTTTCATTACAAGTTAAGTACGGGTGGTATTATAATGACCGAATAAAAATATTGTTAGCGACGCAAAATCTTTTTTCAAATAGTAATTTGCTTTTTTTTCAATTTAACGTAATGGAGAGTATCTTTGGTCAAGTGGTTGTACTGGTTTGTCGTCGTTTTGGGTAAATAAAAAGTTTCAAATTCGAGCATACATCGGTATTCAGCGCTATGTGTAGGCACCACCTGCAGTGTACTGACTACATTGACTAGTGCTATCTTTGTCTCGTGCGCTTACGTCACGTGCGATGGAAATACATGAGTCAGTCTGTGCCCGACCACCGGCCGATACGGTTGTCAATGGTCCGTTGCCGAGCAAATCTTAGGTGTGCATTAACATCGATACACTACAAATCGGAGAACATAAAACCACCATTGATTCTGAATTCCATAGCACAAGTGCTAAAGCTACTTACTTTGAGATCAGGCCAATGTATGCAATGACATCGGATACTCTATAACAATGTGAGTGAGCGAGACAGCAAACTATCCGTCCCGAGGAGCCACTCAGCCTCGACTCGTAAGAGGGCTCGAGTCGAGTGCCGTTGTTTTCTGTTTGAGATCTGGAGGAGCCTTTAGGTGAACTTAGGGTTAAGTATTATCGTCGCGAATTATCGTTAGATCAAAGAGTATTATAATATACTGGGAAAAGAGAGCCCTCTCGCGTGAAATCTGTGCATGTCTAATTTGAGTCAGCGCCATCTGTATTTCTTAACTTGAACTAAAACTATACATATAGATAGATGTACCTATATAGATGATGTAGATTGCATAGACTTTGGTTCGTAAAGAATTATTTTGTTCCATTTTTCTTGAATCAATTAACACCAAACACAGTTTTTAAGATTAAGTTTATTTCTAGTATTTTCAAAACTGTGTCGAGTTTCAATTGAATAACAAAAAAATGAAACAAAATAGTTATTTACGGAAAACATTGCTAAGGTTGTCGGATATAAATGAAAAACAATCGTATATGTTAACATTTTATTTATTTTCTATTTTTATAATTTTTATGCTTATTATAATAGTTTTGGGCTGCTAATTTAGTCATATCTTCGCCATTATAATTTAATTTCCCTGACAGAATCCGATTAATTGATCGACACCAACTGTAAATAACCACATTTAGAGTGGTATTTATGAATATCTTTTTTAAATTACTTTTATGTTCTGGACACTCAAATGGGTCATCGTCAATTAACATGTCTGAAAATGACACAATTGTTTGCTTCAGACATGTTTTGGGCACTTCGTTCTTAAGGAAAGAAGTGGCCATGTTCTGCACGTTTTTGAAATATTTCTCAATACGTTGATTAGGGTAACATAGCCAATTCTTCCCATTATATTCTTTGGCTCTGATAAAAGAATTGTTTACATAATTTAAATTATCGCTGTCCAACAATGCATTTTTACAATTTTCGCAACCTTTTACCACATCCTTCAAACATTTTCTTAAGACCCAACCACAAACATAATTGCTTTGACCAGCATCATTTTCATGTGTCTGTTGGTCAAAACAAATTTCATTATTGAAGTGAACATAATCTTTTCCTTCGGAAGTATCAGGAGTTTCTTCAATTTTTTCTCTTAAAAAAAAATCTAGTGTCTGCAGACATTCATTAGAGTCCTCTTCACAGTTAGCTCGTTGAGAATGAGGAGAACTAAAATTATTAAGTAATAAGGACTTAAATGCCCCTTCAAATCCCACTGTGTTAGGAGCAATGTTTCTTGCCCCGTAGCTCCTGATATTTCCGAAGAAATTTTCTAAGGGGTCTTGGTTGAAGTTTCTGGTAAGCATAGCATCGAGCCCATATTTGCTTGACAACAATTCCCAAAGAGTTTCCATGCCCTCTATTGTTTTTATTAAATTTGTTACAGAAGGCACAACTGTCTCAACAAATCGGATTTTGTCACCAACTTTTGCCTTTTTGATATATTTTACAGTCATTAGTATTTTTTTTGCTTTTTTCCATAATTCATGGTGAGGTGAATTACGTTTCACAGGCCCTTTATAAATTTTGCCATTCGGTATGAAGAGACTGCTGACATTTAAAGAATCAAAAAGATTGTTTATTAAAACAGTAAAATCAATTACTTGCAGACATTCCTCAGGCAGCAAACCCCTTGCAGTCAAATGGTCAGCCACAACAGCAACGCTGTGACTGAAGAGTTGTGTGGCTGACTTGACCCGCATCTTTTTTATTTTTTCGGGATTTACATGTTCGTCAGTTATTTTGTCTAACAGTCGCAGCTCTCCACGTGATTTGTCGGCTTCTTTAATCATTTGGTAATACTCCCACTTTATGATTTTCTCTTTCTCGTCAGTTACATATGACAGGTCTTTGGTAATTAAATTATTTCGAAGACCTTTGATGAGATGAGGAGTGTCATAAAGTGGGACTATGGTGTGACCCTTAATATTAATAACGTCATGACGCCACTCTTTTCCAAGGCGCAAATAAGTGGCCTTGGTTTCATCAACCATTTCTGTTATGGCACTCACATTAACTGGGCTTTGGTCACACACAGTGTTTACAATAATCAGGTTGGACTTGAAGCAATGTTCAATAATTGTTCGTAATATTTTTTTTAGCACAATTTTGTTTAAGCTATTCGTAAAATAGTATGCTATTGGTTGCTTGAAGTTATTTTTCACTCCCTTTATCATGAACACAAGCACATGATCTGCAAATGAATTTGAATTCGAGGAAAAACCTTCCAATTGGTCTTTATGAGCAGTATAAACAATTTGCGGAGTAATTGACATTTCATCAAATATCAGGCTACATAGGCGATCTGAGGTATTTTTGTTAACAATGCCTTTTTTAATTTTTTCAAAAATAATTTTATTTATTCCAGGTCCTATTTTTATTTGACTCAACAATCGCTTCATAGCTCTATTAGAAGGAAGTGAAAAATACTTGCATAGCAGACGGTAACACTTAGGGCTTTTCTTATACATAGACAAACTCAAAATTTTCTGCTCAATAGTGAATCGTCTTCCCTTTGGTTTTTTGTTGGATTGCAGTTGCATATGCATGAATTGCTGGGCAGGTTTGGTCATACCTTGGACAACTCGTTGAAATGTAACATTGGCTGACATTTTGGTTGCATTATCCAATCGTTCTTTAAAAGATTTGCCTCTTTTGCGCAAACGATTTATTTCATTTTTCAAATATATAATCTTCTTCTGGAAAGGTTTGGTAAAGATGGATAAGGATTTTTTTCCAGCGCCTGAAACAGTAATATACACTATATACTATTCATATATGATGCAAGTTCAATTTTTTTGAACACTTTTAACCTTGAAATCATTATTATTAATACATATTATGTACCTGTAAATGATTCTCTCGGTCTCAGTTTACTTGCAGCGCTGTAATTATGCTCCGCCAATAAGTTGGTGACCATGCTGGTTTTTTTTTGACCTGAAATTTAAAATGTTTATTTTCCTTTCAGTTACAGAAGGCGTATTACATGTCTCGAACAAATCAATTATGTATTATACATATAACTCAAGGCAGGACAAGATGATATACAAGATGTACGGTAAATAAAATGTCTTCCAATGTCAATAAAAGTAATTATAATGTTTTGACATATTGGCATAACATTTATATAAGAAGGCATGTTAACAAGGGTACTTCACGACGAAAGGGAATCAACATCCTATATACCTAAGATTTAAATTTTCTTTTTTTATATTACTTGTCACGGAGAAATTTTTCAAAGTTAAATGTTTACTATCTTCATTTGCAGGATTATAAAAACTCATTTGGTAGGCTGATAGGAAGGCTTTAATGTCTGAAATTTCGGAGTACCAATTATAATGAAGTATTCTGCAATATTATTTCTTACCCTGACCAGGAATAACAGGCAGGGATGGCACAGGGTTCACCTCGATAGCAGCAATGGACTCTTGAGCTCCGGTTGTGTCTGAAGATAAACAGATAAAAACTAAATTATTTTCAAATTTTTTACATTTCTTAGCTACTCCCAAAAAAATATAATCTTCATTTGTATGATACTATTAAATAACATTAGATGTGATATATCATAATATCTTACCAAGTGTTAGAGCAGCACTAACAGGATGGGATACAACACTCTCAAAATATTATTTCATAACTTTCCTATTAATGTAGGTTATTAAATTATCAATTCACCTATAGTACATATTTTACCCAGGTGTTTCCGAAGATGGCTATAAGAAGGACTTCTCCATAAATAAACTATAATTCTTTGTGGATTGTCTTACCCAAATCTCTAGTGACAGGTACAACAGGCTGAACACAAATTGCAGGGACAGGAGCTCTGGATGTGCCTAAAAATAAAATGATGTCGTAAAACTACACATATTAAATTAATTTTTTTCCTACTTCCCTTTCAAACATTAGCTTTTAAAACATATAGCAAAACATTATAAAGGTATGAAAAATTTATTACACTGTTACAAACTACCATAGTAGGTTTCGAATGTTCTAATGGAAATAAGATTGAAATATTGTCGTAGCCCGTATCAATGTAAGGCTCATTTTTTTAAAGTTCAGATAAACATTAACTGTGAAATAAAATATAGTACGACGAAAGACATAATATAGAATATCATGTATCAGTGCTCTTCTAAAATAAAATATTGACAGTTTAATTAACTTGTACCAGTATAACTGACCATTGAAAAATCGGGTCTCAGTATACTTAATAATCGAGTGGAAATTAACAGACAGTTTCACCTGACCTGTTATCAGCAGATGGGAGCTATTACAAATTCAAGAAACTTTCGATACATGCAAGACACACATAGTTACTTTAATCAATCCAGAAATCAAACCCAGAACCAAATGACATTTCTTTAATCACTCATTTTATAGAGTATATTTGTAGCACATTAAATCATCTCTGATTTCAAGTCTCTTTATCTGAAATTCCCAATCTCGACTTTGTTATAATGAAATAAAATTTACATAGACTTACTTGGCAAATGAAGAGATGGTACTGCCAATGCATTCAGACGTTTAAAGCGATTTCTGTGGTTGTCAGTGAAGTGAATATCACAAATCCTCTTTTTCTTATAAATTTCATTATCTGATAAAGTCTCAAAATCACCTCCAATGAGACTAACCCAAGTCTTAAAACGCTCAGGATACTTGTTAGGATTTGGAAAGACATGCATCACCACATCTGAAGCAAATAGAAATAATATGTTATAAAGTTGCATTGTTTAATAAGATGCTATGATGACTGAGATACATCTCCCTACAATGTAGTCGGAGTGAGGGTACCAGTTGTACTTATTTTGTTTTCTAAAATACTACTAAAATACATTTTGTTTTTAAGTTACACCCAAACAAATTATGTAACGACTTATCAAAATTAACAAAAAAAAATTTTTTCAGACAAAATGACTTGCAACTGTTTCACTTTTACACAAGTGACCCCAATTTTTATGC
This sequence comes from Glyphodes pyloalis, assembly GCA_037074685.1. Lineage (NCBI taxonomy): Eukaryota > Metazoa > Arthropoda > Insecta > Lepidoptera > Crambidae > Glyphodes > Glyphodes pyloalis. Next base: position 11,645,865 of record JAYKKO010000019.1, read on the forward strand.
TTTTTCAAATGGTCCTAAAATAAATCTTGTTCGCAATTGCAACTTTTTTATACATGTAGTCTCAATCAGAATCACTGTTTGGCACTGCTCTTTGCCAATAAATGACACATCAAGATAAGTTGTTAGTCATGCGCCCGCATGGGGATAATCATGTTGGAACTTGAAGGACTAGTAAGACTTAGAGATTGGTTGACTATAAATATCATTAGATACGAAAAAACCGGTTACCTGTGGCTTTACATCCAAAGGCACAACAATGAGGCATCGTGAAATGTTGACAAACAACACAACACAACTTAAAAAGCGTCTATATCGCACTGCACGGTTAAACCAGGATTCTGGATAGTAATAACACACGAAACGGAGGAGAAACTAGTCTCGACTCGACGTTTGGGTTAGGAAAATATCGCAAAAACCAGGAATAAACACAAAAGTACACCAAACAAGCGCCAGCCGGTTTGAAAACGTTCGAATTTGTCAAATGTTGCCAGCGTTAGATTTGGGGAGATCGGGTGTTGCGTGCATCGAAATTTTGGTTGCATGACTGAATTTACACAAAATAAATATATTTTAAGGAAAGCTTTATTGTTAATTGATTCATATTGCTTTCTCTGTCTATATAGTTATAAAATTATTATTAAATTAATTTGTAGATTACAATGTATCATACAGTGACATCTACTGAGAAATAAAAACACTACATAAACAAAGTTTCAGTGTTAAGTAAAGTAGATGGCGCCTCTTTCTTTATACTCTACGGCACCTTTACTAACTGTCACCCCCCTGCGTTAGATCTTCGAGATGAAGGATTAGAGTAGAGTAGATTGGTAATTTTAAGCGTTACTTTGTAAAGTTCTTTGAAAATAGTCTTTGTTTAGTTTGGGATTTAATGGGGTCATATTGCGAATTCTCTATTAATGCTATTTGAATCGGCTACCCAGAAAACCAAACAGAATAAAAAATATTTTGTTTGGCTTTAAAAAATCATTCGGCGTTATGATAACATGACTTTGTTTAAATTAATTAGTATCGTGTCAGACAAGCTTTGTGCATATTTTATTAATAGACATTAATTAGCTGTTTTAAAACATTTTTCTTTTTCTTATTATATTGCATAGCGGTCCCGGCGAACTTCGTTTCGCTTTAGAGGATTTTCCCGCGCATTCGACGAAAGACATTTTTTTCTACACCTTCGGTTAAATTGTTCAAATTTTACCAAGGATCCCTAATTTTGTAGCCTATGTCAAATTGAAAAAATGTAGCATTCTATTGGTGAAAGAATTTTTTAAATCGGCCTAGTACTTTTTGAGCCTATTCATTACAAACATACAAAAATAGGTACAAATCTTTCCTCTTTATAATCGATTTTCTTTTGGTTTTTTTCTTGATATTTTCTTCTTGCGCTCCATTGACACAGATTTTTCTTTTCTACGTATTTATTTTGTTTGTATTTTTGTTAATGTTAACTTTTTTATTTTAATGTACTTTATTACACTCAAAATCTAGCTATCATTTAAAAGAATCCATTGTGGATTAACATTAACAATTTACATAAATTGTTTTTATTTGTTTTCCTAAAAAAGGAAAACTTATGCACACAGCACGGCTTGTTCAGTTGAATTTAAACTCTCTGTAATCCGCTTTAAATCCTTTTTTTAATGTACGGTTATCTCAACTCGTAAGCCTACTCGAACAACTAATCGTATAAGTGCAGACACAAGTACAGTTCCGGCGAGAGTCGGCGAAGTTTTATATTGGCTTAGCAGTTGACTGAGATTAAACTTTACTGGAATAGGGAGTATGCGTGTATTTTTTTTATATTTTTATAATATTACTTACATCGATACATTATTGTAAAAAAATATAAAGTGCTAAAAAAGTAAAATAAAAGGGGGAAAAAAATAATTAAAATAATGAACAAATGTTGGCACTTTAAAACGCCCGCTATCTGGGCGTCCTTTGGCGTGACGTCATAGTCCACATTTGTCAAACAATCAGTGACAGTAAATAGAAGAACTGTGCTCTGTAATTTGTTTTTACGAGTATTTTAGCATGGATCAACAAAAGAAACCGACGTACAAGTATTGTTTTGTACCAAAATGCAAAAATACAACAAAGAATGCACCCGATTAAGTGTTTTTTCTTGACCCGAGAGGTAAGAAAAAAGTGGTGTAAAATCATGTAAAGAGACATGGTATCTCCATCAACTTATTTATATTGTTGTGAAGATCACTTTAACGTAAGTATTTATGACGCTTATAAACAACATTAACTAGTATTTTGTTTCTGTGATGCATTTAACATTTGTTAACCCAACTTCCTTATTAAGTGGTTAAAGTTTTGTGAGATGAGAGGTTACCCCTGAATGAAAATAAACCAGTTACTCGCACTGACCCATCAAATAATCTACATTTATTTTTAATCCACATTTCATTTCATGTTTTAATTTATTATGTTTTTTTTGCAGGTAGAAGAGTATACAGATAACTAAATGGAGTACAAAATCATGAATTTACAAGAAAATCAAAAAACTATATTACGATTAAAGAAAGGTATTATTCCTCACAAATTTCAGTATCAAAAGTTCACTAAGTTTCTGTCACCACCAGAGAGAAAAGGTTTCTTGAAGAGAAAACGACCTCCTTCTGTTTCCAAGTCTACCTCCAGTACGAAAGATGATGTAAAACAGTCAAAAAGAATAGCAGCATTAAGGATTTATTAGAAGAATGAGTTATTAATCGATTAAGAGAATTTCACATGAGAGGATGTTTTAATAAAAAAATAGATTTATTTAGTTTTGGTTTTTATTTCAGTTTGTCCTATTTAAATAAGACAGGAAAAATTCCCTCACACCAAAATAATGTACATTTTTCTATATGTTTTTACAAAGCTCCTTGTCATAGTCTACTTCTATTATATAAACTTTCTTCGATTCTTCAAAATCACTTTGTGCTACACAAAATAATGCTTTGGTTTTATGGGAAAAATGCATCTGTAACTGAACCTGTGCCATGAATTTTGCTGCTATTGTGTTATTTTCCAATGTACTGTCTCATAGATTTCTCTGATGAAGAACATTTAATAATCATAATGTAGTGTAGAATGGAATGTAGTGGATCCAATGTAATTCCACATTTGTTTATCTTTATATTTTGCCAACTCTGACTTGACTTCACTTTCTAACAGTCTTCCTCTTTTCATGGCATGTGTCTTTTAGTTTTGATGCTCTCGTGATGGCTTCGGTTAAAGCTCCACCCATTACCTTGCAGTCCGCAGCCTCATATGCTTTTGATGCAGTGATCCGTGCATAGAGCAACTCGTACCATATGTACATCCTGAAAAATAAAAATACTGTCAATAAATCATCACAGTCAAATAAAAATAAACGATAAGACTAATAAAATTTACCTAATCTTAAAAATTGAGAGTAAAAACTATTTACCTTTATGAGCTGTACAGTCTTCACATAGCACAGACAAGACAGTTTCTTCGGCCTCATTACAGGTAACACATCCGGCGGACGTTGTGTTCAGGGGTTATTCGAGCTTTCACAATACATATATCGCCCTCTCGTTGAACTTGAACATATCCAACTGCTGAATCACCATATGATTCTCGTCCAGATCTACAAAAAAAAACATAAATGTTAATACAGTGGGAAAGGATTATTAGAGATTATTTCACGGTGGTCACGGTTTATATCCTATAAAGTAATTCGCGAATATGATCAATGTTTAGATTGCTCGCAGCTTGACTGCATTCAATTTCAATGTAGTATATAAACTTTCGATATGTTCCCTTATTTGCATTTTAGGTTATGTTTTGGGTAAAAGTATAAATTGTTACAGAAAAGGCGTACTTACAAGATCGAATAAACATTAAATAAATCAAATATATATTTACCTTGCAGCTTTCACTCCTTTTATTTCAGCAGATGTAAAATCGGGATTAGACGCGAAAAATGTTGACATCATGAACAATCAATTTTGGGGAGATTATCTGATTGTTCCTTAACAAAACCGCTATCAGTCATTTTCCTTCGAGTTTTTCTTACAATACAATGTAATATAACTTTGAAATATGTCTTTAAATCACAATAATCTTAATTAAATAACAAAAACACGACAAATTCTCATACAGTTGACAATGTAATACTAGACTGTTACGTCACTTTCAATCGGACCAATAGCGATGCGTTTCAATTACTTTGAATTTCCCGCTCGTTTTTTGTACTTTTATTAATTATTTTAGTAATTAAAACGATAATTAAGCGGAAAAAAATTGATGTAAGCGTGATTCTACAGCAACAAAGTTTATAAAAAATATATATTTACCCCTATTTAAATCACACGCATACTCCCTATTGCTTTTGAGGTTTCATACTTTGGTTTCTGGTTTTTAAATACGCCTGTGAAAAGTATTTCGAATTCCGTCTTTAAATAATGGGTAAGTGATCTTTCTTACCTCGAACATTAGGTTTTAAGTCTTAATTGTACGTTTTTAGGTTCATTTTTTCAAGCGTTAGGGAAAATTTTGCAAGCCGACACATTAAAAGATTTGTCCGCGAAAAGTTTATGATTTTTTTATATTCAAATAACGGCACTTATCCGTTTAACCTCAACATTAGGTTTAAAATCTTAAATAAACGTTTTAGAGTAGATTATTCAATGGTTATATCTATAAGATTTTTGAATTAAGAACGCCATTAAATAATTGTGTTTCGGAATATTATAACAACATTTAGCATAAGTTGAATATGAAAAATGAAAACTTGGGCCTTAATTTGATTGAATATATTTATTTGGATGATTTAAGAGTGTCAATTGCAGTTAATCATTAACTAAAATTAGTTCACTTATAAATGTTAATGGTATTAAAATATTTAAGTGAGCTTTTTTTTAATATTTTGCATCTAATACTAGCAACTCGCCGCGGTTTCGTATGCGTCGTATCCCCGTTTTTTCACATTTTCCGTAGCTTCTTCGTTCCTATTCGTCGCAGAGTGATGTTTTAGATCCTTTTTCGATAAATTCAAATTCAATCCAACCCAAATTTTTATTTTTTAAAACAAACCAGTAGTTTCTGAGAAGAATGCATTTAAACAAACAAACAAATCTTCTGCTCCCAAAATATTAATATACGAGTACATATCGCATCTTCGGTAGAACAAGGGTACAATTGTCATCTTTGGTATAAAAAGGGCACAATTGTCAACTGCCTTAAAAACAAAACTAATAAAACACTGAAAGTTCTTAATTCTTGTAAAGCACATGCCTAAATAGGATAAAGTATATATGTCTTGCAAAGGAGGACAGCTTTAAAGTAATGATAACAGACCACCTTTAAGCAAAAATATCTTAAAACGGCTCTCCTATAAAATTGCAAAAACTACAATTGTGCCCTTGATCTACCTATGGTGCGATATATTAAACTGTTAAATACGCATTAAGACGAAATGATGGGTAATCGATGGTTTAAGATATGAACTGTTGTTATACAAACTTATGAAGGAATTATAAGGAAAAGGTCTAGCGGATGTTATTGGGGGACCCTTGAAATAATATTATCGGAATTCCTTGTTTTGTGGGCAAACAATTGTTCGAGAAAACTTTGAGGACGCCAAAGAAACTTGAATGGGAACACTGATGAATCAAAACAACTTGTGTCTATCGCTTTGTTACTTAAATTCCAATTAGAATTTATAACAAAAAAATTATATTCAAAATAAAAAAATCACCATTTTTTTAACGAAAGAACATAAACTAAATAAAACAAATAAGGGTAATGAACAAAAAAAGATTTTAAAGAATTATGGATTTGAAAATCCATTTAATTGGATTTTAACCCATTTGAAAGCGCGACCGAAGAAATAATCCACGTATCTAGACAATTCGGTTGAATTCGATGCGCGTTTGAAGACTGTTTCCTTTATACATTATTTTATTTAGCTTTAAATATTTACTTCAAATAGGATATACTGAGTTTTCATTGAATTCAATAAGGGGAGCAAAGGTAAAAACAAAATACGTCAGATTTAATGTTTTTAATGTCATTTACTGTATTTCAACGTGAAAGACCTAGTCACTCACATAGTATGCAACAAAAAAGTCAATAACACAGTAGAACCAATTTTCCTATCATTTTTAACAATACAATCGCACAATAGGTTAAAAGGTTTAAAATGTCATTATTCACTTGTTCCGATATTATTAACTTTTAGGTTGCGTCTAAAAATTTTGAAAACTCTGGGCGACACAACAATTTGATGCTGACTGTATAATTTTGAATAAATCTACACCAAATTCATTGAATTTCTTCTACTAGCTTCAACGAAATTCTATGAAGAGACCATATATTAAATTCTAGTTAAATATTTCTGTGGTATTCATTTGACAATTAGAATTAACGCAAAGGTAATGTAATTAGTGTTTTGTGTCATCGTTGCGACCGACTGACAAATATTGTCTGACCACATAGCAAATACTCTTGGAGACATGAGTCAAGCTTTAAACGTTATTCATGACTGTCAAATTGCGCACTAATTGTGCCCGCGCGTTCGTCCACGTGGAATTAAACAAAATATATTGTATAATTTACTTTAGGTAAAAAAGCTTATTCCTTGTTACATCAGCAATCTGCAAATGATTGTCCCATAATTAGTCCATAAAATAGCCAGAACAAGCAAACAAAAGAAAGACAACTAAAAAAATCTGAAAAATATTTTCTGATGTACAATACAATCAACAATAAATTTTGTTAATTACTTTAGCATTAGGACAAGGCATGTGATATTTTAAATTTATTTTGTATGTGAAACCAACTGGAGTGTCTGTTTAACACAATTTAAACTAAATGTGCTTACAATTCTTTGAGCTTAGCAAAATGTTTTAATTTTATGGCTGAGGCCACGACGCTGATTCAAACAATTGATATAAAGGTTGATTAGGAGCTACGTCGACAATGTCAGTTGTTTATAGTATGAAGTAAATATATGGATAAAAAAATATCACAATGTTCATTTTACTACCAAAAGGTGTAATATATACAACTAATTCCGTAATTGTCTAATTACGGATTCAAATTTTAAATTACCTTTTCATAGCATGGTGGCAATTTGAATCGCTTTAACTTTATGATCGCAAATCTTTCTCCCAGCAACAAATTGCTTCAACTTTAAAATTAAGGTACCTACATCTTATTTTTATAGTCAAGGCAATTTGTTTAATAGCTCTAGAACTAAAACAACAAACTATTCGGCTTTAGGGAGCGTGTAGAGGCGTACCGCCAAACAGGTGTGTTGACATACGTACAGCTACATTTTGCTGAAATGTGTGCAACTGCATTCTAAAGTGAACCTTACAGTAACGTAATAAGAACACAAGTGTTCACATTTGGCTGCTCCTGACTGTACCTGACGCCATTCAGCTCATTGTTCGAATCTATTTGTTTGGCTAAGTTTATGTTAGCTATTTGGAAGATACGGTTTGCGTTTACCCTTCTATACTAATGAAATAATTGATGATAAGCGTTGGGAATTAAAAAAATACTTTAACTTTTTGATTTATTTATTCTTTGACGACAGCAAACAAATCTTACACCAAATGACAGTAACTACCTTATCTACCTTACCTTACCTTATCTAATTCTCTGCTAATATATATATATATATATATATATATATATATATATTAGCAGAGAATTAGAGAAAAGTGCAGATTCAGTTACAGGCTGCCACAACTTGCGAGTGTGAGTAAATCAATAAAAACTTAAATAAAACTTCTTATAAAAAAAAAGTTAAAATAAAAACTTCATCAATCTTTCAGAAAACCCTTTAAGTTTTGAAAGACTGCTGGAATGGATTGATTGATGTCTATCACGCCAAATATTTAGAAGTAGCGACCTTCAACGTTTTTTTTAACAATAAAATAATATGTTCGATTTCAATGGTAGGGTGAAACAACGCGATGATTTCACCAATGTCAGTGTTTAGAGACACGCTGTTTTACGTAAACTACGCGGTGGCGAAAGCCAAGTTGGGACTATTAATAAAGAGATGGTTTATTTTGACATGTCATTGAAGTTAACGTAATAATTACTATATATGTATGTATATATATTTTAATTAATATGTCATATATTACACCTCACTCCACTAAATAAATGTTGTTTGTAAGGGGGTCCTGGTGACCTGTGTCACAGGTTTCTTCGGAAACCTACTTCAGGCACCAGTCTCACACAACAACATAGGTTCTAACTCATTCTTACTGATGCATTATTACCATTGTCATCCTTCTTGTGTTGAGAAATTCAATAAATATATTATTATTAATATTATATATCTGAAATCGTAAATCAAGTACAAGTAGGAAGTTTACTTTTAAGCTAGCTGGTAAACAATTAATAAAAAAAAAACTTTATTTTTGATCCTTTAGAGTTCTATTTTGACCTCATACTATATCATCTCTTAACTAGGGTAAAACGTGATTAAATGCTTCCTTACGCTTAATTGACAAAAATAACATCTGCTTTTCAATAAACTTCATTATATGCCTAAATAAAATCTCCGCATGGTTCATATTCAAATGAACCGGGTCTTGCGAACTAATTAAGGAGTTTTGTCATTAAGTGGAGGCAGTTATGGTTGGATTAGCAGCATTTACATGACACATTTAGGTGCGGAAACGTGTGAGCCAAATACAGGGTGTCCAAGTTAGGAATTTTTTCCCTAAACTTAGGGAAAAAATATACACGATCCAATTTTTTTTTGTTTTCTTTAGTAGGGTGAATGGTTAAACTACCATAATAATTAGTCACTTGGCTATCCATAAAAATGCACTGCATTTTGTATAGATTACAATTTTAATCATTACAAAAATATTTTACTCAATTTTTCAAATTGGTAAAATAAGTTACGTCAAAGATTACTTAGTATTTAAAAAGTGGTAATAATTTTCGAAGAATTAAAGAATTATACATATACGAACTGCACATGAAAATACGATTTTTAACTTGGATCTAGGGATAAATATTTCTAATAGTTGGCAACACTGGCCAAATATGAACAAAGGGGGAGTTTTGGAAAGTCTGAAGGGTGCGAGAAAGTACAAAATGAATGATACAATTGGAGTTCGAGAAATGTTGTGTGAATCACTCGTTATAATTAATTTTAGACGTTTTTGTTCAGCTCTTCAGTTCAAGGAAATTAATATTCTGCTTATTTCCAACGTTGCTTGATATTAGTGAAATTAAATGATATACATATAGTTGACTTTGAAAACGAGTAACAATATCAATAATATCGTTATTATTAGAACAAATTAACAAATATTATTTAATTTATACGGTGTTATGGTCGTTGTTTCTGATTTCTGTAACACAAGTCCATAGCCTCGTAACACAGAAGGTCCTTTTTAAAGTCGAACACAATTGATTTTCTATTATATCTGGTTGTCTGGGTCTTACGATTTTAAGCTACTTACCACAGACTCAGAGCAATGTATTTGATGTTGTCCAATATTCATATTTTTTTATTTACTGAAAGCAAAACATCGAGTCAAAAGTATGAGCGATGGGTACTATAGATATAATTGTTCCAAAACATAACGTCGTTCCTAAATTTAATGAAATCTTTGAATTTATAATTTGTACGTCCGTGAAAGATAAGGCATAGTGACACAATAATATTTAACAACATCTGTAATACTACATGTTTTACAAATAAATTATTTGTATTTGTATTTTTAATAGTGTCGATACGATCGGAGCTAAAACCCTATAATAATCTAAAGTAATTTATAGTATATGCCTATTTATGAGCATGTTTTATGAAATTAGTAGAATCGATACTATGATTTGATTTACCCATGCGAAGCTCTATAGTTATTAGTATGAGTATGACTTACTTACGTAAACGACTAAGTAGTCATAGGCAAGTACTTATTTACTATCCCACAGCTTCTATATCCTAGTTAAGCTCTTAATATCTGCAACTCGCCCTGATAACACCACTACAAACTGAATATTAATTACCGTAGCCCCTAAGCCGATCGGATGAGGCGGTCTTAGGATAACCTCTAATCAGAGTTAAAAACTACGCAGTCTGGAAGGCTGACTCGGTTCTTGATTTGTCGACTAATACATCGTCAGTGATCATCATGTCTGATATTTCTTACAATCAGATAACTTTCATACTAAATCATAGCTGATGGCAAATTTTAGTTCAAAACCTTATTACATCAGAGTACTTATACAAAGTTCTTATCCTCATTTTACGAAAAAGTATTTTACATGTCTTCCATGATTTAAAAAAAATAACTTTTATACTGAATTTTATTCGAATAACTTTAGAAACGTTAAAGTTTTATACTCATTTTGAACCAATCGTTTTACCTTCTTAAGGGGTTAATTAACAAAAATCCTTTCTTAGTGCTCCTTTTTTACTAACTTTTAATGATGTTGTATTTAAAGCCTTATCAATACTGGGCAAGTGGTGAGCACAACGCGTGTGTGTGTGTGCGTTGACTTGGCCGTTCCTCCAGCTTCCAGACTGTAGTTATATTAATTGTGTGCGAGATGCGGTGGGATGTTCCTTGAATAAGATGAATGTCTAGTATAGCGGAACAAAACTAAGTCCGAATGATGGCGATATTACATTTAAAGGTTTAAATAGAAAATGTACTTTGAAGATCACACAGTTATTTTTCTATCACTAGGTATAAAACAAAGTCGCTTTGTCTGTCCCTATATCCCTATGTGCGCTTAAATCTTTAAACTACACCACCAATTTTGATGCTGTTTTTTTAATAGATAGATTGATTTAAGAGGAAGGTTTTAATAAAGAATAGGAAAGCCAATAGTTCTAAGTATTGAAATGAAATATTACAATAAGAGATATGATTGAAGTAATGAATGTTCAGATATTAATGGAACTTTTTGACATTTTTAACTGTTCAGAAGTATTTGGTTACTTTGTCTGCTCCGATATATCTGACGGCGACTGTACTTTCCATGTAAGTAAAATAACGTTTAAACAAAAAAATAAAACCTATCATATCGTTCAAGTCAATCCTCAAAGGTGCTCCTTATAAAACGCTCAGTCAGATCCCGCCCCTGAATAAAGAATGAGTTGTGTTTTTTGGAACACGTTGTCGAGTCAGGCTGGCATCATAAATAGCGCTTTAGGAATATTTGTGTGACCCTCACTCAATGGAGGCGATATTTTGAACGAGAATACATTTTGGTATCCCCATTCATCTTGGGGTTGTCCGGGTGGTGTATAAAGAGAGATCGAGGGACGATCATTTTGGTAACGCGTTTGGAACAATTGTTAATATTTTACACGTTTATCTATTGAAATCAATTGAAATCTTGGAAGTATAAAGCACGTCCAGGTAAACAATTGCAGTTCAATATTACTTATTATAAGCTCGATATCAGGGCTTGCAAAGACCAAAATATGTAGTCTAAAAAATTAAATATTCTTTTATTTATATAAATTACATCAGTAATATTTATGAAACGTATCTATAATGCAAATGATTATAACTCCGGTTCTGAACCTATACCTTGCAGAGAAGATCCCGGCAAGTCAAAGTCAAAGTCAATTCATTTATTCATGTAGGTTACAAGTAACACTTATGCATCGTCAGAATGAATACAAACCAAAATTGAAGCTATAGCCGGTTCGGAACCTAATCCTACCGAAAAGAATCCGGCAAGAAACTCAGTAGTTATCCTAATCTTTACAATGTTTAGAGCTAGAGAACTTAAAACTATGGTGTGCGAGCGAACAGACAATCATGTCCATATATGTTTATCGTTTAAATATTCATCAAGTTTATAGTATCCTTTTCGCATTAAACATGATTTAATATGGATCTTAAATCTATGCATAGGTAAGTCAACAATACATTGCGGTAACTTGTTGAATATTTTTATACTTAATCCCACGAATGTTCTACTGGTTTTACGAAGCCTATGGTTTGAAATAGCGAGCTTATGCTTATTTCTCGTGTTAAAATTATGTGTGTCGGATTTCTTATAGAACAAATGAAGATTGTTACGTATATACATGATGCAATCAAAGATGAATTGGGAGGCTACAGTTAAAATATTAATTTCTTTAAATAATTCTTTAAGTGAATCACGCGATCTAAGGCCGTATATAGATCGAATAGAACTCTTCTGTAATACAAATATAGTTTGTATGTCAGAAGCTGAGCCCCACAGCAATAGACCGTATGACATTAAACTATGAAAATAGCTGAAATAAACTAGTCTCGCCGTTTCAACATCAGTAAGATGCCTAATTTTTCTAACTGCATATGCGGCAGAACTAAGTCTTCCTGCCAGAGCACATATATGAGGACCCCATTGTAGCCTGGAATCTATAGTGATTCCTAAAAAAGTTGTTGCATTTATGACTTCGATTTGTTCATTATTCATAACTATATCCGTTTTTATTTGCCTTACATTTGGCATTGTAAAACAAGAAACTCTGTCGTTCATATTACAAATAAAGCTGAACTTATAACTTGTTTTTCATGTAGGCCCTCACTAAGACACAATCTGGTGTGTAAATTGTTAAAAAAATATTAATTGATTCGAAGGAATAATTAAAAAAAATAAAAATATAAATGAATTTCGGTTTAATTACCAAATTGTTTTCCCAAATTGCAAGTATTTATCACTTTAAAGAAATAAATACTTATATATAAATACAATAAATAAGGTATGTAAAATTTGTAAAATTTTAGTGTCAAGTTTCTGATGTATCTGATATAGAATGCTTTCTACATCATAAGAAATAGACAAAGAAAGCATACATCGATCAAACAGTCAGTAAAGAGCTTTAGAAAAAAAATAAACAAGTAATTTCAATACTTCCTCGTCTCAGAATAAACGCCCCCAAGTCATAAGGCAGAAGACGAGCATCAAATCGATTTCGGAGTAAATTGTCGATTTCCCTTCGATTCGCGTAATGTCTTTATCGAGAACATTTTACGACGAGCGAAGTGATAACTTACGATATTTACTCGAGTGAAAGCTGAGTCGAAAATGCTCTACATTGATGTGATGTACCTATATTTTTCTTTGTTTTGTGTCTCGGTGTTAAAAAATGTTAATGCAAAATGTTCTTTTATAAACATTGAATAATTAAATATTGGACAACACCGCTTACATTGCTCTGATTCTGTCGTAAGTAGCTTAAGCACTTGTGTTACAGAAAGCCGAAACAGTAACGGCACCACTACACCGAGACCCGAGACAATATAGAAAAGTTAGTTCCCCATATTAACCCGATTGGGGATCGAACCTGGGACCTCAGAGATGGCGCGACGCCAAAGTCCGGCCCGCTTCTCGGCTTTGGAAGTCGTCAAAAGTATTGTCGTATTACCGTAGGTTTTGTATGTCCATGACACAAGTGCTTAAGCTTCTTTCTTTGGTTTTAGACCGATTTATGTGATGTTCTTTGATACTTAATATTCATATATCGCAACCCATGATAAAAAGACTAAATATGTATGAATTTTGAGTTAGAGGCGTTTTCAAATTCTTCTCAAGAATAACCACACTTAGGCAAATTAATCAAGCGTTAGAACTTTGTCCTTGAGAATGTTATATTAGACTTTTTTCTGTGTTATATGTCTGCCGAACTTATGTTATATTCGGAATTAATTAAAAATGTTATTTCCTGGATTTTTTATCTAGAGGTGTTATAATATACTATAGTTAAATCAATGCAATACGTGTCGCGTCTTTATGGCGTATTTACACATTACCGCCGGCAAGGGCCGGCGGCCAAGCCGATGGCACGAGGGGCTTTTAAAAGCCGGCGGCATGCGGCGTCGACACGTAGTAGAAAAGCCGGCGGCAAGTCAGCGACAAAGCAGCCTAAAAGCCGGTGGCATATGTGCATGCGCCATTATACAACGCGATGATTCTGCCAATGTCCTGTAGCACATCACATTGTTTGTCAACACCTGACGTGTCCCATTCTTTATGTTTACGTCACTGCGTTACATAACTCTTCATAAAGTATCGCGTCTGCTGCTTCCGTGAACATTTGATTTATGCGATCCAGCTCGGCTGACTGGTTCTAGATTTTCCTTTGACAGTAGTATGGGGCTTCACTGAAAACATAGTTGTAACTTGTCAATCATAACAGAGACGCGGTAGTCACAAAATATACCAAGATGAGTTGCATAATTTGAGAAGCATTTAGATAAAAATTTCGCGTTCCATTTTAAACATTTCAAATAAGTTAACGGGTTAACGCGACGATTTTTTTTAGTAGTTAATACGAACTACTTACTGCCCGACATTTCGGTTAGGTCGCACCACAGAGTACTATATACTAGAGTAAGTCGCACTAACCATGCTCATGAGCTGACTAGGAGACTAGGAGTCAGCTTGTGACTACAGTTGGTGCAATCTACCAGAAACGTTGAGCAGTACGTAATTCGTATTAACTCCTTTAAAACCCCGTTAAGTTATTTTAAACTTTTATTGTTATAAAACCTCTCGCAACGCAGAGCAACAAGTAAAAACACGCCTAAAATATTATTTCAAAATAAGAGGAGCAATACCAAGTTCCCCCCACAGATTCCTCTTATTATTTTTCAAATAACATCTTGGGCAAAATCCCATACTTTGAACTGATTCTGTGATAAGTAACTAAAACTTTTATGTAACAGGAATTATAAACACTGACGATACCACAACACCCAGAACCAAGACAACACAGAAGAGCTTGTTTTCTACATAGAACCGACCATAAATCGAAAACGAGACCTCAGAGATGTGGCCGTTATTGGTTAAGTATCACCATGGCGCTATAATAGGCGATATGAAGTGCGTGGATGTTTAAGTGGGTAATCCCTCTCTCTCAGAGTAGGATCCCATTAAACACCACTGTCTTTCCCCCTCTTAAACAACAATTCGATATTTATAACTTCAAACGATAGTCTAAAAAATTACTTACCAAAGTAGTAAAAACACACAAATATGCCTTTTTATTATCAAAAAGGACACATCATAACAGTTTCACCAAAAACACTCACGTTTTAGTAAGTCTGCATCATTAATCACCTCTCAGCTCTCAGTGAAGCCCCGGCCCGCGACCTAAGCTGTGTGGGGGCCGCTGCGACCTCGAAACGTCACTAACAAAGCTCACTATAAAAACCGGGCATGTGCGAGTCGGACTCGCGCACGAAAGGTTCCGTGACATTATCTTTTCAACATTAGATTCAATATAAACTTAATTTATTTGTACATAAATATTTTGTGAATATTTCAATCGTCTACCTGTTGCTGTTATTTAACATTATGACGTGTCGCTGTGAGGCGAGCGGGCTGGTCTTTGGCGTCGAGCTATCTCGAGAGGTCCCGGGTTCGATCCCCGGTCGGGTCAATATGGGAAACGAACTTTTCTTTATTGTCTCGGGTTTGGGCGTTGTGGTACCATCGTTGTTTCTGATTTGCTGTAACACAAGTATTTAAGCAACTTACCGCAATGCATACATTGCATGCATGTTGTCCAATATTAATTATTTATTTAACATTGACCAAAAAACGACTAAAATTCAGTTTTATTGTATAGAAGCCACCCTTGATTTTATTTTATTTTATTTTAATTTAATAATAAAATACAATTAAATATTCTGTGAATATTTCAAGCGTATAACAACAGTTTTTATTAATATCGAGCAAAAAACAGCAAAAAAATAATCACGTTTGTGTCATGGGAAATATATTGTTTTATTAATTTCATGCCTTTTTATATTTTTTCTTAGTTTTTAGTACTAGTTATTCAAGCGGCAACAGAAATACATAATCTGTAATAATTTCAACTCTCTAGCTATCACGGTTCTTGAGATAAAGCCTAGTGACAAACGGACGGACGGACGGAGAGATAAACAGCCAAGTCTTAGTAATAGGGTCCCGTTTTCGCCCTTTAGGTACGGAACCCTAAAAATGAAACTCGCGGAAACTCACCCGATAATATTTGAGGTCAGATAAATTGAATTAAGGTTTGCGGGTCAAATAATTTTGTAGTTTGGACTTTGTTGTTATGACCTTTAAATTGATAACTTTTTGTTATCAATTAAGGCCAAGATGGCCAATCTCATTGAAATCAAATTTTAGAAACAGAACATTTTTATCTCCCCTTGCGGTGCGGGAATTGAACCCACGACCTTCACGTATCACGCGTGCTGCTCTTACCGCAAGTTATCGTAGGCGATGAAATTTTTCTGCTGTATCAACCGTTAGCCTCCGGTACTCATTGAAATCAACCTACACACAACACATGATATATAGATAAAAAGTTTTCTATACGTTTATTTAGAATCTTATATCTCTTTCTTCCAGGCATTTACACATTCATACAAAATTTTGCGTTGTGCCGACCTACGGCATTACCTAAAAGTCGACACAAATACAGCGTCAGCAAAATTGGCATAGTAAACAAGAGAGAGCAAGAGAGGCAGGGCAAAGCGATTTATCGCTCGAACTGGAGTTTGGTAGTTGGACCTTGGTCTCCGATCAGTTAGCACCTAGCTCGGCGGAAGTACTTCCATTTTTAGTAAAGAACATACGTTCCTTACAGCGTTTATAATATCAGTTGGCTGTCTAACCGAGAAAGAAACAACTGCAGTAAAAACTCCTAATTCGCGGGGGTTACGTTCCACAAATATGCCGCGAATATGGAAACCGTATATATAGATTGGCTATTTGTATGGTATTGTAGGAGATACGTTCCAGGGTACCGTTTTTATAAATTTATTTCATAATTTTGCTATTAAAAAATAAGATTTAAGTGAGAAAATTAGTCGACTTGCCTTAAACAAAATACTGCGCATCCATTTTCTAAGATACATGTGTAAGGATAACTAATAAATCAGGTGGATTTAATAATGATTTACTATAGATTGTAATTATAATTTGTAAAATGTTTTTTTTCATATTTATCTTGCAACTTCATAGACCGATTAATCAGTCTATGAAGTAGCATACATATACATTCGTTCATTCGTTCGTGTTTGAATAACGTTCAACGGTGAGGCAGTCGGGAGTCAGTCGCCGCCACGAACGGACGCAACTTGTGACAGTGTGGAGGGTAAACGGTGGCGAACATTTTCTGCTAGAGCAACATCAGGTCAGTCATTCGATTTTAGTTAATGTTAAAATGATGTAATTTTATACGTACGAATAGTTAAGTAAGAGTAATTGATGGACTCTCATCTCATTGTCGATGATGTAATTAAATAAATCCTTGTTATAATTCCTTTAGTTGTTTTATTCTAAATACAATTCCAAATACTCACAGTGTAATTATAGTTCAGAAGTGGGATTGGCGAATAATTTTCTTAATTATTCGTTTATCCAGCCTGCAAGTTCATAATTTAACGAAATATTTTTTTTTTCGGTGTGCATTTGTCGGTTATGTGATTAGAGTTCAACCCTTTGATTACAAGTTAAACCTTAATTTTTCCTTGAAATTGTGGTTAATTCTCAAACTGTAATTGAACGAACCTGTTTTACTAATAATGTCATGTAAAATTGTACGTTTAAACCTAAAAGTGCCTTTTACTACATTGGTTATTTTATGAGAAAAAAAAACGGAGTTCATTAATTCAGTTTTGTTTTTGAAGTTTATCAGTCTCAATCTTAAGCATCTTAATCTAAATGTACCTGCTTTAAACGTTTTAATCATATTAACAACGGTAAATACGTTTTTTATGAAAGCAGTGTAAACCTAGTGAATATTTGACTACCTTGTTTTACATTTAGTCATAAAATATTAAATTTATGTCCTTAAAGTACATACCGTCAATTTAAATTACTTTTGATGTTACTTAATAATGCATTTGGATATTTATCGGCTGAAATCTTGTGCATCTATATATATTTTTGGATTCTTATAAATAATAACAGTAAATAAGTTAGCATAGATTTCAGTTAGACGATTATTTTTCGACATTGTGTCTCCTTACATATAAAATATGATAAAAGAAAGCAGTTGAAAGTGCCCGCTTTACATAAAAAAAAATAAAAAAATAGCAGTGCTATTGTGGAAGTTGACTCATAAAAGAAATTCATTAACCATTACTATGTTCAAGTTTCAGTCATGGAAAACGTTGATCAATCAATTGCTGTCGGTCAATGTAATGACGGGACTGTTGAGAGTGACCGCGTGGAGGATGAGGCTGGTGATGCTGACCGCACGGAAATACAGCCTCAGACGCAGTCAACCCATAGGCCAAGTACAAAAGTGGAAGGGAGCCTGAAAGGTAGGCAAAGCCACTATTCTAATGGTACTGGTTGTTATTGGGATTCCCGTGAAAATAGTGGGAGACAGTCAAGAGTGAGAACTCGTAACACTCCAAGTCCGAGCGGGGAGTCGATGAGGCAACACCGTACGGTGGGGAGTCTCGTCGGCAACGCTCTAAAAGTAATAATTTAAGGCAATTTCGCCGGTTATCATCGTCTAGGCGTATGTCGCGCGCTCGTAGTCGATCTTTTCACGACGACGCAGACTACTTTCGATATAAGCAGCGTGAAAACTCGAGGCCAGTAAGGTGCCCCCGCAGTGATTCCAATGAACGATTGAAGACGTCTGATAGAAATTTTCAATACCATCTTAATTTGTATGTTAATAAAGAGCGGTATAGGCGCGAGAGAAACAAGAGGTATTTTGATAGTAGTGATTCAGATGAGACGTTTTATCGTGGAAATAAATGAAGAGGATATACTCTCGTTCCCCTCGCGTCAATACACGCAGTCATAATAATAACCAGTATCAGACTGACCGTTTTTTCATAGCAAATTAGAAAATGATTCTAGTGCTACCCATAATATGATAGATAAATTTTTAGATATTATAAAGGACATGAAAAATCAATCGTCATCTAAACTTTCACTCAGTAATGTTGTCCCAGAGTTCGACCCTATGTCAAAAGACCAAACAATATTAATCTGGCTTACTAAGGTGGAGGAGTGTGCTGAGATCTATGGTTGGCAAGAAAAAGAAATAATACACTTTGCCCTTCCTAAACTATCTGGACTCGCTAAATCTTGGTACCAGGGCCTTAGCACGGTCCTTTACACTTGGAATGAATGGAAAAGAAAACTTCTTGAATCTTTTCCATGCAGAGAAGATTACGCAGAGCTTTTAACTATTATGTTGGCTAAAAAGCCTCGATATGGGGAGTCGTTAGAAAGCTATTACTATGAGAAAATGAATTTACTAAATAGGTGCGGTATTAGTGGAAGAAAAGCGGTCGATTGTATTTTAAATGGAATAGAAGATCGTGCGGTAAGGGTAGGAGCTCAAGCTGCTCAGTTTCGCGAGCCTGAGCAAGCGCTCATGTACCTGAAGACAGTTAAAATAGCTACTAGTAAGGATGCAAGCGATAAGTTAAGGCATGATGAAAAGATTGTAGGTTTAACATCGTCCAACAGCCGACGATTTGATTTTTCTAAAAAAATAATTTGTCATAACTGTAGCGAAGAGGGTCATAAAAGCTATAAATGTCAAAAACCTCCGAACAAATGTAATACCTGCGAAAAACTTGGTCATATAAGTACTTTTTGTAGATCTGGAAAATTTGGTGTAAATAATTCAAATTCAAAAGTTTTTCCAACTTCTAATGATGAATCGACTCCAAGCAGTAATTCAACTTGACTAGTGTGCATTTTTATTGGAATCTGGGAAAGCGAAAACAAAATCTATAATTTCTTTTGACGGTTACAGTAATTAAACTTATATTCTTTTAAACACGTTGGTTAAGAATTTATGGTATGGTGGAGGTATCTATGCTTATAAGGGAAATTCGGAAGAATGAACATTAATTTGTATTATTTAAATTTACAATTTTATCAATAAATAATACTTAAATGTAGAATGAATTGTTTTGTTTCGTATAGCATTGTATGTTTTTAAAACGGTTGTTATATTTATATGGTAGTTTATTTTTTTATGTAATGAAAGATTAATCTTTAACTACACAATTATATATCTTATTGTCTTGTTTAATTTTTTAAGGTTAGTCTTATCGTTTCAGTGTACTAAACATTCACAAAGATACTGTCAACACTTGTAGTTTCAAGTTAATAATTATTCATGAAATAAATATTTATAAATAGAATATCTGCAATAAATGATTATGTTTTCTGTAAAAATCTGTAACCTGTAAAAATTTAGTATATACAAAGTGTAATTTTAAAATCACTAAAGCAAAGGGACTTGCTCTAGCAGGATGGCCGAGCTGTAAGGATAACTAATAAATCAGGTGGATTTAATAATGATTTACTATAGATTGTAATTATAATTTGTAAAATGTTTTTTTTCATATTTATCTTGCAACTTCATAGACCGATTAATCAGTCTATGAAGTAGCATACATATACATTCGTTCATTCGTTCGTGTTTGAATAACGTTCAACGGTGAGGCAGTCGGGAGTCAGTCGCCGCCACGAACGGACGCAACTTGTGACAGTGTGGAGGGTAAACGGTGGCGAACATTTTCTGCTAGAGCAACATCAGGTCAGTCATTCGATTTTAGTTAATGTTAAAATGATGTAATTTTATACGTACGAATAGTTAAGTAAGAGTAATTGATGGACTCTCATCTCATTGTCGATGATGTAATTAAATAAATCCTTGTTATAATTCCTTTAGTTGTTTTATTCTAAATACAATTCCAAATACTCACAGTGTAATTATACATGCTACGAGAAAGCCTTAAACCTTCGCTAAGGTTTCATAAGATAACTTTTTCAGTGCATAAAGAACCTTAAGATTAGTCCATTTATTTTACTCAAAATCTACTAGATCCGCGAATATATTTTTTTTTGCCGCGTATATGGAAAATTAGTCGCAATTTTTAAACACGCAAATACAGAAACCGTGAATATGGAGATTTTACTGTATACTATAAGTCATATTTATAAAGAAAATTCAGTTTAGCTAACATAGTTTGCGTAATGATGTCCTATTAGTATTCTGTCCGCAAAAGCTAGGCAATTTCACGACAAAGGCACCTTCAGAAGGCAATATCAAAATTATAGCAAAAACGGCAAGACGCGACCAAAAGAAACGCGATTGAAATGTCGAATTTATTTACTGTCTATTGTTGCGAATGTATGGGTTCAGTATATTTGAATACAATTGAACTTCGAGTATAGACTTATAGAGTAAGATCCCAGAGCGATCAAAAGGGGAACCGAGTTATTATGAACGTCTCACTCACTCTGAAACGCATGCATAGTGCTCTCGCCCTCATACTTCTGGCTGAATAATTTTTGTCTTAGGGAATGTTTGGTCACTCTAATTGGTTTGACTGATTGAATATAACTTTAAAATAATACGCAATAATATACTAAAAAATAAGACATATAAAAATAAGTAAAGTTAATTTATTTTTTGCGTAGCTTAAAAGCGTCTGACAAAAGCTCTGGTCCATCAAAAGTGCCTGTCACTTATAATATTACTTTAAAATAATATTCGACATGACATATAAAAATCAGCCATGTGAATTTAATTTACATAACTCATATTTTAGTTACCTTTCTCATCTCATCTCATCTGGTATCTGCCCAGGTGTCGGCAAGTTTTCACAAGCGCGTAGGTATTCAAGGCACACGAGACGCTACTGAAAACTAAAGGTTTCATTCGTGTGAGAATAAGTTATATCTGATTGCTCTGCTTACAAACCGGTGCCACTAATACAGTAAAGTTATGAACCTAAGACTTAGGTATAAGTCAAACTCAAACTCAAACTTTTCTTTATTCAAGTAGATAACATACAATTTTGAATCGTCATTGAATACAATGGAAAGTAATTCTACTTCCGGTTGAGAATCTATACCTATCGAGAAGACACCGGTAAGAAACTCAGCAGATTAGTTACAGTAGCAATCTAACTTAAAGCTATGTGTAGACCACTTTGGACCAAATCATGTAGTTTTGTTTCGATGAGTGATGAAACAATTAAGCACTCAAGTAAGTATTTACTCGAGAGGTAAGCTGGAGCAGACCAGTCACCAAAGGTGGTGTGTTGTTCATGAGCTTAAAGATCGGTCATAAAGTTACTGAAGTGGTGGCGCTATGTGGCGGGTCGTGACATTTCCTTCAATATGGTTGAGTGAAGCGATGGCTGGCACATACGTCATGCTTGTGAATAGGCGCCACCTTTGAGGACCAGTCTGCTCCCGCTTACCTTTCAAAACTAAATACTTAGGTTCTTATTTGTTTCTTTTTTCATTAGAACAAAACTATATGACTTGATTCAAAGTGGTATATATGTCGCAGTCATCTGGTTTAATCAGCTTAAAAATCTTATTAAGTTGTGTTATGTCATGTCTGTCAGCTATATCCCATTCAACGACTATGCTAAATGACGTTCAGTCAAGAAGTTGAACGTTATATTAAACAATTTGACGAGTTGTCCTTTAGTCATTCAATTAAACGTCGTCATTTAATAAACACGCTAGTGATTCAATCAAATAGCTGTTTCAACCAGATGACTGCGACATAAACATAGCAATAAAATAAATATTCAAATTCTACTGAACCCTAAAATAGGAAGAAACAAGTGTATTAGGGGTTTTTCTCAAACGACTGCTTTTATTTTTCCAATAATGTAATGTTAAAAAAGACTACAAGATCGGATGGTCTGTAATTAAATACATTTACAATTTGAACGACTTTTGAAATGCATCATTGAAAGTTGATGATATTTTATGTATTAGTATGAACTCAACAAGTTTCAATTATTTAAATAAAGCTATCACTGCAGTAGAATAGGCATGGTATGTATAATATCCATAATGTATATAGTTCATTAATATTTCTCCTGTTAATTACGTACATAACAAACAATATCATATTTTGGGCCGATTTCTAAAGTTATGTGCTTACAAATTAAAACATTTCGGAGATTCCTTTTTTATATCTTTCACTAATTTTAAATTTTAACAAAGATTACATCACATATATTATAGTTTAAATCACTTCCTATAAATTAAATTCTACTTACATTATGAATGCAACAGTATCGTATGGATGTATGAATATCGGCATATATATTTGGTTCTCAAACAAAAACAACTGAACGGATTTAACCGACATTTGTTAAAAATTAAAATGAGAAAACAGAATTATATATTATGTTATATATTATATTATATATATTATTATTATATTATATATTATATTGCATAACATCACATACATTGCTCTGATTCTGTGGTAAGTAGCAAGCACTTGTGTTACAGAAATCAGAAACAACGACGGTACCACAACACCCATGAGAATTACTTAAAGGATACTTTTGACATAAGCTATATTATTTTTATTATGTTTTTTTCTTGTTTACATTTGTCAGTTTTGAAATGAGTAATCTCAACAGCATCAACATTCTGAACTCTTCAGTAGTTTCACATAATCTGACGATTCATAAATGCTTTTGTAAATGTTTACACGAATAAAGGTATTATTATTTTTAACCCAAAAAACACTGGCAAGGTTAGCTGGTTAATATTTTATCATAAAGGTCATCTGTTGGCCAGAATAAAGCCTGTATTCCGTCTATTTTGAAATACGAGGTGCGATAGAAAAAAACAAAAGCGTATCTCTTTGTAAACTGGCCAGCTACGTTCGTCTGTATAGTAACAACATACCTACCGATTCGGTACTGTCCGAGCTAAATAAAGTACAAAGGCCAGAGAGTGATATGTTGAATCGAATAGAAATCGAGAGAAAACACCTGTGCTTTCATTTATCCTACTTATTAACATATCATTATTATTTTTATTTTTTTATTCAAAATACTTTACTTGATTTTAATTTTATAAGCATGTTTATTTGTATATATATATATATAATGTTCTATATCTATGAGTTTATATATGTTTATCATGCTATACAATTAATATAATTCTAAAATAAAACTGTATTTATGTTGCACGACCGTACCCATTTCTCGCCATCTACTATTTCCTCTACCTTAAGGTTGTCTGGAAGAGATCGCTTTCTAGCGATAAGACCGCCTAAATTGTACTATAATCAATCTGTAAAACCTATTTCTGTAAAGTTTTTGTGCAATAAAGTATATCTATCTATCTATCTATCTGTGCGTTTGTAGTTAATATATAAAAAATATGGGACAACATCGCATACATTGCTCTAAAGTAGCTTAAGTACTTGTGTTAAAATCAGAAACAGTGACGGCACCACAACACCCAGACCAGAGACAATATAAAAAAGTTCGTTTCCCATATTAGCCCGACCGGGGATCGAACTCGGGATCTAAAAATTTGTGTGGGCGGATATCTGTTTGTTACTCTGTCATGCAAAAACTACTAAAGCCCGGTTTTATTATTTTACGATTCGTAATGTGTCAAAAAATACTATCCGTTTTTCTTCAACCGATAACGAGTCGTTAATACCGTTCCATAATTTACTTTCCATATCAGCTATCATCAGTCGTCCGTCAGTCCTTTTTAGCTTGCCTTACGCCTCGTATAATTTATAACAATCCGTAACTGAAACGGATCGTTTTTCAAATATTGAAACCGGGCAATGGTTTATATGACATCTGCTAGATAAATAGATGAGATAACATATAACTAATATAATATTTTATATTAATATTGTAAACTGCAATCTAATTCTATTCTATTCTATTGGAAGTCTTGTGAAACGTCTAGTATTAAATAAAGGGATACACATACTATATTGCATTAAAACATCTATTTTAGCAAGCTCCATTCGTTCCTTTGGATTTCATGCACTGTTGGTCTCGAAAACAAGGTTTCTTTATAAAAGTGCATTCAAATAGCATATCAAGTTAACACTGGCAGTTTAAACAGAAATAAAAAAGAAAATATAAAAATATTATCTTGGTTCCAATAAAAAAAATCAAAACAAATGAACAGGAAAACTTTTTTTTTAGAGCGACGTATGTCAGTTTCATATTACAAGGTAACAAAATTTTATGTTTTGCATGTTGCTTTAAAGCGAGTTGACGGTAATTGTAGCTATCTGTCTGCTGTACATGAATCTAGTTTTATTTTTTTTTCTAACACCTCGAAATTTATTGTAATCTTGCATCAAAATAACGAAATTCAATAATTTTAGGAACTTTACCATGGTCTGTTTGTATACAGTTTCGAGCAAGTTCATTTTATAATTTAATATCACAAAATAAACAAATACTTCTCTTATTTCAAATATAATTTAAATTATCAGTTTAGCAATATTATTTGTGAAGTAATTCTTGATTCTAACTGCAACATTTTTTTCCATATAGAATGATACTAATAAATTGTATGAAAAATAATACCGCTGAGGACAACTTAAATATTTTCTCAATTATACTAAATTTATAAATAAACCTAATATAAATTCCATGGCAAGGGTCTTTGCTTCCTTTGACATTTATTTAAAATAGCCAAAAATAATTAGTTAAATAGTTAAACCTGTTTAAAGTAGACCCAAAAAAGCAGTTTTTAAGATTTTTAAGTGAAATATCTCAGAAACTATAGGTGATAGACGTATTTTATAGCCAGTTTCGGCTTCCCTACGCCGGTTTTAGTTTAAAACAGCAATTGGTTTGCTTGCAACCAAATCATTGTTGCCCTGTGTATTTGAATAGGTTTATGACACTGTACTTCATCGCTGGAGTCAATGGAAGAAAACCCATCAGCAGGGTCCACTGAAAACCAGCGTCATGGCCTACGACGTGGGCTATGGTGATTTGCAAGGATTAAGCTTAATGAGCCCCGTTTTACCTGACTTATAAGAATGTGTAAATGAGTCTGTGGAAATCATTCAGCAGCCTCCACTGAATATCAGCGTTATGCCCTTTGACGTGGGCTATGTATGGTGATTTGCAAGGATTATGCTTAATGAGGCCCGTTTTACCTAATTTATAAGGATGTGTAGGTAAATGACTTCAGCTCAGACTAGGTCACACAGATTTACTTTGATGAGTCTGATAAATCGGTACACAAAGGTGCCATCAGAAGCTTACGCATGAAATAGCCAAAAAAGCCCCTTAACTAAAAACACTTTAAGACTTTCGCATTCCATTTTAAATATTAAAAATAAATTGACGGGTCAAAACGCGACACCATTTTTATTAAGTAGTTAATACGAACTACTTACTGCCCGACGTTTCGGTTAAGTTGCAACAAGCAGTGATTAGCAAATGTTTACTGCGGTTAGAACGAACAAAAACAATTCCGGACACTGTCAGTGTAGTGTGTCGAAGTGACTTCAATAACATTTTGTTATGTGAGAATGTGAGGGTGGATGAAGATTTGCAAGCTCCCCCGAACAGACGAAAGCGAGCAAGCCCAGTCAGCTCGTGACCACGGTGAGCATTTTTCGTTGGTAATCGGTGGTCTTATTTTCTGTCACAATTAAAAGATTAAAAAGTGAACCAAAAAGCCTGAATATGATGTCTTCAGACAGCTTTATAATATTAGTGTAAATAAAGAGAGCTAATATTTTTTCTTCCCCTGGACTGATCAAAAATTAAACGAAAAAAAACCGCACAAAAGCTGGCTTTCAAATAAAAAAAATGTATTAAAATCGTGCTAATCGTTTGAGAGCTACAATGCCTGTCAGGTATACAGACACAGATATAAACACTCATAGATACATAGGTAGACATCAATCTCAATCTTATAACGTCCCTCATTTTTCGTCTGACGTCAAAAATGAGTAGGTACCTAAGACGCAACATTCCATCTGTTGTTACAACCAACATTTCATCCCACACCATCTCAATCCAACATATTCCCACCACTCGTCCAACATTCACGCAATCATTCCACATTCAATCCACTCGACACGGAACAGACATACGTCTGTTTCCATCAACAGAAGATCAGGGGTTGCTGAAGTTGGAGTGCACCACTGGCTGAGTCGAGTGAAGCGATGACTGGCACATACGTCATGCTTGTGAACAGTCGTCACCTTAGAGAGTGGTCTGCTCCAGCTAACCTCTCAAAAATAAATATACTTAAAGTTTCTTCCTCACAACAAAACTAAAAGTCGTAGTTCAAGGTGGTTTACACATAACAATAAGTCAGAAACTGCTATTGTTACAAATCTACTGAGTATGTTGAAGATATAGGTTTCAAACTGGCAGTAGAAGATTTAACATTTAAGCTAATTTAATTCTTTATTTATAAGGCTACCTTAACATATTCGGCAGTGGGCACTTACCGAAAGGCTAACGGGTTGATACAACAGAAAAAATCATAGCCTACATTAACTTGCGGTTAGCTCAGTAGGAAGAGCAGCACCCACGATACGTGAGGGTCGTGGGTTCGAGTCCCGCAACGCAAGGGTAGATAAAATTTTTTTGTTTCTTTAAAATACCTTAACAATTGTTTTACAGGTATTCAACCTTCATGGTTGTTAAAACGTCTTCGAAGAAAAATATTTTGTTTGATTAATGTCACTCTGTAGAAAATTAATATACGTTTGATTCCAATAGCGGCTTGATGTCTTATTTCTTCGTCTTTGTTTTGTCGGCGTATACAGCAGGTACAATAAAATAGCGCCCCAACCTCAAAGTCTCTCGTCTAATATAGGTTAGACCAAATTTCCGGAGCAAAAAAATAAAAGATGCCGCTCTCTCCCAAAAGCGGCTTCTTATTTGCGGCAAACATCAAAGTGAATAGGCGAGCATCCAGTATGAGGGGCATGAATGCTTCGTATGAATATCGCGGTTCCTTCCCTTAATTTTCATCAAGAAAATGCTCGTGAACAAATTTTAATTGTTCTTTTGATGATAAAATGCTTTGTTAACGTCTGTGCGCATTACATGAAACATTGTTAACGTAATAGCGCCTATGGTAATTTTGATATTTTCTTTCAATCAAAGACGACCTCCGAGAGGTGAGCGGCCGGATTTTGGCGTCGCACCATCTCTGAGGTCCCGGTTTCTTTCCCGGTCGGGTCAATATAGGAAACGAACTTTTCTATATTGTCTCGGGTCTAGGTGTTGTAGTGCCGTCGTTGTTTCTGATTTCTGTAACACATGTGCTTAAGCTACTTACCACAGAATAGGGGCAATTTATGTGATGTTGTCCAATATTTCATTCATTTCATTTCAATATTATATTGTAATTCAATAGGGATGTTGACTGGTTTGTTAATTGGGATACTTTAACATACCTGTCAAAACAAAGTCAAAGTCAAAGTCTATATCAATATCATTTGGTGTAAATCAAACTGGATGATGTAACATAGAAGGTTATAGAATAAAATATAAATCCAACGTTAATGTTCTTTAAAGCGTAATTAAGAAGACCCTATTCCCAAAACAAATTATTTATTTAAATAAAAAATAAGCTGTTATTGTAACACGTGTAAGATTGTTCAAGGTAATTGTGTTTTCCCTTTATTTTTCCTTAATTTTTACATTAACTTTCTCTTAATTTACCCGCGTAATTCTCGACTCAACATAAATTATGCAAAATTAATCGTCGAAAAGCTTTCAGGCGAATATGTTACTGGGTTGACTTGAAAGAGTAATACAACGATTGCATTTATTATATTATATAAAGAAACACATTATTGCTTATTTTATGCCCGGGTCCAATGTTTGAAAAACTATCCGTTTTAGTAACGGATAGTAATACGTTATATACATAATAAGTTATACATAATAAGTCAAGCAGATCCTAAAATCTTGGTTACAGAACCTTACCTACATCGAAACTGAAGATCTCCTGAAGACAAGTTAAATACAATAATGTGTCCTTTTTATACACATATTGCACATACGCACACACATACACACTCACACACAAACACACACACACACCCACACTCACACACACACACACACACACGCACGCACACACACACACACACACAATACACATACACACACACCTCACACACACACACGCACACATAATACTGTAAAAAAATATTTTTTTTTTATTATATTTTTTTTTGTTTAATTTTAAAAACATAAGTTTATAATAAGTAACATATTTAATAAGTGTTTGGCTCTGTTAAATTACAACATGTGTAACTCTGGAAGGATAATTGGCGTCTGTCACACAGTTACTATGTAAACAAGCGCAGACGTTAATGTTTCCTTCTTATTTAAAGACTCCTTTAATTGTGATTTACGTAAGCTAAAATATGTACCTTTATTTGCATCAATAAAGATTATTATTATTATTATTATTAATATACGAGGCGTAAGCTAACAACGACTGATAACAGCTATATCAGCTCTCATTTTGTATATTTTGATTCGTAATGTGCCTAAAATGACAATTCATTTTTCACCAAACGACTACGAGTCGTTAATACCGATATTGATTCCACAATTTAGGTTTTCATATCAGTTGTCATCAGTAATTCGTCAGACGTTTATAGCTTATACCTTGTATCCCTACTAATATTATAATTGCGAAAGTAACTCTGTCTGTCTGTCTGTCTGTTACGCTTTTCCGCTTAAACCTCTCAACCGATTTTGATGAAATTTGGCGAAAGTATACGTTGAACCTCAAGAACGGACATACTTTTTTTTAGAAAGAAAGGGGGGGGGGGGTTAATGCCACCTTGAAAGTTTATATGGGCAAATGTTTATTTTTTAAGTTAGCTTGAAACTTGGATTAAAATATAGACTACTTTTTGTTTCGAATATTAGGGGAGAAAGGGGTAAAACCGACCATGAAAGGATGTAGTCCACGCGAACGAAGTCGCGGGCACAGCTAGTAATTTATAACTATCCGTAACTGGAACCATTTTTTAAATATTGGAACCGGGCATAACAGTGATAGTTTTTCTTTCTGTTATTCTTCTACTAATACATAGTTAAGTGTTTCACTATCTTTCTATCAAAAACCTGTGACTATTATCAAATTTGGGTGCCTACTTTGAAAGAAAGAAATAAATTTATTGACCGAACCAAAAAAAAAAATAAACTACTTAATTAACATGCACACATAATTTACCAATTGGTTTGTCAATTGGGTTCCACCTCAGCAAATATATAATTATACTTTATTATTATTATTTTTTTTTATATTGCACTTCAAGATTGACCTCATTCCACCTGATTTTAAGTGGTAATGAGGTCCTAGCTTAAGGGTGACAAGTACAGCATAATAAATCTGTTACTGGACTTGTCGTCCTTACCTTGAAGGCCTGACCCCTCCTACTAATGTAGCACCTCCCAGGTGCTCTGGAAACCTTACTCACACGCAGGAACACAACAACACAGAAGTTATTGTTATTTGGCTGCGGTCTTCTGTAAGGTGGAGGTATTTCACCAATCGGGCTGCTCCAGTTTGAGCGATAAATCCCTATGCCCTACCTCTCTTAATATTTATATTTCTATCTTCTATTTTGTTCTTCATTACAAAATTTGGTAAAAATGTGTTAATGACTTTCCCAATTCACTCAAATATCTGGCATCCAAGAAAAAACTCCTCAATTCAAAAGAGGAATATATAACGTTCATTGTAACGCTTTTATTATCAAGTTCGGCGAATTCTCAAAGTGTTTACGACAGACAAGCTGTCAATAAGTATTTAATGGAAAAAATAACATGTTTTCGCGGAAAATGACTGACATGTGTTTTGAAAGTGACGCGTTCGCGATCGTTGAAACATGTCCTAAGTAGGTACTGATCGATGTGTGAATACGCAATGATTTATAAACTAATCCGAAAAAATAAGCAAGTTTTTAAAGGGGTGAAATGTAGGCGTATGCACCGTACCTCTGCGTCGGGGAATGCAGTGTGTGTGGGACTCCCCTGCTCTGAAAAGAGCGAGCGGGGAGTATCCACTAAAACTTGATGACGACGCCATGGGAATATAAATTACTAGCTGTGTCCGCGACTTTGTTCACTTATATAGATAGGTATATATCTTTATCTATCCATTTATATAAAAGAAAGTCGTGTTACTTACACTATTTATAAATTAAGAACGGCTGAACAGATTTAGCTGAAAATTGGTAGGGAGGTAGTTTAGAAACAGGAAGAGGACATAGAATACTTTTTATATATTTTTCATTTATTGCCTCTAAGGCGGAACAAAGTGCGCCGGGTCACCTGGTATTAAATATTTGAAAACCAAACACAATTGATTTTCTATTGTGTTTCGTTTACGGGTCTTACGACCATAAATACATATTATTAAAATGAAGTAACATATAGTAATTTTAAGGTGGTAATGCAACCTAATCAGGTCATTGCCTATATGTTGTATATCTACCGTCAAATAGCTAAGGGGTTTCTAATGTGCATACCATGCTCCAATGCACCCTTTGATGTGCATGCTTCGCGCGCCTCTATTGGCTGGTAAAGAATGTGGAACTCAAATGAACGGGTGTAAAACTTAGCAGGAGGTCAAGAGCCTTCAAGGTAAGGGCGACCAGTCCAGTAACAGATTTATTAGCTAGGACCTCATTACCACTTAACGTCAGGTAGGATGAGGTCAATCTTGAAGTGCAATATAAAAAAGGCGAGCGGGCCGGATTTCAGCGTGTTCGAATCCAGTCGGGCAAATATTGTAAACAAAGTTACAAATTTTGTCTCGATTCTGGGTGTTTAAGTTTATTAATTTTAAATAGAATTGCCACCCTACGTGGAGTAGATATATCAGGACTTTTGTTTAAAAAGTTATGCTGACAAATAAAAACAATAAGAAAAACTTTACAGAAAGAATTCATTTAAATCAAGTACCCGTATGCAAAATGGGGAGGCATGCTAGTTGTGGAGTTGGGGCTCTTAACATCATTGATTAAAATTGTACCTTCTAATGACGTCATATGTCAATTCATTATATATGTCAAACATTTTACTTGCAAATATATAAGAATAATACTTCCTACTATAATCCATTAGCAAGAATGTGTCGTCACTTTAACGAGTTAGTAAGTCAACACTCACATTTGGATATATTCAATCCCCGACTACATATGTTCAAAAAGTCTGTCATGCGTCTCTATTAAAATATGAAAATTTTGTAGTACTCACTTTGCTTTTGTTTTTTAACTTAATTCTCAAAAGTTCATAATGATGTGTTAACAATATTAGGATTATAATCTAGATGTAAAATCTATTTGTCCTTGTATCTAACATTTGTTTTGATTGTAATCTGTTTTGTTTTCCAAATAAATAAATAAATTCAATAAATGTATCGCCGTTGAAAATGCAAAAAGACATGTCCCATATGTTTGTTTAATCTAACAAACCAATAAATGAAACCATTTTTTATCCCCATACACTTAAAAAAAACTATAATGTATGTACGTTAGCTCTGGGCAATTTTTCAGCAAATCGTGTATAAAAGTACCAGGCATTCATAAACTGAGTGGAGGTCTCGCTCAAATCGTCCTATCCTAATGTCGATGAAACAAATATTTGACGAGTGGAATCGAGGACACTCTTTTTTTATGGACCATTAAAACTTTGTCAAGTGTTCATTTCCCTTATACAAATGAAAGTAATTTGTAAATTAATAAATATATATAAAGAAAATATTTAAGACAGCTTCCCTATTGTGGTGAGCTGCGATAATCTTTACATACACATAAAAATCTATAATCTATGTACGTTAGCTCTTACAAGGGCAAGTTTTCAGCAAACAGTGTAAAAAGGTACCAGGCATTCATAAACTGAGTGGAGGTCTCGCTCAAATCGTCCTATCCTAATGTCGGTGAAAC
Organism: Glyphodes pyloalis; assembly: GCA_037074685.1. Classification (NCBI taxonomy): domain Eukaryota; kingdom Metazoa; phylum Arthropoda; class Insecta; order Lepidoptera; family Crambidae; genus Glyphodes; species Glyphodes pyloalis. Next base: position 11,678,584 of record JAYKKO010000019.1, read on the forward strand.
AAATAGTTGACGAGTAGAATGGAGGACACTCTTTATGGATCATTAAAACTTTGTCAAGTGTATTTGAAACCGAGCTACGTAGTTTTAGGATAACGGTTCCACTAAATCACTGAAATAAATAACGACGAGGGACATTTTAGAATCTTATTTGGAGTATAAATAAAACTAAATGCGTTTCCGGAGTAGAACCGTGGATAGGTAAAGGCATAAATTCACATGAGTTTATGGTTTATAGGCAGACCTTGTGTCAACAATGTATTCGTAGTTTTATATAGAATATTGGAAGTACAGTATTAAGGTCATGCTTAAAATACAAAATAAGATTTCTCTCTAAATACAGTAACATCACATACATTTTTCTGATTCTGTGGTAAGTATCTTTAGCCCTTCTGTTACAGGAATCAGAAACAACGACGGTACCCAGTCAGACCCGATAAAATATAGAAAAGTTCGTTTCCCATATTTGACGAGACGAGGGATCGAACCCGGGACCTCAGAGATGGCGCGTTGCCAAATTCCGGCCCGCTCGCCTCTCGGTTACAAGGGTCGTCATTCAAGACAAATTCTTTAAGTGTGTGTGTGTGTGTAGATAACGAGAAACGGATACTAGCATCTGCCGTCCAAAAACAGGGAGGGTGTGCTTACGTCACTTATTCGTAAAAACTATCCGAAGATGTGACGATACACGCTAGAAAGCGATACGCGTTTTGTGGTGGGTCGTTACACGCCCTTCATTGTGGTTAAGTGAAGCGATGGCTGGCACATGTCATACTTGTGAACGGGTGCCACCTTTGGGAACTGGTCTGTGACAGCTTACCGCTTAAAAGTATATAGGTACTTAATGTTTTATTCGTTTATCAAAACAAAACCATACGACTTGGTCCAAAGTGTTCTACACATAGCTAAAAGTTAGATACTGCTACTGTAACAAATCTGCTGAGTTTCTTACCGGTGTTTTCTCGGTAGATATAGGTCCCGATACGGAAGTAGAATCACTTTGTATTTTATTCAATGGCGATTCGAAAGTGTTATTATACTCGTATATAACCAAATAAAATAAAGAAATATTTGATTATATTGATTTGATTTGAAAAGAAAAAATAAGGAGTTAATAAGTTATGAAGGATCAAAATAACAAACATAGCAATAAAAATCACAACCTAACTCTTTTGCTTAACCATTCAAAGTCAAAGTCAAAGTCAATCTTTTTTATTCATATAGATTACATTAGTAATACTTATGAATAGTCTCTATATAAAGCAAATGAAGCTACCTCCGGTTCGGAACCTATAACTAAAGAGATGATACCGGCAAGAAACTCAGTAGTTTTTTTTTACAAATGGAAGCTAAACTTATTACTAATTTTGCACTAAGATACACAGTTAGTTCACAGTTTTCCCATTACTCTAATGCAAAGTGGTCAACAAAGGGATGAAATGACAAACCAACGTACACAGTGAACCCTAATACCCTTTATTGTGGTTTACAAACACATTCGAAATGTAGGGATAACTACACTTAGTAGAACGAAACTGGACGCGTAGTTTTAAAAGCCACTACATCAAACAAATATAACGGATTTTGTTGTAGGTGTCCTGAAGATTATTTTTGAAACATGAGTAAGATCGTAGAATTATTAGGAAAATTATAAAAAACTTGAAGAAAATTAAATAATTTTTAACCTTATGTTACCTCGACTCCGTAGCCGAGACGTAAGCAGCACTTTGGGATCGCGCTATCTAAAGTATGTCTGAATTCTTGGGTATGATTCCTGGTCGGGTCTACAAAAATAAATTTTCTCTTTTTTAAGAAGAATGTAAGTCGGAGGTCGTCAAACCTCCGTAGCAGAGAGGCGAGCGTGCTGGACTTTGGCGGGTCGGGTCAATATGGGAAACGAACTTTTCTGTTTTGTCTCGGGTCTGGGTGTTGTGGTACCGTCGTTGTTTCTGATTTCTGTAACACAAGTGCTTTAGATACTTACCACAGAATCAGATCAATGTATGTGATGTTGTCCAATATTTATATTTATAATGTTGGCAAAGTTTTATTAATTTGGTACTTATGTTTGGGAACAAGCAAGTCGATTACATGTTCGTATTTTAGCAGATAAATTTAACGTTGGTAAAGGATTCACTCAAAATGCCTGCGACATTATAAATGTGGCTGAAGTTAAAAATAAATAAATGAAGTACAATGCTGTAAACGTTTTATGCCGAAATAACGCAAACGAATTTACTAGCTAAAGCTATAACAAATTAAACTGTATTTCCTATAAACGCAACCAGACACGTTTTACTTTGTACGGTAAGCAGCACATAAGTTAAACTATCCGTTCAATTTTAGTCCTTATGCTCTGTACATTATGGCGGTTCTAAGTCCAAAGCAAATAGTAGAGGAAACTAACCAAATATGGAATACCATTTTGATTTTTGGGCATAATTTGCACTAGTGTTTTAAATAAAAACTTTTTGAGGTAATTATTAATAAATGATATATTTGCACTTAAGTTTATAACAATTTTAGCTTATATGGATTAGTTTAAGGTATGATAAATTATTAAAAATTAAATAACGAGGAAGGTACCTATATATGGAATAGGTACCCCAAATATGGAATACTGTGAATACTATCAAAAATTAACCTTAACTTTTATGGGACTCATTGAAAACTTTAGTATAATGTTGAAAATAACACTTATTATTTGTAAAAATCACAAATTCAGGCATCAAATTCTGGTCCAGCGCAATCATAATGGGCCCAGAGCCCACACATAAGGCACTGGGCCCATGTTTCCCCATGGGTATCACTAGAAAACAGCATGCGACAGAAAATACATTCTGAATCTTCAGAGTCTGGAGCTGTATAACTTATCAGAGCATCGGGTTCACTGTCAGTATCAAGCATCACCTCCTAATCGTCTGAATCTGACTCAGGCTTAGTCTTCACATAAGCCAGTTACTCTAAATCTATTTGTTGAAATCTCACCAGTTTGCACTTCTAAATAAGCTCTACCAAATAGCTCGACAACATCATAAGAGCTTAGTGGCCGATTATTATCACGCCTGCCATTCTGATAAAACAAAAAATATATAATTAACAATATCGATAATGGATATGGACTATTCCATAATTGGATACTGTGATCTGTCCATATTTGGATTTTCGAACGGTTTCAAACTGACATTCACATTTTTATATTTAAGAAAGTAATACTATCTAATACCGCTAAAACATACAAAAAAACATCTAAACAGTCTCTAAAAGCTATAAAAACAATACTTTGTGGACTTTCTGTACGAAAAATATTTCTTTTGTACATACCTTAGAAAGTTATGCGGGAGCGACAAAACTAAACACTCTCTCAGCGACGACAGGACTCGCTCGACTGACTTGCCACTACTTGTACGCGTGAACGGGAGTAGAATGAGACAGTAGATCACTGTTTATTGCGTGTGTGAGTTTGCACTTGAGAGAAATGAAGGTATTCCATATTAAGAATCTATTCCATATTTGGTTACTTTCCTCTATACAATGCTTTCAACTGTACGAGGGTCACCGAGCCACTAGGTAGATTATTTAGGGCAAAGAACAGGACTCTCTTTTGGGCCAACCGCTTAGCTATGAACTAACCCTTACTGAAACATTTAGTTAACGGGTCAGAACGCGACAGAATTTTTACCAGTTTCGCATTTTGATCCTTAACTTCTTTTATGCCCGGTTCCAATATTTAAAAAGCGATCCGTTCTAGTTGGTACTAAGATGGTAATAAATTATGAGGCGTAAGCTAAAAACGACCGACTGACGATCAGTCGTCAGTCGATCGTTTTTCAATGATTGAAATGATGACAGCTGGTATGGAAGGTTAATTATGGTGCGGTATTGACGACTCGTAGTCAGTTGGAGAAACACGGATAGTAAGTTTTGACACATGTTGAATCGTAAATTATTGGAACCGCGCATTAAATGCTTAAAATGGAACGCGAAAGTCTTATTTTTATATCAACACTTCCTTTTTATATTCGATCAAATATGTATATTAAAAAATAAATGGTGAATAATTAAACGATAAACAATATGGACATGATTGTCTGCTCGCTTGCACACCATATTTTGAAGTTCAATCCTAACTATTGTAAAGATTAGGATAACTACTGAGTTTCTAACCGAATTCTCTTGCTAGGATTAGGTTCCAAGCTGGCTGTAGCGTCAATTTTGTTTTGTATTCATTTTGACGATGTATAAGTGTTACTTGTTACCAATCTAAATTAATGACATAATTGTAAGCGGATGGACAATTTTTTACAAATCTTTACTGGTGGAGAGCTGATAACTATGAAACACATTATAAATTATTTGAAAATATCGTTACTCGTTATAATTGGAAAACATGTAGCATATTGTTCGTTAGGAATTCATTTTTAAAAAGTAACATTCAACAAAAAATTTCAATTTTAATTAATGAACGTATCGCATACAGGTAGGAATTTAGTTAAAATTTAAATTTAATTCTGGCAGCTACAAAATACGAATAATAACATTTTGCTGTTGCAACATAACACATAATTGGCACACTGCAATACACTGATGCCGCCAAATAAATTATTTATGAATTCTGTGTTTTATCACATTTGATGTAAAAAATGCAATTTGTGTAATTTCATTTATTGGTATAATAACAAACTATATGTTGCCGCAATTTTATTTGCGCTATTTCAGGGTGCAAAGTATGCTCAATGTTAATTTAGCACCTCTTCTATCTTTCTATCGAATTTCATACATAACCATTAATAGTATTGCGTGAAAGAGTAACATATAATTATCTAAAAAATTAAGATTAATTTCATCTACTCTTCCAGTTCAATTCAAACCCACGACCTTTGCGTATCGCACGTGCTGCTCTTCCAACCAATCAATAATTTCAATCAATCAATCAATAATTTATTTGCAAGAATACAATTTCACAATTACATTTGGTCTTAAAATTAATGTGGTAAGTAAGTTGTTAGTATTCTGCCTGCAAGCAGACGTGCAAATATTTGTCATTGTCTAAAATATAAAAAAAAGAAGACGAAAAAAGTCAAATGTATTAATTACAAAATAAATAATAATAGTCAATTAGAAACAATATTTACTGAAGTCAACAAATTCCTTAACACTATAAAAACAATTGCTTAGAAGCCAGTCAGTTAACTTTGATTTAAATTTATTACCTACATGTATTTTTATGTCATCAGGAAGCAGATTATACAAGTATATTGACATATGTATTGTACACTTTTTTGCGGTTTGTAAAATAACGATATATGTCTTTTATTACAGAGAAACTCAGTTGTGTTTGATTTGACTGTGTCATCCAAATCACTATAAGAAAGAATACTGAGGATTTTTTAATGTATTGAATAAGCATAGAGGATAAAGATATTACTAATACTAAATTTTTTGCGGTATAATTGCTTATGGCTAGGTGGCTGATACAATAGATGTTCAAACTTCGCTCTCTTTTGTCTAGTATAAATTTCGGTGTGCCTACTGTAATGGGTTGGATTTTTTTTACAAACAGACACAAATCTCTTATGTAGATGCAAGGCAAGGGAAGAATCCTACACGTCTTAAAGAGAGCTATTTGTATATAATATTTTAAGTTTGCTAGTGTGGCGAAAATGAAACGCAATAGATTTTTACATTGTTTTAAAGTGCATCACGATTCAATAAAGCAATGTTAAAATCTTAACATCCAGATATTAAAACAAAATTTTGCGTTTGAAATATCAAAAGGATGACATGAAGATTATTTTTGCATACCAAACAATGCTTCACGCCACTCTTGAAGGGACATTTAACCCTTCAAAGTATTAACGCCATCGAGTTCCGAGGCAAACTCCACAAGGGTCCTTTCAACCTCCAGGGGTTCTACAGAGGTTTCCAGAGGCTTGAGTGGCTTACGGCCGAGAACAGCGATTGGGGTTCAAGTGCTTGCATACACGACTTTAGTGGTCAAACAAGGGTTCCAAATAAAGTTAATATTGTAAAGCTGAGTTTGTTTGTTTGTTAGTTAGTTTGAATGCGCTAATGTCAGGAACTACTGATCCAGATTAAAAAACATTCTCAAACTCAAATATTTCTTTATTCAAGTTGGTTACATATAACACTTTTGAATCGTCATTGTGTAACACGTCGTTACATGTTTTTGTGAATTTTTTTAATTTACTTAAAAACATCCATCTTTGATGGCTAAAAAGACATTGTTCCAGGTCTTGTTTGTTTCTGAACTTGGATTTTTGCCACTCAAGTCTGACATTGACAGTTCAATGACAGTTCCTCAATTGAAAGACGTTCGTCTATGGAATGACAGGATGATTTTCATTTTTCTCTTGTGCGTGGACGCACGCAACAAGGTTCCTTTTTTTATATCTTTCTTATCTGAAAGCTTTTTTTTTCATTTTGACGATGTCGTCGTGGAGCTGCAAGTTTCTCTCCTGACGAACAGGCTCGCATGTGAAATGCGAGAAAAATGATTTCTTCTTATTTTACAAGATTTCTCTGGTAAGTTGGCTTGGCTTGACCTTGGTCGTCTTCTGCAACACCACATGTGGTTGCATTTTCTAATTATAGTGTTTATTGTTTGTTTTAGATCAATAACTAAATGAAATTTTAATTTTTAATGAGGAGGTGATTATACACCGAGGAGGATGATCTTCTGCCTTGCTTAATTCTTCTTATTTTTGGGTAAGCACGCTTGGATTACTCTTATCCTTACAATCTCTTGTCACGCTGTACTCGATCTTGTGGTTAAATAAGTGCTTTTGGAGATTTACGCAGTTTTTCACAGCACATGTTTCGCAGCACATGTTTCGCACCTACCCTCTTCTCTGCTACAAGAGATTTTGTTTGCTGCTTATGCTGACTATGCTTGTATGTGTTTTGCAGGCTTTTGGGAAGCCCTCCTTGGGTTGGGATACCCATGACATTTAGCCTTCTACAGACTGGAGCATTGCGGATCTCTTCTGTCTTGCGGTTCACGTTGGCAGTTCACCGGCAACAATCTGTTGATGGACTGGTTGAGGTCGGAATGCCTGTAGCCTTAGGGAGGTTTGCCGAGTAACAGGTATGCTCAAACCTTAGCATTTATTGTTAATTTAAGTAATACTAATTTTATTGTTCCCTAGTATCCTATGTACTTAGATAGAATATTATGTATTCATCTTACGGATATTTGAGACCACAATGGTCTTCATTGTTAGTTAAGTTAACTAGTTTAAGTGTGGTTAATTTGTGAAAGAAACAAAGCTTAAATGTCAATTTCAATAAATTCATTATGATCAAAGTCATAAACAAAACATTTGTTTTCTTTACTCTTTCTTACTTTTAGTTAAAGTAAGTGGCGCCCTGCCTCAGTGCTCAGTTAGGTTTCTGTGAGCGTCCCAGAGAACCCACGGAGCTAGCAATACTTAGGCTAAAATCACACCACCTTAAGCCACCAGGTTACAATTGAATACAATGCAAAGTGATTATACTGCTGGTTCGGAACCTATATCTACCGAGAAGACACCGGTAAGAAACTCAGCAGATAAGTTACAGCTGTAACTTATAGCTATGTGTAGAACACTTTGGACCAAGTCATAGTTTTATTTTGATGAGTGAAAAAAACATGAAGTATTATTTTATTTTAAGAGGTAAGCTGGAGCAGACCAGTCCCCAAAGGTGGCACCTGTTCACAATTACACACATTAGTGTTGATAAGTCCATATTAAGTGAAGGCTATATTATATCTCGTTGCGACCAAAAGGGTGTTACTACTTCTGACCGTGGCTTTGCACGCGAACCATCACCGATGCCGGTCGCTGATTCTTCGCTCTTATAGGCTGCAGGGTAGTGGTTTATAGCTTAGAGCTTTCCTCGATAATTGAAGTACCAAACACTAAAATATTCATTCAATTCGAACCAATCGTTTCTGATATAAAGTCTAGTGTTGCTAGATAATCGATTATCGATTAATCGATTACATATTATCATGATTAATCGATGTTATCGATTACATCGATAATATCGCTTCAAAACTTGATATATCGATTATATTATATCTGAGTACGCATTATAATCAATTAATCGATTATATTAGCCAAAGATAGGTATCGATATAATCGATTATATCGATATTATCGATACAATCGATTGACATATCGATTGTTCGATTATTTGGACCCCTTTTGCATAATCGATTAATAATCGATACACAATCGAATCGACGGCAACACTATTAAAAACGCGCTCAAATAAATAAACAAACACTTCACCTTTTCATACTAGTATAGATTCGTACCAAGGTAACTCAACAATAACTTGAAGAAGAGCATTAAAAATTTTATGCTTTAAGAAAAGTGCTTATAAATAATCTAACCGAACTTTTAAGTGCAAGCCCAAATCTCAGTAGGTCAAACCTACCCATATTTTGACTTTCAATACCTCTAAGTTTTGGTATCAAAAGCCAATTATTTGACTTTCACCCCAAATCTTGGTATCAAATCGTTTTATTGAAAACCGCTGAAGCCAATTTCAATTATCTTGTTTTAAAGCAACTCTGCCCCGTGGATAAAGTGGATTAGTTATCTAGGAGACGCCTAGGATTCCTTAGGGATTGTTCAGACAAGTTCCGGTCTGGATTCCTAACTTTAGGTTGAAGTTAACTGTCTTTGAATAATATTAAGTTTGGGAGCAGTGAGGCCGTTTGCAAGGAGACAGGTATGGTAGAGTTAATTAATTTGCTTGAATCTATAGATACTAGTATAAATACTAGTTTTACTAGAACTAGACGTTAAAATGTCGCAGCGGCATTTTCTGAGGTAGAACCCAAATTGGCCCCACAAAGTATTTATACTATATCCGTTTCATTTGTCTTGCATTGTTTGTAAATTTTGTGATGTCAATAAATGTTTTTTCTTTCTTTCTTTCTAGAAACTACTATTTCAAATTGATAAAAAAACAAACATTTTATTTGTGTTGAATATTTCATTTATCCAGGAAGGTTTTGGCTTTATAATTTGCGCTGCGATTAAAATGAATAAAAATATCCAAAAAAATCGGGGAATTCTGCGTGGGAAGCCGCAGTTAGCCAGTTCATTATACTTTAACGACCAGTTTGATTTCGCCGGTTAAATTCGAATCTACGAGTTCTATTCAATACTTACAATTGTTTGGGTCTTTCTTCGCTTTTTTATGATGAAAAATAAATAAAGAATTAAAAACCTTCCAGTTATTGACCTTCAAAAAGCCATTGTAAGATCTTTCTACATAGTACATAGCTTGAGCACGTGTGTTAAGAAAACCAAAACTTCCACTGGCACTACAATATATAGTAAAAACATAATACCCAAACCACCATTGAACAAACAAAAATGTTTATCACACGAATATTTGCCCTGGCTGGGGATCGAACCTACGACACTTAGTTCCAGAGCCTGACCAACCGTTGTTTCATTGTGCCAGGTGAAATTAATGTACAATGGATTCCCTGTTTAAAAAAAATACAATAAATCTACACTAATATTATAAATGCGAAATTAACTGTGTTTGCATGGCTGGCTTTCACACTTAAACCACTGAACCTATTTTGATGAAATTTGGTAGAGCACTACATAGGCTACTTTTTGTTTTGAAAATAAGGGTAATATCATTGGTAATACCGCTTTCGATAGTTTGTATGGATTTTTTTTTTAATGAAATTTAGCACAAATACAGCTCAAAACTTGGATTAAAATATCGTTTCGAATGTTAAGTAAGGTCAGGGGTATAACCGACCATGAAAGTATGTAGTCCACGCGAACGAAATCGCACACAGCTAGACTTATATAAAAAGTTAGTTAGTAATAGTCCAAAAGACATTTCGTCACGCCTATTTTGAAGTAGATATCCCTCGAAAGTAAGTCGTAGCAGGAAATAGTTATTAGGTTTTTATGGCCCATCAAATTGCCCTCAATCTGACTCATCAACTACTGGCTTTCGAGTCAGGACGAACGGGTCCTATGGGGACGATAAAGCCAATTTATAGTAAACAGTAGATTCAATGTGCTTTTTTCGGGGTGGGTAATACATTGACAAACTGTACCGCCGATCAGGTAATATAATAATACTAGTGACCGCAGCGTGATGTTATATAGCCTATAGCCTTCCTCGATAAATGGACTATCCGACAGAAAATATTTTTCCAATTCGAACCAGTAATTTCTAAGATTAGTGCTTTAAAACAAACAAACTTTGTAGCTTTATAATAATAGATAGATAGATAGATATACTTTATTGCACAAAAACTTTACAGAAATAGGTTTTACAGATTGATTATAGTACAATTTAGGCGGTCTTATCGCTAGAAAGCGATCTCTTCCAGACAACCTTAAGGTAGAGGAAATAGTAGATGGCAAGAAATGGGTACGGCCGTGCAACATTAATAAAGTTTTATTTCTTGAATTATATTATTTAATAATAGTCTAGATAAAGTATTTTTGACTGAAACAAGTATGTATGATCGGTGTATGAAATTTTATATAATTTCTTTTTTATATTGCACTTCAAGATTGACCTCATCCCACCTGATGTTAAGTGGTAATGAGGTCCTAGCTTGACGGTGACAAGTACAGCATAATAAATCAGTTACTGGACTTGTCGCCCTTACCTTGAAGGCTTGACCCCTGCTACTAATTTAGCACCCCCCAGGAGCTCTGGAAACCTTACTCACACGTAGGAACACAACACAGAAGTGACTGTCGTTTGGCTGCGGTCTTCTGTAAGGTTGAGGTATTTTACCAGTCGAGCTCCAGTTAAATCGTTATGCCCTACCTCTCTTAAATAATATGGTAGTTGAGTAGAGTAATGATTTTACATAGTTTTTATTTGAGGAAGATCCTAAAATAAAACTGTCAAAAATAATGTTTATTATGTCGCTCCATTAAGGCTCCACTTAACAATTTTACTTATAAAAGAGGATTATCAATTTACTTCTATAAAACAAATAGAGTTTGGCCGCATTTTGACCACAAACTGATTGATGTAATATTCATATTTTATTCATAAATGCATGATATTTGAGGTTAAGCATTTGATTCTGCAGCAGGGTCTTGTACTACCTACATGTGTAATGGCTATTTTTGCTGGTAAAAATATTTAGCAACGTTTTTATTACTTCCAATAAGACAAAGGTATGTCCATTTTAATATTTCCTACTTTTAAGACACAAATACAATAAACAAGAGTGAGCTTTAAAGCAATTGTTATTTTAGTTGATATATTTAAAGAGATAATTGTGTCAACATATCTAATCCAACAACTTGTACCAGCTAACTATCTTGGATCGTTTTCCATTGAACATAGCTTTTTTTTCCCCTCTACATAAAATTTCGTTTGCTCAATTGATTTGCTTTATTTATTCACTTGTTTGCATATATTTATATATATTATATTATTTTGTTCTATATATATATATCTCTCTCTATATTTATTATATTGTTTAATTATTATATTTATTTATCATGATCCTATGTATGCATATTCTATTCTCGTGTGTAATTTTCTGCTATTTATGATTATTAATTTTGTTGATATCCATACTCACATTTTTAGTCTTACCGCACCCATAAACGTACTATCTGCATGACCCAACGGTTGACTGGTAGATAATGCTCCTAGCATTAAGTCCACCTTTTGTACTTTTTTTTGTGCAATAAAGTTTTTTAATAAAAAATAAAATAGCTAAAGGCCCCCGACTAATTCAGCATAAAACAGATAATCAAAATCGGTTTATCCGTTTGGGAGCCACAATGCTATATAACATAAAGATACGCAAAACGTATGTATAACCTTATCTTTTTTGCGTTAGGGCTTAAATCAAGATTTTAATGGGTAGTGTGTCTGTATATAATATGTTATACAAAGGTTATGTAAATCTGTGTGTGAGTTATGTAGATTGTTGTGTGTCAACTTGTGTGGGATTAGGTGAGGTAGAGATGTTGTCTCGATATTTATTTAAAACCCTCTTCCCTGCGTAACATTACCTATTTATCAAGCACTTGACAGAATGAGAGTACTTCCTATATTGTGAAGGGATCCATTTAACAATTCTTGTGGTTTCCGTTTCCACGAAACTACAGTTTCCTCGTTGTACGGTCAACGGCGCGTCACTGTGAACATTTGCTACTCGATATTGGTTCTTATGCCCACGACATAAAGGTGATACAAACTCCAAAGTGTGTCTGACATGTTTTTGATCGTACCCTTCTCCCATCTGATGGACATTTCATCTGAGACCTTATTTAATGTTACAAGGACAATTTACACGGGTGGCTAGGGCCCAATCTAAATAATTGAATCAAGCGAGTTTCAGGCAACGTGCATGAAGTTTTAAGTAAACCTTTTCAAAATGAAACTGGCAATTTATTTATAGTTTTTTAACATGCATGCTATTTTTACAACTGAAGTGTTTGTTTTTATCGCGCTTAACTCAAGAATTTAAATATATAATATATAACTTCATGCAATCAATAGGAGCGACGAATCAGTGCAAAACATGAAAAAAAACGGATACAGAACGCGTGCAAAGCCGTGGCAGGACGCTAGTTTTTAAAAAGATGCAAACTGTAGAATGTTAATATTATGTGCTAATAAGTAAGTATTATTTATTAAACACAGAAAACATACATAAAATATTTTTTTTTCCTTTTAGACTCAATATTCCAATTTAACTGAGTTTAATAAAAGCAAAAAGGTCATATAGAAAGACATTTACTCCAAAGTGTGTAGGTAGTTTGTGATTAATAAAGAAAAATATTTTTATGTAAAAAAAAAGCCAATGATAATTTTTTTTTATAAAATGTTTAAAGGTTAGATTAGGTACCAAAAATATTTTTTCTTTTGCATTGCGTTAAAAATCTCATGACGTCACCTCTTCGCACACTTTTTACGTAAACAACGGGTGTGTTTAAATCTATGCTACCCAGTATGATAATTATTATTTTTTTGCTGAAGCCAAAAAATACGTTTTTATTGTATTTTGAAATCTAATTCAAGGGCTTCATAGAATCATTGTTTTTTACCGAGCCATATTTTAATACTAGATGAACGGCGTTACGGCTTCGCTCGGGTGAAAAGTGGCATAGTGCGAGTCGGATTCGCGCACTAATGGTTCCGTACAATGGTACGAATATGGTAATGGTGGTTGAATAGATAATGATCTATTCAACATTAGACACAATTATTTATTTTTGAAGTAAAAATATAACTGTGAATATTTTATGTGTGTAACAACAAACATTATGTTTGTTCTATGGAACCCCCTTAAATAATATTTGTATTATTATTTTAGTATTTGTGAAGTCTACCGTACCCCTTAACGAAATTATAAATATAGATAACGTCACATAGGTAACATGATCCATTTACAAAAGTTAGCTACTTCGCTGGGAAACCTTTGCATAACCAATCTTGTTAGTCAAATTATTTCCAAACAAAGATTCGAATAATTCAATGACTTTGCCACCGTCAAAGTTGTAATGAAAGCACTCAAAACTCGAAAATAATTGAATTCCTTGTCCTACCCTACCGTACTGCTAAGTCATCTTAACTTCTCGAAATAAGTATAAGAGCCTGACTTCGCGATCAATTTGACGCAAATTTTATCTCCCAACTCAGTCTTACGAATTTTCTAATGTAGCTTCCTAATGAGTTTGTTATGAAATGTTTTTGTTTAATAACAATTTCAGCTTCTCTGCTTAATTGGTATTTAAAGAGCACAACATTGTCCACATTATTATTAGGGTACTTGGGGCTGTGCAGTTCTAGTGAACTGTGGTCATTGCGACCTGTTAGATCTATTGTGACTCGCCACCAGTTTAGATTAACTCCTTCAGCCGGGTCGATTCTAGAAAGTCTAGTATTTTCCTAACTTTTAATTCTTAATTGGTATTTAAACAGTACAACATTATCCACATAGTTTAAATATGAATTCACACTATTTTAATGTTTTGCACATTAATTAAGCTTATTAGTTCGGTAACTATATGGAAATGGAAATGGTCCGGTAAAGATAAATATTTGGATATTTCTTCTCCATGCTAGTTAAACATATTGTGACCTACAATTATATGTTTTTTTTAATTAAAAAAATACGGATTTTTCAGATTCAAAATACTTCATATTATATAAATTATTAATTTTTATACGAAAATAAAGTAATTTGATATCAGGTACATCGAATAATTGCTGGCGGTTATACAATGATGAAAAAGAAAAATGAAAATTTACGTCAAAATGTTCTATGATAGTAAACGTGGCAAAATGTAAAAATGTTTAATTAAAAAATAAAAGCAAGTTACTAGTTTCAAGTTTTTATTACATCTTTACATCGGCAGAAATAAGTTATTTCAATTATTTGGGTTCTTCATATGGAACGTTAACGCAAAACTTCGAGTCAAGTGAGAATACGAAGAGCTCAGGCGCTATTTAATAATATTTGATATAAATTATAGCGAATGCAGAGCCCAGTGGTACAATAAACAATAATAATTTCTTGGCGTAGTCCTTTTGAGTTGGCATTCTATATTTACGCGCCGGTTACTGCATTAGTGGTATAAGTTACAAGCGATCGGGTGTTGACTGCGCCAATAAAAACCATTACATGGTTATTCAACTATTTTTTTTATATTGCACTTCAAGATAGAGCACATCCCACCTCTATAAGATAAAGCAAGGCTTACTTTACCTTGCCGGCCTAGTCTCGGTATAATGTGAAACAATCTTTCTTGCAAGGGAGGTGACGGCGTATGTAAGATTGCTCTGAAAATAGCAGAAATATTTTCTGAATCCCCTCGATGGACCTTATCACCTCTATGTTGATGCACTGGTTACTGAAGACATAACTCAGCATCACAGGCGCAAGGCCACTCACTAATTAAGTAATCTCACCACAAAATAGTTTGAGGGAACATTTAAACCAACCTTACAGTCAGAGTTTTTAAGACACTAAAAAACAACTGGATTGTCATCGGATTAACCATGCTTTCCTCGAAAAAAAAAACAGATATACTCCTGTGTTTTGAACCACATGTACGTCTGCGCACTTTACACTCCATATAATAGCTCTGAGAGTCGCGTAGCGTTTCATAAGACGTAAAAATGTTTCTTGATATTTCATCGGTTAATAAAAAGCATGATTAAATAACAATTACATTGATATTGTATACTATGCTTAGACAAACATTACCTACATGAGTAAATTATGTACGGTTGAAAGCATTTTGGGCATCGTATCGCCCTTATGACACGGACATAAGATCTAAAATCAAACTTAAGGTTCGCGCAAGCGGAGCAAACAAGTAACATAGTAAAACTTTTACTATTATTTATAAGGGTAGGTAAAGAAACGGGTAACAATAGAATATACGCAAATTCACTTAGCAAACTTTTCGTTTGCAGAGCAGTTGTTTGGTATGATTTGAGCTTATTTGTTGAAGCATAAGTTTTAGTCTTGGACTCGCACTGACTCCGTTGTCTACCGCTACTGTGAACACCCGAGATTCCCACTCCAGCTCTCCCTCAGTAAGATGGAGTCCCGAGACCCACTGACCGCGGATGATTGGGAGGTCGAAAAAAACGAACCTGCATTCTCCTCTTCCTCCGCAGCCCCACCACGACGCGAGTGCGCCACTGCTGGGTCGTTGAGGACAGGTAGGAGCCGGCAACGATACACCGAAGTCTCTTCCTCCGCGATCTACTTCTGCCCTTGCAGGCTTGCCGCAAAGAGCCACATGCTCTCCGCGGCCCAGCTCCATCTTTGCTTCACCCCATGTTGTATCTAAGGCTGGGTGGTAAGGCCAGCCTCACTGCACCGAACCACAGGGTCACTGTGCCTCGCGACAAGATACGGAACCCAGCGGGGGGATAAGATTGGATCTATTTTAACTCTTACAGTGCATCACGCCGCATTAACCGAACTTTAAATATTTTCTGTTTCTTTAAAAAATCATGTGTAAAGATAAACATTAAAGGTCAGTTTGATGTAGTTTTTTAAGCACAAACTTAACTAATATTACAAAATTACAGTGTGAAGTCAGAAGCTCTTACCACAAAGCAGTACAAAGCTTTGAGTTGCCTTAAAAATAATTTGGTTATTGCTTCCTGCTCGCAAAACATTTTAACGTTTCCTTTTACAAGTCTTTTGTTCCAGCAATTTAAGAAATGCTCTGACAGTAATACTTTGAGAAGGTAATTAATTATTTATTAACGCTTAAATTTAAGAGTGGACAATTAAGGATTCAAAGCGACAAATTGCTTTTCTAAATTCTGACTTCAGCGTTGTTTATTACAATTTCGCTGATTGTTTTCTACTTATTTACCGACTTACATTAAATTAGAAGACTTCTTAGAACACCGATAAAGGTATTTAAGTATGTTTCTTATTGTATTTGTGTTTTCTTTGTATATATATTGTTTAAATTAGTTTGTATGGATATTGTAACTACCGAAACGATTAGTCAGTAGCAATAACATAATAATATATTTATTTGAAGTCACATCCATATTAATATTATAAAAAATTCGAAAGTGACTCAGTCTGTCTGTTTGTCTGTCCGTCTGCCCAGCTTTCACGCCTAAACCACTAAAGTGAAATTGATAAAATTTGGTATAGAAATACCGAATGGAATAGGTATAGGTTCAACCTCTAAAACAGACATAGGCTTGAAAGTTTATATGGGAAAATCTTTGTGTTTTAAGTTAGAAACATGAAACTTGGCAAAAATTTATCGCGAATCTTGGATTGAAATATGGAATACTTTTTGTTTCAAACATTAGGGGACATAGGGGTAAACCGACCATAAAAGTATGTTGTCCACGCGAACGAAGTCGCAGGCACAGCTATTTACATGTTTCACAATATAAGTCGCAAGCTACTTCCCAGTTTAGTTATGCAACACTAGCTGTGCCCGCGACTTCGTTCGCATGGACTACATCCTTTCATGGTCGGTTTTACCCCTTTCTCCCCTAATATTTGAAACAAAAGTAGTCTATATTTTAATCCAAGTTTCGAGCTATATTTGTGCCAAATTTCATATCTCTACTCTATACCCCCCCCCCCCTTATTTTCTAATATAAAGTAGCCTATGTCCGTTCTTGAGATTCAACGTATACCTATACCAAATTTCATCAAAATACGTTCAGCCGTGTAGGCGTGAAAGAGTAACAGACAGACAGAGTTACTTTCGCATTTATAATATTAGTAGGGATTTCACATTGAGTCTCGTTTTTCCTGCAACCAATCTAACTGCTGCAATTCAAGAAACTTTCGCGCAAAACGGGGATTGCGTTTGTGCAAACCGCAATTTTGTTTTGTGTTTAAAATTTCACAACACCGTGCATTTTCTTACGATTTGCAGAGAAATTACTTAGCTCGCTAGCTTGGGTGGAATTTGCTGGAAAACATTTAATCGAATGCAAAAGTTTTTTACTCGATTCTGGATTGTATTTCTTAAGTAGATTAGCTACTGTTTTTAGAGAGTTCTGTAAAAGCTATTTGTTGAATAATATCACAATAATCCTTTTCACTGAAAAAGACGAGACAGTTTTTTTTTTAATTGCCACCAAAATGTTTGTAGTTGTTAATTTTTCGGTCCCTTCTTCTCTGTAGCTATATGTGTACTTATATGACAATGTTGTGATGTTTTTAAGTAATAAATGTTTCTTTCTTTCTTTCTTTCCCTCTAAAATAAATATTAAATATTGGACAACATCACATACATTGCTCTGATTCTATGGTAAGTTGCTAACGCACTTGTCGTCAATCAAAAACAACGACGGTACCACAACACCCAGACCCGAGACAATATAGAAAAGATCGTTTCCCATATTGACCCGACCGGGGATCGAACCCGGGACCTCTGAGATGGCGCTCGCCAAGGTCAGGCCTGCACGCCTCTCGGCTACGGAGGTTTCAACAAGATTTGAAACTAAATTGAAACCCTTTTTTTTACAAAATCCACTTTAGTCCATGAAATTAATTATCTTCGTTAAATCACATCTACATTTTGATTCTTTATTGCATACACTTCTTATACTAACCTATTTATATAATTTTGATGTACAGATAAAAACACGTCAAACTATAAATTTTGGACTTTATACCGGCCTTATCTCGGGGGCATAAGGACGAATATCGCATGTATTTACCATAACCGTTTCGTTTTAGCTTTATTGAACAATCACGTTTGTTCTACGTTCAAACCATCCAGTCGTGTCTTAACCAAACCAATACTAAATTGACGTAACCAATTATGTTTAATATTCTAAAGAAACAGAAAAATGTCATCTCCCCTTGCGCTGTGGGACTCGACACGACCCACAACCTTCACGTGGTTCACATCCTTTTTTTTTTTTTAACGGGGGGAAATGCTTGATGCACCGTACCGCCACCCTGAGGGAGGGTGACGGCGTGTGTGGGACTCCCTACCTTCCTCGGACTACCCACTAAAACCCCCCGGTTGGACCTCCATATCGCCTTAGTGGCGGTGCTGTGGGGGATCGGCTAAGCCTTTACTTCCACAACACCGCCGGCGGAACAGCCGCTTACGCGGCTCCGTCTACTCCCCCCACAGTGTTCGGGGGGAGAATGGGGATGACCGATCCAACGGAACCATCCCCAACTCGCAGTGGAGACCGGTGCAATGCCGACTGAGGTGCCCTCACACCATCAGCCGGCCAGTCCCCACGCGGTAGCTGGGCGCGGTCATATTTGCGCAGCGCCCTCAGCCGCACGTGGTTCACATCCTTGTTCCAACTGAGCTAACCGCAAGTTATCGTAGGCGATGAAATTTTCCTGCTGTATCAACCTGTAAGCGTACGGTTAGTGCCCTCTGCCGAATATGTTTAGAACTACATAATAACGGCCCGTAACGTATTCATCGCAGAAATGTTTGAAAACCACCGAATCGAAGAAAGTTTGTTAGTATGGCGTAAAGCACTATAAAAATTACAAAAATCAAATATTTTAATTTTAAACAGAGTTAATTAAGTTAAATGTGGATTTTTTGTATTTATCAAGTATCATCGCTATTGACTACAAACTACTATTTTTTGTATTATTGATGGTATCCATTTTTTTCTTCAGTTTTGTGTTGTTGTATCCCTACTAATATTATAAATGCGAAAGTAACTCTGTCTGTCTGTCTGTCCGTCTGTTACGCTTTCCTGCTTAAACCTCTCAACCGATTTTGATGAAATTTGGTATAGATATACGTTGAATCTCAAGAACGGACATAGGCTACTTTTTATTAGAAAATAAGGGGGGAGGGGGGTAATACCACCTTTGAAAGTTTATATGGAAAAATGTTTATTTTTGAAGTTAGAGATATGAAATTTGGCACATATTACTTTTTGTTTCGAATATTAGGGGATAAAGGGGTAAAACCGACCATGAAAGGATGTAGTCCACGCGAACGAAGTCGCGGGCACAGCTAGTATGTTATAAGTATACATATTTGTACTAGTTATCAATAAACAAAAAAGATATAGCCATTTGACCACCTTAATTCACCTAGAGTCTCAGTAATCGGCAGTAAAATAATTATCAGTAATCGACTTTTGCTGATGTTGTGTTTTACATACAACGACGAACCCACTGTTAACTTTAATCTACTCTATTTCAGACCTAAGTTACATGCACTATCAAAATTGCCCTACCCATACAAAGTGGTTAAGCAAATGAGTGCTGAATATTCATGGGCAATCCTAGCAGCCATTGGCTTTGATAGTGGTCTTTTAAATGGTTATGAGGCAATTATGGGAAGATTGGAAAGGTAGCTCTCCGATAGGCTGGCTGTGGTTATAACAGGAAAATAATTTCTATAGATTTGTCAGGCATGAAAACATCCATGCCTGACAAATCTATAGAAATTATTTTCCTGTTTATGTTCACATACATCTTTAGTTGATGTTAGTAATGATATACGTGGTCTATCTAGGTTATATTTCCGTTGCGTTGTTCAGGGATCAGAGAAGGAATAATGATATAAAATTAGAACTAATAGTGTATATAGGATGTACACGATAGAGACAGCAAGAAAGAGTGACAAATATAAAAGTTAACAAAGGGAATATCAAAAACATACGTCATTTTATTTGAATTCAAATTAAATATAAAATAAAAATAGCAAATAGGTTCGTTTGGCTACAATATCTATTTAGATTAGATGGCAATCGCAATCCGTAATGTATACATTAAAATTACGACCACAGAGTCGATTTTATTATTGCTAATTCGCAAAAAATCCGTCAGCCGTAGTACGGGGATTATAGTTTCAGTTTCAGTATACACTGAAATACTACATCAAGCTAGTTTTTCATTATTGTATATAACTCATGTTGTGGTACCGTCTTTGTTTCTAATGAGCACAAGCGCTTTAGCTACTTAACACATAAGCTGAACATCGTACGTGATGATTTCCAATATATTTTTTTATATTGCACTTCAAGATTGACCTCATCCCACCTGATGTTCAGTGGTAATGAGGTCCTACCTTAAGGACGACAAGTTCAGTATAATAAATCTATTACTGGACTTGTAGCCTTGAAGGCTTGACTAATGTAGCACCCCCAGGAGCTCTGGATACCTTACTCACACGCAGGAACACAACAACACCGAAGTGAATGTTATTTAACTGCGGTCTTCTGTAAGGTGGAGGTATTTCACCAGACTGGCTGCAAATCACAATGCCCTACCCCTCTCTTATTAATTTAACACACCATAAATTTGCGTAAATTCATTCGCACAGGCCTTTATTATTCTTTAGTAAAAGTTTTGTTTCGAGTGGTAAGAATGGATTTAAAGCTGTTTAGGCCGACTGTGCCAAACGCTTTTTCTATATTTATTACATGGACTGATCTTGCTAGATTCAGCCGATTCCACATAAGTTCCCGTTCATGGCTATATTATGTAGATACAATCTGCGTATACAGGGTAAAGTAAATGGTGTAGCTAATCAATCAGGCGTCGGAAGCAGTAAAGTGTCACTCTGCCCTCCATTAAACATTTACGCCGTCAAATAAACCGCCTGTAGGGAAAATTAGGCCGGCCTAGAGGATCTTTTATGGGCCAAACATGCTCCCAGGCTTGGGCGGGTTGGGTTCGGTTTTGATTTATTTTGTTTTGCATTTTAAATTCTGGTTGTTGAGGAGTTCTTAATCTGAAACTGGCGTCATTATTTAGAATTTTTTTTTTCATTTTTTTCTGGAAATTCAGTACTCAGCCATTCTCATAAATAAGCTAATGTAGAGAGCATGAAATATATTAACCCGTATATTAAAACTATTTAATCCAGAGGCCACAGTCATTGAAATCTAGTCATTGCTAAAACAATAGGTGCTTGTTTAATTTATCAAGAAATTCTCTGCATGTCTCAAGGATTAATTGGTAGAGAATGCTCCTAAGATAAAGTCCGACTAAATATTAAAAACCACAAAAAACATTCAACCCCTTTTGCAAGATTAATGTAACCGATACCGGTACACGACTACCCCTTACTTTACCCTTCACTGATATCGTAAATTTTTCATACAACCGGTAGGTACTGTGGGTCTCCACGGCCCCCACAACATTTCTTCTAAAAAAAATGTATCACTGTGATAACTACTCATAAATGGTTTTTTTTATATTGCGCTTCAAGATTGACCTCATCCCACCTGATGTTAAATGGTAATGAGGTCCTAGCTTAAGGGTGACAAGTACAGCATAATAAATCTGTTACTGGACTGGTCACTCTTACCTTGAAGGCTTGACCCCTGCTACTAATGTAGCACCCCCCAAGAGCTCTGGAAACCTAACTCACACACAGGAACACAACAACACAGAGGTGATTGTTATTTGGCTGTGGTCTTCTGTAAGGTGGAGGTATTTCACCAGGCGAGCTGCTACATTGTTAAAAGTAGTCTTATTTCATTTACTTGTACAGTTGATACTTTTAGAAGTAATATGATGGTTACATACCACTTGCAATGATGATTATTGTAATATTACTTGGATCAATAAAACTCTTTGAGAGTTTATTCAAAACTTTTTGTTCTTAAAAATGCTCTATTTCGGGTTGAAAATATTATTTTTTAACTTCTAGCTGTGTTATAGGACCATTTGCACCTACATAACTTTTTCTAGTGCGAATACGCCATAATAATATGTCGGGCAAATAATGTATGATTCATTGAGAAAAAATAATTACAAAAAGTAGCTAATCGTGATTTTCAGTACCTTATAAAATTTGAAACAAAAAGACAAGAATGAGGTCCCCTTGACCCCCACGATACCAGTTAAGGGTTAAACGTACATAACTCCATAGTTAGGTTAGTCTATTAATAAACCATTAAAATGGATGTACCGCCCGACCTCTGGGTCGTCCAAAAATTGGAATACAGGCCATCCCGCTATAATCACGAAAGCCCGATATTAATTTAATTAACGTTTAACGAGGTAAGGGTACCAGGAATTGTGGTGGCGTGTTAATTGGACGTCCGAGGTCCGAAACTCCGTAGGGGTTAAGAGTCAATGATGTTGGTGCGCACCGTTTGTAAGAAGGTCTTGCAGAGGCTTGCAGACGGGCATGTAGGACGAATATGTACGTTTATGTAGATTTTACGACGTTTACAAAATTATTACGTTTACAAATAAAAATTAAGACTTAGCTACCAAACGAAAGCATTTTCCCTATTAAAGCAAAAAAGGTATACCTTTATTTCAAGCATTTTCCCTATTAAAGCAAAAAAGGTATACCTTTATTTCATCTACGTATGAAGGAACCACATAATGACTCTAAAATGAGTTACATCAAAGTATTAGCGATGTATGACTGAATAGAGAGTAAGCCAACTACTTTATTAATTTTACAGTTTTAACATATTTTTGTTTATTTTCATTGACAAACACCTTTTAATAAAATGTTTATTTTTATATATATTTCTGTTTTTTTACTTTATTAATTCAGCTGTACGTAGTTATTATTTTCTGTTGCAATTATTTTTTGTTACACTTAACTAGTTTTTTTATTTACTGGCAGATCTTTAATATTTTTACAACCAAGACGTGAATGTGCACACCACCTTCACTAGTCCGTGTTCTTTTATTCTTTGCGGTTAAACCAAGAGTTTATAACACCCAACCTATGTATCATGTGGCGGATCTTGAATCTAACTTTTTCTTTTGGTTTTACCTCTTTATTTATTTTCCATTACTTTTTTAATGTACTACTACGTCTTTGTTTAAGTTGATTACCAGCTTGACTCCATGTCTGTTATTTGTGCTTTTCATGTGGAGTAGAAATATGTTTGACTATGTCAAATTGGTGTTTAATCATAAAAGCAACAAATGGTATTTAAATAAAAAAAGATCCAGATTGATTTGAAAATAGCTTCAAAAGGCAGTTTATTGCTTTTTTCAATAGCATTCAGCAACTAATTCGTTTCGTATTTAGTCCATTTTTATTGTATTTTATTTATTTATTTAAAAACTTTATTGCACAAATAAGTAAAACAGGTGGACTTAATGTTAGGGGCATTCTCTACCAGTCAACCCTCGGGTCATGCAGATAGTTTGTAGATGGGTGCGGTAACAGTTTTAACATTATTTGGAACGATCATCGTTTATAATGGCACTTCAGTAAGTCGTCATAATATTCTATCGGCATTACCAGCAAGGATTTATGTGAGGTGAAGGTATTTCTCGTTTTCCCTTAATGTATGGTGAAATGTAATAATGTAAGGTGATGTGTAATCAAATACTGAGAAATTTCGTCATTCACTTGTCAGCCATTAACATTTTTACGACTTACGTAGCTGAAAGGTCAGACTTTGCCGTCGCGTTTTTTACTTATCACCAGTGATTTAACTAGTTACAGCATCATTGTTCTGATAAATAAATAAATATATAACAATACATTGCATATTTGTTTATTTTGTTACTTATCAATAAACTCGCTTATTTAATTAACAACTACTTTTATTCTGGAATTTGTATGTTATCATGTAATGAAAAATCTGATTTTTCAATTACATTTAAAAAACTAAAGTGAATGTCACCCATATTTGTAATATAACCCTACGAGGCTGTTAGCGCCCTATTAAAAATATAAATAATTAATTATACCTATAGATGTACACTTTTATTAGACAGAGAGATTCGACATTTTTGGTATCACGCCAATACTAACACCGTACCATATTACATCTACATAATTATTTAACATCATGAAATGTATGAATGCATTTAAGAAATGGAAGCGTAGCTTAAAGTATCGTATAAATAAATAAAGAATATACAAAAGCTAATTAAACTAAAAAAGTATCGTTATACTATATCGATAATGTAACATCACTATCATCGGTTCCTGATATATCTCCGATATTTTCAGCTGCTGAAAATAATGTCGATGCATCTGAAAATTTAATGCAGTTTTCAGTGTGCAAGAGTGGATTAAGTAATTTCAGACGATTTTCAGCCAGAAAACAAACATGTTTTCACCCGTCTAGTTTGAAACTAGTAGTAGGGTTGTCGAACTTATAAAGTAGTAAAACTAGATTCACAATATCGGACATCACATACATTGCTCTGATCATATGGTAAGTGGATTAAGTACAGCAATCGGAAACAACGAAGGGTCAACAAGACATAGACCCGAGATAATGTAGAAAGTTCGTTTTCTATCATGTCCGGACTGGATATCGAACCCGGAACCTCAGAGATAGCGCGATGCTAAAGTCCACTATACATATATTCAAGCAAACTTGAGAAAGAAATTAAAAGAATACACCGAAGCAAAAGAAAAAATATAATATTAGTATACATTGTTAGTTTTTGCGATAACTAGATTTAACGTTCCGTACCGTTCACGGGAACAAGTGGCTTATATGATTCACTTTTCTACTGAGCCATACGAATCACCACCAAGTTTTTACAATAAAAGCAACGAAATCATAAATAAAAACAAATAAATCGAATCAACCATGCTAATTACATATACCAAAACCCCGCCAAATTCGCCGATCATCGATACTGAGCATGATGGCCTAGATACGAAATACACGAGCCGCAGCGTCAGCGCAACGTGCCCCCGCCGTGACGTCAAGCAGCGTTGCCGATTCCAAATTTCTACACGTTTTTCGTTCACTTGGTTCTAGCATCGAACCCTTGCAACATCTTAGATTAGGCTTAGGGTAATTAATTGTAATTTGTTTTATTTTAAATAAATTAGTTTAAATTAAATTAGTTTTTTTTTAGATCCTTCGGCTGTAGCCTACGTAATTGGCGCAGTCGGTAGGATACTCGCGGTCGATTAGCGGGAAGATCTTTTCTAATATCGAGAGTAGGGACTCGCGGATCGCCCGGGCAGCTATCAAGCTCCGTTTCGAGTATCCAGAATCTACGAGAGCTGCAGCCACACGGAGGAGAGTATCCAGACATCGATACGACCAGCAGAGAAGAGACATGAGTTTGTGAGTTGCACAGAATCTTTCTTGTGTTGCTTCCCTTGTGTTTTTCCTAGACTAGATTCCTTTTTCTTTTAAAAATTTTCCGTCCTAATTCCTCAGGACCCAGCGAGTCTGCGCTCTTGCAGTCTCGCCGGCAAAGACATTTAGATCATAATAGAAATTTAGATACTAGTGATTCAGATTTAGATTTAAATTCGTTGTTTAATAGTAGTATAATGGCACACGAACCAGATACTATTTTTAAGGCCTTACGCCCAGTGCCAGATTTCGATGGCAATCCTAATGTGCTCACTAGATTTATTAGCATTTGTGATAAAATAGTTTCAACATATTTATGTAATCAGCCAGGTAGTGAGTTATCCAACCTTTGCTTATTAAACGGCATATTAAATAAAATTACCGGGCCTGCCGCCAGTATTATAAATTCAAATGGCATTCCAGATAATTGGCTAGCTATTAGAAATACATTGATAAATAATTTTGCAGATCAGAGGGATGAAACCGCTCTGTACAATGACCTCTCTTTGGCCACTCAAGGGAGTAAATCACCCCAAGAGTTCTATGATCACTGCCAGTCATTATTTAGTACGATTATGACGTATGTGAGTCTGCATGAGACCTTAGCGACCACTATAGAGGCAAAGCGTGTTTTATACCGTAAACTCACAATGCAGGCATTTGTTCGCGGCTTACAAGAACCCCTTGGCTCACGCATTAGATGTATGAGACCTGACTCGCTCGAAAAGGCTTTAGAATATGTACAAGAGGAGCTGAATATCATGTACTTACAACAACGTAATGACGTAGTAGCTAAGCCACATTCGGCACCTAAAATACCATCAGCACCCGTACACATTTTAAAACCTCCACCAGCACCATTCTGGCCTGCACCAGCTATTCAAAGGCCATTACCACCGCCACCTCAGCCATTTAGATTCGCTCCGCAACCTCATCAAGGTTTTAGGGCCAACCCTACGCATGGCTACCAACAGCCACAGGCGCGTGCCGGTCCCTCGCGAACTCAGCAGATGTTTAGTGCTAGACCACCTAACTATAACCCGCATAGTAACGTTTTCCGCCTTCAGCCTAGAAACCAGCCTAATCAATCTTTCACACCGAAGCCGATGAGCGGCGTTCAGCATTTTACACCCCGACAGTTACCTCCATCGGGAGGCCTTCGTGGTCATGATTGGCGTGCTCACGGAAATCCACCTCCTACAAATTATTTTAAATCGCGCGAAATGAACATGAATGAGTGTTACGACGCGAGTTCTTATTACAACGATTACTACAACCATAGTGACTCGGATTACAGTTGGCCACAGTATAACGAATACGCAGAGAGTTATGATTGCGCAGACCCTTTGTATTACGATAGTCAAATTGAGTTATTGCCTTACTATGACAACTCTCAATCTTTAAGTAATGCTATTGATGCTGAGGACTGCCCAGTCTCAGATGATAGCCAAAATTTTCGGAAAGACCAAATATCAAAAAAGCCAAAATAGAGATTAACTTACAAACGCAGAGGCAGTTACCATACATTCAAATTAATAATCCACCTCTTAAACTTTTGATAGATACTGGAGCCAACCAATCATTTATAAGTCCGCAGGCTGTTCAAAATTATTTTTCTGATATTCCATTAAATTACGATCCCTTCGAGGTCACTAATGTTCATGCTACTTCTAGAAATGATTACTCAATTACATTGCCTTCTTTTTCAGAATTCGGAGATCCAGATGACGTTAAGTTTTTCGTTTACAAATTCCATAATTACTTTGACGGACTTATCGGACTTGACTTACTAACTAAATGGGAGGCTAAAATCGACTTGAAAGACAAGACATTAACTACGCGATCTACTGTTAACGACATAAAATTATTTAACTCCCGAAATGTTAATTTGTACGAAGATATCATTCCGGCACAAAGTTCAAAGTTAGTTAGACTACCAGTTAACGCCCCGGATGGTGACGTGTACATTCCTGAGCAAATGACGTGTAATTGCATAATCACAGAATGCGTAACCACCGTAGTTGACCATCGCGCTGTTTTAGAGGTTCAGAACTTAACCGATAATGACGTAATACTTTCGTTAGACTTTTTTGTTAGTGCAGAATTGTTTAATGTTGAGTGCACGCGTACTGAACAACAGTCTCGCGCGCAAGACGTAATATCGCGATTGCGTACTGATCATTTAAACCCGGAAGAAAAAGCTAATTTAATATCACTATGCTCGCGTTACGCAGATGTATTTTACATTGAAAACGAACCTTTAACTTTCACTAATAAGGTTAAGCATCGAATTAATACCACCGATGAAATCCCGGTTTATACAAAAAGCTATAGATATCCTTTTGTTCATCGTCAAGAAGTTAAAGATCAGATAGAGAAGATGCTTTCGCAAGGTATCATTAGACCATCAGAATCCGCGTGGAGTTCACCCATTTGGGTTGTGCCAAAGAAGGCTGATGCCTCGGGCAAACAAAAATGGCGTATAGTTATTGACTTTCGGAAGTTAAATGAAAAGACGATAGACGACAAGTACCCGATCCCCAACATTACGGATGTATTAGATAAATTAGGCAAGTGTCAATACTTTACAACTTTAGATCTTGCTAGTGGTTTTTTTCAAGTAGAAATGGACCCTAGAGATATCCAAAAGACCGCCTTCAATGTAGAACACGGGCATTTCGAATTTCTAAGAATGCCCATGGGTTTGAAAAATTCTCCATCTACCTTCCAACGTGTGATGGATAACGTTCTAAAAGGCTTACAAAACGAGATTTGCCTCGTGTATCTCGACGATATCATTGTTTATAGTACCAGTCTCCAGGAGCACATGATTAATCTCGAAAAAGTCTTCCAACGACTTCGAGAGTCCAATTTTAAGATCCAAATGGACAAATCTGAGTTTCTCAAGCTTGAAACAGCTTATCTCGGACATGTAATAAGTAGTGAGGGTGTCAGACCTAATCCCGATAAGATTTCCTCTATTGAGAAGTATCCTCTTCCAAAAACCCCTAAAGAGATCAAACAGTTTCTCGGTCTGTTAGGATACTATAGGAAATTCATTCCCGACTTCGCTCGAATCACTAAACCACTGACTATGTGCCTGAAAAAGAATAGAAAAATTACATTAGATGACGATTACTTAGACTGTTTTGAAAAGTGCAAAAAGTTACTTACCAATGACCCCATACTTCAGTACCCCGACTTTAACAGAGATTTTATACTTACGACTGACGCATCTAACTTTGCAATAGGAGCTATCCTTTCCCAAGGATCAGTAGGTTCTGATAAACCCATATCGTACGCTTCACGTACCCTAAATGAGAGTGAAACTAACTATAGCACAATAGAAAAGGAATTACTCGCTATTGTGTGGGCAACTAAATATTTCCGCCCGTATCTCTTTGGCAGAAAATTTAAAATCTTAACCGATCATAAGCCACTCCAGTGGATTATGAGCCTCAAGGAGCCTAACTCCAGATTAACTAGATGGAGACTTAAACTTAGTGAATACGATTTCACAGTTATATACAAAAAGGGTAAAAGCAATACCAATGCTGATGCCCTATCCAGAATAGAAATTCATAATGAAGAGATCAGCTCCATAATCGCCAATCCTTCTGAAAGGCCACTAACATTAGATAATTCAGCTACCAGCACAGCTCATACCAGTCAAGAGAACCCTATCTTAGAAGTTCCTATCACTGACGAACCACTAAACAAATTCCACAGACAGTTATCCATGACTATAGTAGGTGACATTAAACGAAGACCAGTAGTGACTAAACCTTTTGAATCTCATACTAAAGTAACAGTACAAGTGACAGAATCCAACTTAGAAAATGACGTAGTTAGTGCCATTAAAGAGTACATTAATCCTAAAGTTAAAACTGCAATCATAATTAATCCCCCCTTAGCTATGTATCAGATTATTCCCATCATCCAAGATAAATTTAAAAGTTCATCAATGAACCTTGTGCTTTGTAAAGTTGAGTTAGAAAATGTAAAAGAGTACCTTAAACAACAAGAAATTATTAGACTATATCATGATGGCAAAACGAACCATAGAGGGATAAATGAGTGCTATCTCGCTTTATCTCGAAAGTACTATTGGCCTAAAATGAGAGACCACATAACTAAATATATAAACGATTGTAGTATATGCGGCCAAAGTAAATATGACAGAAATCCAATTAAACAGCAATTTAATATCGTTCCACCTGCAACTAAACCACTAGAAATAGTTCATGCTGACTTATTTACAGTTCAAAGCGAAAAATACATTACCTTCATAGATGTTTTCTCCAAATATGGACAAGCTTATCATCTTAAAGATGGTACAGCTATCAGCATACTCCAAGCCCTGTTAACCTTCTGTACTCATCATGGCTTACCTCTGACAATAGTGACAGACAACGGAACCGAATTCACCAACCAACTCTTTTTAGAATTTCTTAAACTTCACAAAATATCACATCATAAAACTCTACCTCATTCCCCTAATGATAATGGTAACATAGAAAGGTTTCACTCTACCATTTTAGAACATTTACGTATTTTAAAGTTACAGCAGAAAGATGAACCGATAGTGA
Source organism: Glyphodes pyloalis (assembly GCA_037074685.1). Classification (NCBI taxonomy): domain Eukaryota; kingdom Metazoa; phylum Arthropoda; class Insecta; order Lepidoptera; family Crambidae; genus Glyphodes; species Glyphodes pyloalis. Next base: position 11,708,694 of record JAYKKO010000019.1, read on the forward strand.
ACCTTATGCCTTACGCAATTATAGCATATAATAGCTCAATACATAGTTTCACCCGTTGCAGACCATATGACATACTCAAAGGACACTTTGACCCACGTGACCCTATAGACATTGACCTTACTGAGCGTTTACTTCAACAATACGTCCAAACCCATAGAGAACAGATGAAAGCAGTTTATGATATTATAAATGAATCTGCGTTAGCCCGCAGAACAGATCTTATAGAAAGTCGTAATAAATCCAGAGAACCTGAAGCTGAATATGAACCTCAGCAGCAGGTATTCATAAAAAATCCATTTGCAAGCAGGCAGAAAGTAGCTCCTCGGTATACCCAGGATAAAGTTCTAGCTGACCTGCCTATCCATATATATACTTCCAAAAAACGAGGTCCAGTAGCAAAATCTCGATTAAAGCGAACACCTAAGAATGTCAAATTGTTACAGGACACTTCTGTTGCTGACTGCTTACCTGGTTCGCGCCCAGGAGATAAGACTTGACAATCTGGATGAAGGACCTGGACTTTTACCCTTTAAACTCGGACCGTCCCGACTAACGACTCACTTTCATACCTTTCTACAATACATAGACCTTGACAAAATAGAGCGTGACATTTCTATTTTAAAAGAACAGTTACTAGATTTTGAAGACAGACTAAATAACGATACTTATCTTTTATATGAACTCCAAATAATGTACTTGAGTAATAAAACAGATAAAATTCTAGATCACTTAAAGAGCCTTGAACCGAGCAGGACAAAAAGAGGTCTGTTAGATGGATTAGGGTCAATTATTAAGAGTATTACAGGAAATTTAGATTATCAGGATGCCATTAGATATGAAGACGCGTTAAAGATCTTAGAAAGTAATCAGAATAAAATAGCTACGGAATTTAATAATCGTATTAGTTTAAATAATAATTGGATGTCTGAACATAATTCTATTTTAAACCAAATTTTAGATAATCAGAATAAAATTAATTCCACGTTACAAATCATGTTAGATAATACTGAAAATAATGAGAATAATTTAATTAAATATGGTAAATTCGCACAGTTGCTAGCAATCATCTCAGAAAATACAGATGATTTACTAGACGAGCTCATTAGAATAGAAAATATATTAGCATTTACTCGTACAATGACCACCCATCATTCTATGTTGAGTTTAAATGTACTTAAGAAAATGATAGAACGCTTAGGTTCTATCTATGGTAGAGATAAAATGATAGAGTTAGAATTAAGAGATTATTTTAATATTATAAAATCTGGTTCATACTTCGTTAGGAAACAGATAGTTATAGTTTTTAGGTTTCCAATAGTTTCTGGTAACACTTATGATCTATATAGGTTGTCTTTAGCACCCAATAAATTCCACCAAGTCCTAATACCCCCCTTTCCTCTCATAGCAACTAATAGAAAAGAATTTGTGTACATAGAGGCTGAATGCCCGAAGTTTGAAGATCAACATCTCTGCGAGGAGAGCTCACATCAGAAGCTTCGCACCCAACCTGACTGTGTACAAGAGATCATCTTACATCAAACTATAAGCTCATCATGCAACTTATCCAGCATCCAACTATCAAGAGAGGCAATGGAACAACTAGATGACCGAAGTTACGTTATAACGTTTCCCCGACCTACTCGAGTTCAACTGCACTGTGGCACCGACGACTACAATTTGCTGAATGGCAGTTTTCTGGCGACAGTACCTATCCATTGTTCGCTGCGTACTACGGAATTTACTATCACAAACATCGAAGATATAATACAAGGCCATCCATTGAAGATCATGAAGATCACTTATCCAGAGACTACAAAGATGACAGCATCACCGCAACTTCATCTGAACACCATTGATCTGAAACAACTTCATAAGATTCAAGATAGAATCATGGTACAAACTCCGCTTCGACTTACACCGATGTCCGAAACACTTTACCATACGACGATACCATTTTACATCGTGTTATTCGGTGCAGCCGCACTTGTAGCAGCCATACTTATCCGCCGATATGGACTATGGAAATGTAGCCGAGAGAAACAAGATGCTACTGAGATGACCAGCAGCCGTCGAGATGAAGCCTCCGAGGATCCTGAAAATCATATCTACACCAAACCATCTCAACCAGCAATTTTTTCTCTCAAAATTGGAAAATAATTGCTGTTCTGAGGGAGGAGGAATTACATATACCAAAACCCCGCCAAATTCGCCGATCATCGATACTGAGCATGATGGCCTAGATACGAAATACACGAGCCGCAGCGTCAGCGCAACGTGCCCCCGCCGTGACGTCAAGCAGCGTTGCCGATTCCAAATTTCTACACGTTTTTCGTTCACTTGGTTCTAGCATCGAACCCTTGCAACATCTTAGATTAGGCTTAGGGTAATTAATTGTAATTTGTTTTATTTTAAATAAATTAGTTTAAATTAAATTAGTTTTTTTTTAGATCCTTCGGCTGTAGCCTACGTAATTTGCTATTCTTCTAATTTATCCCTCCACAAAATCATAATAATAAGAGCTACAATTGCGTCGATAAAATTGTATATGAAATCAGAAAATTTAGAAAGAGTACAGTACCGAGGGGGTTTTAGTCGGTGCGAGTCCGAGACACCACTCTCTGTTCCCCGCAGAGAGTGACGGTGCGGTATGCATATAATAAGGTAGCCATAGCCATTGGAGAAGGATTTAAGAGAGGTAGGGCATAGCGATTTATCGCTCGAACTGGAGCAGCCCGACTGGTGAAATACCGCAACCTTACAGAACACCGCATCCAAATAACAATCACTTCTGTGTTGTTGTGTTCCTGCGTGTGAGTGAGGTTTCCAGAGCTCTTGGGGGTGCTACATTAGTAGCAGGGGTCAAGCCTTCGATGTAAGGGCGACAAGTCCAGTAACTGATTTATTATGCTGTATTTGTAAACATCAGGTGGGATGAGGAATCTTGAAGTGCAATATATATAAAAAAAAAAAGTTTTACAGGCGACAGGATTTTGATCAAATAGTTCAATTCTTGAGGATTCTTGTTGCAAAAAACTGTATAAAATCGAAGTACACACTTTATCCTAAATATTTTTTATGTTTTATTTCAAACCGTTGTTGTGTATGTAACCCTAATGAAAGTACATTAAATACTCATTTTGTGGCAGCCCCAAAGAGTTTCAGAAATAGTTTGGGCCATTTCAAGCTAAATAAAGACTTGGTATGCTTTGAAACCCGCAACCGTTAACGAAGCTAAGGTAAAAAGGCGTCAAAGCTTTTTAAGTAAATTTTAGTTTCCGAATCGCAATCCGACTATACGCAAATTTTCATAAAATTTAATACCTACAGATAGCATGGACGATTGGAAAACCTGTGTTTTATGCTTTTTTTATTTATTTATTCGTTTTTGAAGAAATAAAAATATTGTGACTTCATTCCTTGTTTATTTTAATTTGGTAATTTTTATTTTCTACAATCTACAACTTTGCGATGTTATAATTCTGGCAACAATTGAAGTATTTTAAAAAATCCTTCTCATTCCTTTACTAGTACATGCTATTAAATACAACAAAATCATCATTCAATTATTTTACTAACTTTTACTTTTTTCTCAAAGACAGTTCCCCACATAAACTTTCTTCTATAGAACTAAAAGCAACGAGAAATAATAAGTGTGAGCATATGAGATGCGTTTCAAATAAAATTGACGGTGTAACATGATGTTATATGGAAAGTAAACATACGATTTTAAATTACATCAAGGGTAGACAGATCAACAGAATACTTGCACAATAAAAACAGTTGTTTCACAAATATTTTCTTGTATAAATAATAAATAAATATCAGACAACATTACATAAATTGCTCTGATTCTATAGTAAGTAGCATAAGTACTTATGTTACAGAAATCAGGAAGAACGATGGTACTACAACACCCAGACACGAAACAGCATAGAAAAGTTCGTTTCCCAAATTGATCCGACCGGGGATCGACCACGGGACCTCAAAGATGGCGCGACACCAAAGTCCGGCCCGCTCGCGTCTCGGCTACGGAGGTCGTCAAATATATTGTTTAGATTACATACTAAAATAGAATACTTTTGATCGATTTTTATATTTTTACAGTGCTTTAAGCTGCAGTAAAGAACTTTAAATCTTTAAAACAAACAGAAAATAATCTCCCTTGCCACCACATTCACGTATCGTACGTGCTGCTCTTCCAACTGAGCTAACCGCAAGTTAACGGGTTGATACAGCAGAAAAAATTCATCGCCTACGATAACTTGCGTTGAGCTCAGTAGATATTTAGAATTTACCCCGAATAAGCGAAAAAATTAAAAATTGCAAATGCTCTACAAAAGCAACGCTCGGTGCGGACAAATAATTTCCCGTGTGTTTCCAAAGGCAACCTGAACCGATAGTTATGTGAAAAATATTGAATTCGATCGTAAGTTATTGCGTCCGTACGTTGTTGCACTATTGCATCGTTGCAATAAACTTACTGCTTTACAACAGTGAAGAACGTAAGAAACCAAAGCTTTTTAAAGCTAACCAAAAATATTTTTTACTGTAGTGGGTTCCGTTATAAACTTTTGAATCGTCATTGACTCATACAAAGTGACTGCCGTTTCGGAAACTGTTACCTATACCCTTCCTCGATTAATTGACATAGTCAATATTAAAATTAAAATTGTTACTATTAACAGGACAATAATTTTGCAATTAGAACCAGTAGTTTTTGAAATTATCGCGTTCAAATAAACAAACAAAAACTTCAGCTAATATTAGTAGAGATATAACACAAGTGCTTAAGTAACGAAATCTGATGCTGTCTAATATTTATTTCTTTAACTAGTGATTGACCATCACGTATTCTTACGAGTGGAAACTAGTTCTAACCCCAAAGGGGAATTGATTTCTAAACATACGTATATTAGTACTTAGTACACTTCCACTCCATCTATAGAACATCCATTTCAAATTTCAAATGTATTCATAACATAGGATTTCATACAAACTTAGAACCCCCATTTAACCCTTAAGTGTAGAGTAGATGTCAACACCTTAAAAGGAAGCTATCATCCTCAAGTTTGTTGGTGTTACAATGAGATGTATTTATTTATATAGGACAACCAACAAATCTTACACTAAAAAATAACATTACATACAAACTTGAAATAAAGTCTTAAGTGCAAATTCATTTACAGGCTGCCACGACTTGCAAATGAGAGGTAATTAATTTTGTTATAATATAAGTGTGTATGTAGGTATTACTGTGTTTAGAAAGCTAGGTAAAGATATCAATTAACGAACTAAATATAAAATAGGTTACAGTTACTGAGGAAACAAAGTTAATTACCTTTTAAAATAATCCAGTTTAATCCAGTATTTAGTTAATTAGTCTGTGAGTGGTATTAAACTTTAACCCTTGGTATGCCTGGTGGGCAAAAGTTACACGCTATGCCTGGTGGGTCTGTCAGACCCAGATTTCCAAATCGATTATCTGAAAAATGTGAAAAGTTTATTATTTAACGCACGAACAAGTATTATTTAACGCGCAAACGCCAATTGCCATTAGAAAAAGAGAAATAAATACTTACACAATTAAGTCACGCCGTATGCCTGGTGGGGTCCGTGGGACCCGCGCGCGCTTTACACACGTCCTTTTCACAGGAATAGATTTAAACTGCATTTCCAAACTGATCCTAAATCAAGTCATCCGTGAATAATATTCGACGTTATCACGAGCTATCGAATGCATACGTTGCATTGTTGCAACTAAGCTGCAGTTACAGCGCTAAAGTTTGCAGGAAAACAAAACTGTAATTCACTAGTATTCATAGATTGCAGAATGGACGGACAAAAGCACTTCAGATTAGGTATACACTTTGAACTTTACAGCGGTCTTATGTCGTCTGTATAAGGTCTAATATCGAGCTGCTAGTGTTTACCTAGATGTTCTGTTGACCGTATAAAACTTACTAAATGCAAAGTTTGTGAATCATTACTTACAAGCGTGCTACCTTGCAATAACAGCTGCTAAAGTTGACTGGGAGCGAATCCTCTTTGCATTTTTGTTTTCTTTTTTAATATTGCACTTCAAGATTGACATAACTGACCTGATGTTAAGTGGTAATGAGGTCCTAGCTTTGGACGACAAGTACAGCATAATAAAGCTGTTGCTGGACTTGTCGCCCTTACATTGAAGGCTTGACCCGTGCTACTAATTCAGCACCCCCCAGAAGCTCTGGAAACCTCACTCACTAGACTGGTTTTAAGATTAAAAAACAAATCAAAAATTCTGTCGTTGAACCGTTTACAAATTGGTCTGAAAATAGTCACGATTTGATCATTACATGGTGCATCCTTCCGTTCGTCTCATACAAAAATAAATATTTAGTATTTCTAACCAATTAGGTACTCTTTAAAGAAACAGACAAATTTAATGCCTTTTTCTGTTTCAAATTAATTGGAGATGAAATTTTTTTTTGTTTCATTAAAATATTTAAAAAGCTTCATTCAAAGTTTATTTATTATGCTGTACTTGTTACCCTTAAGTTAGGACCTCATTACCACTTAACATCAGATGGGATGAGGTAAATCTTGAAGTGCAATATAAAAAAAAAAGTTCGCACGTGCGGAGTGAAGCACTGTAAAATTCAAACCAATTAGTCACAATATTCAATATTATTTTATTCGTGAAAATTACACCAGTAATATTTATGAAACGTCCATATAATGCAAATGACGCTACCTCCGGTTCGGAACCTATAACTTACAGAGAAGATCCCGGCAAGAAACTCTGTCGTTCATATTACAAATATAGCTGAACTTATAACTAGTTTTGCACTAAGACATACAGTGTAGTAATTAGATAAAATAATGTAGCAAATTGTAAAAAATAATTAATTGATTTAAAGTGATAAGAAAAATTTAAAAATATAAATATATTTAAATTAAACAAACTGTAGGTCCTAATGCACATTGTGCTTAATAAGAATTTTGCCAACTTGCGAGTTGACAAATACGTAAAGAAATAGGTACCTCTTGCTGAGTTTGTATAAATAGAAGCACAATTAGTAAATATAATTAGTGAAATTTTCATGTGAAGGCGAACAGACTAGTTAGTGATCTCATAGTTGACTTACGATTTAACAAAACGATTAATTCGTCGAGTTTTTGATCGTAGTGACCGTTCATGAACTGATATCGATATAATCAAGAACTGTCCACTTCCATTTTCCGAAAAAAAAGCAAAACGAAGGCGCGTTATTTGAGCCGAAGAGAAAATAGAAGCTTCAATAATGGACGTTTCTACAGATGTATACAAAAGATAGTATGTTTACTTTGGGTGACAAAAAATGGCCACGAATGTATCGAGTTTATTTATTTTGAAGTGTTTTTGTTTGATATTCTTCGTCTGGCGTCTTTGGTAAACTTTTTAGGCAAACAATAATATAGAGACAATATGTTATTGTTCCATTTCATTGCTAATATACTTTTTCAAGTATATTTGCTTGGTATAATGGGAGCACAATATAACAATTGATTTTTTTTTAATTATATTTGGTACATATTATAACATGAAAAGATTTGTGTACCTCTATATTATGATTTTATTATTATACCTGGGCGTCTACTCTTGAAAACGAAATATGTCGGATCCGATGACGTTTAGTATTTTTCATTGCTCATTGTCGCAACTAACACACTTCGATTGCGAATAAAGCGTTATCAAAAAACAAAATATTATTTATACAAATCAAAAATCACGTTTTAATTCCCTAACTTTTGATCAATCTTCAAAAACGAAACCTTTCGTTTGTTCGTTTCGTTTTCAAGAGTAGACGCCATGTTACCGAATTATTGTCGAATGTACGTCATAATCAATAGATAAAAAAAAAATTAAAATTGGTTTTACCGATTTAATAATTCGATATCGTCGTAGAGGTCGTATAGGTAAACGGGTACGGGTACAATGTCGATGATTTTAATTCCGGGCAACCGTGTTATCGAAATCGATATTTTATTATTTATGACCGATTTTTTCTATTCGATAATATTACCTGGTTTCAAGGTATCGATGATATCGACGGTACTGTCCATTTATAGCCCGCAACTGCTTGAGAATGTAAATGCAGATTTTGAGAGTTTAATATAGGTAGTACCTATATATAATTCCTCCCATTAATTATAGAAAATATAACTCAATATTGAATATCTTGTTATTAATTTAAACGTTAAACACGTGCCTCGCTTTTTTGAAAATGTATAGGTTCTTCAATCAATCGAACGCAATATATACCAAACCTACTGATTTCAACGCTATTCTCTCTCGAAGAAAGATTTGGCACATATATGTTTTAATAGGTACTATTAAACTTTCTTACCTAGAATATTTTAGTAGATCTATATATACAGGGCGTTTGGCTTTCACTTACCCATACTAATTTTATAATTAGAATGTGACTCTGTCTATCTATCTGTCTGTTTATCTGTCCGGCTTTTGCGCCTAAACCACTAAACCAATTTTGATGAACTTTGGTATAGGTATACGTAGAACCTCTAAAGTAAACATAGGCTACTTTTTGTTTTATAAAATAAGGCGGGAGAGGGGAAAATGCCACCCGTCAAAGTTTAAATATTTTTTTTTATTTTATATAAAATTTGACACAAATATAGCTCGAGACTTGAATTAAATACGGAGAACTATTTCGGAAATGGCGGTACCATCAACTGTATGCGGTAATTAGAGGAGATAGGGGTAAAACTGACCATATACGTATCGGTATGGAAAAAACCTTTAGCCCAAGCGAACGAAGTCTTGGGTATAGCTAGTACTATGTAAATCATTAAAATGTGTCGCCTTTTTACAACAATAGTACATGTGTTGGGTTGGGTTGATAATAAAATACCTTTTCATCTTGAATCCCCTACATATAGACCAATAAAATAAAGTGAATATTTCCCTCACATTTCGGGCACGTATTCTTTTGAGTATAATCACACCAAAAGTAATAGTACAGTGGGAATAAAAGATCTATAAACCATACTATTGCGCTATAAAGTAGTGTGAATGGCGAACTGTTGTTGGAATTTGAGCCTTATCACGTGTGCTGTAGGAGTGAAAGGCTCATTAGATTGGGGCTTGTCGTTAGAGTCTGCTTACATGTCAGTGATAAAAACGAGGTCTAATACTGCAACGTCACAGAGTAATATCTTTTTGCGTGTGGTACAAACAATAAGCGGAGGCGATTTATTAGCCAAAAATATCTCATATTTTTTAAATTCTCATAATTTTTATAATTAAAAAAAATGTTATAATATAACCTTCTACCAGTTAATACGAAATACCTGACTCATTTATAATAATATTGGGATACAGTAGCAATACAACAGTAAACTTTTAAGAATTATTAAAATACTAGCGGTCCCGGCGAACTTCGTTTCACCTTAGAGGATTTTCCCGCTTTTCTGTTGAATTTTTCCTGAATTTTCTTTGCTATAAACCTCACGGAGTCTAAGACCTTTCCAACGAATGCAAAACCGTGGAAATCGGTTCGTGCGTTCTGGAGTTATAGCGTCAGGAAGGAAAACCCGACTTATTTTTATATAGTAGATTACGGATAAAATAATACCATAATTTATGTCGATAGTTTTTTATTTCTAAGCAACTAAAATATCGATATCGATATTTTGTTATTTTTGACCAATTTCTTTTATTGGATAATATTGCTTTCAAGCTAACGATAATATTGACGGTTCTGTCTATTAATAAACCTGTATTTCCGGACAAAATTGGCTTTGAGTTTCATCGTGATTATTATTTTAAAACATTTAATTTGTATGTATTAACAAAAAAAAATACATAGTCAATGTCAAATCCTTTATTGCATTTCATGGATGTGATACAGAAGTGGAATTGTATAAATTACAGTATATCATGTTACCAATTCAGCAATATAAAAATTATACAAACATAAACCTGGTACCAAGATAAGTTACTTCTTTGCAGTTGTAAGTAGATAATAATATGTACGTTATAAGCAGAATGTAAACATATATATTTATTCAAACGAAATATACCCTACTAATATTATAAATGCGAAAGTAACTCTGTCTGTCTGTCTATCTGTTACGCTTTCCTGCTTAAACCTCTCAACCGATTTTGATGAAATTTGGTATAGGCATACGTTGAATCTCAAGAACGGACATAGGCTACTTTTTATTAGAAAATAAGGGAGGGATGGGGGTAATACCACCTTTGAAAGTTTATATGGAAAAATTTTTATTTTTGAAGTTAGAGATAATTTGGCACAAATATAGCTCGAAACTTGGATTAAAATATAGACTACTTTTTGTTTCGAATATTAGGGGAGAAAGGGGTTAAACTTACCATGAAAGGATGTAGTCCACGCGAACGAAGTCGCGGGCACAGCTAGTACTCCTATAAAGAACAAACCCAAATGTTAGAGAACGAATAAAAAGGGATCAAAACCTATCCATAACTCTCGGTTACACAGAAAACAATGCTTATTTGTTAATTGTACCGTTGGGTCTGTTGAATATTGTTCAAAAATAGTTATTTTTTTTATATCGAACACGGCAAATACTTACCTATAACAAACATAATTATTTTATAGTTCCAATATTCAATAAAAACTAAATAAGACATTCAGTGTCATTTGAAGAAACCCAACCGCTATTTCTTATAACTCAACTTGTTCCAGACAGCCTTTTTATTTTTTCAGAGCTTTCCGGTCCTCATTCCCTTCATAAATATGTCAGGGCCCGTGAGCCGACACTAGGAATGCAACGTGTACCAAATTTTCCGCTTTTGTACCATGGACTTTGTGATGGTACAATTTAAGTGTAAATCCATTTTTACCTCAGACATATTTTTTACCTATTGCTTAAAATGATATTTTTTATGTATTGTAAATATATTATTAGATGTAATAAGAGAATTTAATATAAAATAAGGTATATTTTTTATGATACCAAAAACCGATTGGATCTTACCTCATAAATATTACAACCAGATCTGAAAACATGAATTTTGTTTAAAATAATATATTTAGCTAAAAGTACCTATGTAAAGATTTTAATTAATTTTGGGTGGATTATGAAAGAAAACATAACAAACGCAAAACTACCTAAGTCTTCAGTCTAAGTCTAAGTTCCATATCAGATTATTTTCTAGCATTACCAAAAATGTTTACCTCGAAGACATGCTGGATTATACTCGATGATGTTACGTCGGTTATAATAGGTACGGACGATCACACATCAAAGTAAATACTTGCAATTTGATATTAGTTCTTATGCCCAAGACATAAAGGGGATACAAAGTCCGAAGTGTGTATTCTGACGTACTTTTGACTGTACAATATTTCAATAAGCAAGGTATGAACTCACGAACTATAATATAACTAATTCTATTTTTAGCTACTAAAAACTTTTTTCAACTTTTCGGCGATATCCCGTACCAGTATGATACATGTACCTGTTTTTGTAATCCGTACGCAAACCCCTTGGCTCCCTGATCGCATCACTAGTTGGAACAGACGGTTGTGACAAAGTACTGGAGTGCTTGAAGAAGGGCGCGCCTTATTATCTTAGAAAAAAGGTCTCCTATTTCCGGGGATAATTTTAGGTAATCTCGTTGGAGGGCTTAAATGACCCTTGGGGCAAATCGAGTAGGGCTGCCAAGATCGGGAAGATTTGATGGGACATGGAAATCGGTGGAAGCATTGGATTGACACCCGGGGTGACTTTCTATTGAGCACCACCTTTTTTTAGGGCAGGCCTACCCATTCAAACACCGGGGGTGGGCATAGACCTCATCACGTTGAGTGGTGGTGTTGTCTGTGTGATACCCGATCCAACGGGATTCACACATTCTGTTGTCACCTCCTGGGTCCTTAGCATCCTGGGCAGACCGCTCCACCACCTCCCCTACGCCTCCATTGTTAAATTTGGGATCAATCAAAACAAATTTTGTCATATAAGTACGTCTTGCTGATGAGGGATGGAGCGTGTCTTATCTCCGGTAAGTGCACTCTGCTGATTATGTTAAGAACTACATACACACCGCAAGTGGAGAGCAGTGGATGCGGCGTAAAGCACTAATGAAAAATCTGTAATTTTTTTTGTCAGTGTTAAGTATTATACATTCAAAACGATTTTTAAATTTTACAGACTTCATAGATCCTCATAAATATAAAAAAAAAACATTTAAAAAATTTCCGTTTGCAGTAAAATCTGATTTAACATGACCCTAAACATGAGATCGGCAGCAATAGACGTTTGGCTTGTATCTATTTAATTAAGTTGCTTTGTGGAGTTGTTTAAAGCTGAATCGTTGCTAGATTCATTTCATTTAATTAGGAAATAACTTTATTTGGGTTTTAAGATTTTTCGTGACTCGTTTTTTATACGTTTGTCACTAAATTCAGTTGTCAAAAGGCAACACCAAAACTTTTAAAATATACCTAAAAGATTTGAATGAAATTTAGTACAAGATGGATAAGATACTTTATTAACATATAGGACATTTTTTATCTCGGAATAATGCGGACGAAATCACGGCAACAGCTGCTAGTCAATATTTATTAGCAACACGTTCAAAACATTATTTGCTCCAAATCCAACTAAGCATCGATCTTCGCCGATATGCTCAATTACTCTCATCCCATTACACGAGAAGCCTGGAGAGTTTATCGATATTTTCGTTGGAGTAATCCAACCGAGTGGGTAATTCTACGCCACTACTCGATCGGTGGCATTTGACGCCAGAACCGGGCAATACACCTATCCATCTGTGAGTTACTCGGTTTACTATCGATTCTCGAATTGGAATCGCTTTTAGAGTGATTTGTTCCAAAGCGTTGAAGTTAAAAAACAGCCAAGTTCGAGTTGGAGTGGTGCAGAAAGAGTTTCGTTTCATTCTACTAGTTATTATCAGGCGTAGCATGCGCCACTCGAATTTTACCGCGCTCATAACAAACGTCAAAATATAATGATATCAGTGCGTCAGCTGCTGATTGGCTTAAAATACGAATGCGGTGTGCTATTAGCCAATCAACATTATCGAAACGTTTATAGTCTCATGCGATAAATGTGACGTATTGCGCATGCTAGGCCTATATAAATGTGAAAGTTTGTGAGTATCTATAGATGTATGTATGTATGTTTCTTAAAAGCTATTTAATGGATTTAGATGAAATAAGTTAGAACTGTGAGAACATTAAGAATAATTGTATACCAAAATAACTTGCAAAAAATCATAATTCATGTTAGTTGCATGGGAACCCTTATAAACATTGTCGTTTTATTCTGGGAAAATTGAAACTACTCGTATCTTGCAATCAGGCAAAACTAACTACTAACTTATCCACTCAGTTTTTTTCGGTGGATGTAGGTTTAGAGCAGGCAGTAGAATCACTTAACATTATATTCAATGACGATTTAAAAGTGTTACATGTAAATTACTCAAATCTTTATTTAATAAATATATAACTTTGTCTTTGACTTGGCTCATACGTTGGAGCACGTGAAATCTCACAAGTAAGACCTGTATTCTGCAATGGGAAATGCTGATGCGATATTTAAAAGTTTAAATTATCCTGGCAAAAAATCTCTATGAAAATGCAACAAACAGTAGGGTGTCTTCTATTAGAAGGCTGTAAATTAAGGCAGGTGCCAATCTGCACAGCCTTTGATTAAATCCACTTCCAGCCAGGTGATTTGTAGGTGTGTACACGGCTTATATTTCAGCACACAGTACCGTATCTCAAACTTAGAAAAAAAGTTGTAGAGGCGATATCGAAATGTTTAACGGACGATGCCAAAGTTTTTTAATAGACTTAATCTCGCGTTTCAAGACAACGCGATGATTCCGCCAATGTCAAGTGTTTAGTGAGACACGTTATTTTACGTTTAATGCTCAGTGGTGAGAGTGAGAGCTCATTCATTTCTGAGATGAGATCTTCATTCTCTCACGAAACCTAAAACAGACAAGTACAACACAATATGCACGCCATAGATTTGGCACGAGCTAGTGTTTCCGGATTATCGATTATCGATTAATCGATTGTGTCCACCCAAAACAATCTTAAACTCGATAGAATTGTCGATAGTATCTTAAATATCGATTAGATCTTTCCTATCGGTATCTTTTATAAACCAATATAATTGATTATTCACAGTTGTTCGATTTTAATTATTACGATTGACAATACTATTATTTGATCGATAGCGGAATTAATTGATTTGCCTGCAGTTTTTGTAAATATAATCATCTTTCAATCATGTTTTCTTACACATCTTGAGTAGCAGGGAACACAACATTAACAATTTGATGATTGGATTTTTTTTAAATACAATTAACCGTACTATATTTTAAGGATATGTACACGGTAAATTTACCAAAACATTTTTTTACAATTTTTGTCTGTCTGTTTGTTTATTTCGGCTAATATCGGAAATGTCTCCGATTTTGATGGGACTTTCTCTCTTAAATAGCTTTTGTAATAAGGTGTAATTTCGCTATTTTTACTAAAAAAAATTAAGTCTAAAATAAGAAAAACAAACCTATTTTGCTCGAACGGAGTCATAAATATAAACCACTAGCTGTGCCCGCGACTTCGTTCGCGTGGGCTACATCCTTTCATGATCGGTTTTACCCCTTTCTCCCCTAATATTCGAAACACCACTAGCTGTGCCCGCGACTTCGTTCGCGTGGGCTACATCCTTTCATGATTGGTTTTACCCCTTTCTCCCCTAATATTCGAAACAAAAAGTAGTCTATATTTTAATCCAAGTTTCGAGCTATTTTTGTGCCAAATTTCATATCTCTAACTTCAAAAATAAACATTTTTCCATATAAACTTTCAAAGGTGGTAATAACCCCCTCCCCCCCCTTATTTTCTAATAAAAAGTAGCCTATGTCCGTTCTTGAGGTTCAACGTATACCTATACTAAATTTCATCAAAATCGGTTGAGAGGTTTAAGCAGGAAAGCGTAACAGACAGACAGACAGACAGACAGACAGACAGACAGACAGACAGACAGACAGACAGACAGACAGACAGACAGACAGACAGACAGACAGACAGACAGACAGACAGACAGACAGACAGACAGACAGACAGACAGACAGACAGACAGACAGACAGACAGACAGACAGACAGACAGACAGACAGACAGACAGACAGACAGACAGAAAGACAGACAGACAGACAGACAGATAGAGTTACTTTCGCATTTATAATATTAGTAGGGAGTAGGGATTACAACGAATCGAGCTTGCTTCTTTTCCAAATCTAAAGTACTCGCGTGAAACCAGAGGCTACACTTTGAGAATCCTTGCACAGAAAACGTATGGGGACCAAATTCTTTAGAAAGAAATGGCAAGATCGGTGTGAAAGATTAGCTTCAGGTTCGGAATTGAATCCGTTTCTTTGTTGCGCGTAAATCTTGCGGGCTTAGCATAATGCTGTTAGGTGTTGTACAATTTCAGGAACATTTTGTACTGCATAAAACCGGTGGGACTTGAAAATATACAAGAAAAGATATAGTCAGCACTCATATAATATATTTATTCATATAAATAACATAAGTAAAACTTATGAATAGTATCTTTATTAATCAAAAATGCTAATTTAAGAGAGGTATGGCATAGGGATTTATCGCTCGAGCAGCGGTGAAATACCTCCACCTTACAGAAGACCGCAGCGGCATAACAAACACTTCAGTGTTGTTGTGTTCCTGCGTGGGAGTAAGATTTTCAGAGCTCCTGGGACCTCATACTATCTGATGTTAAGTGGTAATGAGGTCCTAGCTTAAGGGCAACAAGTACAGCATAATAAAGCTGTTACTGGACTTGTCGCCCTCACCTTGGAGGCTTGACCCCTCCTACTAATGTAGCACCAAAGAGCTCTGGAAACCTTACTCACACGCAGGAACACAACAACACCGAAGTCATTGTTATTTGGCTGCAGTCTTCTGTAAGGTCTACTCCAGCTCAAGCAATAAATCGATGAGCCTTACCTCTCCATAGCAACATTAGTGTCGGGAACGTGAAAAATAATTTGTAGTTGTCTAAATAACACGCTGGTTTGCAGTAAACAACACCACGGAATGTTACTAAATCTTATCTTTTTTTAATTTTGGTTACTTATCAACCTTTTAAAGCCAAAGCTTTAACCTTGCAAATAACTTAATCCCAGCAACACCTTACGCAAGATGTTTTTAAAGCAAAGCCCACTTAGAACTAACTTAACCTACTGGCGTCATTAGTCTTGCTGACGTCGGTCTAATTAAGACCAGTGGTAGACGCTCATTTGCACAGTCAATTAGGCGTTTAGCATGACTAAGAAAAATAATCTACAGTACTGTAATAATAAAGTCTGAAGTTTAACAATACATTTCTGCGAATTAAACACTTTTGAATGCTACGAGTATGACCTCGTAGTCCCGGTTTCGAACATAGTGTAGTGTCCCGGCTGCCTAGATATCGACTTATTACGTCACACTGTTTACTTTTTTGCGATTATGTATCGATTATTAATCGATTGTACAAATGGAGCCCCAGTTGGTAATCTAAAATCGATAGAACTATCGATTGTATCAATAATATCGATTTTTCGTTTATCAATTTTTATTTTTATACAATATAAACGATGTTAATTGAATATAACTTTTTAGTTTGATAATTATATTGATAATAAATACTGACGATTATTTCGTCTTAATTGAATAATTTGCAAATATTGGTAGCTTTAATCGTCTATTAACTAACTAGAAAAATATTACAATTCAAACATGTGTAGGAATAAAATCATCCATTCTCAGCAAGTAGGATAAGGTCGTTTGTAAATCAATATGAACTGAATCTTATCAAGAAGTCGTATTCTTAAGAGAATTCAATTTAAAACCAATCACATACAACCTTCAGGAAAGAGAGCGATAATGTGGAGCTAAGTAAATACCGTTTTCTACGTATACATACAATACAATGGTGGGGATTCTTTTGACACAAACATAACATTAAATTTTCATTTCATAACATTAAATAATTAAATTTTCGTGCAATTTGTAATCAAATGATTTATGCCTAGCTGCAATATACTACGATTTATTAGGGGAAAAGGGGGTAATAGGAGTCACTTAAGCAAGATATGGAATAAAACACACAATTTTTACTTTATCTTTATTTTAATTAACGTTTCAAGTATTTTAATTATTACACTTTCAATCTCAGACAGTTTCATTACCTTTGGAATCATATATTAATTAATAATAAACTTTAAAAAAAAAACGTCTTTGACCACCATTGTCCATATCTGAGGGCAATCATAGTCACTATGAAGACAATGAGAGTCAGCCTACCCTAACAAATGTCACATACGTAACCTTTTGGCGAGTCCCATCATGTGCACCTAGCGTGTGCCCATAAGCCACAAACAGTGCATCTGTACCATAATTCGTTGTTGCGACCAAACTCATCGCATACTAAACATTTATTCAAATCGTCGTCTTCATCATCGTCACATATCTGATTAAGACTAATATCGGATTCTGAAGAACTGTTTAGATTTTGAAGTACGCACCTTTTGGCCTTATTCGCAGTGTCTTTCTTAGGTTTCTGTTTCTTGCTAGCATTCGGCATAAGGTTTTTTCCTTTTGCTGCTCTAGATGTTTTCTTATTTTCTTTTTCAACAAGGCTATCTTTGACAGCTGTTGATGTCATAATTTTTGCATGTTGCTTCATCCGTCCTGTTCTTATGGGCTTTTCAGGAATCATTTTGATAGGTAATGAAAGCAGATCTAGGGCTCACGTTGCTGACGATGTCGATGGTATTGCATCAACTGCTGTGAATGATGTTGATGGCATATGAAGTATTTCTGCAGACGACGAGATGGTGTTAAATTTGTTGTAACCGATGATTTACACGGCATTGGATCTATTATTGCAGATGATGTAGGTGGAATCGAAGTTGTTGGAGCAGATGTAGATAAAATGACGATTGAGGTATCTTGAACAATTACTTCAGGTTGGGTTAATAGAAGATACGTTTTTTATCCGGTCTGCAAAAGCCTTTTCTTCTTCTGCTGTGAATACAGGAAGTCGTCCAAGACGTGGTTCTGATGAATCGTCCTTCTTTAACCGCTTTTGGAGGCTTGAAAAAGGTATATTCATTAGCAGCATTTCCCACGCTGTACCCTTCCCTCATAAGAGCCTTAGCTTTTGATAGTGTTTCAGATGACCAGTGAGCCTTATTGGACCTGACACGTATTTTTGGCATTTCTGAAATAGAAATGAATGAGAATTACGTAATTATAAGTATTTTTCAATGATTGCGTGCAAATTGGAGTCGACTCTCATTGCCCGCACTGCAGTGACTCTTATTACCCGATCGTACTAAAAGTGTAAAAAAAATAAATGAAATTTTAATTTGCTATTGAAATGCCAGAAATATTTTTTAAATCAATAATATAACCTTAAAGACACACAATAATCTACTCTAAGTATTTAAAATTTATGTATTGATGTACTCACCACTTATTTTCTGCACACGTAAAATTACATGAAATGAGCGCGAAACTGCGCAACGGCCTTCCTGTGCAAACGATGGACGCGCACTGGACGGGCGATCGGGGGGCCGCGAGTTGTGACGTAACGAGTCTTTATGGACAATATTCGTTTGTTTAGCTAGAACGCTGACCACCATGCATTGTCATCTGACTCTCATTGCCCCTTTTTCCCCTATGTGTCGAAAATGACAATCCTCGGAGAAAAACCTCCAACCGACTACGAGTCATTCAAAGTCAAAGTCAATATTTTTTATTCTCATAGATTACATTAGTAATACTTATGAATAGTCTCTATATAAAGCAAATGAAGCTACCTCCGGTTCGGAACCTATAACTAAAGAGAAGATACCGGCAAGAAACTCAGTAGTTTTTTTTTACAAATGGAAGCTAAACTTATTACTAATTTTGCACTAAGACACACAGTTAGTTTGTCAATTGGCTACTTGACAGTGTTAACAATAAAATATGAAAAAAGTTAGATATGTTAGCTTATTAGTTAAGTAATCATTTTACATTTTTAATTTTTAATTAAAAGCATAGTTAGTATTTTATTTTTGCAAAATAAATTTTAGTTTTTTTATCTGTGGAACAAAAGAACCGAAACGGAAACCACCATTGCAAATCGGAAATGACAGCTGTCGGCGACAATTATTTATTTTAATGTGGCGAAACAATGATTATTTTACCGATAAAATTGAATTATTGTGTCTCTAATCGTATAAAGAATTTATTGAAACATTTTCCGTTTATCTTAATTAGGTCGTTCCTATGCGTATCGGTTCGTTGTCTAGGACGTTGACGTCATAATTGCAATAATAACGCGACTAGGCGTTTTCGCGCGCTTTTTAAATGTGTTACACAAAATCTTACTTTTCTCTGGTTATTTAGATTTTTTCCAGATAAATCGAATTGCTTGGGATATAAAATGAACGGGCGCATATTTTACAATACTTTTTCAAAAACTGTCAAGTAGCCAATTGTAAAATAAAAATTTAAAATCAATTATTAAAAAAAAAAATGAAACAAAGGTATTTGTAAATTAAATTAACTGTATGACTTACATGCGTTATCGAGGCCCAATTCTGACATTGATTGAGAAAATGCGTTAAATATATATTTGTAAAATAATATAAAACACGTAGGTACAGGCGAGCACACTAGTCACTGATCCACACGTTCCTGTCATTCAAATACTCTTCTACTTTGTAGTAGCCTTTTTAAAAAGACAACGTTTGACAAATGTCTTAAATTTGTACAAAGGTAACTCGACAATAACTTGAGGATAACGTTTTTTCAAACATTGGAACCCGGCCTACCTGCGCAAGAATATAATATTAATATCTTAAAGCTGAAGAGTTTGATTATTTGTTTTTGTTGAAAAAAATATATTTGTGTTGTATAGATAGTTCATTTACAGAGGATTGATTTATGCTATTTAACGTCACACTGAGACTAAAAGGAACGAAGAATCCGTAGCAAAAACGGGGATAGTACGCGTGCAAAGCCACGGCGGGTCGCTAGTGTCTGATAATATGCATTCAAATTCGAAAGCTAAACTTTGTTCTTTAAATGATTCCCAACGTTCTTAATCGCATATTGTCTAAATATACAGATTTTATAAAACAAAATCTTTGAATTTTACCCACCACTAACGTAACAAGCACTTCCCTCGTAACTTGGCGTCCTGATATCTAAGGATTTTTTATAAATTTGCCAAAATTAAAATATGTAATACATGTCACATATTTTTTAAAAACTTTTTAACGAACTTAAAATATGTGGTATTTTAACCAAGACCGTTTCCCTGTTGACAAGAAACCGACACGTTATTTCCAGTTTTTTTCTCATATTTTTACGTCCAATAAAAATTATTTTCCGAAACTTTCATTGCGAATGTTATCCTACATTACAATACACATAAGCTAGAGTAAACATACAAATAAGTTTGCTGAAACCTCTTAGATTGAGAGGTCTTGATGTTGGTGCGCATCATATTATGTTAAAGATGTAAATGACATATCATTTTAAAGACAAGAGAAGGATTTTTTGACAGACGATTTAGTACATTAATCACAAATAAATCTGTACAAAGAGGTTGTCGCCGACATTATAAACCCTACTTAAAGGCCCTGTATTAAAACCTTCTTACAAGGTGGCCTTTAAGTAGGGTTTAAACTATTTTCAAATTTGGAAGATGACTTTTGTTCGCGAGCGTGTTTTTCCTGTATTTTTTAATGTGTTATGAAAATAGATGTGAATAAGTGTGTTTTGAGTCCGTGGTTTTATTTCACAAATATTCCTAATTAATTTTAACAGAGGTATTACAAAAAAGAGGCTTTGCTGGTTGCCAACAATATATAATGCCTAGAAAAGCTCGAAAGCCAGGCTTTTTTTCTAACTGGCTGTTGATGGCTACTGAGGCTACAGTTTTCACCATCACCGAGCTTCTCGAAGAGAGGATAAGCTCACCCCTACATTTTAAACAACTGCCAGAGGGCATCCCATAGTGGAACCTTGGCTCGGGCTGTTTTTGAGACCGGTAACTAATGTTATTTGGGCTAAATAAGCTATCTGACTGTTGTGTGTATCGTAAATAATAATGACTCAGTCAGCTCGTGACCACAGTTAGTGCAACCTAGCCCAAACGTCAGTAAGTAGTACGTATTAACTACTAAATAAAAATGATGTCTTGTTTTGACCTGTTAAATGTTTAAAATGGAACGCAAAAGTCTTAAAATGTATAATAATGAATGACAAAATGTAGACAGTACAGGCTTTATCACTATCAATTATTTTATTTCATATATCATTATACACGCATTACGTCTTAGATTCTTTTTAAAACGGGCAACTTGCTATGTCTTTGGCAGTGTGGCGCCAAGAAAATATCGTAAACATTAACGGCTACTGCGATAGACCACTTATGTTACACTCTCAGTCAAATCGCAACTAGTGCGCACCAACTTCTTTGCCTCTTGTTCCATCCCCAGAGAGGTGTTAGATAATTTGATTGGGTCTTGTTTGTCGCACTCTGTTTGTTGAGAAACGTACGAAGGAATAAGGTGAACCAATAAATGGAGGATAAATTATAGCGAACAAAAAGGACTATCTTTTAGGGTTCAGTAGAACTAAGTCTGTTGAGTCCATTACAATTTGTTAGAGCTGTTTATCTAATATTGCGGGGGGTTCACCTTGCCACCCAAACTCTAGATATTGTCTAATACAGTCGAATCAAGACGAATATCATAAGGGGCCGCAGATTGCAGAAATAGTTGTGGAGAAAAAGGAGGGCCTTGGCGTATCATTGCCGGCTTCACTGTCCTCTGTGACCCAACAGTGGCCCCTTACCAGGGCACTAAAGCGTATTTGTGGGGCTGACAAGTTATTAAATTAACCGGTATTGCCTTGGGATCTCCCTGGCCTCCGCAACTGGTGAGTCCCGGGCTATCACTAGTTCTTTACTGAGATCACGAAGCCTGCATCAACCCTGAGTGTCTGGCCTCTACAGCATTACCATTAATGCAATACCAGGTCTCCCAAGGGGTTTTAGCGGGTAGGCCTGCCCTGTAGTCGCGTCCCGCTTACGCCGTCACCTCCCTCGGGTGACCGTACGGTTTGCCAAGCATTTCCCCCTGACAAAAAAAGGGTGTGTAGCATTAGTTGGTATGATACTATAAGGACGGGGTATGTTGGAAATGAAACCAGCACGAGTTCTGTCAATGCACTGATATATTGAAAGAGTAAAATAGTTTATATAGTGGCAAATACACACATTGATATTAGTATTAACTATATCTCACACATCTCACCTCCCAGGGCGAGTAAAAAAAAAATTGAATATAAGATATATACTGGATGACTTTTTTTACCGTCAGGAAAAAAGAACTCTGTATTTTGTACCTAAAACAAGTTCTATACGTGAGTGTATTTATAAAATACAATTAATTTTATAAACTTTGGAATTTCCAAAAAGAATCATAAATTTGGAATACATTAGTGCATGCGTATTATTGTTAGGTAGGTCGTGTAGTAAAACGGTAGCGGCGGCGGCGCGGCGCGGGAGGTGCAGCCCGCCCGCGTGTTCCTGAATGAATTGAAAAGAATACCTACCCAGCAAGACAAAAATTCGCGAAAGTTTTTGTCTTATTCATTGAACAAATTTTAAGTAAATTTCAATCTTCCCTTCATACTTTTACGGGCTTAGGACCGTCGAAGATGCAGTAGCAACCTACATTTTGATAAGTTAAAAGAAATTGCTAGTACTTGTGACTTATTAACTTATTTTTACAACAGGCTAACTAGTAATAAGTAAGTACTACGGTGTAGTTGGTAAGTGCCACTACGACATCTGGGGCGTACTTAAAAGATTGGAATCAACTTATTTACAAATTACTGATTGTATTTACATTATTAATTAATACGTACCTTTTAGCGATATTTTAACAACTGTTCAAAATGTTCGCCGTTTCTTTCCAAACACAAACTAGCACGTCGTTGTAAATTGTTTGTTAAACTGCGAAGAGTGTCTATCACTTTTTATAATTTCGAAAGCGTCTACTATGCGCTGTTTTAAGTCACTAACACTTTGAGCTTCCTCGGTATACACTAGCCGTTTCAACTCGGCTTACAAATAAAAATCTACCGGCGTTAAGTCCGGTGAACGCGCCGGCCAGTTCACAGGCCCTCCACGACCTATCCATCTATCAGGGAAAACAGCATCCAAATACTGGCGGACAGATCGTTCGTAATGGGCGGGACAACCGTCGTGTTGAAAGTAGAGGCCTCGTAAATAAGTCAGGGGAACGTCATCAAACAGAGTTTCAATGAATCATGTGTAGGTATGTAGCACCCGTCAATCGTCCTTCAATCCAAATCGGCCCAATAATGCGATCGTGGATTATCGCCGCCCACACATTGACGCTGAACATTATAAATGCCCACACGGGTAAAAATGGATTCGTCACTCCATAGGATATTCGCCTGCGCGTGCTCCTGTAGCCAGCGACAAAACTCCATGCGTGGTCCGGGATCCGGGGCGTGTAATGCCTGTACTTTCACTAGACCGAATGTAACACCTAACCATTGCTAGGTATTCCACATTTGAATATTCGTAAGCCATATCGCACGTTTACGTAATTACGGCGAGCAAACAATGCTTCCGCCTTCCGCTTCCGATACGGTCACGCCGGGTAACGCGCAAGGGCAGACTAATTGAATTGTTGTATGTGTAGGGGTCAGAAGGTTGCGAGTAATGTTGCGTGTTCAGATTTGGATGTTGGAATGTCTTTAATTTTGAAACTTACGACTATATATACAAATTGTAAAAATAAATAAACACACATTCTTATTGGCTAATTACAGAAGACAAATCAAAAGGCTTACATTTACACAAATTGGAACAAAGGAGAAAATATTTACAGAAAGCTAAAACTACGTTATTGGATATAATTATTTACAATAATATGTACGAATCACAGGGCCTACATTTTAGCCAGTCAGGTGGCGTCTGTGACGTCAGGCGTTACCGGGCAGAGAGCCACGGAATTAGAGCGAGGTGGTATGCTCGGACCTCTCGATGCGAGGTAATAAATATAACCGGCGCGAAACTCGCGCGCTCCGCAGTCTAACTACTTGTATGCACCGAGAGGGTCGAGATGCACTCTCCCATATCACTCCCCCTCAAGCGAAGCGTACGTTCTTCTTGACGGCTCGACCGGTTCTTGTAATGTATGGGAGACCGTCGCTCGTCGATGAAGAGGCGGGAGTCGGCGCGCTGCTATTGGTCGCGCGCGTACAATCTCTGCTTCTCGCCGTGACGTCAGCTGCAGGTGTTGCTACTGCGTCTTGCGTTTGTTCGTTGCACATGTAGGCGGGCTTCAACCTGTCGAGCGATATGACAGCTGATCGACTCGGTAATTGTATTTTGAAGTGCTTGTCCTGGCGTTGAAGTACTTCGTAGGGCCCGTCGTATGGTGGAGTGAGCGGTGCTCGCACGGTGTCGTTTCGCACGAAGACGTGTGTACATGTTGCGAGATCTTTGTACACAAACGTTTGTCGGCACGTCTGTGTGCGTTTTTCGGGTGCAAGGGACGACATTGTCTGCGTGAGTTGACGCACGTAGTCTGCATCTTCAATGTTCGACTGAGTAGGTACGAAAAAATCAGATGGTATACGTAGAGTAGCTCCGTAAGTCATCAACGCGGGACTGAGGTTGTTGTCGTCTCGTATTGCGCTGCGTAGTCCCAGAAGTACTGTGGGCAGCTCATCAGTCCATGTAGTGGTTGCGCCTCGTGCCATGAGCGCTGCTTTCATGGTTCTATGCCATCTCTCTATCTTCCCATTGGCTTGTGGATGAAAAGCGGTAGTTCGGATTCTAGTAATACCGAATTTCTTCATGAGAGTGTTAAACAGCTGCGACTCGAACTGACGTCCTTGATCGGTCGATATGCGTAGCGGACAACCGAAGCGTGCTATCCAATTTTCGTACAGTGCTTTAGCGACGATTTCAGCGGTGATTTCTCGTACTGGGATCGCTTCGGGCCAACTTGTACACCTATCGATGATAGTAATGCAGTATCGATAGTCGTTTGATAGTCGTAGTGGGCCGACTATGTCGATATGGATGTGTTCGAAGCGTTGCGACGGCGGGAACGATGATAACGGTGTAACGACGTGACGACTGACTTTAGCACGTTGACAGTTGATGCAGGCTCTTGTCCAAGTAGTGACTTCTCTGTTCATCGAAGGCCAGAAAAATTTCGAAGTCATCTGCCTCCGCGTTGTTCTAACGCCTGGGTGGCACAGATCGTGTTGCGCTTTGAAGGCTGCATAGCGATATGCCGCAGGCAAGTAGGGACGAGGCGTTGATAACGTGACCTCGCACGTGATTGGTCGGCTGAGTCCAGGCAGCGTTATAGCGCTAAACTTCAAATTGTCTTGTGTTTTCAATGTCTTGAGTTCTTCGTCGTTAGTTTGATCTATGGCCAGCTGATTGTAGTCGATCGTAGTCGGGCAATGTATCTCCTCGATACGAGATAAGGCGTCAGCAACTGTATTTTCTTCTCCTTGTATGTACTTGATACTTGTGCAAAATTGACTAATGAAGTGTAGTTGTCGCTCTCGTCGTGGTGTGTCGCTGCTACTTGCTGATCGTGATAATGCGTGGACGAGCGGTTTGTGGTCGGTGTATATTGTGACGTCACATCCCTCTATTAGTCGGCGAAAGTGTTTGACAGCCGAATACATCGCTAGTAATTCGCGATCGTATACGCTGTATCGTCGTTGCGTTGTACTCATTGTTTTGGAGAAAAATGCCAGTGGTTTCCAAACTTCATCGATCTTTTGTTGTAGTACAGCGCCGAGACTGGTATCGGAGACGTCGCTCATGATGACGAGTTCGTTGCCGCTGGATGGATAGGCCAGTGTGGTAGCTTCTGAAATGCTTTGGCGGCATTTTTCAAAAGCGGTTTCAGCTTCGGGCGTCCAATTGATCGGTGTCTTGTCATTTTTCTTCTTATTATGTAGGTACTTATTGAGTTCGCTTTGCAAATCGGCTTGATGAGGCAGGCAGTCTCGGTAGAAATTGAGCATGCCTAGGAAGCGTCTTAGTTCTATGATGGTGTTCGGTTTCGGGTACGAAGATATTGCTTGAGTACGTTCTTCAGTCGGTCTGATGCCTTCAGCTGATACTTCGTAGCCCAGGAAGTTGATTTTTGATTTCCCAAACTCGCATTTGTCGATGTTGACGGTCACGCCATATTGTGTCAGGCGCTTGAGAACTTGGTGCAGAGTTTGCTTCATTTCTTGTTCGTCATCAGCATACAGAAGAATATCATCAACGTAACAAAATACTCCTTCTAGGCCATGTAAGACTTGGTGCATGAAACGTTGAAATGTTTGACTTGCATTTCTGAGTCCGAATGTCATGCAGTTGAATTCAAACAGACCAAACGGTGTTATTATTGCTGTTTTCTTTGCATCTTCGCTGTTGATGGGTATCCAGAAGTAAGCCATTTTGAGATCGAGTTTTGAGAACAGCTTCTTGTTACGTAACTGATACGTGAAGTCTTGGATGCGTGGTATCGGGTACCGGTCTGGCTGCGTGACTGCGTTAAGTCGTCTGTAGTCACCGCAAACTCGTAGTCCCCCATCTTTCTTCTTTACCACGTGAAGTGGACTTGCCCAGGCGCTCATGGACGGCTTGCATATGCCCATCTTTACCATGCGGTCGAACTCTTCTTTGGCTGCTTTGTACTTGTCCGGCGGAAGAGGGCGCGCGCGTGCGTAGAGCGGTGGGCCTGTTGTTTCGATGTGATGGACGACGTCGTGTTTGGGTGGATTTTGCAAGTTCATTGGTCTTAAGACTTCTGGATATTGTGCCAGTATGCCATGGTAGTCTTGTTCAGGGCAGATGATACAGATTGTTTCGGCTGGTGTGTTGATTTCTAAGGCGTTAACTGACAATTCGGTGATTTTGTCGACTAGTTTCTTGTTGTCTAAGTCGACGAGCAACTTGTAGTGACGAAGGAAGTCTGCTCCGAGGATCGATGTCTTGACGTCTGCAACTATGAATGTCCATTGGAAACTGCGACGTAAACCAAAGTTTAGGTTGATCGATTTTTCTCCATACGTTGCGATCGGCGTACTATTTGCCGCGTATAATCTGTAGGCGTTATCTTTCTTGCTAATTGTTCTCTTTGTTTTCGATGTTGCAGCTAGTACGGAGATGTCAGCGCCAGTATCCACGAGGAAACGTTCGTGAGTGTTGCGGTCGTGGACGCATAGGCGATTGCTTGGAGTGGAGACACCGACACTCGCCACTGTCGATGTCGACGTTAGTTTAAAGACGTCTTGTTATTACTGTTTTCTTGTTGCCTTCTACTACACGGTGATTCGCATCTCTTAGCTTGATCACCGAATCGAAAATGGTACTTGCATAACCATGTTTTGTTTGCAAAATCGCCTGGTTTCACGTCGCGCTCGTTCCGCTGCTTTGAGTGCGAGCGGGAGCGAGAACGTGAGTGAAAGGGACGGCGATACCGTCGCTGCGGCTGAGAGGCGCGGCGCGAGAGTTCAGCGACCTCGAGCGCGAGCTTCTCGACTTGCCGTGATAACGCTGATAACGTTGATAACGCGTCGCTTTGGCTTGCTTCTCTCGGCGTAGTTGTGTTTGATATTGCAGCGATAGATGGTGCTTCTGAGTACTCTGCCATCTTGTCAGCCATCGCGGCGAGAGTGTCGAGTGTTGATTCCGTGTTGATCGATAACACGACTCGTATCGGCGTTGGCATATGGTTCAGCCATTCGATCTTGAGACCTTCTTCTGTGATCATGCCGCTTCCGAGTTCTCTCATCTTCCTTAGCAGCTGTGACGGCTTCTGGTCGCCTAACTCGAGTCCGCTGATGAGTTTTTGAAAGTTTTTCGCTGCGGACGTGTCGTACGTGGAGAGTAGGCGTTCTTTTGCTGCTTGATATTTCCCTGTAGCCGGCGGGTTGTACAGGATGTCGGTGAGATGGTGTAGGTCGACTGTTTGAAGTTGCTGAAGCAGGTAGGTGAACTTCTGTGCGTCGGATGTGTGCAGCGGGTCGACTGTAGCCTCGAAGTGAATAAACCACGCCTTTGGCATTTCACGCCAGAATGGAAGGAATCTTGACTGGACGGAGACTCCGGCAAGCTCGTGGTCACGATGAGCCATCTTCTGTTCTGCCTGTTGTTGATTTTCTGCAGGTGCTTGAGCAGGGATTCGCGCTTCTTGGTGGTTTTCTTGTCCTCCGGCCATTTCTTCAGCGTCGATGGTCACCAGTTGTAGGGGTCAGAAGGTTGCGAGTAATGTTGCGTGTTCAGATTTGGATGTTGGAATGTCTTTAATTTTGAAACTTACGACTATATATACAAATTGTAAAAATAAATAAACACACATTCTTATTGGCTAATTACAGAAGACAAATCAAAAGGCTTACATTTACACAAATTGGAACAAAGGAGAAAATATTTACAGAAAGCTAAAACTACGTTATTGGATATAATTATTTACAATAATATGTACGAATCACAGGGCCTACATTTTAGCCAGTCAGGTGGCGTCTGTGACGTCAGGCGTTACCGGGCAGAGAGCCACGGAATTAGAGCGAGGTGGTATGCTCGGACCTCTCGATGCGAGGTAATAAATATAACCGGCGCGAAACTCGCGCGCTCCGCAGTCTAACTACTTGTATGCACCGAGAGGGTCGAGATGCACTCTCCCATATATGCAAAATGCGATCCTAGAGGTCTGTAGGGGCGGGGGCGGGGATGGGGCGCGGGTCGAGATGTCACGTGACTGAAGAAAGAGGCCGCCTGGCCGGCGCGGGCGCTTGCTCTTTCGCGCGGCGGTGAAATAGATAATAATAACAAGTGTTGTAAACTCGGGCGCATTCATTGATGTTTAGCGCGCGCGTTCAGAGTAGGGTGAATATGGGTTTGAGTTTTGGTCGGTTTCGTATTTTTATTATTATTTTACGCATATTATTTTTTTAAATGTTATGTTAGTGAAAACAACTTAGAATTAGATGGTTATGAGGATAGGTAATTTATTTAAAAAATAAAAAACTACACTTTTTTTCTAAAGTGATCATGCTATCGTCATCTATATCATTTACCTATCTCCCACGTTTATTTTCCTGACGGTAAAAAAAGTCATCCAGTATAATTTTTTTTTATTATTATTACTGTAGACATTGTACAAACTAGGTTTTTTAACCATCTCCTAACATTAATTACACTTAATTAAAATGAGTACATTGTTTTAATCAGTATCAGTGTTTGAGCCACCGCAGTGTTTATAAACAATTTCAACAAGCGGTCTCGAGTTACCTACCTACTTAGTTTACATTATCATAGTGTTAATAACTGCCGACTGCTTACATAGTTTTATTAATAGATTTCTTATATTTAAAAATTTTATAACAAACATTATAATATGTAACATTCGTGCACGAAGTAAATTTAAATTATTTGTCTAATAGCAATTAGTGGACATGAAATATATTACAGTTATAAAATTGTTATTTAATCGTAATATGGCTTTGTTCGATTTTTGTGAATTATCTCAACTTTCCCATTAACATTTACCTCCACATTAGGCGATAAGTCTCGTATAACCGTATATGGGCCAGAATACAAATTGGATAGCTTATTACCAGTCTCGTTCTTTATCAATATTTTATCATCCTTTTCATAGCATACTGGATTAGTGTACCTATCGAATTTACTTTTCCTAGTAATTTTATCGCTAATTAAATTGTTTCGCGCTTCTGTTTGTGAAACCTGTAAGCGATACTTAAGTTCTGACGGATAATAGCCGTGATTGTATAATGGTTCGACAGTTTTGCAAAGATTATTTGGCAAATTACATTTCTTACCGTAAACCAACTCAAACGGTGTAAACTCTGTGGAAGTGTGTACAGTAGTATTATATGCAAAGCACCAGAACGGTAGCCAAGTACTCCAGGAGTCTGGTTTCTCGTCTGTTTGGATTCGTAAATAAGACCCTAAATTTTTGTGGGAGTTTTCTAACGCTCCGATGCTTTGGTGGTGATAAGCTGTAGAGTTTAACTTAGAAATATTGAGTAACTTACAAACATCCTTGAATAGGTCAGACATAAATTCTGTGCCTCTGTCCGTAGCTATTTCCCCCGGCACGCCATGCTGTAACACAAAGTTGTTGACAAACACTCGAGCGACTTCTTCTGATGTTTTAGTAATGAGTGGAAAAGCACTAACATATTTTGACAACTCACATTGTATGGTAAGAATGTAATTGTAATTATAGTAGTCCCTGTCTACTGGTCCTACAATATCTAAGAATATCTTTTCAAAGGCCGTGTGAGCAGTTGAAGTCACCACCATTGGCTCTTTTACAATAACTGTATATTTTTGTTTTTGGCACTTAGGACATTTTTTAACAAAGTCAATCACGTCTCTTTCAAGTTTTGGCCAGAAGTAGTATTTTTTAATATTATTAAACATCCGTCTTATGCCCGCGTGGCCACTTGTGGGCAAAAGGTGGAAGTCATTAAGAATAACTCTCCTATCATCTTTATCCTCTATTCTCTCTACATTTTGCAAAATGCAAAGGCGGGGCCCCTTGTTATTTTTATTTTTACGTATTTCATCAGTTAATTTTTGTACAAATATTTTAGAATTATCGTCCTTTAAGAAATATATTTCCTCTATTTTTAACCTTGCACAATAATCGTTAATCGCTCTCACAAATTCGGCTGGCGTAAAATGTGATTGAGCAGATGGGTTAATATAAATAATTTTCTGTTGTTCAGAAAATGTGAAAATATTATTTTCATTCGCAATTATATTTTTAGTCCGTAATTTTTCTAATGACCTATAATCTATAAATCTGAGCTCTACACCATTCTTAGGCTTAATATGTGTTTCAATGATTTTAGGCTGATCAGACCTATCATCAGAAGAAACAATATCATCCCGAGAAGGGTTTTCTAATTTTTTCCTCTGAGCGCGCGTCATCACACATACACTCTCATACATTTCAGTCAACTCCTTGGAACTTATTGTAATACGAGATAACGCGTCTGCAGCCGCATTATCTTTGCCTTTAACATATTCGACTAAATAATCGTATTCTTCAAGCGCTAATCGGAATTTTAGCAATCTACTTGACGGGTCTTTTAAATTAAATAAGTATACCAAAGGCTTATGGTCCGTTAAAATTTTAAAAGTGCGACCATACAAATATGGTCTAAAATGCTTCACGGCCCAAACCACTGCAAGTAATTCTTTTTCAATTGTAGGGTAATTTCGTTCAGCCTTGTTGAGGCTTCTGCTCGCGTAAGCGACAGGTCGGCCGTCCGCGTTTGACAAAATTGCGCCTATCGCATACCCAGATGCGTCAGTTTGTACAGTAAACTGGTTATTTTTTGATAAGTCTGGATACTGTAAAACTGGAGGTGAAATCATACGCTGTTTAAGTGTTTCAAATGAATTTTGACAATTTTTATCCCAAACGAATTTAACATTTTTCCGACATAAACAATTTAGATAGTAAGCTATATCTGCAAAATTTTTAATGAACTTTCGATAATAGTTTGCCAAGGCTACAAAACGTTTTACTTCGTCAGTGGTTTGGGGCGTGGGATAATTCCTAATACATTCAATTTTCTCAGGATCGGGTAGTACACCGTCTCCCGATACGACATGTCCTAGATATAATAATTCTTGTTTGAGAAAATCGCACTTTCGCGGGTTTAGCTTTAAATTTACGTTACGGATTCTCTCGAAGATGTCGATTAAGTTTTTATTGTGGTCTGTCAAGTTTCTCCCGATTACTATCAGATCATCTTGATAACATAAACATTTTTCGTATGTAAGACCGGCCATTGCCATGGTCATCATACGTGCGAAAGAATTTGGACTAGTCTTGAGGCCCATTGGCATTCGTGTCATTTGATACCTGCCAGAGCAGAACGCTGTAAATTTCCTACACTCCTTTTTTAATCTGACGTTATAAAAACCTTGATTTAAATCTAAATGACTAAAATAAATACAACCTGATAATGAATCTAAGATCTCATTTATATTGGGCAATGGAAACTTATCGTTTTCGATAGAGTTATTTAATTTCCGGTAATCAATGACTAACCGCCATTTTTTATTGCCGTCTACGTCAAATTTTTTCGGAACTAAGAGCACTGGGCTGGACCATTCACTGTTACAACGCTCAACAATACCCTGATCTAACATGTTATCAATCTGTTTCTGTATTTCCTTTTTTTGTGAATGTGGAAGTCTGTACGGTTTGGAAAAAATTGGCTGGATATTTGGCTTTAAACAAATAGAATGTTCATATAATTTAGTGGTAGTTAATTTGTCTCCGTCAAGATAAAAAATATCATTGTACTTTGCGCAAATGTTCTTAATAGTAGTTCTTTCTTCTGAATTTAAATGTTCCAAATCTAAGTTTGTGAATAATTTCTTAACTCGATCAGCGTCTTTCTTCGATTTTTCGAATTGACAAATATTATAGTCGCTTGCTAAATGAGTAGTTGGCTTTATTTCAGATATGCACCAATCTTTATCGGTGGTGTTTAATATTCGTACTGGTATCCTACCGTCCACGGGGGTCACTAAAGTACTAGCCATGAAAATACCTTTACTTAATTCGGAAGCGCAGACTACACATTCCTCTGTTTTTTGAGTTTCGATAAATTGTATAGATTCCGATCTTGCGGGTATTGTTAACGAACGGTTTCGTTTTGATACTGGTAAACTAATTTTTATGTTGTTTTTCCAAAGCGTTAAACTATTATTTCCAAAGTTCAGAATTGATTGGTACTTATGTAAAAAGTCTTGTCCTATAATACCGCTAGCTTTACATGGTATCGTCTCAAATACGAAGAATTTATGTCGGAACGTGTCTTCTCCCGCTATCAAATTCAGATAAACATAGCCGATGGCTTCGACTTTGCCCCCAATGCCATTTACGACAAGCTTCTCGTTTTGGATAGGAATGCATAGATCGCGAACTTGTTTATACTTCACCGCGGAGATCGATGCGCCGGTGTCGATTAACCAATCACTAGAATTATTGTCATATTCGATACGTAATGAAATATAACAAATGTTATTGCATGACATAATCACTTCTTTAGCCTCGAAAAAACTCATCGGTTTGTGCAGAAATATTCTGATTTTCTTCCAAATCTGAGTTAGTCAAAACATGCATGTGCTGCCTATGACCTCGGGACCTAGATTGGTTGAAAAATGTCCTACCTCTGGAGGAACTGTAGTTGCCACGCCTGGTGCCGTGACAACCGCCATTAGCACCTCGCGCGCTGCCTTGCCATTGGGCACCTGCATCTTGCCTGTTAAAATAAGAAGTGGGCCGCACTCCGCGGCCTGGCGTAAACCTACCTCTGTTACCCCTATGAAAATTCGTTCGAGACCTGTTCTGGTGGGAAAAAACATTATTATTGCGTTGCATGGCCATAACATCAGCGGAACGAGATGCGCTTGTGTGGGTATCTTCGTCAATGGCTGATTGTACAGCATCACTTAGAGTATTGAAACTTCTCGCTGATATTATAGTACTTAAGCGGCGGTTTCTCAACCCGTAGGCAAAAGTGTTTATTGCTTGCTTTTCATTAATTTTTCTTAATATAGTAGCGTCATTTTCATTGCCGTCGGACTGAGAAATCGTCAAATCTACGAACATTTCTGATAGTTGTTTACCGAATTCATCTATAGACAGCTCATTTTGTCTGAAATTTAATAGCCTTTTTTGCAAAGATGTTGCACATTTTTTAGGCAATAAATGTGTTTTCAAAGCCGTTATTAATTCATTGATGCTAGAATATGTCTTGGCCAGCTTCAGTTTTGCCGCTTGAGAAAGACGGCTTTTAAGGACAAAATTTATCAACTTTACTTTGCCATCAGAATCAAGCTCTGACTGATAGTACTCAATACCGTCAATTAACTGGTTGATACTAACTTCATCATCTTTCGAGACGGGAAATAAGCTCAAAGCAACCTTTAAATCGAACGAAGCCATATTTACTTTTTCGTCAGTCGTCTTAGATTTTAACAAATCTAAAATATTGTCATATAATTAAAAAAAATCCTTACATATCAAGTCGAAGGCATCAACTTGTTTACTTGTTAGAGTAACTTTGTCAACATTTTGTAAATTTAAATTAAAACGATCTACTAGATCATCTGCCTCTTTTAACTTTTTCAAAGCAATATCTCCTTGACGTCTAGTAGGCCCGATTTTTATCAAATATTTTCTAACGTTACGTAACTCCTCATACAAATAAACAAGGTTCTCATACATATTTTACGAAACATTGTTGCACGGTAGTAACAATATTACATCATCGAAAGGCTAATAAAACATTTAAATCTAAAAATAGTAACCGTTAATAGTTGTTCGTACATGCCGCTATACTAGGTAGGTACTCACGCGTCACATCACTTTCACTGCACTGACACTTCACAGTTGTCCTTTTTCACGCCTTATCAATTCTCTGGGTTCCGTTTTTCCACACGTTCTCGGGAGCTTCGTGTCACACAGGGTTGGACTCCTTGCCTCGGTCTAGTCCCCTTCCAAATCCAAACGAGCGGCGTTGATAAGTAACCTGATGATGCCTCGTTATCTCATTTCTCATCATTTTGGTATGGCATCGTTTATATATACGGTAAAGGCCGTATAGCATAGCGAGTACTATGACGGTCAAAATCGCTGCCAAGATAATGCTCTGGGAGCTGAGGTGAAATGCCAGTTCACGATGGGAAGCAGAGGCATCGTTGTTGCCTCCTGATGCTGTTTGTGCTATTATTACCTCTTCTTGTTTAGATTGCTCCTTGCCCATGGTTGATTTTTCCAGTTGCGTCACTGCGCTTTAATATCTCCAACAGTAATGGGCACTTTAGATCTTCCATTGTGTTGAATAAAAGTGTTCGTTTATGGTAATGAAACTTTACACCAACTGATTCACCGCGCGTAACATCGCTATTGGCAGGGTCGCCATATAAGGACGGGGTATGTTGGAAATGAAACCAGCACGAGTTCTGTCAATGCACTGATATATTGAAAGAGTAAAATAGTTTATATAGTGGCAAATACACACATTGATATTAGTATTAACTATATCTCACACATCTCAATACACTCGAGGCGCGCGTGATTTTTAGCACCAAGGATCACCATCCTTCGTTCTCTGCAGAAGGTTCAAGTCCGTAGGTACTCACAAAATACGTGAGCGGACATTTCCCCAATGATGTTATGGAACTGAGGTTGACCCACTGGCCATTGAATTACCTTAAAGCATCAAGCATGAGGGCTTTTAACCAGTGCTTGCTTTTTTGAAGACAGAGCTCATAGCCTGTTCAGTCACGTGGGATCCCAACCCAGTGCACGTCATCTTAACATTAATTGAGCATTTTAACATTATTTGAAGATCCTCAGATTTTTAGTAATTTACGACAGAACAGATTGACTTCGGAAGAATAATTTTAGGCGTCTCGAGTGGTTTAAGAGGAGAAATTTCCTAACGTGAACACTAAATTTCTGGCTACCAAAATTTTTAAGATAACTACGTAGGTTACAAAGAAAGTTGTCAAAGTATCTGCTTGATAAGTTTTTAGAAGAGTTTGCAATGTGCATACTATAATGTACGTAGAATTGCAAATGTCAATTGGCCATGGTATAACTTACCATCATGCGGTTTGGATATAGATTTACCATAGGGGTGGTAAAAAAATTAGTAAAATAAATAGAAACGGAACACTCATTCGATGCTGACTATAGCTTGACAGTTTACCCTTTGTTTACTTCACAGTTGTTTGTGACCTAGGTAAAAAGGTATCTAAAAATGTAATAAAAGTAATGAAACACGAAAGAAATTGCCTTTGAAGTAAGAGGTATGAAGGGTATATATGATACATTTACTAGCTCTTATAATAATTAACATCTTATAAAAGGAAAAAGGTGAGGTTTTGTTGTCTAACACAGTCTAATGGCTTAAAAGTAGTAAAAACTTGTACTCAGCTGTCAGACTCATATTTTTAAATAAATAAAAAGTTGGGTATGGTTTGTTAAATTAACTAACAAAACATTACTTAATGTAGTTTTACATTTTAAAGTCAAAATTACATTTTAAGGTTAATAAGTGTGATATACCTACCTGTATAATTCTTTCGGTTTTTTAATTTTGTACACACTTGTAAAGCCATGTAAAACTTTATGAAGGAATGGGTAGGTAACCCATAGATTTGATTCTAACCTGATACCCCATGGAATATTCACATACCTAACGTCAAAATGGGATACTATATTTTTAATAACATGATTGAACACAATCAAATGGACTTTCCATATTGGAATCATTATTTTACATACTCGTATAGTGTTTTTTATACCTGTTACTTCATAATTAATAACTAATGTAAAATATAAAATATAAGCCAATGAAAGCCTTCCTACTTTAATAACCTCGATTAAATTTAACAAAACTGCCAATTAAACGGCAGATTAAGACTTAAACAAAAATTATGCTTAGGTATACTTACATATAAGCTAACAAAACATCTTTTGATTAAGTATTTCATAACATAATCTATGAGTATCTACACATTTGAAATTTTTTAAACGAAAAATAGCATTAATGATTATTAAAACCGCTGAACGCTTTGAATCACCTTTTTGTGTCTCTGGCACAATAGCAATTAAATGGCCGACTCTTTATGCGATAAATAACGCGACAACCTTAATTCAATTCCAATTTACTGTAAAATATTTTGCTAAACTAACGCCATCTATCCACAGGCGCGGTCAAAGCTACCTAAGAAACGGCGCCGCGTGCTTCCAGTTGAGCAGCCTCGGAGAAAGCGCGACGCTGGCGCCTCCAACCGGAGGGTGAACGCGGTCAAACATCCAGTCGTCCTGAAGGAACTCTCACCTGGAAGCAACAAGTTCGGTGAGTTAGTTTATAGTTTAAGATGAGAGACACAGATGGCGTTGTTTGCAGGTTTTTATATTTTTCAGGTGGGGTTTTACATAGAGGTTTCAGAGCATAGGTTTCTACGCTCCCCCGATAGTTCCGTGAAAATGATAACACTTCGCAATTATTACCGATGTGTAGGAAAATAAAAGAGGTTATAGATTTTTTGTTAAATTACGAAAATTAACACTTTTGATATAACATTAAGTCTTTACTATATCCTCGTGATATCCCTGTCTATTTGAATTAGACTTGAGATCAACCAATAGTGGACAACATCACATACATTGCTCTGATTCTGTGGTAAGTAGCTAAAGCACTTGTGTTACAGAAATCAGAAACAACGACGGTAACCACAACACCCAGACCCGAGACAATATAGAAAAGTTCGTTTCCCATATTGACCCGACCGGGGATCGAACCCGGAACCTCAGAGATTGCGCGATGCCAAAGTCCGGCACGCTCGCCTCTCGGCTACGGAGGTCATCAAAAATGATTGATTGTTGCCTGAAATGATTTGTTGCCTGAGATTAAAGTACTACCCAAAACATAATACCTACTTTTCAAATGTGTCAGGCAGGCAAAAGACCGGTCTTTGCAGACTTAGCCGTTACGTTTTGTTAAAGACAAAACTTTATTTCGTTGCTTTAAACACAAACAGTTTTTATAGGAATCTAAAGCTTAAAATGAGGAAGGTTACAATACTATATCTATGCTATGATCTAAAGCCTAGTATCAACAACGAAATATATCAGATTCGATGACGAATAGTAATTTTTAATGCCCAAAATCGTAACCGACTCACTCCAAATGCAAATAAAGCGTTTTCAAATGAAAAAAAAAATATTTATGCAAGTTTAAAATATCGTTTTAATTTGTTAATAGACTTTACAGATTATGATTCATCATTGAATAAAAAACAAAAAGTAATTTCGGGAATCTAACCTCAGAATATCGCCATAAACTATATCTGTCGGAATATAAATACAATAAAATTTCATTCATTCTTATGCTGTTTAGTTGAACCAAGTTCTAATATTTTTTCAGTATTAATTTATAAGTATCTTAATATAACAACCAAAAAAAAAAAAACATTTAAAATTTCCCTCCTCAAACATTCCACCCCATTTTCCAGGAGTCAACGGCATGAACATGATCAGCCTCGCCCTCCAGGGGCCCCCAAACCTGCTGCGGCCCCCAGCAACTATGGCCCAGCCTCTCCAAGCGAGGGCCCCCATCGGTAAAGCCCACATCATCATCTTATCATCAGACAGCTCTCCGCCTAAACGCCTCCTGTGAAGATTGCACCGCAAATCTATAGAACACGTCTAGAATTGATATATATGTCTGTCTGTATGTTGAAACATAGATATATATGTTCCTGGCATTGATTTGAAAGGAATTTGAGAGGATTGTTAGGGATTATTATTTCTTCCTTTTTTTGGCTGGGTTGGGTGACGGTGTGTGTAGATCTCTCTCACCCTAAGAAGTGCAGGCCTACCCACTAAAACTCCCGGGAAAACTCTAAAACAACTACAAAAGGAACTGTGTTTAAATTTTGGGTCAATTATACCAATTAGGCAGTTGAGGGTTTTATTTGATTTAATTTTATCTACTCGGGTTTTACGAACAAAATTCTTTGTAATCGTCTAGAATAAGCTGCCAAAGTTAAAAATGAGTAATATCAGAAATTTAAGTAGACAGCTGTACTTAAGCATGATAAAAGCTTTCCAAGTAACTACGAGTATAATGCTTAATTTAGTACTTACAACATTTCTAATGAAAAGTTTCGTGTAATATAATTTTAAAAACTTTTTTTCGTATTGTTAGATTTTAAGGAACTATTTACTAAATTGGATTTTTAAATCAAATTGATGCCAGAAATTTAAAAACGCTTGTGTAGAACTTAGTATTGCATGGCATTTTGCTTAAAATTTATTTTGTGTTTTGCTTAGTGGTAGTGAAAATAAATAACTGCGATCGATTTAATATAGCACATTACGGTTTCATTGATTGAGATCACAAATTGATTCTTACGCCCAAATGTGGAATTGGAAATTTTCCAAAGTTGGATAAATTATTCATTAAAAAAGGGATTTGCACTATAAATAAATGATTTAAATCTTTATGTTTCAATAATAAAAATCCTTCATTTATTCATATTTTGAATTTATATTCAATGATTTATGAATTAAAATTCATTTAATTTCTAATGAAATCTGATTATAGACACATTTGTCGCCAATATGTCGCAGTGTACGAACAAAAATAGAAAGACTTAGTATATGTGTCCGCATGTTTAGAAGTACATTCTGATATCCGGTATTTTGTTATCTATATAATTAAAGATATAAAATAAGGTAGTAAACAAATGTCGTTATATTTAATCATTGGAGTTCATGCTATTAGATCATTATATTAGTTTTGGGCGATGCACTTATACAGGATGCTTTTAAAATAATTATAACACAGAGCAACAACTATGTATTTCAGTCGGATTGTAATAATAAGCTTTTTATGAAAACCGCTTTCTTGTCTCTTCTACAGGCACATACTATTACGCATGGTCGAAAGCACGTCAGACTTCACACTTTGGACTTTCGCCCTTATGTCATGCACATAAGAACTAATATCGAACTGCATGTGTTTACCTTGACGTGCTGATGACTGTACATAAATGTATATGAAACGTTGCCTGGTTTTGTTGGCTTGTCTAATTTACGTCGTAGCGCTTAGGTTCATCGCTCAACAAAGTAGAAGTATGCCTTATTTCTTTAGCCGTAGAACCCATTCTCACATAAAACTGTTCTCTTTCAGTCGAGAGTCCAATAATCAACACGCAGTCAGGCGCCATATCTTTAGCGTCATTGCAACCACCTCTGATGACAGCCCCACCCCTGCAACCAAGGCCTGCAACCACCGGCTCCCTAGATCTGATGTTACCATTGCAACCAAAGTTACTGCCTGGTTACAACCTTCAATCGTCGTACTTATCCAGCACCCTGTCGACCGTAAGGCCACCAGACTTAACAGATTGTGATAGCTACAAACCTAGCGTAGATGTAATCGTTGAAAACAGAGAATCTGTGTCAGATAGCTCAGCACGTGATAGTAATATAGAAAATTCTGGAAAGAGTTGTGAAAATTTAGATAGAATATCAGATGTACAACCGAGTGTAGATAGTGTTGAATCTGAGAGTGAAAATTGTAATGTTGTTAATGAAGCTTATGCGGAAGAGTCTTATAAGGACGAAATTAATTCTAATCTCATTGAATCCAGAACAGTGGACACTAGCTTAGTTAGTAGTTCGAATGACAATAGTCCTAATAACAATTCTTATTGATTTTTCGAATAAATTAATGTTGTTTGTAAGTTTTTTCTAGTTGTGAAACTCCAGATTAGTGTAACTAAAGATCTTACATTAGGGTGATTTGTTTTGAATCGAAATTATTATTATTTGATTATTATTGAGTAATAAGGAAAATAAAACATATGTTTTTGTGTTCAAATAGGTTAAAAATTGCAATCGTGTTGATATTAAGAACTGATTTGCGAAGAAGTATACCTTGTTATTGATTTCATCAATCAAACTTGAATACATAAATTCAATTTCGTAGAATTCAATGTTATTTCTCCTTTTCTTGGTTTTGTCTTACTCGACAAAGTTACGTGAATCTGGGATGCAAATTTTTGTCTCTAAAAAATTTACTAAGCTTCTTAAGATGCGCATTACATCTAATTCCTTGCATGAGATGACAGAAGTTTCGATACTGTTGATTCGCTGATAGTACAACGCACTCGTATTTTCAGCCAATCAGCAATTGACGAACAAAATTTATCGATGACAGATGATAACTACTCGATAAAATTTACTCACGACGCATCTTAGGTGGCCATGTCAGTGTTAAAATGGAAATCGTGTATACAATTTGAATAGCCGTAAAATTGATTTCTAGTCATCACGACCAACGTAGTCTAGCAAGTAGTTTATGTAATAACAAAGTTTTTGTATATTTTGTAAATAGATGACGAGACAGTGATAATGATGTACATTGCTGTAAATGTGTCGAAGTTTTAATGCTTTTAAACATTCTCTTTAAAGTAAAGAATTTGCTACTTGACATCACTTTTAATGAACTATGCATGCGTAATATTGGCATTTTCCTCTTTACGTGTTACAATATGGGCTGACATCACAAATTTAACTGTTGGGCTAATTTATTGTTGACATTGGTTTTCTATTTGATCGTTGCTATAAATGCATTCTTCTACTCCGATAACTCCGATAACATTATTTTATTATGAAGCGTGAGCTTTCCTAAACTGTAAGGAAAGGCAAAAATTTGTCTCGAGATCCTAATTAATTAAGTGCCAAAAGGAGTTCATTTATTCCGATAAAGCCATATCTGGGAATATTTTTGTTTTTCATAGTATCAAAATGCAATAGATTAAAGCAATACTACCGATTGTGGTTATCGTCCAGAAGAATGAACACGAAGAATTAACGATATCGATCATCGAAACTAGCTTCAGTTTTTAACTATCAACGCACAGTATTGTTGTATATTTAAGCAGAAATAGTATCGTAACTATCGATCATTTTATTCATCTGATCAACCTTTATCGCGTGTTTGGGTAACGTGCTCTCTTCTAGAACCTTTCCAGCCTACAGACCATCCGAACAAACTAAAAAGCCTGCCCTTGCTTTCATGTATAATTTTTCGTAACAGACGTAAAATGGTGTCAAGATATAATCACAGGGTAAAGTCATTATAACCTTAACGGCATCAAAGATTTATATCTTCATGATTTAATTGCTTGGATTTGTACCATAAAAGAATAGGTTCTTTTACATTGCTGACTGCGCCATATTTTAATTTGTATGGGAGGTATCGATTCAAACACAAGCCTAAGCAACGATTCTTTATTTCCCTATTGCAGATGACTGCGATATAAATTAAATACAAGTACCTGAATAACCTTAGTTCTGCTACGAATTTTCGTATTCCAACGTTTAATTTGGTTTGTTCCTGCCTTTAGTTACATAATGCCTTTGATATTTCATAATAGTGTAGAATCTTCCATCTCCCACAATTGCAATTGCAGTAATTCGTTCGTCTCGGATTTTCACCCAAATTATGACTAAAGCTTCCCCATTTCGCAGTGTCTACACAGTCTAGAATAACACAGTACAGAATTCAAACGAATGTCTAAAAAAATACTCATTTTTGGCTATTAAATGTAATGTCATGGATAATATCGATAGTACCGAAAATATCATTAGTCCAATCGATACGAACATCTTTTTTGATGAAAACTTTAATTTCGCTAACACTAGCAGTGACTACTCGCATTGTGGTAAGGGAGATAGATTTATAATTTTACTCGTGATTAGTAATCGAGTGATAAACATCTATGTATCTATCTACTAATATCTTCAACGCGTAAGTTTGTATCGATGAATGTATGTTTTTAACACAACCACGTATGAACTACTGAACTTAATTGGCTAAAATTAGGTAGGTTGAAGAGATCCTAGGAAAAAATGTAAATGAATATACTCTTAAATTGGTCCACTCATCTAACACTGGATAAGATGTGCTATGACAATGTATCTTAAGCTATATTTGTAGATGAACATAGCTTCGAGATTTTACATTTTCACAGAAAATACGTGGACAATAAATACGATTTGGCCTATAAGGACAAATTTTTTTCAATAAAAGCACTGCTAGTGATAAGCAAGATAGCCGAATATGGCAAAGTAAAAAAATATAAATTGACTGGTAAATATGTATATTTGTATGTTCACGAATGTAGCGACCTGACTGAATTATGTTGTTTAATTCGTATCTTGGCTTCCGGACTGTAGTATTATGTTAATTGTGCTGATGAGAATGAATTCCAACTCACAGCTGCTAGCACAAATTCCTGCCTTTGTACGCGTGAATGCTACTAGCTCGCTTTTTAGGGCTCCGTACGAAATGATAAAAATTATTACATTTTAAAGAGACAAAACCAACGTCTTCACTTGCGGTGTGGGATACGAACCCACCACCTTCACGTAAAGCGCATGTTGCACTTGCCACTGAGCTATTAAAGTTATTATAGGTGATGAATTTTTCTGTTGTAGTAACCTCTAAGCTGGAATATTTTACATTCTGCATTGTAATAGGCCTCGGTGATAAAGTCGTTAAAAAGTTTGGCTCAATAATCTGGCCATGGGTCTAAAGTCTCGAGTAATGTACACTTCATGAGCGTTTTTATTGAGGGCATTGCAGGCTTGAATACCTGACTGCCCGATCAGAATAATCATTCCATGCTTTGGTAGGCATGTCAAACCGTTATTTTGGGATCAAAAGTATCCTACATGTTAATATGCTAATCTCATCTTTATTCTACTTAATTTTATTCAAATTTGTTCAATAGTTTTTGCGTGAAAGAGTAAGAAACATACATCCAGACTTTTATATATCCATGCATAAGAATGTAACGTATGTAGAAACAAACTCCTGGGAGTCTACTCTCATAAACGAAATATGTCGGATCCGACAACGGATGGCAATTTTTAATCCTCATAATCATAAAGAAAAAACTTCGAATGCAAATTAAGCGTTTTCAAAAAACAAAATATTATTTATGCAAATCAAAAACCACGTCTTTATTCCCAAACTTATGAATAATCTTCAAAAACGAAACCTTTCGTTTGTTCGTTTCGTTTTTGAGAGTACCCCCCTGTATTTAGTAGGATTATCTTAGACAAACACAAAAACAAAGTAATTTTAATTTGGATGCTTTAAAGCGAATCCTTATTAAGTACGGAACTATTGGTGTACCCGTCTCGCGCTTGGCCATCTACAAGCGAGCCAATGTTTACACGGAACAAAGTATTTGCGAGCTGAGTACAGTCAGACAACAGTTTGACTTTCAGCTGTTAAGTTGACTGTGGACAGTTGGACATTCAGTCTACTTGTTCATAAAAGATTTCTTTTAAATTTTGTTTTGTAAAAACTGGACAATTAAATTTCCATGTTTTTAATCTCTCGTTTTTCGTTTCTTTAGCTTTAAAAAGCTTGTTTAGCTTTTTATCCCGCCTAATATTTTGCTCTAAGACAGATAGTTGGGAACCATTTTGAGACTTGAGATCATTTTACAGGTACTTAGTAGATACTTCGTGTTTTAGGGTTCCGTAGTCAATTAGGAACCCTTATAGTTTCGTCATGTCTGTCTGTCTGTCTGTCTGTTTTAGCATTAGATAGAATACAATTCGGGGTTTTTGATATAAAGACGTTAACACCTGGCAACCCAAAAATATATTTCATGAAATTCCATAGTAATTCAGTTACGTCTAGAAACTCTAAATGTCAAAATTAAAGTCAAGTCAATCTTTTTTTATTCATATAGATTGCATTAGTAATACTTATAAATAATCTATATGTAAATCAAATGAAGCTGCCTCCGGTTCGGAACCTATAACTAAAGAGAAGATACCGGCAAGAAAATCATTAGTTTTTTTAACAAATAAAAACTAAACTTACTACTTATTTTGCACTAAGACACACAGTTTATCAATATTTTAATTTCCTTTTCAAACAATATCTGACTTTTTTATTCAGGTACCTACTATAATCACTTCGTACAAAATATTAAGATTAAATCCAATTTATTTATCTCTTTTTCTGTCAAGGATGAATTCAAGAAAATCTTTCCTACTTCATAATTGTTATTCCCTTTCCCAATTAGTGCCAAAAACTTATTTTCCATTAACATT
The DNA here is from genome assembly GCA_037074685.1 of Glyphodes pyloalis. NCBI lineage: Eukaryota > Metazoa > Arthropoda > Insecta > Lepidoptera > Crambidae > Glyphodes > Glyphodes pyloalis. The sequence continues at coordinate 11,753,556 of JAYKKO010000019.1, forward strand.
AAAATTTACGTCACCATATTGAATTGAAACAGTGTCAAATATTTTAAAATGTCTTTATTTAAAGTTTAAGCAGAAGTTAAAGAACTTGTTTTAAGCATTTTAATGAGGTTGAAACAATTAAATCGTTTTTCAGTATTATTGTGTATTTCAATCAAATTCTTATGATAATTAGTCCTATTTGGGTGTACAATTGAATTCTGTAATATACTGGACTAGACCATTCAAATATCATGGATATCTTGGTTATGAAGAATCGTAATTTTATTTCTTTAAAATTTCTAGGTATATACTGAATGCTATGTATTGTATATATTTACGTCGCCCACGTAGGACAAGGCCTAATTGATCATATATTGAAAATTGTGCCAAACTCTATTTGAAACTTTAGATAATAATAATAATTGTATAATATTAGATTTAGTATCAAGATGGCTGTTACATGTTACATCTAATAAGTATGACTGGGAAAATGTATGTTTAAAAGGCACAAAGATGAATATTGTAGTGCACATAACACAAAAACTGTATCTTGTTTTTTTTATTGGATTGTTTTAAAACTCTAACCAACTTCATAAGAAAGAAGTTTCCTAATTCAAATTTATATATATTTTATGTGTTGACAAATAGATTCCTCTTTGCTGGACAGATTTTGATATTTTTTTTGGAGAAATATTTTGACGGTTATATTATGAAAAAAAAAACAAGATCTGATGATGGCGTACCAGAGAATTCGCGGCAAAGAAGATTTTTATTTTAAGACATTTTTGTTAGCTTTAGATATTAGGTTACTTCTACTATTACCACACGTTAAAATTAAAGAAAATAAATTATGAGTTTTTAAATTTATGTGGAAACATAAAATTGTGTCCTCAATTTACATTTATCACTTAGTTCAAAAATATGAAGGTTTTCACACATTTGTTAAATTCACCATTATCAACTCGTCGACTTGATTGTTTAATTACCATGGTTGAAATACCAGGTTATTATCTCGAGACCCTGGGTTCAAGTCCCGGGTCAAGCAAAGCGTGATCTGGGTTTTTTAGAACATAGCTCAGGTGAACACCAGTCGACCTACATTTAGGTAGCATAAATAAATAAATACGCCAGACTATCACACCAATCACCTGGTCTCATACTAAAGTTTTCCCTTGTGCTATGAGCACCAGACACCGGATACTAACTGGGGCGTCATCCCAGTACAGCCAGACCCAAGTCAATTTAGAAAAGTTTCATTGACCTGACCGGGAATCGAACCCGGGACCTTTTGCGCTTTGGCCGCCTTCATTAGCCACTACGCCACCGAGGTCGTCAATTTAGGTAGCATGGTAATTAAGATATTATACTTTGTTGTAAAGATGACCTGATTTCAATAATGGATGCCTTTGTACAATTAACAGAACATCGAGGCAAACACTAGCAGTTCGATTTTATTCCTTATGCAAACGACTTAAGGTGAAAAAGCCAAAGTGAATAGTCTGACGTACTGTTATGACTTGTAAATGATTTAAATCAATCCTCAATAGTTTCCCAGTCATAATCTTATCACTGTTTCCTTAAAAATTGTTAGTTTACTAACATTAAACTATTACCTAGTCTAGAATATTTTTCTATCGTTAACACTAATTGTATTATAGGACTTTTGCTGAACTTCGAGGAAAAAGGTTGATGTATAAAAAACATTTATTAGAATAACACAAGAACAAATCCCTCATTAAATGCAAAACAATACCTTTATATAAAAATATACTCTAATAATAGAACGAATTCAGCGGAAATTTGCGCGTTGGCTGTATAAGAGGAAATATGGTTATTACCCTTACCTATTTCCTTCACTATTTGTGTCTGGTATGGTAGGACTATGTACCCTTAAACTTAGAAGGGCTATGCAAATCATAGTGCACTATTTGGCTATCTTGCGCAATAAGATAGATAGTCCAATAATTTTGAGCAGATTAGGGCTATGGGCTCCCAAGCCTCTGTGCTGGGATGAGCAAGGGACCGTGGCCCCGCGGCGGCGGCCGCGCCTACTCCTGCGACCCCAGACGCGCACCCGTTACGCTGCGCACGCACCCACCACCCGTGCTTTACGCCTGCTCGGGGATATGCTCGCTCATGACCACGAGTCTGACCTTTTTGCTGACAGTTTTGGGCAACTTTGTTACAAGGCCCTTGTATTTTTTACTTTTAATTTTGACATATTGTAATATTAATTAATCTTAAATCTTTATTAACCATTTGACATGAACATTTTCCTGTATAATTTGACCTCTTTCTATTTGACTTTTGTTTGATATATGTGACGTACGTTTTGTTTCTTTATTTTCCTATGTAATATTGATGTAAATTCTGAAATTAGCATGCTGACGATTTGGGAACACTGTGAGTCAGCATGCATACTGTTGAAATAAATAAATAAATAAATATAACAGGACGGCAAAAACAAAAGAAAAATAAAACGAATTGAGGTACATATTTGTTTTTTTTTATAGTTCCAGTTTAATGATGTTATAACACAAATAGATAACCTTTAAAAAAAAAATACATCAATTCGTTTTACTTATTTTTTTGTTTTAACGTCCTGTAAAATAAACGTATTTGGGATTGCGTCTTTTTTTTTTATTGTAGCGCAGTATATTGGCTCCTCCCAGCCTGATGGTAAGCAAAAGAGGAACCCACATCGCGATGACAACGGATTTGATATCAAAATATCCTATCCGTTAGCATCGCCATACTGGCCCGCAAGATGTTTTTTCACGCTCCTTTTGAATCCATGTCAAAGGATGGAGGAAACACATGAGCCGGCAACGAGTTCCACTTCTTTATGGTCCCGCAAAGATAAGAGTTACCGAACTTTTTTTCCAAGGTGAAGCGATAACATCGTTGGCCGGCTCTTGTGGTTCTGTGTAGGAAAGGAGAGGGTTGGATGAGGGAAAACAGTTCCTCGGAACACGGTGAGTGTTCTAATGATAAAGCCGATAAAAGACACTTAATGAACCAATGTCTCTACGTAGTTGAAGAGGTTCAAGGTTCCCGGTAATCTCTTCATCGTTAATTATGCATCTATTATTATTATTATCTGTTTTACATTTAATGAGCGCAATGTTATAAAGCTTAATTTAAAAGACAAGAGTTTGTTTGTTTTGAACGCGCTAACCCCAAAAACTGCTAGTCCGATTTAAAAAAGTATTTCAGTGTTTGATAATTCATTTATCGAGAAAAGCTACGTTGTGAAAAACTGGAGAGAAGAATCAGGGGGAAATGTGAAAAAAGGGAATAGTATGCGGGAAATTTGCAAATAATTACAAAATCAGTAATAGAGGTTTTGATCCAGCTCAGTACATATTTTTGCTACTTTTTTTATAATTCGTTGCACTTAGTAAAAATAACGAAAGACAAACTTAAGCCTTGTGGTCATTTGAACAGATTTAGGCCGAAAATAACGTTGCGGTGCTTGAATACGAAAAATATTTAAATAAACAGTAAGTATCATCTAATAAATATTATGTTAGCATTAAACAATACTAACGATACCATGATAAATTATGTGAATGAACATGACTTTAGTATGTATTATTTTAAATGCCTTCCATTTTTAAACGGTTTTTTCGCACACATCATACAAACGTTTTTCTTCTGTCCAGTACTTTTACTGTTAGCAGTGTCCTAAAGAAAGGTTTGAAATAGTATGTTCAAATGTTTGACGATAGTAATTATTTATTTATCTTATTTAAACTTTTTACAAAGTCCAGCAAAAGTCCAAATTTGGTGAAGTCGTATTAAAATTTTTAATGGTGCCACAGAACATGTATTGTAAGATAATATCATTAATTGTTGACATTGGGGGTTCGAAAAGAATTTGTATTTAACATTATTTTTACTGTATCCCATATTTTATTGTTTGAATAAACCAAATTCGACGGGTGTGTTGTTTTATTTAACAAAATTTAAGCGAAAATAACATGTAAGACTGTTAGAATTCACACTTTATTTAAACATAAAGTACTGAAAAAAGAGAGAAAACAGAATACTTATATGGTAATGTTATTATGAGAATATAATTAAATTGTAATAAAAACAATATCTACAGGGTTCCCATGCAAAAAAAAACAAGTTAAGAGAGGTAGGCCCTACCTCTCTTAAAACCTTACCTTAATACGGAATCAATCGTGCACGGGTCGACCTTGCGTTTGGACAGTTTTTTTTTAAAGTGGTCGACATTGATGCCATCAATAATTTAGTATGCAAGAAAATGCAAGAACTTGCAAAAAATAAGAAAGGAAGATTTTTCCTTTAAACAAAAAAATATTTCACGACAATGTCACATGATCTTGAAATGCGAAACCCATAAATTATAAACGAGCCGAAACTATTTCGCTGTTTAACAACTATCACTTGGCTAGGATCAGTGAACAAAAACAACATAGAAGCATTGCTAAGCTTGAAAATGGCACCACGAAAAGTGAGTCACTGTGGGCGTGGCTTAAAAACGTGCGCTAGCAACGGTAGGTACACATACCATTTTCAAGTATAAAGCGAGTTACAGACCAATCACAGCGCGTTTTCCAACCCATTCTCAAATGACGTAACTAACGAACCCTGTCTATTTTTGGACCTAAATGAAGTTGCCTTAAAGGTTTTTTTTCAAGTTTCCATAGCTTATTACTTTATATTTCTTTATCTATTGCTAAAGTGATTCACATTCATGTGTGTTTTAGTGCCGATATTCGATTGAAGTTGGTATGACAAGAATTATTACATGTTTTTTTTCTTTAGGGGCCATTCAAGTATTACGTAAGCACTATGGGGGGGTGGGGGGGGTCTTTGTTTTGCTTATTTTGGATGACATGGGGGGTAGGGGAGTCTAGATGATGATTACGTCATCGGTAGTTATTTACTTGTTGTAACCCTCACATTGCCTATGCTTGAAAACGAAACGCATTTTAAAATTCCCGCAAATAATGCATACGTTTAGGCACTCGCTTTAGAACCGATTAGGGGAATTACCGCGCGCTATTCACTTGTCTGAAATTTCACCGTTAGTGTATTGTTTTGTTTGGATATTATAGCGAGTAGACGTATTGTAACCATAGCAAAGCAAGATAACATTTGTGTTACCGTTGATTCCATTAGCCAAAGTTTAACGTTTAAATAAGATGTCGTTTCAAATAGACAAATACAAGTTATACCAAAAATTGTTTCAAAGTTTTAAAAAATCTCATGCAAGTACGAAAGTACAAAATGTACAAAAGTTGTGAAGTGTGGCTAAATTATAAATTACAAGCAAAGTCCGACAAGGAACTAGATATGTATAGATATAATTAAAAAAAATACATTTATAATTGAAAAATGTTTACGTAAGCATGGGAGGAGGGGGTAAGAGCTTTGCTTACTTTTGCTGACAAGGGGGATGGGGGGGTAAATGATTGTAATAAATCTGCTTACGTAATATTTGAACGGCCCCTTAACTGACTAGGATCACTGAACCTTTTCAGCTACATGCTCAAACCAACCTATATTTCCAAATTGTCTAGGTACTATAGCCACTTCGTAAAACAAATGCCACAGTCTAGGCGCTCAAAGGCCTTTGTGAACATCAAGCCGAGGCAATATTTGATGGCCTGATGGGGCTCCGCTGGCCAGAAATTTCATTACGCATGAGGATATTGCTTCGAACATCATCTTTCAGCAATGGATATTGACCAAAGAAATCTAGTTCAAAATTATGTTTTTCCTTCTTTCGCTGTTTCCAGTAAAAGCTCCGAATTCATTTCATAATTTCAGCTGGGCATGTTGGTTGTCAGTAATTTTCATACACTTATCCTACTTATTAACATTATTATTATTATTTTTTGAATCAAAATACTTTACTTGATTTTATATTTGATAAACCTGTTTATTTATGATTTTATATTTGATAAATCTGTTTATTTATATAAACAAATAACTGGGATAACAATAACTTTTTATAATTTATAAAACTAGTGTATGTATGTTTATCATGTTTTACTATGAATACTAAAACAAAAACAGTATTTATGTTGCACGGCCGTACCCATTTCTCGCCATCTACTATTTCCTCTACCTTAAGGTTGTCTGGAAGAGATCGCCTTCTAGCGATAAGACCGCCTAAATTGTACTGTAATCAATCTGTAAAACCTATTTCTGTAAAGTTTTTGTACAATAAAGTTTATCTATCTATCTAGCTCCGATTCTGTATTTTTTTTGTACAAAGCAGCAAACGTAGCTGGCAACAGCTAGTTTAATGAATGCTCGTGAAAATTACCCACTGTTTGGGATACAAACATGATTTCGCGTTAAAATTCATTAGCGGATTCAAACACGGCTCCTGTAATTACGTCGGTAAGAAGTTTCGGGTCGGATGACTCTGGGTCGGTTCAGGCAGACCCTAACAATCTAAATATTAATGCAGTCTGGAACCTAGAAAGGCTAAATGATCTTATGGTTACCGGGTTGTACAATCACGGGAGTTATATCCCGGGTCAGTAAAAACCACATCAGACAATATACACTTTGGATTTTCCATCGCCTTTATGGCGTGTGTATAGGAATGAATATCGAACTGGAAGTATTTACCTTGATGTGGTTGACTGTACAAATATTGGACAGCATCACGTATATAACTCTGAGTCAGTGGTAAGTGGCTGTAGCACTTGAGTTCAGATATCAGAAACAACGACGTTACAATAACACACAGACCCAAAACCTTATAGAAACGTTTGTTTTTTCTTTTTTTCTCCTCTTTTAGTATACGATGAATTATTCTGTTAAATTTATAATTATTTCTAAGCCCTCGGCCTTTGCCATATGAGATTTGAAATACATACTCAGCTGGACGAGCAGCATGCGCAAAACTTAGAGGTCGTGGGTTTAAATACCACACTGGAATGGCACATGACAATTTGCTAGGTACCTATTTATTTAAAATTATTATATTAATTTTTCCATTAGAGCTCTTAAAAACGGCGAGGATATTTTAATACCAGACGCACAATATCAGCGAGAATTGTGTAGGTTTGCCCTATAACTAGGTGTCGTTAAAACATTTAGCAATTTACATTCAAATAATTATACACCTTTGAAAATTGCTTTTAATAGTCAATTTTGTATAGTGTTTCACGTTGCATAAGCGAGCTTTAAGTATTTTGAATTAACAGATTTTTTTTATCGCGTAGGTATGTATTAAGTCCTACCATAAGTCAAACTACCAGAGTATTCTATACTTAAAAATCAATTACCAACATAAAAATAATAACGTAGGTAAAGCTTAAAAATTTGATTTGCCACTCCCTAACCTGGATACGCTTATACTTATCCTCCTTGTATATAAATTACATTTAATTTTAATTACATTAAATTGTATCATAATTGCATTGTTTCCATCTTCCGGACTCTAGTAATATTAATATTGCGCCCCAAGTGACCCGGTTAATTTGAGTCGCTTTGAACATGTTACATTTAAGCTAGTGATGCTACATTATTCAAAGATTTCGATTGTCGAACTTATTCGTAAAATAAAATAATTTTGGTAGAGAATTCCGCGTTGCATTTTAAACACTTATTCGTAGATTTATAAGAGAAATGTAAATAACAAGTTTTTGAAGAGGAATATATAACTATTACTAAAATTAAGTACAAAAAATATTGAAGACTACTTCTGTGATCAAGGGGTCACCAGTTATGCCATGGTCCGAAGATTAAAGGTTTAATTTCAAAACAGTCAACATTAAATATAGATGAATATATACATTTCAATTCTTCTAAAAATAAGCGAGTTTTGAAGATCGAACAGACAAATAAGACATTAAATATATAATAAATTTTAATTATATCATTGTTCATGTAGTAAGGTATTATAATCACTGTATTACCTACTTATTACTTTAATTATTATTTCCTAAGTGGCTGCTAAGGCGCAATGAGCGACGTCTAAACCTACCTGCATTTGCGTCTGCTTAAAAAAATTACGAGTTTTTTCAAATTATGTTTTTTTTTAATCTTGGTTAAGGACGTAGCCCTTCGACCATTAAGACAATACGAATATATATATATTTTTTGTTAACAACATATTCTTAAAAGTCATCCAAATATACTCAACTGGTAGATTTTTCAATCGATACTAAAGTAACTGATTGCTCCACAGATTTTTATCGATACTAACTTAACTGATTGCTTCACATCACTACATGTAACATTTCTAACAAGACCAGGTAAGCCGTTTAATATTCCACGACGGGTGAAGCATTTCCGTGATTACGGTCCGGGTGTGGAAAATTTACACGGAATAGTGATGTTTTAATGAGGTGAATTTAAAACTAGATAAAAGTTTGTATGTCGCAAAATAATATTATTATTACAGAATATAGTATTTTGTGGTTAAGCCACGGGTAAATCTAAAAAGGGGGATAAAATACATTAGTTATTGCTTGGGACTCTGCCTGTTTCGTTTTGTGATAAAAAGTATGATAAATGTGTATGTTTATAATGTTAGAATGTCAAATTTCATCGAAATCTTAAAAACTTTAGTAGTATAACCAGGGCCTAAGAAAAAAATAGGCAAATAGGTTGTGTTTTAAATTTTCTAGTTCACAAAAATATAAAAAGAATATTAGTTTCAGATCAAGATAGACATACTTCATCGAGATTGTCTCGGAGTACACAATAATAAATAAAAAATAAAATTAATAACAAATAAGAAAGAAAGAAAACGAAAGAAAAAACATTTATTGCCTCACACAAACTTTTCACATACCTACAGTAGGTTCAAAATCATTAAAATGATAATGTGCCAATAAGGTCTCAGCCTCAGCATGAGCTGCTGCAGTACAGTGCCAAATAAGGTATTTAAAGTCACACACAGTAAATAAAATGCCTGTGGTATCTAACGGTGCTGTCGCTAAGCTATTTGAGCAAAGTAATATATTATACTAAAAACATACCACTAAGCTCAGAGTAAGTACTTCCACTTTATTTATTTTTTAAGTCTTAAACACAAATGTACTATTTGTCAAGTTAATTGAAAAACCTCGGAGTCAGTTGTGGGCGGAATTTAATAACTCAACTGGTTTTTCTTGGGGTCTTCTTGGAAATATTGGAAAACGGACTCTTTCGCAGACTTTTTAATTTCACCAGCTCTAAAGGCATCAGTTACCAACATTCAGTAATTTAACAGGACTCGTTTTCAATTTAATAAAGATTCAAAGACTTTAGTTTAAAAAGATTGTTTATAGTTTATGTTTATTTTTTAATTATTAAAATCAAAATTTCACTACGATTTTATCATCCAGTATTTTACTTAAAAAGTTTATTTTTTTTCGATGTCTTCCAAACCTACTCATATTATACATAACATAATTATACATAATATATGTGACACGTGAAAATTTGCAAGAACGATGCCTAAATGTAGTTTAGTTACTTTTAACGCAAAATCCTAGCTGAAGGGCGAAAAGTATAGCATAGTAAAACTGTTACTTGACTTGTCGCCCTTACCTTGAAAGCTTGACCCCTGCTACTAATGTATCACCCCCCATGAGCTTTAGAAACCTTACTCACGAACACAACAACACTGGAGTGATTATTTTTTGGGTGCGGTCTTCTGTAAGATTTCACCAGTCGGGCTGCTCCAGTTCCAGCGATAAATCGCTTTGCCCTGCCTCTCTTGGAATTTGAATGAAGTTGGTTTAAAATAGAAGAAGCAAGTTCTATTGTAACGTATTGCATAATTTTATCCCGAAAAACTCAAATAAAGTTGCGGGCAACAGTTAGTATTCATATTATTCTTTTTGAAAATTGGCTATGTATCGAAATATGAAAGAAAACGCGTCTTGAAGATAAAGGGGGGGGGGGGCAGTTTTCACAAAGCGGGGACTACCCACTTAAATAATAGCTACTAGCTAGATTGTTTAACGTGTATGTCAATCAGCTTATCGAGGGGCTTAGCAGCATGCATGTTGGATGCCGTATTGACAACATAAGTGTTAATAACATCAGCTACGCTGACGACATGGTGCTGCTGAGCCCATCGGTAAGCAGCTTGAGAAAAATGTTGCCTAGGTGTGAATCCTATGCTTTGAGACATGGTCTAAAATATAATGTAAAAAAGTCTGAATTATTGGTCTTTAAGAGCTCTGGTAGACTGCCTAAAAAAGTCCCGCCGCTTTTGCTGAATGGAACACCGCTAAATCGTGTATCTCAGTTCAAATACTTGAGGCACATTGTCAACGAAAATCTAAATGATGATTTTGATATTGAGCGCGAGCGAAGGGCTCTTGCAGTGCGTGGAAATATGTTGGCACATCGTTTCAGGCGTTGTACTACTGGTGTGAAGCTCACTCCGTTTAAGGCCTTCTGTCAAAGCTATTACACCAGTGGTCTATAGGCCAGTTTCATGCAGAGGGCCTACAATGTTCTCAGAGTGCAATATAATAACATCCTTAGGGCCTTGTTGGGGCTCCCGCGATGTTGTAGCGCGTCGGGTATGTTTGCGCATGCTGGTGTTGATGATTTTTACGCCATCATGCGCAAAAATACTGCCGCTGTCTTGTTGCATATCCGTGGAAGCGCTAACGGGATCCTAAGGATGATTGAGGGTAGAATGGACTCTGTTGTCCTCAATAGGTTCACCGAGTTGCATGTTATTAAATGTGGAAATCGGTGAACCTATCTGGTCTGCCAGCCTAAAATAATTACTGTAACTTACAAACATAGTTTTTAAGTACATTGTTACTAACATATGGACAAAATTGGTCTGAAATAAAAGATTTTTATTTTTATTATTTTTATAGCTACAAATCACATGCTATATTGATGACACCATGAGATTAAGTGTAACTTAAAAAAAATCTATAATATAGGTCTCGACAAACTATTTTGACTTATCCTAATTAGAAAAGCGACAGCATTGTCACCCTACAAAGTGGTTTGCTAAATGCCACGGTGTCGTCTCACTCTATTTCCTTTGCGTTTTTCTTCGTTTTCTATTTGCAAATTAACATTAAAATAGCATTTTGCAGAAGTAGATGAACAAATTGCTTTTTGATACTCCTTGGTCACTACGAAAAAGGAAATTATTTTCTACTAGCTGTGCCCGCGACTTCGTTCGCGTGGGCTACATCCTTTCATGGTCGGTTTTACCCCTATCTCCCCTAATATTCGAAACAAAAAGTAGTCTATATTTTAATAGAGCTATGTTTGTGCCAACTTTCATATCTCTAATTTAAAAAATAAACATTTTCCCATATAAACTTTCAAAGGTGGCATTAACCCCCGCCCCCCCCCCCCCCCCTTACTTTCTAACAAAAATAGCTTATGTCCGTTCCTGATATTCAACGTACACCTAAGCCAAATTTCATCAAAATCAGTTGAGAAGTTTAAGCGGGAAAGCATAACAGACAGACAGATAGACAGACAGACAGAGTTACTTTCGCATTTATAATATTATAGTAGGGATTAGTAGGGATTCAATGTCTTATATACGTTAGTAGAATAATGAATGGATGACGAATCAAACGACGGACAGACAGACGGACAGACAGTTAAGTCTTGGAAATAGGCTACTTGAAACGGGAGTTTCTACCCTTTGGATACGGAAACCTAAAAAGTAGGTTACAAACTTTTATTTTCTTACGGCCAAATTAATATTCTCTAAAGCCTAATTTGTGAAATGTAGCGGCAAAACGGGCAAAGATATTACCTAATATTTGGAGCACCAAATATTTGTAGCTGGCCGCAGTCATTTTAATAATACCCCCCACAATTAACGCTTTAGCATTTGGGGATGCGAGGCAATGCATATTAAATGCATGCTGCAATCTAAAGCAGTGAACACACTGCATTTTAAGCATCTATTTTAAAAAGCAGGAATGAGAATTAATTCGAGTGGCTATGGTGTATTATTTGAAGTTTATAATATAATAATAGATGTTGTTTTACAACCAAAACTCTACAGAGTTAATGAAAATAGTAAACACTAGCGGTCGCCCGCGACTTTGGTCTCCCGAAGATACTTTTTAACACTAAAAAAACACAAATTAATCAATACTACGTCGAATATGGACATTTTATTGAAATGAGAGAACTTTTGTAGTAACCTCGCCCACGAGGAATTTCGTGAATCTTCTGAATTGTAAATTCACAAAAGTCCAATTTAGATTCGTAAAGTCTATCTTTTTAACACGCTTTTATTAGCTCGGGTTGTATGTATCTATGTATGTAACGGAATCTTTGAATCTTAATTTGACCCACTTCCCGGTCTTTGATTAAGATGAAATTTTGCACACGCTCTGAGTTCTGATGACAATACATGACTAGCTAAGAAACGTCATTACAAATCCAATATGGCGGCCTCCCCAAGATGGCGAACTGACTGTTTGAAATGCACTTCCATGATATGGGTATCAATAGAAAGGGTTTGCTGTCAGGAATACGAAAAAAATAGTCACGTGATTCAAATCCAATATGGCGGGCGTCCAAGATAACGGACAGGCTATTTGAAATGCACCCCTATGATATGGGTATTAAATGAAAGGGTTTGCTGAATGGGATACGAAAAAGAATTATATAATTATTGATACGTGAGAAAACTAAAAAGTAGAAAATAAAAATAATAGTTTAAAAAACTAAAAAACACGCTTTTAGCTCGCTCTAAAAATTACAAAATAATTCAGACATTTAAGAAAGAAAGCGTGGAGCGTTTTGTCCAAAAAGAGTAAAGATAACATAAACGCTCCACGCTTTCTTTCTTAAATGTCTGAATTATTTTGTAATTTTTAGTGCGAGCTAAAAGCGTGTTTTTTAGTTTTTTAATTTCTCTGTCCAACTGTTCCGAATTTGAAACCGATTCCTAAGTATTGTGAATAGGTAGGCTGGTTCATAGTCGTAGCAGATCCCTGGTTTTGTAATAGATAGATATAGAAGAAAAAGATTTCGTGAAAAAAAACTGTAATTCAAGAATTATATAACCTAAATAAAATAAAATGATTGCAGCAACACCACCAAAAGTTGTAACACCACCAAAAAATAAAAAATAACAACGCATGATTTTTTTATAATTTTAAAAACCGCTTTCGGACCTCTTGGCACAATTATGTTAACTTTTATGATACACCCTGGTCCCGCAGACAAACTTACTTCTTTTGTTTAAGAAATACATAAATAAAAAAATAAAAAATAATAAATATATATAGCAATAAGACCGCCTAAATTGTACTTAATTATGTCTGTAAGCCAATTTCTGTAAATTTTTCTGTTCAATAAAGTGTATCTATCTATCTATAAAGATATAATACCTTCGTCAAACATGAACTTTGCTATAAAAAAAATATATATTGAACAACATCACATACATTGCTCTGATTCTGTGGTAAGTAGCTTAAGCACTTGTGTTACAGAAATCAGAAACAACGACGGTACTACAACACCCAGACCCGAGACAATATGGAAAAGTTCGTTTCCCACCGGGGATCGAATCCGGAACCTCAGAGATGGCGCTCGCCAAAGTCAGGCCCGCTCGCCTCTCGGCTACGGAGGTCGTCAAATTTGCTATGGTAGTCTGTCATTTTTAACATAAATAAAAAAATACAAAGATTAAATACCTTCGTCAAACATGACCTTTGCTAGTCAGTCAGCCTAATTGACATTTGGCGTCAATTTATTGAAGTTTCAAAAACATACGCAGCTCCGTCTCGCTTGTGTATTCACGTCTTGCACTGTGGTTGAGCAAGAACAAATGAAACAGCTAATGAGAGCGCAAAGAGGGCAATTACCGAACGCGAGCGAGCTCACGATAACACCCCGGCAATGCAATTTAAATAACACTAGACAGGCTAAAACCTTATTTCTATGTTTTTATAATTTTCTTTTTTTCGTGTTTCATACCCAAAGGGTAAAAACGGGACCCTATTACTAAGACGTCGCTGTCTATCCCTCCGTCCGTTCGTCATCCATCTCTCCGTACGTCTGTATGTCACCAGGGAGTGCTTTTGATTGGTCGAAGGTGGCGCGAACAAATATAAATAATAAAATTAAAATAAAAAAGTTATTTAAGGGAGGTCTGACACAACAGACGTAATTTTTAGCCGTAATTTTTAGCCGTTCTTTGCTCGATGTTAAATAACAGCAACTTGTACACCTCTCACTTAACAATTATTGATAAATATAGTTAAAGTTTGTATTGCTGAACTAATAAAAATCTTTCTCTCTCGTCTTCAAAGTACCCAAGCCAAACATACAGAAAATCAAGACCGTTAAAGTAAGTTTTACTCAGCATTATTTATATGACCTGTGAAGTGAAATATTTGTAAGTATCAACTTAAGTATCTAACTATAACTATAATACCTAGTAGTAACAATAGCAAAGTAAAGCTGCTCTCTGTCTGATAACACTAACGATGCAGTAACACTTGGCCGCTTAATTTGCGTATTTCAAGTCATTTATTCCGGACTGAAACAATGTTTTTACGGTGGCTTCTCTGTTAATGAGACACTCTCTTACTTCCACGAGAGCCGATTTGCAAAAATTAAGTTACAAAATCATAATAACCTTGCATTTAGTAATACAATTGAACATATGAAAATTTGTAAAATAATTTCTAATCTATATTTTCAACATAAACTGTAAGACTTTCGCGTTCTATTTTAAAGTCAGGCAGTAAGTAGTTCTTATTAACTACTAAATAAAAATGGTGTCGCGTTTTGACCCGTTCACCAATCTTTTCAATGCTTGAAGTTGTCGTTTAGAAATCAATTGGTTAATCACGATTTTTTAAAGGAAAATATTTAGGATATTCGAAATGACAAGTTTTAAAATGTATAATTGACTAGTAAGATTTGACTACGGTGTTAAATCGTATGACCTATATAAAAATCTATTAAGTCTTACTTTTAAAAACTCATCAGTATAGCACAATAACAAATTATAGGTAAAACTGGGCAGAATGTCGTTAAGATCAATGTGATTTCAAACTGTAACAGGAAAACAGTTCAGTTATCTCGAAACGTTTTTAGATTGTCCAATCACGCGCTACAATAATTTTGGTCTGGCGTTTTAGTAGACTCATGTTCAAAATATTATATACCTACGGTCGAATTGAGAACCTTCTCCTTTTTTTGAAGTCGTTTAAAATACGTATGAAGCTTAAAATTCCTTTGCAAATTCGCGGCAAACGAACTTATCGGGACAAAGTTACAAGCATGCCAGATTAATTGAAGTGCGCGACGGCGTTTAATATACTTACCAGTAGCGCGTCAGACTATAATTATGGCCTTAACATCGCCCTTATTTCGTGCACATAAGAACGATTATTGAACTGCAAGTGTTTACCTTGACATGCAGTCGATTGTACTTACCATAGTGTAAATGGTTTGCGATAAGAGCGACGACATATTTTCATGATATATTTTTTAAAGATGCTTTCGCCTTGTTTCTCTAGAATTATTAAAATATATATATATATATATATATAATCTTCTTATATATAAAAATGAATCGCTGTTCGTTAGTCTCGCTAAAACTCGAGAACAGCTAGACCGATTTGGCTAATCTTGGTTCTGAAATAATTGTGGAGGTCCAGGGAAGGTTTAAAAGGTCAGAAACTAAAAAAATATGCGTTACGAAGTTCGCCGGGACAGCTAGTAATTAAATAAATAAATATTGGCAAACACCACATACATTGCTCTATGGTAAGTAGCTAAAGCATTTGTGTTACAAAAATAAAAAACAAAGACGGTGTGTAAAAAAGAACCGGAGGTAGCTTCATTTGCATTGTAAAGAGACGATTCATAAGTATTACAAATGTAATCTACTTGAATAAAAATTATTGACTTTGACTTTGACTTTGAGTCCGTTTTCTATATTGACCCAATCGAACCCGGCACGCACCTTGGCTCGCTTGCCTCTCGGCTACGTAGCTACGGAGATCACAATGTGTGTGTAATGTAATATATGTAATACTTTTACAAAATATTAACATAAGTTAATGAATATTAGAATAAGTAATAAGGTAAGTCTTACCTATATTTAGAACAGTTTGTACATATTCGGCTTAATAATTAAAAAACATATTTACACAAATTAATTATGTTTTATTCAGTTTCGAAAACTTAACTTAAACCTTACTTAAACTTAAACTAGTATCGTTTTCTTCATTCATATTTTCTTTCTATCCAGGTAAGCACCGTCACTCTATTTTTAAAATATTTATATGTATTTTATTTAAAAACTTTATTGCACAAAATATTACTACAGGCCTACTTAATTTTAAAAGAATTCTCTACTACTCACCCTTGGGTCATGCAGAGAGTAAAAATGTGCGTAAGTAATCTAAAAAAATAATAATAACCAAGAATAAACTTAACAAGATTCACTAAAATAAAAAAAACAACCTCAATACTAAATCATCTATATTTCAACTAACTCTATATCCCTAATATAAAAAATGCGAAAAATACGACGATTTCCAGAAACTGGCAAGTATAAATTACATAATTTCCATCTTTCGTGGTGCTTGATACTGGTGTAAATAATAGGTCCCTTCAAATGACCGCCGATGAGACCCTTAATAGCATCGTTCAGAAAGAGAAATGAGATATTTTAGCATACTGTCACGACTATCGATAGGGCGTTAATATAAACGTGAACGTTACAATCAGTAATATTGAACATTACATGGAAACAAATCAGCTTAAAACCATTTTAAACACTAAATGTTAATTGAAATCAATAAATCGACCATGCTTTTTTCGGGTCTGGGTGTTGTGGTACCGTCGTTGCTTCTGATTTCTGTAACACAAGTGCTTTAGCTACTTATTACAGAATCAGAGCAATATATATAATGTTGTCCAATATTTATATTTATTTATTTCCGCTACCGTCCCTGAATCCTTAGTCAGGCGTGAGATTTGAACCAGATTCACATACCGTGTGTGCAGCTCTTCCAACTGAGCTAACTGCAAGTCATCATAGGTAATTAATTGAAGAAAAATTCATCGACAGTGATAACGTTTAGAATAATTCGTATTGGAAGTCGAAATTATAACGAGGAGTTTTTAATCTCAGCCAAAGGATTGAAAAATATAATCTAAGTACATGATTTTTGATACTTCAATTGTACTGCCGTTCTGTAACTAGAAAGCCATTAAGCCACAAAAATAAGTTTTGAGCTGTCAGTAAAACGTAGAAAATTATGCACCATGAAAACTTCCTTCTAGGTTTAAGGATCAGCGCAATGTTTTATTTAGTAGGCAGTTAAATTATTTTAACTACATTTAAGTAAAGTTCTGTGGTCTAGATGCTCATAATTTACGGAAATCTAAACTTAACGTAGGTAGGTACAGCAGGTGTTTTACAAATTACCAATAATATAATACCTACAAATTCTGATACAGAAACAGAGAGAATATAAAAATGTTCAGTGTTACGCTAAAATGTTTGTATTTTAATTATATTTTAAGTTTGACATGAATTTTTGATATTCTTTATGTTTAGTTTTCAATCTGTAATTATTTTTACTTGCTGTCTATGACATACTTGCTTACGACACTTTTTATTTTTTTTTTAAATCTTTTCCTTTCTCATCTTTTATAACCGCAATAATGTTTAGTTATTCACCGGCAATGTAATAAATGCCGATAGAAATGTCTCTAACTTTTTGTCTCAAACAGCGCAGCAATCTTACTATTCTTACTCGAATAAGACTAAACGTTTCATAAAACTTCACACAACTCGAATCCCTCTCATCGGTATTCACACCACGCGATCCCATTAAACTTCACTACCGCGATGCAGCCAATCACCGTATAAACTTCAGCGCCATCTATTGATTGCGGGCCGAACTTCGGGCTCGTCCATTTGCAAACTTCACAACTGTTACTTAACTAAGTTTCTGTTTATCACCAACCGATGGTTAAATATTTAATTGGATTGTGCGCTAATATTTATTTGCTAATCGTCTGATCTTGCGGTCTTTGATTCGCACAAAGGTTGGTATTTGAATTCGTAATGAAGGGTTGAGGGTGAGTAAATAAATTTGATTGTGATAGATTTACATCTTCACTGGAGGTTTTGTTCATATGGAGTAGACATTGGTGCTGATTTTTTTTAAACAAACTAAACTGAAATGCTTGTAACAGAATTAAATAATTTAATTTCATATAATAATTATAATTATTATTTTAGATTTTAATAGTCCTTTACGCCGCACAAGCGAACTTTAAAGAAACAGAAAAATATCAGCTCCCCTTTTGATGTAGATGTAAAACGCAGAGGGCACTTAACGCAGACTAAAAAGTTACAATAACAGTAAAATTCATCGCCTAAGATAACTTCCTGTAAACTCAGTTGGAAGAGCAAGCCGCGCGATACGTGAAGGCTTTGGGTTCGAATCGCAAGTGAGATAAAAATTTTCGGTTTTTGTAAAATAAGTAAATTATTTAATTGACGTGAATATTAAATCAAAATTGTTCTTATCTGGCTCGAAGGAACATGAACTAAAAAGTTCGGTATTAATTAAATTAATCTTCAAACGTAACAAGATCAAAACAAAATTTTTTGTTCACCTAAGCTCATTTTAAAAGTACCCCAAACCCGATAAAAAATCAAGTGGCTACCCTTACTGATATCACTTTACAATTCGGACTTTTATTGGGCGTTATTAAATTTGAATGCCAATGAAAAAGCAATACGCCAGGGGAGAGAACAACGTTATTAGGGGATGATTCGCGATTAGCTCAAGTTTTATGTTTAGCAATTACCTGCTTCTTGTTCACAGCGTAGGTACCTGTTTATTGTTTTTGAACGAAATTAGGCTTTCTAAGATGGATATCAATTATTTTTTTCTTTTTTCAAGTAAATTATTATTTTAACACTTTAAATTATCAACGAACATAAGGTAAATTGACTCTACTACCGGTTGGCAACCTATATCTACCGAGAAGAAGGTGGTAACATACTCAGTAAATATGTTGAATGGCAGTACGTATTTTAATGATTTGTAAATATTGTTTTGATTAATTACTAAAGAATAAAATATATCTATAGCATGTTTTTTGACGCTCGGCTTTAGAGAGCCAAAAGGCTGGTAGGACTTTGGCGTCATATCTCTGAGTTCCCGGGTTCAAGTCCCGGTCGGATCATTATACCGTTTTTTTTTCTATATTATCACAGGTCTAGTGTTGTACAATTTAGTTTGTTTTCACTTGAAAAAAGCACACGAGACATTTAACGGCAATCCATCTCGGGACAAAATGATACAATGTATTGTAACTGTTAAATCTTATAAATATTTATGTTTTGCCGATGTACGATGACTGACGTTTCCACGCGCGCTTAAACATATATTCATATGAATCTCTAGCTGTTGCCCGCGACTTCTCTTGCGTTACTTCGGTGTAAAAAGTATTCTATATGTTAATCTAGTATGTAATCTCTCTTTCTACCAAATTTTACCCAAATCCGTTCAGTACTTTTTGCGTGAAAGTGTAACAAACATCCATACTCACAAACTTTCACATCTATACTTATAATAAACTAGCCGTGCCCGCGACTTCGTTCGCGTGGACTACATCCTTTCATGGTCGGTTTTACCCCTTTCTCCCCTAATATTCGAAACAAAAGTAGTCTATATTTTAATCCAAGTTTCGAGCTATATTTGTGCCAAATTTCATATCTCTAACTTCAAAAATAAACATTTTTCCATATAAACTTTCAAAGGTGGTATTACCCCCATCCCCCCTTATTTTCTAATTAAAAGTAGCCTATGTCCGTTCTTGAGATTCAACGTATGCCTATACCAAATTTCATCAAAATACGTTCAGCCGTTTAGGCGTGAAAGAGTAACAGACGGACAGACAGACAGACAGACAGACAGAGTTACTTTCGCATTTATAATATTAGTATGGATCTGTAGACAGGTCAATTCTCTACATTAAATATATTTACAAAATAACTACCAGGTGATCGACACTGATGCAAAAAATGCAATTAATATTTTTTTCCTTTTCTGTATGTTCGTTATAACAAAAACTACTCAACGGATTTTAACGAAACTTGGTACAAATATTTTTTTTTCTTCTGGGCAGGTATACTTTTCATCACGCTACAATTACACTTCTCTGCACGTAATAAAAGGAAAATTTTGGGACAACAGGAGAAGTTAATTGCATTATTAAGCAGCTACACAGAAATTATGTATGACGCAAGTGTTCTTCTTAAAATTATGTCAAAAAATATCTCACGATAGTATACTTTATGTTGATCTTTTATGGTTGACTCGCAACAACATGTGTGTAACTCCCGATAGCTTAGCAGTTCGGAGCTTTGTGATTATATTTGTCTACTCTTACATTTATAAATAAAAGCCGATAAAAGAAAAAGAGGTAGACCAGAAAAAAAATGGGATGACGACATCCGACAAGTTGCAGGAGTAACCTGGAATAGGGTGGCCCAAGATAGACGAGAATGGAAAAGGTTGGAGGAGGCCTTTGCCGACTGGCAAACAGACCTACAAAAAGTCATCAAATACTAGCAAATAGATTAAGATTAGATAAAAAAAAAAAATACCTTGTCAATAGTTATTAAGATGGTCTGAATAAAGATAGATAGATAGATAGATATACTTTATTGCACAAAATCTTTACAGAAATAGGTTTTACAGAAAAATTATAGTACAATTTAGGCGGTCTTATCGCTAGAAAGCGATCTCTTCCAGACAACCTTAAGGTAGAGGAAATAGTAGATGGCGAGAAATGGGTACGGCCGTGCAACATAAATACAGTTTTTTTTTTAAAGGGCTTTTTATATTATATATACATTTATAAAACTCATTCATCCCTAATTTAAAAAGTTAACATTATTTACTATTCAATAAAAGAAGAATCATAGAAGTCGATATAGAAACATCAAAGTTATACATCAAATACTAGCGTATTTGATATAAGCCAAATTCAAAATCCAATCCACGCGAACAAAGTCGCAGGCACAGCTAGTTTATAAAATTGGTAGGATGTTATTATTTTTTAACCCCGCCCATTATATTTCCTTTGTTAAATTAAGATTAAATAAGTAATTAAAAGTAGGTCAACAAAACAATGCCACAGTTCTATCAGTCCACTTTTTTTCGAACCCAAAAAAGTAGCGGCCACAAAATGAATATTCATGAACTTGTAAAACAAGGCAAAACACATTAATGAGTGCAAATAAAAACATTACTTTTGTTATAATGTATAATTCGTTAATTTACGCACAATTAATTATGATTGCGTACGTTTCGTTTGGTTCCTAGTAGTAGCCTTGAAATACGTTGTATTGTTGCTAAGAGTGGTTGTATAAAAAGCTAAACTGTTGTGATGGGTCATCATTCGAGTTAAACAATTCAAGACTTCAACATGATTGCTAAGGTGAGTTTACTGTATTATTTGTAAACGACTTCAAAAAAATATATCTAATTTAGATCCTCCTCGGTGCTCAATTACACCGTTTAAATTTTAACATACATTATTTTTAACTTCTTTAATAATATGTTTTAACATAAATTTTAAGACTTTCGCGTTCCATTTTAAACATTTAAAATAATTTAACGGGTCAAAACGCGACACCATTTTTACTTAATAGTTAATACGAACTACTTACTGCCCGACGTTTCGGTTAGGTTGCACCAACCGTGGTCACGAGCTGACGAGCTGTCGGGTAGTAAGTAGTTCGTATTAACTACTAAATAAAAATGGTGCCGCGTTTTGACCCGTTATTTATTTATTTAAAAACTTTATTGCACAAATAGGTACAACAGGTGGACTTAATGCTAGGGGCATTCTCTACCAGTCAACCCTTGGGTCATGCAGATAGTTTGTATATGGGTGCGGTAACATGGGAGAAAAAAAAAGAAATCATTTCGTTAAATTATTTTAAATGATTTAACATATTTGATATTCTTACTTTCATTCGACCCGACGCGACACAATGACCTACGTAGCCGAAAGGCGAGCGGGCCGGACTCTTGCCTCGCGCTATATCTGAAGTCCTGGTTTCTATTCCCGATTCCCGGCGGAAAAGGTCGTTTTCCATATCCAAAACGAACTTTTCTATTTTGTCTCGAGTCTGGGTGTTGTAGTTCCCTCGTTGATTCTGATTTCTGTAACACAGGTAATTAAGCTACTTACTACAGCATCAGATTAATGTATGTGGTGTTGTAAACTATGTATTTATTACATCATGTCTGTCAATAATGAGGTCCCAGCTTAGTTACTGAACTAGTCGCCCTTACCTTGAAGGCTTGACCCCTGCTACTAATGTAGCACCCCCCAGGAGCTCTGGAAACCTTACTCACATGCAGGAACACAACAACACAGAAGTGATTGTTATTTTGCTGCGGTCTTCTGTAAGGTGGAGGTATTTCACCAGTCGGGTTGCTCCAGTTAGAGCGATAAATCGCTATGCCTACCTTTGTTTTTTTCAGGTTTAGGTTTTCGCCGATAATTTAAGGATATAAGGTTCAATTTGAAGTGGGAACTATTTTGGAATTGTACGATTAAGGGATAGCTGGACAACCATTCTGTGGAAGCCCATTTCCAGTTTAAGCTCATTTCAAGGCCTAGTGAGGTCTGAAACAAGTTGACACACATGGGCATTGTAGTTATAGTAACCAGCAAGCTAAAGTGCGGGGATCGAACTACTTTCATCCTGCCAAATAACTGACCTTTTCATGGTTTTGAGTGATAATAATTATTGAAAACAGAACTCAAATTTACATGACTTTTTAATATTGCCCAAAGTATTATGCATTGTCTGACATCGTTCAGAATTTTTAAAATGATAATGTTCAAGTTACGCTTTTTATAGTCAAATTATGTCGGCAACAACCAAATTAGATGAGGTTCCATCTCAAATATTAACGTAACTAAATCACAATTCGCTTATCTCAAAGAACGCTTTTAATTAAAGTGCTCTTCGTAAAGTTTTCTTCGGAGTTTCTATTTAAATTTGTATTTCTGAAGGTTTATTAAAAAAAAGTTAAATTTAATAATAGGTACATTTTAACAAACTCTCAAAATTTCATAAGTAGGATTAATAAATTAGTCAAAAGGTTTATTTCAGTCAAAGACAATCTATAAAAAAAAATTGGATACTTATTCTACATTATTTATATTGTCTCGGGTCTGAGTGTTGTGGTACCGTCGTTGTTTCTGATTTCTGAGACACAAGTGCTTTAGTACCACAGAATCAGTGCAATGTATGTGATGTAGTCCAATATTTATTTATTTATTAAAGATGTTTGACCTTTGGCGTTCCGCCATCTCTGGGATCTTGAGTTTGATTCCCGGTCGGGGGTCAATATGGAAAATGACTTTTATATATAGTCTCAGGTCTGCGTGTTTTGGTAATTTCCTTGTATCTGATTTATGTAACTCAAGTGCTTTAGCTACTTGCTATAGAATCAGAGTAATGTATATGATGTTTTCCGTTAATTTACTATTGTTTTGATATCATTAAAGTTACTGCTCTTTTATTCGACCAAATACCTAATAACGTGAACAATCACAGCCTAGCATAGAATCTGTTTTCCCGTGAGTTATGAAAAACGAGGGTTTAAGTTTAACGTGTCTTTAAGTGTTCATCTTTGTGTGTGTTCGTCTATTGCATTGTAGCTCCTAAATGAATGAACCTATTTTTATTTTGTTTGAAGGTGCTCTTCGATATGTTTGATAGAAATCGATCTAAGATGACAGCTGCCACCATATTATATAGGATTTCATATTTAGACAACTCCTATAATATAAGGGCTTAAGGGCGTCTATACATTATCATACTATTTAAATACTAGATGCGCTAATATCGACATCTTAGGGGTTTTTTAAACGTTTTTATTCAAACATATTTGTATCTTTTAAGGTTACTCTTCTCGCCTGTCTTCTCGGCCTGACCCTTGCTAGTGTACCTGCAGCATACAATAGCGGATACGCCGGCTATGGAGCTCACGGAACCGGCTTAGGAGCTTACGGAGCCGGCTACGGTGGTTACGGAGCCGGCTACGGTGGTTACGGCGCTGGCTACAGCGGTTACGGCTCTGGCTACGGCGGTTACGGCGCCGGCTACGGCAGTTACGGCTCTGGCTACGGCGGTTACGGCGCCGGCTACGGTTCTCACGCAAACTACCACGGAAACGCAGCTACCTCTTCCGTCAACTACTCGATTAGGCACGACGCTCCTAGGTCTTACGGAAGCTATGGTGGAGCCGCTGGGTGGCCGAACTCCGGTCTCGGCTATGGTTCCCACGGCGGCTATGGCGGCTACGGTTCATATGGTGCCGGCTACGGTGGATACGGAAACAATGCCTGGTAGACAACGAAATAATCTAGCATGTTAATCCAATACTCGTGATAATACTTATTGCCGAAAACGAATAAAAGTACTTCGAATAAAGTTTTGCTGTTTCTTTTTTACCCTTACCCTTCAATTACTTTTAAGGGCCAGTTATAATTTCCTTGCTAGTTAAGCTTGCTAATTTAATATTAGTTACGTGTTTGATTGTATGGGTAGACAGATGTCTGTGGCTCTCGCGCTAAACCCACTCAGAAACACAGATTTATTTTTATTCCGAAAATTCATGAGTGAAGTCGCAGGAAAAAGATAAGCTGGGTTTTATTGATCCTGTTTCAATGATTTTCAGCCATTTATTTAGCTTGAACTTTTTGAATACATGTTGTATTTTGATTATGTAGATGTAGATGTTAGATTAATTAAAAAATAACACGGCTAATTTATTATTGCATGAATACTTCAATAGTAGTTTTCACATTCAAATAAAAACTTCAAAAATATTTTACGCGAAGTGCAATTATCATAAATGGGACAGAATTTATTGAGGTATTGTATTTATGTAGTACGGAATACGAAAATACTTTTCATTAACAAATAATAAGTTTATGGTGTTATACATTAATCCATTTAATTATATTCAGTTAGTGAACAGTTAATACAAATTTCCATATTTTTAACAAATAAAACATATATTGAATATATGATAGCAATTATCGTTGCCTTCATAACTGTTTAATTTGCAGTACACAATCATTAAAAGTACGCAATTACGATTTTCTCTCCCGGGGAATTAGACTTAGTTACAATGAGAGATATTACCAATTTCATTATTTACGTGACATACGGACGTATTGATCGTAAAGCAATCGTGTTGGATGTTCAGTCTTTTTTTCTTCTTTTTGTCATTTTACTTTTCATCAAATCATATAAAATATTACCGAATTATTTCTGACCATCGCTACGCTTTGCCTATTGTAAAAAAATTTTGAATGTGAATTAAAATAGATAGAGCATAGCGATTTATCGCTTGAACTGGAGCAGCCCTCCTGCTAATGCTTCCACCTTACAGAAGACCGCAGCATAGTAACAATCACTTCGGTGTTGATGTGTTCCTGCGTATGAGTAAGGTTTCCAGAGCTCCTGAGGGAGACATTACATTCGTAGCGGGGTCAAGCCTTCAAGGTAAGGGTGACAAGTCCAGTTACGACTTTGTTATGCTGTACTTGTCGCTTGTGAGCTAGGATCTCATTACCACTTAACACTAGGTGGGACGAGGTCAAAATTGAAGTGAAATAATAAAAAATAACTTCAGCATATACAGGTGCAGATAATTGATGGAGCTAATGTTTTACATTAGTGAGAGACAACGTTTTAGGAAAATCATCGTGGGTAGGCTTAAAATGTTTACGGCAGGATTCTCCTTTCTACTATGTGGTTCAGGTAAGTGGCACAAAGTAACAGAAGTCCTGATGACTTGGTGTCTCTGCCAACGAGCAGAAGTCGATATCCTTGGGCTGATGACAATAATCATAATAGTTTTATGAAACATTTTATTTTGTGGCTCGAATGCTTCTGTAACTGTATGTCCGTGTGTATTAATTGATAACGCACCCTATGAGCTCTAGAGAATGGCCGGAAAACGCTTATCGAATTTATTACAACCGAGTATATTCTTAGAATCCTTAATTGGTTTGTTAGAACATATGAAATGATTTTATTTTTAGGTCGTCCTTGAACTATATAATAATTTAAGTACTTCTATGGTACTTGATAGGAGTCAAATCAAAATTTTAATTACTTTTGAAATTGATGTGTAAAGCGATGGCTGAGATTGCTATGTCACAACCGTAAACAAGTTTTGAACTAGACTGCGTCAGTTTATGTTAGAAGTACCTACATAATAATTTATTAATACGTATTAGACATCAAACATATTGCTCTGATTCTATCATAAGTAGATAAAGCAATTGTGCTATAGAAATTGGAACTGACAACGGTGCCACAACACCCAGATCCGGAAACAATACAGCGAAGTTCGTTTTACATTGACCTGACCGGAAAACTAGAAGCAAATTTTAGTTGATTAAATCTGACATTAATTAAGCAGCCTATTTTGCGTAAATTAAGTCAGTTAAAATCAAACATCCTAATATTACAGTCCCTTTTCATTGTCACAGCTAAGTGTGACAAACGCACAGTTTCAATATCCCAAAAGAGATATAAATCGCGGTTTCGTCGAGCAATAAACACTGAAACTAATGGCGCCTGGGGGAATGTATGAAGTTATGGTACAATTTTCAGTAGGCCGTTTGAGCCATAGTAAAAGTAAAGTCAGTGAGTTAAGTTTGAAGTAAACTGAAGACACATTCAAGCCTCTACGGTAAAAAATTTTGGATCAGTAGACTTAGATGCGCAAAACGTACAGTTTAATTGTCAATGGCCAATTTAAAGAAAATAATATTAAATATCGGTGTGCCAAATAAACCATTAAAATAATACCTACTTGCACCGAAGTGTCGATTTTGTGACATCAAATAAAAAGAGAGGTAGGGCATAGCGATTAGTCGCTTGAACTGGAGCACCCTACTGGTGAAATACTTCCACCTTGCAGAAGACCGCAGCCAAATAACAATTATTTCAGTGTTGTTGTGTTCCTGCGTGTGAGTAAGGTTTCCAGAGCTCTTGGTGGGTGCTACATTAGAAGCAGGGGTCAAGCCTTTAAAGTAATGATGATGGGTTTAGTAACTTGTCCTTGTCAAACTTAAGCTAGGACCTCATTACCACTTAAATTCAGGTGGGATGAGGTCAATCTCGAAGTGCAATATAAAAAAAATCGAAACAAACCCTTTAAAATAAAACCCCCAATGATTTCAATCGTTTCATTAAATAGGGAATTGTTTCCCTATTCTTTTATGCGTTTTAATGGGATAGACTAGTGTCAAAGCTATCTTAACAAGTATTGGACAACATCGCATACATTGCTCTGATTCTGTGGTAAGTAGCTTAAGCACTTGTGTTACAGAAATCAGAAACAACGATAGTACCACAACGTCCAGACCCGAGACAATATGGAAAAGTTCGTTTCCTATATTGACCCGACCGGGGATCGAACCCGGAACCTCAGAGATGGCGCTCGCCAAAGTCAGGACCGCTCGCCTCTCTCTATCTTGACTTTTATTATAGCTCTGGGCTTAAATCAATTCATTTATTATTTCAATTGCACGATCGAAAGCACGACAGACTCATTTGAACTTTGTATCGCCCTTATTTCACGAACATAAAAACTGAATTCAAACAGCAAGTTTTTATTTTGATATGCTATTTAATGTATCTTTGCATTGCTGGGTACATGCCTATACTGTGGCATGTGTACATCCAAACTTCAAGCAAGATGTTTCACTGGAGAATCGTTTTTGGTTACGCTTTAGTTAGTGAGTCACTAGAAGTCGACATGGTTTCATGCAAAATTAAAGATTAAATAGGTAAGCGGTCTAAACATTATAAATATAAATATTGGACAACATCACATACATTGCTCTGATTCTGTGGTAAGTAGCTTAAGCACTTGTGTTACAGAAATCAGAAACAATGACGGTACCACAAAACCCAGACCCGAGACAATATAGAAAAGTTCGTTTCCTATATTGACCCGACCGGGGATCGAACCCGGGACCTTAGAGATGGCGCGATGCCTAAGTCCGGCACGCTAAACTCTCGGCTACGGAGGTCGTCATAATGATATAATGTTTTTTTGTCCTTACGGGTCCTATTTCTGCAGTTTCCGCCTAATAAAAAACGGCGATATAATGATTTAAATTGTCACTATCATATAGGGTACATTTTGTTTTGTACTTACCAGTGACGTAACTATTTCTAACCCAGTAACTTTTTCATTGTTGTATCTTAGTATTTTTTTGAAAAATTGGCAAATTGAAAATAATAATCTAAGTCTAATATTATTTAAAAAACCATTTCACGGAGTAAAAACAATATGGTATTAGCCCAGTGGTTTCCTTTAAATCCTCTCTTTTCATTGAGAATTTGCAAACAAATTAGGTTTCTGAGAAACTGCCGCGATTTCACACGAAATAGCTGAAGTTCTTGTAGGGTACTTACAGCGGAGTGTCTTCTATCGAGAACCCTTCAATTGAGGGTACTTGTCTGAGCTGGGACGTGAAATGTTGAGATTATTAATTTTTAAGTACAAAAATTACTTTTTGGGTTTTTTATGCATATCTTTACTGCATTTTGCGATGGTAAAGGAACAAAATTGGGGACAACGGAACTATGTCAATTGGTAATTTAATACATTTATACCGACAGGCGTTGTGCTGTCAAACGATGACTTTTTAATTCGAATTGGTTTTCATTCACAACCATAATAGTATTCTTAAATTTTATAATTTTCCTCGCAATTTTTTTTTTCTTTTCTATTAACCTTTTTTGACAATAACAAACACATAAAAAAAGTGAAATTGGTCCAGCTATGCGTGATGGCGTGACCAAGGAAAATAAGGATTTATTATATTTAAATATATATATTGGACAACATCACATACATTGCTCTGATCTCTTCAACTTTCTTCACTAAAAATAATTAAGAGAGGTAGGGCATAGCGATTTATCGCTCGAACTGGAGCAGCCCGACTGGTGAAATATCTCCACCTTACAGAAGACCGCTGCCAAATAACAATCACTTCTGTGTTGTTGTGTTCCTGCGTGTGAGTAAGGTTTCCAGAGCTCCTGGGGGGTGCTACATTAGTAGCAGGGGTAGCCTTCAAGGTAGGGGCGACAAGTCCAGTAACAGATGTATTATGTACATGTCGCCCTTAAGCTAGGACCTCATTACCACTTAACATCAGGTGGGATGAGGTCAATCTTGGAGTGAATTATAAAAAAAAAACATACACTTTTCTATTTAGAATAGAATATAATAATGTCTTTATTCATATAAATGTAAGATTTGCTAATATTTGACTATGACAACACACTTATTTACTGTTGATAATCTTTATTGCTAGTGAATAAGTACTGATTACAGACAAGAACTACCTTGGATCTAATAATCGATCTAAATCGATTATTTATTCAGTATACCAAATGAATAATGTACAAACTATATTTATGTTCATTAATATTTATGTTACAGTTGTCAAATAAATATTTATCCACTAGCAGTAATCGAGTCATATTGATTTATAATCGAATATAATTTTTAAACGTTTTCATTGTGACATATACTAAGTATAGTTTCTGAACGTTTTTCCCAGTTTAAACTGGTAATTTTTCACTAACCAGCAAGTGTTAAAGACTGGTTTGGAAAACTTTGGCTTAAAAGTTAGAATAAAGTGTTGTAACTTAATCAAAGTGTTTTATTTCACCACACAACTAATAGATGAAGCTTTTATAAAGTTTTTTAAAAGCAGATAAATCTTCAGATTTTGTTAAACTACCGCCTTGTTTGGAATGTATTTTTGTGAAGTACTTACCGAGAAGAAACTATTACTATGGATATCTGCCGACCTCCGAAACGGAGAAGAAATAAAAATTAGATGAGAGATATTATACTGACAAATGTAAAAACAAATCCTTTACAAGAATAAACACTTTAACAGGTAACTTTAAAAGCAAATGTCATAATATTCTACAAACAGTTTTGGGTCAGTAACGTTTCAGCCGATAGAAGCGAATACGCGTAAATCTCTTTTAGTACGCTATCATTATCTGGACGATCCCAAGGGAAACAATCATTGATTTATTAACCAAAACCCGAATATTTCTCTAATACGTGCACCGTTTTAAAACGGGAACATTATACCCGTTTGAATCAAGGACATTCAAGTTTTAGACGGGTTTAAAGCTAAAGCGGTAATTTGGAGAGAATTCTTGTGATTTATTTTGACTTTTATACGATTTTAGCTGATTTGTGTGGGAAGTGGTGCTATTTTCAAAACAAGGTTACGAAAAATGTATTTTGACAAGCGAATAAACGTTACTCACTTTTCAACCATAATAAAATAATAATAAATAGGTTTTGAAAAATGCATAAAGATTCCTTTAAATGCTTTTAATAGGAGGTAAGGTTCCGTGATTTATCGTGACTATTATACGATTTTTGCTCATTTGTGCGGAAAGTGGTGCTATATTCAAAGCAAGGTCACGGAAAAAATATTTTGACAAGTAAACAGGAAGACAAATTATGGTTTTGAACAATGGATGTGGATGACTTCAAATGCTTTTTTAGCAAAAATATTTGAGGTTAGGGGTTCTTTCGGAATGAAAGATAAAAAAATTAAAAAATAATACATATTAGACAACATCACATACATTGCTCTGATTCTGTGGTAAGTAGCTTAAGCACTTGTGTTACAGAAATAAGTACCAACCACGGTAACACGACACCTAGACCCGAGACAATATAGAAAAGTTCGTTTCCCATATTGCCACGACCGGGGATCGAACCCGGGACCTCAAAGATGTCGCGGCGCCAAAGTCCGGTCCGCTCGCCTCTCGGCTAAGGAGGTAATATTAAGATGATTGTTAGTATTTGCATACAGTCAAAGTTTTGTGGTCGCAGGAATCGAACTTGCGTTCATCAGAACCATAGTCATAGATTGTGCATCAAGTAACCAAGCCAATATTTTTTTTATTTTATTTTCTAGTGTTAGATATTTTGCAGCTTGTTTTAAAATGCTTTAAAACCGCCACAATGAACAAAATATTGTCCTAATTTCGTTCTTATGATACTCAAGGAATGCCCTAACATTGGATTTGGTATCTGCTACAAATCATCATCATCATCATTTCAGCCTGTTACTGTCCACTGCTGAACATAGGCCTCTCCAGCCGATTTCCAGCGCGACCGGTCCATTGCCATCTGCATCCAACGAGACCCAGCAATTTTTACTAGGTCGTCGGTCCATCTGGTAGGTGGCCGTCCCACACTGCGCTTGGTGGCACGTGGTCTCCACTCAAGAACCTTTTTGCCCCATTGACCCTCCGATCTTCGTGCTATGTGGCCAGCCCATTGCCACTTCAGCTTACTAATCCTACGGGCTATGTCAGCAACTTTAGTCCGTCTACGGATTTCCTCATTCCTGATTCGGTCACGTAGAGAAATGCCAAGCATAGACCTCTCCATAGCTCGCTGAGCGACTTTGAGCCTTCTAAAAAGTTATTTTGTGAAGCACAACGTCTCAGAGCCGTAAGTCATCACTGGTAACACACTGGTTGTACACCTTTGTTTTAAGGCACTGAGGGATGTTGAACGAGAAGACATTTCGTAGTTTACCGAACGCTGCCCAGCCGAGTTGGATCCGTCTACTGACCTCTCTCTCTCTAAATTGGACTTACCTAAACGAACTGCCTGTCCTAGGTAAATAAATATAAATAAATAAATATTGGACAACATCACATACATTGCTCTGATTCTGTGGTAAGTAGCTTAAGCACTTGTGTTACAGAAATCAGAAACAACGACGGTACCACAACACCCAGACCCGAGACAATACGGAAAAGTTCGTTTCCCATATTGACCCGACCGGGGATCGAACCTGGAACCTCAGAGATGGCGCTCGCCAAAGTCAGGCACGCTCGCCTCTCGGCTACGGAGGTAAATATATTCGTCTACAATTTAAGAGTAAAGTTCCCAACAGTCGGTGCGGTGGGTGCAATATGGACATAACACATGACCTTTGTTTTGTCCATGTTCATTTTAAGACCCACTTGTTGAGACACTTTATTGAGGCTACCGAGAATTTGTTCTAGATCTTCCAACAAAAGCTACAATAATTAGTTTATTAAAAAAACAAAACTGACTTTCCATATTAAGCTGAATGTTTGTATTAGCATGCACGCAAGTTTAGTAGTTGCGGGATTTTTTTATAATTATTTTACTATATCATTAGACCTTGGGTATCTTCCAACAAAATAAAAACATCGGTTCTTCAACTGAGGAATAAATCTACACACGGTTAAATTGTGAAACCTCCGTTTTGAAATCGGTTGAAAAGGTCCGAAACTGTATCTTTTAAATGGTCGGATTATAAAATGCCGCCAAATCAATTTTAACGCTTCGTTTCACCTAAAGATGGTGTCGAAAAGTTACGTCACAAAGCGGTATCCTTATGATTGAACTTTTAGAGGCAAAAAAGTTTCACAAGTATTTTGAACGAAAATCGTAACTTCAAGTATGGTTGAGTGAATGAAAAACGAGGTTTTAATAGCCATGAATAGCAAATTAGCTTTACCCTACGTTTTTGAAAAGTGAAGGTTTGTCGAGGTGTCAATTATTAATCGATTTTATTATTTTTATAGTACTATACGCCGTACTAGCGAACTTTAAATATTAGAAACAGAAATTTTTTATCTCCCCTGTGCGGGAATTGAACCCACGACCTTCTGGGTTCAATTCCCGCACCGCAAGGGGAGATAAAAAAATTCTGTTTCTTATATTTGTCAATTATTAATTAAAAATTCTGCAATATAGTTGATTGTTTTTCTGGGAACGTTTTTGTTTATACAGGTTGTAACAAATATTTCACCTTTTTGTTACACACTGTACATGGTTGTACAGAATTTTAAATTATGAAAAATTTCCAATTTTTCGAATTCGGCAATACATAAATTCGATATTGGACATAATACATGTAGTACCTAAGTACCTACTAATGAACCCCTCTTATTTGATACCTTTTTTTATATTGCACTTCGAGATTGACATCATCCCACCTGATGTTAAGTGGTAATGAGGCCCTAGCTTAAGGGCGACAAGTACAGCATAGTTAAGCTGTTACTGGACTCGTCGCCCTTACCTTGAATGCATGACTCCTACTACTAATGTAGCATCGCCCAGGAGCTGTGGAAACCTTATTCACACGCAGTAACACAAAAACTGCGAAGTGATTGTTATTTGACTGAGGTCTTAGGGTGGAGGTATTTCACCTTTATTTTATGTGTATTTGACTATATGTGGAAATTATGTGGTGGGGGCGTCTTCGGCCATCCATCAAATATAGCTTTATAGCTAAGATGAGGACACTCTCAACTAATTCACCTCCCGAACAGAAAAAAATCCAAATCGGTAAAACTCACAGATAGACACTTAGGTTTAAAAGTCAATAGAAATCAGAATTCCAAAACCTCATGAAAATAAAATTATTATCTACAAAACAAGCTATTATAGAAAAGAGGTCACGCAGTTGTTGCTCCACAACGCTAAAACAATGGCGGAACTGGAATTAAATTTTGAGTAAAAACAAAAAGTCAAATAAATCGACTCACGCAAAATCTTTTATCCTGCCTTTCCTCGGAATCGGTGCAAGCTTTTACAGCCCTCGAAAACATTCACGAAAACACCGTAATCGCCATTTTCTACGTCAATACCCTTTTCATTCATTATTCATACAACCACGCGAATACTTTCGCTGAACGCGTGCGAATTTAATGTTTATTTATAGACAGACGCACTTAAAATAGTATACTACCCTCATTTTGGAATTGGTTATCCTAAAGGTGTTTTAAAAGTTCTGACATTGTATCCGAGTGAACCCATAATATACGCGCCGCTCAATTAAAATGCATACAGAAGAAAGAGACAGGCATTTACCAAGTCGAGACTCACCCTTTTATTGGAGCCGCGACCGATTTTGGACCTTGAACTGATAAGTAGTGGGTCTCAAATGGA
Source organism: Glyphodes pyloalis (assembly GCA_037074685.1). Lineage (NCBI taxonomy): Eukaryota > Metazoa > Arthropoda > Insecta > Lepidoptera > Crambidae > Glyphodes > Glyphodes pyloalis. Next base: position 11,787,572 of record JAYKKO010000019.1, read on the forward strand.
ATGGTAACGCTCAAACAGTTCATTACGAAATGAAATGTGCCTAGGTATCGGCACACACTTGTTAGACGCATGCGCAAAAACCACCTACGACCTCAGTCAAACTACGGCCGTTTGCGCGGGGAGACGGTACGCCGCGGCGCGCGATCGAATTTGAAAATGGAATTCGGATTTCAAAAGTGACATATCTCACAAATTATCCAGCCGGCTGTATAAGTGGGTTCTTTTTGGTGTCGGTTTTTGTGGATTTGAATTTTTTCATGCCAGTTTCGCAGTGCGACGCGTAGCTACTCATGTGAACGAGTAGCTGTATCACAGGTTGGTGGAATTAAATTACTTTGTTGCGTGCCGACCTCGAAACTATTCCGTTTTTAAGTAATAAGCTAGGGTTGTTTACGATGGCCGTGTTCTGCGTTTCATGCTTTAAGAAAATAAATGGAAATTAATTACCGCTAGGTGCTTTTTGATCCACATCTTAGCGGTTAAAGTGCTTTTCGGTGGCGGTTTTTCGGTTTAATTTTTAAAAATTAAGCTCCAGTTTTTTACTTTTAAATGAAAGACTATTTAAAATCAATCGAACTACATTGCTTATCACTTTTAAATAAAAATAAAGTTTTTATAGATACTTTTTACGTGTATTAATCTGATATGAATTCAGGTTTTCGTTGAATTTTCAGAATAAATTTTGTAATTAACTTTTCTACTAATATCCCAATTAAACTTTTTATCGATCTGTTTTACAATTTAGTCATTGGTATTATCCAATCCAATCTAGAAACAGAACCATTTATTTCAAACATTCAACTCAATAGTATCAATGGATGTCTGACATAATATATTACTATCACGACTTCGTAATTATATGATATCAAATTGACATTTAACATAGCTTGTACCTTTATTAAACAGTAATTAATCGTAGCCATATTATTTGCTTACACCAAACGTATAATAATCGTCTAACATTTATGAAACTATATCACACCATACGATGTCCGCAGCTGCAGGCAAGCGGAATTTTGTAGTCGCGCCATCTCTGACGTCCCAAGTTCAATTCCCGGTCCACTCAAAATGGAAAATGATTTATACCATACCTTTTTGGGTCTGGGTGTTGACCACAACGTAGGTACCAGCTGACATTTTTGTGTCTTCTATAACACAAGTGCTTTAGCTACTTACCACATAATCAGAGCAATGTATGTGATGTTGTTTCATTGTCGAACATACATCCTACAATATTATAAATGTGAAAGTTATTTTCTTCAAGAATTAATTTTAGTTAAAATTAATAAATACATCAAGGAAATTATGTACATAAAAATATTATAAAATTAGATATCATTATAAACCTAAAAATAAAAAAAATGGTCCCAGGTCACTGCCAAGGGGCATGGTACCAAAAAGGCTGGCTGCGTTTCCTATTTGAATAGCCAGACTTATTTTCTAGCCTAGGAAAAAGCCAGCCCTTTGGTCTCCCGAAGCACATTTAAGCCGTTTCTTCAAGAATTCCTTCTATAACATTCTCACAAGAATCATGTCTGGATGTCTGATTGCTAAATATTACGTTTATGAAATTTGGTAAGACGTAAATGAGGTATTAGAATAACATAATATGTTATTATAGGATAATCTACATCCTGAAATGACATAGAAAGAAAGAAAGAAAAAACATTTATTGGCCCACACAAACTTTTTACATACAGTAGGTTCAAAATTATTTAAATGATAATGTGCCAATAAGGTCTCAGCCTCAGCATGAGCTGCTGCAGCACAGTGCCACATCAGCGCTGGTTTTCAGGCGAGACCTTGTGGTGAGTGGCGTGTATAAAAGTTACGTTAAGTTAGTTTATTACATAACCATACAAAGAAAAACAGCAAATATAAGTAAAATATATATAAAAACAAAACAAACAGTAAACATAATTTCATATAGTTTTATAAACAGGACACGAAATTTGAAAATGTACAATAATTTACATGAAAAGGATACACAGCATCAGTCGAGTAAGAAAAAGAAGAAGAAGCTAGGTGGAAGATTAAACCCCAAAACATATTGTCTTAATAATAAGGCATGGAAAAAAAAAATAATAATAAGTCTAGTTTGTTTGTGGTCCTACCTTAGACTGTCTGTACTATTGTGACCGCAGCCACGCATCCTATTCGACAAATAACAAAAAAAAAATGACATAAAGGAAGTCTCGGTTACGAGCTGATGAACTAGTAGCATAACCGAATATCAGCCACTTCTTGGTACAGGCCTTATCTCTACAAAGAGGCTCCGTCTAGTTCTAAGCTAGAAAGCCTTTCAATACCAAGTTAAAATAAAAATCAGCAAATGTTTAGAGTTTAGCTAGTTGCTACGTAAGATAAATAAATAAAGTCATACGCAAAAAGTTATTAATTGTTTCAAAGTTGAACAATTCATCATATCTTCCACGTCAGTTAAAAAATCCTCAGAATGACGCCCTTCATGGCGGTCTAAAACCTTTTATCGTTTATAAGTACCTTCAAAGCAAGCACACTGAGATTAATGAATTGGTTGGAAGAGCGTATTTGCTTTGTTAAATATGACCGTTTTTATTTTCCACCGCCAGCGATGTGGAAATGGGGAGATCATTTTAACTTTTTATGTTTGAAGAGTACGAGCTTGGGGACATAGGAAATTTTAATTTGCGAGCTGTGGTGCTATTCACACAAAAGTAGAGAGAAAACACATTTGTAACATTTTTTGGCTATGAACACGTTACAAATAGAAAAAAATATATAAATTTAAAGACATGAAACACACAGAGATACGAAAAATACGAGGCACACGGTTTAAAAGAAGTAGGGCATAGCAATTTATCGCTCGAACTGGAGCAGCCCGACTGGTGAAACACCTCCACCGTACAGAAGACCGCAGCCAAATAACAATCACTTCGATTCTGTTGTGTTCCTGCGTGTGAGTAAGGTGTCCAGAGCTCCTGGGGGATGCTACATTAGTAGCAGGGGTCAAGCCGTTAAGGTAAGGGCGTGGGTTCAACCCAAACCGCTAGGGGAGATGAAATTTTTCTGTTTCATTAAAATTTTTTCGAGTAGTGGTCGATTACTTCTATGTAAAATATCATCAACAAAAACTTCTCATAAAACTTGAAACAAACATAGCAGGTTTTAAATCTATTTTGGGCGTAAATCTAATACGCATTGAGTAATTAAGAATACATAACTCATACCAGCTGGTAAGCGCAAACGATGTCAAGCTAAGCTAATTACTAACTTAAAACTTAATTGTCTGCCGATCAATACCGTGCCTTACAACAGTGAGTGAAGTAGGGGTGGTTCTCTCTCGTTTTAAATGATTTACCCTCTTTTTTAACCGCTAACGCAAAAAGAGGGGAGTTTTGATGTTGATGTCTGTCTGTCTGTCTCTCTATTGTGTGTGGGTGTGTGTGTATCTGTAGTGGCATCGTAGATTTTAAACTAATAGATTTATTTGGATGCGAGTTTTTGTTTTTTACGGGGTTTCAGTAAACTTTTTGTATATAAGATATACTAAATATCTTGCCTGAGAGATTAATTACAAATTTAATGAAGGGATGATTAAACTCATGCTTAGTAAATATATCAAAAATGGTCGTAGTGCAATAGGGCCGCGGTCTAGAATTGGGTGGGTGCCCATTCCGCAGGCAGGTAGCTTCATTCGCATTGTATAGAGACGATTCATAAGTATTACAAATGTAACCTACATGAATAAAAAATATTGACTTTGACTTTGACTTCCGACTGAATATAGAGACATGTAGCGTAAGTCATGCATACTTGTTATAGTATCCATGCTTTAGAATGAAAGTTAGGCAATGAGTCCTGACTGATATCAAGATAATGTAAGTTAATACGCCAAGTTAACATATGCCGAATGGGATCACCAATCCATGGCCGAGAGGTGAGCGGGCTGAACTTTGGCGTCACGCCATCTCTGAGGTCTCGAGTTTGATTCCCAGTCGACCTCGGTGACGACCGCGGTGCCGCAGTGGCTAAGGTAGGCGCCCAAAGCGCGTAAGGTCCCGGGTTCGATTCCCGGTCAGGTCAATTTGGAAAACGAACTTTTCTCAATTGACTTGGGTCTGGGTGTGCTGGAATGACGCCCCCAGTTAGTATCCGTCGTCTGGTACTCATAGTTTGAGACCAGGTGATTGGTGTGATTGTCTGGCGCAGTTATTTATTTATTTAGTCGAATCAACATGGGAAAAACTAACTTTTCATTGTCTCTGGTCTGGGTGTTGTGGTATCATCGTAGTTTCTGATTTAAATAACACTTGTCATTAAACCACTTGCCACAGCACCAGATGAATGTACATACCTATGTGATTTTGTCCAGCATTTTTATTTATTTATCAGAAAAAGTCGATTATAAAAACATCGAAATTGAAAAAAAAATACCAGCATTAAGATATTTTGAGATAAAATAATAACACACTATGACCGCCAAGCATTTTCGCCACCAAACGGTGTACAAGTCATAAATAATTTATGACCACAGCATGACAAGAGAGTCATTAATAAATCCGAGTCTACATGACGTAGGTGACATGAATAATTGAATACAATTGTCATCAATCACGGGAGCGTGCTTTTGTGTGCCTTGAAAATGTACCTTGTTAATTAAGCCATAAACTTGGCAGTCATTACGTTCTTGAAGTGACACGCACGCTTAAGCTCTGTTGTTTTTATTAATTTAGTGCTCTCACAGAACAATCAAAAACTAATCTGAGATAGTTCTTCCTCTGTTAAGTCTATACTCAAATTCAGGGTGTTCGAGTAGTATCAACCATTACCAGTCAATTAATAGAGGTAAGGCATAGCGATTTATCGCTCGAACTGGAGCAACCCGACTGGTGAAATACCTCCACCTTACAGAAGACTGCAGCTGTGTTCCTGCGTGTGAGTAAGGTTTCCAGAGCTCCTGGGGGGTGCTACATTAGTAGCAGGGGTCAAGCCTTCAAGGTGGGGGCGACAAGTCCAGTAACAGCTTTATTATGCTAGACTTGTCGCCCTAAGTTAGATTTTCATTACCACTTAAAACCAGGTGGGATGAAGTTCTTGAAGTGTTCATCTGACGTTTTTTTTGACATTTTAACCCCCTGCTCTTTGGTGATACAAGGAAAGGTTTAAAACTATTCTATATCATTATTTCTCTTTATTTATTATGCTCACACTTTAACTTTTTAGAAGATTACTTTAACAGATACAAGCATACCGACTTTATGTTAAATTTGAGAATGCTTACAGACATAAGCCAATGCTCAAATATATCAATATGTATTTGAGGATGCTTATATATAAAAACATTAATACATTTGAGGATGCTTACACACAAACATTAATTCATTTGAGAATGTTTACAGACATGAACAATTATTCATTTGAGGATGCTTATAGATAAAGGCATTAATACATAGATGCTTACAGACACAAGCATTAATATCCTGAAAAGGAAGCCCCTGCCACTGTTCATGTTGTTTACCTATAAGGAAAAGTTGTTTTGTAATAATTCCAAATTGCTGGCCCATCTGGTATTTTATCATCCCGCAAACTTGCCGCAATCGATCAGCATTGCAAACCAAAAATAACGTCTAAACGGAAATCCGAATAAACAAAACATTCTGCTGTTTATATCTAGCGTGAAACTCGTGTAGCTGAAACAACAAGCAAAACGGTTGGTCGTACGAGGCTGGGTGTTGATGATATGTTTAGGCTTCATACAACCAACGAAAGGTGTATAGTTTTTTACAATTTTGCATAGTGTTTCGAGCGGCACCAGCGAACTTTAAATATTTTAAAGAAACTGAAATAATTGATTTACTCTTGTAGTATGGGATTCGAACCCATGACCTACACGTATTGCGCAAATTGATCTTCCAACTGGCAAAACCTTAAGTTGTCGACGAATAATTCATACGTGTTACCCACAAGTGTTATGAATAAAAAGATTGAAACTTTGACTTTGAAAAAGACTTGCCTACTCTCCTTAGCAACACGTTGATTAATTTTATCATAATTGCAACATCAACTCGCCACGGTGCATGTGGCAGGCAATTAATCAAATCAGAGTTTGCGACAACAAACAGAACTCCGGACGGAACTTAAGTTTAGTCCGGAATTTATGTTGACGCGGAGCTAATCTACTTAAGATATAAGCCGGCATAGACACATTTTTGTATTCAATTTGGAATCATATTTAGAAATCAATATTACCAACTCTTTTATTTCGGAAAGCCTTTTTTAGTTTTCTAATAAGAAAGATCAACAGTTATTATGTTGTAAGTAGATGGGAAATTACAAGAAAGCAAATATATGAAATTTAAACATGTAAGCCAAATCACTTTATTGATCACAGGAATAAATAAGGACGAATTTAATAGAAATACACGCTTCATTGTGACAATTTAAAGACAAGTAAAAATATTTCAAAATCAAAAAGAATATCAAAACGAATTAAAAAGAAATAATGACAAAATAAATTAAAAAGGTTTGCATCGGAAACACACTTTAAATTATAAAATACTTAGTTCATATTCGTCGTCTTTCAAAAGCATCGTCATAATTTATTTATTTATTTAAAAAAAAAAATTTACTAATAAGTACAACATAATTTCTGAATGCAGAGAATGACTTTTCGTTACGTATTCATACAATAATTGAACATACAATACTAACTTCGGATACATCCACTATCCCAAATTAACTTAAAAAGACCGTTTTTTGTAGACGGGGGGAAATGCCTTGATGCTCCGTACCGTCACCCGAGGGAGAGTGACGGCGTATGTGGGACTCCATTCAGGCCCTCTTTCAGGGCAGGACTTCCCACTAAAACCCACCGGTTGGACCTCCATCGCTCTAGTCCAGGCGGTGTTGTGGGAATTTGGCTCAGCCTTAACTTCGACAACACCGCCGGTGGAATAGCCGCTTACGCGGCTCTGTCTACTCCCCCCATGGTGTTCGGGGGGAGACTGGGGATGGCCGGTCCAGCTTAAAAAAAAGACCTAACCTAACCTAAGCTAACCTAAATTGACTGAGAATACCGGCAAGAAACTTAGTAGTATAAATGCAGCATCTAACTTATTCCTATGTAGAGGTATAGGTATTGAACCAAGTAATAAAGTTCAGTTTTGTTGAGTAAAGACAGGGTCGGATATTTCAGTTAGTTTTTATTTTTGAGGAGTAAACTGGAGCAAACTAGACCAGAAATATACTGATTGCTCTTGGAACATCAATAACACTTACTCGACGCGCTGCATGTAGCAAGCAATTAATCAAATCAGAGTTTACGACAACAAACGAAACTCCGGACAGAACTGAAGCTTGTTCCGGAATTTGTGTTTAAACTGTGGTAAATTAGGTTTAGTAAATCTTGACGGAGCGTTTTATCAGTTGTCTTTTAATCTTTTTTAAGATCCCAAAGCAACATTAAAAATTTAAAAATAAAGATCGATATGTTCATTGATACCCTTTCTTTCGGAGATCCTTTGTCATGAGAATAATTTATCGTAGAAAGAGACACTTTAATTACATTTTGATGGAAAATTAAAATTTATGTGTTTGTTACTCTATAATACAAAAACGACTTAATTTTTTTTTTAGCTCATGTCAATTACATCAGTCGAATTTATGAATCGTCTATAAATAGGTAATCGAAGTGAAGTTACCTCCAGTTCGGAACCTATAACTGACAGAAGTGCCTACAAGAAACTTTGTAGTTCTTTAATTTTGAACCTTGACATGCAATTTGATGACATTTGGTATTTACTTAGAATTATTACATAATATAACATATTTTTATCCCGAAATAAGGCCTTTGTCAGTCGCAGGCAACCATTAGTACCTACATCATACAGGATATCTTCTAGTGTGGGCTCACTGTAACACTATCATTATTTAATATTTTCTGATAAAAAAAGCATTTATATTTGAATAATGAGCTCCATGGTAACTCCTCTATTTTGACAGACTACAAACGACGCCGCACTAAGGGCGCGTCCCTATTAGGCGAATAGTGAGCAGCTGACAGTTTGCATCCAGTGTGCGTTTCTATACATTTTAAATTGAGTATCAGTACATAATGCATGTTAGCATCATTCGTTTATATACACTTCAGTACCTTGTCACATTAAACCTCCGCGTAACTAATTAAGTCAGATAGGCAGTGAACCTAATGTGACAAGGTACTGAGAAAGATGCTGACTTTACGCAGTTTGCGACGTTTCGCCTGTCAACTCGTTCTGTGTGCACCTGATTCGCAGCAAATGCGCATGATCAGCGGCACTGTTCACTACGTCGTACACTTATGTTAAAACACTAATGTAGGTACACTTGTTTACATTCCCTCACAAGAATTCGCTAGCGTTTTACAGCTAATATGCTCTAGTTTGCCGCTTAGGCATCGTTCACACCAAACGTATTGTCCGCCGCTGACCATGAGCGCGCTTTACGTAGTTTATCGCCTTTCCATCTGCATTTAACTTGTCGTTAACACCGGTTCACGTATACTCACAGTCGGTGGTGGATAATACGCCTTTAGCCGGGTCAAAGTCTATTATCTTTCTGTCTTTAAAAGTTTTTATTTCGTCGGTTGAGCTTTGTGTTGTTCCAAGTGGAAACTTCGTTTGTGGATTAAAGATTCACAGTCGCAAGGAGTGTTTCTTTTTTCAAGGCATATGGCAGCTTAGGCCTAGAAAAGGGATACACTCTAACTAGGCCTGCGGAATCGTAACAGTTCTTAGGTCGATTTACAGTCAGAGAATAGACAGTTGCTCACTGTTCGCCTAATGGGGACGCCGCCTAAAGCTCGTTAAAACGATGAACTCCGTAAACTTTGTGCTATATATCGTACGAAAAACAAAATGACGTTAGTTCGTAAATCTCCAACAACCACAGCTTCGGTCGTAACTCGGAACAATAAACAATATCGGTGGTGATGTATGTGAGTCCAAACTCAGTCAGCTGAAGATGCGTGATTCATCTCGCTAGGGATGTTCCGATGCTTATCGATACATTTTTGTATTTTATTTTTCATAATTTTTTAAACGCGAAAGTTTGTAAGAAACGTCTTTAAAACAGAAAAAACATTTGTTCCGTGTTATGTTTCTTCATCTAAAAAGACGACTTTCCCTTTTTTTTTCACAAAACCATAATATATTTTTTTTATTTTTTTAGTTCATCGTGCAACACTAGCAAACATAAAATATTATAAAAAGCAGGAAACTTATCTCCCCTTTGTTGTGGGATTCGAACCCACGACTTTTACGTATTGTGCTACTTTTTTAAGCAGCTAAGTTTTCGACATTTTTCCTGTTATATTTACCTCTTAACCTTCGTTAAGTGATCTCTAGCGTATAAGTTTAGGACTATGTAATGCTAATGAGCTCGTGGGTCATATATTAAAATCGAAGACACAATATTTAAATATCTTAAAGAAACAGATAATTTTAATCTATCTTTGCGGTGGGAATCGAATCCGCGATCTTCACGTATCGCGATTTTTTTTTGTTGGATTAAAAAAAATCCGTTTGTTTAAAACATTTAAAGATCGCTAGTGCGGGGTGCACTCTAAACATTGTAATGGCACAGTATTTGTCGACAGAGAACAAATTTCCAACTTCAATTTAGTGCAATCCATGCTTAATCCATGCATATTTAAGAGAGGTAGGTAGAGGTAGGGCATAGCGATTAATCGCTCGAACTGGAGCAGCCCGACTAGTGAAATACCTCCACCTTACAGAAGACCGCAGCTAAATAACAATCACTTCTGTGTTGTTGTGTTCCTGCGTGTGAGTAAGGTTTCTAGAGCTTCTGGGGGGTGCTACATTAGTAGCAGGGGTTAAGCCTTCAAGGTAAGGGCGACAAGTCCAGTAACAGATTTATTATGCTGTACTTGTCAACATTAAGCAAGGACCTCATTACCATTTAACATCAGGTGGGATGAGGTCAATCTTGAAATGCAATATAAAAAAAAATATTAATGCAAAATATTTAGAAACATGTCAACTCAATCAGATTTAAGTGCTTTGATTTACGTACGAGTCGTAATAAAAATAATGTATCGCTAGAATAAATACGCGATGTTATGACTAAGCTTCGGTGTCTACAAAACCACAGAAGAGAAAAAGCGAGACTTCTCTTTGCTGTTTTTCTTTAGCTTCAGTAATATTAAACAATTATATGAGACTAGCGGCTTCGAATGTAAACTATGTCCGTTCTTTACGACATTTTCTATCGATTATTCGATCTATTGGTCACAGCGAGATATTTTATAGCCTATATCCTTTGTTGATAGATAGATCTCGGACTATCCAACGTGAAAATATTTTTTCAATCCGAACCTGAAGTAACCGCGTTCAAACAAATAAAACTTTTCAGTTTTATAATATTTGTATTTTTTTATTTTCTTAAGAGACCCAACAGCAATTTGCTTAAGATGGCTGGCAGGGGCTGGATGCGAGAAACCCTAGACAGATCAAAATTAGTAGTGGGCTGCAAGAGGCTGATGATGATTGGTTATTTAAAACACATCTCTTATCGTCTTCTCTTCTTTCCACTTTGGTGAACACCACACCATTTAGAAGAGGACATTTTTGGTTAGGGATAACGCCTTACAGCTATGATGGACGGACTATTTAAGCATATCGATTGATATTTCATTCCTCTACAATACCTATGTCATTTAGAAGTTTTGGAGAAGGAAGAGAAAACTTATCAGACAACACACTTTGGAATATCCGCTGCCCTTATTTCGTACCCATAAGATATAATATCGATCTGCAAGTGTTTACCTTGGCCGGACAGTCAAAAGACCCTGTATACCCGATTAAATACCTACATAAGCCTGATATTTTTCTTCTTTTTATATTCCACTTCAAGATTGACCTCATCTCACCTGATGTTAAGTGGTAATGAGGTCCTAGCTTAAGAGTGACAAGTAAAGCATAATAAATATGTTTCTGGACTTGTCGCCCTTACCTTGAAGGCTTGACCCCTGCTACTAATGTAGCATCACCTAGGAGCTCTTGAAACCTTACTCACACGCAAGAACATAAAATATTGTTTGGCTGCGGTCTCCGTAAGGTGGAGGTATTTCACCAATCGGGCTGCTCCAGTTCGAGCGATAAATTGCTATGCCCTACCTCTCTTAAACGCTCTTTTACGCTTTGCAGTAGCCGCCTAAAAAAATACCCAAAATGCGACCTCCTAACTTTGGTCGTATAATATCGTCGATGCTATACGACTAAAGTTAGGAGGTCACACGTACATTCATAAATCGTCTCTTTAACAGGTAGTTTTGAAAATATAAAACATTTTAATGGCGCTTTTAACGTCAAATTGTAATATATCAACTGATAAATGTTCGCTTAAACTTTTACCATAAATTGTATCGTAACATAAATTATGGCAAATAAACATAGTTTTATGAAAAGCTATTAAGCTACATACAAGCTATTAAGCTTACGCGTTACAAAGACGATCACGTAATTTGAACAAACTGGTACTCACCAGGGTAGCAACTGGGTAGCACTGGTACCAATCAGTTTCTCATTTAATAGTCTTTTTTAAGGAAGAGAGAATTGGAACCACCTATTTTTTTCTCGAAAAAGGCAAGAGCTTGTGCGGGAGTCCCCCGTTGTTCAAAGAGAGGTTCAAGCCGGTAAATCTCATTGCGTTCAACGAATTACGCTGAACTTGGTCCATAGTGCCTAAACAATTGCACATTACATAAGTGCACTATCCCTTTCTTCCCTCTCATGATACCATGAGACGGCAGAGAGAGAGATGAAGCGCATGACATGATTAATATGCCGCGAGATGCATAGGTACGTGATAAACTAATAAATAAATAAATGCGCCAGACAATCACACCAATCACCTGGTCTCAAACTAAGGTTTTCCCTTGTACTATGAGTACCAGACGACGGATACCAACTGGGGGCGTCATCCCAGCACACCCAGACTCAAGTCAATTTAGAAAAGTTCGTTTTCCAACTTGACCCGACCGGGAATCGAACCCGGGACCTTACGTGCTTTGGGAGGAATTCGACCTACGTATCCGTATACTCCCATGCATGGGAAACTAGCAAGAGCTAGGGCTTTTGCTATTTTACCAAGCAGTGGTTTCCACCAGAATACCAGTGCTGCTGCGGTGTTAAAAATGACGTAACACCATTCGCTGAAGTCGAAACCAAATTGGCCTTGCACTATATCTTTCGTTTTATGCTGATTGCCTAGAGCTGTGTATATTTGGTAATTGTGTGACGGTCAATAAATGTTGTGTCTAATTATTATAATTAGTCATATAATTGCATCATGCTTTTGCTCTATTTCCAAAATCTAGGTCTGAATTTAATCATAATTTTCTTTACAATTCTATAGCCTCTCAACCTCTTTAATAGTTGAACCTAAAATTGATCAAACATCAAGCCGTGTGTTCATTTAATTTATAATCTGAAGACGATAGCATAGCAAGAATCTTTATTTCTTTCATTCCACAGAATCCGTAGGCCCGCAAAAGCCGCGGCATGAGGATTAGAACTCAGACTTTTGGCTAAGAGCTTAAGTTTCAAAATGCAGTAAATGTGAGAACTGTAAAAACTCCACCTGCAGAACAAATAAATGCATTTCCTGCGTTTGAGAGCTCCGCATTTTGTTTATTGTCTTGGCACCGCTTTCAGAAGCTGTAAATGGCGTAAGAGGATCTTTTATAATCTTCGCCTTTTATTCAAATGGTGTTGCTGCAAATCTGACGCAGAGGAACTTAATTCGGGCCAATTCTTTTAGAAATTCCAAAGTTTGTGTGAATGTTGGATACTCGGTATATTCCATTAGTTATAACCAATACATTAGTAGCAAGAATCAAGCTTTCTAGGTTAGGGCGACAAGTCCAGTAACAGCTTTATCATGTCGTACTTGTCGCCCTTAAGAAGCTCATTATTCAATTCAATTCAATATTTGTTTATTCAAGTAGGTTACATAAAATAACAATTTCGAATCGTCATTGTATATAATGCAAAGTGATTCTACTTCCGATTCGGAACCTATATTTACCGAGAAGACACCGGTAAGAAACTCGGCAGATTAGTTACAGTGGCAGTATCTAACTTATAGCTATGTGTAGAACACTTTGGACCAAGTCATATAGTTTTATTTTGATGAGTGAAGAAAAGCATAAGTATTATGTTATTTTAAGCGGTAAACTGGAGCAGACCAGTCCCCAAAGGTGGCACCTGTTCACAAGCATGACGTATGTGCCAGCCATCGCTTCACTCAACCATATTGAAGGGAATGTAACGACCGTACATCCAGACATTCATACAATCATATGTTCTTAAGAAAACCTTTCGCGTCTATAATATGGTAAATAGGACTTAGCCATTCTTTGTAAACTTTTTATTAAAAGCTTTATATAAATTAATTTAACGGGTCAAAACGCGACACCATTTTTATTAAGAAGTTAATACGAACTACTTACTGCGCGACGTTTCGTTTTATTTTTTACTTGCAACTAATTTTATATAAAACGTGATCTTTTCAATAATAATTTTATTCAAATACCAAACAAACAAACAATACGGAATAGAAGTTCAAATTAATTAATGAAGCATCATCAAAATGTAGTACAACCACAAATTTGATCGCGAACCACAAACCGACCAGATCACTATCGCCCTAACATCCCGAACAGAAAATGTAATTAACGTGCACACGACGCCCCAAACAAGCTTTTAACGACGTAGAAATAAAGCTCAAAATAGATAGAGCTTTTGCTACTTTAAAATATCTATCTATTGAACAAAATAATATCGGATTTCTACTGGGGAGTGGTTTTGTTCGTAGAAGTTTTCATAATAGGATACCTCTGAAGCTTAAAGCTCGATCGAGAAGTTTTAATTAAAAATATGAGCTGATATTTAAACAGCTGCAAACAAGTAGACTGATTAAGACTTTATTTCATGTATAATGTATATAGACTAGCGACCGCCCGTGACATTGTACGCTTTTTTAATACAATGATTAAAGAGGAAGATTTAAATGTAAATATATACATTTATAAATTATTAGTACAGTAAGATCGCAAAATTCATATGTATCCACATTAAATCCATGCAAAGTCGGGGCCAGCCACTAGCATTAAAGTACTTACAGGCGTCTCTATAAAGTTAAAGGGTTGCTCTCAATTTTCCCTCTAACCCTTTCCTTATGCGTTGACCTTAAAAGCATTGGTCTACTACTACTGGTCACTCCTTGTAGTACTCCTTCTATTATTATTAGGGTACTTGGGGCTGTACAGTTCTAGTGAACTGTGGTCACTGCGACCTGTCAGATCTATTGTGACTCGCCACCAGTTTAAAGTAACTCCTTCAGTCGGGTCGATTCTAGAAAGTCTAGTATTTTCCTAACTTTCAGAGTTTTTAATTCATCCAGTTGGGCTATATGTCGTCCCAAGTGGATGCTTTGTTGGTGGATCAGAGATTCACAAACGAATACTTCTTCTAATGAACTTTCTTAGTTTTAATATCCACAATGAAACTACAATTACTGGAGTAACCAAATGTAGTATTCATTGATATGAAACATTTGATTTATTACCCCTCGGTTCTAAAGTTGTAAACAAGCAAATTCTTAAACTTATCCTACAAAAATACATTTGGTAGCTTTATACGGACCTCAACTAAGGTCACCAACAAAAGAGAGATTAAAGGTAAAACAGCTTATTTCCAAGAATATACAGCCGCTGTCAGCCACGTCTATTTCCAAAATCAATAAAGGTCGAAATGCTTTGCGTGCCAGATCTCAATAAACCCACTCGACGCAAGGTAGCATACGATACTCTTGTGGTTATACCAGTCAAAATTGCGTTTCAGTCTGGAAGCTACACAGGCATGACCAAGCAACCGAACCGTTCACTGACTTCGAGAAGTTAACGATAAATTTAATGTGGGACAATACAATAGTAAATCGTTTAACCTATATTAATTCAATGAATTTTATAAGGTTTTTTTTTCTTAACTAACTGATGATTACTGCTATAACACTAACATTGCTATACCTAAATGGGTAACATGATGTACTGTATATTGTTATTTCTATACTTTGTCACATTCATGAAATGCAATAAAGATTTTAAGTTTAATGGCCGCAAATGGCCTTTTTATCTTCACCGGACTTTCGGGGGAGTAGAGGGCTCACACCTCTCTCAATGGGCTTGGGCCTTAGCTTGGGCCGTTGTTGGGAGATGGAAGTCTAACGTTACTTTGGGGGGCAAAGCGTTAAGCTGGCGCGGATCAGCTTATTACCAAAAACGCTATAAAAAACGAAAAGTTTCATTTTTGAAGATTAATCCCAAATTCGGGAATTAAAACGTAATTTTTTGATGGGCACAAATCATATTATTGTTTTTTTTACTGTTTGTATTAGAAGTAAGTGTTAATTACGATTAAGAGAATTAAAAATATCTGGCATCGGTTTCGACCAATTTCGTTTTTGACAATAAGCCTAATTACTATAGATATATCAATGTATATGACATAGAAAAGTCAACAGCTGACCCTATTAAACCCTCAACTCGCCCATTCGTCACCCATTGCCCAGTAATTGCTCGGACCACGCATTAACGACGCGGATCCGAGCTTGAACCAGGTTTACAGCTCGTAAAAATACAAAAATCTTGCCATTTTATTGGCCAGATTAAACATTATTGACTCGTAAAGACGAACGACCGAATATTGGGTGACAGTGGTTTAGGGCCAAACGGAACTAACATATCAAATAGCTTTCTATAGTTTTTAGGTTTAAAATCTTTTAACGCCTGATGCAAAGTCAAGGGGGTGTCTTAACCTTGTAACTAGTAACAGAAAATATTTTTCATTGGTTCGGAGTTTATAAGGTTTAAAGAATTTATTCTCATAAATGTGGGATAGCGGATGTATCCGAACGTTATGCATGTGCGAGGCATGTACGTTTGAATATCCGAATGGTGAGAATGTCAGAGTTAGATTTGAACGACGAACGACGATGTGCAAGACGTGTGTGTGATAAATTAATTTTATTTGGCTAATATATTTGGATTATACCTAATTTGCTTCTTTCATTTCCCATTCCACTACAAATTTGGGGGCTCGTCCGGGATGGGAATGAAAAAGCATCCAAAATTCTAAATTTTCAAATTTTTACGGGGTACGACGGTCGCCATTACGATGAAAATAATTTTTAAACGACGTAGCATATTTTTTATTAAAAGACGATTCTAATGGGAACGAAGACGCAAAGACGACTGTGAAGAAAATAAAGACGATTGTGAGGAAGATAAATTCGAATAACAAAGATAAAGAAGATGAATATATTCCAGCTACCAGAGTTTAGCGGACGGGATAAATCCTATCCTGTATCCGAATGGTTAGAAGACGTTGAGGAACAAGCCGAATATTTTGGATGGTGCTCACGTCAAAAACTGTTAAGAGCAAGGCGCTCTCTAACAGGTTTAGCGGCGTTATGGTTACGTGGAGAAGAAAGACATGAGAGTTGGGAAGAGTTTAAGACTGCTGTTTATGACGAATTTACCGAGGAGGAGGATTATAAAGATAAGATTCAGGAGATGGCAGAAATGTATTTGGACGCCATGACTTTTAGATACTGTACGCAAAGCAAGTGTAATGTCCCAGGGCGCGCCGCAGCTACAAATAAAACATATAATGTGAAAGAGACAGTGCATTACGATGAGCAGATCAAAAACGACGATTACGAAATAGATGGCGCCACCGTAGTGGAAGATAATATAAGGTTGACGACGGGATTCGATGGCAAACTCGATAGTGAAGACATGACACAGTGCCATAGTGACGATGACACATTGTCAATAAACTTGACTTTTATAAACAAAGACGAAAACAAAACATTAAAATTTTGCACGACAGATTCGGAAAATAATAGGGAAGAAGAACATCACGAAAATGTGGACGACGATTGGAGAGAAAATGTTGAAGAAAAGGATTATATGAAATCTATTGTGACGGAAAGTATGACATTATTTTCGAGCACAGTGGAGGAGGCACCTGGAGAAAATAATGCTCCATTTACCAATACATTGCGATACCCTCTAGAAGTGGAAGAAGTAGTGAAACAATTACCTAAAGATGATTTTGTTCGAAAAGCAGAATACTATGACGATGCAATGACGAATAGTGTAGATTTACGAAATGTTCATAACGATGAGGTCTTAATGCACCATGGCTACAGACTACACCTGCGTAATTATGTATTGTATAAAAGATCAGAATATATGTATAATTTGGATTTTAAGAAAGAATTAGAGAGAAATTTTAAAAAGAGGAAAAAGGAGGAGTTTTAGATGTTTTTTTGTTGGTTTTTTTGTTTAAGAAAGATGAAAATGAGTTTTGTTTGTTTTGTATTTGAAGGAGATATTTAGTTTGATTTTATGTTTAGTTGTTACGGTGTTAAGTTGTGTATTGTTATATAAAGATGTTTCATGATGAAGTTTATTTTGGTTGTACGATGTTTAGTTTTTTATGACGTTACTGATTGTTTATTTTGTTCAAGTTTTAGATGTATACGAGTTATGAAAGATGCTTATGACGAGATGGTAAGAACGACGGTACGAAGATATGAAAGCTGTGTTTGATGATGTATGTCTGAGGACAGACATGTTTGCAGGATGGCAGAGTGTGGGATAGCGGATGTATCCGAACGTTATGCATGTGCGAGGCATGTACGTTTGAATATCCGAATGGTGAGAATGTCAGAGTTAGATTTGAACGACGAACGACGATGTGCAAGACGTGTGTGTGATAAATTAATTTTATTTGGCTAATATATTTGGATTATACCTAATTTGCTTCTTTCATTTCCCATTCCACTACATAAATATTACATAAATCTAATTATCTTCAGTAAATAAGGTTCAAATTGTGATGGTAAGATATGATCCACCACCAGTTAAAGGGTTATGTCTGTCTGTCTGTGTATGTGTCTGTTTGTGGCATTGCAGCTCCCAAACGGAAAAATGCATTCAAATGTTGTTATCTTTGTTTGAAATGTATAGTAGTCGAATGTGCTCTGAGCTATAAATATTGGATACGTGTTTGTTTTTTAATTTTATGACAATTGGACTTCTGTAGCGAAATCTATTATATATATGTCGCGTGAAATAATATTAAAATCAAATTAGCTACATTAAATTGATTTTTAAATTTAAATAAAGAAAAAAATAATATTTATTTTTCTTTGTAAAAAATATTATTATCATATAAATAGGATCATTTATTTGCCAATAATTTGCCACCAGGTGTAATGGCCAACCAAAAGTATTTAACAGTTGAGTGATTAAAAAAAAACCTTCGCCCCAAAAACAAAACCGATCAACTGAACCGCAACTCGACCTATTTTCCCTAAACCGGCTAAAAAAAGATATCTGAAAACGGACAACGCAAATGGCGTAAAATCTAGGCCAGGCTATCCGTGTGGCGGATTGACTAGTCAATTTCCCCATATCTACCCATTTTATCTAAAAGCTTTTATATCCCGGCAAACACTACTATTGATTTTGGGTACGATGCGTTGCAAAATAATGCGCTCACGTTACTTTTATCAGTGTGATGGGTGCAGGTTTATTCAGGACTGACATTCCATTTGTTGGTTTTTTTATCGATGAATTTTGATAGCCTCATGCTTGTTGAATTTGCTATGCTAGTTTTACTATTTTACTATTTTAATAATCCGCACAATGTTAATAGATTATGAATAAATAAAGTGAATTGAATTGAATTGAACCAGGTTAATTTAGAGGTGAACCTAGAACTTTGCAATGGAATCGTAAATTCACTTTAAACCTAAATACAAAAAAGATTTTCGTTTAAAAATTATAAAGTAATCATTCATGTAAGAATTTATGAACTATCAACATATAAACCATTCAAACGTTTTTTCAATTCAACTTTTAGATTGTAGCGTAATAAAATATAAAATAGGAGGGGAGGTTAATTCCTAGCGTCGGCTTCTCATGCTCACTATCCTTGTTTTCCACATTTTCCACCGATTCGTCCCATTGACCACTGCGTGATATTAAATAACTCTTAAAGCTTACTCGATAAATGGACTATCCAACACAAAAAAATAGGTTTAAACAGTGGTTCCTGAGATTAATGCTTTTGAACAAACAAACTCTACATCTTTTTAGTATTAATACAGTTTTTTTTGAAGTGAGGGAGTCAAAACCTAGTAATAATCGCCAAACTCAAAAAAGAAATGGCCCCATACATTCGAATCACACCTAATTAAATCAAAATTTATAAGTTCCAAAGAAAACTAAAAACACAACTCACATTTTAGTTTTAATAAGTTACCCGGCTTCTACTATTGGCACTATTTCATTCTTAACTTTCCCGTTGTATCTCTTTCCATTTATTGAGTCTCGTAAGTTTTGTTATACCAAAGTTTCCCATTCAAAAGTAATAACAGAAAGTTGCAGCTTTACGTGTCTGGGTAAATACTAACTTAACATTGACTTTGTGAACTTGTTATTTAAGTTTTCTTAGCAGTTTTTATTCTAATAATTGTATGTGTATAGAGTAAATATCATAGCATATATCAGACAATCCTACTTTAAATTGTTAAGGGGAGTTTGTAAGAATACATGAAGCCTTCGGTGTATGAATTACTAAATATATGTGTGTACCTCTTTCGCGCAAAAAACACTGAACGGGTTTAAGTGAAATTTATAGTAAGAGAGATATTATGCTAGAATATTTTTAAATTTTTTTGCTTGCCAGATTCTTCTCGGTAGGGTTAGGTTCCGTGCCGGCTGTAGTTTTAATTTTGGTTTATATTCATTTTGAAGATGCATCTGTTACTTGTAACCAACATGAATAAATGAATTGATTATGGTTATAAATTTAGTATACTTTTGTCCCGAAACACCGCAGGCAAAGTTGCGGGAAACAGCTGTGATACTACGAGTATTTCCAGCAACTTCGCATTTACTGAAACACCGAATACACTGACCTGCTCTGAAAGTAAAAATCTTAACCAAAAAATTCTCATGGAAAATGCGATTATGCTTAAAGATATTATTGTTATTTGTGACTTATATCAATTGTGTTATGCAAACTGTGTCAATCAACTGTTGAGTCTTTCTTTTAATATAAATAATTACAAACAGTCTGTGTTTGCAGAAATCAATAAATATTTCTACGTTTACACAAAGTAGTTATTAAAATCTGTTCCGTAGTTTTTAAGAACTAAACATTCCATTTTGGTAGAAATAACGGTGAGCGATTTAAGTTTTATATTTTGCAGTGAAGGACACAAATGTCGTGGCCTCAAGTGTACAGAAGTTTCAGATTCGTTCCAGATAAGTGCTCACTAGGAATGCGATTCGTTCCTTTGTTTATAATAAGCCACGTGGAAAATTAAAATGGGTACGCTGACAACATTCATGGGTGACTTTGAGCGTGGTATGGAATTTTTTGGAATATTTCTGGAATTTTGCTCTCCAGACAAAATATGGGAGACGTTGTAATAAATAGATGTGGGATAGTGGATGTATCCGAACGTAGTGCATGTGCGATGCCTGTACGTTTGAATATCCGAATGAAGAGAATGACAGGAGTTAGATTCGAACGACGAACGGACGACGATGTGCAAGACGTGTGTGTAAAGGATTTAATTTTAATTTGGCTTTAATATATTTCGATTATTCCTATTTGCTTCTTTCATTTCCCATTCCACTACAAATTTGGGGGCTCGTCCGGGATGGGAATGAAAAAGCATTCCAAATTCTAAATTTTCAAATTCTAACGGGGAACGACGGCCGCCATTAGGTACGAGGAAAAGATAATTGTCAAGACGTACCTAACAATTTTTTATAAAAGTACGATTTTGATGAAGAAAAGATGTAACGACGATTATTAAAGAAGGAGAAAAGGGTGTCTTAAAGTATTACGACGTTTTTGTGAAAAATATTAAACGACGATGAACTTCACTGTGAAGCTACCAGAATTTGACGGAAGCGATAATTACCCAGTATCCCAATGGGTAAGCAACGTTGAGAAAACTGCTTATGATTTCGGATGGCCTTTAGGTCTATTATTGCTAAAAGCAAGGCGCTCCCTTACCGGCGTAGCGGCGTCATGACTACGGGCCGAAGATCGGCATAAGACATGGGAAGAGCTAAAGACTGCCCTGGTTAACGAATTTACAGAGGAGGAGGACTACCAAGCAAAGATTCAGGAGATGGCGAAGGTGTAGAAGGTGTATATCGATGCGATGTATGAAGATTGTGCGCAGATTCACTACCATCTACCACAAAGGCTACAAAGGTTCCCGTGTGAAGAACCTGAAAATGTAACAATTTCATCTTTACTTAGTAACGAACATTATCAGGAAGAAGATGAAACTGAAGTGCATCAAATTGACGACATTCACCATAGCGTGAAAGGTAAACAAACTGGTTTTACAACCACGAAAAAAGATGGCGCTGCAATCGAAGAAATAAAAAGGTTGATAGAAGAAAAAGAATGCACGGTCAAAGATGACATTATGGTTTATGACGATATTATGAACTGTCAAAGTGACGACGACGCGTTCTCAAATGTCATAAATATAAACAAAGTCTATAACGACAATTTTAATTATACACGAGGGATTCGGACAAAATTATGGAAAAGGTATTCTAAAATAAGGTGAAAGACGAAAACGTTGGGACAAAGGTTAAAAAAAAGAGGTTGTTGTGACGGAGACGATGGTGCAAGAAATTCGACCGTGTACAGTTCAGGAGTCGCCAACTCAAAAGGTTAGACGCATAATAAACAAATTGCTAAACCTTCAAGAAGACAACGATGACGTGTTAATGTACAACTCATACAACCTGTATTACAATTTATTCGGAGAAAGATTAGAAAATATGTGTAAATTAGATTTCAAGGACGAACTTAAGAAGAACTTTAAAACGAGGAAAAAGGAAGAGTTGAAGCTGTTTTTGTAGGTTTTATTTTTTTAAAGAAGGTGTATAGTTTGATTTATATTAAGTTGTTAGGTACGGTGTCAAGTTGTTATATTTTATTAAGTTATTTTATGATGAAGTTAATTTTGGTTATACGATGTAAAGTGTTTAGTTTTTATGATGTATATAATTGTGTTAACTTTGAGTTTTAGATGTGACGAGATGGTAAGAAAGACTGTACGAGGATAGGTATTTAAAATGTTTTCATAATAGTCTGTAACAGAAGTAATTAATGACCCTCTTTATTGAGACGGCTTAAAATTTATCGGTTCGATTGAAAAATCAGCCCTAAAATTATTCACTTAACTTTTACACAAAACAGAAACCACAACAGTACCAACCAAAATATCTGATCCGAGACTAATTGGAATATAATTGAAAAGTTCGTTCTGAGCTTTGATCTGACTGAGAATCGAACCCGTGACCTCAGAGACGACAATGCCAAAGTCTTAATAAGATTAGCTGAAAACGCCTTTACGAGAAAAAATAACAATAAAAAGCCAACGAAAACTAGTTTCGTAAGTTAAATATTTCTGAACCAACTATTTTTGTTAAAAAGTAGAATGAGCTCAAAGCGAGCTTCAGCAAAAATACTTTAAAAATGGGGCTTTGTTGGAACTTTGTACTTCGCTCACCTTTTGATGAAAGTTGGATAAAAATCAAATACTTTTTGCTGCATTTTCTTATAAGGACAGCGATTGGGTTACATCTGACCTGAAAATAAGTGGTGATTAAGTCAAGGCTTATTGAGCCTTCCATAGCCTATTTATTTTTTCCCGACTACGGCGAAGCGAAAAGAAGGGGTTATGATTTTGACCGGTATGTATGTATATATGTTCAGATGATCCATCGTAGCTTCAAAACCACAGAAATTGACAAATGAGGTATCATTAGAAGCGTCTCAATCATCCGCTGGTTATAGGATATGTGACTTTACGATAAAATGAATGTGGCGCCCTCTAGAGGATTAAAAGTCATGACGTCAAAATAAATATTTTTAATGATATCGTGTTTGATATCAAATGAAAGGGCTTGATTAGCTGGTTTAAAAAATTTATATATTTTTTTTATTTATTTATTTTATAATAACTATGTTATATATGTCGCAGTCATCTGGTTTAATCAGCTATTTGATTGGATCACTAGCGCGTTCATTGAATGACGACGTTTAATTGAATGACTAAAGGACAACTCGTCAAATTGTTTAATATAACGTTCAACTTCTTGACTGAACGTCATTTAGCATAGTCGTTGAATGGGATATAGCTGACAGACATGACATAACACACCTTAATAAGATTTTTTAATATGTTTTAACAATTTTAAGTCTTAAGACATTTAGGCTAAAAAAATATTTTTTACGAATAAGTCACTTTGTATCTCAATTTCACTCTAAAAATTATCAACACAGTGCTATTCGATTATATCTGTACCAGCTGTTTGACGCCATCTTTGTTTTGATGAGCACTAACGCCGCAGTGGAAAAAAAATGAACTAAATTACAATCACCTGACTGATTACGTCCGCTATGTTCAAAGGGCTATGTTACAATCCGCTAACTTGTTGGACGTTCAGTGAGTCTTATTCATTCAACGTTCGGCCTAGTCATTCAATTAAACGTCGTCATTTCATAAACACGCTAGTGATCCAATCAAATAGCTGTTTCAACCAGATGACTGCGACATATACATATATTAAATAAATATATATATAACTTTAGCTTTTGCATGCAGTTTTGTTTACATTTACCAAAAATTATTTTAAATAATTGCAGCAGGTCTTTCGATTATTTTATCAGAAGTTAACACTTTCAAGAATATAATAAGTATCCTGAGCAGTTCACCACAGTAATTTTGGCACTCTGGAGACTCAAAAGAAGGTTAGGTATCCCATATATTTTGACGCTCTTCCAAAGAAAAAAAGACCTTCCCTTGGACTACCACTAGGTAGTAGTACCAGTGTCACCTCCTCTTGTTTATAATTACTCATCATCTTGAAACATCTTTACTGACAAGTGGTGATACCATATCGCAGACCTGTGAAAGTGGTTCCAACGCACAATTACGAGTATATTTAGGACTAGGATTTATATTGTACGAAAAATGAAATTTTAAACGAGCTTTGAAGATGAAATTCTCCTGTACTTATCAATGGACAAACAACTATATTTTGATTATTTAGGCACCAAAAGGGATATCTACTACGTAATTACCAAGAACAATTGACATTTTATACTTAATCTCATGATTTCCAAAGTTATAAGCGGATCAAGAAAATCGGCCATTCCGTATTCAAACTTGTCACTTAAACAGATTCCTTCTAAAAGCAGAGTTTAGCGAAGTTTGGTCGAGAATTTTACGAATAAAAAGTTGGGTAGGTAGGTTTGCTGATAATAGAGCGATAAACAAATAGATTTGATAAAGTACGGTTTAATCAGAAAGTTTTGGCGAAAATCGATCCAGTTAATATCATCGCGTCATTTGGTGAAGTTAGTTAATTTATTGAGTTTCATTGATCCGCGCGTAGTCATGTGGATAAGCTGGCTGTGCTTTTGACGACAGCACAGTCAAAATTTGATATTGGGCCCCAGTGTCAGGTCAACATCCTTGCTCTCAACCATTCTCATTTATTCATTTAACTGTTAAAAACTAGTAAGTGTTTAGATGTTTCATTTTTATAGTGCTTTACCTTACCTTCACGTATTGCGCGTGCTGCTCTTCCAACTGAGCTAACCGCAAGTGTTCGTAGGCGATGAAATTTTTCTGCTGTATCAACCCGTTAGCCTACGGTATGTGCCCTCTGCTGAATATGTTTAGAACTACATACTTATCGGTGTGGGTTCGAGTCCCGAACCGCAACAGAAGATAAACAATTTCTGTTTCTTAAAAATATCTAGAAAAACTAATTTACAAAATATATTACAACACAATAAACTTAAAATGGCCGCTCGTTTCCTAACAGCTACTCCCGCTGAACCGTGATAGCAATCTCGCCGAACAAAGCTTTGATACCAGGTCAGATAATAGCCGGACACTTCCCGCCGACGTCCCACAAACTTTGTCGGGCTTTTCATTTAACTAGCAAAGTAGTTCACACCTGTTATTATCCATTATCTGTTCAGTCATTAACTCTATTAATACAGATTAATCATTTTATTCTTGCTAAGAAGAATAAAATGATTCATCTTACCTTAAGGTTAGCTTCAGTAATATATATATAGTAAACTTGAAACATACTCATACGAAAAATATGGCTCTTAGATCGTTTTTTTCCACTTAATAACTGATGAACATGTACCCGCACACATTTACACACACTCACACACACACACACACGCATTCACGCAATCATTGACACGCACGCATAGAATCACATTCATCCACATGATACTGGGCTTTCCTTTTTAATTATTAGTGTAATAGTAGACATTTATTAATTTGATGCAACTGTCAGCCTTCAACAGCCACAACATGCTCTCGAATAACATCTCACGAGGGTAGGGATAAGCTGAAAACCAGCGCTACCCGGGATCCATTCTCGAGACAGCATTAGCTGAGCTTTTTTCCTTTTGTCTCATAAACAATCCATTTATGTTTTTTGTTTTGTTTGTAAGTTGAGTCAATAAATGTTTTTTTTCTTTCTTTTTCTTTATAGTAAAAAAAGTTAATAAGAATAAAATGATTGCTACAAAGGGTTTTTGTAGCATTCATTATGTAGCAATTATCTCAGAAGACGTCAGCGCTACAAAAAAACATGGAAGAATTCCCGTCAAAATAACTTCAATCGAAAATTGGCACCAAAACACATACAAATGTAAATACATTAGCAAGCTATAGATAGGCAATACAGTAATAAGGTAAATTTTAAGACTTTCGCGTTCCATTTTAAACATTTAAAATAATTTAAGGGGTCAAAACGCGAAACCATTTTTAAAAATGGTGTCACAGTAATAAGGTATCGACACTTGAAAAATAACTTTAAAACTAATGCGTTTAAGTCGACAAAAAGTCGTTCGTTAAAGGGGTCGTTAGTTACGTCATCTCATAGAATGGGATGAGACACGCGCTGTGAATGTTCCACGCCTATGACTCGCGGCGTCAGTGGAAGTAGTATTCGTACCGGCGCTAGCTCACTTTTTTTAGCCACGCCCACCGTGCCTTACTTTTCGTGGTGCCATTTTCAAGCGTTAGAAATGCTTCTATATTCTTTTCGTTCACTGGTAAGCGCAGATTTCCTCTCAACACATGACGATAGTGTTTCACTCAATCGAGGTTAATTTCAAATCTAAATCCACCAAATGCTGAATAATAAACAGACGTTAGACCTACGATACAGTTAAAAGATCCGCAGCAGACTTCACATGACTGCGCCGAAATACCCGGACCATTCACACAAACCGTGTGTTTATGTAATTGCGTGGAAAATTAAACACGAAAGGTAAACATTTGTTTGAGCTCCTATCCCGTCATATGAACTGGAGTTGTTTAATCTACTGGCACAGATGTTGAATGTGGTTCAATGGGATGGGATGGTTTTGGCCAGAATCGATAAGCTTCAGGCGGAGAAAATATTAAAGAAAATCAAGTGCATTGTAAAACTTTTGAATCGTCATCGTACAATTCTAAATTATGGAACGTTTCCGCTGTTGTATATTGAATGAAAATCTTGAAAAGTTTAAGCGTTTTATATAAACAGTCAATTTATAAGATTTCGTAGTCTTCTTTTTTTTCTATGGACTCTGTCCCGCGTTTATAATAACGCGGTGATTCCGCCAATGTCAAGTGTTTGTGTTGTGAGGCACGATTTAATAGAAACTGCGCGGTATTGACAGCAATTACAATACAATAAATAAATAAATAAATAAATAAATGCGCCAGACAATCACACCAATCACCTGGTCTCAAACTAAGGTTTTCCCTTGTACTATGAGTACCAGACGACGGATACTAACTGGGGGCGTCATCCCAGCACACCCAGACCCAAGTCAATTAAGAAAAGTTCGTTTTCCAAATTGACCTGACCGGGAATCGAACCCGAGACCTTACGCGCTTTAGGCGCCTACCTTAGCCACTGCGCCACCGAGGTCGTCAACGTGACGCTTACAAAGTCTAAGAATTAAATGGTACATTACAGATAAACATTTTAACAATTATAATTTAATTTCATACAGACTAATATCGTACTCTTCTAACAATTAAATTTTTTCTCGATATTTAACATTATTTATTATTTCTTTTTTACATACAAAACTTAATACCTTAAAAGTTTAATACCTTTGAAATAAAGTAAAAATAGCGCTAAACTTCCTTCAGTATATCTATAAGACTAAACACTTTAAACAAGACATAACAAAGCCAAATAACTGTAAATAAATTACACCACACCTGAACAGTCATTGCATAAAAAAATTTATTCTATCAAGCATCCAAAAATACGAACCTTTTTTTCAAGAGTATTTCCATAAAATAAAAAAAAATAGTCCCAGTTTAGTACCAACTTTAGTACAGAAGATCCTGGGTTTGGTTTCCAGTCGGCTCAGATAGAAAACGTACTTTTCTATATCGTCACGGGTACCAATTCTGTTGTGATTACGTTGTTACTATAACGCAAGTGCTTTGGCTACTTAACCACAGAATCAGAGCAATTTATCTGATGTCTAATATTAATGTATAGTTGCAGTTGTGCAAAGCGCAGTACCGGGACCATTTCAATAAAAACTGCCGGAGATTATTATTATCAAAGATGTTTGACTTATGCTCGGTTCCAATATTTAACGATTCGTAATGTGTGGATCCGTTTTTCTCCAACTCACTACGAGTCTGGAACGGTTTTAGCTTACGCCTCGTATAATTTACTAGCTGTGCCCGCGACTTCGGTCGCGTGGACTACAGGGTTTTTCCCAGTTTTTCCCGCTAACTCCCGTTACCGTGGGAATTTTACATTATCCTATTGCAACTAAGCTTTAAATTTACTAAGGTATCTGCATGCCAAATTTCAAGCGTCTAACTTGAGCGGTTTAGATTTTTCATACAAAAGATTTTTCCCGCTAATTCCCGTTCTCGTGGGAATTTCGGGAATTCCTTTCTTAGTGCACCTCTACGGTACCAAAGCTACGTCCCTTCCAAATTTTAAGTGCCTACTAACCGTTTAGGCTGTGCGTTGATATGTCAGTCAGTCAGTCAGTATCTCCTTTTATATATTTAGATTACTATACGTAACTGAATCGTTCTTCAAATATTGGAACAGGGCACTAATCTTCTACCTGTCGACAGCAGATAAAATGATTGGGACGGTTTTAATGAGCCTTAAGATTTTATAAGTAATTTACAGTTTTTGAGATAAATTATAATGAAAGTACTTATCAATTAAATGTTCATAATTCAACAAGTCTTACACTAAATGATGAAACTTTACGTTGAATTTATTTGGGGGGGGGGGGACTGCCTCTTTACGGAATAAAAAAACTATTACCTACTGATTAATATTTAATATGAATTCTCTTTGAAATCCCAGTTTTATAGATCCAATCCGCCGAAAAATACGGTCGAGATAAACTCGTATTTATTCTAACGTCGCGTTTGATGAGCAAACCGGAAGTATGCTTAGATTCCTCTGATCACAGAGTTGTGCCGTACTCTGCTTATTTTAAGGATGGTTTCATAATTATTTCGGGTCTGCTTGGGACAGAAATAAATCACAGTATAAAGTATTTGCAGTCCGGAAACTAAATCACGAATTCACGAAACGATTACGTTTCCCAATAATTAGTCACAAAAACCACGTTTAGACCTTGATTGGAACGCAAGTACAGTAATTAACAAAAGCAATGCTAATTTATTAATGTAAGTTACAAGCTCAAAACTGTAAGTTATGTAAAGAATCAGTGATCAGTGTGAAATATGGGCTGGTTTATTCAGAGTTCAAAACTTGGGATACATTCTACGGCGATGTTAGAGTAGGGGTTGTAATCGCGATCGGTGGTAAGAAAGAGGTCCATGCGTGACCGAGATTCGAAGGCTAGTGGTTGCGCCGGCGCCGCGCAGTATGCCAACCTATCGCGTTGACGTCATCTACCTAACCACACGTATCCTCCCGTGCTTCAAGGACCGGTCATGGACAATCAAGTCTTTGAAACAATAGACGTTTGGGCAAATAAATCTTTGAGTGAAGGGTACGCATCAGCAAGCGGAGTCTAGGAAGCCTGTAAGGGTCCGATTATCCTTAAGACGGTTTCAGAACTACTGTTCATTGATTTTCTCTGCTAAGTCCAGGTTCAATTTTATTTAAGGTGTAACTATTTTAACATTGCCTGATTAGGCCCAAAACGTGGGGGGATATTGCGTTATTTATTTTTTAACTAAACCGTTGTTTTCACAGTCTTTTAAAATAGCGTAAAACTGATCACGAAGCTAATCTAATCAGAAGCCTCCTCCAGCGGGCGGAGATTAGATGATGAGGACTAAAGACCTAGCTCAGTAACATGCAAAGAAATTAGCTTATATTGAACAGGGTTATACAGTCTGCTGACCACACCCCCGGTGCGACACTGTCACTTATGCAAAAATGTAATTTTTCAAGAGAACTTTGACACTTCACAAAACAATGACTTAAGAATGACGATGATGATGAGATGAACAGCTTATACTAAAACGACAACTTTTAACTTTACTTTTTGATAAATATTAATCACTTTATGTTGTAAAAAATATACAAAAAATAGTTTATCTTTATTTAAGCCTTCCAACTCTCTCAAAAGTGACGTTGCGGCTCCAACGAAAAATTGTAACTGTATCTGTGTTGCAATGACACACGCGTCTTCATACGGAAACAATGCGTACTACACAAATAACGTTATCGCACCAAGTAAAAGAGTTCTTTGGGATCATTTTCAGATTTTTAAATCATTTTTGCATTGTTAGCAAAAGTGACAGTGTCGCACCGGGGGCGCGTGATGATGATAATTTCTCCGTAACTTCTAATTTCCGGACTGTAAGAATATTTTAGCTGTGAATTAGCTGTCTATATTTGTAGTGAAGCAATAAATATATGCGGCATAGCGTACACATTAAAAGGCTATAAATATATCATCCGGTCGAATCAGTGAGCTGTGTGTTAAAAACAGACCTGGGACTTTTCTGCTCGATATTTCAGTAATTTATTACAAAATTACTTTAATTCCAACTGTCACCCATATTTTTATTTAAGACAACGATGTGTGTATTTTGTAAGTTTTTGATGCTTGTTTTATTTTTTGAATTTTGTATATTTGTACATTTAAGACTACTGAAAATAAGAATGACTTACTTACCACATTTTTTACTTACTGTTAGTATTACCGCGATTAAATAAGGCCTACAAAACTACTCTAAATATATACATATATACATATATTTTTGTATTTTTTAAGCTATTGTAACTTGACAAATACCGACTATTGCTAAAAACCGATTTTTTAAATTATACTTTAGTATTAATATTATTGACACTATCGATAGTTGGGCAACTCTAGTTACTAACATTAGTTCTGGTATCCATAATGCTTTGAAACCTATAAGTTACTTTGGGTACATGTCAATGTATGTGATTTTGTCTGATATTATACATGCTAGTCAGATGGTGTTTGATAAAATATACGTAAGACATTTGACGACAGATTAATCTCGGGACAAAATGTTTGAATCTGACGTAATAGGTAAATCTTATAAATATGTATTTTTTTGCCTAGGTTAGGTGATCAGCGATTCCGAGCCGGTATATATACCTTTTGTCTGATAATTTGTTAACAAAACTCACGTGGTTCAGACCTCCAGATTGTAGCAGATTTAATTAACAACATTCTGTCCGATTACTGCTCAATTTATGACCAAGACTGGGCTCGAAACTATCCCCCTTACAGCCACATTGTCTTAACAAAATACAGTTGGGTCGTGATTGGTATTAGAAGATTTATAGTGGCCCTCGGTTAAGCTAAAGGGCAAAAGGCTATGAGGAAACCGGATCGTTCGACGTAAACTATGTGAAATATGAGCTTTGTTTAGTTTGGTAGTTAATGAGAGTTAATAAAAAAATATCTTACATTTTATTATTTTCAGAAGAAAAGTACAGGTAATTTATTACATAAACCAAACAAATAAACTAAGATAACACTAGCTTACCAAAAATTCAAACTAAAATTAATAAAAAAATAAATATTTTAAATAAACAAAGAAGGTCCCTGTGTTAAGGTACCCAAAATGCTGGCTGCATTACCTCGCTGAATGGCGATTGAAAGACGCTGGGCGAGGTAGCAGCCAGCCTTTGGGTCTCCTGTAACGTTGATGAGTCTTTTTGAAATATCTTTAAAAAAAAGAAATTAATTAAAGATTTAATTTGAGGTCAAGAGTTGAATATACTTTAAAAAATATATAGATATCTACTTCGAAGCCAATCGTCCTCAAAATAACTTTCAACTTTGTAATTCCATTAAAGAATGAATTGAAACAAATACGAAACAGGTCTTTTATTTTATAATATAAAGAATGTTAAAGAAAAACTCTTAATCAAAGCGAATGAAGAAATAAATCGAATTTCGGCAAATCAAATGCCTGCGTCATACAAAAAACAGCGTGGTTTAAGCTGTGCGTGGATCACCCATTCCGGGCAAAAGTTATTATGTATAAAAAAATCTAAATATTAATTCGAATGAAGCAATGAAATAAATACACACATTTACTGCAGGTAAAAGTATTTCTTTTTGGGATCATACGGCAAAAATATTAAATTGGGATCAAAACATTTGAACAATGAATTTTAATGTCAAATATTTTTTTTACTTTTTCAATTTTGAGAAGAAGCGCCGTAACAAATCAAAGCATACAAAATATTTAGAGCACATAGGTGCAGAAATTTAGTGACACTAAAATAGTTTTGTCTAGATTGAACGCCGCCATAGAAATGTAAAGATTTATAAGACATTTATTTTTTTTACAACTACATGTACTCATGTAGGAACCTGACGTAAAATAAAAATGCAATATTGCCCACAATCAGTACGAAGACTACTGGCAAAACTTCGTCAGCGAATCCCTTTATGGCCATTTGAACAAGATTTTCACACCTAACACCACGCGATAAGGGTTACCCACGAAAATCCCACCTTAATGATCACGCTAATAGCGAATCACCCGTCTGTCTGTTTGAGCAGGCCCTTAGCCAAACCCTTCTTTTATTTGCACGCCCAATGGATTTCTTTGAGCTCCGCATGTATTTTTCGCAGACGAAAATTTTCGTTCACCTTTTTTTTCGTATGCGTAATTCTCTGGGAGCGATGTACTTACTTCCTTGCGTATGTCTTTTGCGAGCGTTTGAGATAAATCTCGTTTAGATGTTTTTACTTTACTTCGATGTTACAGTATCTCGATAGAACAGAGACTTTATAACTAAATTAGGATCTAACACAGTGGTATGCCATTCGAGAGGTCTATATACAACAGTAGACTGATACAGGATGATGATGATTTTTGCCATATTTTTGACTACATTTTACATCTACGGAAATTCTATTCTATAAACAATATTCAACATTTATTGCTAATCGCTAAAATTATTCATAATCACCATCTTTAATGTATTCTTCGTTTCATGCATCAAGAGAAAGTAACGATCTTTGTAAATTTATTAATTCATCCATCAATATTCACAACATCACTGAATTGCTCTGATTCTGTGGTAATTATATAAAGCTAATTATTATATGGTAATTAGCAGGTGTGGAAAATAAACTGCCGCTGGTCCATAACTCCCAGACACGAAACAATATGTCCCTACTAACATCCCTACTAATATTATAAATGCGAAAGTAACTCTGTCTGTCTGTCTGTCTGTCTGTCTGTTACGCTTTCCCGCTTAAACATCTCAACCGATTTTGATGAAATTTGGCATAGGTATACGTTGAACCTCAAGAACGGACAAAGGCTACTTTTTGTTAAAAAGTAAGGGGGGGGGGGGGGTAAGGCCACCTTTGAAAGTTTATGGGAAAATGTTTATTTTTTAAGTTACAGATATGAAAATTGGCACAAATATAGCTCTATTAAAATATAGACTACTTTTTGTTTCGAATATTAGGGGAGATAGGGGTAAAACCGACCATGAAAGGATGTAGTCCACGCGAACGAAGTCGCGGGCACAGCTAGTAGAAGTATAATTTCTAAATTGATCTGACCTTGTATCGTACCTATTATGTCCGATATTCCGCATGTAGGTATAATATGACATAATATAGATTACATTTTATACCTACGCTTATAACCATTAACACGAAACTTACGAATTATTTTTCTTAGCCTATCATGCTCAACGTACTCGTGAAAATATAGTTACTTATACTCTATTCCACCGAAACCGATATTTTTTAGACTACTTTAAATCAAAACGCAAAACAGGATACTTTTTATCCCAAAATAAAGCAAGTAAAACCACGAAAACCGCTTTTCAATCGCAAAAATTTAACCGCTCGCGTATCAACAGCGCCCGAAAATATCAAAGCCTTTCAAATTTGTCCTCAAGCAGGGGGAAATATGCCAGAAAGCCGAATGTTTGCCGCAAAATCAATGATGTCATCCGCGATCAACCAGCCCATTTCACTGTTTGATTAATCCGCCAATACTCGCCTCAAGATGTTTGCCGTCGTCTCTGAGATGTTACTGGCGTCTACTTGAGAAATTGCTCTTTCACCCGTAAACAAACACACGTTGTCGCGTTGACTTTTTACAGCCTCCGCAAAGATATCCATATCTTCTATCCATAGTTGTAATATATAACTAGCTGTTACCTTGCAACTTTATTCACGTTATTTTAGCTTTACAACAAACTAACTGTGTGTCTTAGTGCAAAATTAGTAATAAGTGTAGCTTTCATTTGTAAAAAAAACTACTGAGTTTCTTGCCGGTATCTTCTCTTTAGTTATAGGTTCCGAACCGGAGGTAGCTTCATTTGCTTTATATAGAGACTATTCATAAGTATTACTAATGTAATCTATGTGGATAAAAAAGATTGACTTTGACTTTGACTTTAGAGTGATACGAAATGTCAAAGTGAAAGTCAACAATTGTTTATTTATATAAATTACATTAGTAACACTTATAATCAGATCAATCTGCTTCTGGTTCGAAACCTAATTTCGAAGAAACTCGGTAGTTTGTTTTACAAAAAAAGCTGAACTTAAGACTAATTTTGCACCAAGACATACAATTATTTGTATTTTAGTATCTAATTTATCTAACTTTCAAATTTCATCTGAATCCATAAAATATTTATTGCGTGAAAGTTTATCAAACAACTTAACACCCAGCCCTTATGAATGAAGAGTGTTTGGTGTTGAATTTTAACTGATATTTTCTCAGTGAACAAAAAACGTAACGACGTTATATCCGGCTCGAAGGACCATTG
Source organism: Glyphodes pyloalis (assembly GCA_037074685.1). NCBI lineage: Eukaryota > Metazoa > Arthropoda > Insecta > Lepidoptera > Crambidae > Glyphodes > Glyphodes pyloalis. The sequence goes on from JAYKKO010000019.1 coordinate 11,822,034, forward strand.
AAATAAATGAATTATTTAAAATAAGCTAACGGGTCAAAACTAAGAGAGGTAGGGCATAGCGATTTATCGCTCGAACTGGAGCAGCCCGACTGGTGAAATATCTCCACCTTACAGAAGACCGCAGCCAAATAACAATCACTTTTGTGTTGTTGTGTTCCTGCGTGTGAGTAAGGTTTCCAGAGCTCCTGGGGGGTGCTACATTAGTAGCAGGGGTCAAGCCTTCAAGGTAAGCGTGACAAGTCCAGTAATAGATTTATTATGCTGTACTTGTCACCCTTAAGCTAGGACCTCATTACCACTTAACATCAGGTGGAACGAGGCAATCTTGAAGTGCAATATAAAAAAAAAACTTGACTGATATGAAAAAATATATCACTGTTAGGGAGCTACAGTGTATCCGGTGAACTTAGGCAATTTAGGCAAAAAAAAAACGCGAAACTCTAGTCATCAGTCGAAATGCCAGGCAGTAAGTTATTAGTGTTAACTTATAAAATTGATGTCGGGTTTTGACCCGTTAACTTATTTTAAATGTTTAAAATGGAACGCGAAAGTCTGATGATCTACAAATTAATTATGTTGTCCGGTTTAAATGGTTCCTGTTCTTCATCTCACATTCCTGGATTTAACGGCCAAGAGAGCGGATTGGATTTCTACCCAAGACATATTCGTGTGATGAACAATTGTGTTTGTTTTTTGTCTGGGCGCTGTAAATGTATTTAAGCATGTATTAGTATCATCTGTAGTGCTAGGTCTTATAGAAAGAGCTTCAGTTACTTTAATTCCGGTCAATGTATGTAAAAATTATTAATAATTAGTTATGTACTAGCGCACCCGACAGACTTCGTCCTGTCAAAAAGATTTGGAATTTGACTTGACTGTAAATTTTAGTTAGTAAACGTTTGTACTGAAAAAAGAAAAGGGCTGTCTTTACAGTTTTCCCGGCAATTATTGGAATTTTTCTCGTAGTAAAAACCATCCTTGGACTTCAACAAACATTTAAAGAAAATAATTGTCAAAATTGGTCCAAGAGTTGTCGAGTTATGCGCTTAGCAACACATTTTGTGATTTATTTTTATATAATAAGAAGCTTTATATAATATAGATTATTAGTTTTAAAATTAAGTTAAATAAAATTTAAATCAATAATAAGATTGGTTAGCAGTCACCTTTTAATCGACAATAATGTTAATTAAGAAAGAAAATGTTATAATGAACTTCCCGGAACTCTGAAGTAAACAAAAATTCTTGATTAGTTTCTAAGAAGACTTTGAACAAATAGTATACTTAATTTTTCAACAGATGAGTCATACAAACTGACTTACGTGTTCCTAGAACTTGTCAATAGGGTAGATTTAATTCATTTCGGCTATGAAGGTCGTACTCTTCATAAATAGTAAAATAAATAAAAAATATTTCTTTATGCATAGATCTACAGTAAATTCTTTGGCACGTTCATTTTTCCCTACTAGCTCATATTATGTAGTACATAGCATACATTTTGATAGTGAGTATTTGTATTTATTATGTCTGGGTGTTGCAAATTGCATTTAAGTCTATTGGTAAGAATGATTCTTGTTTCCTTAACTCAAGTATTTTATTTTAAGGTACCTATTTTTGGATCAGGTACAGTCGCCGTCAGATATATCGGTGCAGACAAAGTGACCAAATACTTCTGAACAGTTAAAATATCAAAAAGTTCCACACAACTTACCAATAATACCTGAACACTCATCTTTACAAATGAGACACATGACGTGCGTGACACCTATTGACGTTATGAGTGTTCAGATGTTATTGACATCTGCTCAGATATTATTGAAGTAATGAATGTTCAGATATTAATGGTAAGTTGTGGTGTATGGAACTTTTTGACATTTTAACTGTTCCGAAGTATTTGGTCACTTTGTCTGCTCCGATACATCTGACGGCGAATGTACATGAATGATATTGTCTGATATTTTTTTGTTATTAATCAAAATGGTCATCTAAATTCCCTATTAACATACCGCGCACCCCTCCCTCTTGCAAAGCTAGCTAGAGCTAGGGGGTGAGTGATATCGAGGACCAAGCAAACACGTTAGCCAATCAACACATTGTAGCTGAACAAACAGACAGATGAACTGAGAATATTGATCTAGGGTGAGAATGTGCAAACATAGTTAAGATTAGGTGCCAGCCATTTGTAATCTAGTAGTAATTGTCTACGTTTACAAATGTAAAAATTTGCTCTGTAGACATTGGTTGTATCAATTAAACTTTTATCCATTGTTATTTAAGAACTCTCTGGTAGTAATGAGCTAATTTGAGCACAATTCTAACTTATGACCTCAAGGATAACCTTCGATTCTCGAAGAGACAACATTTCGGTTAGTTGTTTTCGCACTAAATAAATAAATACGCCAGACAATCACACCAATCACCTGGTCTCGAACTAAGGTTTTCCCTTGTACTATGAGTACCAGACGACGGATACTAACTGGGGGCGTCATCCCAGCACACCTAGACCCAAGTCAATTTAGAAAAGTTTGTTTTTCCAAATTGACCCGATCGGCAATCGAACCCGGAACCTTTCGCGCTTCGGCCGCCTACCTTAGCCACTGCGCCACCGAGGTCGTCTAGGTCTATTTGGGACTAGGTCATTTTGTCCATGGGTCGAAGAATATAGAGCCATAGTACTACGTTTAGTATACTTACTTTCATTCACATCATAAGGGTATTTATCCAGTCTGCCGGAGGTGCTGTAGTGGTAATGGCTGACCCGAGTTTCTCACAGCATCACCCTAAATGCGATGAGGTCCAACCGGGAGGTTTAAGTTGGCAGTCTTGCCCTTCTTAGTGCAGGGAGTTCCATACACGCCGTCACCTCCCTCGGGTGACGGTACGATACATCAATGTATATTTTTAATAGTTAAAAAAGAAGTTATTCACTGTCTAGTCATCTCATATTAAAAAAAGTCGAATACATTCATATTCGTTACAAACTTGGTAAGGATATTTGGGATAGAAAAAATAATAATCTTACAAAAACATTTTTTACATCGAAATTTATTGGTAGATATAAATTTTACGATATAATTTACGCTATAAAGTCACGATCATACTTATATACTAGTATACTTAATAATATAGAGTTATAATTAAGCCAAAAAACTTAAATTTCCTCATTAAAGATTCCTTTTATACATCATTTTCATCCTCGAATACCAGGCGCGATATAAGTTTTCGTGTTTTGAATGCATTTGAAATAACATTCGACTCATTATCAAGGGTATTTTTTTTACTTTTGAAAACATTTTGACTGGCATTTCCTATTAAATAAATATCTTCATCATCAGTTCCTTCTTCTTCACTCTTATATTTACTGGTGGTATAATTCTCAGTTAAATTACCGATAGTGTTCTTACGATATTTTAATTGTTGAGGGAGGATCTGATAAAATTTTGACATCTTAGTTTGGGAAAGTGCGTCAGCTTCGATTGAAGATGTACACGACATTGTATGATTGCTTGGTTCTTTACAGAAAACACTTGTCATCTCCTCGTCGGAATCCAAACCCACATTTTCCCTTCTATCTCGCATTCGTCTGTTCTGAAACCATATTTTTACACACTTATCTGTCAAATTTAAACATTTCGCCAATGTGTTACGTTCTGCAACAGTTACATATCGGTTTTTACTGTATACTCCTTCTAATTTCCTGAGGTGGGCATCTGTGAATGCTGTCCGAATTCGTTTCCGTTTATTTTTATTAGATGGCTTAACGACTGGGAGATCAGGGGGTGTTCTAAAGTATTTACAAAAGTAAACAGTCTCTCCAGTAGGTGTTTCGAAATTGACGTAGTTGAAAGGTTTTATTGATGCACTTGGTTTTGTTTTATCAAAAATAATTTTCTGGTTTCCTTGATGTGGTAATTTCATTATTGCTTTTTCCGCTGGTGATGATGAAGATTTTGTAGATGATTCTATGGACTCAACGTCACTATTTTTAGTTATTGTATTACATGATGGCAATGATTCCTTCTTTGAGAGGACTTTAGCGAAAGCTGTTTGGTAAATAGTATCTGGATTTTTTTCTTCTGGTTTAGTTGAGGCGTTTATGGTTTGGGATTTTTCAGTAAAAACGTTTTTCAAGGGACCACTTATACTATGTGTATTTCGATGAAGTAAAATGTCTGATGCTATTTCATGATTATTGATGAATGATGAAGCTTGAAGTGTAGAAGCTCCATTCCGGTCCTGTAAAGGAACAAAATAATATAAATAAATGAAATATATGCATATATCACTCGCCTCTCAGCTACGGAGGTCGTCGAAAATGTATGATAATTGATTGAAAGAAAGAAAGTTATCTTCTTCTTCAAATCCAATGCTTTCAATTTAATTCAAATGTTTTTCCAATAATTTTTGCACTTTTAAATACATGCAAACATTGTAAGTATTTTGTTTAAATTTTTATGCGGAAAATCAAATTCAGTTGTTCGTAACTTTAATACGCCAGAAGGGTTCTGTGTTGTGCTGTACTTGTGACCCTTAAGCTAGGACCTCATTTCCACTTAATATCAGGTGGGATGAGGTCAATCTCGAAGTGCAATATAAAAAAAAGGGTTAAAAGCATTTGCCTATATAAAATTAACCATAATTGTAATCTGGATATCTGTACCCTGAAAATTTACAGATTTTTGAAATATTCGTTTTCTCTCGAAAGGAAATAGTAAACGGCAACAAAACAAGTCAACACAATAAATAATACTAACCTTTTGGTTCTGCTTTGCTTTCATAATTGGGTTATGTTTAATCCTCATTATCACTGACAATAATTAACTTTTAAATGTCACAAACAGTTTTAAAAATGCACAGGTAAATGTGGCAACTACCAAATCTAGTCTATGAATGACAATCAAATTATTTACTAATCTATTTTATACTAAACCTGATTACTAATGGCAAAGTAATTAGAGTGAAACTCTTGTGTCTTCTAATCAGCTCATTAATAACTTTGACAATAGCCATGACTATGGATTCTAATGACTCACTTAAATAAATCACTTTATTAAACAACTAAAGAGTATTTTCAAAGAATAATTGTCGTTACCTTAGTAAATAAGTCAGGGACGGAAAATCCTAATGAAAGAAATAAGTGAATATATTTTTATAAAGCATCGCACTATACTTTTATTCTATGGAGAGACTGGTTATACAGGGGCATGTCGAAGGCCGGCGCTCACGCGGAAGATCGCCAACTCGATGGACGGACCTCATCAAAAGTACCACAAACATTTCTCTGAATGAGTGTTGCAGAAGTGCGAACAATAGGAGTAGATGGAGGCAACTGGCAAAAGCTACACTGAAAAGCGATGCATTATGATCACGACCACTCTGTCAAGAGTGCACGACTAAGAAGAATACTTTCATGCTGAAATAAATTTCATCTTATCTTTGAGTGTGGGGCTAAAATACACGACTTTTACGTATCGCGCTTGATCCAACTGACCCAATCGCAAAATTGTTGTGATATCTTTTTTCGGGTTAGTAGTCGATTGGCACGAAATTAATTCGCCCTTTCAATAAAAATATATTTTTGGTAGGCGTTTCACACAAATGTAGGAACTAAACGCATACTACTAGTTCTGGAAGGAGTCGATTCGCACGTTTTCAAAATGCATTTGCGCGAAACGCATACCAAAAATATATTTTTGTTGAAAGGGGACGATTCGCACGTTCGAGCGAATTAATTTCGTGCCAATCAACTACTAACCCCCCTTTTTTCGTTTATTATTGAATGTAACGTAATTAATCGATTTAATTTATTTTTATAGTACTATACGCCGTACTAGCGAACTTTAAATATTAACTAACGGTTGATACAGCAGAAAAATTTCATCGCCTACGATAACTTGCGGTTAGCTCAGTTGGTAAGAGCAGCACGCGCGATACGTGAAGGTCGTGGGTTCGATTCCCGCAACGCAAGTGTTGATACAATTTTTCTGTTTCTAATATGTAACGTAATTAGTTTAATTCAATATGCAGTGTTGGATCTATGGTACTTTTTGCTAAAGTGGATTAGTATATTCAAACTCGAATACTTCTTTATTTGCAATAAAGAATATGAATATTTAAGTAGGTTATATATGTATGTATAACACTTTTGATATGTCATTGAATACAATTCAATTCTGCTGCTGCGGTTCGTATTGGTGTTTTAATTTGTATACAATGAAATTGGCAAATCGAAAATATATTGAAATATTTTTTTTTCCGGTCCTTTAATATTATTAAAGTTGCAAAACTTTTTAATCTATCAAACAACAAATTTTGCTCAAAAGTTAATTAAAACGTCAGAACCAATCAGAAATTTAACCTTCACTTTTTTCAGAGATACAAAGATATCAACCGTTGTTCTTGTAAAATGTTCAAGCCCGGTATCTTTTTAGGGATCCTTATCCAAACAGTAAACTCTTTTATTAAAACTTTGATTTGTCAACTCGTCTGTCTGTCTGTCCGTATAGCACCCGACTGTATCTTATCCAAACAGAACAGAAAAATTATACATGCATGCAAACTTTTACAAAAGCATTTTTAGTTAAACTTAATCTGACAATTCATAATTGTTAGATTAAGTTTACTGACAAACTACTGCCGTATTCGGAATGTTTTCAAGAAGAACCGGCAAGAAACTCGATAGTTACTGTTTTCAAAATCTACAAATATGAAATCATGCAAAAGAAACATACAAATTAATGTTTACAAGCGATTTATTTCTATGGCTTCTATCCATACTAATATTATAAATGCGAAAGTAACTCTGTCTGTCTGTCTGTCTGTCTGTCTGTCTGTCTGTCCGTCTGTTACTCTTTCACGCCTAAACGGCTGAACGGATTTTGATGAAATTTGGTATAGGTATACGTTGAATCTCAAAAATGGACAAAGGCTACTTTTTATTAGAAATAAGGGGGGATGGGGGTAATACCACCTTTGAAAGTTTATATGGAAAAATGTTTATTTTTGAAGTTAGAGATATGAAATTTGGCACAAATATAGCTCGACACTTGGATTAAAATATAGACTAGGTACTTTTTGTTTCGAATATTAGGGGAGAAAGGGGTAAAACCGACCATGAAAGGATGTAGTCCACGCGAACGAAGTCGCGGGCACAGCTAGTATTCTATAAACTGTATAAAATCATTAAAATTAACATATAGAGGGACTCCTATACTACAAATGTTATTTTTAGTCTGGTATTGATAAGATCAACAGCTTAACGCTTAAATATGAGTAGAATATTAAGATATTATATAAATTTAATCATATCTATACTAATATTATAAAGAGGAAAGATTTGTACCTATTTTTGTATGTTTGTAATGAATAGGCCGATTTAAAAAATTCTTTCACCAATAGAATGCTACATTCTTCCAATTTGACATAGGTTACAAAATTAGGGATCCTTGGTAAAATTTGAAAAATTTCAACAGAAAAGCGGGAAAAATTCTCTAAGGCGAAACGATGTTCGCCGGGAACGCTATGTTATTATAAAGGAAACCAATACGAAACAAACTGCTCTATTTTAACCGACTTAAAAAAAGGCGGAGGTTCTCAATTCGACTGTATATATATATTTTATTGAAGTAAGTACGGAAATCTTGATCCACAGTCTGGCTCACACTTGTCCGGTTTTTTAATTCTGCCCTGAGTAACAAGTTCGTAAGACGAAACAACTTTCTCTGTTTTCCCGAAAGTAATTTTGCAAAAAAAATATCACAGCTGAAAAGATTATCTTCCATTGTTCTGCTTTCTCGAGACTTTCATAATATTTGTCCATTTATCATCACATCATGGCGAAGACATTCTTAATTAGAATCTGCAGTAACTCTTTGTCTCAATTTAGGGTTTAATTAGTGTGAAACGGGCGAAATAAGATAATTTTTGCAAATAATTACACTTTTAAGAGATAAATTTGAGAAACACTTGAAATGTTTTTATTTTAAGCCTTGAATTACGGAAGTACTAGCTGTTGCCCGCGACTTTGGCTTCGTTATTTTGGGCTAAAAAATATCCTTTAAGTAAGTCTTGTATGTCATCTCTTTTCTTACGAATTTTTATCCAAATCCATTTTTTATTAGATAAATTCTGTAGAACTTATCTAATTAATATAAAAATTAAAAAAAATCGATAGAGTTTTTTTTTATTGCACTTCAAGATTGACCTCATCCCACCTGATGTTAAGTGGTAATGAGGTGGTGTTCTTGTAAAATTAAATTATTAGATTAGTTGGAATTATTTCTGTGTTCTGTATGTATTGATTGTGTGTGCTAATAAATAACTTCTAATGTTTAAGTAAGAAAGTTGTAGTGACTGTAAAACACAGTGGCGTAATTATACCGTTTGAGGCCCGTAAAAAACTCATCGTATGGTCCCCCCAATTCTGGTGGTAAAAATCATTTGGCAATAGCCTTAGTCGTTAGAATAGTGGAAAATAACAGAAATGCAGTGCACGCTTCAGTACAGCTAGTTGAAATAATAAGGATTGTAGGGAATCGGGATCCCTGGTCCTCCACTGACCGGGGGCTTCTTCTGGCTTTTAGCCCCTCAGGCTCAAGCCTCCTGGCTTGGGACCCCATCAGGCTCAAGGCTCCTTCTAACTAGGGGCCCCTTCCGGTTTGTGGGACATTTGCCATTTTGCCAACTAGTCACCCTGTAGTTACGCCACTAGTAAAAAAAAATGTTAAATTGGTCTATGTTAATGTTTTTGATCTTGCTTTATTTAAATAGAAAAACTATACGAACAAGCAGTCACATTCTCTAACCCCTATATAGTCCTCAACATATTTTCCTTTTTAAAAGTAAATAAACGTCTGATGATACTTATATCCAAATCTAATGATAGCAAACCGTATTTTCTCATAGCACCAGTAATCTAATTACTTCGCTCGTAGCATTTTCACCAAATGATCAACAGTTTCTGACCCGGGAACGAACGTTAAGTGTTTTCCTCTTGCAAAATAAGGTTCCCGTTTTTGCCCTACTAATTTGGGAGATACGCGGCTCTGTTTCACTTAGAGTCGTCAACAAAAAAAAATAGGACTAGTTGTTTCTAGTTTCTTTGAACTTTGGCTGTACGTGTTGCTACATAGTATTAAACAAAGTAATTTTCCGCTATTTGTCCCTTAAATTTTGACATGACAACGTCTAATAACTCGATCCTTTTTTAAGATGATTTCTAAGAGAGGTAGGCATAGCGATTTATCGCTCGAACTGGAGCAGCCCGACTGGTGAAATATCTCCACCTTACAGAAGACCGCAGCCAAATAACAACCACTTCGGTGTTGTTGTGTTCCTGCGTGTGAGTAAGGTTTTCAGAGCTCATAGGGGTTGCTTAATTAGTAGCAGGTGTAAAGCCTTCAAGGTAAGGGCGACAAGTCCAGTAACGGCTTTATTATGGTGTACTTGTATGGTGCCCTTAAGCTAGGACCTCATTACTACTTAACACCAGGTGGGATGAGGTCAATCTTGAAGTGTAATATAAAAAATAAAAAAATAAAATTCTACGGGCTGCAAGCACGAAAAAGATAACGTCATTGTCCTCTTACGCTCATTGTCGCGTTCCGTAAGCGTGAGCGCGGCACGAACAAGAGAGAGGAATGAATGAAATTTCATCATCGGCATGTGAAATAAGTTATTTGATTGTTAACAGAACGAAGATGTTTTAACAACTCAAAAACAACATTTCATGAAAACCAAATCCCTTGTGCGATAACTTTAGTTTAAAATTGTTTTTGGTAAGGAAACAAAGTTATTGACGTATTTCAAAGAATAAGGAAGCTGAAAAATTTTAAGGAAACAGAAAATTTTTCAACTTCCCTTCCGGTATATGATTCGAACCCACGACCTTCATGTATCAAGGGCACTGCTCTTCCAACTGAGTAAAGGAAAAGAGAGGAAGCGACACCAATTAGTTGCGTTTGTAAAGTTGACGGACTAAGATATTCAACTTCCCATATTATTTATTTATTTAATTTATTTAAAAACTTTATTGCACAAAAAAAGGACTAAAGGTGGACTTAATGCTAGGAGCATTCTCTACCAGTCAACAGATAGTACGTTTATGGGTGCGGTAACAGTAAAAATGTGAGTATGGATAACAACAAAATTAATAATCATAAATAGCAGAAATTTACACTCGAGAAATGAATATTCATACATAAGTTCATGATAAATAAATGTAATAATTAAACAATATAATATATATATATATATATATATATATATATATATATATATATATATATATATATATATATATATATATATATATATATATATATATATATCTAGTGTCAAGTTTTAGCGAGATGAACTAGCAGCGATTCATTTTTATAAAATACTAGCTGTCCCGGCGAACTTCGTTTCACCTTAGGGGATTTTTCCGCTTTTCTGTTAAAAAAAATCCTGCATTTTCTTTGCTATAAACCTCACAGAGTCCAAGACCTTTCCAACGAATGCAAAACCGTGGAAATCGGTTCGTGCGTTCTGGAGTTATAGCGTTAGGATGGAAAACCCGACTTATTTTTATATAGTTAGACTATCTGTGCCGGTAAAAGTTGTAACGCCTATTTTTTTTAATTTCTAACCTTTTAAACCTTCCCTAGACCACCACAATTACTTCTAAATTAACATCAGTCAGATCGGTCTAGCCATTCTCGAGTTTTAACGAGACTAAGCAAATTATTTGTATGCTAGCTGTGCCCGCGACTTCGTTCGCGTGGACTGCATATTTTCAAAACAAAAAGTAGCCTTCAGCCTGTATCCCTAGGTTTTACGTATACCAAATATCAAATTTCATCAAAATCTGTTGAGAAGTTTAAGCGGGAAAGCGTAACAGACGGACAGAGTTACTTTTGTATTTATAATATTGGTAGGGATAGGTAAAAGATTTAACAACGTCACATACATTGCTCTGATTCTGTGGGAAGGAGCTTAAACACTTGTGCGCCACAGCACCCAAACCCGAGGCAATATAGAAAAGTTCATTTTCCATATTGACCTGACCGGGGATCGAATCCGGGACCACAGAAAGTGTATTGTACGAAACGAAATGCTTATTATCTCTTGCATTGACAATTTATTTAAACATTAAATCATTAGGACGCGGACACCAGTTCTTTTATGCATCCATTACGCAACCCAAAGCTGGCTACGATTTACCTTTATTTATTGACAGAAATATACAAATTTAATTGTTTGGCACCCTAGTGAGGTCAGACCCCTACGAATACATAGGCACTCACCGACTGTCAGCATGGCTTGCTAATGAGGTAACTTAGAGAGTTCTGTGTCTCATTATCCTGTTGCGGAGTATGGAGGTGCATTAGTGATAATGTCACAGTGATGTGATGATCTTTGTAGTACTAACGACGCAAATACGACCTGACTATTCGTATTAATGAATAAAGGCAGATAATCACACGCTGGCCTTAAACTTTTCCATATTGTCTCGGGTCTGGGTGTTGTGGTACCGTCGTTGTTTCTGATTTCTATAACACAAGTGCTTTAGCTACTTACTACGGATTAAGAGCAATGTGTGTGATGTTGTCCAAAATATACTAGAGGCGCGCCGCGGCTTTTCACGCGTACCTACTCTCCCCGTATTTTCCACCTATTGTACCGTTATTCTTTACTATTGTCGCCGCGTGTTGTTTTATACCCAGTTCCAATATTTTACGATTCGTAATGTGTCCAAAATGACTCTCCGTTATTCTCCAACCGACTACGAGTCGTTAAATATTACCGTTCCATACCGTTTTATTGTAGACACCCAACTTGCCGTTGTCTTCATCGCCTGTTTGACGAGAAGAACGCTCACGTTTCATTTTCCTGTATTGGTGTTTAAATATATAATACTAGCTGTGCCCGCGACTTCGTTCGCGTGGACTACATCCTTTCATGGTCGGTTTTACCCCTTTCTCCCCTAATATTCGAAACAAAAAGTAGTCTATATTTTAATCCAAGTTTCGAGCTATATTTGTGCCAAATTTCATATCTCTAACATCAAAAATAAACATTTTTCCATATAAACTTTCAAAGGTGGTATTACCCCCATCCCCCCCTTATTTTCTAATAAAAAGTAGCCTATGTCCGTTCTTGAGATTCAACGTATACCTATACTAAATTTCATCAAAATCGGTTGAGAGGTTTAAGCAGGAAAGCGTAACAGACAGACAGACAGACAGACAGAGTTACTTTCGCATTTATAATATTATTGGACAACATCACATACATTGCTCTGATTCTGTGGTAAGTAGCTAAAGCACTATATATATGTCTTCTGTTATTTTATTTTTCTGTGTCCATTCCTGTAATTGTTATTTTTATGTGTACCTACTCATATGGCTGTGTTATGATGTCTTTAAGTAATAAATGTTTCTTTCTTTCGTTTCTTTCTTTCTTTCATACAGTTGTCGACAGTCGTCCATCAGTCGTTTTTATCTTACGCCTCGAATTATTCATAACTGTCCGTAGCTCCAACGGATCGTTTTTCAAATATTGGAACCGAGCATTGCTGTTTTATATCCAACACAAAAAAATATTTCATTTCAAACCTTTTATGCCTGTAAAAGTTACGAGTTCAAACAGCTTTACAGTACTAGTATATAGTTTAGTTTACCTACGACCTCATCAAACAGGCCTTTGATTTCTTTGGCCAAACAAAAGCAACCATATAAATAAGTGATCGCAAGAAACGTACATGAATTAAATCCAAAATAGTTCTTAATAATACGGCGATAAGATTGTTTTCGACTTCTATTTTAGTCACCATTGTTAATATCTCCTAATGTCTTTATGTTCATTGTTAACATACGAAACAATAGCCCTCGACTACGATTGCTAAGGGCTCAAGAGAATTCTCGGGATCCAATCGTGTTATTGTTTAGGAATGGCGAGGTACTGTTGTGGCGATAAACAGTTTTATTAATTTATAAATTAACTTTAGCATTGTGCTGTATGTAGTAAGAAAGAAGAAAGAAAGAAAACACATTTATTGACCACTTGACAGCACAACACGACAAACAAAATTAAAACAAAAACAAAAAACAAAAAGAAGTACAGGAAAAAGTAAAACAGAACAAACATGAAGTAGGTAATTAAAAAAGAAAAAAAACAAAGAAAAATCAAATGGGAAAGTGGTCAACTAGGCCACACCTCAGCTGTATGCTGCAGCGACGCAAGGCTGCTGCAGCGCTGGTATTATGGTGCGGCCTATTCGAGTGACGCTACTTATTGATATATAATATATTAAATATATATGATAACATATATATAAATATAGTACGTATTGGACATGAAATAAAAAAAATGCTTTAATTCCGCTCAAGTGGCAATAGCTCAGGTACTTGCGCCATAGAAATCAGAAACAAAGACGGTATCACAACACTTAGAACCGAAATAGTGTAGAAAGTGTTTATTGAAAGGGTTTGTGGTCGATCGGAACGAAATAAATTTGCCCGAACGTGCGAATCGTCCGCTTTCAATATTTTTTTGGTAGGCGTTTCGCACGAATGTATTTTAACGCGTGCGAATCGATTACTTTCAAGAACAAAATGCATGCTACTAATTCTTGACCATATTGGAATATTTAAAATAATTTAACGGGTCAAAACGCGACACCATTTTTATTTAGTAGTTAATACGAACTACTCAGCTCGTGACCACGGTTGGTGCAACCTAACCGAAACGTCAGGCAGTAAGTAGTTCGTATTTACTACTAAATAAAAATGGTGTCGCGTTTTGACCCGTTAAATTATTTTAAATGTTTAAAATGGAACGCGAAAGTCTTAAAATTCATATTGGAATAGTCCCGGTACGGCGCTTTGCACAGCTGCAACTATTCATTAATATTAGACATCATATAAATTTCTCTGATTCTGTAGTTAGTAGCTAAAGCACTTCGTCGATGCGCGTGCAATACCACATATGTAGATTTTTCCGTAAGTTCTAATTTGGATTGAAATATTGAGAAATAACAGACTTGCAATAAGAAAATTCATTCTTATTGCAAGCAAATGTTAGATACGCAGTATTGCACGCGCATCGAAGACTTGTGTTATAGTGACAATGAAATTACAACAGAATTCGGACCCGTGACAATAAAAGTTCGTTTTCTATATTGTCCCGACCGGGAACCAAACCTGAGTGTTTAGAGATAGCGAGACGCTAAAGTTCAGCCCGTTCGCCTCTCGGTTACGTCGATCATACCTTGCTCTGATTCTGTGGTAAGTAGTTGAAACACTTGTGTTGCAGAAACAAGAACGGTACCACAACACCTAGACACGAAACAGTGTAGCAGCGGTCTTCCTTATTGATCCGAAAGGGAATAGACCCCGGGACTTTAAGACACGCTTAAGTCTGGTTCCCACACAAATATTTTGCAGAAAATAATTACGTTTTGGGTCGTTACTGCATAATACTTAAACAAAATGAAAAAGCTTGTGCGTGAATAGCACATCAGTTCGAGTTTAGATCTTATGCTAGCGACATAAGGGTGGTTCAGAGTCTGACGTGCTTTCGACCACTTCACAAAATAAACAATCTGAGAAAACTTTGCGCTTTCTCCTTTCACAAAAGTAAAACTACGAACGTTTGTAGTTTCGCAATGTTAACAGAAACATGTTTGGCCAAAAATATGCCTCAAAGGCAGAGGTTATGAGAAACAAAAGACTTCCTGTTTGTCTAAGGAATGGCCGGTCCGTCTGTTTGTCCAGTATATAAATAATTAAGCTTTTACAAATTCTCTACCGTTTCATACTGTGGTCCTCTATACAGTTGTATATATATATTTTTTTTATATTGCACTTCAAGATTGACCTCATCCCACCTGATGTTAAGTGGTAATGAGGTCCTAGCTTAAGGGTGACAAGTACAGCATAATAAATCTTTACTGGACTTGTCGCCCTTACCTTGAAGGCTTGACCCCTGCTACTAATGTAGCACCCCCCAAGAGCTCTGGAAACCTTACTCACACGCAGGAACACAACAACACAGAAGTGATTGTTATTTGGCTGCGGGCTTCTGTAAGGTGGAGGTATTTCACCAGTCGGGCTGCTCCAGTTCGAGCGATAAATCGCGATGCCCTACCTCTCTTATACAACAACTCATAGTTGTCCAAATACATATATGTCGATTAAATGAAGTTAATTCTTTTGTTGATGTCCTCCGTGGCCGAGAAGCGAGCGGGCGGACTTTGGCGTCTAAAATAATTTTATACGTATGTATGTATGTGGGATAGTGGATGTATCCGAACGTTGTGCATGTGCGATGCCTGTACGTTTGAATATCCGAATGGTGAGAATGTTAGTTTAGATTTGAACGACGAACGACGACGACGTGCAAGACGTGTATGGTGTATATTTAATTTATTTGGCTATAATATATTTGGATTCTTTACAATTTGCTTCTTTCATTTCCCATTCCACTACATGTATATACATACAGTCTTGCCTTTCTCCCGCAGGGCTAGGTAGAGACCACATCCTTTTATTTGCCACGATATTAAGCGAAGCAAACTGACGCTCTTTGGCTCCCGCGGAAACGCACTGGCAAGGTATTACCTACAGTCACAAATTTTAACCGAAGGAGTAGGCAGAGATCATATTCTACCGTTTACCAAGATTAAGTGAAGTAAACTGGCTCTCTTTGGCTCCTTGAAACATCACCGCCATTCTGATTTAATGCTTGTTTTGACTATAGTTTTCAAAAATTTTAGACAGGTATATTTTTTAATTTGGAATATTAATAAAAAAATATGTAGATAAAACTATGTAAGGTGACAAGGTAGATACTCGTCACGTCACTAGTGGGTAAATTTACTAACTAATGACTTTATGCGACATAAAACGCCACAAGTTTTTGATTAGGTGGAAAACGCAAAAATATGTGTCACACATAACAATATTATTAAAATTACTTTTTTCAATTATATAGTTTATCTATTTGTATACTTGCGAACTGTGCGTTCACACATTAACACAACGTTAAGAAATTGTTTATTGGCCGCTGCGAGACATGCCAGATGCTAAGTGCTGTAACCACCTGTTAATTGTAAAAATGTAACCAATGGTTCAGATATAAAGATTATTATCAACTAGCTGTTGCCGCGACTTCATTCGCGTGGACTACATCCTTTCATGGTCGGTTTTACCCCTTTCTCCCCTAATATTTAAAAACAAAAATTAGTCTATTTTTTAATCCAAGTTTCGAGCTATATTTGTGCCAAATTTCATATCTCTAACTTCAAAAATAAACATTTTTCCATATAAACTTTCAAAGGTGGTATTACCCCCCCCCCCCCCCCTTATATTCTAATAAAAAGTAGCCTATGTCCGTTCTTGAGATTCAACGTAGGTATACCTATACCAAATATCATCAAAAACCGTTCAGCCGTTTAGGCGTGAAAGAGTAACAAACAGACAGACAGACAGACAGACAGAGTTACTTTCGCATTTATAATATTAGTATGGATATATGTTGAAAAATCTAACAAAACCAATTTTGAGTCCGCTTTCCTATTGTAAAACATACCATATGAAACAACATGGGCAAGTAGAGTTATGCTAATTAACTTTACTTCCATGATCAACATTGCTATGTATGCAAAATATCAATTAGTCACAGTCAACAAGCCTAATCCTTGCAAAATGCATTCAAACCAAGCACCCGAACAAATCCTAAACAACACAATACCACGTACAACCGAACCCAATCAAATTTCAAACTAATCCCACACACATACAGTCCCAATTCATGCAGTATATGCCAGCTAGTAGTTATAACTGAAACCTATCGGGAACAGTGGATATCGAATTGCAGGCTAAAGTGGGAAGATTTAGAGTTCATATTTGAGTAGGGATGAGCTCGCTCTGATCCGATTACGTCTGATGAGACCCGGGTTTCCAGGCAGTTTACTCCGGTCTATAAGTTTCGTGTATATTGCCTTAGGTTGGGATGCGGAAAATATGGAATTTTTCAATGGAAATACGCTTTTTCTTGGAAACTAACTAAACTAAAATGATGGTTCTTGAACAAAGTTTTGAAAGCATCCTACAAAATTAACTACACTAAATAAAACATAAATATAAATATTGGACAACATCACATACATTGCTCTGATTCTGTGGTAAGTAGCTAAAGCACTTGTGTTACAGAAATCAGAAACAACGACGGTACCACAACACCCAACAATGACGACAACGATGACGTAAAACACGTCAACCTCGTGTAATTGTTGTTTTTTTTTATTTTTACACAAATGTTTATATGTATTAGTGAAAAAATTGGAATTTCAAGGATATTTACATCCATACTAATATTATAAATGCTAAAGTAACTCTGTATGTCTGACTGTCTGTCTGTCTGTCTGTCTGTCTGTCTGTCTGTCTGTCTGTCTGTCTGTCTGTCTGTCCGTCTGTTACTCTTTCACGCCTAAACGGCTGAACGTATTTTGATGAAATTTGGTATAGGTATACGTTGAATCTCAAGAACGGACATAGGCTACTTTTTATTAGAAAATAAGGAGGGAATGGGGGTAACACCACCTTTGAAAGTTTATATCGAAAAATGTTTATTTTTGAAGTTAGAGATATGAAATTTGGCACAAATATAGCTCGAAACTTAGATTAAAATAAAGACTACTTTTTGTTTCGAATATTAGGGGAGAAAGGGGTAAAACCGACCATGAAAGGATGTAGTCCACGCGAACGAAGTCGCGGGCACAGCTAGTTAATCATAAGCATCAGCTAATGATGTAATGGTTTCTTATGCGATGATTAGCAATTAAATTCATGATGTAATTGTATTTATCTAATTATGTAACGAGTTTAAGGGCAGTGTTTTCTACAAAGGCACAATTTGTGTGGGTAATTAAGCTGATTGAGTAATTAAATGTTCCATGTAAGTTTTCGAGATGAAAATTAATGTTTTATGTATCTATTGATAACAGTTAATTGAACATCCTATCGGATTATTTTAAAACAACATCACATACATTGCTCAGGTTCTGTGGTAAGTATCTAAATCATTTGTGGTACCACAACACCCAGACCCGAGACAATATAGAAAAGTTATTATGATGAAATGAAGAAATAATATTTGCACCACCCACCTGCTATGACTGACTGATCTATCCACGCAGGGCCTAAACTATAAAGAGTTAGAAACATTTTATGCAGAAGAATCAGTGTTTTTTTTATAATGACATAGTATATTACTCGTACCTTCTCCCAGCTTTATGGCAAGCAAGAGAGGAACCCACTTCGCGATGACAACGGATTTGATACCGTTATACCCAATCCGTTAGCATCGCCAAACAAGATGTTATGAAAATGTCCAAAAAACTATGAAAGCGTACAAAGCCACGGCAAGCCACTAGTCTCAACTATAATATTTAATGAGCTATACTCTACCACAGGCTCTGTTTTGGTGGAGTGGGTTTAAAAAGTGACTAACCTTATTGTCAGTTCTCAAGCCATGAAAATTGCATCTGACTAGACTTGAACTAGTGACCCTATAGGTCACTACTATTGGTGGTTAACGTACCTTCTAAAGCACGCCACTCGTAATACATGAAACTCTGCATTAAACAGGTTGTCATTGTAGCCTATGCCTACCCCCAAGGTCACTTCTAAAAGGTTAGGCTTTATAAAGAGGATGTCTGTCGCACGCCCTCCCCGGACCCTCCGTGCATCATTACCATTGTTATCTCTTTTGTGCCCTCACAACCTTTGTGTAACAGATTTAGCACTGTAATCTGTCGCGTATGTAGAATTAAGAGCAGTGAGGCAGTTGTTGGTACGGGGGGATATGGTTGTGTAATGGGTGGACATAAAATTTAATATCCACGTCCTACTGATCGGACAAGAACATTTTTTTAAAACTTAATGCTTTTTTGTTTTTTATTATATTCACGACACAAGGGTGGTTCCAAGTCTAAACTACATATGTATATGTATAGTCTGACGAGCTTTTGATTATACATGTTCGAACCAAGTTCCAAATGGATGATGAAAAAATATCATTTTTAACCCCCGACGCAAAACGACGGGGTGTTATAAGTTTGACATGTCAGTGTGGGTCTCTGTCTATGGCATCGCAGCTCCCGAACAAATGACCCGATTTTGATTTCGATTTTTTTATTTGAAAGATGAATAAGTTAGGAGTGTTCTTAGCTATGTTTGATACAATCGACCCAAGATGGCCGCTCTCACAAAATTATGGATTGCGTGTTTTAACACAGATCCCACAATAAGGGTATTATATAAAAGGCCAAAAACTCGCAAAATTCATAATAATAAATTTCAAATACAAGATGGGCGCTGACAGAAAATGACGGATTTCGTAAATTTTTGTCACGTCCCTCATTATAATATCAAATAAAAGGGCTATTTTTACACTTTTTCATATCGGGGGTTTTTTCAATTTAAAGTTTTAATGTTGTCTACTCAAGCTTCAATTACACATTTGGAGTTTTATTATATATCTTGGGCTTAGTAGCTTTAACCGAACCTAAAACAAATTTTCGGCCCTTTTATCCAACGTAGGATAATTGATCATTACGCCTGCTTCTTTATAAATTTTAAATCTTTTGATGATCCATTTGAAGTTCTAACGGAAAAATTAAAGTTTTATGGTGTCTCCATAATGCAACGATCTTTCACGAGTGTGGTACATACTACTGTAAATGTCTTTACCAATAAATATGGCAATTAATTATCATTATGGGCTAGCTACCAAACCCACACAATTTGAAAAGCTGCTAACAACAGTTATCATACTGTTCCCAACTTTATTGTGTAACATCACAACCTAATTGATGTAAGAACTTTGCTGACGTCACGAACCTTTAGTGCAGCTATTGATGTTTCACGCGGATCTTCTGTCATAAACAGCCAGACACTAATATTGAATGCATATTGCAGTTTATCAATTTAAACATTTGACCTAACTGGACACATCATCATTGTCAGCCATAGCCACTTTAACAAAAGTATTTTAGTCGACCTAAACGCATTAGCCTTAAAGTTTCATTTCAAATGTCGATACTTTATTACTATATTGCGTATTTATTGCTTTAGATTTGTGTGTGTTTTGGTGCCCATCAGGCCTGGCATGCGCCACGCGAGTAAATTTTATCGCGCTCTTAAGAAATGTCAAAATCAATGCGTCAACTACTGATTGGCTGTAAATACGAGTGCGGTGAGCTATTAGCCAATCAACAGCGTCGAAACTTATGCCGTGTCATACGATAAATTTGACGTATTGCGCATGCGCCTACACATCGTATGACGGGAATTCTTCCATGTTCTTGTTTCTTTAACTGGGCCACCCCACTGCCAATTCAGATTCTTAACCCGGTGAGCTTTGCCGGTAACTTTTGGTTATCTGCCGGATTACCTCGTTTCGGAGATAAACGCACGCTGAGCAACCTTAGACTTGTGAACCAGGCGTACTGTCCACGGTCGGCTCCGTATGTCATGATGGAAGGACGCACTGATCAAAAAATAACGCTTATTTCTAAATTAGTGCGTCCTTATGTCTTATATGTTAATTCGAACTGTAAATATTTACTTTGATTTTTGGTTCACCTATCATATTCAAAGCAATAATTCTGATTAATTATTTAATTTGTTGTTTTTTCTAGGTACGGTTAAGCAGTTGATAAAGTCCACTACTTAGAAGGTAATTAATTTTAGAGATACGACAGCGATAAATACGATTATTAATTTATAATAAAGGATATTTAAGTATGCATGGTGCAGACAAGTTAGACTTAAAAAAGAAACACAAAAACAATAAATTAAAAATAAATGTAACTAAATTTGGTTACTTAGATACTAATTTAATTAAAATACGATATAAATAGAAGACCGCAGCCAAATAACAATCACTACGGTGATGTTGTGTTCCTGCGTGTGAGTAAAGTTTCCAGAGCTCCTGGGGGGTGCTACATTGGTAGCAGGGGTCAAGCCTTCAAGGTTAGGGCGATAAGTCCAGTAACAAATTTATTATGCTGTACTTGACGCCCTTCAGCTAGGACCTCATTACCACTTAACATCAGGAGGAATGAGGTAAACCTTGAAGTGTAATTTTAAAAAAATATATTTTAAATGTGCACTCTATTGGCCTCCAGTCGGTGCCAATTGGCGTCAATTTAAAAAATCCGAGCAATCGTAGAACATACACAAAATATATAGATAACGGTAGAATAAAACAGATACAACGTCCCCCTTTATGAAGTCATACAAAAATTAAAATCTAAGTCTAACTTATTATATAAAAACTATCGGTCCCGGCGAAGTTTAAAATACGATGCTTATGTGTACAAATCGCTTTAAATTCGGTGCTCATTTAAATTTTTAATTATTAAATAGACTTTATGAATAACTTTCAATCAAATTAACACACAACATTTTATTCAATGATAAAACCAATATAATGCATATACACTAGCATTATTTCACTGAGTTGATGTATAGGTATATAATATTTATCGAATATAAACAACTAGCTGTGCCCGCGACTTCGTTCGCGTGGACTACGTGGTTTTACCCCTTTCCCCCCTAATATTCGAAACAAAAAGCAGTCTATATTTTAATACAAGTTTTGAGCTATATTTGTGCCAAACTTCATATCTCTAACTTCAAAAATGAACATTTTTCCATATAAACTTTCAAAGGTGGTGGTAAAAAGTAGCCTATGTCCGTTTTTGTTATTCAACGTATACCTATACCAAATTTCATCAAAATCGGTTGAGAGGTTTAAGCAGGAAAGCGTAACAGACAGCAGACAGACAGACAGACAGACAGACAGAAAGACAGACAGAGTTACTTTCGCATTTATAATATTAGTAATAAATATCGAAAATAAATGGTTCATATCACGATATTTATATAACTGTTTCATGAATCGAACATTTCTGACGCATTGCATCATTTTCCCGTGAAATTCAGAATAGTTTTCATAAACGCGAATTCATGTAAACAAATCGGTTCATATAAATTGCAATCTTTAAAGCATAAGTTTGATTACATCAAACAAACAAATCGGAGATTATTCTTAGAAAAAAGACCAGATTGTATACGAATGTAAACGGCCAAGCGGTTTTATTCTTTCAACGTGTTTTAATTTTTTCATTGAAACTTGCATTACATTAAGAGATCTCAAGGCTACAAAAGTTAGTCATTCACATGACCTGTTTCATCTTATATTTTAAATGAGGTACGTGCTTAATACTGGCACTAAAACAACTAGACTATATGAGTAGTTCAAGAGATGTAGGGAATAGCGATTTATCGTTCGAACTGGAGCAGCCAGACTGGTGAAATACCTTACAGAAGACCGCAGCCAAATAACAAATCGGTGTTGTTGTTTTCCTGCCTGTGAGTTAGCAGGGGTAGCCTTCAAGGTAAGGGCGACAAGACCAGTCACAGCTTTATTATGTTGTACTAGTCGCCCTTAAACTAGGACCTCATTACCACTTAACAGGCGGGATGAGGTAAATCTTGAAGTGCAATATAAAAAAGCATATCTGACGACCTCCGTAGCCGAGAGGCGAGCGTGCCGGACTTTGGCGTCGCGTCATCTCTGAGGTTCCGGGTTCGATCCTCGGTCGGGTCAATATGAGAAACAAACTTTTCTGTATTGTCTCGGGTCTGGGTGTAGTGGTACCGTCGTTGTTTCTGATTTCTGTAACACAAGTGCTTTAGCTACTTACCACAGAATCAGAGCAATGTACGTGATGTTGTCCAATATTTATTTATTTACTTATTATTTATTTATATCTATGTTTACTTTTACCTCATTCCATTATTTTTATATTGTTTATTCAGCTCCCCAATATGAATTATCTGAATCGCGCTCTCGTACTTAATCTATATTATTTCCCCCAAGCGATTGTTTGCCTCCCCTACTATAATAAAACCGGGAATTCTATCAAGGAAAAGTTTTATTTGACGTTCCATTAACGCCGAGCATAAAGATATCTTCTAAGAATTATTGGGATCAGAAGATTTTCTGGTTAAGAGCAGGTAAATAAATCGGCTTGAGGTAAAATTCAAATGTACTCAGCTATTACTTAGAATCTGAGCAGCTACTGAATTCAATTTATGGAATCAACATTTTACTCGACTGTAACACACATGCGGGCCTAACAAACGTCAAAATCAAAATAGCTCTTAACAAACGTCAAAATCGATTGAAGTCAGTGCGTCAGCTGCTGATTGGCTGAAAATACGAGTGCGGTGTTCTATTAGCCAATCAACAGTATCGAAACTTTTGTCGTCTTATGCGATAAATTGGACATATTGTGTATGCTAGGCCTGTTTGAAGGGATGTATGTTGTTTGCTCATACGTGATTGGGTATGTTTGATACAATTATATACTTGAAATGCCTAAACGGCATATACGATCTTGAATTGTAAGTTCTTTATTTATTTATGGCTATTTTACTTCTTTAGCGCAATCTTATTTGGCCAATATGGCGTAGAAATAAATAAAAATTATATATATTATTTATATATTTGATGGTCATGCAGAGTTTGTGTATGGGTGCGGTAATAGTAAAAAAATGCGTAAGTGATTTTATTTTCTTCTACCCTCTATTGAATTTGTTACTGTATTATAAAGTTCATTTGCTTCTTCAGGCGTTCATAACCAATGCGACATTATGATAAAATTACTATCTTGAGGGTTTTGTGAAGACCATAAAAACATCGCATTTTATGCTTTTTATCCCATGTAATTAGGATTGACTTCATCCGCCTTACTTAGATAGCTAAATAAGGCAACATAAATTAAAAAAATAAGTAAAATACCTAAGCAATTACTTTTACACGTTTTTTAAAAAGAATCTGACTCATTTCTTGAAGAAGCTTGACTATTAATTGTACCTGTATTTAGAAACTCTAAATCCTTAAATTAAATTTCGTTCATTCAATTTGTCCTCATGTCGATATTTGACTTAACGACTTAGCTAATGGAGGAGCAAATAAACCTAATTCAATTCACGAAAAACGTTGAGTCTCGAGAAATTCATTTCCATGAACACGTTTGCTTCAGGGACGTTCTTAAACAGGTATCGATAAAAGATAAGGTTTAAGGGCAACGAAAAAAAACTCATTTTTTTACAAGCTGGACTTGAAGTGTGTACGTATAGTTTAACTATCAGTAGGCACTGAGGAATGCGGGTGGGTTTTAGAGGGTATCTCTTGCTCCACTCTATCTACTAAAAACTACATCGAAATCTGTTGCGTAGTTTTAAAGATCTAAGCGTACAGTCGCCGTCAGATATATCGGAGCAGACAAAGTGACCAAATACTTCTGAACAGTTAAAATGTCAAAAAGTTCCATACACCACAAGTTACCATTTTTATTTGAACATTCATTACTTCAATAATATCTGAGCAGATGACAATAACATCTGAACACTCATAACGTCAAAATGTGTCACGCACGTCATGTGTCTCATTTAGCTACCTTTACAGATGAGTGTTCAGCAGTGGCGTGCACACAGTTTTAAGACAGGGTAGGCAGAAAAAACCAAAACACTTTGGTTGTGGTTCGTCGTCTTGTCGATTGATAATGTAGGTAATTGCCAAATGCTAGCTTAATATCCATAGATTGACTAATTTTATAGACATATCAATTTAAGGATATTCGAAGTGGCCTTTCGGTGCGTTTGTTTGATGTTTTGTAATGATTGTGTGATTTGCAAAATTTCAATGAAAGCAGTTAAAAGATGGTGGTATAAGTATCATTTTTTATTTTCTCAATACACACACCGTCTAACCACCTTTACAGACAATATTATCAATTTTTCACTCTATTAACAAGATAAATCATAAATATCTGATAGCGTAGTCACAAGCACAGCACACATCAAACAATATTGAAATTACTTAGTAGTAAAAAAAGAGAAATATAATACGACAAAAAAAATATGGCCATCAAAATGTATAAAATTCAATGAAACAATGTTACTTTCTAAAATATTTGCATTGCTTAACAAACTTTCTTTCGGAAATGTTCGGCACGAGTCGTAATTTTTCGTGTTACCTATAAAGAATAACTACAAAAAGACACTGACTTCTCATGCAGTTGTGTGCGTGATTTTTGTCATTGTGTGTCAGCAAAGCCCACGTAGCTACAGGAACGCACACACATTAAATCCGCATGACCGCGACTTACCACGAGAGCACACATACAAAATTTTAGAGATTCGTAGTTTGTGTCTTTGCCGTGGCAAAAATACACGCAAGGGCGAGGCGGCGCTACTGCAGCGCCGATTGATGCTAAATAAGTAATCAAATTACATGCCGATCTTACCTTAATGATACCACCGGCAATCGATAGGTGGAGCTAATTTATGATTTAAGTTTTTATGTTATTTTGTTTATTGATAAAATAATATTGGATCTATTCCAGACCTAGGGTAGGCAGTGTATTTCTGTCTTTATGGAACGCACGCCACTGGTGTTCAGATATTATTGGTAAGTTGTGTGTATAGAAATTATTGACTAGCATCTGCTCAGATATTATTGAAGTAATGAATGTTCAGATATTCATGGTAACTTGTGGTGTATGGAACTTTTTGACATTTCAACTGTTGTCTGCTCCGATATATCTGACGGCGACTGTACATATAGACAGACGGCGGGAAACAATGTAGTTTTAAAATAACTACATATCAATATTATGTAACACCTACAAGCAACGTATTTTAAACCAAGCCTATAACTATTCTATCGCTTATTTGTATCATAAAAGAGATTGTATTACCTACACGCGTCCATGACTTCAACTAAAGCTACGTAACACGTTGACAATCCCTTGTAAATCCCATACGATCCCCATTTGAATAGACCCTGCCCCGAACCAGATGTATGTTTTTAATAAAACGAAACCCTTTTCCTTTATTGTTATTTTGTATACTAAGTTTACTTTCAGCGAGATTCAGTTTTAATCATAGCAAGATTTATTAGTTAGACTAATCCTTTGGAATGGTTATCTATGCGCAATATAACAAATTTCTCGCATGAGAAAAAGTTTCGGTGCTGCTGATTGGCTGATAGTCCATTGCACTCGTATTTCAGCCAATCAGCAGTTGAGATTTTGAATTTTATCAAATTTGACGCCCGATATAATTTACTCGTGAGACGCATCCCTAAGCTGATACGACTAACATTTATTTGATAAGAATTTTGGCTTTGTTTTATGTAAAGATGTTTATAATGTACAGTGAACACCACGTCAAGGTAATCACTTGCGGTTAGATTTTGGTTCTTATGATTGCAACTTACGGTCTGTGCAATGTGTTTTTTTTTAGATTGCACTTCAAGATTGACCTCATCCCACCTGATGTTAAGTGGTAATGAAGTCCTAGCTTAAGGGTGACAAGTACAGCATAATGAATCTATTACTGGACTTGTCGCCCTTACCTTGAAGGCTTGACCCCTGCTACTAATATAGCACCCCCTAGAAGCTCTGGAAACCTTACTCACACGCAGGAACACAACAACACAGAAGTGATTGTTATTTGGCTGCGGTCTTCTGTAAGGTGGAGGCATTTCACCAGTCGGGTTGCTCCAGTTCGAGCGATAAATCGCTATGCCCTACCTCTCTTATAGTAGTGTGTTGTAGTCTGACGTCTTTTCATTCGTACCATCGGCTGGCCCCGGCTTCGCACGCGTGTAGATAACTAGCGGTCGACCGCGACTTCACGGAGTTAGTTGTAACTTTCATCTCCTATCCCCTTGGGCGTAGAATTTTCCGAAATCCTTTCTTAGTATTTGCTTACATTTACGTCATAACTTCTACCTGCATGCCAAATTTCAGCCCGATCCGTCCAGTGGTTTGAGCTGTGCGTTCATTTTATTTTATTTTATAAATCACTATGTTATACACACCTTTGAGCTATATATATATTTACATGTAAGAAAGTTTTTTGTTATTTTTTTCACACCTTGGGTTGATTACTGCAGTTTTATTATGGATCGCTAAATTTTTGAAAATTTCATATTACCCAAGTTCACCGGATACACTGTAGCTCCCTAACAGTGATATATTTTTTCATACCGGTCAAGTAGTTTTGAAGTCAATTTATTGCAAAAAAATAAGCAAAATTACAATCAAATCTTTTTTCATTACATTACTAGTGTAGCCTTTAGTATCAGTAAATTTGATGTATAACACAAAAAGCTTGTTCATGTACTAAATATTGCGTTCCTCATTAAACAGAATTAGAAAACCGTCACAGCGCGGCAGCGTAGCGAATAAACAAAATTAAATTGCCTTCAGAAGCCTTCCAACAATATTCGGTTACTTGAAAAAATATGTCTCTTTCAAATTTATGACGAGAAATAATATTCGCTTTCTTCCTTTAACAGTTTTCTTTGCGTTTGATAAATATTCTTTAAATGTTTAAGCTTTGTCACAATGTTTAAGCGTTCAGTATTAAGTCGATGTAGCTTTTGATTTCTATTGACTTGTTTATTTTAGGAAAACTAGACATTATTGGCTTCTTGGCTGATGTTAAACGAAGGTGAAGTTGGATTGGTTGGTGACAGTCTGTTCACAATAGAAGTGACGTCTTGGTAAAAACCAACGATAGTATTAGCCCGTTTTTAAAATACAATTAAAACATTTAAAATAATTTAACGGGTCAAAACGCGACACCATTTTTATTTAATAGTTAATACGAACTACTTACTGCCCGACGTTTCGGTTAGGTTGCACCAACCGTGGTCACGAGCTGACTCCAATTATTAACTACTAAATAAAAATGGTGTCGCGTTTTGACCCGTTCAATTATTTTAAATGTTTAAAATGGAACGCGAAAGTCTTAAAATTTATACAATTAAAACATGTTTTTGTTATGATGAAACAGC
Organism: Glyphodes pyloalis; assembly: GCA_037074685.1. Classification (NCBI taxonomy): domain Eukaryota; kingdom Metazoa; phylum Arthropoda; class Insecta; order Lepidoptera; family Crambidae; genus Glyphodes; species Glyphodes pyloalis. The sequence goes on from JAYKKO010000019.1 coordinate 11,849,964, forward strand.
GCATGAAACTACAGTGTAGACCCCTCGTCTTGCTACATACGTCTTATCATTACTTCGTGATAACTGTACCAAGAAGTGACGTGTATCTCTAACGATAAATTTCAAGGCGACGTTATTTAGTAATTGCATGATAAGTTGATGACCAAACATACATTTTAGTTATCTCAATGTCTCAATACCAATTGTGTTAAATATTAAAGTCATGCTAAGCAAGAAATTGCAGACTTTGGGAGCGACATACATTACTTAGCAGTGCGTATTCTCATTCAGACTTTGCGAAACGCTTTGTACAAGCTATAAAAGTTTCAATAACGAATGTAGAATTCAGGGCGGGGTTCGTTGAGGAGAACAATCAAACACTTGTGGATCTGAAGCACAAAACTGTATTCGCTGTCAGTCTATTACACTACACTTATCACTAGAGTATTGTCCAACTGTCCTAACTATTCTAACTAATTTCAACGTCTATTTCGTACACTGTGCCTACACAACAAAAGTTCACAAACAGGGAACAGCACTGCAATCCGATACTGACACTAACACTAAAACTGTTCACTAACACTAAAACTGTTCACTGACTCTAACTTTTACAAAGACTTTTTCACTATACTGCACTGTTAACTTGACTGGAACTAGAACTGTCTTGACTATATGGAAGTAACTATAACTGGAGCTGTCTGGAAGCAACTGTAATGTGCCATACAAATGCACCTTCTAATATTCCACGATTTAATGTACAACTAGTCCCTAGTGGCGGGAGCAGACTAACAATACATGGTACAACTAGCGACTAGTGAGAAAATAACCTTTTGGTGCTAAGTTAGACTATCCTAATTCACACATACATAGATAGCTTACATCTAACTTAACCTATACATTAACATTTTACAATACAATTTCTTAACAAGTAATTCTGCCGTCTACATTCCACCCCCTGGCTGAAGACTGCAGTCTGAAGCATCTTCGGCGCTGGTAGGCAGGATTACTATCTTCGTAGCCGGGCGTCGCAGCACTCCGTGGGCGGTTTTTACGTCGGCTATTCTCACTTGACCGTCGGAGCCGGGGTACACCTTTTCGACGATTCCCCGCGGCCACACATTTCTAGGCAGCGTCCCGTCGGCGATGAATACGACGTCACCTTCTTTTATTTTTGGTGCTGCCTCGGTCCACTTCTGACGTCGTTGTAATGTCGGCAGGTACTCTCGCAGCCATCTTGACCAAAATACATCAGCCAGGGCCTGGACCAACTTCCACTGTTTTCTCGTGTTGAGTCCGGCTTCCGATGTTTCTCCAAGGCGAGTGACGTTTGATGCCGTCCCCAGAAGTAAATGATTTGGTGTTAAGGCGACTGGATCTCTGGGGTCTACCGGCACGTGCGTGAGAGGTCGACTGTTGATTACTGCTTCAACCTCCGTAAACAACGTTTGTAGTGTTTCTTCTTTGGGTGCGCGTTCCTTCAATGTTGTCTTCAATGCTGTCTTCGTAGAACGCACCAAACGCTCCCAGCATCCACCCATGTGAGGAGCAGCCGGTGAGTTGAAACGCCATTTGATCCCAACCGACGTTGCTTCCTCTTCCACTCTCTGCTGCTCGAAGTCCTTGAGAGCGGTCTGCAGCTCTCGATCAGCGCCCACAAAATTCGTTCCTCGGTCACTGTAAATCACTTCTGGCTGTCCTCGGCGCGCGATAAGACGGCGGAGAGCTAGAATGGCTGAGTCTGCACTTAATGATGCAGCCAATTCTAAGTGTATGGCTCTGGTTGTCATACATGTGAACACCACACCCCAGCGTTTCTCTCGACGGCGTCCTATTGTGACCTCCATAGGCCCGAAGTAATCCACTCCGCAGTGATTGAAGGCACGGCGATGATGAGCCATTCTTGCAGGTGGCAAATCTCCCATCTTCGGCGGCACCGGTTGAGCTCGGCGGACGCGGCACCACTGACATTTTCTGGCTACGCGCTTCACTGTTGGACGTAGCCTGACGACCCAAAACTTCTCTCGCAGCAGGTTCACCACGGTTTCGTTGTTTGCATGGTAGGCGCGCTGGTGATATTGTTGCACCTGAAGCTTTGTTATAGGGTCTTGACCGTCGAGGATGATCGGATGGCGCTCTTCAAATGCGAGATCGGCTGCCGCCAATCTTCCTCGTACTCGTAGGATTCCCTCTTCAGTAAGGATGGGATCCAAATTCTTCAGCTTGCTCTGACAGGATATTGCTTCGCCTTTTTTCAATTTCTCTATTTCTGCTGCGAAGGCTTGTTTTTGAGAAATCTTGATCAGAGTCTTCTCCGCCTCGATGATCAGTTCTCCAGGAATATTCGTGCCAGCCTTTCTCTGACGGATCCAACAAAGAACACGGGCTAAGGTTCGGACGGCCCGCATCCATGTTGAAAATCTACTGGCGTCGATTATTGGGTGAGACTCCGATGCTGTGTTCACCACGGCGGCTCGAAGTTCGTTGGCGGCTTCTTCAGTTGACCCGGAGGCTTCTTCTTCTGGCCAGGCTTCTTTAGGATCTTGTAGAAATGAAGGTCCAGAGAACCAAATGGCATGTGATGCGGACCAATTGGTTCTTGTGGCCTCATCTGCAGGATTTTCTTCTGTCGGGACCCAGCGCCAATCTTCAATGTCTGAGTTCCGGTCGATTTCTGCAAGACGGTGCGCGACGAAGGGTTTAAAGTCGCGTGGATTCGACCTTATCCACTGCAGCGTCGTCTTGGAATCAGTCCACAGCGTTGTCTTCTCTATATTCAAACCGGCGTCTCTCTTCACGGTCTGTGCCAGTCTGCAGACCAACACTGCTGCTTGCAGTTCCAGCCTGGGTACTGATATGGGTTTGACGGGTGTTACCCTGGCCTTCCCTGCTACTAGTGCGACATTCCCCTGGCTGTCCACCAGGTATGCCACAGCTGCATACGCCTTCTCACTAGCGTCTCCAAATACATGTAGGTGCAGTTCGGTACCTTGAAGTCCGTAGAATCTGGGGATCTTCAATTCTCTCAATTGTTGTAGTTCTTGCAACCACTTCGACCAGTCGTGGAAGCAATCTGCGTTCAGCTTCTCATCCCACTGAGTTCCTGCTCTCCAAATCTTCTGCATTAGTATCTTCGAAGTGATGGTGAGCGGGCAGACGAGTCCTAACGGGTCAAAGACACTCATAATGAAGCGCAGAAACTCTCTTTTCGTCGGGATCTCTTCTCCTCTTGTGATTTCCCTTCTCAACTTCTTGAAGGACAGATCGAAGGACAACGTATCTTCCTTTGTAGACCATATGAGTCCCAGTGTCCTTTCTGTCTCTCCACCGAGTTTCGACAAGCTAATATTTTCGGGTACGATCGTAGGTAGTTTCTTTCGCAATTCTGGGTCATTTGTTGTCCACCCCCTGATGTTGAAACTCCCGTGTCGATGAATCTTGGAGATTTCGGCTATAAGTTTCACTGCCTTGTCTACATCTTCCACGCTGTCGATGTAGTCGTCCATGTAGTGCCGTTGCTGTATTGCTTCAACTGCCTCTGGATGAATGTTCTTGAAGGCTTCGGCGTTCTTGTTCAACACGAAGATGGCAGACGTTGGTGATGACGAGGCACCGAAGATCATCGAATCCATCACGTAGGTGTCCGGCATCTGCTGTCTGTCCATGCCCCTCCACAAGAACAGTTGGGCTCCCTGGTCCGGTTCCGCAATCTTGACCCTCAGGAACATGTCTTCGATATCAGCGGTTATTGCGACAGGTTTGGAGCGGAACTTGAATAGCACTCCAAGTAATGAGTTGAGAAAATCAGGTCCACTAAGCAAGTTATCATTCAATGATGTGCCTTGGTAGGTGGCGGCAGCATCAAAGACCAATCTCAATTTTCCTGGTTTGCTTACGTTGGTCACCCCAAAGTGAGGAAGGTGCCAAGTAAGTTTCGATCGCAGAGGTCCGTTTATCTTCTTCGCGTATCCTTGCTCGACCAGTCTATCAACCTGTGCGCAGTAAGAGGCGGCGAAAGCTGGATCGCGGTCCATCTTCTTTTCTATATTACGTAGTTTCTTTTCTGCATCCCGGTGGTTGTCTGGTAACTCGACGTCATCGTTCTTCCATAGAAGACCAACTTCCCATCCCTTCTCGGTTAGTTTGGCTGTCTTCTCCAATATATCTTTCGCTCGGCGATCTTCGTGGCTAATTCTTCTCTCTGACGTTATCCCGATCGAATCTAGCTCAAACTGCTTTTTCACTAGTTCGTGCAAGTCGGAGAGATGATTTATCGATTCGATTCCACCATTATTCCTCGTCTTCTTCATCGGACCATGCAGTACCCACCCCAATTGAGTAAGGGAGGCTACTGGCTGACCGGACTTCCCTCTTCTTATGTCGCCCCCAACAATCAGTTCCCAATTGTCTTGCCCAATCAGGAGGAGCGGCGTGGCGTCGGTCATCTCTGGCAGAAGGAGGTCTCGCAAGTGCTTGAACTTCTCGATAGTCTCTTGCGACACTGTTTGCGGCGGTAACTTAATGTTGTTGATGGTGCGCATGTTCAAAGTGTGGCTTTTACTGTTCGGCCACATCAGCGATACTCTGACGTTTCTTGAGTTGTGATCAGTGACTGTGTGACCACCGGCGCTGATGATATGAAGAGGTACGTTGGGCCCCTTCATGTTGGTTGCTACGGCGCTATCTATCAGAGACACAGTGGCGCCATCATCCAACAAGGCGTACGTACTGTGCTCTATGTCCCCGTTTTTTACTACGACGGGCACTATCTTTAAAAATGACTGAGTAAGACACTCACCCAAGTTGGTTACTCTCTCTGTCTGCGGTGAGCTGCCTTCCACTTCTTCCGTTCTCTTTTCCGCGTGAAGAAGGGTGTGATGGTTGTAGTTGCACTTATTACACTTTTTTGCACTACACGACATCCTGTTATGTTTCCGCACCAAACACTTGAAACATAGTTTATTCACTTTGACGAAATTCCACTTTTCGTCAATCTCCATTTTCTTAAACTTCACACAGTTAGGCAACCGATGTCCCTCTTTGCACAGTTCACATTCGTCTTGTTTCACTTCACACACTTCACTCACTTTCATTACTTTGTGAATCACTTTTCCCGGGCGCACAGCGGACGATGGTTTGTACGTAGCTGGCTTGTTGTGGTGTGAAACTGGTTTCATGTGGATGTTATCCGTTATCATAAACGCGGCGGTGTCGGCTAACTCTTCCAGAAAGTCTACTAATACTGGCAGAGTAGGTGAGACTCGAAGATCCACATTCGTTTGCGCGGAGACTTGGCGAGCGAACTTGCTGTACTCGAGGCGTTGAGTCGGTGTTAACTTTTCTAGTATTTCTCTAACTAACTGTGGGTTGTTCAAATATCCGTCGGCCTTAATGTTTCTTAACGTCGATACACAAGAGCGTACTGCTGCACTAAAACTTCGTAGAGCGTCGATATCGTTATCGCTCACTTTAGGCAAGTTTCTTATTTTATTCATTGCACACTGAAGCAACACACGCGGATTTCCATATGTTCTGTCCAAAACTCGAATTAGCTCGCTCGGTTCGGTGCTAGTTCTCAACAAATCTTCAATGAGTTCCTTAGGCTTGCCATGAATCGACATCTGAATTCTTGCTAAATTCTCTAACGGCTTGAATTCAAACATAACCGACGATTCTTCGTATCTTCTCTTGAAGAAAAGCCAATCTGCGGGATCCCCATTAAAATGTGGCAACTCGTAGAGGGCGCGCGGAGTAGGTCGTGGCTTCGCCATGCTTTGTATGGCCGATGCTAACTCTTCAATTGCCCTACTCGGCAAACGTCTCTCCTTCGATGCGTCGCGATGTCTCTCTGTAGACATACGTAGCGGCGATCGTGGTCGTTGCTCTGTAGCATACCGATGCGGCGTTTCTGTTGGCATGAATGGGGATTTTGAGACCCATTCTCCAACTAATTCACGGCGATCTTGAACTGATATATGTGGTTGTTCATTTTCAATTTCTTCTTCCGCCTCTAACTCAGCCAACTGCATCGCTTTCTTCTTATCGGCCAAGCGTTGTTGCGACTTAAACATTTCCAACTCGGCTTCATATTCGATGCGAAGGCGCGTAGCTTCTCGTTGTGCTCTGCTAGTGCGTGACGTCACACTATTTTCAATACTACGTGCAGGCGCGGCGGTGACAGTCACTTCCATTTCATCTTGTCCACGCACTGTACTTCTAGTCGGCGTACTTTCCAATCGGCTCGTAGACTGCGCGCTGAAATCGTGCACCCTTCCACCAACCAACGGAATGAGAGGTACATTTTCATCGGCGGCTCCCATTCTGTTCGAAGCTGACGGCGACTGTACTGGGTACGACGACACTATTCCTGAATCAGCCGCTAGTTGCGAGAGTCGACTCGGCGTAGCTTCCAGCATTCTTGCTTTACTGCGTGTTGAATAGACAGACATTTTGCACTTCAAATCCGTTTCTGCCTATCCGGCTCGAAGGACCAATCGATGTAGAATTCAGGGCGGGGTTCGTTGAGGAGAACAATCAAACACTTGTGGATCTGAAGCACAAAACTGTATTCGCTGTCAGTCTATTACACTACACTTATCACTAGAGTATTGTCCAACTGTCCTAACTATTCTAACTAATTTCAACGTCTATTTCGTACACTGTGCCTACACAACAAAAGTTCACAAACAGGGCACAGCACTGCAATCCGATACTGGCACTAACACTAAAACTGTTCACTAACACTAAAACTGTTCACTGACTCTAACTTTTACAAAGACTTTTTCACTATACTGCACTGTTAACTTGACTGGAACTAGAACTGTCTTGACTATATGGAAGTAACTATAACTGGAGCTGTCTGGAAGCAACTGTAATGTGCCATACAAATGCACCTTCTAATATTCCACGATTTAATGTACAACTAGTCCCTAGTGGCGGGAGCAGACTAACAATACATGGTACAACTAGCGACTAGTGAGAAAATAACCTTTTGGTGCTAAGTTAGACTATCCTAATTCACACATACATAGATAGCTTACATCTAACTTAACCTATACATTAACATTTTACAATACAATTTCTTAACAAGTAATTCTGCCGTCTACAACGAAAGATAGCTGTTTAAACACTGTGTTCGGTGATGAAGTTGAGATAGTTCAATATTCAATTATAGAACCGTAAGCTAATTTCCGAAGTAGAGTACAACAAAGTCAATAGTCAGGGAGTCGTATTGTCGGTGGGCAAAGCATTCCAAATCCGGATGGCTCGCACAGTGAAAGACTTGAAGAAGTCACTTTAACTTTAACGGAATGCTTGAACTCTGGTTGTCTGAGAAGCGAAGAGACCGGTCGTGAGAATGAGGCGATGAAATTGCTTCTTGAGGTAGGACAATGGATTGTTAAGAAGAATGAACAGCATACTGAGAATTCAAGTGTTTCTATATATTCAAATTACTTTCTACTAATTCAAATATTCCGTGCAATACGATACTGACCATGATTTGCAGCTAAGGTTTTCCTCAGCACTAGAGTTAAAAATCTATTGGAAAATATCACTGGTGTTCAAGAGTTTTTAACTCAGGACTGCCTTGAACCATCATCAGGAACTCCAAACGCGAATTACAGATCCGTATCAAAACAAGAGACCATGAATTACTCAGCATTTCCATCGGCAGCTTACAGCAGCACAGTCTAAATGAATACAGTAGAGAAATCTTGGAAGAGCCGCCAGAAAAGAATAACCAACAGCCGGATAACGTTACACATCGTTCTGTGGTAATAGTAGTGTGGTAAATTCCTTCAACAAAAGTGTCACTGACAACCGAGAATACAAACAATATTGTGTAGGTAACAATGGTTGATAATGTACTGTTAGAATACATAAGAACAAAAAATATTTACAAAAACAAAATTTCTGTATATTTTGAAAAGCTCTGCTTGCAATGGTAGGTAGTAGTTACTCCTAAAAAATTCTACCACATTATAGACGGCAACACTATATTAAAGTTTTATTTTCAATTGTTCATTAATTTTCTTTTAATTAGAAGCCTAAGGGTAACGTTACGGTCTCTTTACCAAAGTCCCAGGCTGAAATATCATTTATATAGTGAAAGCACCATCTGTTCGAAACGAAAAATACATAATAATGAGCATTCAACACAAATGGAAATAACCCAGTTCACGTAAAGAAACCGCTTGTCCACTCGGAAATGAGTCCTAGCGCAAAAAGAGAGGGTGCAGTTTTGTTCGGCGAGGAAATAAGGTCGCAGAGGGTAGTTCAGTTTTCACTTATTAAGTTTGTCTGTAGTTACACATGAGTCGAGGTTTTCACTGTACTTTTGCTTGAATATATTTTTTTTATTGTCTCGGGTCCGGGTGTTGTGGTACCGCGTGTCGTTGTTTCTGTTTTCTGTAACACAAGTGCTTTAACTACTTACCATAGAATTAGAGGAATGTATGTGATGTTGTCCAAAATTATGAAAAATATATTATCAAAATGTGAAAGAGATATATATAATGTTCTTTGCGAATTGCTTAAAACATATTGGACAACATCACATACATTGTTCAGATTCTGTGATAAGTAGCTAAAGCACTCATGTTACAGAAATGAGTAGCAACGACGGTACCACAACACCCAGACCTTCCAGATTGTCTTTACACTATTCGCCGTGGGGTGCGATTTATTTATGGCATTTTGAGTGGTAATTTTAAAAGTGGAAATATAAAGAGATCCCTACTTTATGAAACATGTAATTACCATAATATTAAAATATAAGTACAGTTTTGTCGGATTTCTACTTTTATATAAACAAATTTTCGTTAATTATTTTTTTATCAAAGTTTGTTATTCATTTATTATTCATTTGATGTTTGCTAGGCACATTGCCTTGGTATAAGAGTGGCCCCTTCTAACACAAGTGTTTCTCATACTTGAGAGGAGAAAAAACAAATTATTTGGAGGGCTATGAAGGGGGACGCATAGCCTTTCTAATTAATAGGCTTTTGTTTGTAATTTCATTAATTTTAGTTTGTATGTTGTAGATTTTATAATGTAACTAACTACCTTAAAAATTTAAGAATGCCTGAAATGAAGCACGTCTTATTTTAAAAACGACCTCTTTTACAGCTGGGCTTAGGCCTCTAACAATGAAATTAAGTCATTGTTCCATTGTGTGTGTCTTGAATAAATATACAGACACAAAAACAGACAGACATACACAACTTTAATACCGTTGCGTCGGGGTTTAAGTCCGAAAACGATGGAAACAATAAGTATGAGAAATCTTTTATTTATATTATGCTTTATATAAATAAAAGATTTCTCATACGTTCCGAACCGGCTATAGCTTCAATTTTGGTTTGTGTTCATTCTGACGATGCATAAGTGTTACTTGTAACCTACATGAATAAATGAATTGACTTTGACTTTGACTTTGACACCATCGTAAAGTGTTATATGGGGCATAAAAATACTAAAAGTAATATTATACTCCATTAGATTCATATTGCGTCATCATGATATATCCCGTCTTTTATCTTCTCAGACTTGTTGATTCGGAAATGAAGGTAATGAGGCGTGTAAGAATCCTAGTTTCCTTTCCCATTCAAAGGGGGCGATTCGGAAAACTGCCTACACGTGCCAGGACTTTTATTGGCTAGCGTTTAATTTATGTGCAGTATATTCGATTTCCTTTCTGGAAGATTAGTGGTAATAGCAGTGTCTATGAAAAAAAGCTATTTTAAAGTAGAGGACTATATTAACAAAGATGTTTGGACTTGATAGCATTAAATATGTACACTAGATATAAGCTATATTGTTAATACATTTTTTTGCATGATTTATACCATATGTGTCAGTTTTGATAAGAGTAACTATCGAGTTTCTTGCCGGTTCTTCTCGATAGAATCAACATTCCGAGCACGGCGGTAGTTTATTTAATTTAACGATTCATAAATGGTTTTGTAAAAGTTTACATGAATAAAGACATTTTCTATTCAATTTTATTATATTCTATGTGAAGGTAAAATAATGGGAGAGCTGACTTTTTTTGTTTGCTCCATCACCTATCTGTATCTGTCCTATTCACGAAACGTTGGGATTAGATTTTGATTCGGAAACTATGTTCTATCTCTTTCTTAATTTATACGATTGGATAGTGACAAAACATGGATTTTTCGAATATAGGGATTATTACTGACTTTTTACCATAAAGAATACGACACATTATCAGTAATCGTACTCTTTATTAAATAAAAAAACCCTTTAAGATTCAAGAACGATACTCTTAAATTTTTGTAGAAATATTTGAACCAAGCGGCAATCGGAATAAAAGAAATAACTTGCTTCGTTTGTTGAGAGAGATAAAAGTATAATTTAGGTCGTTATAATAATCTATTGTGCGGAGAAGGAGGTAGATACTAGAATTATTAAATTATAATTTTAACTTGGAACGTCCATGATTCGATTCTAACCTACATCTACATTATATTTACCTTTATTTTATATTTAGTAAGAAAGAAACATCAAAAAAGAAATATTTAATATTTGAAGAAGACGAGTTTTCTTCTTGTGGTAACTTTTTATTCTGTTTCATTTGTCGTACCTACCCTAATAGATGTTTAAATTGTATGTTGGCATTTTGATAAACGGACCACTCCAAATAAACCACTACTATATAATTGGTCAATCCACCAAATTCCCGAAATTTACTCATTAATTTTTAGGTCAAGTATTAACATATATTCACCTACTAATTTCATCCACTCACAAGCATAGTTTGCAATTAATTAAAGCTATGGAACTAAGTAAGTCTTTCCATTGTATACTTCTGAACAAAGCAATGAATTCTATTTAAATTCAGCCCTTCAAGCTAACTTCAACTTTAACGCGTCACAAAAACGTTGACTAAATTTCCAATATTGCCTTTACTATTTGGTAGTTCCATATTTACTACGAAAACCCTTGAATAGATGAAGGATAAAAATTGGATCGTGCTTAGCAATAAAATAAATCCACTGAGAGAACCCAGTGGTAACACGCAGGCGAAAATAAACTCTCCCCCCCATCATGAGGACAAATTGAGAATAATCAAAAAACATACATCCAAGTCCAACATCTGGCACTCGAACTATCTCCTTGAAATAAAATGGAATCGTCCATCGCTCGGGCGAAATTTATCGATAAAATTGTATCGAAGGTCGCTACTCTAGTTTTACACTGCTTCCAATTCTGGTGGCACAAACTTAACTAAACTAAATTCGTCGCTAAAATTTCGTTTGATTATGTTACAAACGAAAGTTAACGTCATAAAACATATATACGGTAGAATTGAGAATCTCCTCCTATTTTTTGAAGTCGGTTAATAAAATGGTAAAATTTTGTTACTTCAGTTCTGTAACGAATGTAAATTTCAAGATGACAGCTCAAAAATTTTGTTAAGTTAGTTTGTGCAAACAGAATTAAAGCCATTATTTAGCATTTTTCATTTGTGTATATCGTACAAATCGCAAAGAACGAAATTACTTCTTCCCATAAAATTTTAGCACTAATCTTCAGTTATACGGGTGCACAAGCCTTCGGTAAGCGGTCAGATTATTTTTTTTTTCTTCAGAAGTGAATTATTTTTCTTTAACAAAAACAAAAACGGTTTGCTTGCTTTTTATGTGAAAACATCAAATACGGATCAAAAAAATGAAGTCCTAAAATATTGGACGTAAATAATCGATAAACTCAACAACAATCACAGCCAACACTATACGCCTCCACAAAATTGCTTTATTTATTGGCAGTTTCTGTATTCGTACGCTGCGTAGGGCGGAATACCGAAGTGATGCGAATACTCTAAGGAGGCTGAGGACCGGAAAATATTGGTCTCGTATTCGGACCGTAATTTTCCAGGTGCGTTTTTGCTCAGAATATTCCGGAATTTCTTATTTCTGCCTGTATACGTGATGGTGGTTTTCGTCTACAATAATCATCCCATTTCGCTCTAAAATCATTTTTCTAAAAATAATAGGTTTTTATACGATAGCATAATACGAATTTTAATAGTAATCACTATTCCATAACACCAGGTGTAAACTAAAAAGATTCAGAGGTAACTATAAACACGCATATTCATGCATTGTTAATTTAAAAGGGAAAATACATTAAACTGAATTATCAAGTAATTCAATATATAAAATAAGAGATGAAGAAGTAAACACAAATAGTAGAAATTTTAGATATTATTGCACGGAATTAAAATTGAGAAACTTGCCTTAATCTATATATATAAAAGGAGAAACTGACTGACTGACTGACTGACATATCAACGCACAGCCCAAACGGCTAAACGTAGGCACTTGAAATTTGGAAGGGACGTAGCTTAGGTACCGTAGGGGTGCACTAAGAAAGGAATTCCCGAAATTCCCACGGGAACGGGAATTAGCGGGAAAATCCTTTTGTATGAAAAATCTAAACCGCTTAAGTTAGACGCTTGAAATTTGGCATGCAGGTACCTTAGTAAATATAAAGTTTAGTTATGGCTGTATTTTGAGAAATTCCCACGGGAACGGGAGTTAGCGGGAAAAAACTTTTGTATGAAAAAATCTAAACCGCGTAAGTTAGATGATTGAAATTTGACATGCATATACCTTAGTGAATGCAAAGTTAAGTCATGATTGGATTTTCCAAAATTCCCATGGGAACGGGAATAGCGGGAAAAACTTTTATACCGCGAGTTAGAGGCTTGAAATTTTTTAGTATATGGGTATCTTAGCAAATGTACAGCTTCATGGGAATGGGAAACATCTTTTTCATGAAAAAATACTGCACTAGCGCCAGATTCAGAATAATTGTTATGTTGTTTTTTAATGTATTTTCTCAAAAAAAAAAAAAACTTTTTAAAATTTTTGAATGCAACATTCATTATTATTTACATTCGACACACACCGAGAAAAATACTGAAATGACACAATAACACGCCACGCGGACGAAGTCGCGGGCAAAAGCTATCAATTATAAATTCATAATAGCAGTCACGAAAACTATTGTATTTATTAAAGGCACCATAATGAAGATTATTTAGTCGTAGACAAAATAGAGCAAACATTATTAACATCTACTATACATATCAATTTTAATATCTGACTTGAAAGTGGAAACATTACACAAGCTACCTTTGATGTCATATCCATTGTATGCAATGTAATATTGTATGAAATTTTTGCTGTTTGCCAAAATTTGCTTCAGAGAATAATAACTTAGAGCTTAAATATGTCAGTAGTTTATCCGAACACGCCAGCGACTGTCGGACTTATGACGAGGGTCAGGAAGATTGTACTACTGACGAGTTTCATTTCTCTGTGGATCTCGCTGAAGCTTATTAGTTAGTCTGCGATATGAATTGTTTAGTGAAATTAATATACGCTTTCCATAACCACATATTATAGTTTCAATTTGCATGCTCAATTTAGTTGTGTATTAAATTCATACAGGTTAACCTTTTGCTTATTGTTGTTTTTAAAAAGGGGCGTGGTGTGCTGCAGGGAGCATTTCTATATCCTAGTAAGGCCTAATTTTATTTTTAAATCCAGACACAATTGATTTCTACCTGGACCTAGTTTTCTAGGCCTTACATAATATACAAACTCAATCAACATAAACTTACCTGAATTCAACGTCAAATGTTTAATTAGAAAGAAATAAACATTTTAAAGGTTATTGCAATACTATGCAAAGAAACACATGATATAAACATTTCGACATTTTATTAAAAATATAAATTGACGGAAATAAATGGAAAACATATTAGCAAAATATTAAAATGTTAAGTGATAAATTTCGTTTCCGTCTTTTTTCATTATTGTTTTTAAGAAACCATTTACAACAGTTAACCAAAGATTTATGTGCATTTAGTATTTCGGTTGGTAGCTTGAAAATGACTGCACAAAACGCAATGTAATTTGCTTAAAAGATATTTTCGTGCGGACGACGGCGCGAATGAATCTTCCTTTTGTGGTCGGAGTTCCAAAACTGGCTAGGCAACAAAAGAAATTAAAACACAGCACAATAGCGTTTCGCTTTTGAAACGCCAAAATCCGATTCGGAAAAACACAACGGCAATCTCCGGCGACGCATCGTGTTTGTGGGGAGTTGGGGGGTGATGATACAAAGATGGGGAGTAAAGCAAACAACACTTTTTTATTCTGTATTGTTTGGTTCGTATTCGTTGTTAAACATTTTATTTGGGTAGTATTGCAACTCCATGAATACAGGTCTTGACCTCTTAAAAAATCTTAAATGCGCCAAACAATCACACCGAACATATGGTTTCAAAATTAGGTTTTCCCTTGTACTATGAGTACCAGACGACGGACGTAGGGGCGTAATCCCATCACACCCAGACTCAAGAAAAATTAGAAAAGCTCATCTTCCAAATTGACCTGACCGGGAATCGAACCCGAGACTTTCGCGCTTTGGCCGCCTACCTTAGCCACTGCGCCACCGAGATCGTTAAACCTTTCCTAGTAAAGATAGAGCACAATAAAAAAAATCAGTATGTTGTCTATCTACTTGCTTAAACATCGATATCTTTTCTGTAGTTTTTGTGTTCAAGTCAAGTCAATATTTTTTTATTCACATAGATTACATTAGTAATACTCATGAATAGTCTCTATATAAAGCATCTCTATGTGTGAAACGATAACATTCATCCATACAAATATAAATAATTTGTGGACAACATCACGTTCAGAAGTCCGTTAACTGCGGTACGAAACTAAGCTTTGGTGTAACAGTAATAAGAAACAACGACGGTATCATTACACCCGAACCTGAGACTATATCAACGCTCGTTTCCAGATAGACCCGCTCGTAGATTGAACCCAGAACCTCAGAGATGGCGTGATGCCGCTTATATCTCGGCTAGAGCGGTCGCCAAAACTTTTATTTTAAAGTAGCTGTGCCCGCGACTTCGTTCGCGTGGACTACATCCTTTCATGGTCGGTTTTTCCCCTAATATTTGAAGCAAAAAGTAGTATATATTGTAATTCAAGTTTCGAGCTATATTTGTGCCAAATTTCGTATAACTAACTAAAAAAATTAACATTTTCCCATTTAAACTTTCAAAGGTGATGTTACCCCTATCCCCCCTTATTTTCTAACAAAAAGTAGCCTATATCCGTTCTTGAGGTTTAACCTGTACCAAATTTTATCAAAATCGGTTAAGAGGTTTAAGCGGGAAAGCGTAACAGACAGAAAGACAGAGTTACTTTCTCATTTATAATATTAGTAGGGCTTAAACTATGAGAAGGATCTACTTTAGAGTGATAACCAACCTATTATATATTGACATAATATAAATCGATAAATATAATAATTAAAAAAAACCTCCCTAACAAATGTTGCAAATTGGTTGGACCAATTTATGCCCAGCCTAGCTGCATCCTCCTCTTTGTCTCTCTCTCTTTTCCTTTTATAGACTAGTGGCCAGCCGCGGCTTCCCACGAGTGACATTCTCGTATTTTATACATTCACGTTCTTATAAGTCGTAGCGTAATGTTTTACAGCCTAAAGCCTTCGTCGATAAATGGACTATTACAACACAATCATATTTTTGCATTTTAAACAAGGAGGTTCTGAAATTAGCACGTTTAAACAAACAAAAAAACCGGCCAAGTGCGATTCATACTCGCCCTGAGTACCACGTATGACGGGCCGATAAGTATGTAGTTCTAAACATCTTCGGCAGGGGGCACTTACCGAAGGCTAACGGGTTAATACAGCAGAAAAAAATTCGTCGCCTACGATAACTTGCGGTTAGCTCAGTTGGAAGAGTTTTAAGAGAGGTAGGGCATAGCGATTTACCGCTCGAACTGGAGCAGCCCGACTGGTGGAATACCTCCTCCTTACAGAAGACCGCAGCCAAAAAACAATAACTTCTGTCGATTTTATTATTTTTATAGTACTATACGCCGTACTAGCGAACTTTAAATATTAGAAACAGAAAAATTTTATCTCCCCTTGCGGTGCGGGAATTGAACCCACGACCTTCACGTATCGAGCGTGCTGCTCTTACCAACTGAGCTAACCGCAAGTTATTGTAGGCGATGAAATTTTTCTGCTGTATCAACCGTTAGCCTTTCGGTAAGTGCCCTCTGCCGAATATGTGTAGAACTACATACTTATCGGCCCGTGGTACATTCGTTGCAGAAATGTTTGAAAACCACGGAATCGAAGACACCTGGCATCTTAATCGATTTTATTATTTTTATAGTACTATACGCCGTACTAGCGACCTTTAAATATTAGAAACAGAAAATTTTTATCTCCCCTTGCGGTGCGGAAATTGAACCCACGACCTTCACGTATCGCGCGTGCTGCTCTTACCAACTGAGCTTTATTATGTTGTTCTTGTCACTCTTAAGCTAGGACCTCATTACCACTTAACATCAGGTGGGATGAGGTCAATCTTGAAGTGCAATATAAAAAAAAGAAGAAGAGATAATTTTTCTGTTTCTTTAAAATATTTATAGCTCTTATAGTTACGGAAAAAAGTGGCTGTGACATACAGACGGACAGACGGACAGACATGACGAATCCACAAGGGTTCCGTTTTTTGCCATTCGGCTACGGAGCCCAAAAAACAACTATACAGTTTTAAAATATCGGCAAAGATATTCCCACGCAAAATACCGAATACATTCTGAAACTGTAAGAAGTTCTGCCTAGATCTATCCGATGTTATTATCGTCTCAATCAAAGTACCCCTCGACTCGCTTAATTGCATTACAGGAGTTCGAGTTTGTAATCTCGTTTACTCGTCTATTGGTGATTTAGTTAAAGGCTAAGAAGCTAACGAGTCTGGATTAGGAGATCAGTAAGAGGCACGGTCGTTTTTTGAGTTTATTCATTACAAACATACTTAATACACATATTTCATCTTTATAAAATTAGTGTAGATTATTAATCTGTCTGGCTACTAAATTTCATTTTAACAAATCTATGTAAACAAACTCTTATGCTTATTATATTATTACCATTAAACTCTCTGACGAACTCGGCGACACAATTGCTAAGGTAGGCGGCCAAAGCGCGAAAGATCGCGGTTTCGACTCCCGCCAGGTCAATTTGGAAAACGATTTTATCTAAATTGACTTGGGTCTGGGTGTGCTGGGATGACGCCCCCAGTTAGTGTCCGTCGTCTGGTGCTCATAGTACAAGGGGAAACCTTAATTAGAGACCAGGTGATGGTGTGATTGTTAGGCGCATTTATTTATTAATATTTATTTATTCTGCACATTTAGTAACACTAAATTTCAACAAAGACATGCTAAATGTATATCAAAACTAGGTACGATTATATGTACATTTTAGTGTTAGTTAGGTTAGATTAATAATGAGGTACTATGGTTTTCAGATAAATACTACGTTTTTTTTAATTACTAAAAAAAACTAGTACACTTAAATGCATATATCGATTACTTAAATAGTTTGAAAATACCGATAAAAATTTGATATTATCATACAGCATTATCAATATGTAATTTGTGACTTAATTCACGTACGTATATTGGTACGCAACTCCCCCTTCCCCCTACATTAACAACGAAAACGGAGTCGCATCGCTCCAAAGCTGAGTCCATCAAAACGAAATTTGTAATAACAAAGTGGAAAGTGGAGTGGGTTCAAAAATATACGGTTCCACCCTACTTTGGCGTAATGGTTAGTGATGTGATTGGCCTACGTCGATAGATTATATCGATAAGACGACGGGTAGTTTTTATGCTGCAAATTTTGGAATACCTATGTTAGGAACAGAAATCAAACACTATTTCAAATTTTCAAATCATTAAAATGGTATATACGTTTTCAATGCCACACTTAACGCTATACAATGAATGTTAAAAATTGCAAATACTGGCTAATATACACACACAAAGCACAAGGGAAAAGTCCTTTAAAACATAAAAAAATGGAGACTAGACACAGGGATTAAATACTATTTCTTTCACAATTTTAGGAATCATGGGGTTTTTATCGAGAATAATTAGGATAAATTGTTTTCCATATTAACCTAATCGGGAATCAAACCAGGAACCTCAGAGATGGCATGATACCAAACTCTGGCTCTCTCAGCTCTCATTACAAAGGTCACCAAATGGTAGATTGTTAATTTCTATCGATACATTTTTACAAAATATATACCAAACTTATCGACAACTAAGCATCACTAATAATGGGAGTATGGCCGATCGAAAGCCATTTCCGATGCCCTATTTACCCTTAAATACCATGTATGTTATGTAAAAATCAATTTTTACTGACCGTTGCTTAGACGGCTTCATAAGACATTAAAAAAAGATTATTCAAATATCAAGACGTGTATCTGAAAATACAGTGTGATCGGAAATATATATATTTTTTTATTGCACTTCAAGATTGAGGTCCTCGATTAAGGGTGACGTGATTAAGTACAGCATAATAAATCTGTTACTGGACTTGTCGCCTTTACCTTGAAGGCTGCTAGACCCCTGCTAATGCAGCACCCCCAAGAGCTCTGGAAACCTTACTCACACGCAGGATCACAACAACACAGAGGTGATTGTTATTTGGCTGCGGTCTTCTGTAAGGTGGAGGTATTTCACCAGTCGGGCTGCTCCAGTTCGAGCGATAAATCGCTATGCCCTACCTCTCTTGTTCTTATTCTTTATTATCGAAATCTTTGTTTGTAGCCGTTATGTTCGAGTATTCTCACCGTTTTTTCCACATATTCCACTGATTCTTCGCTCCTATGGGTTACAAGGTAATGTTATATAATGTTATATAATAAATAAGGTTTTAGGCTATAGCCTAAATTTATTTATTTATTTAAAAACTTTATTGCACAAAAAAAGTACAAAAGGTTCAAAGGTACAAATTCTCTACCAGTCAACCGTTGGGTCATGCAAATAGTACGTCCTTCCTCGATAATTGGACTATCGAGCACATAAACATTTTTTCATTTCGCAGTAGTATATCCTGAGGTGATCGCGTACAAATAAACAAATTCATCAGCTTTATAATATAAGTCTCGATTTTAATATAAGCTAGATAAATGGATACAAAATAGGAACACTATACCCACAGGCTATTTTTAGAAATTGGTTTTACAGATTCATAAAAGTACAATTTCAGCGCTCTTATCAATAGAAAGTGTAAGGAACGTATGTTCTTTACTAAAAGTGGAAGTACTTCCGCCGAGCTAGGTGTTATCTGCTCGGGGACCAAGGCCCAACTACCAATCTTGGTTCGTTGTATATATACTTAGTGGCGACGAAAACTCTGATATCGCGATGTAGGATATCGATGTCATGCATTACGTATGGAGCGTTGTTTACTACGCCAATTCTGCTGACGCTGTATTTGTGTCGACTTGTAGGTCATGTCGTAGGTCGGCACAGAAAGCAATTTATCCCGGACAACCAAGGTAGATGACGTAATAGATGACGAAAAACGAGTACGATCGTGCAAATATATAGATTGGGAAAATGTTCAATAAAAAATGTAAAAATAAAAATAAATGATAATATACATAACGTTCTTTGAAGAAATTAGAGATTGAATGAAGATTTAAGAGAGCCCATTTTTACGTCCCTCCGTTGTATACAGTATCCATTATAATACACAACGACTTTCAGTCATTTGCAAAATTAAAATTAGATATTTAGTACGAAATTGATCAACTTCGTTTGAAAAGATTTGGATAACTTATAAAATTTGATAACTTGGTAAAAAAACAAAATATAAATATTGGACAACATCACATACATTGCTCTGATTCTGTGGTAAGTAGCTAAAGCACTTGAGTTACAGAAATCAGAAACAACGAAGGTACCACAACACCCAGACCCGAGACAATATAGAAAAGTTCGTTTCCCATATTGACCCGACCGGGGATCGAATCCGGAACCTCAGAGATGGCGCGACGCCAAAGTCCGGCCCGCTCGCCTCTCAGCTACGGAGGTCGTCAATAATATAAGTTGTAGAAAAATCTAGTGCACAGGTTGTTTGTATATGTACAAGCTAGTTTTTACTAGATGTTTGCTAGAACAAGAGTACCCCTTTATAAACGGAAAGGCACCAAACAAAGAAGTCAACAGATCGACACATCATCATCAACATAGCATAGAATTTCACCATAAAGCTCATCAGCTCGTAAATAATTTGCACAAACAGACGGAATAATTAACAAGTTGACTTGTCGCGGATTGGGGTCAACGGCTATACACGTGCCTTTAATGCCTCGGCTACTGTTTTGGAATAATTAAAAATGAATCAGGCAAATGAGTTAGATTTTAACAAATGACATTTACTTTTAATAATTAGGAATGCGTGACATTTAAGTTAGGGAATGCATTTTCACGTACCTAACGTTTTGAATATGTAATTTTATCATTTCTGTTATAATACAATTGCCTGGTGACCTGACCTGACCTACGCATGGCGAACTCATGATCTTTTTCGAGGAACTCTGCCATATCCGTGAGACCATAACAATTCATTCGTTTTTCAAAATATTGACATTCCTGAAAAAATAACAAGTACAACATGTAAAAATAAACGATATACGATATGCGAATATGATGTATCACCCTTGGTACTGGATGAATGTGATACAAAGTCAATAAATATATAGCCTCCGTCCTTATAAGACAACGTGCGACGCCAACTTTATCAAGGCCTGGTCAAAAACCAATTCGAGAAATCGGAAAAACTGAGGATCGAGCTGCTTATTTTCCACAGCAAGGAAAATACTTCCATCATTAAAATTAAGTCATTACACCAACAGACATTTGCTTAGTCACTTCTTCAATCTTTCCAATGTGAATCTGTGTGAGTCAGTGACCACACACCCGATCTATGTTAGGAAAAAACTCGCATATACTTTGCTCGACCAAAAGACCAAAAGCCAGAATATATAACTACATCTTCAACGTCTTACAGAGTGGTAAAAATCAATCATGTATGATCAAAGTACCTTCAATAAATAAATAAATGCGCCAGACCACCACACCAATCACCTGGTCTCAAACTAAGGTTTTTCCCTTGTAATATGAATACCAGACGACGGATACTAAATGGGGACGTCATCCCAGTACACCCAGACCCAAGTCCTTCGGGACCTTTTGCCAACTACCGCCTACCTTAGCCACTGCGCCACCGAGGTCGTCATTCAGTCTAAGTATAGTTCAAAAAATACAAACAAATTTTAAAACCTCTCCACTCGAAAGCTCTTAAAGTTTGCACACAAGGTTTAGTGTTAATAATAGAAGTCAGGAAGTTACTATAATAATTTGATAGATTATTTGAACGCTTGCCAATGAACATCATTCAATAACTTGCGGTTTGGCAATATATCACCCATTTCATCTCTTTTTGTTTGTTTTTCTTTAGACAAGGCAAAGTTTATTAGTTATATTCTTAGACTTTTAAGTCATGATTCTTAATTTAAATATACCAATAAACAGGAAGTCCCAACAACAATTAACAATTTTAGCTGTAGAAATATGGCTGACAAGGTAATTTTTTACAGTAGCCGAAGCCGGTTAAAGTTGAAGTTTGGTTTTTATGGGAGCAAAATATTCAGATTGTCTAGTCCAAATTTACATACCAGACTGTGTGTCTTAGTGAAAACTAGTTATAAGTTCAGCTTTATTTGGAACTAGCGACCCGCCCCGGCTTCGCACGGATGTAATGTAAATACTTAGAAATATTGGCTTTTCTATTCTTTAATACACATAAAAACCTTCCTCTGGAATCACTCTATCTATTAAAAAAATCCGCATCAAAATCCGTTGCGTAGTTTTAAAGATTTAAGCGTACAAAGGGATATAGGGACAAAAAAAGCGACTTTGTTTTATACTATGTTATATCACATGAATACAGGTATATTGAAGTTAATAGTGTTAAAATGAAATACTACGGTTCTTGTCCATTTCATTCCATACTTCCATTTTCAATGTACTTTCTATGTTACATAAAATGTACAGCTCAATTAATCTAGCAGACAACTAATTATGGAAAATAAACAAGCGGTAATGACAAATGTCAATAAAACGTTGCGCCACTAATAAAAGCAGCTCCACCCGATCGGTTCGCTTAAATAAAATTAATTTCCGTCGCGGTCCACTTCGATTATTTGCTCGAAAGCAATTATTCGCAATTTGTGCGCTTTGGGCAATGTTTAATATATTCGTGTGGTGGCGCGGTCTTTGTACCGAAATTGGGAATCCAACCTTTATATACAAGTAGTGTTGGCGATTGCCAATAGTATCGATAATCTATTTTTATGTTCTTTATATTGCTTTACGCTGCACTAGCGAACTTTTAAATATTTTAAAGAAACAGATTTTTTTATCGCTAGCCTATATTATAAATACTATCAATAATATCGAACTTAGATCCAGGTGTTTAACCTGAATCTCTAAGTAATACTATCAAACAATAAGGAACAAGCGATACCTTAAAACTATTTTAGTAGCGAAACTATAAATAATGTCGATTGTTTACGCGCTATAAAACAATAATAATATTGGTAATATCGATACTTTATTGCCAAAGTATTGACAGTGTCGATAATATCCATAGTTTGGTGATATCTAGGCATACTATCAATGGTGTTGTAAGGCATCAATAGTTAATACAATTGGGGTAATCCCCAATTTGGGGTATCGATACTACCGATAGTATCGATGGAACTGGTAGTTATAGCCTTATCTATAATGTAACTGATTTTTGAGGTCAACTATCGATAGCGAAAATATCGATAGTTGGGCAACATTATCTGCAATCATATATACTTAAAAACGGGCGTGCACAAATATTTGCGTACGCGGTCATATGTTTCTAGGAATCCAATTTTCAATGTGACGTTACGTTTTTTGTATGCAAATGCAGTTCGTGTGCAAGCATTAAGTACAACGTATCTAGCCATGTTTGACAATCTATATGTCGCGGTCATATCGTAGTATTGGTCATATCATGAAATGTTCGAGAATTTTAAGAAGTGGTCACATTTCATGATGTGGCCAAATACGTTTGTTAATTAAAATTCAAATTCAAATTTCTTTATTTCAGACTACAAAGATCCATAGGTTAGTACAAAACACAATATTCAGAAAAAGAAATGGGTTAGTACATTTTACACAGGGAAAATATAATAAAATACAGATGTAAAGAAAAAATTTAATGTGTCATGTACGCCAATGGCACTCCTTGCGTACGCGTCCCAGAGACTGTGCCGTTTGCGACATCGGTCATCGTCCGCACAAAGTGCCTTCGTATACATAGGTGCATGCGGATCATTTATAAAAGCCCAGTTCCAATATTTCACAAACGATCCATTCTAATTACGGATAGTAATAAATTATACGAGTCGTAAGCCTAAAACGACCGACAGACGACTGTTGTACGTTGACGTGTTGACGAAAGTAAATTATGGAAGGGGATTAACGACTCGTAGTCGGTTGGAGAAAAACGGGTATATTTAACACATTACGAATCGTAAAATATTGGAACCGGGCATTAATCGTGAACACGTTTTAGTCATCCACGTTTGACCATATCGTGAAAATGTTTGTACATAAAATAATTCATTAAAATGTCTAACCCACATTAATAATAACAAGAAACTGTAAACTCTTTTATTTTCACTTTCATCCTCATTTATTAATGTAATTTTTCACTCATTGTTTTTTTATTAAATGGACTTAATCTCGCGTTTTAAGAGAACGCAATATGATGCCGCTAATGTCAAATGTTTAGAGAGACTTTTGTTTACGTTAAATGCGCGGTGTTCATTTTTTTACTGCAAGAAACAAAATTGTTGCTAGCGGCCGCCATTTTGACACATAGGTAAACAAAGCGCTTCCAGCGCCTCTATCGGTAATTGATGTAACTATTTTACGATTTGATCACAAAATCTTGACCATTTCATTAAGTTCAACATATCTACAAAATGATTCCTTAACATTGATCTGACATACCTAATGTGGCCAATTGGCTACTTGACAGTTTTTGAAAAAGTATTGTAAAATGTGCTTGGGAAATAAAATGAATGGGCTCATTTTATATCCCAAGCAATTCGATTTATCTGGAAAAAATGTAAATAACCAGAGAAAAATAAGATTTTGTGTAACACATTTAAAAAGCGCGCGAAAACGCCTAGTCGCGTCACTGTTGCAATTATGACGTCAACGTCCTAGACAACGAACCGATACGCATAGGAACGACTTATTGAAGATAAACGGAAAATGTTTCAATAAATTCTTTATACGATTAGAGACACAATAATTCAATTTAATCGGTAAAATAATAATTGTTTCGCCACATCAAAATAAATAATTTTCGCCGACAGCTGTCATTTCCGAATTGCAATGGTGGTTTCCGTTTCGGTTCTTTTGTTCCACAGATAAAAAAACTAAAATTTATTTTGCAAAAATAAAATACTAACTATGCTTTTAATTAAAAAGTAAAAATGTAAAATGATTACTTAACTAATAAGCTAACATATCTATCACTTTTCATATTTTATTGTTAACACTGTCAAGTAGCCAATTGACATAAAGGCTTTATAGTCTATGCATGTGGATGTGTGATACGACTAATAACATTATTTTTCTGTCTGTCTGTTTGTTTGTTCCAGCAAATATCCAAAACGTCTGAGACGATTTTGTCTAGACTTTAATTAACAGATAGCTGATGTAATTTAGCCTATTTTTTATTATTTAAAGTACAAATTAATAATGAAATTACCATCTTTCCAACGGTTTTATCTCTATATTCACGCCCTGTTTCATAGTTTAAATCAAAACGTAGCTCTAATTAATATCCCTTCAAGGAGAGCGTTAATCAGGGGTAGATTGTGCGAATGATTTCGAGACTCGGCACTAATTTATGCGACGCTCCGATTAATTCGTCTGTTTTGTCTGTCTGTTTAGAGTAATTCGGGTGAGATATCGAAGGTTATTCGTTAGCTTTCGTTTGTTTAAGACGAAATCTGTGGAGAAAAGCTCTGGGATTTTGATTAACGAATTTATTTTACTTTTACTCTGATTAAAGAAATATTAAAATTTTGATATCATTCGTTGAAGCACTCTTTTAGAAGACTCTACAAAATAAGTTTCTTTCAAAAGTCCTAATATCTATGAATGTTAATTTTTTATTTTTATAGTGCATCACGCTGCCTTAGACAACTTTGAGTATTTAAAGAAACTGGTAAATTTTATCTTCCTGCAGTATGGGACCCTGCGTCAGAACAAAGGGGTAGTTTTTTGATAAAAAAAAAGGGTACTTAAAAAGAAATAAGAGATAGTGTTTCCGGATAGTCTTTAATCGATTATTCGATTGTGTTCACCCTATAATAAAACAATAAACCAAACATTGGTTTGACGATATTATTGATTATAGTCATTATTTTATGCAGTATAATCAATTATTGATCGATTACAACTGTTAAGATTGATAATACGATCGATTAAATCGATACTAGAATCAATTCAATACTTGATTCAATAAATAATTCAATAAATCATTTAATTCAATAATTGGTCATATCGATTATTTTATTGTATTGGTTGAATCTCCTATTATTCGTAGTTTTGATCGTCTTCCATATTATGTCTTATACATCTTCTGTAGCAAGCGACACAATATCACAAGAAAAGTTTTTTATTTCCTTATTTTTATAAAATGCGTGAAGAAACATCTTGCAGGCCAGCATGGCGGTGCTAACGGATATGATATTTCGGTATCAAATCCGTTGTCATCGCGATGTGGGTTCCTCTCTTGCTTACCATCAGGCTGGGAGGAGTCAATATACTGCGCTACTATAAAAACAAAACACAAAACGACATGGTAAATTTTAACAAGTATAAGAAGACAAACCTACTATGAAAGATCATTAATTGAATTCACAATCGATTTTAAAGCACGGCTACTAAGAGATTAAAGCACAAGCTCTTATTCAGAAGAGGAAATAAACTTAAACCAGCAGCTTTCGTGCTCTCGTAGGTCCTCATTTTGGAGTTCTACAACGATCCTTTGACAAAAAAAACAAGTGGTACAAACAAGAAGTACCTCATAAACTCCTGACACATCGAACGCTTAACAATCAAATTCCTCCAAGTGCTCATTTGATAAACATGAGCGACTATCAGCCGTGGCGTAAAACCCAACCATGTCATCGAGTATAAGCAAATAACTCGTTCGCCATTCAACGTAGTCGCAGAAATGTTACCGGGCGACACAAATCTAATGTAAAATTCAACTGAGTTGGGCAAATTACGGGCGTAGTTTTACGGTTCTGGGTAAGTAGACACAGAATAGAAATTCCAAAGACAAAAACTGCAAAATATAAATGTGAAAATTTTATCTAGGAGTCCCACCACCTGACGTTAAGTGGTAATCTGGTCCTAGCTTAAGAGTGACTAGTATAGCATAATAAAGCTGTTATGTACTGGACTTGTCGCCTTTAGTAAAGGCCCTTTACCTTGAAGGTTTGACCCTTGCTACTAATGTAGCACACCCCCAGGAGCTCTGGAAACCTTACTCATACGCAGGAACACAACAGCACGGCAGTGATTGTTATTTGGCTGCGATATTCTGTAAGGTATTTTGTGGTCACCAGTTGGGCTGCTCCAGTTCGAGCGATTGACCGCTATGCCCTATGCCCTACATCTCTTAAATGTATGATTGCAAAAAAATTATTTTAGCTTTTTAGCTATAAGTCCTATATATATTAGACCTTTGTATTAAATAAAAGACGTGGTATCTTTCTATCTATAGTTGCAAGACATAGCATCAGTTTTTTAGCTAGGAGACCTAAATATCTGTATATTAGAAACCTTCGTAAAAGAGAGGATGTTAAAAGTTATCACGGGTCTGTCTGTATATCTATGGCACCGTAGCTCGCAATCGTATGAACCTATTTGGTTGGTTATTTATATGTTCGTAAAGGCGAAGTAGTCGATAGCGTTATATATGTTTGTTGGAAATCGGTCTAATATGGTCACCGTCACAAAATGTCAGCAATGTTACAAGCTATAAAAAATTATCCAAATCAAATTAAATATTTTTTAATTAAGTAGGTTATATGTAACACTTTTGAATCGTCATTTAATATCAGAGAGAGGTAGGGCATAGCGATTTATCGCTCGAACTGGAGCAGCCCGACTGGTGTAATACCTCCACCTTACAGAAGACCGCAGCCAAATAACAATCACTTCTGTGTTGTTGTGTTCCTGCGTGTGAGTAAGGTTTCCAGAGCTCTTGGGGGGTGCTACATTAGTAGCAGGGGTCAAGCCTTCAAGGTAAGGGTGACAAGTTCAGTAACAGAATTATTATGCTGTACTTGTCACCCTTAAGCTAGGACCTCATTACCACTTAACATCAGGTGGAATGAGGTCAATCTTGAAGTGCAATAAAAAAAAAAAGACTTATTCACTAACTAAAGGTTATATAATCGTACATCCGCATCTTCACATAGTTTCTATAGCGGCTCGACCTTCCTGGCCTCGCGCCGTCCCAAATAAAATTACTATCTTTATAGGTCGTTTAGACCCCACCTTTGTTTCCTTATTTTAATGGAATT
This sequence comes from Glyphodes pyloalis, assembly GCA_037074685.1. Taxonomy (NCBI): domain Eukaryota; kingdom Metazoa; phylum Arthropoda; class Insecta; order Lepidoptera; family Crambidae; genus Glyphodes; species Glyphodes pyloalis. The sequence goes on from JAYKKO010000019.1 coordinate 11,877,556, forward strand.
GAATAAAATATCACCCTTTGTGCTCTGTTGTCTGAGGAGGGCTATCTTCATCGCTTAGTTGTGTACTAAGAGGCTGGAAGACATTCTTATCTTTGTTTTATTGCATTTTGAGTCTTGTGTGTTTGTAAAGGTTAGTACAATGCTTTGGCACCGGGAGATTAAATTGGGTCAAGAGATTTATGAGGAATAATTTGAGAATGGTATTTACCATTACTATTTTGTACAAATTTCAGAGTTAAATGCTGAAAATCTTCACTGTCTTTCCCTCATTTTTAAATCAAAAGCATATGAATGTCTCTTAAAAAATGTTTTAACTTTCCGTTATTCCAAAAGTGTCACATAAATACGTCAACTAGTTACCAAAAAATTTCGCAAAACTGCTGTAAAAGTACGTTTTTATAAGCTTATTAAAGTCAAAATAATGAAAGTAGCCTAAATGTGATACTGTCTTTTGAAGGTGACCACTATTATGTACAGGGGATTCACCACTCCTAAATTCAAATATTAGTGAGGTTTCTAAAAACACATTATTCTTATTACGTATTGAATATAGCAACAGTAGAGAAAAAAATATATTTATTCATGATAGCTTTACAAAAGCACTTATGAATCGTCATCAAATACAGTGCAAAGTGATTCTACTGCCGGTTCGGAACCTATCTCTACCGGAAAGACACAGGCAAGAAACTCAGCAGATTAGTTACAGAAGCAATATCTAACTAATAGTGTAGACCACTTTAAAGAAGTTAGATAGGTATACACAGAGGAGTCAGATAACGATATTTCCGTTAGATACACATACGAAAGTATATGCGCCACTCACCCACCTACTATAAGATTTTTCCCAAAAGCGTAACACTGATACCATTTTGATATGAAGCAACATTCTATAGCAGGCGGTTCTTCGCTCGAAATACGCTAAGGCACGGATTTGGGTCACCCTTATACGAAAGTTAGGGGTCACGGAAGAAGTTTCACTCCATCTATAAGGCAAAGTCATAAATTACAAAGATAGGTTAATCCGCAGGTTGAGGATAATATTCTTTTATTTTCGGTTTTTATACTACACTGCTACTACGCTGTTTTTATTCAATGTAGGATTACTAAAATTGAAACGATGTGGTGATATTGTTTAAATTTAATGTATTGGAATGCTGTTACCAGCCGGCAGTAGAATCACTTTGCATTGTATTTGTGCCGACCTACGACATTACCTACATTTCTACACAATAACAGCGCAGAATTGGCATAGTAAACAACGCTCCATACGTACCTAATGCACGATTAGCCAATCAATACATCGATCCTACATCGCGATGTCAGAGTTTTCGTCGCCACTAACTATATTATATACAACAAAACAATATTGGTAGTTGGGCTTAGGGGTGAAATCCTTCCGCTCCCCCATAAAATCGGTGAAGATGAAAAGGCCATCTGAGGCCATCATCATTTATGTCCTTTAGAAAAAAAAAGGTAGTTGGGCCTTGGTATTCGAGCAGATAACACATAGCTCGGCGGCAGTACGTCCACTTTCAGTAAAAGAACAGACGTTCCTTACATGTTCAATTACTAAAATATATTATCTATAACTGGAACTTCAATTTGTCATATAGTAAATTTTGAAAAAAAAGATGCTAATGGGTACCTTGACCTTTCTACATTGTCTCAGGTCTGGGTGTTGTGGTAACGTCGTTGTTTCTGATTTCTGCAACACAAGTGCTTAAGCATCTTACCACAGTATTAGAGCAATATATGTGATGTTGTCCAATATTTATGTGGACTCTATAAGCCGAGAAACCCGATAGTTCGACCCGGCAAAACGTTTGTCAGATTACCGGGGTCCACTGTCACTAATGGATTTGCAGATAAGATTCACTATGCCATGCCATCATTATCACACCCTTATCACAGAGTTTATCGTGAAAGTAAACCTTTGTACCTACGTCATTTACACGGAGTTGTAAAGTGTTATGACGTAACATTTACAGAGCGCCACCACTCGGATCTGGGTCGCCCTAAAGTATTTTACGCTAAGGTCATGGGCGAGGTCTTCTGTCTTTTGTGAAGCTTTTATTATGACCTTGTTAGTAACTCTGGAAGCAGATGGTGTCAAGTTTGGTATAAATGCCATTGATATGTCTTTGACTGCCTCGTGATGAAATAAAGTAAAATATGTAAAAACTGAGTTTTATACTTTACCAAATTTACCACATCATTTTACACACCTTTACTACCTGATACCTGCGAAAGCCACCGCGACCCAAGTTTCATAGACAAGGTTCGTTCTTACCTGTGTTTGGGACATACATTGAGAAACTTACAGCTTTTATACTTTACCGAAAGCCTGGGGGTCGCTGGCTCTTGCTCTAATGGGTTTGTCACCAACTCGAAAGACAAGAACGTGTGTGTAACTAGTCAGCTCGGCTGTACTCAAAGTGTTTCATATTTTTGTTGCGTTTTTTCAATCAATGTCAGAATAAGGTCACACTGATGCATGTAAGCCAAAATGTGTACAGTCATATACGATTTAGGCTTGTTACGAGTTTAGGCGTTTAGCACGAAACGCATGCCTCTTTAGACGGTCAGGTCAAAGTTTTTGTGTTACGAGAGACATAAAGCATTTAAGTAGTAAAGGTAATGTTTCACATTAAGCCCTACAGTTAATTTAATTTACAGTTTATTTTTTAAATTAATTACTTAATTTATTTTTAATTTTTGTTTTACAACAATTACAAAAACAAACTGACTGTATGTCTTGGTGCAAAATGAGTAACGAGTTTAGATTTCATTTGTAAAAAAAAAGTACTGAGTTTCTTGCCGGTATCTGCTCTGTAGTTAAAGGTTCCAAACCAGATGTAGCTTCATTTGTTTTATATAGAGACTATTTACAAGTATTACTGATGTAATCTATATGATTAAAGAAATTTTACTACTGACAATTGACTATCGACACTAAAGACTAGACCCGCTCGTGTAGTAAGTGGAACTCAAAATAAGTATAAGTTATTATTTTGCCGTCTGGACATGCTAAGATTTTACGTGTACCCACACATAATATTAGAGTTTCGTACCCAATGGGTAAAAACGGGACCCTATTACTGAGACTGCGTTGTTTGTCCGTCCGTTCATCTAATTAAATTTAACTGTCTAGCTACCGCAGTGCAAAAATGCACAATCCTTACTAATATTATAAATCGGAAAGTGAGTTTGTTTGTTTGTTTGTTCCGCTTTCATGCCGTAATTACTAAACCGATTGCTTTGAAATTTTGCAGATGTAAAGTTAGAAGTCCGGATTAAATAATAGGGTACTTTTTATCCCGGAAAAGATGATATTCCCGAGGGAAAACAAAATTATTGTTTGCTTGATGGATGGATTGGAGATGGCGCTGTGTGTCGTTCAAAACAAGGTAAAATATTGCAAACGAATATAAACATGTAAATTGAGAAGTGATACAATAATGTATCCCCAAAAATGAGGAATTCCCGAGGGATGACGTACAATTTGTTGTATCGTCCAAACTGTTTCTTTACATCTACTTATAAAATTTAGTGAACCATTCAGTTTTTGTTTAACAACTAATCGTGTTCAGCGTTACAACGCGCTTCTTAGATTTTTCCGTGGAAATTAGAAGTTTTTTTATAGTTGTGCTTTAAACCGCAATATAACCGAATTCCACGCGGGCAAAGCCGCGGGCGGAAAGCTAGTTATGAAATAAGTAGTCCGATCGATATTTTAACCGATCTTCGAGATCAACTATCACCACTAAAGATCAGCTGAGCATCCTAGTTATTTTCATACAAGCAATGAGGTACCTCGGCACAATCAAATATTCTTCTGAAATCTCAAATAATCAGTTACCTTTTAGAGGCAAAGTTAGTTGCTTGCTATCATTTTAATAAATGATTCGTCCCGTCCATTAATCCATTAAAAATGTGTCAGCCCTTAATGTATTTATTTACCCGCATTTTAGCTCCACGCTGACCTACTAAACGAAAGTGCCCACATCAGGGAACGACACTGCAGATATTTTATTCAATACAGCTAGCTAAATTACAAAACGAACCGTATTTTGCCATGCAAACATACCTTACAGTAATGATTTTGGCAAAAGGAAAAGTCGCATGAAAATGGGCCGAAGAAAAAACGGAAAGAAAATTTTTATTATAAAACCCAAGTCCATTTCTGCCAGTGTTGCGGAAATTAAGATAAAAAATAGACGTAAAACAAAATAAAAATTGTATTAGTTTTTTAACTGTATAAAGAACAGTTTCTAAACTGTTTTTAATTCCCGATTCCAATATTTTGAAAAACAATCTGTTCAAGTTACGTGTAGTAATCAATAAAGGAGGCGTAAGCTTAAAACGGCTGACTGAGGAGTGATGACAGTTGGTATGGAAAGTAAATTATGGATCGGTATCAACGACTCGTAGTCGGTCGGAGAAAACGGATTGTCATTTGAACTGGGCATTATTCGTCATTTGGGATGACGAATAATGCCCAGTTCAAATATGTTGTTTAAAACACAAATACTTTAAAAAATAATTAAATGTTTGACTTTTCAAATATTCCGAAGCCTGGGTTAGGGTTTGAAAGGATACCTACAGAGTAATCTAAAAGGGTGGGCCTAAAAATACAGCAACCCTTGGCCCGCTAACGAGCCGGCTTGTTACGAGTTTAGGCGTTTAGCACGAAACGCATGCCTCTTTAGACGGTCTGGTCAATTTTTTGTGTTACGAGAGACATAAAGCATTTAAGTAGTATTTTCAGGTTTTTAAGATATGCTGGAGAACACTTGACTAATGTAATATAATAATAATTGGATACCTAGTGCTGTCTCACTTTCCCGCCTCTCCAATATCCTTTATTTCACAATGCAACACGAAACTCATTTTGATCACAGGCGCATTTGAAGCGATTCGGCGACGCCGTAAAAAACCCCATGTGCATACTTCCTAAGACAGTAAATAAGTATAAGACGGTTAGTCACTAGTTACGCACTGATTCAGGTTGTGACCGCAATTATTTTGTTTTGAACTGAAAAAATCTCTTTACAATGGCGACTGAAAACTACTTATAAATAGTACAAATCAATGTACTCAACCCTCCCAATCCTCAGCTAATCACAGCAGCACATTCCCTAATGGTTTAGATTTCAGCAATCTGCCCCTTCCAATAGTTATCAAACCGATAGAGTAACAATTGCGCAGAGGGAAGCGTTACGACGAAGAGACGCCGTAACGCCACATAATGGCCCATTTACGGGACAAGACGCTATTTGAATGGCTGAGCGAAACGATGGCGTGAAATATAGGGCATTGCGGCACTCAGTCGATACAAGCTTGAGTGTTGTCATAATCTTGAATGGATTTGTACTTTGTTGCGAGATGTTCCGTGGAATGTTTGCGTTGGGGGACAATGGAGATTCTTGGATGCTCTAGTTTTAGTATGGCTATAGAATACGTAATTTTGTTTGATATTTTACAACAGAGTCTAAAGCATTCAATTGAAAAGTAAGTTGGAACACTATTTGCGATGCCGAATGACACTGTGCCAGAAATGGTACGTCACCGAACGCAAAAGTTATGATTTATTGCGAAAATTTTTGTAATCCATTCTTCATTCATTCTCTAAGGTCCTTACATGTGTCCCATTATCCCTTTATGTCCTTACCCTATACCAAATAGTACTTTGATATTTCAGTCTTGTTAGAGCAGAGTCATTTTGTAGGTACACATAATATGCACATTTGATAATATAAGTAATTGTTTTACCGATATTCACAATTACAAAAGTTTGCCGATTATTTATTTCAATTTATGAATTTAAATATGTACATTCAAAAAGTTTAAATCATAAAAATCTAAAACAATAAGCTGCAGTTATAAAAGTTCGATTTTAATAAGATCTGAAGTATACTTATTTTGCAAAAAACAAAATATCAATCTATCTCTTTCGTGCATAAAACCAAATGTAGGTACTTCAGTCAAACTGTATTTTATTTGCAATACGGAATACTAAATTGTCACGTGACATCACTAAATATGTTCATGTTGAGAACACTAAATTCCAGTTGATATATTGAGTGTTCCCTTCAATGGATTCGTGACGATGTCATCCAGACATGTTTGGAAAGATATTTATAGTGTCAGTGTGGAACTATTAATCTTCGGACACGAATCACAGTCTCGCCCTGTTTGAAGAGGCCAGATATGGCACTGATAGATTTATAGTCTTGGGTTAGGAGAGTTTGTTAAAAGGGATGTAATTTAGAAAATGTTTTTGGAATTTTTCAGCATTTTCTTTACTTATTTTGGGAACTGTATACATGGATACGCCCCCATTATATCTTCACATTAAAATCACGTTACAGAGCATCGTCACGTTATTTTCCTAATATTATGAACGCGAAATAAGAATGTATGGATGGCTGTTGTTTGTTTATTAGTTTTTTTTTCTATTTATAATTATTTTTGATTTTTGTATTATATTTTATTTATTGTGTTTAATTTATATGTTCCATATATATTTTATCCGTCTATCTGTATATATGTATGTTTTCGTAATTTATTATTTCGTATTATCTACGCACGTCATCAAGGTACTGCCGGAAGACCAGCTCTGCAGTGGTATCGTAGGTATATATGTAATACCATACCAGACCACTGTAGCTTATGCTGAGGCAGGCAACTATTGACCTCTCTGTTTATTATCATTTTGTCCTTTGTCCTCTAATGTTATGGTTTGTAACTTTTTAGTATTTTTAATTGTAATTTTGTGATTGGTTGTATACATTTTTTGTACGATCAATAAATGTCTTTTCTTTCTTTCTTTCTTTCGCGCAAAAACTATTGGATTTGTATAATTAATATTAAGCGTTACCTTAAAAGAGGCTTCTTTAAAGCTTGTTGTTGTAGCGTGTATTGTATTGTATCATCATCAATACTTATTATCATGCGTCAAATTCCGTCCAGCCGTTTAGGTAGTAGGGCGAGCAAAATACATACCATGGAAAAACATTTTGGCAGTTGGGTAAAAATTAGCTTACTGTGTGTTTTGAAAATTTAACTGACGAACTAAATTTTATAGTTATCTTTTACAATAATCATCCTTATCATGTTTGGTAACTATAAAAAATATATACGGTCGAATTGAGAAACTCATCCTCTTGTTGAAGTCGGTTAAAACATCTCCGACATGCACGCCAGTTCGTTTCCTACGTTCGATTGTAAACATTAATACCTTCTATTTAAGCTCCATATTTATGTGTATAATTCCAAAACTTTGACATCGAAGCATCCAAACTGTCGATATAGGTCGTATAACTGTCGCCATGGCAACCAAGTCCAAACAAAGAAAGTTTCCCAAGGCGAATGGTAAACGGTCAATAAACGAAATAGTCAAAACTACTGATTGCCTGATACCGTTTGAGTGAATATTTTTAGGTGCGTCGATATTTTTTGTGTTCGACGAAAAAACTACCGTTTTGTTTCGTTTCGTTTGGCTCTTGGTGAAATATTGTTTAATACTCGGTTCCAATATTTGAAAAAACCATCCGGTTTTTCAAATATTTAAAAAAAATTAAAAAAATTGTACGAGGCGTAAGCTTAAACTGTTCCAGTCTCGTAGTCAGTTGGAACAAAACATGAATAGTAACTTTTGACACATTGCGAATCGCATCGTTCTCGTTACGGATAGTAAAAAATAGTACGAGGCGTAAACTAAAAACGACTGACGACAACTGATGACAGGTATTAGGGAAAGTAAATTTGAAATTAAAATTAACGATTCGTGAAAAAAGGATAGTAATTGTTTACACATTATAAGTCGTAAAATATTGAAACCGGGCATAAGTCGTATTGTCAACAAATCAAGCAAGCTTTGGTCGACCAACCGGAAAACGTCCATGGGTGCTTCAGGTGTCGCTGGTTACCTCCCCATCAGGTTCCGCATCTTGTCGCGATGGGGAGCTCAGTTACCCTATGATCCGGTGCGTTGAAACTGACCTTGCCACCCAGCCTCATACCGCACAGAGTGAAGCCAAAACGTATCCAGAGGTGGGCATCGAAGACAAGGTGACTCTCTGCGGCAAGCCCGCAATGGTAGAAATAGAGCGCGGAGGAAAAGGAGAACCGCGATGTATTGCTGATGGCTTTTCTATCTTCAGCGGCCAGTAGATTCCGGGACTCCAACTCTCTCAAATCCCGCACCAAGTTAGCAAAACGTTTGTTAAATAGTTTTGCCACACCGTTAAGGAATGGAACTCGTTGCCAGTTCAAGTGTTTCCTCCTTCCTTTGACATGAATTCTTTCAAAAAGCGCGTGTAGAAACATCTTGCGGGCCAGTATAGCAATGTAATGTAAAGCAAATCGATTCAAAGTCAAAGTTAATTCATTTATTCATGTAGGTTACAAGTAACACTTATGCATCGTCAGAATGAACACAAACCAAAATTGAAGCTATAGCCGGTTCGGAACCTAATCCTAACGAGAAGAATCCGGCAAGAAACTCAGTAGTTATCCTAATCTTTACAATGTTCAGAGCTAGAGAACTTAAAACTATGGTGTGCGAGCGAACAGACTATCATGCCCATATATGTTTATCGTTTAAATATTCATCAATTTTATAGTATCCTTTTCGCATTAAATATGATTTAATATGGATCTTAAATCTATGTATAGGTAAATAAATAATACATTCCGGTAAATTGTCATCGCGATGTGGTTTTTTCTCTTATTTATAAGGCTGGGAGGAGTTAATACATTATGCTATTATAAAAAAATATGGCACGGATTAAAGAAAGCCTGCAATCAGTTAACACCATTCTCAAATGCACCAGAACTATTTAATACTCAGTGTGTTGATAATACAATTGTGACGTCACAGATCACGCCTGTCAAAACAGGTTTCATTCATAAATTTTCTATGTAGATATATAAAATTATCTTAGTTGAATATTCAGTTGACATCCCTATTTAAACTTTAGTTTTAGGAGAACATATGAAGCCTCATTGAAAGACTGAAATTCTCATTTATGTGGTTTTTACGCAAGGAAATTACTTTCAGATGCAAGCTTAGTGCACCGAAGTGTAAAATGACGTTGAACTAATTTCGTGTTACAGTAAACTCATGGAATTTCTTTTGCAATTTTTATGGTACGTTTGCAAATAAGCTGAAATGCCGTTACCGACTGCTGACTCAGTAAACAAAAATAAAAATAATTTTTTATTTTTCAATAATGCGTTACATTGACAATACATTGATAAATAGCAATATATATAAATGAAACCCGTTTCCCGTTGTCACGCCATAACATGAAAACGGCTTGACCGATTTGGCTGAAAATTTTTTTGTCGTTTTCTAATACTCTGTACTAGGTTCTTACGGAAAAAAATATTAAAAAAATCTCTCAGAAAGATTGAAAAATATACATTTTATTTTGCATATTTTAAAAACGCGCGTAACGAATGTCAACGTCATTCACAGCCATAGACTATATTGAAAGAGTATCGTTTGTTCGGAAACGTGGTTACTTAATTAAATTATATCGCACTTATTATAATTTTTGAAAAAAAATTGGCCACGGCATAGTTTTTCTCTTGCTAAGGCGGTACGAAGTTCGCCGGGTCAGCTAGTCTTTATTAATATTTTAATGAAAGAAAGAAAGAAAGAAAGAAATAAACATTTATTACTTAAAGACATCACAACATTGTCATATAAGTACACAAATACAGAGAGGAGACAAAAAGATAACAACAAAGATATATATATAACAATAAAACGAGAAATCGATCTTCTCGCGATCTCCTTGTCAGCCGGGCGGTTTTATTTGGGACATTACACCTTGTCATGGTGTAATGTAAAAGGGCCTCACTCAGCATAAGTCAGGCCATGACGCTGGTGCACAGTGAGTCCTGCCGAGTTAATGCTGTAGAGTTTGTTCGTTTTAGCACGCTAATCCCAGGAACTACTTGTTCTACTGTTTTTAAATATTTTTGACAAGTTTTGTTGTTTTGAATTTAATTTTTGACTCGCGATTTTCTACACAATCTTTTTAAAAGAACATTACCCCTATAACATCTGTCAACCTCTTTTTATTCCGTTAGGGTGTGCATTGCGATAAAATACGAAGTAGCTCCACTATGAATTCTATTAAAGCATGTTTATGAAAAAATTAAGTGAGGTAGATTGGACCAAGGAATCATGTGTTCCTGTACAAACGTCACACCTCCTTTTAACCCCAATAGGGAAAAGTTTCAAGAAATCCTCTCATATTTATTTATTCATTTATTTAAAAACTTTATTGCACAAAAAAAGTACAAAAGGTGGACTTAATGCTAGGAGCATTCTCTACCAGTCAACCGTTGGGTCATGCAGATAGTACGTTTATGGGTGCGGTAACAGTAAAAATGTGAGTATGGATAACAACAAAATTAATAATCATAAATAGCAGAAAACTACACACGAGAATAGAATATTCATACACAAGTTCATGATAAATAAATATAATAATTAAACAATATATATAGCTTTATATAATATAGATAACAAAATAATATATATAAATATATGCAAACAAGTGAATAAATAAAGCAAATCAATTGAGCAAACGAAATTTTATGTAGAGAATTTCATATCGGATGCTTGCGTCAGAAACGGAAAACTGCCTCCAAGTTTCCAGTCTCTATACTACTGTACGTTGATACGTCATTCATTCGTATAGGATTCATATATAGGGTCTTTCTAAATTAGTTACATTCCTTTTAATGGGGGTTTCTATACATCATACTGAATACGTACAAAAAAAATGAGCCAAAAATTCAGGCTAGTTTTGGAGATAATCAAGGAAACAACAATACTTCTTGTCAACATAATACAACGCCCTATGTCAGCTGATTCTACTACTACATCGTCGACAAACGCACACTATTAAACAATACGTTTACGATGCATACTTTGAAGCGGGGCAGCTACGCGGCTAGGTAAAAATTATTATCGAATAATTTTAACAGGGCTACCACTAAGTATTTAGGATTATCTTAAAAATAAATTATTTTGGGCTCTTGACAAAATGTAACTGTGCACTTTAGTGATTTAGTGTAGTGCCCTAAAGTGTACTATTTGAAGTATAAAGAAAGAAAAATTTTCAATTCACTTTTTCGCGCTCTACGTGAAGAAATACAAATTTCTCAACTCTTCAATAGTGTAGTATAAACGTTATCTTTCTTAGCAAAAAAAATATTATTAATATTATTGGCAATAAGTTACCAAATGTTTTCACGCAATAGAATTATCGAGAGAGAGAGACGATAACTTTTTTGCTAGGACGTGTCTCAGTGTACCAAGACTTCAGCCAATTGGCTACTTGACAAGTTTTTAAAAAGTATTGTAAAATGTGCGCCCGTTCATTTTATATCCCAAGCAATTCGATTTTTATGGAAAAAATGTAAATAACCAGAGAAAAATAAGATTTTGAGTAACACATTTAAAAAGCGCGCGAAAACGCCAAGTCACGTCACTGTTGCAATTATGACGTCAACGTTCTAGACAACGAACCGATACGCATAGGAACGACTTAATTTAGATAAACGGAAAATGTTTCAATAAATTTTTAATACGATTAGAGACACGATAATTAAATTTAATCGGTAAAATAATCATTATTTCGCCACATTAAAATAAATAATTTTCGCCGACAGCTGTCATTTCCGAATTGCAATGGTGGTTTCCGTTTCGGTTATTTTGTTCTACAGATAAAAAAAGTAAAATTTGTTTGGCAATAATAAAATACTAACTATGCTTTTAATTAAAAAATAAAAATGTTAAATTATTACTTTACTAATAAACTAACATATCTAACACTTTTCATATTTTATTGTTAACACTGTCAAGTAGCTAATTCGAAATTTTAACGATATTCCATAATAAAAAAACATAATGAATTAAAACGAATCTTATTAAAGTTATTGATAACATGAAAAAGTATTCTGGAGTTGGCACCCCTAATGTCAGCGGTCGATTACAAAAGAGCGACAAACGAGCAGTGTTGCCAACTTAGTGGATTTTCCACTAAACCTGGTGGTTTTAGCCACCCATTCAGTGGCGAAATATTGCTTTTAGTGGCTGGTGGATTGTTTAGTGGATAATTGAAATTTAATTTCAATTACTAAAAGTGCGATCTCTCACACACTTAGCCATTTACTTTTACTACACTTACACTTACGTTCTTATTATTTTTTTTTAATTCTTAATTTTTCATGGTTATTTTCTTTTCTCATTGCAGAAGGAATCCACCTTAAATACTATTGCAGTATTTAAACTATACTGTTCAAGTCAAACCAAATACAAGATAGCAGCCTTAAAATGTTTACTAGCTACCTCAACCAATATTCATACGCGATACTATTGAATAATGACCTACTTATCGATAGCGCAATCATATCGATACTATCGATAGTATCAATTATTATTAAAATTGTCATGGCCGATACTATCGATAATATCAATAGTTATTTTGATATTGATCTTCAATACTATGGATAGTTTGGCAACACTATTGGGAAATATTTGAGTGTGAAAAAAAAAATTTTTAGTGGTTTTTAGTGGTTTTAAGAGTTGAATCTGGTGGAAAGCTAGTCGAACTGTTGGCAACACTGCAAACGAGCCGCTCGCGCCGAGTGAACGATTCGTGGCTTTTCGGCGAATGCGCCGCACTTTGGAGCACAAAAGACCGCACGCGCCCTTTGATTTTGCCGCGGAGGATCATCAGTTGTTAATTTGAATTCTTTCGCGAAGGTGCGCTTTGTGGTAAATTAAATCGACTAATGCCACACGCATACACTAATGTGGATTATCTACACATGGTACTGTATTATGCAGATTCTAATGATAACTGTGCGGAGGCTACGCGTATGTACACGAGCATTTACGGAGATGCTGTAAACTCTCAAACGATTTTTGGACTGGGGTATGTTCGTGCCTGTAGAAGATAGTAGAAAACCCCAACTGCGAGTGCAACGAGGAAACCGCATACTGGACATTTTCTGTCGGCACCCAACAGTCGATGCAGGAGATACGTTCGTTGTGGCGGCGAAAAGTGTGTGGCGTACCTATCTTACGGTGTGATGATCAACGTCCGTACCACTTCACGCTTGTTCAGGAGTTGAAAGCTACAGGAGTTTTCCCCAGATGACCAGTTTTGCCGGTGCTTAAGATTCCTTCAAGAAACTCTGGGAGAATTGATTGCGAAGGTCACACTTCATTCGCGTCGCAGCCTGTACTTCAAGGATTAGTACTCCAGGATGGTACTCCAGTCCAGTTTGAAGGTGCGGTGTGCAACCTGTCGGAGACGTATGGCTGTCGGTGAATCGGTCGTGGAGGACCTGTGCCGTTACCGAGCCCCTCCCCGGATTGATGCCTCTCGAGCTCGACTTTTACGTGTGGGGCCGAGCTGAAGACTTAATTTACAGTGAAAGTGGACACTCAATTGCAAATGTAACTCAGTTAAAGAAGCGCATAGTGAACGTCTTTAATATCATGCTCAGTAAAACAGACACTCTTGTGAAAGTGGAAACTTTGTATTAACATCCAGGGTAGATAATTTCAGCAGTTTTTGGAAAAGTTGCCCAAAGGCTTTAAAATTGTGAAGAATAATCATTAAATAAAATAAATGTTATGAAACTGAAATGTTGTTTTTTCTTCATAGACATGTAAGTACCTACCTATTTACTCTTAAATGGCATTAAAAAAATACAATAACTGAGAAAGTTATGTTAACAGAAATTTCCTTTTCTGACGATAGCCAATATTGATAGTTGTTATTGTAATTTTTTTGCCTAGCTAGCTGACAGACTCTAAAGCTTTACAAGTAAAAAACAAATAAAGATGCTTTACGCGCCGCAAACATATTTTTTGTAGGTAGTGATTTTTCATTGACTAAAGACCTAAGATGAGCAAACTGCGTGTGTTGTTGATTATTAGATATTATTGTACCTAGTCTTAACTCTTTCATTCTTATTTACAACCTAGTAGGTTTGAGCATTTTCCGCTGTATTCATCTCTTTCACTCTTTCTCGGACGCTAGATGTGTGAGAGAGCCGGATAATATCCGAATTTTTAGCTATCATTAGTCACAGTAGGGCATCAGCTGATAGTCGTTCCGTGTGTGCGTAAGCCGTAAACTACCAAACGGCCTATTGTGTACGTACAGTAGTAGTGTGAGTTGTATGCATGTACACAATCAATACCCTGCAGTTATGATGTGTTAGTAAAAGATACAGCATGATGTCTATTTTAAGGTTAAATGAATTTTTACTTTTGTTAGAAAACATAACTTTGTAAAATCATAATAAAACACCTACTCAAATTTTGTGGACGTATTTGTTACAACGTATAGATGCCTCCATTAAAAGGAACGCAGCTAATTTAGAAAGACCCTGTATATCCATTCGTATATATTCGTTCATAGGATTACGTGTAGATGCTTATGAACCATATCTGAAATGTATCAGAATATCTGGTCTCCCCATGATCGTTTTAATGGGGCTGGTCTCGATCCCGGCCATAATTTTAGCTCTATTATCAGTATTTCATGAGCTAGCCATAATTTATAACAGTAAGCAATTGTTGTTGTTTGCGGTATGGTAGAAATTCAGTGAGGTGATTCCACTACAATTGACAATTAAAATTATGGAATCAGATAATAACATTAATAGTCAAGAAAGTATATTGATAGTCCCAATAAAATCAAAGACTAGCACTAATACCAGAAATAAAAAGAAACTTGCTTTCCAATTCGTAGATTATATTACGTTTGTTATTCATTTATTGATTTGAGAGCAAGTGTCCAAAAAATTTGCTGTAAGATTTCACCCGAACATACAAACATACATTGCAAGTTAAATAAAAGCTTGTAAAAAAGAATGAACGGTAATACCACAATACAAAATTAAATGCCAGTCCCAGAGATGCGAGCAGTATTCTAGGCAAGACCGGACTTGAGTCTTTTATAAAAGACAAAGCTGGTCCGGCGTGAAACAAAAAAAAATGCTCTTGATGCCCCAGATGAAGAATATACAAATGTTCATCACAGAAATGTTTGTCCCAGTGGGTATCGAACCCACAACCTTTTGTTCACCAGCCAATAGCGAAGCATTGTTCCATCAGGCCAGTCAAATGCTTTCACTGTTTCACCTACACTGTGTGCATCTGTTTGCGCTACAGTTGTGCTAAATGATGCATTGTTTGTTTGTCTGTTCAGGCATCGAGCTATATTGGCGAGAGCTAATTTGCTCGAGTGTTTGCTGAGAAACAGATTGTTTAGCTAGCTACGGCAACTGTCAGGCTATTAATTAGTTATGAGACGGTCTAGACCGGTTTAATTATTTCGATGTCTACTTGATATGTGATGCCGTCGAACTGAAAAGCAAGGGTTTACTAGCGCTTGCGGCTTCACTCATGTGGTTTTGATTTTGGTCTAACTGAGATGAAAATGGTTTGATTAGAAAGCATGGCATAGATAAATTGATGGCACTAGGATGAAAAATTTCTATCTATTACATAGCAGCATTTGCCTTTTAGTGGATCGTAATTAGACGGATGCATCATCTCTAATTAAGGTTCAGTACCTATATCAGCGGCACTCGTAATTTCAAAGTGAAAAATAAAAGAAAATAACGATGAACATAGAACCTCCTCCTTTTATTAAGTCGCTTAATAAATGAGGTAGTTCTATTCTGCACAGGTTTTATCTGTTGGGATTTTTTCATATTTTTATGTTATACAGAAATCTGATGCAAAGCGACATAGTGTCGTAATAGGACAGTTTGGATAAACATATTATTTATACGTAATCCCACTTATTTATTTTAGAGCTAAAATCGTTAAATATTTTATAATATACATATAAACTACTTTTGAATGAAATAATTACATCTTTCTATCCATTTTAACTTGAGCGTTCCTAATACAAGTCAAATATTCTAGTCATGATGTGTTTTCATTACCACATAAGCTCAAAAATTAACAACGACATATTTACATTCGCAAGCTTTCATTACAGACATCAAAAACTTTATTTCCACGATAATTTCAACTCTTATAACAAAACTAAAGTCGATTGTCTAACCTTATCTAGATGGGCCATTGCAAGACGAATACCAGGTTTCACTTAACCCTTAACTCGTACCCTACATTTTACACATAACTGGTATTGGAAGGGCCCTAATGGCCTCTCAACATATTCTTAAAATTACTTTATACAGTATTCAAAGTTTTTTTTGCTACACATTAACGTTGTTTCAGGAAAAAAGTATATCTTATAGAATGTATTTTCTCATGTTTCTTTCTACTGAGTTTCATGAAAATTCATTTCGTAGTTTTTGCGTGATATAGTAACAAACATAGTCAGGTTAAACCAAATATTTCTTTATTCAAATAGGTTACACGTAATACGTTTGAATCGACATTAAATAGCATCATGACATATGTACGATATAGGCATCAACAATAGTTTCCCAACTTTCGCGTTTATAATATTAGCAAGACGAACGCAATAAAAAAATAAACATCTTTCATGGGCGTACCCAGCTTGGATCAGATTTTGCTCAAATTCAAATTCAATATTCTTTTATTCATGTAAATTACACCAGTAATATTTATGAAACGTCTATATAATGCAAATGACGCTACCTCCGGTTCGGAACCTATAACTTACAGAGAAGATCCCGGCAAGAAACTCTGTCGTTCATATTACAAATATAGCTGAACTTATAACTAGTTTTGCACTAAGACATACAGTGTAGTAATTAGATAAAATAATGTAGTAAATTGTAAAAAATAATTCATTGATTCAAAGTAATAAGAAAAATAAAAAATGTATATATTTCAATTAAACAAATTGTAGGTCCTAATGCACATTGTGCTTAATAAGAATTTTGCTGTTTTATCATACACACTACACATTAGATTCATTGTATATAGTTTATTTTTATTTAATATTTAAAAAATTAGCATATAAGGCTCCGTTTATACTTTGGATAAATGATTCCTTGAGTTCATACGTTTTCTGCGAGATAATATAATGGGTAAACCCATTATGTCTTCAATGTGAGTAGAGTATCTTAGTTCCTGTTAAGCTGTCTTCTAGTAAATTGTCCAGCGCATCAGCTGTGAGCTTAATTTGGCAAAATAATTACCAGAAATAATTCGTCAAGATTTTTTGTATCTTAAGCAGTCTTAAAATGGGCAAGAGTGAGGGCCGCGTGGACCGCATGATGCCAGTTAAGGGTTAAAACTGTCTTTGTGCTAGGCTGCGGCTAGTACTGGGATTCTTGAGGAAAGTTATGATCGATCTACTGCAGACAAATATTTCATTTAGTTAGTTACGTGCCAGACAACATTTTTAATCGACTTGGAAAAGAAGATGGTTCTCTATCTTAATTCGACCATTTATCCATACTAATATTATAAATGCGAAAGTAACTCTGTCTGTCTGTCTGTCTGTTACTCTTTCACGCCTAAACGGCTGAACAGATTTTGATGAAATTTGGTATAGGTATACGTTGAATCTCAAGAACGGACATAGGCTACTTTTTATTTAGAAAATAAGGGGGGGATGGGGGTAATACCACCTTTGAAAGTTTATATGGAAAAAAATATATTTTTGAAGTTAGAGGTATGAAATTTGACACAAAAATAGCTCGAAACTTGGGTTAAAATATAGACTACTTTTTGTTTCAAATAATAGGGGGGAAAGGGGTAAAACCGACCATGAAAGGATGTAGTCCACGCGAACGAAGTCGCGGGCACAGCTAGTACATATGTTTATGTAAACTTTTACAAAAGCCATTTATGAATCGTCCGATTAAGTTATGCCCGGTTCCAATATTTGAAAAACGATCCGTTCTTTTTACGGATAGTATTAAATTATACTAGGGGTAATCTACAAACGACTGATGACAATTGATATGGAAAGTAAATTATGGAACGGTATTAACGACTCGTAGTTGGTTAAAGAAGAAAGGATAGTCATATTTGGCACGTTAATCTATATATATAAAAGGAGAAACTGACTGACTGACTGACTGACTGACTGACATATCAACGCACAGCCCAAACGGCTAAACGTAGGCACTTGAAATTTGGAAGGGACGTAGCTTAGGTACCGTAGGGGTGCACTAAGAAAGGAATTCCCGAAATTCCCACGGGAACGGGAATTAGCGGGAAAATCCTTTTGTATGAAAAATCTAAACCGCTTAAGTTAGACGCTTGAAATTTGGCATGCAGGTACCTTAGTAAATATAAAGTTTAGTTATGGCTGTATTTTGAGAAATTCCCACGGGAACGGGAGTTAGCGGGAAAAAACTTTTGTATGAAAAAATCTAAACCGCGTAAGTTAGATGATTGAAATTTGACATGCATATACCTTAGTGAATGCAAAGTTAAGTCATGATTGGATTTTCCAAAATTCCCATGGGAACGGGAATAGCGGGAAAAACTTTTGTACCGCGAGTTAGAGGCTTGAAATTTTTTAGTATATTTTATAACACGCCACGCGGACGAAGTCGCGGGCAAAAGCTAGTTAATAATAAAATATTGGTTGCGGACATGAAACCACCGTCGAGTTAGCTATCGAGAAGAACCGGAAACAAACTCGATATCCTTTTCATAAATTACAAATATGAAACATGCAAAAAATATAAACAGACAATATTGCTTATTTTTAGTGGACATAAATAATGATTACGAGTTAACATTTTAGCTTTTTTTTCCCCTCTTTTGTAAAATATAAAATTAATAAATAAATACGCCAGACAATCACACCAATCACCTGGTCTCAAACTAAGGTTTTCACTTGTACTATGAGCACCAGATGACGGATACTAACGGGGGGCGTCATACCAGCAAACCCAGACCCAAGTCAATCGAACCCGGGACCGCTTTGGCCGCCTACCTTATCCACTGCACCACCGAGATCGTCAATCCATATCCATTACGATATCAATATTCCATGACGATGATAACTTTATCAATGTAACTACATTGTTTCAAACAATTTTTTTTTCTTTCTTTTCAGATAAGCAGTACCTCATCAGCCCTCCGGGGTGGTCGCAAAGATTGCAGCCGGCCTTATAATCTTCAGGTATTAAAATTAAAAAGGTTTATTACAAAAAGTGCTCGCTCTAAGCCTTTTAGGCTCACTTTCACCGCCTTTTAACGAGGCAATGCATGAAATGTCTTAGTTAAGGTAAGTTTTTGAAACTGCTTTTTGAGAATCTTTTGCGAGGTTTTGTGGTGAGGATTAACGTTTGTTCTTGAAAGTCCTTTGAGTTAAAATGCCTGCAGCTTTTAAATTTACTTCTTTTATTGTTTTATGTATCATAAAATCCCCCTCTACATAAAATTTCGTTTGCTCAATTGATTTGCTTTATTTATTCACTTGTTTGCATATATTTATATATATTATTTTGTTTTATTTTTATATATATATATATATATATATATTATATTGTTTAATTTTTATATTTATTTATCATGAACCTATGTATGCATATTCTATTCTCGTGTGTAATTTTCTGCTATTTATGATTATTAATTTTGTTGTTATCCATACTCACATTTTTACTGTTACCGCACCCATAAACGTACTATCTGCATGACCCAACGGTTGACTGGTAGAGAATGCTCCTAGCATTAAGTCCACCTTTTGTACTTTTTTTGTGCAATAAAGTTTTTAAATAAAAAATAAATGTGTCCTAGCACATATCCAACCTTTTCGATTTAACAATAATGTATTTTCAACTTAATTTTTTGGGTTGAAAGTTCTAAATCAATTGAGATATTTTTCCAACATATTTGAATGACTTGATATGTCGCCGTGCTATGCCGTGTACCTACATCATATTTTATCGTTAAACGAAATGTGGATCTATCGTATTTAAAGAAACAATTTATTTCATTCATTTATTTTTAGATTATTTTCATTAATTATGCTGTTACAACGGTAAGAGAAATACATCATCAGTAAAACATTTCTAACATCGAAATACCACTATAATTCATGAAACACAGCTGGATGTCAGACGTACAGCAGCTATAGGTACCTACTGACAGCGGAATTTTAGGAATGGATCCCGTTTTATTTGCTTTTTTGAAGTCAGAGGACTACCCAAAATTCCTTAACATTTTTTACTTTATTTAAATGCCATTATTTTAAAAGTAATGATAATTAACGTTAGTAAAATGTTAAGAATCTTAACGTATGGAGAAAATTGATCGCCATTTTCTTACAAATAAGCAATCCGCTCACAAAATGGCTTCCGTAAAAGTTCACTGTGGCTATAATGAATTTGCTGGCAAACTGACAAATGCTGTGATTAAAACTATATCTGATGATTGATTAACCTTCCCAATGTTCCAATAAGTTCTGAATTAAGGCATAATTAATCATTTCCATAAAGATTTCCGAGCTACGAGTTTAATTTACTGAGGAACAAAAAGCTGCCATTAGTGTTACAAATTGATGAAATAATCTGTGCTGAATTAAAAATGCGACGTGTATGTTTGTCTGTTCGGCCATTAAAGCTAAATTATATCGTTTTTATGACACTTTTCACAACTAAAATCTCGCTTAAAACAGATTTGAAAAACTAATTATGGTTTTCAAAGACATCTGAGTTGTGCTGTGGTCTTTTTCAATAACAGTTTTTTTTGTTCTTTAGTTTTTTTAGTTGTGTGTTCAGTAGTGTTTTTTAGAAAGAAAGAAAGAAAGAAAGAAAGAAAGAAAGAAAGAAAAAAAGAAAGAAAGAAACATTTAATACTTAAAGACATCACAACATTGTCATATAAGTACACATATACAGAGAGGAGACAAAAATATAACAACAAAAATATATTTAATACAATAAAACGAGAAATCGATCACCTCTCGATCTCCTCGTCAGCCGGGCGGTGCAGACCATGACAAGGCGTAATGTCCCAAATAAAAGGGCCTCACTCAGCATAAGTCATGGCCCACGTCGCAGGCCATGACGCTGGTTTTCAGTGAGCCCTGCCGGGTGATTACGCACGGACGCCAGCGAGGTTGCACAGTAACATACCCATTCATTTTGGGTTTTAGTCATAAAAACGTGTAACGGCTCTAATAAATTTAGTAATTTTGTGACGTAAGTTAGTTCTACAGTACGTCACTTAACTTAAGTTAACTTGTCAACACGCGACAACCTTATTTAGTAGTTAATACGAACTACTTACTGCCCGACGTCTCGGTTAGGTTACACCAATCGTGATCACACCGAGTAGTTAGTATTAACTACTGCAAATGTGGTCACGTTTTGACACGTTTACTTATTTTAAACTAGCTGTGCCCGCGACTTCGTTCGCGTGGACTAAATCCTTTCATGGTCGGTTTTACCCCTATCTCCCCTAATATTCGAAACAAAAAGTAGTCTTTATTTTAATAGAGCTATATTTGTGCCAAATTCCATATCTCTAACTTAAAAATAAACATTTTCCCATATAAACTTTCAAATGTGGCATTACACCCCCCCCCCTCCCCTTCCCCTTACTTTCTAACAAAAAGTAGCCTATATCCAAATTTCATCAAAATCGGTTGAGAGGTTTAAGCGGGAAAGCTTAACAGACAGACAGACAGAGTTAGTTACTTTCGCATTTATAATATTAGTAGGGATGTTTAAAATGGAACGCAAAAGTCTTAAATGTCTTAATAGCATAATAACTAGGTATAATCCTAGTTATTATGCTATTAAGACATTTAAGACTTTTGCGTTCCATTTTAAATTATAACCATCAAAAGTTGTGGAGATAAATAGATAAACATTTTCCATTCGAATTTCTTAAGAAGTCTAAGATGTGGATGGTAAGTCGTGGGTGGGAGTTTTAATATTGGAATGTATTTGATGTAATTATCTTTTTACATTAAGAACGTCTAAAATAATTTGACAAGGAAATGCCGAAACGCCTACGACGTATTATTGATTGTTTCTTTCGACTTTAAATCTAATCAACATTTGACACCTTTTTTTAAAATAAGCAAGTAAGAGGCGGACCAAGTAGTACCTATATTTGTGAAGTTTGAATAAAGTTGACGTTATATTCTTTTAATATCACGCCGTCTAAAGTAACTCCTCAACCTTTGGGACTGGTCCTAGGCTTACCACCAAAATTGAAACTTACAAACGAATGACGGCCTCTGTAGCCAAGAGCGGGCCTGACTTTGGCGTCGCACCTTCTCGGGATATCGGGTTCGATACCCGGTCTGGTCAATATGGAATACGATCTTTTCTATATTGTTTCGGGTCTGGGTGTTGTGGTACCGTCATTATTTTTGATTTGTGTAACACAAGTGCTTAAGTTACTTACCACAGAATCAAAGCAATGTATGTTTTCATCTTTTATCAAAAGTTCGGATGTTAAAACGTGATTTTTGACTTGCATAAATTTTGTTTTGTTTTTTGAAAGCGCTTTTTCGAAGTTAGAAGGTTACGTTTATCAGAAATATAAATAGCTATTCGTCCACGGATCGAACATATTTCGTTTTTTGGGAGTGGAAACCGTGATCCAAATTACCTCGAAACTACATACCTACTTACTTAATAGTCACTGCACTTTTTATAACAAAACTGTATGATATAGTCCAAAGTAATTTAAGCTTAGTAATAAGTAAGATTCTGCTATTGTTACACATCAATTGACTTTCTTATTGTTACCTTCTAGGTAGAAATAGCTTCAGAACCGGTAGCAGACCGATCTGGTGATCGAATGGCAAGAAAAAGTTACCACAGAAAAATTTCATCGCCTACGATAACTTGCGGTTAGCTCAGTTGGTAAGAGCAGCACGCGCGACGTGAAGGTCGTGGGTTCGATTCCCGCACCGCAAGGGGAGATAAAACATTTCTGTTTCTTTAAATAATTTAGAAAAAGAGAGATATGACAGTTATTGGCAGCTTTAAAATCGTTCTTTAACATTTAAGTTGGTATAATAATTTAATGGACCTTAATGCTGATAAGTGTCATCTTATTCGATTCACTAAATGTAAAACGCAGTCTAACTACACTTATCACATTGCCGGGAACGCGCTCAAAGAAGTGGAGGACACTCTAGATCTAGGCGTGACATTAGACAAAAAGCTTCGCTTTCACAAACACATCGACGATATTACAAGCAGAGCCTTCAAAATGCTGGGGTTTGTGATTCGTAACTGTAGGGAGTTAAAGCCCGCCACCAAGATTTTACTTTACAACGCATATGTACGTTCGACAATTGAATACTGTAGCCCAGTTTGGTCGCCTCATTACGAAGTTCACATAAAAAGACTAGAAACTGTCCAGAAGAGGTTTTTATGGCATATTGCATTTCAATTAGGTTTAGCCAAACAATTACCTTCGTACGTCGATAGACTTTCACATTTCAAGATGTTAAGCCTAGCCGACAGAAGATTCATGTTGGATCAAATGTTTCTTTTAAGGTATTGAGGGGTGGGCTGGATTGCCCTGGTCTTTTGGAACAACTACAAATAAACGTCCCATTTAAATTACCAAGGCCAGGTAAATATTTGCCATTTAATATTAGCGGATCCAGAAGCAAGCTCGGTCACCACTCAATAATAAACAGATTGCAACGACAGTATAATGAGTACCAGAAAAGAAGCGGTGTTGACATCTTTTCAGATAGCCTTTATAAATTTAAAAAATATTTACTAGATTATTTTAAAAGGTAATTAACTTTGTCTGAAATTAATTACCTCACATTTGCAAGTCGTGGCAGCCTGTAAATAAATCTGCACTTAGACTTTATTCCAAGTTTGTATGTAATGTTGTTTTTTAGTGTAAGATTTGTTGGTTGTCCTAAATAAATAAATAAATAAATAAATAACTAAGCCGTTTACCACATCGGAAGGGACATCTAATTTTCATTTAAAATTGTTAAACCCCGACAAAAACAACGTCTTACAACGTTGAGTGTATCATACTGTAAGCATAATAAGAATCAATATTAAACAAAACAGTTCTGCTTACGTACACTGCATATTCCCGCTTATAATTTTACGGTACACCACCGCTTTTCATAAAATACCTAACAATATCGGACTAGACTAGACAGATAATACCTCTAAAACATTACGTGTTTTATGCTAGACTTTATAAAGACAATGTTTGTAGAAAGTTGAAGTACCTAGTTGAAATTGCTTTCTTTTCAGAACCTGGTATTACGAGTGAACCATTTAGGGTTGTGAAATATTGTTGATTGTAAGTTAAGAAAATGTTCTCAGCGAATGCCAATTATAAGCAATTCTAGAAAACAACAACTTCTATTGTATAGTGCAATACTTATTTATTTAAAAACTTTATTGCAAAAAAAATGTTTAAAGATAGATTTAATGCTAGGAGCGTTCTTTACCAGTCAACCCTTGGTTTATGCAGATAGTCAGTTTATGGGTGCGGTAACAGTAAATATGTGTATATGGATTACCACAAATAATAAACTAAACATCAGAATATAATATATTAAATTTATAAATATACTTAAAAATGTTTTATGTACATAAAGATAAGCAAATAAATAAATAAATAAAAATTAATTTAGCAAATGTAATTTATATGTAGTAGGAGAAAATCAGAACAATTTCCGAACTCTCATTTTTTTAGAACTACTACGTGCTAGACGCTTGATTATCAGAAAAGTTGTGAACAAATTGGCTAAAGTCTTCTCCATTAATTGCCTAATAAATAAATAATTGTTTATCAGAATGCGGCCATAGTAATGATTCCGACTGCGTGCTCACTGCCCGTACCGCTATTTGTGCATTGATGGGCTATGACTTCAATTTACGGCTTTAATTTGCCAGTTACAACCCTACCCGTTGCCATGGTTACTTTCTAATTGCCAAATATCGTGCGGACTGTCAATGTATACGACGCGATAACTTCTCTAACTACCCAGGAACGTTCCGTGGTAATAGTGTTCCGAATGTTGTTCCAGAAACAAGAACAAGAGATTCAAGTATAACGGAAATCAGGATTTAACTCACCTGAGGTGTTATTACGCTTTAGAGCTTCTCTAATTAAATCGATAATCACAAACATCTTTACCAGTTCTTCTCTTTGAGCAAGCATTTCGTATATCCACAATATAACTGTGGATAATACAAACAAATTATTGTATTGGTGAAATACCTCCACCTTATGGAAGACCGCAGCCAAATAACAATCACTTCTGAGTTGTTGTGTTCCTGCGCGTGAGTAAGATTTCCAGAGCTTCTAGGGGTGCTACATTATTAGCAGGGGTCAAGCCTTCAAGGTAAGGGCGACAAGTCCAGTAACAGATTTATTATGCTGTACTTATTACCCTTAAGCTAGGACCTCATTACCACTTAACATCAGGTGGGATGAGATTAATCTTGAAGCGCAATATATAAAAAAAACTCCGCATCTCAACTCAACCGTTGCAAAAAAAACCCAAATGGTGTATTGTAATTTAAACCTCACGTGAATGACTTAAGTATGAAAATGCCTACGAAGCGAATGCGATAATACATAAAGGCTTGATACGCCATTTTTTAGGTCGCAATTGTGCCTCTACAAACAAATTATTGTACCCCGTGTCATGACATATAGTCTCTTTATCGACACAAGCATTGCCAAAAATTGCCTTTTGTGTCATATAGTCTAATATGAGTGAATGAGGAATTAAAAATAAGGTAAAGGGAATGACACGCGTTATTGAAGAAACATTTTTAACTTCAAAATTAAAACATCCATAGTGTGATTCATTCCATCATTACAGTTAGGATAAAACGTTGTTGTTTGGTGCTGTCACTGTTTTTTTTAATTGGACCACATTACATTCATTGCCTGAATTGTATGGAAAGTAGCTTAAACATTTGTGTTATGGTAATCAGAAACGACAATACACACACGTTAACCCGAGATAATAAAGGCGAATTCATTTTGTAGATTAATGCGATGCCAAAGTTTGATCAAAACTATTGAACAACTTCAAACAACTCAAACAACTTTGTTCTGATTCTGTTTAAGTAGCACACGCTGCAATAGTAAAATGTTGCTTAAGTGTTACAGAAATTTGAAACAACGACGGTACTACAGCGCCCAGACCAGAGACAATTAAACATTATTTTTCAGGTTCTATTCAATTAACCATCAAAAAAATAATTAATAAGTGAGCCAATTGAGCTTGGGTAACTTGTGACCTAGTCAGTATTTCTGTCTCCTAAATTAATATAAAGGTGTGTGTGAAATAATTTTCCTTTTTTCCATACTGAGCATCGAACTCAGAACCTAAGTGATGGCGCGACGGCAAAATTCGGCCTCTCGGAGTTTCGCAAAGAAAAACAGATCCAAGCACGCCCAATATTTTGGCAGTAACATTATATTTCCCAAAAGCTTATTGGGTAATGTATTGTAACCATTATTTAATTTTCTGAAGCAGGGCACTGGGCCCGCAGAGACGTGACACAAAATGTCGCGTAATTCGATATGCGGCGAGGGACAAAAGAAAATGGCTGCGTTATTATTTCAGTGTTTCGTACTCAGTGCAAACGGGACTCAATTATTGAGTCCGGACTGTCTTGCCGCCTGCCCTACTTTCTTAGTTAAATGATGTACCGGGCAAATATGGTTTGTTTTCGGGTTTTTTATCCAAACGGCAAATGAGAACCTTAACCTTTTGCATTACTGAGACTCCGCACATCTTTTGCACCTGGTTCATTCACATGAACTAAGATAGTCAGACGGTGGAAATTTACATAGATGATGTACTCGTATTTCTGTTTTACCAAAATTAAAAGAATGAACATTCAAAGGCACTCCCATAGATACCATGAGCGTTTTTTTATGCTCGATATTGATATCGGATTTATATCATAGATATTTACTTAAAAAGTACATAATCAATATACTTAATTAAAATAAAATATACATTTAACATCCAAATGTAATTTGTTTGTGGTTATTAACTCCTGACACAAACCGAGGGGTATTATAAGTTTGACATCGATGTCTGTCCGTATCAAGCATTGTAGCCCTTAAAGGAATAGGCCAATTTCGTTGCGGTTTTCTTTTTTTGAAAGCAAATTTCCTCTTAGTTGTTTTTAGCTATCTTTGGTTAATATCCGCTTATCGGAGTAAAAGTATCAGGTCTTTTCCAAAATGATTTCAAGCACTTTTGATGTCAAATTACTCGATCAATAAGGGTTTTTTAGCTTTGCGTTTATTTAATTTGCGTATATTTATTAATTTGCATATATTCAATCAAATGTAACATTGTTTTTGTAACATATATCCCTCCATTAAATAACCTCAATTGGTGTATTCATAATATTGACTGTCAATATTCCATTCCACTTCACGGGAAATAAAATTTACCATGCAATACGCTGAGTAAATTCTCACAGCGAAGATGTAAGATTATTTATAAGTATATAAGATTATAAACGCCGTTTATTTTCAAAGAGACACCGCCGTCTTTATGAAGCGGCAAGATAAAAGGAACCGAATTTCGTATTCGCTTATTACGTTTAGGGAAAACAGATGTTGGTCTCCTGTAATTTGGGGAAAATTCGGCTTAACAACTGATACATAGGAGAATTTACATGAGTACTGTAAAGGTTTTCAGATGACAAGTAAATAAGATGTTTTCATTGTGTTGTCAATTATTCAATTTTAGAAGACAAAGTGATTAGTACAGATTGAAATACATATATACCTAAAAATACACTTACATACTAAGTAATTAATATAAACTTTTAAAATAAGGTTATAAAGGAGGTCCCTGAGTAATGGTACCCAAAATACTTTGAGCTTTCTTCTTTTCATCCACCCTCACATTCTCGCTCAATAAAATAGTATCGATTACTGCGACAATTACCTTGACAGAATTGTCATTCTAATCGAATTTATTCGTTTGTAATCACGAAATGATATTCCAAAATTAAACAAAACTTTACCATAGAAAGTCATCAAGCATGTTGTTATACATGCTTCTATTTTAACTAGACTTACAGTAAATCCACAAATGTGCTGAATGGCAGGTTTCATCTATTGTATTATACAATGCCACATATAAAACAAAGAAATGGGTACATCTGTCTGAACACAAAAGTTTGATTACTTTGGCACGATCAAATATTCTCTTTGAAGGTGTTAAGCCTGAACATCCCAACTCAAACATTACAGTCATCTCGATTCCAACAAGTTAAGCACTTCACCTTGGCTTGAAGTAGTTTAAAAGGAGGGTTGCTTACGTATAAGAAATTCCCTAAATTGTAGGGAATTTGAAACCGAATAAGAAATTGGTGGGAAGAGGATTGATGTGGAAAAAATAAAGAGAATCCAAGCACTTTAAACAATTGTTAGAAATAACAATGGAGAATCTAAAAGAAGTCAACAAAAACGATTGCTCAAATTTTGGGACCTATATTTTTATAAAAAAAGTATCTTATCCAATCAAAAGTCTTTATATAAAGAAATTAGTAATATGTATGTAGTGAATGGGAAATTAAAATAAAATAATTAATACATACATCTGCCACATCGTCGTCGTTCCTCATTCATTTTCCATTAGGATAACATACAATCATTATCAATACATTTGACGACCTCCGTGGCCGAGAGGCGAGCGCGCCATCTCAGAGGTTCCGGGTTCGATCCCCTGTCGGGTCAATATGGGAAACGAACTTTTCTGTATTGTCTCGGGTCTGGGTGTTGTGGTACCGTCGTTGTTTCTAATTTCTGTAACACAAGTGCTTAAGCTACTTACCACAAAATCAGAGCAATGTAACATCACAATGTTGTCCAATATTTATTTATTTATGTAATCATAGTGCATGTACGTTCGGATACATCAGTTGTCTCACATGTATGAATTAGTGTTGCCGTCGATTCGATTGTATTTCGATAATAATCGATTATGCAAATGAGGCTCAAATAATCTAATAATCGATATGACAATCGATAGTATCGATAATATCGATTAAATCGATACCTATCTTTATTAGATATAATCGATTATTAACAATTATTAGATTATAATTGTTTAGATTAGACAATACTATCGATGATATCGATACTATCGATTGTCATATCGATTATTAGATTATTTGAGCCTCATTTGCATAATCGATTAATCGATAATCGATTATCCGGCAACACTAGTATGAATCGTCTATATGAAACTTTTACGTTAACTTTGGTTCGGAATCTATAATTAATTACAAAGAAGATACCGGCAAGAAATTTAAATTTTTCATTTTAAAGAAGACAAGTTCAGTCTTCTCATTATTTTGCATCAAGTTTAGTCACTTTCTCAATCGGTAATAACAATTAGGGATGAAATCCAAGTTGGGAATTTTTGAAGAATTATATCTGAAGGAGACCAGAAATCCAGTCGTAAATCATAAAATACTAATTGTAAAACCTTATATATTTAAAAAATATATATTTTAATTAGCTAAGAAAAACAGCGGTGAATTTAGTGGAGAATTTCAGTTATCTTCCCCTCAAAATAAGTATTTGAGCATGCGCTGTAGGGAATCATAACACTGGAATCGACAACCCTGTTTAAAAGTTCAAGCACGTTATAGCACCAAGAAAAATAAAACTTGCTTCTTTGAGTGCGACTATTAACGAGTCTCGACGATTTTTTCGCTTCTTCGTAGTTGAGACATCCAAGTTTCCGACTCTATTACTGAACGAGAATAAACTCTTCTTCTTCCGCTTTAAATACAATTCTGAATTATTTACAGAATTGGAGTAGAAGATAGAAACTGATATAAAGCATAGACGCTAGAATCGAAAATGGCAAATGCCGAAAAAAGTACCAATTTTTATAAAAATGGGGGTGTATTTAAAATTATAATTGTACTGGCTGTGCCGTAACCTTTTCTTTACTTTTCCTACTGATTCTTTATTTTTTTTTTTATATTGCACTTCAAAACCTCATCCCACCTGATGTTAAGTGGTAATGAGGTCCTAGCTTAAGGGTGACAAGTACAGCATAAGAAATATGTTACTGGACTTGTCGCCCTTACCTTGAAGGCTTGACCCCTGCTACTAATGTAGCACCCCCCAGGAGCTCTGGAAACCTTACTCACACGCAGAAACACAACAACACAGAAGTGATTGTTATTTGGCTGCGGTCTTCTGTAAGGTGGAGGTATTTCACCAGTCAGGCTGCTCCAGTTCGAGCGATAAATCGCTATGCCCTACCTCTCTTAAAACCTACCTCTACCTACCTCTCTAACCTACCTCTCTTTAGAATGCAACTCCTAATCCGTCACTGTTCAATCTATAATGCTTATGGAATTCTTTACCTTTACCTATCAGACTATCTCAGATCTTTACCATTTACAAATTTATTTTTTCACATTTTCAGTTTAATCCCGTTTACTTTTACTTCATTGTTAACTAGTGTCCATTATCCTTAATCTTAACAAGGCATGTTGGTTGTCAGTAAATTTCATACATTTATTCTACGTTTTTGTTTGAGTAAAAACTACTATATTTATACTATTTTATATTTATTCAACGATATGGCAGATTATAAAGTACAAAATGCTATTGGTATCAAATTTTATGCAATAAAATATATGACATAGAGCACAAGGTTTTATAACAAAACAGTTAAACTTTTTCGATGCCATTCCAGAGTTAAATTTAAATTATTTTAACACAAACTCGAAAACGGAAAAGAATTCGCACAATCTCGTGTAAACCTATAAATTATTTCTGAGACCCTTTACGGGATAAGCCGTGTTATCAGTTATTAGACCCTTTAATGTAGGTGTGGCATATTTACGACACAACCTCGCGGTTCGTTTCCTACCTAAAAGTTATACGAGAACTTCAATCTAATGAGTAAGCTTTTATTTCCCTGTTTATTTGTTCAGAAACCATGTTGCTTTTAAAGTATAACAGGTAGACTAATGCTCGGTACCATTTTTTTACGATTCCTAATATGTCAATCCGTTTTTCTCCAACTGACGGTTTTGGAACGGTTTTAGCTTACGCCTCGTATAATTTATTACTATCGGTAACTAAAACTAGGCTAGATTTTCAAATATTCGAACCGGGCATATCCTAGAAATGTTTTTTACCAGTCAATCCTTGGATCATGCAGAGTTTGTTCATGTGAGTGGTAATAGTGGAAATGCTTATATGTAATTGGTGGTACTAAGTTGTAACTTTTTTACATTATTTCAGGATGTAAAGTATCCTACATCGCCGTTGCGCGTGCAAAAACGCATAAAAACAGTTCGTAAATACCGCGTTTCGGCTTTTGTACGATTCCAATTAGAAGGTGAAAAAAACAGGATACCTTAGCCACTTGACTATATTAAGCCGAACTATAAAGTAACTTTTTTGTGACGCACTTATTACAAAGTATATAACTTGTCAAGAGGTTGCGATTTTTTATTGTAATTTTCCAGTTACGCGGTATAAACATACTGGTCTTTTGCAGTTTTGCATGAGTGTCAACGATGTATAAATCAAGTACCTATCATGTCTTTATTCCTACCTAATTTCTAACAAACCCATTCCATAGTTTCTGTGTTAGTAACAAACATACATTCAGATATGACGAGGATGAGACAACCTCCGTAGCCAAGAGACAAGCCAGGGGAAATTTGGCGTCGCATGTGAGGTGTTCTATTATGTATTATAGTTAATTTTGCTAAGGTACATGATAAAAGGCGAACTGTAGCAGCCCGAATGGTGAAATACCTCCACCTTACAGAAGAGAACAGCCAAATAACAAACACTTCTGTATTGTTGTGTTCCTGCGTGACTAAGGTTTCCAGAGCTCCTGAGAGGTGCTACATTAGTAGCAGGGGTCAAGCCTTTAAGGTAAGGGCAACAAGTAACAGCTTTATTATGCTGTACTTGTCACCCTTAAGCTAAGACCTCATTACCACTTAACACAAGGTGGGATGAGGTCAATCTTGAAGTGCAACATAAAAACAAGAAATATATATATATATATATTATATTTATAGAGAGTATATAATTTTAGTCACTACCCATAATAAGCAACCGTTTTTTTAATGAAGCCGTAAATAGGTACGAAAAGTAGTTTCCGAATCTGAATTCGTTTCAGACGTTTTTTCAATATAACAGCTGAACCCTTTTACAATGTTTTTGTTCCATTTCCGTTCACTTTGTAACAAGCAAATACTTTTACTGTTTTTTCTGTTCCAGCCCAACAGCAGTTTTGTAACTACGTTGTGCGCTTTATGAAGCAGAACAATGTTCGCAATTAACGGAACTTCCGAATCTGTTTTTCAATTTCGCATTTGGAAGAGAAACCGTTAACAGGACCGTCGAAAAATTAGATTTATTGATTTGATATTGTCGACACTATCGAGAAATATTGGACAGCATCACATACATTGCTCTGATTCTGGTTATTTTTATTTATTTATTTAGCAAATAACATAGATACACATGATAAATGCATCCCTGCAGCCTGTGATAGCAAGAACTGTGTTACAAGCGGCAGGGGCTTCCCCTACTTTGATACATAGACATGTTATATGCTACATTTAATGAATATATACAAAGATTTAGGTACATACAAGGTTTTCGTGTAGAAAAACTACTAAATAAAATAGGAATGAATTTTCTGTAATAAGTAGCTTAGCACTTGTGTTACAGAAATCAGAAACAACGATGTTACCATAACACCTAGACCCAAGACAATATATAAAAATTCGTTACCCGTATTAATCCGACCTGGAATCGAACCCGGGTCCTCTGAAATGGCGTGACGCAAAAGACCGGCCCACTCCCCCCACGTCTACGGAAGTCATAAAAAAAGTATTACAACGAATATTTTAGATTACTTATTGAAATGTATGTCGGCATTTGTGGGTCGCTTGTAAAATATAACACCGCGTTGTATTTAAACGCGGGATAGTCGATTAAAAAAATCCCTACTAATATTTTAAATGCGAAAGTAACTCTATCTGTCTGTCTGTCTGTCTGTCTGTGTGCCTGTTACGCTTTCCTGCTTAAACCTCTCAACCGATTTTGATGAAATTTGGTATAGGAATACGTTGAATCTCAAGAACGGACATAGGCTACTTTTTATTAGAAAATAAGGGGGGGAGGGGGGTAATACCACCTTTGGAAGTTTATATGGAAAAATGATTATTTTTGAAGTTAGAGATATGAAATTTGGCACAAATATAGCTCGAAACTTAGATTAAAATATAGACTACTTTTTGTTTCGAATATTAGGGGAGAAAAGGGTAAAACCGACCATAAAAGGATGTAGTCCACGCGAACGAAGTCGCGGGCACAGCTAGTATATATATAACACAGTCTTAAAACAATTCTATTCAGGGTTCGCATTGACTAAAATCAGGCTTGTAATAATAGAAGAATAAAGAAACTGTGCCGAGTTAGAAACCTTTCATTCATAATTCTCAACCGCCGTGTATCTTAAAATTGGTTTTGCAGAAAACCCGTGGCCCAAACGGGCTTAATTTAAAGTTTAAATTAGCTCCCGAGTCCCGCAGTGGGTCATCCATGTTTCAAGAGGTGGCACTAAGGAAGTTGGAATGTTGGAGGCTATTGTTTAAATCGTAGGAGGACGGCCTGACTAAGACTATAGATGTGCATTCTTTAATAAAGGCATACATTTCAAAGAGCTGTTTACATTGTTAAATAATAAATAAAACGTCATGCTTGTGAACAGGTGCCACCTTTGGGGACTGGTCTGCTCCAGCTTACCTCTCGAAAGCAAAAACTTACTTGAGTACTTATTTGTTTCATCACTCATCAAAACCAAAACTATATGACTTGGTCCAAAGTGAGCTACACATAGCATTATCTCTTATCTCCGAAACTACTAGGCTAAAAATTTTGAAATTAATGCGGAATATAGCCCTTTACCTATAGATTACAGGAAAACCTACGAGAAGTACATGAATTAAAAAAAAGGGTTGTTTTGTTAAATTTACGTTTTTTATTGTTACCTGCCTGTGCCATGTGATTATTTTCAGCCATATATAGTTTTTTCATGCGAGTACTTACCAGGCTCCAGAAGTATTTAATTATCTAATAACCTTTTACCATGAACACGTTTCAAAGCAAAGTAAATTAGCTAAAGAATAAGAAGAATTAATTACTTTAAAAATCGATGTCAACAACTGTAACTTATTTACCTACATTTGATAAATAATTGTTTATTGTGACTTATGAGCCCAACGTACGGAACCAACCACGCGAGTCCTACTCGCACTTGACCGGTTTTTGTTAATCGGTGACATTAGCTGTGCCTGCGACTACAATTTTGGAATTTATTTTTTCCAAAATATAAGTAGCAAGTTTAAGCCGCGCGATAAACTTATTTTGTAGTTAATATCGTGTTAACTTCTGCTTATTACATCGGCTACCTGTCAATAAAAGTTTCGTCGATATTTGTCCAGCCGTTTCCGAGATTAGCCGGAACAAACAGACAAAAATTTTAAAAAATATTTTTTTCTTCTATGTATGTACCATATTGCATGTAGAAAATAGCGGTCATTTCAATATTACAAATAGACATTACAATTACATTATTTCATGACCTCCGTAGCCGAGAGGCGAGCGGGCCGGACTTTGGCGTTGCGCTATCTCTGAGGTTCCGGGTTCGATCCCCGGTCGGGTCAATATTGGAAGCGAACTTTTCTATATTGTCTCGGGTCTGGGTGTTGTGGAACTGTAACTGTTTCTGATTTCCGAAACACAAGTGCTTAAGCTACTTACCTCAGAAACAGAACAATGTTGTGCAATATATTTAAAATATATATTTATATCTATACTATTATTAAATAATAATAATAAATAATAATATCTATACTAGCGACCCACTGCGGCTTCGTACGCATATTAATTTGTTACAATAATACGATAAATGAAGAACCGCTTGACCGGTTTTTTTTGCAAACTTCACGTAAACCATCTACTAAATAGTCTGAACAAAGTCTAACCATTTGGTTACGAGCTAAAATAAACGTAGAGGATCTTTAATTTTCATTATTTTATTTTAATCAAAGCTTCTGACCCAATTCGGAAAACACAGTGCAAAAGTAAGCCTTTTTATCATTTGCTACTACACATTATTTTCCGAGAAAGGCTTGGAAAAATACCTAAAAGTTTTTAACTACTCCACAAATACAGTCTCCATGATACAGGGTACAAAGACTTTTTGCGACAGGCGAAATAAAAATAAGGCTCCGTTCATAAAAATACAGTCTTCGGAAAATGGTACAATGGGCCAAAAGAGTTTTGAACACATTTATCTTACTCGTATTTATCACATGTTTGATAAATAAGATAAATGCACATTTATCAGTAAGTGTTATACCATTTTGAAAATATAAATATATATTTAGAACTTCTAAAAAAATTTCACAAAAAGCTTCTTTTTTACAACCCCTCCAAAATTAGGAATACTATTACAAATTTCCTTAGTTCAAATCGTTGTGAAGGCGTTGTTTATAAATTGATTTGTCTTCGAACTAGAAACATTGAAAAACCTAGGCGATAAATTCTTAAAAAATATGTACTTCAGAGTAAAAATGTATTTAAAATTTAAATTTGATTTAAAATAAAATGTTACCTACATTTAGTGTTTCATTTTATCTATAAAAAATATATATAAAGCCAGTAAATAGTTTACTCTTCAGCTCTAAATTAGTATTTATAAATGTATTGGACAACATCACATACATTGCTCCAATTCTGTCATAAGTAGCTAAAGCGCTTATGTAGGTAATGGGAATCAAAAACAACGGTGGTTCACAACACCCAGACCTGAGACATTTTATTCCTTCAAAGGGATCGTGAAGAAACATCTTGTGGGCCATTATGGCGATGATAACGGAAAGAGTACTACAGTATGAAATCCGTTGTCATCGCGACGTGGGTTCCTCTCTTGTTTACCATCAGGCTGGGAGGAGCCAATATACTCAGCCAATATAGAAGGACAAAATAAAAAAGGTCATTTTGCTTGGAAATCGAACCAGGCCTTCAGAGATGGCGCCAAAGACTGGCCAGCTCGCCTCTCGGCTACGGAGGTCGTCGTAGCATCCTATAAATAGAGAAAATAATGAATCACCCAAACTATGGATCATTAACCCCCGCAGTATAGTCTATAGAATCAGGGGAATCCATTAAGGAAACTTTTAGGACGATTAACTTTAATTAGGAGTTAGAAACACAAAGTTGTAATCAGCCCATCTGTTCGCTTAACTCGTTTATACATCACCACATAATTCATTTAATGTTGTTTATAAAAGAAAGCCTGCAGTGAGTTGGGAAGATGAGCTCAAAAAAATAGCCGGCCACAACTGTATTCAAGTAGCTCAATCTAGAGAGGATTGGCAATCCTTGGAGGGGCCTTCACCTGCAGATTATTCATATTATATTATTTAAGAAATCTAGGATTAAACAAAATGTATTCTGCAAGCCTTTGCAATGTGTTGTAGCAAATGATAAAAAGGCTTATTTTTGCATTGTGTTTTCCGAATTGGGTCAGAAGCTTTGATTTAAATAAAATAATGAAAATTAAAGATCCTCTGCGTTTATTTTAGCTCGAAATAAAAGGCTTTTTTTTATTTTATTTATAAAAGAAAACTGCCTTTTCCCCGTAACTTTCGGGTTACTAGTACTATAAAGAAAATAAATATTGCTTACTTTGCTTTATTTCTGTGGTAAGTACCTAGCGTAAGCAATTGTGTTATAGAAATCATAAATAAAGACAGTACCACAACACCCAGATCTGAGACGGTACGGAATTGTTCGTATTTCAAATTTACCAAACCAGAAATCGAACTTTTAAACGACGTTGAATTCCGGCCCGCTCGACTCTCTGCTACGGAGGTCGGCAAACATTTAAAGGTGGTCAAATATCTCATTCATCCTTCAGTAGTTTTTGCGTGAAATAATACCAAACATACATAAGGATACCCATTCTTACAAACAAAAGCATTTTCAATTAATATTAATATAAATTAGGGCTCAATTACACCAAATTAGTAGTAATAGTTTTGGGCCAAGTAAATCAATATGATTGTCTGACACTTTTGTATTTATTTATCGTAACAGAACAATGTTTAACTGTTTGTAATAAATTTAATTGAATGAAAAATGAAATGATGGCAGACCCATACTTCATTCTTATGAACAGGGGCAACCTTTGGAGATTTTACTACTTCAGCCCATCCAAAAATTATATATACTCTCTTAATTGCGACTATAATTGTTAAACCTAAGGTATATAATTTGGTCCAAAGTACTTTAAGCATTGTCATAAGTTAGATACTGCTTCTGTCACAAATCTACTGGGATTTCTACGCTGTATGTCTTGGTGCAAAATGAGTTATTGGTTCAGCTTTTTTTGTAATGAAAACTACATAGATTCTTACCGGTATCTTCTCAGTAGTCATAGGTTCCAATCTGAAGGTAATTTCATTAGCTTTATTTAGACAATTCATAAATATCACTGACTTAATTTCCATAAAGAAAAAGAGTTCTGATTCTGTTGAGTCAGAATATATTATATTATTGAATGTGCTTATTTCTTATCACTAGCCGTAAGTATATTGAAACATAGTCATAAATAATTTTATAGCCAGCTTTAAAGATAACGTGAGTCTTCGTACTATTACGAATATAGATAAACTAGCTTTCCGCTCGCGGCTTCGCCCGTGTGGAATTCGTTTATATTGTGGTATAAAGCACAACATACAAAATTCAATGTAAATTGGTAGGAACCAAAAAAAGCGTAAGCTATTATTCAACTTCTTACGTATTTAAAAAAACACTCAACGCCATCTATTGCGTACCTCATGAACTGAATAGTGTAAGCTATCATTCCACTTCTTACGTATTTTTAAAAGGACATCGTTACCATGATCTAGCGCCATCTATCGCATACCTCATCTCCAATCCATCCATCAAGCAAACTTTATTTTTGTTTTCCCTCGGGAATATCAATTTTTTCCGGGATAAAAAGTACCCTATTATTTAATCCGGACTTCTAACTTAACGTCTGCAAAATTTCAAAGCAATCGGTTTAGTAGTTACGGCACGAAAGCGGAACAAACAAACAAACTCAATTTCCGATTTATAATATTAGTAAAGATTGTAAATGAAGTGTCAGTTTGCAATAAAATTTAACGCGTTTTCACGATATGATACCAAAACACCTAAACACGTAACATAACATGTAGGTAATTTTTTATCTTTAGTCGGCTGTACAGCAAACATAACCAGCTCATCAGCTCATGTAATAAAGAGTTACTAAATCTAATCTAATTTTAAGAGAGGCAGGGCAAAGCGATTTATCGCTCGAACTGGAGCAGCGCGACTGGTGAAATACCTCCACCTTACAGAAGACCGCAGCCAAATAACAATCACTCCAGTGTTGTTGTGTTCCTGCATGTGAGTAAGGTTTCCAGAGCTCTTGGGGGGTGCTGCATTAGTAGCAGGAGTCAAGCCTTCAAGGTAAGGGCGACAAGTCTAGTAACAGTTTTACTATGCTATACTTTTCGCCCTTAAGCTAGGAACTCATTACCACTTAACATCAGGTGGGATGAGGTCAATCATGGAGTGCATTATATATATAAAAAGCTTATTTTATTTGTTTCTTTTTTAATGTTTTGAATTGATTCCACGCTAATAAAGTAGAATGCATAGATGGTATATGAAATGAATAAAACCCTGTGAATATTAAACCCGTAGAGCCCAAAGTGTTATAAAGCTTAACTGAGTCTCATGGATGAATAGAAGCTAGCGAAACTTGGAGGACGCGGGGTGTAATAAAATTGGCCAAGTGTAAATCTCCCTTATAGACTGAGAGTTTTCTCATCTATTTTCATCTATCTCTCTTCTGAATAATCTGACTCAACTGCAAGAATTGGTTTGGACCTTTTGAGTTTCTAATCCAAAATGAATGCATTAGGTTTCTTATTAATTTTCTTTTCAAAACAGTAATACTAAAATGTAACAAGTAGTTTTACTATCGTCGATTTTTTGCCGAATATCCAAGACTGTAGACCCATTTTGTGCACGGGTAATAGCATTGACGTACCGTCTGTCGAGGGGGTATGGCGGAGTGTGTGGGAATCCCTGCCATGTAAAGAGTAGGAATACTTACTTCACTTGAACACACCGACGGACCTCATTGCCTTGATGGTGATACCATGGGAGGAGAAAGCTTACTACAGCAAAGATTAGATACCTTATCAATCGTTCAGTAAGACATCTCTTAAGTGCTTTTGGATCCGACAGGAATCATTTACAGTCAATGTGATATGCTGTGGTGGTTTTAACTAAAACCAGCACCCTAAAAGCGATGAAGTCCAATTGGGGCGGTTTAAATGGATCTCTGTTCTTTTAACAGCAGAGGAATCATAAATGTCGTATTCTTCCCTCAGGTTGCGCAAAATAATTTTCCCACAAAAAAGGCAGCGGCTCTCGCTGCCTTTGAAAAAATACAGGTGGATATAAAAACAAGCCTCGAGGTTTCGTTCTTTCTTTTTAAGGCAAGGAACCCAAAGTACAAAGTCTAATCTCTGTGGCGGAACTTAGTTAATCAGTTGGCCCCTTTATTTGTAAAAGTACTGCCCGGAGTTCGCCTGGACCGACAAAATTGCCAGTTTAGGGCTGACCCTAACTGTGACGTCGTAGTTTGAGGTTCTTGGATTTGCGGTTTCAAAATATAAGGACAATCGTGTCCGTATAGAATGTAAGGCGTTCTATTTTAAATAACGACTAATAACGAATTGGACGACCTTCGTAGCCGAGAGGCGTGCGGGCCTGCCTTTGGCATCGCACCATCTCTAAGGTCCCGTGTTCGGTCCCCGGTCGGGTCAATATGGGAAACGATCTTTTCTGTATTTTCTCAAGTCTGGGTGTTGTGGTACCGTCGTTGTTTCTGATTTCTGTAACACAAGTGCTTAAGCTACTAACCGCAGAATCAGAGCAATGTATGTGATGTTGTCCAATATTTATTTATTTATATTTATAAGTTAACGGATCAAACGTGACAACTAATATAGTTATTAATGCTAAATACTTACTGTGTGATGTTTTGGTTGCACCACCATTCATCAAGATCATCATCAAGTGGTGCAATTCAAACGTGCGCAAACAGAAAATAAACAGTAATGAATTTCACGCGCGATACAAGCTTTCGAAATTATTTTATGTATGAAGAGTATAATATGGTTTATGTACACTTATATTTACACAAAGATATGAATAAATATTGTTGAATACGTATACCTACCCTATTTAAGAGTATGACCCTTGATTACAATTATAATTCCTTGCATACTGTATTTAGGAATCACAGTTATATTAAAAAAATATTACGAAAAACGCATAATTCCCAAAATGAATCCGTTTTCGTTATTTTGGAAAAAGGTGTCAAAATACTAGGGTCAAATTTGTAAACAATTTGAGTCTCTTTTTAACTAACTTAAAAAAATGATGATCTCAGTTTGTTCTGTGTGTTAGTACCTTCTTATATCTATATTATATCTTTACTAATATTATAAAACTGATAAGTTCGTTTGTTTATTTGAAAGTGATCATCTCAGAAATTCTGGGTCGAATTGATTTTTTTTTGTTTTTTAATAGTCCATTAATTGAGTAAAGATTTAGATTATAAAACCTTTTAGATTATTTAGCACTACGATGCGACCAATAGGTAGGAGCAAAAAATCTGTGAAAAATCTAGAAAAAACAAAGTATTCATTCGAAGCCTTGCCGACCGTAGTGTATGTATATTTGTTCTCAATTATATCGCGTTTGGCTTAAGTAATTTTGTTACAGGTTTCAAAAGAATATCTGTCATATTGAGGAGAAGGTTTTCATATTTTTTCACTTTTAGATTTACTTTTTGAAGTATTTTTTTTTGGTAAATTTTTTTATCAATCAATTCTTATTGGTGCATTTGCTTGTTCCAGGATTCTTCCCCCCACCAGGCGCAATGTCACCGCACGGGAGGGTGAGCCAACTTGAGAGGGACTACATCGAGGTCATGAGGAGGCGGGGCCAGAGCCGGTCGCCGTAGCATTGTGTCAGTTCTTATCGCGAAGGGGGGTTAGAGGAAGTTTATCAGTAAGTAACGCCTCAATCGGCTACTGACATCTTCTTGGTCTAGTGGTTTAAGACCTAGGTCACGATATCGGATTCCTTGGTTCAGTTTCCAGATAAAGTTTGCACACTTTGGTATGTTTCGGATTTTCTGAACATAGCTCGGGCATGTGATCAGCAACCTTCATAGCATTTTATAAAGTCAAATTTAAATGATGAAGGCCTGAGCTCTTCAGTGGGACATTAAATAGGGTAATACTTTTAAATCTTCAGTCTATTAATGTCTCAAAATAGGACAAACATTTCTGCTATGGAAATCGTTATAACATTTCCAGCTTAATCATCATGCCTGCGATTAAAGGTTACCCTTAACTTTAACCTGAGTTACTTTTGGAAAATCTAATCTTCGACGTTGTTACCCAGTACGCTGGAAGAAATACTACTTGCGACTGTAACTGTAATAACAACAACAGTCGATCAAGCCCATGCTACCGCTTTATAGCCAGATAAGCTATTACTCCCTACTTTGTTCGCTTTTTTGGAATAAAAAGTGCCTTTCATAAGTAAATATAATAACATTGGACAACATCACATTTATTGCTCTGATTCTGTGGGAAGCAGCATTAGCACTTGAGTTATAGAAATAACGACGGATCCACAACACACATCCCGAATCAATAAAGAAACGTTATTTTCCCATATTGACCCGATCGGGGACCGAACGCTATCCTATCTATCATATTTATTATTCTAGTATTTTTTCTGACTCGAGTTAGATATATGTACATCAACACATTTAAACTTTCAAATTTTTAGTAGCAGCACGATTTTAATAAACTCTTCAATCTTTTCAATAGGTCCTCAATTATTTGAATCTAAGAGCATTGTAGTGTGCTTGCTCTATCACTTATTGCAGTAAAATATTATTTACAAGGTAAATTTACACTAAAAAAATTGCCTACCTTGGCGTTGGATTGATAGCAATGGTGATGTTTCTAAATACCTCGAAATTAACGATCATGGACTGATCTGGCATGAGGCACTTTGACAAACGAATGGTCACACGACTGCAGAACAGGTGGCGTCCCTATTAACTAATCAAGACACTACAAGAATATAGTTTGTCGTTCAGCTAACGTTGTCTGCTTTGTCCGGTTGACGAGGAAAATTCTCACTCTATTTTGCTTCTATATCCATAATAGTTATGTTCATGTTGGCTTTGTTAATATGAATGTTTATTTCTAACTGAAACCTTTCTTCCAGAAATGAACCTCCTCAACATGGACGCGGAGAACCGCGTGGTCCTCAACGTGGGAGGCATCCGGCACGAGACGTACAAGGCGACGCTGAAGAAGATCCCGGCGACGCGCCTCTCCCGCCTGACGGAGGCGCTCGCCAACTACGACCCGGTGCTGAACGAGTACTTCTTCGACCGGCACCCTGGGGTCTTTGCGCAAGTCCTCAACTATTACAGGTACTTACAAGTCATTGACGTCATTTTCATTATCAATACAGGGTACAATAACTGTTCATTTATCCAAAAGAGAACATATTACCTTTACATGGGATCTATAGTCAAGGCTAACCAACTACGATTGCATGCTCAAGGGATACCTCTGCAACCGGCACCTAGACCTAGGGGTCTTCGCACAAGTTCTCAACTATAACTGGAACTTACAAATCTCTATCTATCTGTCTCTGACGTCAAATTCATAAACATTATAAAACGCAACAACAACTGTCTATGTATTCAGACAGAAAATATTATCGTTGCATGAGATCTATAGTAAGGTTTACAAACTATGATCAGGTGCTCAACAAGT
Organism: Glyphodes pyloalis; assembly: GCA_037074685.1. Lineage (NCBI taxonomy): Eukaryota > Metazoa > Arthropoda > Insecta > Lepidoptera > Crambidae > Glyphodes > Glyphodes pyloalis. The sequence continues at coordinate 11,920,504 of JAYKKO010000019.1, forward strand.
ACTTTTTCGACTTGCACTCTAGGGTCTTTGCGCAAGTCCTCAACTATTACAGGTACTAACAAGTCTCAGGACACAACCACTTTATCAATACAGGGCACAACATCAACTGTTCATATTCCTAAACAGATGATATTATAATTCACGTTACATACATACTCATAATGTAAGTCACAAAAAAGTTATTACACAGTTTTACATAGACAAATGAGTAAGACATCCATGTTTTTTCACCTCCTAATCTGAATGGTACAAAAGCCGATACGCAATATTTACAAACTGTTCTTTCGTGGTTTTGCATAATAACGTGTAGTTTAAAATTAATATATAAAAGGTAAAAACCTTGTTTTCACCTAGATGTGAAAAGTTAAAATTAATAATACTTACAATCATCACATGAATATTAGTCTTGTTTAGGAAACGAACTCATGACCCTTTCTCCTTGGTTCCACTGAGTAAGTGAAAAAAAGATGTTTTGTCGAATTATTTCATCAGCATGTTATAAAATCCTGTAGAAACAATAAGTTCATATCAAAAGTTCAGTCAGATGCTGTTGAATATAAAGACAGAGCAAACATTTTCTAAAAAGAGAGCATAATAAAGATAGAACGTTGTTGGAACCATAGCGTATTTCCACTGCAAAGTTTCTTAACATCGTCGTGTATACTGTGTTAAGTTTCATTAAAAACTTTTGTAATATTCAGCACCAGTATCTTTTATATTTTTTGGTTTGACTAACCAGTGTATATAGCCTAATAAAATGAATACAACACAGTATTTTGGTTTTTAGATGAAGAGTCTTTATACTATACTCTACACTCATCAAAACCAAAACTATATGACTTGGTCCAAAGTGAGCTACACATAGCAATAAGTTAGATACTGATACTGTAAATGATCTGCTGAGTTTCTTACCGGTGTCTTCTCGGTAGATATAGGTTCCGAACCGGAAGTAGAATGACTTTGCATTGTATTCAATGACAATTCAAAAGTGTTATATGTAACCTACTTGAATAAAGAAATATTTGAGTTTGAGTTTGACTACTGCTGCTAATATCAGAAATTCAAAGAGTTACAGAAAGGATCTTAATCTAAATATATATAAGCGGAAGCTGAATAATTGAAAGACTGACTGAAACCCTCTATTTAAAGCAGGGCCTAAACTATAAGGCCTAGAAACTCTCTCAAAAGGTCATATTACACATATCGCAATAAACAAAGTACAGTCGCCGTCAGATATATCGAAGCAGACAAAGTGACCAAATACTTCTGAACAGTTAAAATGTCTAAAAGTTCCATACACCACAAGTTACCATTAAAAGCTGATCATTCATTACTTCAATAATATCTGAGCAGATGCTTGTCAATAATTTCTATACACACAACTTACCAATAATATCTGAACACTCATCTATACAGTTAGCTAAATGAGACACATGACGTGCGTGACACATATTGATATGAGTGTTCAGATGTTATTGACATCTGAACACAAGATATTATTGACATCTGAAAAATCAAATCAAAATTACATTAGTAATAGTCTCTAATAAAGCAAATGAAGCTACCTCCGGTTTGGAACCTATAACTAAAGAGAAGATACCGGCAAGAAACTCAGTAGTTTTTTTTTCAAATGAAAGCTAAACTTATTACTAATTTTGCACTAAGAAACACAGTTAGTTTGTCAATTGTAAAATAAAAATTAAAAATCAATTATTGAAAAAAGAAAATAAAACAAAAGTATTTGTAACATAGTACTGGACCAAGACTAACAGCTACTTTGTATTAAAGAAGTTAAGACTTTCAACATTTAAATAAGTTAACTGATCCACTTCGGGCAGTATGTAGTTGGTAACAACTAAAAATGTCGCGTTTTGACCCGTTATCTTATTTTTTACTAGCTTTCCACCCGCGGCTTCGCCCGCGTGGAATTCGTTTATATTGTGGTAGAAAGTACAACATACACAATTCAATGTAAAATGGTAGGAACCAAAAAAAGCGAAAACCTGTGAATAAAGATACAATACAAGTAAGTAAATGAGTCAAAAAGTGCACCGAATAAGTGTATGAGCTACAGGTTAAAGCGCGAGATATCATTCCACTTCTTACGTGTCTTAAAAAAACAACGTTACCATTTAAAAAAAACCCAGCGTCATCTATCGCATACTTCAAGAACTATACAGCGTAAGCTATCATTCCACTTCTTACGTTTTTTAAAAAACACCCAGCGCCATCTATCGCGTACCTCAAGAACTAAATAGCGTAAGCTATCATTCCCCTCCTTACGTATTTTAAAAAGCACATTGTTACCACTATATAGCGCCATCTATCGCATACCTCATCTCAAATTTCAAAGCAATCGCTTCAGTAGTTACGGCGTGAAAGCGGAACAAACAAACAAATAAACTCACTTTCCGATTTATAATATTAGTAAGGATAAGGATGTTTAATCTACACACCACAGAACTTAATTCAAAAGGTTACAGAAGTACCTGTCATTGTCTCACCCTAATCAGTTGTTTTGAATATTAATTTTATCAAACTCAATATCGAGAGTTTAATATAATCAACCCCTGTCGAGCACAGACAAATTAATTAACCGTTATCTATAATTAATTATTGAACACTGGATTAATTGGGATGTCAGGCTTCGCAAAGGACGTGTTAACAGTATCCCTTACGAGTGTTTCAAGGAGGGGAAATTAATTAATCTTTTAATTCTAATAAGAGTTGCTAAGTTAATTAAAACGTTATCGTTCGTATAAACACTGGTATGAACCTCTGTGAGTGCGAGCTACTTTTAATGCGTGCAAAGAACTCTAGTCTTTAACTATTTGTTCACAAAATATATTAATATAATAATATGTCCTTAAATAACACAGCGCCATCAGAGATCTTTATTAATAATTAAGAGAGGTAGGGCATAGCCATTTAATGCTCGAACTGGAGCAGCCCGACTGGTGAAATACCTCCACCTTACAGAAGACCGCAGCCAAATAACAATCACTTCTGTGTTGTTGTGTTCCTGCGTGTGAGTAAGGTTTCCAGAGCTCCTGGGGGGTGCTACATTAGTAGCAGGGGTCAAGCCTTCAAGGTAGGGGCGACAAGTCCAGTACCAGATGTATTATGCTGTACTTGTCGCCCTTAAGCTAGGACCTCATTACCACTTAACATCAGGTGGGATGAGGTCAATCTTGAAGTGCAATATAAAAAAAAAACAATCATGGTTTGATTAGATGATTTTGGTTTTGATAGAATCATGGAGGTTCAATGCAGGTTTAAAAGGGATGCAAGTTTGGAAAACAAATATGCAGCACTATGTTCGCCGGAACAGCTAGTCAGAAATATTTTTATTAATTTAATTTATTAATGTGCCTACGCGTACCGACTATCTCCATTTTTATATTTTTTCGCTGATTCATCCCTCTTATTGCTCGCACCGTGATGCTATATTGCATAAAGCCTTCTTTAAATGAACTATCTTACACAGAAAAAGTTTTTCAATTCAAACCATACAGTAATGCGTACAGGGGGTCTACTCTCGAAAACGAAACGAACAAACGAAAGGTTTCGTTTTTGTAGATTTATCAAAATATCGAGAGTTAAAACGTGGTTTTTCTTTTGCATAAATAATACTTTGTTTTAAGAAAACGCTTTATTCGCATTCGAAGTGAATTGGTTGCGAATATGAGAATTAAAAATTGCTATCCGTTGTCGGATCCGACATATTTCGTTGTTGGGGGTAGACCCTCTGTAACGTTAGTGTTTCAACGTTTGAATTATAAACATTTAACTGAAAATGACGCACATACGAATCCAATTTGGTCATGTATTTCTGAAGATGAGCGTACGATCAACCTTAGGTCAAATTTTGCTGTTCGATGTTGGTTCTTATGCACACGAAATAAAAACGGTGCATAGTCTGACGTGCATATATATAATGTTTTTTGTTTACCTAGAATAGCCTAGCATTGCACGGGAGCTATAATGTGATTTTTTCGACTTTTCTGTACTAGAATATATCTATTTTATACATACAAACCTTTCTCTTTAATTACTCTGTCTATTTAAAATTCTGCAACAAAATCCGTTGCGTAGTTTTTAAGTTCTTAGCATTTATAAGGGAAGACAGTGGAAGCTACTTTATTTAAACTATGTACTGATACAAGCCAAAGTCAAAAGAAATTAAAACAAGTGCGAGTCAGATTCAGGTTTCGTACCATTATCTATTCAGCATTAGACACAATTATTTATTTTTTAATTAAACATACGACTAAATATTCTGTGAATATTTCAAGCGACAATTTGTTGCTGTTATTTTGCATTGAGCAAAAAACGGGTAAAAATTGTTATATATGCCTAATTTTTTTTGTATGTTTTTAGTATTTGTTGTTCAAGCGGCAACAGAAATACATTAACCAATTCTCTAGCTATCACGGGTCTTGAAATACATCCTGGTGACAGTCAGACACACAGATAGTGAATTCTTAGTAATAGGGTCCCAATTTTACCCTTTGGGTACGGAGCCCTGCAGAAAAGCTTATAACCACATCGCAAAGCTCGTAGGCAAGGACAAAAACGTCTATTCCCACAGGCAAACATTTGCACGTGTTTTAATAACGTCTCCTGATCAGGATTAGAGACTTATCCCAAATCTCAGTGAGCGAGGGAGCTCGTTGCGTCTATAAATCTACCTCCTCAACGCCCGAAAACATTTTTTATTCTTAAGGTTCTATCTCACCCGGAGCATTTACATTTTAATTTATTAGGTTTACTGACAGTTTGTATCAAAATACTCCTCGACCTTAAGTAATGAATCAGTTAAATACACGAATAAATCCCAAGACTGCTTTAATTTTAATTTTCCATTTTTATTTTTAATTATCTTGTTTTTTTTTTATATTACATTTCAAAATTGACCTTATCTCACCTGAAATGAGGTCCTAGCTTAAGGGCGACAAGTAGAGCATAATAAAGCTGTTACTGGATTTGTCGCCCTTACCTTGAAGGCTTCACCCCTGCTACTAATATAGCACCCCCCAGGAGCTCTGGAAACCTTACTCACACGCAGGAACACAACAACACCGGAGTGATTGTTATTTGGCTGCGGTCTTCTGTAAGGTAGAGGTATTTTCCCAGTCGGGCTATTCCAGTTCGAGCATTAAATGGCTATGCCCTACCTCTCTTAATTATTAATAAGCCCTACCTTTCTTGTTGTTCATTTTCAATGGCATTTTTACTGTCTAATTCTCAATATGTGTATTTGTTCTCTTCAATGTTTTGTACGCCTGTAATTAGCATCTAAATAAGAATTTCACGACCATATCCAACATGTTACAAATATTATAAATACATGCTGTTCGTGTATCTACCTATTTAGGTAAATAAATGAATAAATAAATAAAACTTAAATTAAAAACTATCTATTAATTAATTGCTAATTATGTTAACTGATTTCAAGTACACAAGTAAATGGACCTAAAACTTACTAAATAATTAATTATAATATCAATAAACATTTTGCACGGCCGCACCCGTTTCTCGATATCTACTATTTCCTCTACCTAAAGGTTGTCTGGAAGAGATGACTCTCTAGCAATAAGACCGCATAAATTGTAATTGAATATGTCTGTAAAACCAATTTCTGTAAATTTTCTGTGCAATAAAGTGTATCTATCTATCTAATATGTTACAAGTAAACAATTGTACTCAATAATAAATAAATAAATAATAAATAAATGCGCCAGACAATCACACAAATCACGTGGTCTCAAACTAAGGTTTTCCCTTGTACTATGAGTACCAGACGACGGATACTAACTGAGGCCGTCATCCCAGCACACCCAGACCCAAGTCAATTGAGAAAAGTTCGTTTTCCAAATTGACCTGACCGGGAATCGAACCCGGGACCTTACGCGCTTTGGGCGCCTACCTTAGCCACTGCGCCACCGAGGTCGTCGATAATGACTATGAAGTTAGCAATTTAATAGAATAGAGCAAACTAATCTAACGTAGCAGTACGGTCGAAAGCACGTCGAGGTAAACACTTGTTCGATATTAGATACTATGCCCTCGACATACGCGCAGTGCAAAGGTCAAACGTGTCTGACGTGCTTTTGTATGACCAATTATTGCACAGTACTTTTTTTTTTTATCGTATGATAACATTGTAAAAATAGGTTGTCACAAAAGCAGCATTTGCTGAGGTGGAACCTAATTGACCACATTATGTTCTAGATAGATAGATAGATATACTTTATTGCACAAAACTTTACAGAAATAGGTTTTACAGATTGATTATAGTACAATTCAGGCGGTCTTATCGCTAGAAAGAGATCTCTTCCAGACAACCTTAAGGTAGAGGAAATAGTAGATGGCGAGAAATGGGTACGGCCGTGCAACATTAATAAAGTTTTATTTCTTTCTGTTCTGTGTGTATATTTCTGTATTTTTATTATTTATTTTTGTGTGTCAATAAACACTTTTCTATTCTATTCTATTCTATTCTAAAAGAAGGGACTTGAAAAATAAAGGAAAAACATTTCCAGTTGGATTTGCAGTTGGGTATTAGGTCCTATGTCAACGACGTAAGGGCGGTGCAAAATCAAAAGTGTGCAGTCTGACGTGCTTTGGTATACATCTGGATGACCGAGTATTGCTCGGTTCTTTCTTTTTTGGGTAATCGTGTGATAGTAGCGTAATAATATTATAGTTGTCCTCACAAAAGAATAAACTTAAATAAGAGAGGTAGGGCATAGCGATTTATCGCTCGAACTGGAGCAGCCCGACTGGTGAAATACCTCCACCTTACAGAAGACCGCAGCCAAATAACAATCACTTCGGTGTTGTTGTGTTTCTGCGTGTGAGCTAGGTTTCCAGATTTCCTGGGGGGTGCTGCATTAGTAGCAGGGTCAAGCCTTCAAGGTAAGGACGACAAGTCCAGTAACAGATTTATTATGCTGTATTTGTCACCCTTAAGCTAGGACCTCATCACCCATCCCCGTTTACCCCCCCGATTATCCAGGGGGGAGAAGATGGGGCCGCATAAGCGGCCATTCCGCCTGGCGGTGTTGTGGTGGTTATGGTTTTCACTGCTTCCCACAGCACCGCCGTTTAGGGCGATGAGGTCCACCGGGGTGTTTTAGTGGGTAGGCCTGCCTTTACAGTTTCACAGGGCAGGAGAGTCCCACACACGCCGTCACTCTCCCTCGAGTGGCGGTACGGTGCGTCACGCATTTCTCCCCGTTAAAAAAAAAAAAAAAAAAAAAAAAAGGACCTCATCACCACTTAACATCAGGTGGGGCGAGGTCAATCTTGAAGTGTAATATAAAAAAAAAACTTATAAAATGAGGAAAAATTAATCCATTTGGATTTGAACCAGCGATTTGCACAAATATTTGATTTAATGAGTATCATTATGGTCTGCTTTACTAGTGTAATGCTCGAGTTTGTATCGTTTGCACTTGTTATTGTTTTTATTTCTAGTTTATAATAATTGTTGTATTTTTGTCGCTGTTGCTCTATTGAGTATTGTTTTTGTTTCTTTTTTTATTTTCCTTTTTATTTTTTTCATTTAAAATGATTCTTTGTATTTCTGTGTGCCTCGGAGCTTCGGTTAAATTTCAAAGCTGGTGGATTCCACCAGAATACCAGTGATGTTGCGGTGTTAGAAATAATGCCGTATCAGAATTGCTGAGGTGGAACCCGATCGATAATGTTATGTTGTTTACATTTTGTTGTTGGGTAGTTAAATATATTTATATTTCTATATTTCTGTTCTCCCAGTGAGGGAGCGCCTTTACACGTCACAAAGGATGGGAGAATTGAAAAAACCCGCCGTATTTTCTACTAAATCTCTCTCGCCTCGGGCAAAACGGCACCCTTGTAGATGCGAGGTTTTCATCCGATATTTTAAGATCTTCGATACAAATTTTCTTATACAAAATGCGACGAACGTCACATCTTTTGTTGAACTTTCCGAGCATTTCAGTGTGCGCGTTAAGTATTATCTGAGAATTGATTTTCTTACGCCATTGTCAATGGCTTAGTTCTAATGGCTTAGGAGTTAAAATCTTAAATACATTATGGGGAGTTTTGTTAGGTTTGCTCAATATGGCATTTAATAATTGGGTAGACTGAGTATATTAGGTTTTGATTTGGTGATAGTTCGAAATTCGTTTAAAAACAATCTTATAAGAATGACTATATTTTCCATTTAAGGAATCTTCGAACTCTCAACTGATTTAGGTACCCTGAGCTTTCGCTGAGAACGCAACACCACTGAATGACTGAATCACACACAATCCTGATTTAAGGGGAGATCATCAGTTCCAGCTACTGCAAAATACGGCTATGTCGAATAAAATGCAAAATAAATACACACATTCTTAAAAAGACGCGGGTCAGATAGACACTATACTGTCACCGGGTTTAAACAATGCTTTATAGATTGTGTGTACCAAAAATGCTTAGAATGAAAGTGATTTCATCCTTATTCTTATTATAATTACGGTCCTAAACAAACTTTCGCCGCTCTCACCAGCCGGAAAGAACATGACGTATTAAATAACAATATTCCGCGCAGAATCTGTTTCATCACATCTCCCGATCCCAAACAACACGGTAATATGGCGAAACTTCCCGCAAACACTTTCGTAACATGCCTCGTAAAAACATTTCCGCCCAACCGTAATCAGACTATACAAGGCGCTAACGGATCAATAGATTGGTGAGGGATACGAATAAGTAAAGGATTGTTGGGAAACTAACGAATAATAACAGGAAAATAAGGGCTATGTAGCTAGGAAGTAGCAGCTACATCTCAATTAATTTTAAACACGCCTTAATAGGCGAAAAAATACAACTAATAACATACAAGTAAGCTTTTCCTGAATTTCATACCAATGGGTAGAATCACCAAGACAGAATCCCGTGGTAACTACTGGTTAACTTATGAAGCACCATCAAACCCTAGATAGAGTATTTTATTAGGAGGACTTTTTTTAGGAGGGAGGACCTCCTCCCTCCTTCCTCTTTAATCCTGCATCATCATTCTGTCGCTTGAAATCTGTTTACCCCATCAATTACCAACAAGAAACTTCGACTCAACCACAATAAGGCTAAACTGACAGCAGGCGTTAACTAATCAATACTACGCGTTAAGCCGGGATATTCAAGGATCGCCTCGACGCCAACAGCTGGAGGTTTATTAAGTGTTTTAGCAAAACAAAGGGAAGGAAATAGGTGTACAGCAAGATGTTTTTGAAAATTTTAGAGAGGTAGGGCATAGCGATTTATCGCTCGAACTGGAGCAGCCTGACTGGTGAAATACCTCCACCTTACAGAAGACCGCAGCCAAATAACAATCACTTCTGTGTTGTTGTGTTCCTGCGTGTGAGTAAGGTTTCCAGAGCTCCTGGGGGGTGCTACATTAGTAACAGGGGTCAAGCCTTCAAGGTAAGGGCGACCAGTCCAGTAAAATATTTATTATGCTGTACTTGTCGCCCTTAAGCTAGGACAGGGGTCACCAATTAGTTATGCTCGGGGTCCGTTTTAAGAAATGAAATGACCATCGCGGTCCGCACATTTTATAGAAAAAAAAATTATTAAAGAAATGTAGTTACGGAAATAACAAAGATAATTGTTTACTTTTCAATGGAAAAAATGATTTTTTCTGTTGTGGACTATCTGTCTGAAGTTTGGAGTATAATTGGTGCACGCTATTGTCATTAAATCCTGGAGATGCTCATTAGTAAGTTGAGATCGAAATTTATTCTATGAAATTCGAAATTTGTCGAATTGACGTTAACAAAGATAGTGCGGGAGATACATTTTTATTAAATTTCGTGCTCTGTAGTGCAAGTTGCTGTGTTCTTGCGGTCCGCACAAAATGGGTTGGCGGTCCGGATGCGGACCGCGGTCCGCCTTTTGGTGACCCCTGAGCTAGGACCTCATTACCACTTAACATCAGGTGGGATGAGGTCAATCTTGAAGTGCAATATAGAAAAAAAAATTGATTGATTTTGTAGTAGTTAGGATAATGTTTGTATTATAAATAGTGGTAGGAACCCACATCGCACACAATTTAAAATACAAACGCTCCACATCCTCCCAGCCTGATGGTAAGCAAGAGTCCTCTCTGGAGGCAATATACTGTGCTACTATAAAGTAAATAAACAATATATATATTTGTTTGTATATTCCCAGGACTGGCAAACTCCATTACCCCACGGACGTCTGCGGGCCGCTGTTTGAAGAAGAGCTGGAGTTCTGGGGTCTCGATGCCAATCAAGTGGAGCCTTGTTGCTGGATGACCTATACACAGGTAAGAAACTAAATACAAAAACCCCCCGTCCGCGACAGTTTTATATTAGCGTCTCTTGGATTTGAAATTGATCATAATGTACTATGTCTTTAATTTGATACGAATACGAAACACACGCACGCGCGCAAACGCACACACACACACACGAACACACATATAATTTTAAGGCATAATTGATCTGAGGGTGGGAGCCTGGTGATCCGTCACGCAGGGATTCCCTAGTATGGACACCAGACTCTCACATGGGTAGAATATTGTAACCATATTAGTGTTAAGAATCTTTGTAGGTACCCCTTGTGAAGAGATAATAAACGATAAAATTGAAATATTAAGGGAGGAGTTACAAAATGCGTAATCCGACGTTTTATGTCGGCGCCCATTTTGGATTTCCTTCAAACATAACTATAATAAGAACACTTCCGACTTCAAAGAAAATACTTAATACCAATAATTGGAACACCGATTCAAATTATTGTGTGCCTCTAAAATACGCCAACGCCAATATTGTAAGTTCGAATGCACGCTATTCCTAATCACTTGAGACTTAAACTAAGTAAATATACTAGTCGAACTTACTAAACTTATTGTTTTTATTAGTTATACACTCTCAACAAAAATCATGTCTCTCAATGTTAACATGTGGTTAGCAGTGTTGGTTTCACAATTATCTATTTGTAAATGTACAATTACTTTTCAAGAAATTCTAATTGTGAAATTGTCAGTTGACCCAAATAAAGTGAAAAAAAAGGAAGGTTTTGTAAATTTTCAACAACAATAATATTTTTTATTGTTGTTGTTGATATTTTCTTGTTCTCATTTATTTATTGTTGAAGCTGAATTTGTTTCTTTTTGGTAATTATTATTTCATTAAATATATTATATTTAAAAACTATTTAGCAGAATACTGTTATAAAGTTTTTCGGAAAAAAAATAACTTATTGAAAACACTTTATCAAAACGGTTCATCCGTTCAGACAGACAGACACAAAGGCAGATACGTAAAATTTTTAACACCCCTTAGTTTTTGCATTCAAGGTTAAAAAATACAATTTACTCAAATTAAAGGCAAGCCACTTTAAAAAAACGAAGCTAAGTAAAATTATTCTTACGTAAGCTCTGGTTGCCTGAAGTACCTACTAAATAGGCTGCGTCAGAAAATACAAAGTTTTAGCAGTAACGCCTTCTGTAAAATGAATTCAGAATTAAGGTCATGAAAAAATTTGATCAAAACAAGGATGGTAGGTAATATAAAATTAGGAAAGCTCGAGTTTTTGGCAAATAAATACATTATTACTATTGTTATTGAATTCCACACACTCAAAAAACCATCTTGCATAGATTTTAAAAATACTATGATTACAATTCTGACGCCAAAACAATCAAGCGATAAAACATTTTACGCTTGACTTGTCTCCGAATTCAGAACTCGTCCGTCAAAAAACAATATTGAGGCGGAGCGTCTGTCACGAAATCTAATATCGTGACGTCACATGTCGAACCGTGTGTCCTACGAGCGGAAACTTGGGCATTACAAAGTTGAGCGATGCCTGCGCTTTTGTTTATGTGCACTTTGTGACGACTTTTAGGCTTTTAAAATATGAAAATGCACGTTTATTACTAACGATTTAATCTATAGGTAACATACAATAGCATTGTGCCTACGGCCCTCAAAACATGAATCTTTACTAATTTTATACAGCTGAAGACTTTGCTTGTTGGGACAAGTTAATCTCAAGAACTACGGGTCCGATTTGAAAATTATGTTTTTGTTAGATTGTACATTTCTAAAGAAAAGAAAGAAAGAAAGAAGAAAGAAAATACTTTGATTGACAACTACACAGAAGAAACATTTTTACACAAATAAAATTAAAACAAAAAGAAGTACAGGAAGAAGTAAAAACAAAAACAAACATGAAATAGTTAAAAAAAAAAAGACTAAATGGTGGTCAACTCAGCTATATGCTGCAGCGACGCAAGGCTGCTGGAACGCTGGTATTATGGTGCAGCCTATTTGAGTGACGCTTAACACATACAAAGAAGAAACTAAAAATAATAAAAAAAATAGAATAAATAACAAAGAAAAAGAAGGGAGGCTTTATGTTTTATAACATCAGGCTGCGACCAATAGAATCAAAGCATCAGTGTGAAAAAAACGGGGATAGTAAGCGTACGAAGACGCGGCGTGTCACTGGTTTAACATAAAATAGCATAGTGCCCAAGGAAGGCTCTCAAAACGCTAATATTATAATGTTTCTACACCCTTTTGGGCATGGGTCAGTATAATTCCAACGTGCCTGTAAAATAAAACTCCACAATCTTTTAACGCGTGACTTGTCTCCGAATTCTGAAGTCAGTTTCCATCAAAAACAATATTACGGTGGAGTTTGTCGCAAAATCTAATATCGTGACGTCACATGTACCGTCGGACACGTGTGTCGCACGAGCGGAAACTTAGCCAGTAAAAAGCTGACCAAGAGGTCAGTGTGTCCATATCTTTAGTTATAGTGTTGTCCTTTGATGTTAGGAAGTTGTTTTCTTCTAACTAAATTTCTTGAATATATTTTTTTTATATTCCACTTCAAGATTGACCTCATCCCACCTGATGTTAAGTGGTAATGGTGTCTTTGCTTAAGGGCGACAAGTACAGCATAATAAAGCTGTTACTGTTACTGACCTTGAAGGCTTGACCCCTGCTACTAATGTAGCACCCCCCAGGAGCTCCGGAAACCTGATTGACTCGCAGGAACACAACATCACCTAAGTGATTGTTATTTGGCTGCGGTCTTCTGTAAGGTGGAGGTATTTCGCCAGTCAGGCTGCTCCAGTTCCAGCGATAAATCGCTTTGCCCTTATAAAGTATTAAATTAATAAAATATTAAATACTAGCTGTGCCCGCGACTTCGTTCGCGTAGACTACTTCTTTTCATGGTCGGTTTTACCCCTTTCTCCCCTAATGTTCGAAACAAAAAGTAGTCTATATTTTAATCCAAGTTTCGAGCTATATTTTCCAAATTTCATATCTCTAACTTCAAAAATAAACATTTTTCAATGGTGGTATTACCCCCATCCCCCCCTTATTTTCTAATAAAAAGTAGCCTATGTCCGTTCTTGAGATTCAACGTATACCTATACCAAATTTCATCAAAATCCGTTAAGCCGTTTAGACGTGAAAGAGTAACAGACAGACAGCCAGACAGACAGAGTTTTTTTCGCATTTATAATATTAGTATGGATTGTCCAAGGGGTCGATTCACAAACGCAAAAAGCGTAAGTTCGGTTTGAAATTAGCGTTTTATACTACTCATATATTGGCTCTTAAAGTAGATGCTGTCGATGGTCAGAAGAAATATCAATATCATTTCATTATGGAACTTCATTTAAATTGTCGAACACGAAGTATCACCATAATCATATGTGACAAAGGCACTACTGTATAGCTATGTTACAGCCAAAGTAATAAATCTGGATATTATGTATAATGGCTAGCCATTATGCATAATATCTACTCACTTTGGCTAAAGTGATAATGGATACAAAATTAATCACGTTAACTAGCTATTATATATAATATCTTCGATGACTTGGATAATGTAATAAAACACGTAGGTATGCGTTTAAGATTATAACATTACATTTCAATTTATATAGTAAGGATAATCATAAGGATTATTTAAAAAATAAAAATAATATATGATAGTAATTTCACGTCAATTAACATTGTTATAAAGTTATTTAACTTTAATTTATAAAGTAAATTTAAAGCTAACTGGCTGTAAAACAAAAAAATAAAAACACAGGGGTCAACACCCAATAAATACAAAAATAATAAAGTTTTTCAAGTCGGCTAGACCGTATTTATTACTTTGACTAACTTTGACACGCTATTATGAATAATGTCCAGACAAAGTGATTAATTTATTACTTTTTCTAGTGAATTTAGCCATTATATATAATGACCAGTCATTATGTATAATAGCTATTTAATCACTATGACTGTAACAGCTATACAGTAAGGTAAGTTTTTAGCTAAAAACTAACAAAAATACCATTTATGCCAGGTTTCGATATTAGAAAAACGATCCGTTCTATTTACAAATAGTAATAAATTATACGAGGCGTCAGCTAAAAACGACTGCCGGACGACTGATGACAGCTAATATAGAAAATCAATTCGAAATTAGAATTAACGACTAGTAGAAAAACGTCGCATCGAAACGCGTCTCAATTCATCTTTGACTGCATTATGTATATTCGTAAAAATCTTAATTTATTCTATAAGAAATCTGATATACATAGTTTTAACACAAGAAATAAACATAAGCTCGCTATTTCAAACCATAGGCTCCGCAAAACCAGTAAAACATTCGTTGGATTAAGTATAAAAATATTCAACAAGTTACCGCAAGGTATTATTGACTTACCCATGCATAAATTTAAGGTCTATGTTAAATCATGTTTAATGAAAAAAGGGTACTACAAATTGATGAATATTTTAATGATAAACATATATGGACATGATTATTTGCTCGCTAGCACACCATATTTTTAAGTTCTCTAGCCCAAAATATTGTAAAGATTAGGATAACTACTGAGTTTCTTGCCGGGTTCCTCTCGGTAGGATTAGGTTCCGAACCGGATGTAGCTTCAATTTTGGTTTGTATTCATTTTGACGATGCATAAGTGTTACTTGTAACCAACATGAATAAATGAATTGATTATGATTATGATTATTACGTATAATTAGTCATTTTTGCCACATTACGAATCGTAAAATATTGGAATCGCGCAAGTGCACTGAGCATTATTTTTCATGGTTAATGTTCCGTGGTCTTAAGTCGTTAGCCATTTAAAATTATTCCAGTTTTTATGAACTGTTCTGTTAGAACTTGCAAATAGTTTTAAATAAATTGTTTTTTAAATCTCTTTCTACATTAGTCCGAACGTTTGCATTGCATTTAAATGTTTCGTTTCAGCAAGCCTTCGCGAATGTTCGATGCAATTAAAAAAAACATATATACCTTATGTAACAATCAAGTTTTTGAGTATTTTATAGTACACTAGCGGTCCCGGCGAGCTTTGTTTCGCCTTAAAGGGTTTTCCCGCTTTTCTGTTGAAATTTTTCCTGAACTTTCTTTGATATAAACTCACTGAGCTCAAGACCTTTCCAACGAATGTAAAACTGAGGAAATCGGTTCGTGCATTCTGGAGTTATAGCGTCAGGAAGGAAAACCCGACTTATTTTTATATAGTAGACTAGCGGTCCCGGCGAACTTCGTTTCGTCTTAGAGGATTTTCCCGCTTTTCTGTTAAAATTTTTCCTGAATTTTCTTTGCTATAAACCTCCCGGAGTCCGAGACCTTTCTAACGAATGCAAAACTGTGGAAATCGGTTCGTGCGTTCTGGAGTTATAGCGTCAGGAAGGAAAACCCGACGTTATAAACTTTATAGATAAAAAATATTTTTCTTTTAAACGTGTATTTTATTTATTTGAAAACATTATTGCACATAAAGTACAACAGGTAGACTCATATCGATTGCTAATCATATTTTCGGAAACTGATTCCTAGTTTGGTTAATATTGATTCGTGTGCTTTTTGACCAGAGGGAGCCTCGCCAAAAAAAATTACAGAATTTATCACAATAAAGTTAAGTTTAGAAAGCCCTGCTTTTAAGAAAAAAAAAAACATTTTTAATTAATAAGAAAAATCGTTTATTTTTGATAAACTTGGAATTTCACAATGCTAAACATTAGCTCTCACACTGAGCGAAGCTTGGCGCGTGGATATCACTCCAATTATTTCTACATGACGAAACTTTTCCTCATTCATTCGCAATTACATTTGCAACTGGAACGTGATCCTTAGACGAAGTTCAAAGGCTAAATTAATTATTTAAAACTCCAAGAACAATACAAAATTGGTTTACGTACCTTTCCACTCAAAGCATCTTTAACTGTCTAATTACCATTTTGCTTTAAAAATTATAATTAACCCGAGATGTTACTATGCAATACATAATATAATACATTTGGATTGCGTTTTTTGATTTTACAGATTTACATTTTATTTAT
The DNA here is from genome assembly GCA_037074685.1 of Glyphodes pyloalis. Taxonomy (NCBI): domain Eukaryota; kingdom Metazoa; phylum Arthropoda; class Insecta; order Lepidoptera; family Crambidae; genus Glyphodes; species Glyphodes pyloalis. Next base: position 11,936,895 of record JAYKKO010000019.1, read on the forward strand.
TTATTTATTTCAAAACCTTAATACTAACTTTAAAGGAATCTTAACCTAATACACTAACTTAACACAATCATGACAATGGATATTCAATGGGAGTGTCAGACCTAGGTCAATTAAGAAAATAACTAAGACCGATTTTATGTCTTGTATACCTAGAAGTTTCAAAAGTACCAGCTGTTTTGAAGTTTTTTATATCCGTTTCCAAAAAATCAAAACTAAATATTAATAAATGAATGTAGGCATACCTGTACTTAAATAAAAAACATTAATCGTTGCGGTGCACCTACTTTTAGAGAGCACACTTTTTATGTTATAAGGAAACATTTACAAACTAGTATAAGTTTACAATAATCACAAAATGTTAGTATCTATGTCTATAATTGCAATATTAAGACACTTTTAAAAATTATTATAATGTATTTTATCTCTGCATTCTACAAACACGCTATTATCATCGTTTTTATACACCAAAGACACTCCAAAAGCCTTAGGCACAGGAGTGTTTCCATCATTGTAGAATACCACCACAGTCATGTCTACGGAACCACCGGTGGTGTGGCACCAGTCCTTCACCGCCATCTCCATGTCCCACCACTCCTCACACTTCCAGTACACAGACCTGGGCACCACATTGTAATATGTGTTAGGTCCTCCAAACTGAGCACCAATCAACGGAACAGCTTCGTAACTACTAGTAGTTCCAGCCATTTGTTTACGTACGCCCCTCTGTACATCTGATGGCATCGATTGATTTACCGCTCCAACAGTAGCATTCGTTATATGAGCTCGCAGAACTGCTGGAACGAACCGATCTTTTATCTTAACCACAGTGTACTTCTCTATCGGCGTACTATCAGCTTCTTTGACTACCTTTGCCTGAGAACTGTTCACATTATTGGCGACTACTTCAATAGCATCAGCTGTATCAGTGACGTAGTTATCAGCAGCGTCTCTTGCTGTATAGTTGTGTGGAGACATTGAAACGTACTTCAAGAATCCATCGCAGTTTCCTTTCTTTTTTTCGCCAATATAAAAGTTTTCGCGTAGAACTGGCACTCTTGGTAAGGACGGCGGTGCACACCACTCCCATTTCTGCTGATTTTCGTCATTTATGAAGTGGCACCAATAGTATTTGCCGTCTGGGTCTAGCCGGCACTCGTCAGAGCAAGGTTTGCCGAACCGAGTTTGGACGATGAAGGGCACGAAGGTTGTTACTTGCTGAGGGTTGCAAAAATCCCATTTAAAACTTTCTGTCGTTAGACACCAATCGTACTGCTCACCAAACTTACCGCAATTGCTCAGACAATATTTATTTGAGGGATCACGAATTTGAGCGGTTCGGTAAATAGGAGCTACTTCAAAATTGTTGCAACTTGCTTTTTGCATATCCCAGTTGATGTAGCACTCGGAATTGGCATTACAGCCGGTCAAACATGACGACCCGCTCAATGTTCTAGCCACATACGAATATTCACTGATTTCATAGTCGGTAGCAACTGTTTCTTTTAACACAAGTAACGTTGAGATAATTAACAGAAGCATCATGCAGGTTAAGACTATTTGTTTGGAGTAATACTTCAATAATGAGCTCTGTATACTTTATGCAATCCGTTATTACGTTTTGCTACTATTTGCTTTTCCTTATATCTAAATATACACCATCTAGTAAATATGACTACTTAACTTATCAGTAACTATTGGTTCCGTAGGATACATTGCTCTGTTTAAAATCTCCCAAGAAATTATGGCTGCTGGTAATAAATCTGTGACAAAAAAAACGTAAAGTATAGATTTCAAATTTCGTATTATCTATTTATTAAGGGATAATATAAAGTGAACATCCAGGGGAAAAATATTATATAATTACATTTTATCAGATTTTTTTGTTAAAAATTTCTAAAAAGATATTTTGGGTTTCAATAAATAAGTTCATGGGATTATACTCAGCAAAGATTAGATTTACCTTATACTACTACAAATAAGAAGATTCTGAAATGAATATATTCTTCTTCCCTAGCATCGAGACACTCAAGAAACCCTAGCAGTTCTGGACCGGCTAGACCTGGATACCGAGAAGCCTTCAGACGAGGAAGTGGCGAGGAAATTCGGCTTCGAGGAAGACTATTACAACGGCACGGTGTCGTGGTGGCAGCAGTTGAAGCCGCAGATGTGGTCCCTGTTCGACGAGCCTTATAGCTCTAATGCTGCGAAGGTAAGTACGTGGTAACAAAACTATGATTACCGAAATCAACAGATGGCGCTAAACGCATTTTGGATTTTTCGAATACAGCTTAGGTTCGACTAAGCACCTATTATTGTAACGATAATTTGGTTTTGATTATAGAAGCTTAATCTTCAATGGGCCATTAAAAGGCAAAATCTCTGCATGCTTCAAGGAATTACTGGTAGAGAATGCTACTATCGTGAGGTCCTTCTTTTGAATTTTTTTGCGCAATAAAGTTTATAACTAAATTATCTTGCATTTTACTTTTTTAAATAAACGTTATTATAAGTCCTTGGCTTAGATTTTAATTAAATGGATTTAATTTGACCTTCTTCTTTCTTAAATGTTTATTCAATATTCCGGTTATCTATATAGGCCACAATATATGACATCCCACAACTTTGAGTATATTGAGAGAAAACTCAGTGATCTATCAAAACTTTTTATGACAAAATGACTATCTAGTGGGTACTTTATTACGGTTAAAGTTATTTCTTCTCTCTCCAAAGAGTAAACTTTAGACGTAGTTTCGCCATCAATTCCAAATTTTGCCAAAAGAAATGTCCAATAGGTTAGCATTCAGTAGCGGCTTTATTTTAAATGTCAGTTTCCCTGTTTATTATAAAAATACCTCTACCTCCACCTTACAGGACACCGCAGCCAAATAACAATCACTTCTGTGTTGTTGTGTTCCTGCGTGTGAGTAAGGTTTCCAGAGCTCCTGGGGGGTGCTACATTAGTAGCAGGGGTCAAGCCTTCAAGGTAAGGGCGACAAGTCCAGTAAATATTTCTTATGCTGTACTTGTCACCCTTTAGCTAGGACCTCATTACCACTTAACATCAGGTGGGATGAGGTCAATCTTGAAGTGCAATATGAAAAAAAAAATGACTAGTATATAAAGGGACTATCCAGAAACACGATAAGTTTTATTCCGCGACCGGTGCGGAATTCGAATTTATTGTACTTACAACAATGCATTGTTTTTTATCATCTAGACTATAAAACATTATTGTTTTACTAACATGCAAACAAACAAATACAATCAGAAACAAACACCAGATTTTCCTGTTGTTAATTAATTTAAAGGAAAATATGATACGTTTCCTCAACTAACTATTAGAAAAGATCTTAATGTTACAAAGATGAACTTAATTTTAGATGTAGGTTTTTTTACTAACAAGAAATTTAATCGTGTATCTACCATAAAAATTAAGCAAAGTTTGAGGAAATATCATATGGAAAAAAATAAATTCTAAAAAATGCAACATCCTTTTATAAATCAGCCCACAATCAAAGAAAAACTCACTAAATTAAACAGATTCCAAATTATTAAAACAACCATCTGTTCAAGCTTTCTGAAATAAGTACTTTGCCACGTTGAATTAAATGCGAAATGGTAATCCCTTAAGTTAATGAAGTGTACAATATTGTGGGGCATTCTAAGCCAGTTTGTCTAAGAGCAGAACATTATAATTTAAATTTATGCTAATCACAATTTTCCTTGGCCGGCGTCCCTTAGTTTGTCACAATCCTGAACCATTCTCTTTATGGTTGGGATTAACATATTTTATTCGTCAGACGTAGCAATTCATAATAGACCTCGCTAATGGGTGTCCTTGCTATAAAGTGAGGTAGGAATTAATTGGAAGGACAAATCTTAGCCCTTTTCAATCCTATTCATTTATTTTGTTTATTTTTGTAGCACAAAAGACAAAGTTGATGTTTTGTGACATTGTTAACCAATCAACACTTCTGATTTAAGTCGGAAATATTGTGGCATGTATTAAATTTGCACAAAATATATTAAAATAGACATTACCAGCAGTAAATATAATTAAACATATATTTTTTAGTATTAAACATACATATTATAGTAATAATACTCACGAGAAGGAACAGTATATACATTCAGAAATCTTACATATTATTTAAGGTAAAAATAGCTTACAACCCAAGTGGGTAAATGCCTTCAACTTCGTTCTATCTCATTTTTTTATGTAATTTGAATCTTGAATCTTATTAGTGTACAAAAAAATTTAATTTCACCCAAAAACCGATTCGCTATTTTAAAAACATTTCTAGTAGTTTAAGGTAATTTGTAATATTCCAATAAATTTCGCATTAAGTATGGGTCTCTTATATATTTTCTCTTTTCAGATAATCGGGGTCATATCAGTGTTCTTCATATGCGTCTCCATCATATGTTTCTGCTTAAAAACACACCCAGATATGAGAGTGCCAGTGATAAGGAACTATACAGTGACGACCGCCAACCAGACCCAGAGTTGGGCTCTGGACAAAGTGCAGACAAACGCACACATCGCATTCTTCTACGTCGAGTGCGTATGCAACGCGTGGTTCACCCTCGAGATCCTCGTGAGGTTTATATCCTCCCCCAACAAGTGTGAATTCGTCAAGTCCTCGGTCAACATCATTGACTACATCGCCACCATGAGCTTCTACATCGACCTGATCCTCCAGAAGTACGCGTCCCACGTGGAGAACGCTGACATTCTAGAGTTCTTCTCCATTATCAGGATCATGAGACTGTTCAAGTTGACGCGGCACTCTTCCGGGTTGAAGATCTTAATCCAGACGTTTAGAGCGTCTGCAAAAGAGTTGACTTTGCTGGTGTTTTTCTTAGTGCTCGGTATAGTGATATTCGCGAGTTTGGTGTACTACGCGGAGAGGATACAAACGAATCCTCACAATGACTTTAACAGCATCCCGTTGGGGCTGTGGTGGGCGCTGGTGACGATGACCACGGTGGGCTATGGCGATATGGCGCCGAAAACCTACGTGGGCATGTTCGTTGGGGCCCTCTGTGCTTTGGCTGGTGTGAGTACATAGCTTAAGTTCTTGGTTAAATTAGTTCTTCTAGGAAAATCATAACTGATCTAAGACCTATGTATTTTCCCATTACCTAATATCAACTAATGAAAAAGTGCTTTAAGAGAGACTTCAGATTAAAGACAATATTACGTCATCTATACCAAAAAGTTTGAAAATAAAAGTTTTCAACCACGGTTTTCTACCCACCATGACATGAAGAGTGTTAAGGACTGTCACGGTAGATTTGGTCTACTGGAGCTATGGAGAAATCAGAAATCTGCTCTTGCGATGTGGGATACGAACCCGCGACCGTCACGTATCGCGCGTGCTGCTCTTCCACCAGAGCTAACCACAAGTTATACTCATAGCAGGCGATTAATTTTTCTGTTGTATTTTTAACCTTTTAACTACTTTTAACCTAAGTGCCATCTGCCGTATTTTTCTGTCTGTTTAAAAGATTAACAATAGCCTTGTTAAATCATATGGTAATGAATTAAACAGCGAGCTCTACAAACCTAAAGGTATTATCGAAACTAATGTAATTGGTCGGTCTGCCTATAACAATAAACCTTTACTTATAGCTCATGAATTTCAAATTGCTATAGAATACTTAAATGAGGACCTTTTATGATCTAAGACAGTAGAAAACTTTTACGAACATTCGCAATTTACATTTAAAGTGACGGCCTATTCTAATAGATTTTTTTTTGGTTATATTACGATGAATTTTGCAAATACAACGTTTAGCATATGTAAATATCAGTATCGTCAACATTCTAGTATGAATAAGATATCGTACTAGTTAAAAATATGCATCACTAGGCATTCCTTTTTAACAAGAAACATACTGAAATGGAATGTTAAAGATAAATAAAAAATTACAAAATGTTCACTTTTGATACTAAACATAGGAACGATTGAAATTTCATACTATTGCATATACGCCTGATTGAGACTGCTAAAGTCATATAGTAGACCAAGTAGGAAAATAATAAATAATTGCAAATATAAAAGAATAGAAAACATCATTAGGCTTTACATAAGCACTTATGAACCGTCAGTACAAATAAGTACAAGTATTCCATTCTAGTCTTAGAACAAGAGCGGTAGGGCACAGCGATTTATCGCTCAAACTGGAGCAACCCGACTGGTGAAATACCTCCACCTTACAGAAGACCGCAGCCAAATAACAATCACTTCTGTGTTGTTGTGTTCCTGCGTGTGAGTAAGGTTTCCAGAGCTCCTGGGGGGTGCTACATTAGTAGCAGGGGTCAAGCCTTCAAGGTAAGGGTGACTAGTCCAGTAACCGATTTATTATGCTGTACTTGTCACCCTTAAGCTAGGACCTCATTTCCACTTAACATCAGGTGGGATGAGGTCAATCTTGAAGTGCAATATAAAAAAAAAAAAAACAACCGGCAAGAAATTCAATAGCCCCCTTTTTGTAATGACGGGATCAGACAACATCACATACATTGGACAACATCACATACATTGCTTTTATTTTGTGGTAAGTAGCTAAAGCACTTGTATAACAGAAATCAGAAACAACGACGGTACCACAACACTCAGACCCGAGATACTAACAGAGTATTATTTAATGAGCATGGTGCTTTGTTCCTTAATAAATGTTTATTACTATAGAAGTTTAGATATTCACGTTCAATTTTAAACATTTAAGTTAATAGGTCTAAATGCGATAGCATTTTTTAGTAGTTAATACGAACTACAGGCCGATGTTCCGGTTAGATTACACCAACTATGGTCACGAGCTGATAAACAGCCAGTTATTTAATAAAATATTGAAGTAATGAATGTTCAGATAATGGTAACTTGTGGTGTATGGAACTTATTGTCATTTTAACTGTTCGGAAGTACTTGGTCACTTTGTCAGCTCCGATAAATCTGACGGCGACTGTACTCGTATGTGAGAAGAATTTAGTCACTTCAATTTGTGGTTCATAATATAATGGTGAATAACAAACATGCATCTCTCATGAATACTTAATTTGTACTGACTATTCATAAGTGCTTTTGTAAAGTTTACATGAATAAAGATGATTTCTATTCTATTCTATTCATGATACCAACAAATTCACTTAACATTGATAGACAAATAAAAATAATCCCTTTCGTAAGACTAACAAATAACTCAAATGGCAATACGGTTTCGTAACACCCTTCCAGTACGAAACCCTAACTGATATGAATAAAACATTCACTAATGCCCTTCAATGAATTCAGACACTTTATTGATATCAGAAATGTCTCGCCCCAGGGATCTGGTACTTCGATACAAAAATAGTACCTATTGACTAGCAATGAAGCCCGATGTAATGTACCATAAAATGTATTATATATATTGTTTCCTGTGGGTCGTTATTCCTTTGCTACAATTCTATTGTGATTTTTTCACTGACTTTTCTATCAAGTTAATAGGTTTCCTTTTTCAATAGAGAAATCACTCTTTTACTTTTTTGTTAGGGCGACTGTTTGATGTTTTGATATTGGAATTTGAATAGTAAAGCCGCGTTTCCATTAGGCAAGAGAGGTAGGGCATAGCGATTTATCGCTCGAACTGGAGCAGCCCGACTGGTGAAATACCTCCACCTTACAGAAGACCGCAGCCAAATAACAATCACTTCTGTGTTGTTGTGTTCCTGCGTGTGAGTAAGGTTTCCAGAGCTCCTGGGGAAGTGCTACATTAGTAGCAGGGGTCAAGCCTTCAAGGTAAGGGCGACAAGTCCAGTAACATATTTATTATGCTGTACTTGTCACCCTTAAGCTAGGACCTCATTACCACTTAACATCAGGTGGGATGAGGTCAATCTTGAAGTGCAATATATAAAAAAAGGCAATATTTAGTGCGTGGAATTTTGTGTGTTTAATCGTTTAATTAACGCGCTATGTCTAACTCTGTTATATTTAAAGTAATATTAGGGAATGGGGGAAGTTTATTTTTTGTCCTCTTTACAAATATCTTTCCTCCCTCTCTTTCCTTCTCTCTTTTATTGACATTATTATTCTGTTCTTTCTTTTTTATCATTCAGCTTAAGGTTCCGCCAGAATACCAGCGCTGCTGCGGCATCCAATGTCGTGGCAGCTTATGTTGAGGCTGGGACCTTGTTAGCTGCGCAATCGCTTTCTTTTTTTTTGTTAGTTTACTTCTACTGTTAGTGACGAGAGGGTTGTTAATGACGACCTCGGTGGCGCAGTGGCTAAGGTAGGCGGCCAAAGCGCGAAAGGTCCCGGGTTCGATTCCCGGTCAGGTCAATTTGGAAAATGAACTTTTCTAAATTGACTTGGGTCTGGGTGTGCTGGGATGACGCCCCCAGTTAGTATCCGTCGTCTGGTGCTCAAAGTACAAGGGAAAACCTTAGTTTGAGACCAGGTGATTGGTGTGGATGTCTGGCGCATTTATTTATTTATTTACTGTACCAATTAATTGTTCGTGTCACTTTTATGTCTTTGTACTGTGTATTGATTGTGTGTGCTAATAAATAAATTATTATTCTTATAATAAGAACAAGAATTTATTATTACCTCATGCAACAGGGTACTGAATTATTTCTGGAATATGTGAACTGGAGCCTACACTAAGGCAGCCCTGTATTTCAGGCCTCCAGGTTGAATCCACGAAACTAGATAGATCCGCCCTATAGGGGCAGCTATTCCGCCGACGGTGCTGTGGCTACTATAGATAACTAGCTGTGCCCGCGACTTCGTTCGCGTGGACTACATCCTTTTATGGTCGGTTTTACCCCTTTCTCCCCTAATATCGAAACAAAAAGTAGTCTATATTTTAATCCAAGTTTCGAGATATATTTGTGCCAAATTTCATATCTCTAACTTCAAAAATAAACATTTTTCCATATAAACTTCCAAAGGTGGTATTACCCCCCTCCCCCCCCCCTTATTTTCTAATAAAAAGTAGCCTATGCCCGTTCTTGAGATTCGACGTATAACCTAACCTAACCTATACCAAATTTCATCAAAATCGGTTGAGAGGTTTAAGCAGGAAAGCGTAACAGACACACAGACAGACAGACAGACAGACAGACAGAGTTACTTTCGCATTTATAATTTTAGTAGGGAAGTATGGATGAATATTCCCATGGCGTCGTCGATGAGAGGTGCGGGGGGGTTTTAGTGGGTAGTCTCTGCTCTTCTCAGAGCGTTGGAGTCCCACACACGCCGCTGTCTCCCTGACGCAGTGGTACGATGAGCCAATGCAATTCTCCCTAAAAAAAAAGTTCCATCCACGAAAAGGCGTGCGTTACGAGACGTGTTGCATATATGTAGCAGGTCCGGATGCAATGAAGAGCTAATTTTAAAGTTGAATCAAATATATTAACCAAAACACTTAATCACATAGTAAAAAACACAGACGTCATTCTCGTCATACGTCGTCTGGCAAATGCGTCGCCTTCTGTTCTCATTCTTACTCTTTCACTCTTCATTCTCTTTCATTTACACGATATTCGTACACACATTCCACACGTTCGGACACATTCATATCCCACATATATAAAAATTTGAAAGCATAAACATGTGTCCAAGTGTAGGTTTAAGACCTATATATGCCTGCATTTATAATAAATAAATAAAAGCGCCTGACAACCACACCAATTACCTGGTCGTAAACTAAGATTTCCCTTTGTACTATGAGCACCAGACGACGGATACTAACTGGGGGCGTCATCCCAGCACACCCAGACCTAAGTCAATTTGGAAAAGTTTATTTTCCAAATTTACCTTACTAGGAATCGAACCCGGGAACTTTCGCGCTTTGGCCGCCACCGAGATCGTCTAATCGTTGATCTTCAATATCATTTGTGTATGCGTGTGTACACACTGTGTATGTATGTTTGTGTAGGAGTGTGTATTTTATCTTAATAGAATTTAAATAAACCAGGAGTCGAGCTCGCTCTAAATTGCTACAAATCCTTCTAGTAATTAATTTGACTTATTTAAATAAAGTCGTATGTCCCCAGGTGCTGACGATAGCCCTTCCCGTCCCAGTCATAGTGTCCAACTTCGCTATGTACTATTCGCACACGCAAGCCAGGGCGAAGCTCCCAAAGAAGAGGCGGCGCGTCATCAATGTGGAGCCGACCAGGCCCCCCATGCGTGAGTATACGGCCTAATGCCGGTCCTGGTTTGGGCACGCTCAGAATCTGGTAAAGTGTGAAACTCGCTTTACGAGACTACAGAATTTTGAATTTGGTAAAAAAGTGGTTTCTACATGTTTGTTTATTTTTTTTACTCTATCTACATTGAGTGGTGTAATATTTTCACTTTGATCAATCAATCAGGCAATCAAACATTTTTTTGACGTGACAACATCTAATAACTCAATACTACGTGCTGCATGCACGAATAGATGACGTCATTGCCCCGTTACGCTCGATGTCGCGTTCAGCAAGCGAGAGACTTGCGCTAAACAACACGTTATTTTTTATAAGTCATAGATTGTAAGTGTATGTACATAGCGTCTGGTTGCTGTCCAATATATTCTAGGAGCATAGAACGAGTTTATTTGTAGTTACAGTTAAATTAATCCATTAGAGTCGTAAATATCAGACTAGTTTAAACCTTCAAGATCCATCTATAAGGATTAAAATATATATTATAGAAAAACTGAATTTCAGCAAATATCTAAATTAGGACTTCCTGGATATTGTGTAATATGTATGTATAGATGTGTTAAATGTCGTTAATGCTATATCTTAACTTTATATTGTAACTAATTAATAACATTTAATATCTTTATTTGCCATGCCGACCTGCCTTTAGTTTAAAAAGTAAGAATTTTACATTCTTTACAAATTGGGTGTATTTGGCAGGAAGTAAGTCTTGTCCTATGGAACTTTTTGGTTTATATTTATTAGCTTCTAAGAGCGTAATCGTATGATTGAAATTGTCACTATGCACAGATATGATTAATACCAAAGTGCGGCCCAAGACTTCGTTTGCTTTATTTCTGGGTAAAAAATATTCTATATACAAATCATACTAGATTCTATATATATCTTCTTACCAAAGTTCATCTAAATCCTTCCAGTAGTTTTTGCGTGAAAGAGTGACAAATCAGATCTCAGGACATCCATAATTTTTTACAAAGTTTCGCGTTTGTAGTATTTGTAAGTTTTTTTTTAAATCCAATTATCAATATGGAAATGCAATAATGTTGAGTATGACGATTGATTGATAAATTTCTATAAAGTAAAACTAAAAATAATGTGAGAGTAAATATTGTCAGAAACAACGATAGTGACTCTGACGATAATATCGATATTAAAATACTAAATATCTTGAATGATTTAGATAAAATTTTAAAAGAAGAAACAACGATTTATAGCACTAGTTGAAAAAAAATGAAAGATATTTAGAGTTTTCTGCCAAACACACCCTGTCCCAAGCTTTGGCTGTAACTAAAACTACTAATAGAATATCAATCGGTGACTTCTCCAAATCAGGTACACCTGGCGTTCCCGGTCAGCCTGGAGCTGGCCCCATGCCTCCAGGCATGGGACAACAGGCTGTGAACCGTAGAATGAACGCCATAAAGACAAACCACCCTAAAGACATGATGGGGCCTAATATGGGTAAGGATGCAGTAGTATTGAATTCAAAAATGATAGCTGAAACTATGGACACAGTCTGAATATTACTAAAAAAAGGAAAGTCAAAGAAATCAGCAGAAACGATTCAATCAAAAATACTCACGCCGCTATTCGTAGTTCTACTGGAGCTTTAAAGTAATCCGAAATGAAATCATTTATTTCTAAAAGTTGATTTACAATAAATTATTTTGCACCTCGACGTTAGTCATGTTGAGAAGAAGCGCCGCAAAAATATGCTCTTTCAAAATAAATTATGTTAATTTGTATGTTGACTTAATAATTATTAACTATAAAGATTTCATAGTTTCAGATGGACTATTTAAGACTTCCAAATACTTCTACCATTAAAGTATTGTACAGTGTAACAGGCTTTTTTCAAAAGACATGTTTTGATTTTTAAATCTATGCATGGGCAAGTCTTATCACTTATCCCTGTGTAGGAATAATAAGTATATTTCTTTATGAGAACATTAGAAGTTGATTATTTACTACAGAACAAATTTATTTAGTACCTACGAAAGAGGCTTGAGTATGTCGGGTGTTTTATCTTCTGGACTAGTGATATTTAGACTGTGGATTTTAAAACAAAAAAATAACTGAAGTTATAAGTATGTCAAACTCGGAGTCATTGAAGGATTGTGAGATACTTATGTCTTCGTTAGGCAGATCGTATACAGCCAGATTAACTAAATAAGGTATTAAGTTTTTTAATTGATAAAGCACATACCTACATACAATTGGAAACTCCGCCATTTTTTTTTTCAATCAAAGAATAAAAGGACTGCAAACAAAAGTAAATAGTAGATAAATATTTCTGAAGTCTTCTTTTATAGAAATTGATTAATACTTCGTTAGACAGGGGGTATTTTAGTAAGAGGCAAAGATACATTTCGTTTTTAGGAAGAACGATGAAACAACGGCTTAACAGTCTTGGGATAAAATGTTTTCAAAGTTAAAAACTTTGAGATACGTGCACTAAAATGTTTTCAAGTTCGTTCATACTAAAGCGAACCTTATGGTAACGTCATATTAAGAGCTCAAGTGTTTAAATTTAATTGATCTGACTGTTCAGACTAAAGCTTGGGCGCGCACAGAACATAATAATCTTTTGTTATTACATATTCTGGCTGTATACAAAATAAGAATTAAATATTTAGTTTAATTATACTTGCATAGCAATCTTACAGGCTAATTAAAAAAACCATGTAAATATATTAGAGTACAAATTTATTCTAATTTCTAATTGGTCTTTAAGGTTATCCAGTAGTTCGGCACATAAAGTGTATGAAATCACAAAGTAGACATACTCGTATATTCTAAATTTTTAATGAAAAAAAAACAATAATTGGCAACTTATTTAATGTTCTAGGTAAATTTTTCACTCTCACGACACATAAATAAATTTCAAAGACAAAACTAAAGCTAAATAAAAATCTGTTCCACAAAATACTTTCTTACACAAACTATTTTTTGGTATAATATGTACCAAAGGTACCAATAAAAGAGAAACTGAGGCAAAATTTAAGGCTGAATTATACTAACGCGATTTCACAGTCTCTCTCTACAAAAGAGCTTTTTCAAAATGTTCATTGGAATAATTAAATCTCCAGATAGAGTGTTTCAGATGAGGCGAAAGTATAGTTCAACCTTGAAATATGCTAATGGATTTTATCAGAAAAATATTTAAATGTTCTACGAATACGTGCCATTAAGTATTCATGTGCTCATTTTCTGGTAAGATCTAAACTTTAATAAAAACAAGTGTAAATTCATGACTCACTCAATTAAGACAAGAGATTACAATTTCATTCTCGAGATTAGCATCACCGTCTAAAACATTTGTTTCATGCGAAAAAAAATTTCTATAGTATGTATTAAAATAATTAAAAACGTAAACTAAACCAAGCATTAGAAGATTCAGAATGCAAAAAGTGAAAAAAAAACTTGAGAATGTGATTTTTGTCTCAACTCCCAAACGGATCGATCCACAAACTGATGTCCTAACTGATCATAACCGTAGCTTATGCAATGTAATCCTCCACAGATGGTGATCGTAGCGAGCTAGAGGCTATGATCCAAACGACACCAAACAACTGCAAAAGAAAAAATTTAAACATGCTTTAGAAAGCAGCACCAAAGTGTTGGGTCTCTGAACAGGCCCCATATCGCCTGCACTCACGGACTTAGCTTACAGGAATGCTACTAAATCTTAGTCATCACTAATCTTACCATCGATATCATTAAAACCACCACCATCATTGCACCCGGCAATATCTTCAAGCAGCACACTGGAATCGTCTAGATCCTTTGCTTCGTTCAGAGGAAGGTTCGAGATTACTATGACGATATTGTGTTGAGTTCCTAATAGCTTAGCTTTTGCTGCTTTCTGTTTACCTATCGGTGTTGTCGTAGCTGTAATGTTGTTCAGATCTTGGAAACATATCCTAGCACTTTTGTTTTGTTGTAAAATCTTTTAGGGATTTGGTTTTTATGATTCGTTTCTGTGTTAGCCTAGTGCTGTGATGTTTATTTTTTTTTCTTTGTCTTGCATATGTTTTGCGTTTAGGATGTTGGTGTATAAATGGGATTTTCTTTCAGGCAAAACATCAACATGGGCAAATAAACAAAACAATTTCACAACAAGAGCAGCATTGAATATACAAAACAACACATTGGTACACATTTAAAATATTCATGTTTAAAACACACTAACACATTTTACTGAATATGTACGCATTTCTCTAATCCAATTGTGTGTTTAGTTTCCCAATTTGTTTTCTTTAGTTAGAACAGATTTGTTAACTTGAATGTTAATGCCGTTACGAGGGATGAAGTTTAACTAAACAGGAATTAAACTGTTCCAATTAAGGAAAACACTAAGTATTGTAGCTGTGTTTGATGTCGTCTTTTCAATGTTTTTTTTTTTACATCTTACTTGAAGTTTTTTTATTTGAAAGTCTTACGTCACTTCGTAAATTTGAATATTTATCCCCTTTTAAGTTTAAAAAGTCAAAAATTTAACCGTTAGGATAAGTAGGCATGCAAACTGCATGGTTACCAATTTTTTATTCCGTATCGCTATCTCGGTGTTTTTTTATTCTCACAATTTTTATACTTACAGCTGTTTCATTTCCAACAGTCGCCACTCTAATGCCTGGCCTGGACGTCTCGGTTACAACGCGTCTTTCGCCAAGTCCTAGAGACATGAGTCCAGCTCTCGCCATCGCTTTACCCATGATGAAGTCAGTGAATATCGTCCCTACGCAATGCTTCGATAACATGGCCTTCCACGGCGAGAAAGTCGAGGAAAACCTCGACAGCGAGAAAAGTAGCAAGATTTCTAGCCGCCAAGAATCAATCGAGAGTGATAAAACTATTCGAGTTAATAATTACAAAAATGAACGATATATCGATAAAGGCGAGGAAAGGATAGACGCTAGAACTCCTCTTCTAAGAGACCACAAAAACGAATCTTTGGACGAAAGCAAACTTCGAGAGAATAAAGTCGAAAAACGAAAATCATCCGCTTCAACATAACAATAACTCATCAACATTAAATATAATGTTTGTATTGTAAATGCTACGTACTGCTAAATTAAACATAAATCAACGAGACCAATATTACTAAGGATTTCTTTCCTAAATTTTCACTGTCCTCTTCTATGGTATCAAATAATAATCGAAGCTTCTTATAAGATCTGAGACGACTAACGAAATTTTATTTGCGTCACCTTTACGTTCTCAGATACGGGTCATAAAGATCAGATTTTTATTGCGTAAGTCTTAAACTAGGACTATTTGAGATATACTGAAACTAAAGTGAGATAATTTGTAGCTTTTACGTGAGTAAGTGTGGTACCTATAGATGTAAAAAAATGCCTTTGTAATACAGTGCTACGTCTATGCATTAAAGGACCCTTAAAATTATGATTTAAATTGTAAATCATTCGAAGGCCGTGATAGTTTTAAGCTAGCTATCGTAATAAGTGTTTGAGCACTTTCACACATACATAATGTTAGTAGATAGATGCCTGTCACAAACTAGTGTAAGACGCGGATGTCGCTTTAAGTAGATTTGAAGAAAAGACGTTTCCATCCTACTTTGAAAAAGCTTCAACCATATTCAAAGAAAAAACTACCGAATTTACTTGTACTTTAAAATTGAAAATGAAATCTCCCCTCACCTGCGGAACTGTGTGGAAATCGAATCCACGACCTTCACGTTGCGCATGTGATGCTCTTCTAACTGGGTTAATTAGAAGAGGTTGTTTTTCAAATTAAGTCCTTTCAGTTAATCAATATTGTAAGGGTTTTGTTAGTTACTAAATCCCATTAATAACCGATTCCAAGGATGCAGAGAAAATTACCCTAATGAAATTTATAGTTATTAAAGAAAACATTATTATTCTCCACCACAACCTTTTCACATGTACATATATATGTCACACTCAAAGTACACAAATGTGACTATAGCTATATAAACTTTTCGAGCTAAGCTACGATCCAATTTAACTAACACACGATATATGAGAGAATAACGAAGCTAAACATTTTAAATTTACCAAAAAATAACCCAGCAAAATCAAATTCGTCCTTCCTGTCATTTCTACTTAAAGTGGCGACAATCATTATTATTAATCATCATATTGACCAGGATTCGCAAATTATAGGCGAGTTTACTGTCCATTAGTAGAACGGTTTTACTTGTTCTGATTATAAAGGTAGATAACTTTAAACGCTTTACAAATCCCTAAAAAAATGCAATTTACGATAGATTAAAAAACGGGCACTGTATACGGATACAAAAGACTGGGCCAATAATGAACAATATAAATATTAACGCAGTCTGCAAAATGGGAAAAAACGGCTTAAACTACTAATCGCTTTAAGAAGTTCTCCAGTATATTTCACCAGCTTTATTAAGGCTTAGTTGCACTAACTTACCTTTTACAGTAACTGACAATTTCTGTTAAAACAGTCACATACTTTCCTATTTATTGTAATTACGATTAAAGTTTAGTTTGTGCAACTGAATTCTAAAGTAGTAAGCGTGGTTGTTTGTGAAACACAGAAGATCACACGTGATAGGCTGCAAGGTTTTCTTTAAATATTATCATTTGTATTATCAATAAACACCTAACTTCAACTATCGTTGATTTTTTTTTAAATGGATAAAGCTAAAATCAAGAAAGGTAATTATAACGCAATAAAGCCTTTTGTTCGTAAACAAAATTTGTTTCCGAGAGCAACTCTTTGAATTAGTCTGTCCTCTTAATTAAATATTCGATAGAAAGCCATATTTCAATCGTATCTTCGAATAATAATTAATAAATTTTATAATTTAATATTGTCACCTTTATTTGCATTGCCATGGTTTCAATGCTGTGATTTCGGTGGTACAGACATGAAAAAAACACGGAAACGTAAAAAACACAGAAATTAAAACACGCCGAAATTTACCAATATTTTTTAAGAATATCAGCAAAGACTTTAAATATAATGCAGACTTGTGTGTCTTTATTTTGAAGTGCGTGGGTGATCTACAGGTTCATTATATGGAGTTATTTTAATTCTAGGACTGGTCTAATATGTATATTGTAACTTAAATGGTATGAAATACGTACACAAACATCCTAGCAGCCTGTTAATTAACAGAGACAGTCATTTGAATCTAACGTATTGCCCTGCAATGCAGGTAACATTTCCGTAATGAGCTTAATAGCGCTACTTATGAGCCAGTGTTTGGAAAATGTGTAAATTCAGTTATTAGTAACGTTTAGTTAATTTTATAATATTGTATGTTTACAGTTTGAAACATATATATTTTTGTGTATATTCAAATGAATTATGTTCTTTATGTTTTACTTCCACTCCTTATAATAAAACGAGATATTTATTAAAGTAAAGTAAAGACTCTGTATATTCTTGCAGAAAAAAATACAACTACTGCTTTTAAATATATTAATAGATTGAAATCAAACATACCCGGATGTGTAAAGTACTTAATAGTAAGTGTGCTGATAAATAAAATTCTGACGTCATATTTTCTCACCTTCATAAAAATGTAAAAGATAATTGTTTTTTGACAGGTATTTAAAAATATCTCAGTGTACTAGCCGGTGAAAATACCCATTGGTTTATTTTATTCCTCATAATTAATAACTGTAAAACTGTTTGTCCTACAGTTATCCCTTTGTAATCAAAACAAGCATCTACCGTTCAAGTAAGTTAATAATCAGTAACAAATAATGTAAATAGAAAATAATATTACAGTAGCGTTAATAATTTTATATCTTAACAGTTATATAATTATACAATTCACTAGAAGACACATATCATCGGCACCTTCTTTCATTATCGGTGTTAATATATTTGTTTTACTTGTATATAATGCGAATATGTTTATGAATAGTTGTAAGTATGTAAGAGTAGATAGAACTCAAAGAAATAATTTCTTGGACCGGAATGTTTTTGCCTCATACATGATTTCACATAAATACAATGCATATATTTTTATTTGAGAATGAAATGATTAATAGTGCGCGCGAAACCATTTGGCCACGCATTATGAACTTCAAAAAGTGAATTGTTAATTATTTTTAATAATTTAACAGTTATTGTTCACGATACCTCAAGATTGGTCATCACTGTCTAATCTCATGTGCTTTGCGAGCAGTGGCATCCCGCCCCTTCACCCCACTAAGGCGCGGCCAAAGAGTTCCATACGCGCTATACATAAAAACGATGATCAATATTTTGCCAATACAAAGGATACCTGATTGAGTAAAATTTCTTATGACCGAACCGATGAAATACTACACCGGTTAAAAATGTTTATGAGAAGAACTCTGTTTTAAATGATATTCGAGTAAATGTGTTACTTATGAATAGAATTTGGATGTAAGTAATATTCAAAACATCATTTTAAGACAGAAATAATGATATACATATATTGTTTTCATGTAGTGAAACAATTATGGTGACAATTAATAAATAAGATATGGTATCATATTTATTCATTGTCACCATATCGAGTTTTGGCTCGTTAACTTATCTAAAAGAGTTTTTGCGTACCTAACTTAAAACTTCAGGTAAATGTCCCATTTTGATTCGTTAACTTAATTTAAATGTTTAAAATGGAATGCGTCAGTCTTAAATTATATGTTAAAATTATTTGAGAGGTTTTAGCTAAAGATCAAAGTGTTATCAATCAAGTAATGGGATTTGCTAACAATGTACGTAAAAGATGATAGTAAAGTCGATAGAGTACCTTAGCCTAAACATGAATCAAATATTTTTGTATTGGCAAAGTGATGTAACCTACATATGATCCAAGTAAACTAGTACCTAACCTAACTAATTTATTCTCAATATTTTAAAGCAAATATTGTTTCAATCTTCAGTTGCTTAGCAACTTTAGTAAGAGCACTAAAATGTTCGAAGTAAATATTTTGTATATATTCTAAATTGAAAATATATAACTTATAAACTTTTATGTCTAAACTCAGGGACCTTGGATGTTTTGAAATTTTATACGGAGGGTGTTATGTGATGTTGGAATTGTCAATAATTTAAAATTTCGTTTGTAATTGGCTACTTGACAATTTTTGGCAAAGTATTGTAGCATGTGCGCCCGTTAATTTTATATCCCAAGCAATTCGATTAATCTGGAAAAAATGTAAATAACCAGAGACAAATAATATTTTTGTAACACATTTAAAAAGCGCGCGAAAACGCCAAGTCACGTCACTGTTGCAATTATGACGTCAACGTTCTAGACATCGAACCGATACGCATAGGAACGACTTAATTTAGATAAACGGAAAATGTTTAAATAAATTCTTAATACTGTTAGAGACACAATAATTCAATTTAATCGGTAAAATAATCATTGTTTCGCAATATTAAAATAAATAATTTTCACCGACAGCTATCATTTCCGAATTGCAATGGTGGTATCCGTTTCGGTTCTTTAATTCCACAGATAAAAAAGTAAAATTTATTTTGCAAGAATAAAATAGTAACAATGCTTTTAATTAAATAATGTAAATGTAAAATTATTACTTAACTAATAAGCTAACATATCTAACACTTTTCATAATTTATTGTTAGCACTGTCAAGTAGCCAATTATGTTTAAATTATTTATTATATTGTTTAGTTTTGCTTAACAAATTACAAATTTATAGTACCTTTAATAATAATACGCATAAAATGCAATAATTTAATGTTATGTAGATAGCACGAAACTTACTTTTACGATATAAATGTATATATTATATTAGATTTAAAAATACCAGTGTACTATAAATATGAATTAATAAGTTAAATTTCATTTGATTACCAAAATTTCTCACAACGTAGTTTGTCTTTTCTAGCAATTTCAATGTAATTAACGATTATTTGCAAATAATGCTTAAATTTGAAATAAATATGTTTATAATTATTTTTTTCTCTGATAATCATGGTGAAAAATGATAAATTATTTCTAATTTTTTCGAAAAGGTAGCGTTTACGTTGTTTCTTTAAATGTATATATTTAAAAGCGGATTTAGCGGACCACAAAGTAAATGCAAAATTTTGTACGTAATTTAATCAAAGAACACCTTATAATATTTGTTTATAAAAAAATGTATGAATCTTTCTATTAGCACTTAAGTTTCTGGTTTATTTTAAGAGAAAAGCTACATACAAAATGCAATTACAACTACTACAGGTATTTATTTTAAAAAGGTTTGAATTATGATTGTTACTATCCAAATTTGAACCTATCTGTACTTTTAAAATTTATTGGGGATAGCTCGGTACGTACTTTTGCTTGTAAAAAGGTCTCTATCGATACAAATACTGTAATAATTTTATATTTCTTGTTATTTGATAGTTTATTTGACAGATTTTAATCAATCGATTGATAATGAGGGTTCCTTATATTTGAACGAAAATATTGGACATATCATAATACAAGAGTTTTGGTTTTAACACACGCATAACAAAATTTTAAAACTGATGTAAATTTTAAACAAGCAGTATTGTTCAGGATTTTATGTTAATTATATAACTGATCGTATACCAATATGTAAAAGATTTTCCAATGATCCATAGACACTGTATTGAATTTATATTGAGGATAAATACAACAAAAAATTAAAATAACGAACATTTTTTAAAACTATTGTAAACATTTATTGCAATTATTTAAAAAAAAACATTATATTACCGTTATTTGAATAATTCATACCACAGATACGTATGACTGTTTTTTTTTTCATCTTTATTTCACTAAATGCCTGCACTGTTTTAAAAAACCCTTGCATTACCATAAAACAAGTTACTAAAAACATAATTAAGAAAATTCAATTGAATTTGAAAAATAGTGTTGACAAAAATCTCCGTATTAAAATATGACTATTACAAATAAATACAGTGTCTTATTGGAAAATAACCTTTGCAACGTAGGTAATAAGGCTTACACAGTGAATAAACAGGGCTTTGATCTTATTGTATAGCGTTCTATATATACATATACAATTTTGAACAATACGGAAACAAAATTATTTGAAATATTGTTCATTAAACATGTGAAATTAAACACTTGTTTTATTTCATTAAAACCTTTAAGAAACGCCTTTAATGGTTTTAAAAAGCGTATTAGACTGGGCTCACGACTTTGTTCACGTTGTTTCGGGAAAAAAGTATTCAACCTCCGTATCTGAGAGGCGAGCGTGCCGGACTTTGGCGTCGCGCCATCTCTGAGGTTCCGGGTTCGATCCTCTGTCGGGTCAATATGGGAAACGAACTTTTCTGTATTGTCTCGGGTCTGGGTGTTGTGGTACCGTCGTTGTTTCGGATTTCTGTAATACAAGTGCTTTAGCGACTTACCACAGGATCAGAGCAATGTACATATTTAAAGTACGTCGATAAATATTAAAAGTAGAATCTACAATTCATGCCACTGCTGATTTGCTTTGACTATTTTGAGTTATTCCATCTTCTATAATAAGAATTTAAAACTCTAAAATCTTTTTTTGTATGATTGCGCAAATGTCCCGCTCTGACAAAAAAAATGGTTACGTTAATAATACATAACATATAGAACAGTTTTTATCCCTAAACATCGCGAACAAAGACGCGGGCAATCCCTAGTAATATTATAAATGCGAAAGTAACTCTGTCTGTCTGTCTGTCTCTCACAACCTCTCAACCGATTTTGATGAAATTTGGTAAAGGTATACTTTGAATCTCGAGAACGGACATAGGCTACTTTTTATTAGAATATAAGGGGGGGGAGGAGTAATACCACCTTTGAAAGTTTATATGGAAAAATGTTTATTTTTGAAGTTAGAGATATGAAATTTGGCACAAATATAGCTCGAAACTTGGATTAAAATATAGACTACTTTTTGTTTCAAATATTAGGGGAGAAAGGGGTAAAACCGACCATGAAAGGATGTAGTCCACGCGAACGAAGTCGCGGGCACAGCTAGTATATTTTATAGCTATACTAATATTATAACGCTCAAGAGTTTTTTTTGAACGCGCTTAGTTCAAAAACTACTGATTTGAATTAAAACATCATTATTTGTTTGATATCTCATTTACCGAGGAAGGCGTTACGCCATATAAACTATCAATGAAAAATGTGAAAAAAAAAGGACAGAATACGCGCAAAACCGCGGCGGGCCGCTTGTTTAAAAATATAATCAATCAATCAATCAATCAATCAAATATTTATTGCAAACATGTTGTAAATTACATACAGGTGTCATTGTAAAGAACTTAGGTTCAACATGAACCCCGTTAGGGCACAGCAATATTAAACTTAAAACTACAACATGGAATACAAATTAAAAAACAATTAAATATGGCACATATATATATGAACACCTTCATCTACAAGTAGCCCAAGATAATTGTACGTCGTCTTCCTGAAGTATTCTCGTATCTCACACGTTGGAAAGCCCAACCTGAATACTTTATCTCGGCTTAAATAATTGAACTCATTTGGTTTAATGTCGCGAGACATTTACTGTAAGGGGTCCTACGAGAGCGACAAAGATTTTTTATCAAAATTTTTGAAAGTAGGTTTTCGCAATACTCTACGCGAATTAACTTATTTTCATAGAAGTTTCCTATTTAATAGTGTTTCCACTAAATATATATGTTATATTATGTTTGAATTAAAGGAAAATCACACATTAAAATAGGATGTGTATACTTTTAATAGATTACTGTACAGTTTAAGGGCCAAACTGAGTAGCAGTTATCGATTGTATCGACATCTTTTTGACCTGTTCATAGTATTTCTGTATATACTTGACATCTTTTAAATACAACCTCGGTAGCGCAGTGGCTAAAGTAGGCGGCCAAAGCTCGAAAGGTCCCCGGTTCGATTCCAGGTCAGATCAATTTGGAAAATGAACTTTTCTAAATATACTAGGGCCTGGGTGTGCTGGAATGACGCTCCCATTAGTATCCGTTGTCTGATGCTCATAGTACAAGGGGAAACCTTAATTTGAGACCATGTGATTGGTGTAATTGTCTGGCGCATTATTTAAATAAATAAATAAGCTGATCATTTAGTTTATACCCCTTTTTTGCTAGTCCAAATTCTTTAAAACAACGATACTACGATGTTAAACAATGCGGTGCATTACTCATGCTATGCGATTGTACAGTAATAATTCTGTCAACTCTTTAGCCTCTATGGCTTAGAGATAACCATAATAGGCTTCTTATCCCGCGGTTGTGAGTTCGATTCCCAGCAACATCTGTGTTTGTTGTTTCCAGTCGCGTAGGTTTGCCTACTTGGATTATTAGAGTAAAGGAAGAAAATGCACTTGTGTGTTGCATAATAGCAAGGACAGATAAACTGTTTTGAAGCAACACTTAGCGCAGCACGAAAAATTATCATCTTAAATGTTTATGTGAAATATTTTTTAGGAAACTAAATATTTCGTACTCTAACGTCTAAAATACTGCAGAATATTGTTTGCAAAGCTGTGCGTGTAGAATTTGTTGTGTATTTAATTAATTAAACCGTTGTTATTATAAGTCATTGTTGTAGCAATGGTTTGATTTCAATGATGGAGACCTAAGCACTGCAAATTTTAAAATACAGACATTTTTATCTACGCTATCGCATTTCACGCTTCATATAGCACCGACAGTATACATAGGACGCTCCTTAAGGAATAAACGCAAGAAATTAAGCAGCCATCTTTATAACGATGTCGTTTATAAGGTGGGACGAGGAGCAATCCAGTGATACAGCACTGCAGTCGAAAGATTATGGTTTTTATTGCACGAGTGAACTCTAATGAATCATTAAGGTAAAAACGCAAAAACGCAAAATCGCGTATTTTTTGCCGAACAATTTTTATAGTGACTGGGTGTTCAAAGATAATAAACTGATGAACTGAAAAGGTATTCCAATATTTTACGATTTGTAATGTGTCAAAAATGACGTTTATTTCCAAATGACTACGAGTCGTAAATTAAAATTTAAAATTTACTTTCTATGTATATTAGCGGTCATCAGTACTTTGTCTTTTTTAGCTTACGCCTTGTATAATTTATTACTATCCGTATCTGGAACGAATTCTTTTCAATTATAACTACGCGAATATAAAATTCACTTGTGGAGATACATTAAATAATGCAATATAATACTACAACAAAAAACTACGGTCAATTCTATGATAAGCTAAAGCACCTATGTTACAGAAATCAGAAACAACGACAGTACCAAAACATGCAGACCCGAAAAAAAATTGAATACTTATTATTCTACATTGATCCGACCGGGAATCGTACACAGGACTTCAGTGGGAAGCCAAAGAACGGCACGCTCGCTCGACTACGGTCATCAAAGATAAAAAAATTCACGTTAAAAATTTTGTTAGCTATGCTATACACTAATTTTCTAAACCACAGGATCATTGAGGCGTGGGTATTCCCCCAACTTGGAGTAATCTCGGACAAAATTGGCTAGTTACGCCGTGAATACGAGAACGGGACGGACAATGGCGGCCCACGGCATCTATCTTCAGGGACAGATTAGTTCCTTTTAGGGTACCTTGCACAATGGCCGCAAATTGGACCCTATTTTTAAGGGGAATGAGTTGGCGTCCCTAGCTTAAAACTGATTGTCGCCCGTATTGAAAACTACCGTCGTTAGTTTAAATGGTGTTCTCCATTATACTGTTTTTAGTGGTAAAACGTTGGGTTCACGACCTACTTAGCCAGGAAGCGGTCGAGGTGGACTTCAGCGTCGCCATCTTTAGGTAAGTACCCGGCTTCGATTCCCGATCAATTATATAAAAATAAAAAAGCTTTGTTTTTAATATCTACTTATGGGAGTTGTACGATATGGGACATGTTTTTAATTTGTTGTCTTCAATAAAAATATTTTCCCTACTAATATTATAAATGCGAAAGTAACTCTGTCTCTCTGTCTGTCTGTCTGTGTGTCTGTTACGCTTTCCTACTTAAACCTCTCAACCGATTTTGATGAAATTTGGTATAGGTATACGTTGAATCTCAAGAACGGACATAGGCTAATTTTTATTAGAAAATAGGGGGAGGGGGGTAATACGACCTTTGGAAGTTTATATGGAAACATATTTATTTTTGAAGTTAGAGATATCAAATTTGGCACAAATATAGCTCGGAACTGGGAGTAAAATATAGACTACTTTTTGTTTCGAATATTAGGGGAGAAACCGACCATAAAAGGATGTAGTCCACGCGAACGAAGTCGCGGGCACAGCTAGTAATTTCATATAAAAAATTCAATTTTACAATTACATTAAGGTTTTATTTAATTTAGTAAGTAGATTGTTAGTATTCTGCTTGCAAGCAGACGTGCAAATATCTGTCTTTGTTTATGATAATAATAAAAAAAAATACAAAATATAAATTATTACGAAAACATTAATAATGATTGTGTATAAGAAAAAAAAATTAACTGTAATCAACAAATTCCCTAACACTATGAAAATAAAGAATTATATCTTACATAATATTATTTTTATTTAGGTGGTAAGAAAGAGTAATTCTACTGTACACAATGAATCAATTTAACTAATTTTACATAATCAAATTCATTACGATCTTATTTGCATTTCGTGGTATTGAAGACCTCGGTGGTGCAATGGCTAAGGTAGGCGGCCAAAGCGCGAAAGGTCCCGGGTTCGATTCCCGGTCGGGTCAGTTTGGAAAACGATTTTTTCTAAATTGTCTTGCGTCTGGGTGTGCTGGGATGACGCCCCCAGTTAGTATCCGTCGTCTGGTGCTCACAGCAAAAGGGAAAATCTTAGTTTGAGACCAGGTGATTGGTGTGATTGTCTGGCGCATTTATTTATTTATTTAAGTGATACAATTCAATACACATACATTATAGTGTTTTATTTTTGTGTGTTCAATGAGTGATTTCCAATTCCATTCAACTCTTTACCCTTGACTGACGATAATTCACGTGTAATGTTACATTTAAAGTAAAGCGATTTGATGTTACACTTTGTATCAAGATATTACACCTTGTATCATTATACGGTTTGAAATGTTTTGCTCAATTTTGCTCCTTCACTTATAAACTTGTTTTGTATCATTACAAGGTGTATGCTGTAATTTTCATTTTTCACTCGTTGAATGCTCGAATGTACAAAACTACAAGCGAATGCTCTCAGTAAGGTAGCAGCTTTAAGCTAGCAGAATATGATGTTTGAATTTTCAAAATTAAAATAATACTTAACACATTTTGGCTGCGCTTATCTAAGCGAAAAACATATTTTCGCTTTTGCGCGACGGCCCTTGTACTATATGGCAAAGATAAAACTAGCCCCTCCAAGGAAATCCTCACCTCTCCCATATTGAGATAAGGTTTATTTTGCAGCATAGGGACTGTGGTAAGCTGCCATAATGTTCTGAGATGGGAGAAACTAGTATGTAGATTTTAATTTACGCCTTAATGCTGTCGGTTAAAGTTGACATTGCGCTGTTGGCGGACGAGATTTTTGCTATCCGGCTAGATACGTTATGCTTTATAATTTACATCCTAAATCTTTACGATAAAGTTTATTCTGCGTTGTTAGGGATGATGTTGAGGGATTGGTGTATGGCGGAAGACCTTCTTTTGGGGGTTATCAAATGAGTGATGTGGTTTGCCGCTTATTTCTTTGATCTTTGCTAACCCTTTGAATAATTTTACTCACACGGCATGATATTTTTAACGACAAACTGATCTTTATAAAAAACAGCAAGTTAACCCAAATCAAGGAATTGACTTGTTGAAATTAAAAGTAAAATTGGATTCGTTCATTTTTAGAAGGCGTTAAAAGCCAACTTGTGCAATCAGCGGTTGCCGAGATATTGATGGTTAAAGACAAAAAGATCCTTTTCCAATCAAAGTTTGATATCTCAGCTTCTTAAAAAGCAATTTAAAGTTGAATAAGCTTGTTATCCGATCCATTGTAGTTGAGTTAGAAAAATATTTTGTAGAGCTTGTATAAGTTTGTAGAGCAAAAAAACCACAAAAAAAGTTATGAAAACATATTTCTTTTTCAATTTTTATTTACCAGAACATGTTGTTTTGACATTTACAAAACATCAAGAATTTTACTTCTTTGTTTTAGGTGTTGTGAGAGAATGAAGATCTCATTGATTCATGACGACCTCGGTGGCGCAGTGGCTAAGGTAGGCGCCCAAAGCGCGTAAGGTCCCGGGTTCGATTCCCGGTCAGGTCAATTTGGAAAACGAACTTTTCTTAATTGACTTGGGTCTGGGTGTGCTGGGATGACGCCCCCAGTTAGTATCCGTCGTCTGGTACTCATAGTACAAGGGAAAACCTTAGTTTGAGACCAGGTGATTGGTGTGATTGTCTGGCGCATTTATTATTATTATTATTATTTCAGAAATGAATTAGCTCTCACCACCACGCATTTAACGTAAAATAACGTGTCTCTCTAAACACTTGACATTGGCGGAATCATCGCGTTATCTAGAGACGCGAGATAGTCCATTACTAAAAAAAAAATACCCTTTAGATATTTTTTTTGACTCGTCACCCTTGGCTTGAAGGCTTAGCATAGCAAAGTATAACTTTTGCAAATAAATTAATTCAAGTTATTGTTGACTTACCTTTGAACAAATTTAAACCACTTGTTAAAGGTTGTCTTTTGAAAAAAGGGTACTACAGAGTAGAAGACTAACTAATGACAAAGAAGTGTGGACTACTAACTAGTCTGTTCGCTTTCACCTGAAA
Source organism: Glyphodes pyloalis (assembly GCA_037074685.1). NCBI lineage: Eukaryota > Metazoa > Arthropoda > Insecta > Lepidoptera > Crambidae > Glyphodes > Glyphodes pyloalis. Next base: position 11,964,835 of record JAYKKO010000019.1, read on the forward strand.
ATTTCACTAATTATATTAACTTAGTTATTTCTATTTATACAAATATTTTACGATTCGTAATGTATCAAAGATGACAATTGGGTTTTCTTCAACCGCCTGCGTGTCTTTAAATCATACATTTAAATCATTAAGAGAGGTAGGGCATAGCGATTTATCGCTCGAACTGGAGCAGCCCGACTAGTGAAATACCTCCACCTTACAGAAGACCGCAACCAAATAACAATCACTTCTGTGTTTTTGTGTTCCTGCGTGTGAGCAAGGTGTCCAGAGCTTCCGGGTGGTGCTTCGTTAGTAGCAAGCCTTCAAGGTAAGGGCGACAAGTCCAGTAACAGATTTATTATGCTGTAATTGTCACCCTTAAGCTAGGACCTCAGTACCACTTAACATCAGGTGGGATGAGGTAAAACTTGAAGTGCAATAAAAAAAAAATACCGTTCCATACAACTGCTATCAGTCACCCGTCTGTAGCTTTTAGCTTACGCCTCGTAAAATTTATGACTATCCGTAACTAGATTGCTTATCACTTTACTTTTGTTTTATTTTATTTTTTTTCAATAGTTGATTTTTAATTTTTATTTTATAATTGACAAACTAACTGTGTGTCTTAGTGCAAAATTAGTAATAAGTTTAGCTTTCATATGTAAAAAAAACCACTGAGTTTCTTGCCGGTATCTTCTCTATAGTTATAGGTTCCGAACAGGAGGTAGCTTCATTGGCTTTATATAGAGACTATTCATAAGTATTACAAATGTAATCTATGTGAATAAAATGAATAAAAAAGATTGACCTTGATTTTGATTTTGACAATCAATTATTGGAACCGGGCATAACTCAAACTTCTAGTATAAAAATTAATTGAGCCAGCTCGTGTCAACGGTGGATGCAACCCAACCGAAACGTCGGGGTAAGTAGTTCCTATTATCATATTAACTGCTAAAAATATTGTCGCGTTTTTACCCGTTAACTTGTTTTAAACTAGCGTGATAAATTAATTACTGCTAGAGATATGAAAGTTGGCACAAATATAGCTCTATTAAAATATAGACTACTTTTTGTTTCGAATATTAGGGGAGATAGGGGTAAAACCGACCATGAAAGGATGAAGTCCATGCGAACGAAGTCGCGGGCACAGCTAGTCAATATATAAATAAACCAGTAAATAAAAATATAAGATATTTAAAACATTTAGCAGTTCAAGTGGTAGTTTATTTTCTTAAGCGACTTTCAAACTTCTCAAAGCGACAATCTGTAATAAATCCCGTTTTCATAACTTTATAAGGTCACGATTCTAGATTAAACGTTACCCACTAACTTTTAATATCACAAACTGAACGTGACCCCGATATAGCTCAGATCAGAAGAGTTAAGAAACTCTTTAATTAATTATAAAACAAACGATTTTACTTCGTAACCTCCGCCTATTTAATATTTATTAAAAAGGGACAAGAGTTGAGTAATGTTATATTTTTTGTTTCAAACATTTTTGGGATATAAAATAGGGCTAATGAGTCAGTGAAAAAGATGATTCTATTTATTTCCGGTTTCAGTATTTGAAAAGCAATCTGTTTTAATTACGGATTGAAATAAATTTGACGACCTCCGTAGCCGAGAGGCGAGCGGGCCGGACTTTGGCGTTGCGACATCTCTGAGGTTCCGGGTTCGATCCCCGCTCGGGTCAATATGGGAAACGAACTTTACCATATTGTATCGGGTCTGGGTGTTGTGGTGCCGTCGTTGTTTCTGATTTCTGTAACACAAGCGCTTTAGCTACTTACCACAGAATCGGAGCAATGTATGTGATGTTGTCCACTATTATTAGACGACAGACGACAGCTGATATGCAAAGAAAAAAAAAATAGAATTAACGACTCGTAGAAAAATGGATAGTCATTTTTGACACATAACGAATCGTAAAATATTCTAACCGGCCATTAATCGGTCAGTTGTATTTTTAAAATACATTGAAAACTTTTTTTTTCAACAAATAAATAAAAATATATCATGATACAGCGCGTCAAAATTCAGTGTAAAATGAAACAAAAACTACCTAATGTACTACTACATCCCTATAACTATATACACTTAAAAAATCACGTCATATCGTTGCTCATATTGCCGTGAAAGACGGAGAAACAAACAGATATACGCATACACTTTCTCAATGATAATATTATTAGTATGGATGCGTTGACGACACTAATCCAGTTTGAATAGACTGGTAGATAATGCTCCTAGCATTAAGTCTGTTGCACTTTTTGTGATATTGGACAACATTACATACATTGCTTTGATTCTGTAGTAATTCAAGCACTTGTGTTACAGAAATCAGTAATAATAACGTAACTACAACACCCAGACCCGAGATAAGATAGAAAGGTTCGTTTCTCATACTGACCCGACCGGGGACCGAACCCGGGACCTCAAAGATGGCGCAACGCCAAAGTTCGGCCTGCTCCCGGTTATGGAGGTCGTAAATTAATAAGATAAATCTTGCTTTTTAGCCAAGAAGGTTTTGAAACTCATTTCAAAGCTTAGTGGGGCAAATATTTCAGTTTTTCTAGAGTAATAGGAACTCTTTTTACCCTTCGGAAACGGAAAATACGTTAAAACAATGCAAGTTCTACGCCTACTCACATCTGAATTCGCAGTACGCTCGCTAACAGGGTTCGTTATTCGACCCAACCTTGTCAAAGTTTATTCAAAAATTCTGTTGATGCCATAAAAAGAATATTTGATCCGGAAAATTGGGAGCCGCTCGCAAATTGGGCTCCGGCACTAAGTTATTACCTTTTGCGTGTCACGTGGCTCGCGTACAGTGTTTTAAAAGGGAATGACTTCGTGTAATTATAGCCTTTTTAACCGACTTTAAAAACAAACAGGGTAACCTAAATAAAACTGCTTAAAAAAAGGCGGTTACTCGATTAGAGGTTTTTCAGTTAAAACATTTACAGGATTTGGTATTACGAATAAATAAGAAAAAAAACATTAACTTCATACCACAATAGACACTAAAGGGATTTATCCCAAACACATTCCATGTTTTTTTTTATTATTTCCGATATCGACTTTCTATGAAAGGAGACCTTGATATTGGGACAAATGTGTGGCGGTACCATTTAAAAGAAAATCAGGTTCTGGTGATACAGAAGAATCGACGAGAAGTCGATTTTTATTTGCTTAAAATTATTATTTATTTCCAATCCTCCACATCCGACAAAAAATATCTATTAGGGGCTCTAATAATCTTGTCAAGCTTTTATCTGACTAATTGTTTTTTAATTTTACTTATATTGTACTACTATAAACTTTTTCCAGTGTTCCCTTTAGCTTAATCCATTTATCACAGGTTTTTGACCGGTACAGTGAAATTCGTAACTTTTACAATAGCCCTACAGTTAGTAACTACCGGTAAAATTACAACACCGTGTAACTCACAAAGTTACGTTTTTAAAACTGGATTCAAAGGCAAAACCTATTTGAACAATAACTATATTCAGGGTCATGCGTACGAAATTGCTGGAAAAAGCTAATTGAACACAGAATGATACAAGTTACATTTGGCTTAGTAAAAATATATCTATCTGGCTGGGTGGAATAATGATTTTTGACTATTTAACCAAGGTCCGTGGGTTCGGTCCCCTCTATGTTCGACCTGCATTTGGGTGTTTATGAATCTACTTGAGTATACCACCGTTGATCCTGGTCTCCTTAACACAAATACTTAAGGTTTGGGGTCTGGTCCATCTGTCTGATGTTGTATATAATTTACTTAAACTGATTTCTTAAGATGTTCTTTTGAATTGCTCTTGAAAAACGATATTGTATACACAACTTTAAAATATTTACTACAAACTAAAGCCTTACCATATATTTATAAATTTAAATAGGTACATTGCAAAAAATAAATTGCTCATGTGTGTCTACTCTTACCTAAAACCCTAAAACTACGATATTTTTCTTTCGATATCTATTACTGTATAATCATCAAAATGTTGAAGTCGGTAAATAAGAAAAAGTATTCGACTGTGGCCAAACTAAAACAAACTTTGATATTTCGAAAAGTGAAAAGTTTCAGTTTGACGGTTGTGTAACTCGGGCATCGCATGTTGTATAGAAAGTTGCGCTAAAATAATTAATCAACTCGCTCTGTTGGCAAGTTTAAGTAATCTTCACAGCCAAAGTTTGTACGAGATGTTTGTTTGTCATTATAACTGACTTTCACGAGTTTGTGATAGTTTGAGAGATGGCGATAATGACCAAGGATAGGAGTTAAAGAAAATATTATAACAATAATACTTCGTCCCAACGGATTTGGGCTAAGGCAGCAATCTTATCAAGACTACCCATTTACGTAGGACTTGGTGAACAGAGTGCACTCTCTCCTCATTCACTCTAATGATCCGATAAGACGGTTTAACAGAGGTAGGGCATAGCGATTTACCGCTGGAACTGGAGCAGCCCGACTGGTGAAATACCTCCAACTTACAGAAGACCAGAGACCAGTAACAATGACTTCGGCCTTGTTGTGATCCTACGTGTGAGTTACTGAGGTAGCTACAATAATGAATGCTACTTATAGCAGCAGCAGCCTTCAGGGTAAGGGCGACAAGTCCAGTTGCATGCTGTACTTGTCGCCCTTAAGCTAATACCTCATTACCACTTAACAGCAAGTGGGATGAAGTCAATATTGAAAAAAAAATGCTTATTTAACTATACATTTTATTTCGAGATTAAATTATTTAACATTTACAATTTTGAGAATGACGCCATTGACACCACCGCCATACTTGTGTGTTGTGTGGGGTTAAGTCTGAAGTTTTTCAATAAGCTGCCAGAAAATATTACTGCATTACCTATGCATAGATTCAAGTCTCTGATAAAAAATTCTTTAATGAAATGTAAGGAACGTATGTTCTTTACTAAAAGTGGAAGTACTTCCGCCGAGCTAGGTGTTATCTGCTCGGGGACCAAGGTCCAACTACCAATCTTGGTTTGTTGTAGGTATATATACTTAGTGGCGACGAAAACTCTGACATCGCGGTGTAGGATCAATGTCATGCATTACGTATGGAGCGTTGTTTACTACGCCAATTCTGCTGACGCTGTATTTGTGTCGACTTGTAGGCTATTATAAAATAGAGGACTATATTAACGACAAAGATGTTTGTACTTGATAGCATATGTACATTAGACATAAGCGATATTGTTAATACATATTTTTATATTTTGCATGATTTATACCTACCTAAGTACCTACCATATGTGTCAGTTTTGAAAAGAGTAACTATCGAGTTTCTTGCCGGTTCTTCTCGATAGAATCAAAGTTCCGAACACGGCGGTAGTTTACTTGACTTGACGATTCATAAATGCTTTTGTAAAAGTTTACATGAATAAAGACATTTTCCATTCTATTCTAAACCCTTTAAGTTAGGATACATATCTACCACTAATTTTACAACATACTGTAATAATGCAACATTAAAATAATATGACTAGCATTATTAATTTTGTGTTTGAACAAAGTGGGCTGCGGTTTCGAGAGTATTTGTGTCCTGATTACCGCTAATTAGTTTAGGTTAGTTAATGAATATCGCGGGAACTGTTGGCCTCAAATAAACATTTGGGAGTTGGTAAGCGTACCTAATTTGATTTTAATTAATAGGAAACTTTGGTTGAAGCTGCGGACTACAATTTAATAGGTAAAATTTTGTTTACGCGACTCAGTTTTCAGTCACAGAATTCAAATAGGTTAAACAGTGCTTGTATTAGGTTATGTTGTTAGCACGGGTATAAGAGTTGCCTTTGTTATTTTTATTTTGCATAAAGAAACAGATTCGACAAGTTGATCAATATCAAAGTCAAAGTCAAATATGACTTTCTGGGTCTTTCTGGGTAGTTTAATCGGGCACCAAAAAAAATGTATCAATAATGAGTTGGCCACAAATTTAATAAGTGAGCCACGTGGCTTTAGGCTTCTTGTAGCTCAGTCAGTATTTCTGTCACTCAAATTAATAAAAAGTTGCCTCAGACTGCTGTTCTACAGTATTTAGGAAGGATACATATATTTGCATCGTCATGAAATACAACGCAAAGTGACTCTACTACCGTTTCGGAGCCTACATCTACCGAAGTTACCTGAAAAAAACTCAGCAGATTAGTTACAGTAGTTGTTTTTAACTTATTGCTATGTGTAAACCACTTAAGACCAAGTCATACAATAAGCGTTTAATGAGTGAAAAAATCATTAAGTATTTATTTTTGAGAGGTAGGCGGAAGTAGATCAGTCCTCAGAGGTGGCACCTGTTCACAAGCATAACGTTTGTGGCAGCCATCGGTTCACAAAATCACATACATTGATACATCACATACATTGCTTTGATTCTGTTAAGTAGCTAAAGCACTTGTGTTACAGAAATCAGAAACAACGACGGCACCACAACACCCAGACCCGAGACAATACAGAAAAGTTCGTTTCCCATATTGACCCGACCGGGGATCGAACCCGGAACCTTAGAGATGGCGCGACGCCAAGTCCAGCACGCTCGCCTCTCGGCTACGGAGGTCGTCGAGGAGGAAATAATACTTATCTGTTATCAAAATTAATTGCATTTTGAAGTCCTCTTGACAAGGGAAAACATTCGTTTCAGACCACTCACGGTGAGATTTTTTGCCGAATTTATTTGTTTATTATTTATTTAATCTATTAGATAGAAATTGTTACAAAAACAAGCTCTAGTAACCCTTTTGAGCCGCGTTAGCATCCTAAACCAATTAAGATATTAGTTCCCAGGGTTGTATTTACACAGTGTAGGAAATTTAGTTAGGATTCAATCCCCTCTTCGACAAATTAATTCCCATTCCCGCTGATTACGCTAAGGTCTGGCATAAACTAAGCTTACTGAAAGGCATAGTATTATAATAGGATAATGAGATTGGTTCGATATTAAAACTACGATTGAATTATGTAACATGTCTGTTAGATTATTCAAAAATATGGAACAGGTTAGCCTTTAAGCTAGGACCTAATTGCCACTTAACATCAGATGGAATGAGGTCAATCTTGAAGTGTAATATAGAAAAAAAAAATAACGGCGATACATTAAATTTAATTGTCGCGTGACGTCATTACTGGGTAGATTTTCAACCCCGCAACTTGGCATCGGTTTAGCTCATTATTTTTTTATGAATTTGTAATTTTTTTTTGATAACTTTAAATGGGCCAAAAACAATCTAAAATGTTTGATCCAGAGCGCTTTTCTATTAAAACCTGGCTATTTATTACTTTTTTATATCTAAACATTTATTATTATTATATACTTATTATTTATATACAGTCAAAGTCTCTCTCTTTTTCCCTCTAAAAGAAAACAGTGCTTCCTCTATATATATATATATATATGCCTTAAGTTTTCACAGGCTTTTCAATGAATTTCCTAGAAATTACCTGGTAATAAATATAATATAATACCTACTATTACATTTTCGGTTAGTTACAAGAACCCAACCAGCATTATTACTATCTGCCACACAATTAAATAGTATGCAGCTCTACGCGCCTTCGTCCGCGAGAAATTTAAAAATAAAATCATAATAAATAAATGCGCCAGACAACCACACCAATCACCTGGCCTCAAACTAAGGTTTCCCCTTGTACTATGAACACAAGACGACGGACACTAACTAGGGGCGTCATCCCAGCACACCCAGAACAAAGTCTATTTAGAAAAGTTCGTTTTCCAAATTGACCTGACCAGGAATTGAACCCGGGACTTTTCGCGCTTTGGCCGCCTACCTTAGCCACTGCGCCACCGAGGTCGCGAAAATAAAAGTAGCCTAAGTTATAAAGTGCTAAGTAGGTACGTAGCTAATGCACCAAACGCGTCACAGAAAACAAAAACAATGTCGCCACAATAATTTGTCCCGAGACGATATAGAAAAGCTTGTTTTGACCCGACCGAAAATCAAACCTGGGACCTCAAAGAAAACGTAATGTCAAAAGTTTGCCCTTTCGCCTCACGGCTACAGAGGTGATCTTTATCTGAGAAGACCCTATACAAAACCAGCTTTTGAGTAAAATAGCCGCATCTAAATTGGTTTACCCTTTTAAGTTTTACCAATTTAGCAGGGTTACCAATAAAAATGTTGTAAATGCCACAAAAATAAAGATAGATATAAATACTTTATTGCACAAATTAATTACACTAGAAAAAAGAAATCTTTCAGTTAACATTTAGGTAGAGAATTAGGTAAATAATAAAATATATATAACTATAAAAAACAATAAATATAACGTGGTAAACATATATAAACTCGTCGAATAAGTTTACGGGTAAAAACGCGACACTATTTTTTAGTAATTAATACGAAGTTAGAGACTGCTTCTGAAAAAATCTACTGAGTTTCGTACCGGTATTTGCTCAGCCGATATATGTAGGTTCCGGACCGACAGTAGAGTCACTTTGCATTGTATTTAATGATCAATGACGTTTTAAAAGTGTTATATTATGTGTAAAGCACGATTACCCAAATTTACCATACACACCTCCTTTCTCCACACCCTCCCCATTTGGTGTCAAATTACCCGCATTTTGGGTGATTCCGCACATATCGGCAGCCCTACGGCAACCATGGGTTGATGAGAGAAAAATGTTGTATCAAATTCTCGATTGTAATCGATGTTGTGAAATACCGCAAAGTTCGAATCGGCGATTCGATGCGTGGCTACAACAAGTAAACTCAATATAGAAGCTATGAGCTGTGCTATGCTGGGTAGTTATAGGGTTGGCTGTAACAAGTATTATAGTGGCGATAATCACTTCAACATTTTTGTTCTATAGGTTTTTACAAAAGTCTTCAATAATATTTTACGAATGGTTATCTCTGTAGTCCCGGGTTCGATTCGATTCTCGATCGGGTCAATATAGAAACGAGCTTAATAATATTAATATTGGATAACAAAGCATACCTTGCTCTGGTTCTTTGGTAAGTAGCTTAAGCATTTGTGTTACAGAAATCAGAAACAAGGACGGTACCACAACACCCAGACCCGAGACAATTTAGAAAAGTGTATTTCCCATTTTCATCCGACCGGGGATCGAACCCGGGATCACAGAGATGGCGTGGCGCCAAAGTCCGGCCTGGTCACCTCTCGGCTACGGAAGTTGTCGACCGAATGAGAACTTTTCTATATTGTCTCGGGTATGGGTATTTTGATGCCGTCGTTGTTTCTGATTTCTGTAACACAAGTGCTTAAACTGCTTACTACAGAATCATAGTAATGTATGCGTTGTCCAATGGTGTTGTAAAATATGTTGATCCAAATAAATAATCTTTTCACCTATTCGAATAAATGATAGACAACCCTACTACTAACTTTGCTCGAAATACGCTCCGGCGATTGCAGGGCACATTGGATGTTCCACCTCACCTGTATATCGATATGCTGTAACTATCTTTAAAGGAACTACCGTTTTTGCATCCCGTATAAGACATACGATTACTGTATGTGCATGATAAATAGAGCAATTAGAAAACCAAAAAATATAACATACGCTTTTAGGGTTCTGTACCCAATGGGTCAAAACGGTACCCCATTGCTAAGAAATTTATAAACATTTATAAGTATAACTTAAGAAAAAAAGAAAGAAAGAAATATATTTATTGACGATCACACAATTACTGAACACACACAATATAAGACAGTCTACATAAAACATGAGGTATCGTGTGAGGCCAACTTGGGTTCAGCCGCATTTCAGACCGCAGCAGCTCTGGTATTCTGGTGGAAACCAAATGCCCGGGAAAATAGCAATAGCCCTGGCTCCTGCTAGTTACCCACGCATAAGAGTGGCGTTGAACTTATACTTATAACAGATTTATAAGTTATTTATTTATATACTCATTATGTTACTGTTTATTTATCCATTATTTTCCTAGTTACTTACATGTGTGCATCATCTCCGTCCGATCGTCTATTTGTCATTGTTACTTAGAACAATTATGTACTTAAAATCAGTTTTTAGCTATAAGTTTAGAATTCAAGTTTTTTTAATCAAGATCAGTGGAGTTTGAAAAATTAAAAAAATAAAATAAGACTTGGCTCTCTATCCGTCTGTTTGTCACCAGGCTGTATCTCAAGAACCGTAATAGCTAGAGAGTTGAAATATTCATAGATTATGAATAGCCTGACTGGTGAAATACCTTACAGAAGACCGCAGTCAAATAACAATCACTTCGGTGTTGTTGTGTTCCTACGTGTGAGCAAGGTTTCCAAAGGCTCCTTGGGGGTGCTACATTAGTAGCAAGCCATCAAGGTAAGGGCGACAAGTCCAATAGGTAACAGCTTTATGCTGCACTTAACGCCCTTAAGTCTAAATTACCACTAAACATCAGGACGGATGAGGTCAATCTTGAAGTGTAATATAAAAAAAAAATATGGCGGAAGGTATCTTCTAAAGTTTTCTTTAACGGCGTTGATAAATAACAATTTGAAGATTTAAAATATTTGTGAAAAGAACCTAAATCCCAATTGAGCTTTGATTCAGATTCAAAGATTTTAACTTCAAAGGCTTTTTTGTCAGAATAATATTTCACGGACATTATGATTTACACCTCTCATCGCGGTATAAAAAGGACGCTTCATAACTCTAGACTACGTAATAATAAATTAAACTCAAATATAAAGTAGAGTAGAATATAAAATACCTTAATTCATGTTAGCTTTACGAAAGCACTTTTGTATAGTCAGTTCAGTATCGCATGCCGTGTTCGGAATGTTGACCATCAAGGCTAGCATGCGCCACGCGACAAAATTTTATCGCGCTCTTAAACGTCAAAATCGATTGAAGTCAATACGTAAGCTGCTGATTGGCTGTAAATCAGCGGATCAATCAACAGTATCTATACTTTTGTCGTCTTATGCGAGAAATTAGACGTATTGCGCATGGTAGGCCTGCATGTCGACAAGAACCGGCAAAAAACTTGACACTTACTTTTTAAAATAATAATTTATTAATTAATAAAATTAATCTAGAATATATATTTTCATCGGAGTAGAAATAAGAAAATCCAGATCCATACGTTTTTGCCTTTTAAGTAATCATTTATTTGTTTTAGCCCATTTTAAATCTATGTATGGCCTCAAATCGTAACCGAACCATCTGTAGCTTCAATTTTGGTTTGTGTTCATTTCGACGATGCAGGAGTGTTACTTGTAAACTACATGAATAAATTAATTGACTTTGACTTTGAATAAATTTGACTTGGTTCGGGATCCCATTTTTACAGGGTAGATATCAAAAATAATTCAATTCAATTTAAACTGTTATGGCATGTCAAATTACAATAACAGGTATATAGAAAGTATGTAGATTTCATACATTTTTTTTTATATTGCACTTCAAGATTGACCTCATCCCACCTGATGTTAAGTGGTAATGAGGTCCTAGCTTAAGAGTGACAAGTACAGCATAATAAATCTGTTACTGGACTTGTCGCCCTTACCTTGAAGGCTTGACCCCTGCTACTGATTGCTACCCCCAGGAGCTCTCGAAACCTTACTCACACGCAGGAACACAACAACACAGAAGTGATTGTTATTTGGCTGCGATCTTCTGTAAGGCGGAGGTATTTCACCAGTCGGGCTGCTCCAGTTCGAGCGATAAATCGCTTTGCCCTACCTCTCTTAAATACATACAAAAAAATGATAATGACTTTGCGTTAATCATTTTACTTGGAATCGAGATATACAACTATAGTGTGATGTATTGTTTCCCGTGAGCTTGTTTGCGTTATTTGGTCATATAATCATTTTAATCATATGTTTCATCAGTCATGTATTTCATCTTTTTTTTATACCAACTTTCATAAAAATCTATTTGTTTTTGCGAGAAACCGTAAAAAAATATGTTGTTGGATGTATTACCCAGACATCCGTTCATTGTTACAGTATTTCGCGTTAATCCCTACTAATATTATAAATGCGAAAGTAACTCTGTCTGTCTGTCTGTCTGTCTATCCGTCTGTTACGCTTTCCTGCTTAAACCTCTCAACCAATTTTGATGAAATTTGGTATATGTATACGTTGAATCTCAAGAAAGGATATAGGCTAATTTTTATTAGAAAATAAGGGGGGAGGGGGGTAATACCACCTTTGAAAGTTTATCTGGAAAAATGTTTCTTTTTGAGGTTAGAGATATGAAATTTGGCACAAATATAGCTCGAAACTTGGATTAAAATATAGACTACTTTTTGTTTCGAATATTAGGGAAAAAAGGGGTAAAACCGACCATGAAAGGATGTAGTCCACGCGAACGAAGTCGCGGGCACAGCTAGTAATATATAAGCAGGATAAAATAGACCAATTAAAATGGAGTCTTAACGTAAACTTGTTTTTTTTTCTTTACCAATAAGAAGCGTCAGTAGATGTGAATCGGCCAACAGTTGACATTTATGATTTATGTTTTTTAATCTGATTCAAACGTACTCTTGGCGCCGTTCATTTATTTTCGGATGGTGCGTTCCCCGCGAAACGACAAATAAATCCTTCCACTCTTATTTGTTGGTTGACATTTGGAAAAAACGGGTTTTTTTACGTTTAATCAAGATTACGCTTTTCTAAGACGTGTGGGACATATTTATATTTAGTGTTCACTTCAGGAATAATTCTTTGCTACAATTTATTTATTCATTAATAAACGATCGACCCGCTCCGGCACAGGACAGCTGCAATTTATTACATTTACTAGCTTTTCGCCCGTGACTTCGCCCGCGTGGAATTCGGTCTTCGGATCTCCAATTATTATTGCTTTCCCTCGGGAATATCAATTTTTCCGGGATATAAAGTACCCTTTTATTTAATCCGAACTTCTAACTTTACGTCTGCAAAATTTCAAAGCGATCGGTTCAGTAGTTACAGCTTGAAAGCGGAACAAACAAACAAAAAAAAATCACTTTCCGATTTATAATATTATTAAGGGTTTATTCGGATATCCAACTGCAGCTACATAAGTACAAATAAAAACAATGTATGAGTGCATATACAAAGCTAATAAATAGGTTATCGCAGTATAAAATAAATTTAAAAAGCACAAATGCTCAAGCTTCGCAAAAGTAGTGCTCTTATGACGCACTATGAATTTGCGGCGCTTGCGGTTGAGACCATGGGACCATGGTCGAGTGGTATGAAGGCTTTCGTGAAGGATTTGTCTTCACGCTTGATCCTCGCCTCGCGTGACCCCAGGGCCGGCGGCTATTTTGCCCAAAAACTGTCCATTATTGTACAGAGGGGCAATGCCGCCAGCGTATTGTGCACAATGCCGAAAGACGGTGAGCTAGACGACGTGTATATTTTGTAAGTTTTTTATGCTTGTTTTATTTTATTGAATTTGGTGTATTTGTAGATATAGTGTAGTTTTTATTTAGTTTTAATTATTATTATTTTTTGTGTTAATTGTTTTCTCAGTAAGTGAATTTGTAATTCTTATGGGATAAATAAACACTGGTCAATTAATTTTCTCATTTAAAGAGAAACAAAAAATACTTTAAATTAATGTCTTGATCACATTTTGCATGTAGGTAGTATCAAAAACACTACTTGTTACGAGTGAACGACCAGTTTTTTATTTCGATTAGAATGCTTGATTTTGCTTAATAAATCCTGATTCTATCACAAGTACACAAAGTTAAAAAATCAAACTGAAAATTTAAGTGTGAAAAAAGCCCTTTTATTTGATACCTATAATGAGGGAGTTGTGAAAAAAGAAATTTAGGAAATCCGTCCATTCATTTTCTAGCGGCGGCCATCTTGGATTTGAAATATGTCATTATGAATATATTCTGCTAGTTAAGCCGTTTTATATGATACTCATATTGTGGCAGTTGTGTTAAAACATGCAATCCATAATTTTGTGTCAAACATAGCTAAGAACATTCCCGACTTATTTATCTTTCATGTTCGGGAGCTGCGATGCCATAGACAGGATACACACACCGACACGTCAAACATAAAACACCCCGTAATTTTTGCGTCGGGAGTAAAACAATATTTTCTTTAGAAATCCTTTAAAATAATATTTAGCGATAGTACCTACATATATAATGTACATCACTCGACAGCCTTAACAAAAAGTCTTCATTCATTTCACTTTCATACTTCTTATCTCGAAACATTTTCTCTACAAAACTACTACATCTTCGGTGTAGCCCAAAGCAAACAAAAGCTAAACTAACCAGCGATGTAACTTGGATCTTAATTCGCAGTCAAAGAGTCCAGTTTCGGTTCCAGAGTCGAAATTATTGCATCCACCAATCGTATCCCGGTTTATTGTTGGTCTGCGACAGGATGGGTCATCAAGTTTGTATTGACCTGGACAATACAGAGTTGTAAATGAGGAATTTGCCACGTTTATTAGGGGTCAGATGTCCGAACATTGTTTTGGGAGAACGTATGTACTTATTAACTTTTTGGTAGGATACAAAGTATCTGTCTGTGATACGGGGAACAATGGGGAGTAACAGGATATTGTTCAGCCCAATATTGGTTTTATAACTTTACAGAACAGGGAAAGTCTTACAATGTTTTGAAAGAGTTTTAGCTTAACTTTATTATGACATAGATTACAATGACCATTTGGTTATTCCATAAACATACGACCTTTTTTTAAAGAAGCAAAATGCATTGACGTATTTGTACTGCTGCCTGTAGAAAATATTCTAGCCTAAAGTGTCATTATAGTCTAACCTAATTTAAATCTTATGCGACTGAGAAAATAAATCATTTTTACTTAATGCTACTTGCGCCGTAATGGAGCAAATGAGACTGTAAGGAACGTATGTTCTTTACTAAAAGTGGAAGTACTTCCGCCGAGCTAGGTGTTATCTGCTCGGGGACCAAGGCCCAACTACCAATCTTGGTTTGTTGTATATATACTTAGTGGCGACGAAAACTCTGACATCGCGATGTAGGATCGATGTCATGCATTACGTATGGAGCGTTGCTTACACGCCAATTCTGCTGACGCTGTAATTGTGTCGACTTGTAGGTAATGTCGTAGATCGGCACAAGACTAAATTAAGGCTTAATTTACAGTTTAAAGCCTTTTTGCCGGAACCATTATTTATTTAAAGCAACCGAGCACCTACAAAATCTTTGATTTAAGGTTGGGGAAATATTTTTGCTTGCATAAACAGCGTAGCGGCGTTAAAACAGTAAACGAAAAAAAAACATGAAAGAATTTCTGTCATAGTAACTTCTATCGAATATAGGCACCAAAACACAGCCAAATCTAGAGTATACAAGCAATAAATGTATACGCAATATAGTGATAAAGTATTGACACTTGTAAAAAACAATAGGTTAATGCGTTTAGGTAGACAAATAGAGAGGATTCGTTAGTTACGTCGTTTCAAAAAATGGCATGGAATACACGCTGTGATTGGTCCGCGCCTGCGACTCACTGTGTCCTTGGAAAAGGTATATCTACCGTCACTGTCATTGACATTTTTAAGCCACGCCCACCGTGCCTTACTTTTCGTGGTGCCAAATCATATACGCACGACGGCACATCAAGGTAAAAACTTACTGTTCGATATTAGTTTCTATATCCACGTCATTAAGGTGGTGTTAAGTCCAATGTGAAATCTAACATGCTTTGTACAACAGTTAAATGGAAACCCTGGTTGGGTCTTGTGCCCTGATCCGCGGATTATCGCCCAACTATTGTTAAGCTGTGGTCAGCGGTTCCACTTAAAAGGGTTAACACTTGTTCACTGGGAACTTGTTTTGGAAACCACAGAACACTTATCTTCAGTCACAGATAAATGGAAAGCAGTAATAAGGAAGGACTAAAAATTTAATGAGAATTTGCAAGAATGCCGAAATTGAAGAGCTTGTGACTGAACTTAACATCATTGGGCAGACCAAGGCTCAAAGACTTCGATGGCTTGGACACTTAGAAAGAATGGGAGAGAATCGCAGCGTTAAGAAAGCTTATCTGGGCCGGCCTATTGGACGTCGCGACGGCCGTTTGGCCGCCCTATGTATTGCTGGAGCAACGTAGTGAGAGCCGGTCCTTAGGTGCTGCAAGTTGGCGCCTGGCGGGCCAGCACAGAGGATCCCGAAAGGTGGCGAGATCTCATATCGGAGGCCAAGACACACTTTGGGTCATCGACCCTGCGAGGAAGTTGTAAGTTTTTTTTTTATATTACACTTCAAGATTGACCTCATCCCACTTGATGTTAAGTGGTAATGATGTCCTAGCTAAAGAGCGACAAGTACAGCATAATAAATCTGTTACTGAACTTGTCGCCCTCTCTCCCACCAGTAAGTAAGTAAAAATTTAATCAGCAAAAAATTAAGGGTAAAACTAAATAATATCTGGACAACGATTATCCGAGACGAGTCAAAATCTAGCGTAAAGAAAATATTTGGTGCGGAATAATTGCAACTGGAAGCAGCTAGCTACAGTAAATGTCTTTGCAATTCGATGCACACATGCAAAGTTAAAAAGGTACTTATATAGGTACTTCGCCGTCCATTATTCAAAACGAACAACTCATCCACAACTTTCATAAGGCGACGGATAAGCGTAATAAATTTATTATGCGAAATCGAAATACGAAGAGATCTCGCATTAAAATTCAGGAGACGTCGGCAAAGTTCTAAATAACGTACGTCGGTAATGTCTCGTGAAAAGCGGGCTTTAGATGACGTGAGTGTCGCGTATAAGGGCCCTGGTCTACTTAATAGAGTATAGCAGTGTATAGCTAACAGTGGGGTAGATCACTCAAAATTTATATTTTTATTATTTGTATATTTGTTTGCATTCATGCACCTTCTAACCATCTTATGTA
This sequence comes from Glyphodes pyloalis, assembly GCA_037074685.1. Lineage (NCBI taxonomy): Eukaryota > Metazoa > Arthropoda > Insecta > Lepidoptera > Crambidae > Glyphodes > Glyphodes pyloalis. The sequence continues at coordinate 11,981,686 of JAYKKO010000019.1, forward strand.
TAACGTATTTACATACAATCAATATGTAGTGCAAGTATTAAAGTAGTATACATGTCCACTATTCGGGTATAGCAATCGTTAAATAGGTATCCAAGTGTCAGTTTTCAAAAGTTGAAGCGCCATTCCTTCCAAGTGCTTTTATGTGGTACAACAAGTTACATTACCAAAAAATATTAGACGTATTTTTGTATCGTCTACTCAATAGTGCGTGACACTATATACTTATAGCTACTTAATAGGGATGACGACTAAAATGTCTGTTTATTCCACAAGTTAAATTACAAAAAAATGTAAGCCGCATATTCATTATTTCATCGTATGGACAAAAATTGTGTTAAAATTTAGTGCGATGTCACTTCTAAGGACAATTATTATTAAAAAGTGACCTAAAATGTAGTGCACTGTATCACATGAATTTTATATATTAGTTCAAGCAAAAAAAACTTTTGCATTAACATTTGAAAATCTAGTCGACAATCTGAACATATTTATTATTTTTGTCACAAAGTTACCATCCCTTTACTAAAATATTAGGATCGGCTTCACTTTCCTTTTACAGTGACGAAGATTTGACAGCTTCACAAACTGTCATATCCATTTGTTTTTTTTTCCAAATTGATTACTTTCAAATCGTTTGTTACCGTCAAAGTTAAGTTGGTGCAATTTACCCTCACTGTTTCATATTTATAACATTATTTTGTCAAAAGATACGAATCTTAGATATCCTATGAACCTTCTTATTAGACAGCATGCCTTATTGACTTTGCCATTTTACAATGGAAATTCAGCGAAGACAGGTAAAAAACAATGAAAATGTAAAACCTTGATAAATTGATTATTTATGATAATAATCATACACATTTTCCGAATGGTTGGTTAATTTTAGAATATTAAGGAACTTTTTATTAATGGGAAACCGGCATAGATAATGATTTGAAATATAATGTGCAATTAAAATGTTTCCTTTGCTAAACTAATACAGTAAATATTAATTTGGTACATTTACCCATTTATTAAAACTTTGTTGCACTTATAAAAAGTAAAAAAGGCGGACTTACTGCCTTGTGATGTTGTCCATCAGTCAACCCCACAGATTTGAGCGGATATAGTGGCCGTGTATGATTTACTTACATTTATACCCTAAAAAAGATGTACTAATAAAAGAAAGAAAGAAAATACATTTATTTATTATTGTATTGAGGACAGCAAAGAAATATTACACCAAATGACAGTAAGTACCTTATATTTATAAAGAGGTATTGAAGGGAATGTAACAACCCGCCACGTAGCACCACCAGTGGCGTTTTAGTGAGCATGACTAAGACTACTTTGCATCGCTTATGTTTTACGCATAAGATCTAATATTGAATTGCAAATGTCTACCTTGACGTCTGTTGACCGTACATGACCAGTATAAATATAAAATTACCTTTACCTACCTTTAGATACCTTTCAAAAAATAAATTCTTATCCACATTGCACAATATGTCATCTGACTAAATTTGTTATATTTCTTCTAAATTAAATTTATCTAATTCTGTGTTGCTCGTATTTTGAATGCTGTGTACTCCTCTTATTGGAGCATATACTAGAACTTACCTCTGTATCACATACCCCTAAAATGCTATGTATATGTTCTGTTGGTGTTCCTACTAAATAAATAAATAAAATGGACTTATTCGAAAAACGATCGTTCCGTTCCAACCATTCAAGTTACGGATAGTTATAAATTATACGAGGCGTAAGCTTAAAACGACCGACGGACGACTGATGTCAGCTGACATGTAAAGTAAATTTGAAATTGGAATTAATGACTCGCAGTTATATTTGACACATTACTTATCGTTTTTTTTTTCTTTTTGCACTTCAAGATTGACCGCATACCACCTGATGTTAAGTGGTAATGAGGTCCTAGCTTAAGGGCGACAAGTACAGCATAATAAACCTGTTACTGGACTTGTCGCCTTTACCTTGAAGGCTTGGCCCCTGCTACTAATGTAGCACCCCCCAGGAGATCTGGAACCATTACTCACACGCAGGAACACAACAACACCGAAGTTATTTTTATTTGGCTGCGGTCTTCTGTGAGGTATTTCACCAGTCGGGCTGTTCCAGTGCGAGCTATAAATCGGTATGCCCTACCGCTCTTAACAAAATATTGGAAACAGGCATTAAAACTTAGTTCGTAAAAGTTATGATCCAAACGAACCTACTATCTTAAAACGTTACATCAAATATCACTAATGCATTCGCCGATACCACAGTTGCATGCTAGTTTTATACGAATCCAAAGGAGCGATGTCTCCGATATATCTTCATAGTAAGTATCGTCGTATCGAAAATGCATCAGAAATATGACTATCCGAGCCGAACGCCGAGTGCTTTGTGCGGCTTCGCAGTAGGGATGGCGATGTCTATCAAAATTATTTAAAATAAAATAATAATGTTGATTTATGTTATTGTACGGTATTTTTTGTAGTAGAGCCAGGCATGAAAAAGTAGTTTAGAACTACATATATACAAATTCGGTAGAGGACACTTACTGTAGGCTAACGGGTTGATACAGCAGAAAAATTTCAACGCTTACAATAACTTGCGGTTAGCTCAGTTGGATTTGAAGAGCAGCACGCGCGACACGTGAAGGTTCGGATCTCGCCCCGCAGGGGGAGATGAAATTTTCCTGTGTCTTTAAATTATTAAAAGATTTAGTTAGTAGGTACTTAACTGAGAGGAGTGACTTGGCAATTGGACATAGGTGCACGACAAATAGACAGCTCCCACTGTTGGCTCATTTTAAGAACATTGTTGCGGTTGCCGCAAACTCCGTAAATGAAAGCTAGGTTTTATGCCATCTTTTTACGACCTCCGTAGCCGAGAGGCGAGCGTGCAGGACTTTGGCGTCGCGCCATCTCTGAGGTCCCGGGTTCGATCCCCGGTCGGGTCAATATGGGAAACGAACTTTTCTGTATTGTCTCGCGTCTGGGTGTTGTGGTACCGTCGTTGTTTCTGATTTCTGTAACACAAGTGTTTAAGCTATTTACCACAGAATCAGAGCAATGTATGTGATTTTGTCAAATATTTATTTATTTTGCTCCCATTCGAATATTGAATTAGATAAAGTTATGAGGTTCCGGTTATGAGGTTCCGGTTATGAGGTTCCGGGTTCGATCCCCGGTCGAGTCAATATGGGAAACGAACTTTTCTGTATTTTCTCGCGTCTGGGTGTTGTGGTACCGTCGTGGTTTCTGATTTCTGTAACACAAGTGCTTAAGCTACTTACCACAGAATCAGAGCAATGTATGTGATGTTGTCTAATATTTATTTATTTTGCTCCCATTCGAATATTGAATTAGATAAAGTTATGAGGTTCCGGTTATGAGGTTCCGGGTTCGATCCCCGGTCGAGTCAATATGGGAAACGAACTTTTCTGTATTGTCTCGCGTCTGGGTGTTGTGGTACCGTCGTTGTTTCTGATTTCTGTAACACAAGTGCTTAAGCTACTTACCACAGAATCAGAGCAATGTATGTGATGTTGTCCAATATTTATATTTTATACATATTTACAATGTGCACGTAATAATGCAGGGACTAATAACTGGTTTGTATTTTGCACGGAATTGTGGAAAAAACAAAAAATATGAAAAATGTAACAAAATGATATCTCTGTATAGAATTTAGCCGCAAGTAGGCGTGCGTATAGTGGCGCATTTTAAAAAACAGCCAAGTGTGTGTCGAGCTCGCGCACTAAGGGTTCCGTACCATTGACTAAAATATCCAGCATAAAGGGTAAAAAAATATGAACCCCCCTTAAATATTAACTTAATTTTGTGTTTTATTTTAAGTCCAAGATGCACCAATATCAAACTACCGATGGCTTTTTTATTTATTTTTTTGTCTCTGCTTGCCATCCCTAGTTCTTAACAACTTTCTAACCAGTACCGGGGTAAGCTGGTACCAGAGTTCCCAAGCTCTATTCAGACTTCCAACGTGACATACTTAACGCGATCTTGCGAAAGGACCCGAAGGCTTAACACGGTAACTGACTGTTAGCCACAAGACTTAGTACTATTGAATAGGAAATGGCAATGACGATAAAGATATTCATGAACATTAGCCTATTCTGCGAAGGCCAGTGAACGAAAAAAACATGGAAGATTCCTGTCAAACTAACTTTATCTAATCGAATATTGGCACCAAAACACACAAACATAAAGCATACAAGCAATAGATACGCAATATAGTAATAAAGTATCGACACTTGAAAAAAAACTTTAAGGCTAAGGCGTTTCGGTCGAAAAGAAGTTCGTGAAATGGGTCGTTAGTTACGTCATCTCATAGAATTTCGCGCCTATGACTCGCGGAGTTCATGGCAACGGTATTCTATTCGAATCGTACCGCGCTAGCTCACTTTTTTAAGCCACGTCCACTAGTGTTGGTCCCCTCATATAATCTAATAATCGATATGACAATCGATAGTATCGATATAATTGTATCGATTAATCGAAATAATTACCTATATAGATAGTATCGATTGTCATATCGATTATTAGATTAATAGTCCTCTTTTGGAATAATCGATTATAATCGATATACAATCGAATCGACGGCAACACTAACATCCACCGTGCCTCACCTCACCGTGGTCAATTTGTAAAACGAACTTTTCTCAATTAACTTGGGTCTGGGGGTGCTGGGATGACGCCCTTCGTTAGTATTCGTCGTCTGGTGCTCATAGTACAAGGGCAAACCATAGTTTGCCAGGTGATAGGCGAGGTGGTTTAGCGCATTTATTTATTCATTTAATCCAGGTCATTTTGCGGCTACAACGCCTAATTCGACGGCTATTTGCGTTTGACAGCGGCATCACTGTATTACAATTAAAGAGAATATACCTATTTAGCGACGTGCGCAGCCGAGAGGTGATCGGGCCGGACTTTGGCCTTAAATCAGAAACAACGAGAGTACCACGACACCCAGACCCAAGACAATATAGAAAAGTTCGTTTCCCATATTGACACGACCGGGGATCGAACCCAGGACTTTAGAGATGATGATATATACTCGACTGTCTATTGCACGTTCACAAAAACCTGCACAAAATTCCTAAAAAATCAGGCATTCATCGATTTAACACCCGGAATAAACATAAACTTGCTGTTCCAAATCGTAGACTCCATAAAATTGGAAATTCATTCGTTGGGTTAAGCATAAAAATGTTCAATAAATTACCGCAAACTATTGTTAACTTACCTACGCACAAGTTTAAGTTCTATGTTAAAAATGAACTTATGAAAAAAGGCTATTATACAGTAAATGATTATCTCAATGATAAAGATATTTGGCCTGATATTAATTAACGTGACAACACATGTTTTGAAACGTTTTTTTGTCTTTTTAATTAAGCGCCAGTTTCGATCATTTCATTTATTTTTTCACAAAATGACATTGTTAATTTTAATTTTATACTATAAGTAGACATAAATTATTATTTTCTTTTATTTTAATTATGTGACATGTCGATATTTTTAATTTTCATTTGACAAAATGACATTGTTATTGGTAATTTTGTACGATAGACATGGCTATCACGAATTATTAAGTAGTCTCAAATTAACAGAATAAGATGTAGGTAGGTTACTACTTCGTGCTCCGGTTCCTATAGTTGGTTTGATGACTTAAATTGTAATTACTTTCCAAAGGGAGTTGGGAGTTAGTCATGCTCACTAAAATGTCACTGGGGTGGTGGCGCTATGTGGCGGGTCGTTACATTCCCTTCAATATGGTTGAGTGAAGCGATGGCTGGCACATACGTCATGCTTGTGAACAGGTGCCACCTTTGGGGACTGGTCTGCTCCAGCTTACCTCTTAAAATAAAATAATACTTCATGCTTTTTTCACTCATCAAAATAAAACTATATGACTTGGTCCAAGGTGTTCTACACATAGCTATAAGTTAGATACTGCTACTGTAACTTATCTGCTGAGTTTCTTACCGGTGTCTTCTCGGTAGATATAGGTTCCGAACCGGAAGTAGAATCACTTTGCATTGTATTCAATGACGATTCAAAAGTGTTACATGTAACCTACTTGAATAAAGAAATATTTGAGTTTGAGTTTGAGTTTGAGTTGATTAGAGATGGCGTGTTGCTCGCCTCTCGGCTACGGGGGTTGTCAAATATTGTGTCACTATGACTTATGACTATATGATCGATTTAATATGACATATCAAATCGGTAACTACTCAACGGCTTGACTATAATCTCAATGAGATAGTCCGCCTCATGCCCGGTCTAATATTTTCCGATTCGTAATGTCTCAAAAATGTTCATTTTTCTCCAACCGAGAGTCGTTAATACCGTTCTATGATTCACTTTCCTCGGTCATCAGTTGTTCGTCGGTCGTTTTTAGCTTAGGCTCGTATAATTTATTATTATAAGTAACTTGAACAGATCTTTTACCAATATCAACCGTGCATTAGCCGAAATTAAGTGCAAATTATTGATAGTTAAATTAGATTGTGCGAAAAGGATACTATAAACTTGATGAATATTTAAACGATAAACATATATGGACATGATTGTCGGTTCGCTCGCACACCATAGTTTTAAGTTCTCTAGCTCTAAACATTGTAAATATTAGGATAACTACTGAGTTTCTTGCCGGATTCTTCTCGGTAGGATTAGGTTCCGAACGGGCTATAGCTTCAATTTTGGTTTGTATTCATTCTGACGATGCATAAGTGTTACTTGTAACCTACATGAATAAATGAATTGACTTTGACTTTGACTTTGACTTTGTGCAACTTAGTTTAAAGTAAATTTCTTTCGATCAAATTAAACAGATTATGTAAAAGGCATTTCAAGTAAATACAATTAATTCCTCCCCCAAAATGTCCACTAACAACGAGTTAAGGACAAAGTTAATCGGAGCGTTTGCAAGCTTTTAATTGCCAAAACAAATTAAATACGTCTGAAGAAAGTTCGTAAACAGTTAAATGGCCGCGTTTAGAATTTTACGCAATTATTTTACTTTTGCTCAGTTTTTTGTTTGTTAAGAAATAAGTCATTTTACAGTCGAACTTTCGTCATATACTAATATTAAAAAGCAGAAGAGTTCTAATGGGAACCAATCAATTATTTTTGTGATGGCAAATCCATATTGTAGACGTCTTGATGTATACGTCACAGGCATTTTGAGTAAATCTGCCGTTTACATACAGCGTCGTTAGTTTAAAGACGCTCGCTGTGACGTAATATGCTGTATGCAAAATCTGGCAAAATAACAACTCGTTTAATTGTTTAATCTGACGTTTGGTTGTAGTTTTGGGGTGACTGAATAAAACACAGTTTGGACGATTACTTATTAACGGTTAATTGAAGCAATGGACGATTTCATTCTTTAGGTTAGGTTGGTGAGTAAAGCGGGAGCTAAGTGATTTACTCAAATTGCCTGTGACATATATTATCCAGATGTATGTTCATTTCTCATTTACGCGAAAACTACTAAACGTATTCGAATTAAATTTGGTAGAATAAGAGGTAATTTCATACGTTAACGTAAAAGATACTTTTCATTCCGAAATAACGACGGCGAAGTCGCACGCAACAGCAAGTATGGCTATAATTCATAACAAAGTTACGAAAAAAATCAAACAGAATGTAATTTTTCTCCAGTACCAACGTAAAGACACTTACTTATGATTGTTATAATTAAAGGCGGTATTTAAAGGACGGCCGTGCCCTAGCATTCTGGAGGGCGATTATCCCTCTGTCCGCCCTTGGGCACTATCTTGCGCCCTTTTATTGCGGAGGGAAAACGCAAAAGAAAAACGCACCCTACCGTCACCCGAGGAAGGTGATAGCTTGTGTGTTGTGTTGCTGGATAATCGATTATTGAATAATCGAATGTGCTCACCATTAATAATCTAAAAATCGATATGACTATTGCTAGTTTTGATGATATCAATTAAATCGATACGATTGATATTTATTTTCGGTCATTAATCGATTATAAACAATGATTCGATTATAATATCGACTCGAATAGAATCGAATAAAGTGGACAACTTAAGTATAAGAATTTAAATCTAATTGTAAGTTTACTACCGGGCGGGTTCATGAATCTCTAAGCTAAGGGCCACTGTGTAGGGCACAGCGGTTTATCGATTGAACTGGAGCAGCCTGACTGGTGAAATGCCTCCACCTTACAGAAGACTGCACCAAATAACAATCACTTCTGTGTTGTTGTGTTTCTGCGTTTGACTAAGGTTTCCAGCTCCTGGGGAGGTGCTACATTAGTAGCAGGGGTCAATCCTAGATCTTTGTTTATATGATTTGATATCCATTCCTCTTTATATGAATCTCTGAATTAGTTAATAATTACGAGTAAAGGTAATTTAACTCTACCTTAAAAAATAAACATTTTCCCCTATACACTTTCAAGGGCGGTATTACCCCCATCCCCCCTTATTTTCAAAACAAAACGTTATGTATGATTATATGTTTTTGCCGCATCAAGCGGAGACTGGCTGGTCTTTTACCTAATGGAATAACCATCTATAGGCAATACTTACTCGGCTTGAGCGAACAGCCAACTTCGTCGATCGCAGAACCTACTAATAAAGACGTGACAATGAGAAGAATTTCCAATAAGACGCGCCAAATGAAATCTCCGCTTTGTCCAGCCTCCGCTTACTGCGGTACCTTTTACCTCGATTCGCTGAATAATATCACCTAAGTCAAAGGTATAAAGGTATATAGAGTGGACTGGATATCCATACTAATATTATAAATGCAAAACTCTGTCTGTCTGTTTGCCTGTCCGACTAAACTACTGAACTGATTTTGATGAAATTTGTATAAGTATACGTTGAGCCTCTTAGAACATAGGCAACTTTTTGTTTTGAAAATAAGGGGGGATGGGGGTAATACCGCCCTTGGAAGTTAGTTTTTAAGTCAAGAGGGTTAATTTAATGGATTTACTATTAACTCAAATATTAGGGTAGATTGGCGTAAACCGACTATGAAAATATGTAGTCAACACGAACGAAGTCGCGGGCACATTTAGTACTACAACAGTTAACACAATAATGGCTCCGTTTGCGACACATCCCAGCGAAGGCATTGTTTGACACGAATACGCAATGCGTCGATAATCTAGGTCATTTTGCGGCTACAACGCCTAATTCGACGGCCATTTGTGTTTGGCACCTGCTTCACTGGATTACTATTAGAGAGAGATATTAGGCGACCTCTGTAGCCGAGAGGCGAGCGTGCCAGACTTTGGGCCATCTCTGAGGTCCCTGGTTAGATTCCCAGACAGGTCAACATGGAAAACGAAATTTTCTATATCGTCTTGAATCTGCGTCACATGTTAGTATTATATAACGCGAAACATTGTTAGAATGTCCGCCACCTGCGACTTCCTACTCATGTTAGTTATTTTAACCCCAATAGGGGGTTAATTCCTAGATACATTATTAGAACACTTTTTTACCATCAATAGACCATACTTTTTAATTTAAGGTTTTTCACTTCATAAAATTAAGATTTCTATTCAACTTCTAACCCCCGTTTTAACGCCGCAGGGGTAGAGTTTTGTAAATATCTTAACAGATGTCTGCTTGCATATATGGAACCTACCTGCCAGATTTATATTTGTAAGTGTAACAGCTTCTGAAATTTCGTGATTAAGTCAGTGACTTACCAGACTTAAGACTTTGTTATTTTTATATGAAGTTTTTGGACTTTCTTACAAACTACCCCTTTTTTAACCCCAAAAGGGGGTATTTATTTATTTATTCTTACTTAAAAACTTTATTGCACAAAAAAAGTACAAAAGGTGGACTTAGTGATAGGAGCATTATCTACCAGTCAACCGTTGGGTCCTGCAGATAGTTCGTTTATGGGTGCGGTAACAGTAAAAATGTGAGCATGTATGTATGTATGTATGTGGGTAAAATATAATAAAAAATAGAAAGAAAGAAAGAAACATTTATTACTTAAAAACATCACAACATTGTCACATATATATATGTACACATATACAGAGAGGAGAAAAACAAGAAGACAAAAAAAATAATAATAATAATTATATACATACAAAAAAAAAGCGTGAAATTGATCTCCTCGCAATCTCCTCGTCAACCGGGGCGGCGCAGACCATGACATGTCGTAATGTTCTAAATAAAAGGGCCTCACTCAGCATAAGTCATGACCCACGGCGCAGGCCATGACGCTGGTGCACAGTGGGCCCTGCCGAGTGATTATACACGGACGCCAGCGAGGTTGCACAGTGACATACCTATTCAGTTTGGGTATGATAAAAAAAAAATAAAAAAATAAAAATAAATATAAACATTTTTTGTATTTGCTCAAGCCTTTGCTTGCATATTACAGTAGTGGGGTTTTAGTCTGCTTTCATTCTGGATTTATTTAGGCGTCCCAGTGTGCTCAATCCCCCAGGGTTAGCATGAAGGGAGGCCTCCCAAGGGTTGTCGGGAACAGGTATCGATTCCTGCGGGCATCCCTGGAGGCAATTATAGGCCTTTGTGCCAAGCTTCGTCGTCTATAAACCGCCTGTTTGCGACTAATAAAGGTCGTCTTTTTGGATATTTCGACAGGGAAAATATTGGGCATCATTAAATATGGTTAATGGGTATGAATTCAGTAGAAAGAATATATGAGGTGAAATAATTGATAAACATTTTTAAAATGAGAGTTTGAGAAATTTTATTCTTTCCTTTCTACATAAAATTCAACTTGAAGAGTGCAGGAAAAATACAAGGAATGTCACATAAAACTCGAAAATTAGGTTCCGACACTAAAATTGGCATGAACTCCTGTATTTTCACCTTGCATCAATGATAAATTATAAAACAAGTCATGGTGATTTCTTTTTTAAACTTAAAAAAATGCGCTGTTACGCCATTGGGGGATGCCGTAATAGATCAGGTTGTATTTCCAAATGCTCAATTTCTCGATTGTTAAAATTATGGTATTCCTTGTTTGTACCCTGTACTCTTTATTTCCAGATTTCTTTAGATTAATATGTACCTTTGTTTTGTGGTCCAATATATAAACTAACTATCTGCATGACCCAAAGATTGACTGGTAGGGAATGACCTTAGCATTAAGTCCACCTGTTATACTTTATTGTGCAATAAAGTTTTTAAATAAATAAATAAAATTATTTTACATTACAATGACGTCGTTATTACTATGAACCTTTTTTGATGATTTGTCGTCGTCGGATATATCTCCATTCAAAAACAGGATCTGATGATGGCTTCTCAAATCGAGAAACATTTTTTTACTAAATTATTATTATTCCAATAATAATAATTTAGTAAAAAAATGTATCACGGAAGTGACGCAACATTCAATTTAGATGAAGGATCACAATATAAGGCAAAGAAATCCTCGCTACAATATTAGCGTCTGCTTGCATAGGCCCTTATTAGCGGAGATCGATGGGCAAATATTGGAGACGCTTTATTATTTTCATATAATATTAGTCCGTTCTTATCTCACGTTATTATGAATTTATGTATAGCTCTCTTTCTAACTAAACGTGTACAATCTTAGGCGTTAACAACTCTTTCCATTAAACAAGATTTTAGTCAAACATGAAAGTATATTGTTTCAAAATATAAATTTTTATTAGTAAAAATAGTTTGAATATAGTTTTTTCTTCTTATTAGAACACGCAAAGCTTTTCTAACAGTGATAACTTAAACCTTAACTACTGAATTCATTATCGAATTATAATCCTGTCACTGGCTGTTTTCATTAAATACTTTTTTATCGTTTTTATTTATTGCTCGGCTTCGTTTCTCATCGTTTCATGTGAATAGAACCCAGATACTTATTATATCACATGTACTTAGCCTTAAGATAGTCAACTTTCATTCCATGTGACATGCAATAAAGATTTGAATTTGAATTTGATATCACCAACAACCAGTGATCGAAAAAATAAAGAAGCATTTCTAACATTTGAAAATGGCACCACGAAAAGTAAGGCACGGTGGGCGTGGTTTAAAAAGGTGAGCTAGTGACGGTATACATACCGTTTCCAAGGACGCAGCAAGTCACAGGCGCGGACCAATCACAGCGCTTGTTAATTATATTCTATGAAATAGAGTAACAAACGAGCTCTATCTATTTGTCGACCTAAACCCATTAGCCTTTTAGTTTTTTTCAAGCATCGATATTTTATTACTATGGTTAAGGTTAAGAGAGGCAGGGCAAAGCGATTTATCGCTCGAACTGGAGCAGCCCGATTGGTGTAATACCTCCACTTTACAGAAGACCGCAGCCAAATAACAATCACTCCGGTGTTGTTGTGTTCCTGCGTGTGAGTAAGGTTTACAGAGCACTTGGGGGGTACCACATTAGTAGCAGGGGTCAAGCCTTCAAGGTAAGTGCGACAAGTGTAGTAACAGTTTTACTATGCTATACTTTTCGCCCTTAAGCTAGGAACTCATTACCACTCAACATCAGGTGGGATGAGGTCAATCTTAGTATAACGGGAATTCTTCCATATTTTTTCCGTTCACTGCCAACAACATACAGAATATCCTGCGTCCAACTCAGTTAGCCAACTTAGGTGTTAATATACAACGAAGCGGGTGACTCGGACCAAAGTGCGACCTCACCCGCAATTTAAGTTGCGGCGTTGACAGCGTCTTAAACTTAGCTCGAGCAACTTGGAGTTACATTATGACGGGGTTCAGTGGAGGGTGGTGAAGAAGATGCGAGGTCGATCTAGTTTAATAGATTTCCTAATTACATTTTTTTGCACTTGCACTGTACTAATCTACCCCACAATTTCGAACATAAAATATCGGTGTTATAATAGTGTAGCTAACTACTGATTACATATACGTCCATTGTATAGATATCATTATTCTACAATATAAAAACTTTATATATGCTTTTTTATAACGTTTGAGTCGCAACTAAGTGTAAAAATTGCCTATGTAGTTTCAGTAGTAAATAAGTTAAGTTAGATTTTTTATTTTTGATAGCACTTTACGCCGCACTAGCGAACTTTGAATATTATAAACAGATTTTTTATCTCCCCTTGCGGTGCGGGAATCGAACCCACGACCTTCACGTATCGCGCGGGCTGCTCTTTCAACCTTTACGGGAGGCTAACGGTTGATACAGCAGAAAAATTTCATCGCCTACGATAACTTGCGGTTAGCTCAGTTGGAAGAGCAGCACGCGCGATACGTGAACGTCGTGGGTTCGATTCCCGCACCGCAAGGAGAAAATAAAAAATTATGTTTCTAACAGTTAAGTTTGGTCTAATTTCATTTACCATAATATTTTTCAACAGACGCTTCGCTTCACCGAACATCGTTTAGCCGAATCATAGAACTTTGTACGGTAGCTTTGGTCGAAAAATATTATGTATGATAATGAGTTTTCTAAATTGACTTGGGTCTGGGTGTGCTGGGATGACGCCCTCAGTTAGTATTCGTCGTCTGGTACTCATAGTATAAGGGAAAACATTAGTTTGAGACCAATTGAGAGATTGTCTGGCGCATTTATGTTTATTTAGTTTGACTACTTGCGCTTCATACTAAGAGGCCGCATAGACTACACACTAAAACTAAAAAAAATCACGCCAAATGTATCCCAGCCCTTTCAATTCAAATGTCAACATTTGCTTTAACGTTTTTCGCCATATTCCAAATTTCCACCAGCCCATTCCGTGCCGCATCTCGACGTAATGTATGCATTTATGTACGTGACGAAAACTCGCAATACACCGATACTTTTGCACCTAACGAGCCACGATGAAGTCACTCCCAAGACGCCGTGTTGCGGAAATGCCAAATGCGTTTTATGTGATGTATCTCGTGCACGGTCTCGACGCGTTACTGTGGAGATATCACGAATTGGAGCTACAACGTTTGTGACACAGCTAAACGAGACACAGTAGCTCAATGCGGAATGGAAGCCCGAATTAAGTGCTCTCGAAAGTGTCCTATCATCAGCATGTTACGCTTTAAAGAATTTAAGGGATAAAGTTGATAAAGAAGACTTAAATACGGTTTACTAATCTTTGGTTGAATCGAGATTATGGTTCAGTATCCATTTATGGGGTAACAGCTACAAGTACAATGTTAATAAAGCGTTTGTTCTCCAAAAACGTGCAATTAGAACTATTGCAAGAATCTCTCAAAGAGTCTCCTATCGAGAGTTCTTTAAATCACTGTCTTTACTTACAGTGCCTGCCCTTTATGTCTTGGTTGTTTTGAGTCATTGATGAGTTCATGATGAAACAGAGAATGGCAGAAAAGTTCGGGAGAGTACACGTAGCAAGGATTTCCAGAATTGCTTACATCCTAGCCTAGATATAGTCGCATAGTGTAAGATATCAGGCGGTGCGGTTGTTTAATAAACTGCCACAAGAACTAAAATTACAACTTTATAATACGCACTCCTTTATTTCGAAGCTCAAAACTTTCTTGCAGGAAAATAGTCCATACCCAATTTAGGAATTATTGTGTATTTGTATAAAAAAACGGTATTTTAATTGAAATAATTTGACTATTAGGAATTAATTATATTTATAATGAAAAATAAATGATTGTATTTAATATGTTGTAATTTTTTGATTGTTTTTCTTTTGTAGCTTTTTATTTGTATTATCTGTAAAGTAACCTAATTTCAGACACAATGTATTTTGTTTAGGAATAAATTATATGAATATGAGTCGTTATCTATGAGTCTTTGAATTCAGAATAACTCCGCCACTTTCCTGAACAAGATTTAAAAATTATAAAGATTTGTAAAAGTGATTGTTTTCTTGGGATTGGTCCAGTGGTTTTTTATTTACAAATTTCAATTTAAATAATATTTAAATAAGATTGAGTAAAGCTCAGTAAGAAGGGTAAGATACTAGATTAGGGTTTTATCGTAAAAAAGACTGTCTTAGTAAATACATAGGCTAAAAATCAAAACAAGAAACTTTTTTATTGTTTTATAATAGCACAGTGTATTGGCTCCTCCCAGCCTGATGGTAAGCAAGAGAGGAACCCACATCGCGATGACTACGGATTTGATACCGAAAGACCATATCCGTTAGCATCGCCATACTGGCCCGCAAGATGTTTTTTAACTGAATTATTTCAGTGGATTAAGCAAAAAGATTAATAAAATAATTTTCTATACTGTGGTTATACAGAAGCGTTATTTCCATAGCAATTTGCGATGATTTTTTTTATAATACCACGTTATTTTTTAAGTTCATTTGATTATACCAAATTTGCTTGAATTACTTTTAAAATACAGGTACCTCTGATTTCCTGCTTTTGCCCGACTGCTGGAGAAGGAAAGATAATGTTTTTTCAGAGCATATATGTATTTATGTGGGTATGTATGTTCATTTCTTAGGCACGGCTTACAGCCTGAACGGCTGAATGTATTTCGACTTGTTTTTTTTATATTACACTTTAAGATTGACCTCGTCCCACCTGATGTTAAATAGAAATGAGGTCCTAGCTTAAGGGCGACAGGTACAGCATAATAAATCTGTAACTGGACTTGTTGCCCTTACCTTGAAGGCCTAACCCCTGCTACTAATGTAACACCACCCAGGAGCTCAGGATTGTTTGGTTTCATTTGATTCGTCACGATCGTGTAAATAACGATACCATAACGGTGTATTAAAATTTCAAAAAAATAAAAATGGTTGATTTTCGGTACTAAACTTTGAAAAACTTCTTCCCT
Source organism: Glyphodes pyloalis (assembly GCA_037074685.1). Lineage (NCBI taxonomy): Eukaryota > Metazoa > Arthropoda > Insecta > Lepidoptera > Crambidae > Glyphodes > Glyphodes pyloalis. The sequence goes on from JAYKKO010000019.1 coordinate 11,997,432, forward strand.
TCCTAGACTTACAAAAATAAATAATACTTCACTAAAATTAGCAACCGCTCCAAATTTCGATCTCATTAGATAATCTTGCTACATGAAACTACTAAGTACACCTCTTCCATTTTCCATCCGTCAGTGAACAAACATGGCGGAAGACAAACAATTACAACAAAGCATAATTAGCGCTGCAAAGCAACTTGCAGCAGCTTGTGTGCTTAAACTAGAGAGCGCCAAATAGCGATATAATGTACGGTCTACACCAAGTCAAGGTAAACACTTGCTGTTCAATATTAACTCTTAAATGCACGTCATAAGGGCGGCACAATGTCTGTACAGTCAGCATCATTAGTTAATCGATACCCCAGAACTATGTCACAGTAAACCTCCGCATGTATTACTAAGTCAGATAGACTTAATGTGACAAGGTACTTCGAAAACAAATGATGTAACTTGCATCAGTTTTTGTATGTTTAAAATGTCTGAATTAAACTAAAAACTATATAAATCCCTACTAATCCCTACTCTCCCTATCCCTACTAATATTATAAATGCGAAAGTAACTCTGTCTGTCTGTCTGTTACGCTTTCCCGCTTAAACCTCTCAACCGAACCGAACGGACATTAGGCTACTTTTTGTTAGAAAGTAAGGGGGGGGGGGGGGGAATTCCACCTTTGAAAATTTATATGGGAAAAGGTTTATTTTTTAAGTTATAGATATGAAAGTTGGCACAAATATAGCTATTAAAATATAGACTACTTTTTGTTTCGAATATTAGGGGAGATAGGGGTAAAACCGACCATGAAAGGATGTATTCACGCGAACGAAGTCGCGGGCACAGCTAGGACATTATATAGGATCATTGCAACACCCTCTACAGGGTTTCAATAATAAACATTAATAAATATCATCTTACTCCATGTGAAATGTAATAAAGATTTTGAATTGAATTGAAAAGAACACTGATCTTATTACGAAATGCGAGCTTTGAATGTAATTAATTCAATGGTTTTAAAAGCAAATATGACTTATTCAAAGAGTTTTTAATAAGTCGCTTCTGGGAAAAATGTATGTGACAAGGAAACATTTAATAAAGTCTATAAAAGTTCTTGTTTTTTAAATGTCTTAAAAGCAAAATGTACGTACGTACGTATTTAGAGATTGTATATGAAAAAGTTGCTTTTGGTAGAATTTTACCATGTAAAACAAAGCAAAAATATTAAACGTAGTACTAAAGCCAGAATTTTCATAACGGGTTTTCCATTACTAAGGAAAGCAAAAACAGATTCCAGTAAAACAACCCATCCACAAATAGACGCCAGCTCAAGTGTAAACGAGGCAACTGAACGCTAAACTTCTTCGGAACGTTGTATTCCACTCATGCGATGTTCCGCGGTTTCGCTCTTCCTGTTAACTTGCTTTTCCACCGGCGCTCGGCTATTCTCAGTTCTTTAACGGAGCGTGTGTACTAAGATGTAGTCTAAGAGATAGCTACGATGAAATAAAGGACCATTAATTAATTAATCTATCTTCCAGTATTAAGAAAACAGACGTAATCCATGGAAAAACTTTTGTCAATCCTCTGTAGTTATTTTCATTAATCTATATCATTGAAGCAAAAATAGAATGAAAGGACATCTTTTGCTGGTAGTAGTGGTCAAACTAATAAAAAGTAATAAATCACATCAATCTATATATATAAAAATTAAACCCGTTTCCCGTTGTCATGCCATAACATGAAAACGGCTTGGCCGATTTGGCTAATTTTTGTTTTGTAGTTTTCTAATAATCTGTACTAGGTTCTTACGGAAAAAATATTAAGAAAATCTCTCCGAAACATTGAAAAACATACATTTAATTTTGCATATTTAAAAAAACGCGCGCAACGAAAGTCAACGTCATTCACAGCCACATACTATATTGAAAGAGCATCGTTTGTTCGGAAACGTGGTTACTTAATTAAATTCTATAAGGCGGTATGAAGTTCGCCGGGTCAGCTAGTTGTAGAATAAATTTCGAATCGTCAATGAAGAATATCTGTAAGGGTCATGACGATCAGACACATTGGCAACCAAGCGTTCAAGTTAAAATTTTGTTTTTCCTTTTACAGTATAGACATTTAAAAACGAAATAAATTATGAATTTTACTTCGGAACAGTACATCAAAAGCACTGTAAACGGATTTTCCGTTACAAATTAAGGAAAACGGATTGCAGTAAAACAACCCCTTCATAAAAAGTCGCCAGCTCAAGTGTAAACAAGGCCACTGAACGCTGAACTTTTTTAGAATGTTGTATTCCACTCATGCGATGTTCCGCGGTTTTGCTTTTCCTGTTAACTTGCTTTTCCACCGGCGCTCGGCTATTCTCAGTTCTTTAACGGAGCATGTGTACTAAGACGTAGTCTAAGGGATAGCTGTAATGAAATGGAGAACTATTGATCCTTGAATATAAGGCCGTACCAGCATTTCAGAACGCAGAGGTACACAGTACATGGAAGAACTTTCGTCAATCATCTGTTAACGACAGATTTTCATATTATATTATATGCTGGACCATATGTTCTTATTTAAGATTGTTAGTGGTGGCCTGGACAGCCCTGCCTTGTTGGAGAGGCTCAATTTCAACATACCTTACAAATTACCTGTAAGAGCGGGACGATATGTTCCATTTAACATCACAGGGTCAAAGAGCAATCTGGGCCACCATTCGATCATGAACAGGCTGCAGCGACAATACAACGAGTTTCAAAAGAGCTCAACAGATGTTGATATCCATTCCAATAGTCTTTCAAAATTTAAAAGATTAACTCTGTGTTTTCTAAAAGATTGAAGAAGTTTTTATTTTATTTTATTTTATTTTAGTTAGTAGAAGTTTTAGTTTATGTTTTTATTGATTTACTCACACTCGCAAGTCGTGGCAGCCTGTAACTGAATCTGCACTTAGCATGTTTTTATATATAAGGTACTTACTGAAATTTGGTGTAAGATTTGTTGGCTGTCCTCAATAAATAAATAAATAAATAAATATTTATTTTTTATATTGCACCTCAAAACCTCATTCCACCTTATGTTAAGTGGTAATGAGGTTCTAGCTTAAGGGCGACAAGTACATCATAATAAAGCTATTACTGGACTTGTCGCCCTTACCTTAAAGGCTTGACCCCTGCTACTAATGAAGCTATGGAAACCTTACTCACACGCAGACACACTACAACACCAAAGTGATTGTTACTTGGCTGCGGTCCTCTGTAAGGTGGAGGTATGTCACTAGTCGGACTGCTCCAATTCGATAAATCGCTATCACCTACCTCTGTTGCAATATCCAAAGGTTCCAATCCCTACTAATATTATAAATGCGAAAGTAACTCTGTCTGTCTGTCTGTCCGTCTGTTACGCTTTCCCGCTTAAACCTCTTAACCGATTTTGATGAAATTTGGCATAGGTATACGTTGAACCTCAAGAACGGACATAGGCTACTTTTTGTTAGAAAGTAAGGGGGGGGGGGGGTTAATGCCACCTTTGAAAGTTTATATGGGAAAATGTTTATTTTTTAAGTTAGAGATGTGAAAGTTGGCACAAATATAGCTCTATTAAAATATAGACTACTTACTACTACTAAGTAATACGAGGCGTATAATTTATTACTTTCCGTCATTAGAACGGATCAATTTTCAAATATTAGAACCAAGCATAAGTTGACTATCCAGTCAACGTCTTCATACCCTACCTGGTTACAGTAAACAACACGTTAAGGAATACACTTGCAGTTCCAAATTAGATCTTATTCCAACACTATAAGGGCTGTGTACAGTCCACATTCTGACGTGCTTTTGTAAATGATAAAAATAAAATGTTGCAACGTACATTCTCTTGGTGCAGCAATAAACGTTTACACTTCACTTTATCGTGTTAACCTTTATCATGTACGCTCTCTAGCCCCGAAGCTACGTGTCCCCGAGCGAGGACAATACAATTTTATGAATACGCCTGTGTTTTTGGCGTTAAAACAAATGTTAATGTTATGCGCTCTTTGGTGAAATCCCATCTCCAATATTCGGCTTTTATTACTCCTTTTAATGGGATATAGCATAAAATACGTTATTTTTTAAGCGCCGAAAAGAATGTTAAGTAAGCCTACTACTTCGCGCAAAACGTGAAATACGATGATATCGATAATTTGGCAACACTATTGTGTTGGATTAACGAGGTTCCCGGCGACTGGAAACGCTTTTAACTATGAACCTCGGTCCCAATTGGTCAATCCATAAAAATTAAATATTTTTACTCACCCTCACCCACTCGTAAATGATAACTGAAATAAAAAAAATATACAGTCAAACGATTTTTTTAATGTAATAATTGAATAATTATACGTTCAATTACGTATTTTTACATTTTATACCAAATCAATAAATAGCGGCGATACTTTGCATTGAATTGTTGTATGACGTCATAAGTGGGTAGATTTGTACCCATCATTGACGTAGGTAACTAGTTTCAATCCAGCAAATTGGCATATTTCATCTAAGTGTTTTATTTTTATTTTGTTAATAAAAAAATTGGTGTCTTATCATTATTAACGAACCAAAAACATACTGGTATTTTTCCCCGAATATCCCTATTTTCTTTTCAGAAACTGTCTATAAATATAATGTATTATTAGCGTCGATATTCAAAAATGCTGTCTAAGAGTGGGAACCAACTTAAAGAAGTCCTGGTTTCCCGGAACGACGGCAATACTCAAGAGTTCGCGTCAAATCACGAGAAAAGTCGCGTGCAGGAACGAAATGTATTACGACGAACGATGTCACAGTACTGCAAAGTTGACAGTAAAACAAAACGTTGAACTTTTTTTCTGTTCTCTATTCAGAGCGACCCCGTTTTTTCCATATTTTCACTGGTTCTCCTATTGGTTGGCGTGATGTTATATATTCTAAAGCCTTTTGTTTTGAGGAGTGATTAGTCATATAGAGTAGTTAAATACTAGAAACATTTTTATCTCAGGATTGGAAATTATATTTGCTAGTTTATAAAGGGCATTACGAGCTGCATATATATTTTTTTATATTGAACATATCAACATTGACTTCATCCCACCCGATTTTAAATGGTAATGAAATCGTAGCTGAAGGGAGACAAGTACAAAATAAAATTGACTGAATAATGTTGGTCACACGGATTAAAATATTTTGGACATTCATCATTATTGCAACCCTTAAAATCTTAATACATTATCGAGGCAGATACTTCACTGTTAACTACATTTGACTGTGTACCCACCAAGGAGCGCTGCGGGGCGCCGCATGCGAATTTACATGATTATTACGTATCTCTACCTCCCGAGACTTGGCCAAGTAGATCCACCTGCTCTGAGTTTTGACGACGAATAAACAGAAAAATCTAACTGGAAACTCCTTCTTGCGCAACTTGACGATGTTAAACACACAGACGACAGTCAAATTTACTCTATTAGTTAACCAATGCAAGGGGAGCTCTGGAATTGAATGGGTAACCATCTAGACCGGCTTTTGTAGAATTAATTACAACATTTGCCTTGTGTGCTGATAGTCAGCTTACTACTTATGTGATCTGTTATGTGTTAACAAAATTTAAAATGTACTAAATTACTCCCTAAAAAAGTCGGTTTACTTTAGCCGATCATGCCTTTCTCTCGTTCATGCCGCGCTTTCGCTTGCGGAACGCGACAATAAGCGTAACGGGATAAAGACAACATCTTTTAGCAGCCCGTAGAATCGAGTTATTAGACGTTGTTACGTCAAAATAAGCTAGCTTTGATAAGTGGGAGGACACAGACACCGGGAGTTGGATGTGTCTTTACTAGTGTTGCTGAATTAAACTTTTATTATCGATAATTTTCATCTGAAAAAAATTGCCTTATGTCGGTAGGACATAGCTCCCTATCAATCTTGGCAATCCTGGAATAGCGATACCAGGCAATATAATTGCATGAAATCGATGCTAGTAATACTATCGATAGTATTGTTAGTCAAAAGGAAAAACTTTCGATGTGTCGATAGTATTCTTACTCGATTGGAAAAAGTATCAAGTCTATTGTAAACTGATAAGCTTTCAGTGATCTTAAACAATCAATACTATCAAAAGTTAGTGTTATCGCGTAGCAGTACTTACTATCGATAATATCGAAAATTGCCAAGTTTTGAGCTATGGAAACTATCGATAGGTTACTGCTACTATAAAAATGACGTCACCAATCGATTAAAACTCCATAATCGAATATCAATGGCCAACACTAACCTCAACACTTTTAACATGTAAAATAGGTTAGCAGGTTAAAACGCGGTGACAATTTTATTTGTAATTGCGAACTACTTGCTCGTACTGCCCGACGAGTTGGGTTGCACCACGAACCGTGGATCGTTGTAATTAGCAGCTAAAAATGGAATTGTGTTAACCTCATTTACACGTTAAAATGGATCACGAAAGACCCAAATATTCTGATTCTACACTTGTTTTAGGAGCCAATTTGTCATGTTGATATATCGATTTTTTAAGCTTCTATTTGAAGAGTACAGGGAAAATTAAGCTATGGCACATACAATTGAAAAATTAGGTTATGACACCAAAAGTTACGTACCATATTAAGCTGCAATCCTGATTAATATATATATACATATAATATTTAGGTTAATAAACAGTGTTGAGATAGCAGAGTAATTAACAATTTTCTTAAGCAATTGAAAACGTCCAACACCAGCAACGTACCCCAACTTTAAGTAATAAAATTAACTTAGAAAACAAGTGTTAAGAGAAACAGACGAAAAAAGAAGGTTATTTCGTACATAGAGAGAAACATTGCAGTAGAAGAATACTTTCTTAGGTCTAAGTTACATAATCTATACATGAGCATGATTTTTATAAAAAAATATTTTTTTTTTCTACGAAATCAATAACATTTTTTTCCTATCGTATAAAGCAGGCATTTATACAATCCCAAAAGTTTAAATAACATTACTATCAATCTAGTCATATCACAATCAGATTTTATTTATAAACGATGAGATAAATTATCTTTTGGAGTATACATACAAACGTCAATCAAGATTAGTGGACAAACCACGTAGATTGTCATAAATTAGTTTTTTAAAAGTATTGGAGTGTTCTGAGAAGATATCAATGGCATTAAAGTTATTATTATAAGAATTTACAACTTTATCTTAGACTAGCGGTCCCGGCGAACTTCGTTTCGCATTAGAGAATGTTTCCCGCTTTTCTGTTGAAATTTTTCAAATTTTACCAAGGATCCCTAATTTTGTAACCTATGTCAAATTGGTGAAAGATTTTTTAAATCGGCCCAATACTTTTTGAGCCTATTCATTACAAACATACAAAAATAGGTACAAATCTTTCCTCTTTATAATATTAGTATAGATAGGTAATCTTTTTTTTAAAGGGTACAGAGTTAAAACAAGGTACGGCACATACAATGAAATAATAAGGTTACGATGACACTAAAGATTACATTAACTCCTGTACGCCGATTTGTGACATCGATTTATCAAAAGCGATTTTTTGCGATTTATCAAAAGCGTTTGATTACGTAAATCACCAAACCTTGATTTTGAAATTGCGGCATTATGGTGTATCTAACAATTCACTTGATCTAATTAAGTCATATCTGTCTGACCGAACTCAAAAAGTCAGTGTGAATGGAGTTAATTGGTCCGGTACTCCATTATTAATGGGAGTGCCCCAGGGCTCAATATTGGGACCTTTGCTATTTTTAATATATATTAATGACCTGCCATTCTTTACCAATGATTTATGTGAGACAGTATTATTTGCCGATGATACTTCTCTAATGTTCAAAATTAATAGACAAAATGAAAATGTTGATGACATTAATTTAGCTCTCAGCCAGGTACTCAATTGGTTTAAAACTAACAACCTTTTACTTAATGCCAATAAAACAAAATGCGTAAAGTTTTCAATGCCGAATGTAAAGCAGGTCAACACGATAATAAAAATTAATGAGGAACAAATTGAACTCATTAACTCTACTATATTTCTTGGCATAAACTTAGATTCTAAATTACAATGGTCTCCTCACATAACTTCTCTGGCTGGAAGACTGAGTTCGGCGGCATATGCTGTTAGGAAGATAAGGCAACTGACTGATGTGGAGACGGCAAGATTGGTTTATTTTAGCTATTTTCACAGCGTCATGTCGTATGGTCTGCTCTTATGGGGATCTGCGGCCGACCTACAGACTATTTTCGTGTTACAAAAGAGGGCCATCCGAGCCATTTACAAGCTAACACCACGTGACTCGCTGCGAGAATTATTCAAGGAAATCAACATCCTAACAGTCGCATCTCAATACATTTTTGACTGTCTAATGTATGTATACAAAAACTTGCATACTTTTCCTAAAAAATCTGACACTCATAGCATCAACACTAGAAATAAACACAAGCTTGCTGTCCCTAAACGAAGACTTCATAAGATTGGTAATTCATTTGTTGGTTTAAGTATAACTTTTTTTAATAAATTACCTCAAGTTATTGTTGATTTACCTTTGAATAAATTTAAGCTAATTGTTAAAGGTTGTCTTTTGAAAAAAGGGTACTACAGAGTAGAAGACTATATTAATGACAAAGAAGTGTGGACCACTAACTAGTCTGTTCGCCCTCACATGAAAAATTTCACTAATTATATTTACTAATTGTATTTCTATTTATACAAACTCAGCAAGAGGTACCTATTTCTTTACGTATTTGTCAACTCGCAAGTTGGCAAAATTCTTATTAAGCACGAATGTGCATTAGGACCTACAGTTTGTTTAATTTAAATATATATATTTTTTAATTTTTCTTATTACTTTGAATCAATGAATTATTTTTTACAATTTACTACATTATTTTATCTAATTACTACACTGTATGTCTTAGTGCAAAACTAGTTATAAGTTCAGCTATATTTGTAATATGAACGACAGAGTTTCTTGCCGGGATCTTCTCTGTAAGTTATAGGTTCCGAACCGGAGGTAGCGTCATTTGCATTATATAGACGTTTCATAAATATTACTGGTGTAATTTACATGAATAAAAGAATATTGAATTTAATATTGAATTGAATTGATTATTTTTAACTCCCAAAGCAAAAACTACGGGGTATTATAAGTTTGACGTGTCTGTCTGGCTGTGTGTGAATAGCTTTTTGTCTATGTATAGCTTCGGAACGGGTAACCCGATTATGTTTACTTTGTTTGAAAGGTGAACTAGTCGGGAGTGTTCTTACCTATGTTTTTTGGAATCAGTCCAAGATGGGCGCCGTCACAAAATGTCGGATGTATATATTTTAACACTATGTCTTTAATATAGATATCAAATAAGCTTGAGTAGTACCTAATACGTATTACTAGATTTACTTTAGGCAAGTTGTGCTAGGTTTATGCTGATTCAAAAATAAAGCTTAGAGACTGTGTCATAAAAACTCAGTACACTTATAAAGTCAACGAAGCAGTTGGAATATTTTTTTAAAAACATTTTCCGACCCTTTCTGAAGGCGTGACGTTCTCAGAATCCAACTCCCAAGTAGTCAAACAAGCGAGTCCTTTATTAGACCTCTCCAACTTTGCCGAATTCTCGCCAAGACCGCCGCTTTACTGTGAATTACTTATCGTTAACACGGACTTAACTTCGCCTTGATATTGCAAAGTAGGCGAGGCTTTTGGCGTCATTGATTCGATGGGAGTTTTGAAGGGAATTTTTCGCTCGTGAATGTAAACGGTTTTATTGACTTAGGTCCGCTAGTACAGTCAGTAGCTTTGGTTCGTGAACAACTTTGTACCTTGTCACATTAAGTCACTGTCTATCTGACTTGGTTAGCTTTTTTTTAAATATTACACTTCAAGATTGACCTCATCTCACCTGGTGTTAATGATTAAGGGCGACAAGTACATCATAATATATCTGTTACTGGACTGTCTTACCTTGAAGGCTTGACCCCTGCTACTACTGTAGAAAATGAGCCCTGGAAATCTTACTCACATGCAGGAACATAACACAGAAGTGATTGTTATTTGGCTGCGATCTTCTACAAGGTGGATGTATTTCATCAGTCGGTTTGCTCCAGTTCGAGCAATAAATCGCTGTGCCTTACCTCTTAGTTACGCGGAGATTTCGTATGACAAGGTACTGAGGTTTATACTAACGTATAATGCTGGCTGTACAGTAAAAGGCTTACTCGATTTTAAAGAATCTGCATACCTATTCACTGAACGTTGGAATTGGCTACTTGACAGTTTTTGAAAAAGTATTGTAAAATATGCGCCCGTTCATTTTATATCCCAAGCAATTCGATTTATCTGGAAATAATCTAAATAACCTGAGAAAAGTAGGATTTTGTGTAACACATTTAAAAAGCGCGCGAAAACGCCAAGTCACGTCACTGTTGCAATTATGACGTCAACGTCCTAGACAACGAACCGATACGCATAGGAACGACTTAATTTAGATGAACGGAAAATGTTTCAATAAATTCTTAATACGATTAGAGACACAATAATTCAATTTAATCGGTAAAATAATCATTGTTTCGCCACATTAAAATAAATAATTTTCGCCAAAAGCTGTCATTTCCGAATTGCAATGGTGGTTTCCGTTTCGGTTCCTTTGTTCCACAGACAAAAAAACTAAAATTTATTTTGCTAAAATAAAATACTAACTATGCTTTTATTAAAAAGTAAAAATGTAAAATGATTACTTAACTAATAAGCTAACATATCTAACACTTTTCATATTTTATTGTTAACACTGTCAAGTAGCCAATTGGATTCGAAATCGTAAACTATGTTTTGACTCTTTCTTATATTAAACGATATAAAGACCAATTTTCCAAAATTTTAAAGAAACAGAAGTTTCAAGGTCCTGAGACCCAACAATGAAGACTGAATAAAAAATCAAATGTTTTAAAAGGACGTTCAGCCTTACGATGACATAATAAATTTGTATCCTCGCGTTCTGAGTTTCGACAACCAAACCAGATCTCTTCAACCAGAAGAGTTCTTCTAGCCAATAATAGATATAGTACGTTATGTCCTAAACCTATATTTACTTAATCTAGATGCGACTAGTACCCGTAAATACAAGTTTTATAATCTGGTATCTACACAAGATAATAATGTTGCTCACCATGGATACGGCAGTATAGTTCTAATATAATATAATACAATATATAATAATTTAGTTTAGCAAAAAAATGATTAAGCGAGTTGGAAAAAAAATTACTATCTTTGCAAGGTGGATAGAATTGAATTTACTTAGACAAGTGTTTTTTTTCGCAAATATTTATGAAAATGTCATCGTACCGAAAACACATGAAAAATGTATTCAATCAATACTACCAAACTGTTCACGCGGTAAGTTAAAATCTCGTAAAGCCATCCTGTAAAGTACATTCAACCACACGTCAGTTACAGTTCAAAATTAGATCTTATGTGCACGAGATAATGGTGGTACAAAGTGTATTGTCTGGCTTGATTTCACGTGTACGAGAATAATCAATCTCTCATTACGCAAATGACGATTCGATCATCTGCGCCAGTTCTATATGTGCGCTTTAGTTTTCTTGCTAATTGGACTAGAATTAGTTAGCGTGCAGCTATGGAGGTAGTTTGTTGTGGTACCGCTTTGTCAATTGCTAATACCGAGAGAGGTTCGGTAGAATTGAAATCTGGGGGCCTACTCCCATAAACGAAGTATGTCGGATCAGACAACGGATGGCAATTTTTAATCCTCATAATCATAAATAAATCACTTCGAATGCAAATGAAGCGTTTTCAAAAAACAAAATATTATTTATGCAAATCGAAAACCACGTCTTCATTCCTAAACTTTTGAATAATCATCAAAAACGAAACCTTCGTTTGTTCGTTTCGTTTTTGAGAGTACCCCCCCCCCCCCGTGTACTAAGGGCTTCTTTGTTTGAATGGGCTGATCTCAGGAGCCACTGGTTCGAATTCGATAGAGAAAAAAAAAAAATTGTTTCGTATATTACCTACATTTATCGAGGAAGGCTTTAGGTTATATAACATCGCTGCGGCCAATTGGAGCGAAGAATCAGTAAATAATGGACTCAAAACTGGAAACTCAGCTTTACAAATTTATCTTAGACTAGCGGTCCCAGCGAACTTCATTTCGCCTTAGATAATTTTTCCCGCTTTTCTGTTGGAATTTTTCAAATTTTACCAAGGATCCCTAATTTTGTAGCCTATGCCAAATTGGAAGAATGTAGCATTCTATTGGTGAAAGATTTTTTTAAATCGGCTCAGTACTTTTTGAGCCTATTCATTACAAACATAAAAAATAGGTACAAATCATTCCTCTTTATAATTAGTATAGAGTCTAGACTAGTCTATACTATAGACTTAGCAACTACTATACTTGGCCTTTTAATTTATATCATAAAACTGTAAAAAGATCTTCTTCTTCGTGTTAAAATAAATTTGGTCCTACTGAGTGGGGACAGCATCGATAATCGATTGAATTAATTCTATTGGATATCGATATCTGATATCGAGTGATGAATAAAAATGAAGGCCTCATTCCTCGTCGTTAGCATAAACATGATAATGTGATTGGATAATAATGATATGGATGGAATGGGAGAAAATTCGGCTGTGGGAAGTGTTTATTTAACGTAGGAATTATACAACCTAGAAATAATACAATGTGTACCAACCAGACTCTAATGGATCTAGGTTTAATTTATTTCATTTTTCACGAATTGCTCTCTAACATAAAACTCAATCTTCCCCTCTCTTATCTTTGCCGCGCCCACCAGGGTCCATAACTTGAACTTTAAGTTTTTAAGAAACTGCATGTAACAGCATTACTTACTTATGGAGTGCAATAAATAATATGAATATGAATAGGTTAAGGCCTGGATTTAGTTTACAACTAGACAAGCCTTTTGGTGAAAAATAGGAAATTGTACACAATTACCAACCAAAAAGCAAAACAAAAGTAAAATTTTCACTAAATCACAGTCCCAATATTTTATAATTGTCAAAAACTTCTATCCGTTTTTCTCCACCTGACAACGAGTCGTTAATACTAATTTCAAATTTACTTTCCATATCAGCTCTCATTAGTTATTTGTCGGTCATTTTTAGGTTACGCCTCGTATAATATATAACTAACCGTAACCAGAACGTGGAGTCTAAAGTAGTAAACCCGTACATAGTCATTTTTGACACATAACGAATCGTAAAATATTGGAACCGCGCATAAAACAAGCTAAAAGTTACATTTAATCTTTGCACCGAAATTTATTGTGAATTCTACAAAGCGGACACGGGTCATTGTTGAACACATTCCGTGACGTGTCCGATCTTGAACGGGAGTGTAGTTAGTGTCCATGTAACCCCCCCTTTTATGGCCCTCCCCACCAAATCTGCTGTGACATCCGGCGAGGCGGTCCCACCGACCGGTCTGGCTATGCAACAATTAGGTTGACGGTCACAGAGACCGCAGTTAACCCCTTTTTTGTTAACAAACTTAGCAAACGGCTTGACATCTTAAATAGGTGTTGTTACACGGTTTTTTGGTAGCTATAAAAAAGTCCTTTTAAGTATTTTTTTAAACTTTGCATCCATACTAATATTATAAATGCGAAAGTAGGTAACTCTGTCTGTTGATCTGTTTGTCTGTCCGGCCTTCACGCCTTATCCACTCAACCGATTTTAATGAAATTTGGTATAGGTACGTTGCACCTCTAGGACAGACACTTTTTTATTTGAAAATAAGAAGAGATAAGGGTAATACCGGCCTTAAAATTTTATATGGGAAAATGTTTATTTTTTAAGTTACAAATATGAAATTTGGCACAAATATATTTCAAAACTTGGATTAAAATATGGACTACATTTTTTTACAAAAATTTGGGGAGATAGGGGTAAAACCGACCATGAAAATATATCCATGTAGTCCACGCGAACGAAGTCGCGGGTACAGATAGTTTTTGAATAAATCTGGTATCCGAATGTTAACGGAAATCGTATAAGTACGCAACTCTTTGTATATCGTAAATTAACAAAGCATCAAGTCATTTTACCGCAACCTCTCCTTATCAATAAAATTTATAATAATATATAATTTATCTACACTAATATTATAAAGAGGAAAGATTTGTACCTATTTTTGTATGTTTGTAATGAATAGGCTCAAAAAATACTGGGCCGATTTAAAAAAATATTTCACCAATAGAATGCTACATTCTTCCAATTTGACATAGGCTACAAAATTAGGGATCGTTGGAAAAATTTGAAAAATTTCAACAGAAAAGCGGAAAAAATTCTCTTAGGCGGAATGAAGTTCGCCGGGACCACTTAATATATAAAATAATATAATCATTTATTCTCTCTCTTACAAAAAAAAAGTAGTACAAAAAACAAATATATTAAACACAACATTCAAAAGTAATTGGGCTTACACTACTTTTGTCAGAGACTGGTGTCCATACTAGGGTAGTCCCCGTGTTATCAATAGCTTGAATATCTTGTCAAAGTTATAGTCAATGTTTGGCATCGTAATTGGCGTTTCGATTACGTTTTAGTTTCGGTCTCGCTGCGCGTCGCTCGCAAATCGCTTCGGCCTAACGACAGGCGGCCGTGCGCGCACTAAATTGCCCAAATTTGCCGGAACGTCATCACAGTTATGTTTGTAACTGCCGCTGGCCGCGTTGGGCATAACTGTGTCTGATCTGAATTATATCATGCTGTTTTCCTTTCTGCATTTCCGTTGCAGTATTAACTTGTGGTACCTACATATATTTAATAGTTTTTTTTTATATTACACTTCAAGATTGACCTCATCCCACCTGATGTTAAGTGGTAATGAGGTCCTAACTTAAGGGCGACAAGTACAGTATAATAAATCTGTTACTGGACTTTTCGCCCTTACCTTGAAGGCTTGACCCCTGCTACTAATGTAGCACCCCCCAGGTGCTCTGGAAACCTTACTCACACACAGGAACACAACAACACAGAAGTTACTATAATGATATTGATAGTGTTTCGTTTATTATTGTTTCTATTATTATTAGAACATCTTAAGTCCGCGGCTTTGTTGACGTTAAATTGAGAGTAACACAGTTCCTCTTTCCTGATTTTGGGTACTAGGAAAGATATCCAATAAAATAAGGCGGGTAACAAAGATTTTGTTTACCGGTTTTAAGCTTAATATATTGAAAACTACGAGCGATATTAAATATCACCCCCTTTTAAGAGGTAGATTTCCAATATATTACATCCATACACAAATAAAAATACTTTTGTTTTATTTTTTCAATATGTACTTGATTTTTAATTTTTATTTTACAATTGACAAACTAACTGTATGTCTTAGTGCAAAATTAGTAATAAGTTTAGCTTTCATATGTAAAAAAAACTACTGATTTTCTTGCCGGTATCTTCTCTTTAGTTGTAGGTTCCGAAACGAAGGTAGCTTCATTTGCTTTATACATATAGAGACTATTCATAAGTATTACTAATGTAATCTATGTTAATAAAAAAAATTGACTTTGACTGTGAAATGAAAATGATGCACGCTTTTTTCTAGACAATGTATAAATAAATAGATCTGAATTATGACATGCTGTTTTCCGTTCTATATTTCGGATGCGGTATTAATTTGTACAGTCGCCATCAAATATATAGGAGCAGATAAACTAACCAATTACTTCTGAACAATTTAAAATGTCAACAAGTTCCATACATTACAATAAATATTAGTGTACATAGGAATTATTTAAATTTTAAAAACAGAATTTTTTTATCTCCCCTTGCGGTGCGGGAATTGAACCCACGACCTTTACGTTAGTATGTAGTTCTAAACATATTCGGCAGAGGGCACTTACCGGAGGCTAACGGTTGATACAGGAGAAAAATTTCATCGCCTACGATAACTTGCGGTTAGCTCAGTTGGAAGAGCAGCACGCGCGTTACGTGAAGGTCGTGGGTTCAATTTCCGCACTTGCGGTGCGGAAATTGAACCCACGACCTTCACACAAAAATATAAAGTTTGCTAGTACGGCGTAAAGTACTATAAAAATAATAAAATCGATTACATATTATTTAAAACATTTTGGCTTTGTATGTGACGGAACCATTGTTACGACTCACACTTGGCCGATTCATTTCTATCGCGGCACGCTCCCAGTTTATCAATTTATTGGAGCCTTTGCCTCGAGATTGCTTTCGTCCCGTTAGGAGCGTGTCAAGTCCCGTTAGGAGAACAAGCTGTGTTGTATAAAGATGGAGGTTGTGTAGTATCTAAATTAGGTTTTAATATTGAAACTGCTGACGTAAATGTTGGATGACATCAGATACATTGCTCTGAATCTGCGGTATGTAGCTAAAACACTTGTAATACAGAAATGAGTAATCACGCCAGTAACAACATCCAGACCCGAAAATAAAGACAAGTTCGTTTTCCATATTAACCCGAACGATGATCGAACCCGGAACCTCAGAGATAGCGCGACGCCAATATCCGGCCCGCTCGCCTTTCGGATGCGAAGGTCATCTAGATTCATAAATAGATAATTTTATTTATTTTGTGCCGACCTACGACATTACCTACAAGTCGCACAAATACAGCGTCAGCAGAATTGGCGTAGTAAACAACGCTCCATACGTAATGCGTGACATCGATCCTACATCGCGATGTCAGAGTTTTCGTCGCCATTAAGTATATATACAACAAACCAAGATTGGTAGTTGGGCCTTGGTCCCCGAGCAGACAACACCTAGCTCAGCGGAAGTACTTCAACTTTTAGTAAAGAACATACGTTCCTTACATTGTTGACCCCGACTGAGCTGAACACCAGGCCTTTGAAGAACGGAGCCTTCGCATCAGTCCATAATATCAATTCTTTGGATACATATTCGCGGGCACGGCTGGTGCATAGTATTAAATGTGCAGGCAAATAGAATACTCACGTCTATTCAATTAAAAACCCTTAAACTATAAATCTAAAAGTGCATAGGTTAACCAACACGGTAAACGAACTCTAACTCCGCAGTAATTAAGGTTCAAAGAAAATTTGTAACTAAAAGTCCATCTGGCGCTCGTGTCGCAACTAATTTAGACGAGTAATTAGCGCTAACTAACGACAGAGTTTAGTTACGCTGTATTTAGCCACTCACTAATTCATTAGTCATCTTAGCACTTTCTCCCGCTTTGAGTACTTACGGAGTACCTAAGTGCAGACCCTAGAACAGAGCTTTACTATTTATTCGATTTACTTTTATCCCTACTAATATTATAAATGCGAAAGTAACTCTGTCTGTCTGTCTGTCTGTGTGTCTGTTACGCTTTCCTGCTTAAACCTCTCAACCGATTTTGATGTGGTATAGGTATACGTTGAATCTCAAGAACGGACATAGGCTACTTTTTATTAGAAAATAAGGGGGGAGGAGGGTAATACCACCTTTGGAAGTTTATATGGAAAAATGATTATTTTTGAAGTTCGAGATATGAAATTTGGCACAAATATAGCTTGAAACTTGGATTAAAATATAGACTACTTTTTGTTTCGAATTTTAGGGGAGAAAGGGGTAAACCCGTCCATAAAAGGATGTAGTCCACGCAAACGAAGTCGCGGGCACAACTAGTCTAATATAATCGATTTAGAACGATTAACAGATAATAATTCATAGTCAATATAAAACTCATTACATTATCGCTAGAGCCTGTTCATGATAAAATGGTGGCCAAAAATACGTCTCCCATTTACAATTAGTGGTAAATCTCAAAATCTAACAAATCAACCGAAAAGAGTATTTCACCATAATGATGTTTTTAAATAAACCTCCAGGGATTTCGTCAAATTGTAAGGATCAGGAAGTCAAACAATTTTAAAAGAAACGCAATCGAAGTAAATGAAAGGTGTTCAAACTCTCCTCAGAACAGTAACTACATGGAGTCGGTTTTAACTGACTTCAAAAAAGGAGGTTCTCAATTCGACCGTGTATATATTTTACATTGATTTGAGTATTTTATACTACATAAATGCATTCCTTTTGATAATAAATACTAACTTGAGAACTTAATTGTCACAGCACTCATCAAAACAAAAGTACCTACATGAATTCCATTTATATATTTATTTATTACACTTTTATTTATTTATTTATTTATTACATGGTACACAGCAACCACGGTAACAACAATCCTCTTTTTTCTCCCTGTCAATCGACCTATTTATTTATTTATACGGGCCAGTCTGAAAACCAGCGCTGAGCACTGAGCCCAGCATATGCTGAGACTGGTACCAATTGCCTGTATTTAACAAAAATATGTATCGTAAAGTTTACTTTATTTTTTTTTTCTTTTTGCGTTTATAAAATTGAAGTCATTGTTTCTTTTTTTTTAATTTATGTTTTAGTTATTTAGTTGGCAATTAAAAGTTTTTATTATTATTATTATTATTTATTAATTTGTCTAAAGTGATCTACATAATATAGCAATAAGTTAAATACTACTACTGTAACTAATGTATTGAGTTTCTTACCGGTGTCTTTTTGGTAGATCTATGTTCTCGAAGTAGAGTCACTTTGCATTGTATTCAAAGACGATTCAAAAATACTATATGTAGGTTACATATAAAACTTATAGCATACTTTTGTTACCCGCGTTAAACTCCAACGCAAGTGCTTTAAAACTGTACCTTATGCACAGGACGGTTATCGCTACCTTTTTTTTTTTTTGGCCGGGAGGAAATGCCTTCGCACCGTCACCCTCTATCACGGGGAGATAGAGGGTGGTGTGTCGGACTTGCACCGACTAAAACCTCCCGGGTGGTCCTACTCTGCGCAATGGTGGGGGGGCCGGGATGCGCGCGTGGCGATTCGTCACAATCCCCCCCCCCCTAGGCGCTATTGCTGCGTAACGCAGCGCGTCTCGGTGCGGCAACGATTATCGCTACCTTGCCATAACACAGTCTCGGCGGACTAGTACGAAAGGTAAAGGTTTGTGTTCTGTACCTACCTACATTCTGTTTAGAAAATTGTATACCTATCAATTTGTATTGAGTTAAATTAGAAACATACTTTAAGTTTTATTATTTTTATAGTACTATACGCCGTACTAGCGAACTTTAAATATTAGAAACAGAAAATTTTTATCTCTCCTTCCCCCACCGCAAGAGATACAATTTTTCTGTATATAAACCTATATAAACCTTTTTTCGGTGTGTACAAATTGTAAAATTATGCACAATAAACTTTTTGAATTTTTGAATTGAATATAAAACTTAAGTAAAGAAATAATTGATTGATTGAATAGTTTTTGTTCTGTGTCTGGGTGTTTATGAACTTACTAACGGCCCGCGCGAGTACGCGCGCGTACTAACCCTCTTTTACTACATTTTCCACTCATTATTTGCTCCTATTGGTAGCAGCGAAATGTTTTATAGTCTTAAGCCTTCCAGGACTATTCAACACAAAATAAAAATAATTCAAACCAGCTGTTTCTGAGATTAGTGCGTTCAAACAGACAAACAAACAAACTCTTCAGCTTCATAATATTGGTATAGATTTAAGTATGAAGTCTATACCACTTAGCTACTTTGTAATCACGTTAATATACAAAAGAAGAAAGAAAGAAAGAAAGAAAGAAAGAAAGACAATTCATTTATTGACATCACAAAATTTACATACTAACACAACGCAAGACAATTATAACACATATTTTACATTTTAAACGCCGCAGCAGCGCTGGTATGCTGGTGGAACCCCCTGCTTGGTAAATTAGCAAGTGCCCTGGCTCTTGCTAGTACCCCACGCAATCGAGAGGCACTAGGGTCTAGTATTTATTTATTTGAACTTTGTAGATATACTTTGTATTGTATGGTATTTAGATTTCCCGAACCTATTTTACTAAACTATATTGTTTTAATACAGTAATAAAAATTAAACGAAGAACAAAAATTTCCATTTGGAGTCAATTCTTTTCTAAGGAAAGTTTTTAAAATAAACGACGGCCAAGTTTGGTTTCAACATTCGACAAGTTTTAAAATGAGTGAAATGGGTACAGTCCACAGCAAGTCGAGGTAGACACTTGCAATTCGATATTAGTTCTTGGGCCCACGACATAACGGCGGTAGCAAGGTTATAGTGTACTGTCTGACTTGCTGTCGACCGTACATTTCAACCAACACGTTGCAAAACTTTTGTTAAGATTATTTGTAAGGTTTCTTAAGTAAGTATTTCTTTAGAAGCTGCCTTTGGCTGGATTCACTTTTGTTTGTTTTGAACTAGCAAATGCTCGCGAGTTCGTTTACGTTATTTCATAATAAAACAGTATCTAAGTATTTAATATTACCATTTTATCGAAATCTAGACACGCTGTAGTGTGTCAGACCAAGTCCAAGCAATGGAACTACTCAACCGATTGCTATGAAATTTTGCAGACGTAAAGTTAGAAGTCAGGCTTAAATAATAGGGTACTTTTTATCCCGAAAAAAAATGATATTTCCGAGGGAAAACAAAAATATAGCTTGCTTGATGGATGGAGATGAAGCATGCGACAGATAGTGGTAACGAGGTGCTTTTTAAAAAACGTAAGAAGTGGAATGATAGCTTACGCTATATAGTTCTTGAGGTATGCGATAGGTGGCGGTGGGTGTTTTTAAAAAAATGGTAATGTTGTTTTTTTAAGACACGTAAGAAGTGGAATGATACCTGTAGCTCATACAATTATTCAGTCACTTTTCGACTCATTTACTTACTTGCTGTTGTATCTTTATTTACAGTTTTTCGCTTTTTTTGGTTCCTACCATTTTACATTGAATTGTGTATTTTGTACTTTATACCACAATATAAACGAATTCCACGCGGGCGAAGCCGCGGGCGGGAATATAGTAAAAAATATTTACAAAATGACTCATGTGATGGAAGATGTTACATATTTAAAAATAGTTATAGGTATCCAAAAAGCAAAGTAATAGAGGTTAAGGCCCGGTTTCCGCCAAAACAAAGAGATGTATTAAAATAAACCAATCAGATTTCGTTATTTTCTCACCTTTTCTTCGCTTAGCTTCGATGAAAATGGGTCAAGCGGAGAGGAGAGGAGATGTCTTAGTTTTCTATAGAATTTTGTAAGGCAAGCGGGCCTGCGGCGTGGCAGAGCGGAGAAGTGTCTAGTCGGGCGGCCGGGCGGCGTACGACATGACGTCTTCCTTTCGTAGACAGAGCTTGACTGGTTTCGGTCTCTCACAGCTCACATCTCTGCTACACAAAGCTCCTCTCCGCTTTGGTGGAAATAACCTGCCAGCTTTGCAGCAGATCTCCCGTCTCCTCTCCTCTCTACTTTGGTGGAAACCGGACCTTATACTTGTTCATGTTGTAATTTTGTTACTTTTAATATACTAACATACTTGGACTTTTAATACATAGTATTTCGCACTTATTTAGATCGCCATCTTCTTACCTAATTTTATCTAAATTAGTTTAGTAGGTAGTTTTTCCGTAAAGGAGTAACACACACCCGTACTCATAAACTCACATTTATAATAGTAGAATAGGGGGAGAAAGAGGCGGTCACAATACGTTAATGGCGCCACACTTGGCACTCGGATTGGAACTCGCAGGACAGACGAGGCCGGGTGAAATCGATATACTGAAATTGGATGATGAATCCTCGACCGCTGGAGGCCGTTGTTCGAAAACAAACCACCATAATGTACAAAATTGTTTACTGGATATGCCTCTAAAAAATGAAAGCAGTAAATAGTAAGGTGGAATTGATGGATATAGAACATAGTTCTTAAAATTTTTATAAAATTCTTTCAAAAATTGAAAAAAATACTTAATTCGTTTAGAATCCTTTAGACATTTAAGAGTATCTTCTTGTAGTTCAATATGTAAAGTTACAAAAGATTTGTAGAATTATAAAATTAACAAATATTTGGCTTTTTATTTCTTAGAGAAACACTTTGCTATTGTAAACAGACTTGACTGAGTTTCTGCCATTCATCGTAGTCGTCGCCTAATTAATCTTCCATAACAGTGATAGTTATATTAAGGGAGGATGGGCATAGCGATTTATCGCTCGAATTGGAGCAATTCAATAGGGGAAATACCTCTAACATACAGAAGACCGCTGCCGAATAACAATCATTTGTTGTTGTGTTTCTGCGTGGAAGTAAGGTTTCCAGAGCACCAAGCCTTCAAAATAATAACGACAAGTTCAATAAAAGCTTTATTATGCTATGTCGATCTAAGCTAGGAGTTCAATATAAAAAAATGGTACACCTTTGGAGTTATTTTTTTTTAATTCAACTAAATAAATTAGTAAAGGACTTAGAACATAATTTTCTAAATTTTTGTGTTGTACTTATAACACCTTACCTGGCATTGCCACATCCAGCCAAGGAAATTGATATCCACGTAGAATCCATTTAATTTGATCAATGAGGAGCGATTTGAAATTGTTTGTCTTTTCATGTTTTCCAAATAGGTCATTTATCAATATTTTCCAATAATTACATGGCAAAACCGTTTGTCTTCCCGATCCGGTGTTTGGGACGGTACGACCAATCAAAATTAAGAATTATTGACGACCTATGATTATTGTTTTTTTCCGTCTGACCCAAACTCAGAAAGAGGTTAATAATTAACGTTATTTTAACAGACTCCGTAACCCGAGGTAAACGGGCCGGAATTTAGCATCGCGCCATATCAGAGATGCTGGGTTCGAATCCCGGTCGTGTCAATATAAAAACGACCTCTTCTCTATTGTTTTGGCAATTAATGTTGTGTTACCATCGTTGTTTCTAATTTCTATAACACTAGTCCCTTAGGGCTCATATCCTACCCTATGGAGTCGAAACAATATAGAAAAGTTCGTTTTCCATATTCCGACCGGGAAACGAAGATGTACTCAGAGAAGACGCAACGCAGAATCCGGCTCACCTAACGTTTTAACTCCCGAATTTTTGGTTAATGTTCAGAAATGGTTTCCTTTCGTTCGTTTGTGTGATATTGACAGTTCTCACGCCTGTCATAATTACTGGTTCAATAGTAATTCGCTAACCAACGGATTGATTTGCCAGGATTGAAAGAGAAACTAGGACATAGCGATTTATCGCTCGAACTGGAGCAGCCCGACTGATGAAATACCACCACAGTACAGAAGACCGCAGTCAAATAACAATCACTTCGGTATTGTTGTGTTCATGCGTGTGAGTAAGGTTTCCACAGTACCTGGGGGGTCCTACATTAGTGGCAGGGGTCAAGTTCAAGGTGAGGGCGACAAGTCCAGGGACAGCTTTTATTATGCTGTTACTCATTACCACTTAACATCAGGTAGGATGAGGTCATCTTGAAGTGCATTATATAAAAAATAAAAAAATCAAGTAAACAATATTTTATGTAGTATACCTACACGTTATCGTTCAGAGATACGTCACTAATATGCACTTTTTAACCGACTTCAAAAAAAAAGGACGAGGTTCTCAATTCGACCGTATATTAATATATATATATATATTACAAATTAGTTATGTAAATATAGTCTGCCACTGAACACTGATGGTGACTGTATCATATCAATTATTTATTAAAAATGTAACTGGGGGACTAAAACTGGGGTATTCATGATTTTATCATTATTTTTTTACCCAGTCATCATGCCTCTATTATTAAAAAAACTAAGACCTGTTTTAAACGTTATACGAAAAATTAGATGACTTATTATGTTTTCATATTATTAGGTTTCTTTCAAGTCTAAAAAAACGGCATAGCAATGTAATTTCCAAACCGTAGCCGCAATTGGACTACAACATCTTGTAAACTACGCCATCGCATGTGACCATTTTCTTAGAAAATATTGCATCCTAAATTTACCATGTAACTAATAATAAACTTCGCTGGCAACCCCGCCACTTTCCTTCTATTTCAAATAAGCATAAAATGCGCTTACACTAGATGCTCGCGAGCAAACGTGTTGAAAATGTCTCTCCTAGTATTACCCTTCATCCCAACTCATATTTGATATTAAAGCTTCAGGGAATCGTAGACACGGTGCCTGTCTGACGTTATTGGGAAACCGTTTTGTTACATTTGCTCGATCAGAATAGAAGTGAGTGTTTTTAAAAGGGATAATGCCCTGGAGAATCCCGATTTTAATATTTGGAAAGCCGTTCTAGATACGGATAGTAATAAATTACACGAGGCGTAAGCTAAACTACCATCTACTATTTCCTCTACCTTAAGGTTGTCTGGAAGAGATCGCTTTCTAGCGATAAGACCGCCTAAATTGTACTATAATCAATCTGTAAAACCTATTTCTGTAAAGTTTTTAACACGCTTTTATATTAGCTCGGGTTGTATGTATCTATGTATGTAACGGAATCTTTGAATCTTAATTTGACCCACTTCCCGGTCTTTGATTAAGATGAAATTTTGCACACGCTCTGAGTTCTGATGACAATACATGACTAGCTAAGAAACGTCATTACAAATCCAATATGGCGGCCTCCCCAAGATGGCGAACTGACTGTTTGAAATGCACTTCCATGATATAGGTATCAAAAGAAAGGGTTTGCTGTCAGGAATACGAAAAAAATAGTCACGTGATTCAAATCCAATATGGCGGGCGTCCAAGATAACGGACAGGCTATTTGAAATGCACCCCTATGATATGGGTATTAAATGAAAGGGTTTGCTGAATGGGATACGAAAAAGAATTATATAATTATTGATACATGAGAAAACTAAAAAGTAGAAAATAAAAATAATAGTTTAAAAAACTAAAAAACACGCTTTTAGCTCGCACTAAAAATTACAAAATAATTCAGACATTTAAGAAAGAAAGCGTGGAGCGTTTTGTCCAAAAAGAGTAAAGATAACATAAACGCTCCACGCTTTCTTTCTTAAATGTCTGAATTATTTTGTAATTTTTAGTGCGAGCTAAAAGCGTGTTTTTTAGTTTTTTAAACTATTATTTTTGTGCAATAAAGTATATCTATCTATCTATCTATCTAAACGTCTGACAGACGACTGATGACGCTAGTATGGAAAGTAAGTTTAAATTAGAATTAACGACTCGTAGAAAAACGGATTGTAATTTTTGGCATATTACGAATCGTAAAATATTGGTATCGGGCATTAGTCCGTCAGTTACGTTATATTATCAAAACTCTATTCCTGATTAAATACTCGGGGCTTCACACGTGTGGTAACCCCGTTTTTTATACAATTCTTCTATTGGCAGCATGATGTTATATTATAGCCTTAAGCCATCCTCGATAAATGAATGATTCAACACAAAAATAAGTTTTTGATTCGAATCAGGCCGTCTACTCTTGAAAACGAAACGAACAAACGAAAGATAGGTAGATAGATAGATAGATATACTTTATTGCACAAAATCTTTACAGAAATAGGTTTTACAGAAAAATTATAGTACAATTTAGGCGGTCTTATCGCTAGAAAGCGATCTCTTCCAGACAACCTTAAGGTAGAGGAAATAGTAGATGGCGAGAAATGGGTACGGCCGTGCAACATAAATACAGTTTCGTTTTTGAAGATTGATCAAAAGTTAGGGAATTAAAACGTGATTTTTGATTTGTATAAATAATATTCTGTTTTTTGATAACGCTTTATTCGCATTCGAAGTGTGTTAGTTGCGATAATGAGCAATAAAAAATACTAAACGTCATCGGATCCGACATATTTCGTTTTCAAGAGTAGACGCCCAGTTTCAGTAGTTTCCAATATTAGCGCGTACAAATAGACAAACTCTTTAGCTATATTATATTATCAATAGTATAGATATTAATGAAACAGTATTTTTGCATTAAACAAATATAAATTGAAAAAATGAAAGAAAGAACACACATACATTGGCCATATTTATCAATTTGAAATATTTATTTTTTTGCAAACTGATAAATTTTTATTAATTTGTGTTGTTGAAAAAGAAAATAAATTAGTACATTTTTTTTAATACCTAAGTACGAAACCACCACTTAGAATGTGAGAAAATACGTTACGTACCACGTGCCTTGTGACTGTTAGCGGAAAGCGAAATGAATGCCAATAAAAACATGACAAATGTAAAGATACATTTGCCGTGAAAATATTCATATATGTTTTGTTGACCGATACAACAATATACAAAGTACTTCTGTCTAATATACTCGACAGATTCAATGCATCTTTTGGCCCTTTCAGGCCCTTTTACTAAACACGAGTGTTCGTGCGAAAAAATGCCTTTCTTGTTAAAAATGATTGATGCTTCATAGAGCTCCAAGCTTATTCCGGAAAGGACCGTATTCAGGTTAGGGATGGCGATTATTTCTGAAAGAAAATCGACTTTGTAATCGATTTGAATATAAAACATGTTAATCGATGCTAATAATGTTTTGTATGTCGATCTACAAATGTGTCTTTGAAAAGCGTGTCAGGTTGTCGTGTCACGCTCCAGTCGCGTTTTGCGTGGGGAGGTGGGCCGCTTGGCAGTAGGCCTGTGTAGAATCAGCAAGGAATCTCGGCTCCCCCACAATCGCGCAGCGTTGGCCACCCAGGGGGTTCTAGCCGGTGCGAGCCCGACACGTCACTCTCTGTTCCCCGCTGAGTGTGACGGTGTGGTAGGCATTTAAATATATTATATAAAAAAAAGTAAATCTTGGTATACTTTACTGCACCAAACATTAATAAGGTAGATGTATAAACATTACTGTTAACATCAGTTTAAAAATATAGGACACAGCTTTTTTGGTATATCATGTTAATAAAAATTTCCTAACGTCACTTCTTCGTACAGTTTTTCCGAAACTAATATTAAAACCAAACACAAGCTCCGAACCTATTCCACTTTGCTTGGACCTGTATTATTATTAATTTTATTGTTGAAGCAAAAAATACGTATTAATTATTACTTTGAAAATCTAACGACGTTCAAAATAGAATCAATCATCAATTTTTACCGTCCTTATATAGTCCCATTTCATTACTGATAAACAATAAAAAGATAATTTCCGATTCCTATTCGAATTGAAAAACCTTGATATTGGCTACAAACAGTTGTCAATTTATGCGAACGTCAGAACTGCGACATTTGAACCTTGGTAGCTTAAGAAGTTAGTGCCACATTGGTACTAATTGATACCTACTCTTAAATAGTTGGTAGCCACGTGTTTTTTAAATTTTTTACATTTTAAAACTGGTCAGCCATTCTATCCATGATGTGATGGCGTAACCACTTGTAGTTTACCAAGTGGCAAACGCTTTATCAAAAAATTAAATACGATAAGTATGATAAGTAAATATCATAAGCATCGTTCATAAATCGATTATTTCACCAAAAATTTCTCGATTTCTGACATCCCGCAGCAAACTGGGTGCCTAAATTAGAATCGTAACAAACCTAATGTGTCCCGCGATCTATCTTGGCCGGGGACACTTTATCATAACTGTCAAAATACGATTGCTTTTTAGGCTTTTCGTGAAAAATGGCTGTTACGTAACAGAGTATTTCAGGATGCTCGATTTTAACAGACAGAAATATCGTTTTTGTATGTATTTTTCTTGTCCATAACATTATTTTGTAACTATCTGCCCGGCCGTAGAAACTAGACCGTAAAATAGAATAGAAAAATGTCTTTATTCATGTAAATTTAAAGACCTTATTATTGTAATATGATCAAATCAAATCATATTTCCTTATTCAAGTAGGTTACACGTAACACTTTTGAATCCTCATGCAAAATAATTCTACTGCCGGTTCGAAATCTATACCTATCTACCAAGAAGATACTGGTAAGAAAGTCAGCAGATCAGTTACAGTAGCAGTATCTAACGTTTAGCTATGTGTAGACCACTTTGGACCAGGTCATACCTATCGTTTTTGAGTATATGAGTGAATAAAACATAAAGTATTTGTTTTGAGAGGTAAGCTGGAGCAAAGTAGTCCCCAAAGGTGGCACCTGTTCACAAGCATGACGTGTGTGCCAGCCATCGCTTCACTCAACCATATTGAAGGCAATGTAACGGCCCACCACATACCGCCACCATTCCAGTGACGTTTTGAGCATGACTTACTCCCAAGTCCCCTAGGAGTTACATTGCAATAAATGGTTTGAGTTAATCCCGACCTACAACAGCTGTGTAGTACCTATTTGTTTTGCTAAAGTAAACTTTTGTACTTGAATTCGGAAATATATCACAACAGATTTCTGGGGAAATCGATGTTATACATATATTTCGAAAGGGACGCGAGTTCGATCGAACATTCAACAAAGCGGGCACCGTCTCACACCAATATGTAACATGAAGTTCTTAAGGGACAAAAAGTATCATTTACGCTAATAGACGACGACGCTTGTAGACGACCTCCGTAGCCGAGAGGCGAGTGGGCCTGACTTTGGCGAGCGCCATCTCTGAGGTTCCGGGTTCGATCCCCGGTCGGGTCAATATGGGAAACGAACTTTTCCATATTGTCTCGGGTCTGGGTGAAATCAGAAACAACGACGGTACCACACCGTCGTTGTTTCTGATTTCTGTAACACAAGTGCTTAAGCTACTTACCACAGAATCAGAGCAATGTATGTGATGTTGTCCAATATTTATTTATTTATTATTTACTTGTATGTCCTCTCTCCTACCGTATTTTATCTAAACCCGTTCTGTAATTTTTGCTTGAAGGAGTAACAAATGTACAATCCCCTGCACTAATATGTATACAAACTCATTCTAAGCGAATTTCAAGGAAACTTCATAAGAGCCCAATTGTTTACATTTCATTGCTCGTGACTGTACAAATTATGCAAACATACATACATCTTTAAATTCTTAACTTTCACGTTTATTTTATTTCTCCTTTATGTAGAACAAGTGAAGTTTCGTCTTATCATAACTAAAAGAAAGAAAATTGCGCGTTTTAAACAATTTCTGTAAAGTTTTTGTGCAATAAAGTATATTTATCTATCGGTATTCTATAAATGGATCAGAAACAGAAACGTAAAATAGCGTGATTATATTCAAATCTATTACGACCGTAGTTTTTTGTTCTAGCAGGATACGGTTATCACTCCCAAACAATTAGGAGCTCTTGTTCTAAAATCAAAGAGTAGTTATCTTATTTAATTAATTATCTACATATTTGAAAACTTTATTGCACAAAATAAAAAGTACAAAAGGCGGACTTAATGCTAGGAGCATTCTCTACCAGCCAACCGTTATATGATCTACCAGTCAACCGTTACATGAAAGACGTAGTCTGATTTTCATTTTATATCCCCATTCGGTGTCATAAGCAGCCTTGTTTATCGTGCTAAGCGCAGTTGAATTAGTTATTGGCACATAAATCATTCACGCGACGATATTATCGTCCGGAATGAGCTAGTTAGATCGGCTTAAACGGCCAACAGAGAATTCAGTTCTCTTATATTCGAGCTAACTAGCGTTTTCGAAAAATTTAGTTAAGCTACATAGTTACTAAGGATGCGTCCCCATTCAATAAACAGTGAGTAGTTGTTCTAACAGGCCAATCGATCAGGTTTGTCTGAACGCGCTAATCTTAAGCACTACTTGTTAGAGTTGAAATAAAAAGGTTTTTGTTGCCTAGTCTATTAATTGAGGAGGGCTTAAGGTTGTATGACATAGCGAACGATGGAAGCGAAAAATCAATGGCAAATGGGGGGACAAACGAGGACAGTACGCGAGTCAAAGTATTAAAAAAAATATTTATTTAGAAACTTTTTACAACGTTACTTTACTTTACACAATTCAAATGCTGTTAATGCGTCAGGTCTGGTAGGATGACGTCGGCGGTACTATTCTCGGCTTTCTTACACCACGGTGACGGTGCTGGCTGGTGTCAGCGACAACGTGTTGCTGTCCGCTTGTATTCATGGCGCGATTGTTCCAAGTAGCACCATTAATGATACATTGTTGTCTCATTGCTGTGCAAACATACGCTGTGGTATTCCTTCCTTTTTTTTTTGGAAGTTCGATGTTAGGGACGATTGACTCGCGTGCGAAGCTTCGAGCTCCTAGTTTCCAAATAAGTTCGCACAAACGCTTGTAACGCTTCGGTGTGACAGCCGGCGAAGTTATCGCATAGAATGAGCAAGTTAGATTGGTTTGTTTGCAGCAACCGTGCTCGACACGAAATGGAATAAGTGATTGTCACGAATACGCCTACCTGCTACTGGAGCAACGAATGTGCTCTGAGTGCCAGGAACGCGATATCAGTTCCTTTTAGAGGAAGGCGGTGTTTTCAGAAGTTGAATGCGATGTGAGTACTGTGGAGCATTTCTTCGGTGCTTGTATCATGTTACAGCGATAATGGCGTTGAATGATAAATAACATTGTACAACTAGAAAAGCGAAAGATATACATATAACCAATCCATATATATTGGACAACATCACATACATTGCTCTCGATGATCGGTTTGACCTCGGTGGCGCAGTGGCTAAGGTAGACGACCAAAGCGTGAAAGGTCCCGGGTTCGATTCACGGTCAGGTCAATTTGGAAAACGAACTTTTCTCAATTGACTTGGTTCTGGGTGTGCTAGGATGACGCTCCCAGTTAGTATCCGTCGTCTGGTATTCATAGTACAAGGGAAAACCTTAGTTTGAGACCAGGTGATTGGTGTGATTGTCTGGCGCATTTATTTATTTATTTATTTATTGCTCTAATTCTGTAATAATGGCTGAAGCACTTGTGTTACAGAAATCAGAAGCAACGACGGTAACACAACAACCAAACTCGAGAAAATATGGAAAAGTTCGTTTCCCATACTGACCCATCCGGTGATCGAACCCAGGACCTCAGAGACAGAGCGACGCTCTAGTCCGGCCGCTCGCATCTCGGCTACGGTCATCATACTTTTTGTATTTTAAAGGACCAAAAAAATTTCATCTTCTCTTGCGGATTTGGAATACGAACCCACGATCTTCACGTATCACGCGTACTACACTTCCGAATGAACTAGCCGCAAGTTATCGTAAGCGATGCATTTGTCTGTTAACCTTCAGTAAGAGCCTTTGCCGAATGAGTTTAGAACTACCTACCTAATCAGCCGGTAGTACGTTAGTTGCAGAAATGTTCGAAAAATGTGAAAACAAAGACACCTTGCCATCTAAACATATTTTTACAAATGTTTATAGTGCTCTAGCGAACTTTAAATATTTCAAAGATTTTTTTTTATGTTGCACTTCAAGATTGACGTCATCCCACCTGATGTTAAGTGGTAATGAGGTCCTAGCTTAAAGGTGACAAGTACAGCATAATGAATATGTTACTGGACTTGTCGCCCTTACCTTGAAGGCTTGACCCCTGCAACTAACGTAGCACCCCCCAGGAGCTCTGGAAACCTTACTCACACGCAGGAATACGACAACACAGAAGTAATTGTTATTTGGCTGCGGTCTTCTGTACGGTGGAGGTATTTCACCAGTCGGGCTGCTCCAGTTCGAGCGATAAATCGCTATGCCTACCTCTCTTATAATTGCTATGCCCTACCTCTCTTATAATTCGCAATGCCCTACCTCTCATAAAGCACTAAATATTTGCAAAAACCAATTGAGCCTTTACCTTTTATTCTTTTAAAATAGCAAACATATGCTTTGTTCGCGATCGTAAACGTCAAATGAGACGCGTGTACTGCCCTTGCCCAAGTAAAAGGTCAGTTTGATCAATAAATGCGGAGCTGGTAACGTTCCGCAACCTTGATTAATTAGTTTAGGCTGCGTAAGAAATGTGGAGAAATTGCCTCTCGCTGCCCTAATCTTGTTTTAGCCCTAATAGCAGCGAGGCAATCTATTTACAATCCGTTACGTTGTGCGGTTTTTCTTCGGCCAAGAAGTAAGTAGCATTAATGTTTTGTTATGTTGTGAAAAATAAGGTTAGTTTACTCGTATTTTGGGGTTCCACAACCCTGAAGCAGAGGTTCTCAATCTTTTATTTAGATAATAGAATATTAAATTTCTTTACTCATGTACACATTTATGAATCGTCAGTTTACGTTTTTTTAACTACCGCCGTGTTCGGAATGTTGCGGTGTTAAAATTTAAACTTAGAAAATATTTTATGTAAGCAGGTAAACTGTTTTTCAATTTTAATTAACGTAAAATGTATATCGTTATCACTGTTTACTAGCGTTGCTCATATCGGCATATATTAAAATCAATTTAAAATAAGTTAACAACGCACGACAAAAATTTTTAGTTGTTAATACGAACTAATGGAACACGAAAGTCTTAAATTCTAGACTTAAATTAAGTTTGTATTCAGTATAATCCCTACTAATATTATAAATGCGAAAGTAACTCTGTCTGTCTGTCTGCCTGTCTGTGTGTCTGTTACGCTTTCCTGCTTAAACCTCTCAACCGATTTTGATGAAATTTGATATAGGTATACGTTGAATCTCAAGAACGGACTACTTTTTATTTGAAAATAAGGGGGGGGGAGGGGGGTAATACCACCTTTGGAAATTTATATGGAAAAATGTTTATTTTTGAAGTTAGAGATATGTAATTTGGCACAAATATAGCTCGAAACTTGGATTAAAATATAGACTACTTTTTGTTTTGAATATTAGCTTTGATATGAAGACCCCTATAAAGTTATGATTTAAAATGTTCATAGCACTGAACGAAACCATAAAAACGAATATCTATTGCATTCATCGTATGTTTATTGCTAATTGATAGGTATATTATTTATAGTATCGTAGTAGCTATCACTAGACACGAAAAGCAATCTTACCAACTCGTGAGAGTTCGAATAAATTATATGGTTGTTCCTATCAAAAGTTAGGCCTAGCACTCCTTGGATGCTTACCACTCTCTTGACCTTCGGCATCATTTTACTCACAACATATATCGCGTCGTCACTGCAAACATATATCTGTCCTTTGTTATCCAAAGCCATTCCCAAAAATCTTGGACTATCCCTCAGCAAGATGGCCTGATCACTGTCGTTTTTGACCCCAAACAATCCCGTAGTGTTGATGAAGAATATGTTGTCGTCACTGTCGAACACAAATTGATGTATCGTCTTTGATTTCAGTTGGGGCACGTATTTTATCGTCCTATTCTCGTAATAATAAGCGTTTAAGTTAGGGAACTTGATAAAATATATCCTCTTCTTTACAAACAACCACCAAATGTCCAAATTGTCCATCGCCAGTCTCCTTAAATCTTTAACAGCCGTATTATACTTGTAGATTCCATGACTGCCCCCAAAATACATTTCCTTCTTACTATCGTCGTTTGCTAAAGCAAATGCGTCTCTAACTCCTTTCAGGACGGTTAGTTTTTTCGTGTCAATGTTCAGGACTGAAGGGACATATTCCCCTTGACCGAAATCAAAGCTAAAATAAAGGTTGTTTGATGATTTGTCAACTGCAAGTTGGTTGGGGCTATGAGCGATGGACATCAGGGTCTCTTTCAAGTAGCAATGTTTTGTCAGGTTGTCAGCATTGATGTCGCAGAACTTCTTTGGGAAATTTGCTGCTTGAACCATTACCAGCGTTAAAAGTAAATAGTAACATTCCATTTTCATTTACACTTTAGAGTGGCAGTAAACTTTATTGAAGAGTTGTTCCAAATGTTCGGAGAAGTAATAATATTTACGCCATTCCTTACGTTCCGTTAGAACGATTGCCGCTTCAATTGTTTTTGGGACTCCAATTTATAGATGATACAATTATTTCTCTGCCCTTGGTAGATACAATGCCTTGATAGGTAAATTCCAACATTTACCAAATATATCCTTTAATAATATGATCAGTAAATTGTTTTTTAATGGTTTCTTCTTGCACTTGATAAACTCAATGCCTTGATAGACAAATTCCAAAATTTACCGCATATACTTTTATCTTAAAAGTTTCTTCTCCTTCAAATCAGTAATCACAAGGCGAACACTTTTTAATTGTCTGTCATCGAAATGCTGCATATGTATTGTATCTAGATGTTTTATTGATGAAAGAAGCAATTACTTCTTTCAAATTAATATTTCCTAGTAAATTATCTTCTAAACGATCTAATTCCCCGGTCACCTAGCTACTAATGGCGAGGGCAAGCGAAATGTCATCTGGTAACATTCTTGTTTTATTTACAAACATGTTTATTATTTTATGCGACACCTGTATGGTCGGAATGATAAACATTGTCACGGATATCACGTTCCGTGGCTGAAAGTATGAATTAAACATGAATTTGCTGAAAGAGAAATGGAAAATTATTGCTTCAAATTTTAATGTTTGTTTAAATTTCGTGGTTAAACTTCAGTTTGAACAGAAATTAGTTTTTTTTCCTCTTCGTTTATGACCTATGAATGGCAGGTATCAATTGCTTTAAAAAAGGAGAAAGAAACATGACATCTACACTAATATCATAAAAAGGGAATTTGGATTTTTACTTTTGTGTGTTTGTTTGTATTGAATAAAGTCATAAAATACTGTGCCGATTTCAAAAATTCTTTCACCATGAAAAACTACATTCACCTGGACTAACATAGGCTATATTTATTGCTAGAAATACTAGTCTAAGCGTGCGAAGTCGTGGGAGGCCGCTGGTTATAACGGCAAACCGATTTTGCATGACATTAAAGTAAGGTATTTAATTTTATTATAACTAGCCGGCCCGACAGACTTCGTCCTGTCAAAAAGATTTGGAATGTGGCTTAACTCAATTTTTTTGTTAGAAAACTGTTGTACTGGAAAAAGAAAAGGGCTTATGCGAATTTTTCTAAAAACCGTAAAAACCATCCTTGAACTTCAACGAACATCAAAAAAAAAGAATTGTCAAAATTGGTCCAAGCGTTGTCGAGTTATGCGCTTACCAACACATTTGGGATTCATTTTTATATAATAGATTCATAACTTCTAAATACATTTTAAAAACTAATCCTTACTAATATTCTAAGGAGAAATCAATGTTTATTGAAACAGTTTTGGCTTAAGTTTATTTCTAAACAACGGGGCTATCGCATATATAATAAACTTAAATAAACCTTTAAAACTGAGTGAAATTCCCACACTTAAGGTCCAACCGCTACGTGAATAGGTATTCTTGATTTGACATTGACAGATATGTCAAACATCACGTAGCAATAGAATCCCACACGTCTTATTGACCAATTAATGATCCCTGGTCCCGCTTAGATGAAGATAAATTGGGTAATCCACCGAGTTTAGTGGTTTCCTCGCTGCAAAAGCAAAGCACACCTGTACGTATCATTATTGTACTTCCTCTCTTAATAAAAAAAGGTCAGATGTCAATCACTCCAATATAACCTTCTCGTATAACCAGGATCAAATTCAAAACAGACCCCAGGGTGCCATAATAGATAGAGTAATAATAGAGCAAAAACAAAAACAATAATTACGGCACCATTTTGTAAACTAGGTCACCTAGAAAAATTACTTTCAACATTTTGAATCTAATTATAGCTTAATTATAAAGAACCACGGCATACACGATAAGATTTGTTGTAAAATAACTTAAGCTATACTTAAGCGATAATAAACTCCACTAGGTGTTGGAAAACAGGGCTGATTAGTCCGAATGAATTGGAAAAATATTAAATAGCACGCAACAGAGAAATATTTACCCCATCTAATACCATAAATGCGTTTATGTATGTATGTATTGATGTACTAATATTTGTAACACTTTTACTTAAAATTACTCGAAGTCTTTGGATTTAACTCGATATATGGATAGATAACACTAACTTAACATTATTATGGGACTTTTTTCATCGATGAATACTGCAATTCCTTGTCTGGTGGTGTGTAAACGGTATGCTAGCAATAAATATATTGGACAAAGAACTTGTGATTCAGAAATCAAAATCAATGACGGTACCACAACACCCAGGCCAAAGAAAGCCGAGACAAAATAGGGGAAGGCCTAGACGTTAGCTTACCACGTCGCCCTGGGATAGGTCGACCCTAAATAAAGGCTAACCCTCTTTCGGTATGCGGAACTCTAGGGATAAATATTTGTCCGACTTCTCGTGAAAACGCAATGATTTTTTTATATTGTACTGCAAGATTGACCTCATCCCACCTGATGTTCAGTGGTAATGAGGTCCTTTTTTATTAAGGGGGAGAGAATGTCATCTTTTCGCACCATATCACTGCCGTGGGGATGGCAGCGCCGTGTGTGGGACTCCCCCGCCCGGAAGGGGCGGGGACTACCCGAACTTAAAACTCCCCCCACCTTCTCATCGCCTATTGACGGCGCCATGGAATACCGGGCGACCCATGACTACCACAGCGCCGTCGGCGGAATTGCTGCCCCTTCGGGGCGGCGTCACCAGGTCCCCCGTGGATGGTCGGGGTCGGGGGACTGGCGGGAACGGCCGAAGGTGCTAAACCGTTCCCGCGCATCTGCGGTGGTAATGAGATCCTAGCTTAAGGGCGACAAGTACAGCATAATAAATCTATTACTGGACTTGTCGCCTTTACCTTGAAGGCTTGCCCCTGCTACTGATATAGCACCCCCTAAGAGCTCTTGAAACCTTCTTCACACGCAGGACCACAACAACACCGAAGTGATTGTTACTTGCTCCAGCTCGATCGATAAATGGCTATGTGTGGTGCCCAATAAAATTAAAGTAATATTTTTTTTCTTCGATTTAAGGACCACCCATGTGGGGGATCAAACCTATGACCCTTAGTTCAAAAACCAAGGGCGTAACCCGTTGTGAAATCGATCCAGCTTATTATGTTTCATAATTAAAACAAGGTATTATCGTTGCCCATTACAAAAAACAAGCTCTTCAAAATTTACAGCAACCGTCAACCCTGCATCATACTCATAACTCGTTGGATATAAATTTTTATTTATTTGCGTGGGCATGCGGGCTCGCGTTAAAAGCGGTGACCAAGCCCTTTCAGAGTTTATTAATATTTACGGAACCTTAACAAACAAAATGAGGGTTCACTTTTAAAACCTAATTTGTATGTGTGATTTACAGAAAACATATTGCATTAAATTATATCATGAACATTTGAAAGGCACTAAAAGTGCTACCACCGTGAAACCACAGTGTAAGACGACCAATAAGATGGGCAAGCAGGCTACCTTTTCACAATTTGCTCTTAATACATTTTTAATTCTATTTAATAACCTTCCTTGGACTTACCATTGTATATATTAAAAGATTTACATAATAACAGTTGTTTGTTAGAATGCGCTAATCTCAGTAACCACTGGTTCGATTTGAAAAACTATTTCTGTGTTCGATAGTCCAATTATTAAGAAAGGCTTTCATACTACTATAGTACACTATAGTTGTTGCGATATTGTTGTATATATATATATATCACACTATAGTATACTATAGTATTACGCTACGACTAATGGGTGCGATGAATCAGTGGGAAATGTGGGAAAAACAGTGATAGTACGGGTGCAAAGCCAGCCGCTAGTATATAAATAAATAGTCAGTCAGGTTTGGACTAACAACAGGATTGGTTATCCATATGGATAAAT
The DNA here is from genome assembly GCA_037074685.1 of Glyphodes pyloalis. NCBI lineage: Eukaryota > Metazoa > Arthropoda > Insecta > Lepidoptera > Crambidae > Glyphodes > Glyphodes pyloalis. The sequence goes on from JAYKKO010000019.1 coordinate 12,034,928, forward strand.
ATCGATTACAAATACAATTAGCCAAGATATAATGCCAACAAAGTCAAAGTCAACTCATGTAGGTTATAAATAACACGTAGGTATGCATCGTCAGAATGAACAAAAACCAAAATCGAAGCTATAGCCTGTTCGGAACCTAATCCTACCAAGAAGAATCCGGCAAAAAACTCAGTAGTTATCTTAATCTTTCCAATACTTAGAGCTAGAGAACTTAAAACTAGCGAGCGAACAGTTTAAAAAACTAAGAAGCGCTTGAAACTACAGTTTGATTCAAGCCACAATACATAAATAACCAGCCTGCATTTCATCCTCGGCAGGCTGAGCGATAAGCCACGATTCCCAGCGCATCCGAAAGATCTTGTTCCTCAAATCGCTCAAGCACTCCGCAAGTGGCACTTTGCAATTTCACACATCAATTCCTGTCCATAACACTCAACGTTTCCAGCTCAAGCCACTATACAGTGCAACTGCAGTCTGGAAAATGGATTCAAACAGCTGAAGCGAGAAGCTGCGGCAGGCACTCGCATTAAACTTCGTTAACAACCCTTATGGTTCGAAGTCCGTTGACTCTGAAGAACCGTAAAAAAATTATAGAGGTACAATAAAATAGACACGAAATTACAGGCTTGCTATTGGCTACGTGCGTGACGGTGGCGACGCGTAGCGTTTACAACATTTGCGGAAGCTGTCAAATAATAACACTGTAAACATTATAATTTTTTTTGCAAATATAAATAAAACTAAAGATTAAAATAGTTTTGTTGACATTATTCAAGTGCAATTTATTCAATAGTTTTACTGTAAAATGAATATAATAATAAAAACCGGGTTTGAAACTATTACACATAATATTAGTTTCCAACCACAAACTGAAACAAAAGGCAATAAATTAGTATTAGCCGAGTATGTAAGAAATGTGGAAGAACTGCGACCTAACGGCCAGAGCTACTTAATACGAGCCCACGTAATTCGTCAGACATCTGTGACACTAACACCATACAAAACCAGTTTAAACGTAAGTAATGTTTATGTGATGCCAGAATGCTATTACATGTACACTTTCTATTATGGCCGTTATTATTGCAGTTAACAATGCAACAACAGTCATGGCCCATTTCTTTGCTTTGATTTTGTACTGCAATCAACACATTTGACAGCTGATCATCCGCATTTGTTTCCAATTTCTGCCGTGTTGTGCGCTGCGGTCGTTATCTGTCCGCCACTACTCGCTTTGCATATAGCCAATAATGAAATGCGGTCATAGAAAGTGTATGAAAAGGGGCACTAGATAAGTGAGAAGATAGATACTTGCAGTTCGATATTAATTCGTCAAATATGATACTAGACGTATCACCAAAATTTTACATGTCCTTTGATATTAAATTAATTTCAAAGACTTACAAGGACTTCTTTAACAAAAAAATTGTGTCCCCAAAACTGGAACGATTGCATTAGGTATATAGATCAGACACATTTTGTTAATCTATACCTACTAATATTATAAAGAGCAAAGATTTGTACCTATTTTAGTATGTTTGTAATGAATAGGCTCAAAAAGTACTGGGCTGATTAAAAAAAGTCTTTCATCAATAGAATGCTACATTCTTCCAATTTGACATAGGCTACAAAATTAGGGATCCTTGGTAAAATTTGAAAAAATTCAACAGAAAAGCGGGAAAAATTCTCTAAGGCGAAACGAAGTTCGCCGGGACCGCTAGTTATTCATAAGTTACTCAGATTACTTTGGCTACAAGAAAAGAACCGATTATCTTGAAACGGCTGACTTTCCCAAGACAATCGATTAGAATAAGCGAAGGCAAGTGACAAGTAACATTTAATTAAAATCTATAATACTAAATTAACCACAATATTTGAAGATGGATTTTTAAAGGCTTTCATCCAAAAGTACGTGCCGGTCATATAGTCATATAAACTTAATTTTAAGCTACAAACTACTAACAACTAAAATTGACTATTTTTTAAAACACATGTATGTTTTATTATTACTTAAAGAAAAAAAAATTGGAATAAAAATCGACTTCTTTTTTTATTTGTCAGTTACTATTCATCTTCACAAACCAACACCAAATTATTACAATCACGAAATCTTGTTTTTAATCCAAGAAATCCGAGCGACTATGTCTTTTTTTCCATCGACCATCCATTCCATACCATCGACATTACATATCTATAGCATTTTGACTCGTTAACTTAGTTTATAGCATAAATAACGAAGGAAAGTTTACCTCAAATGAAACTGGAGCTGGAAGTCGAAAATCTCAACTCCTCTTACGTTTAAGTGTTATTAACTTCACAAAACCATAGCCAATAAATACAAGCTCCTTGTATAATCCGTGTTTACAAACGCGAGGTTCGGCAGTAATTAGCTGAAATCCAGTTTCAAACTACCCGCATAGTTGCTGAGGTAACTCACTTAGTGCTTAGCAATGAGTTGGTTCGGAGGTAACATTAACTTAATAGAAAAGTTTAATTGAAATTATTAGAATTTCGCTACCAAAAAAACGGCAAAGCGCGAATCAGTCTTGCTGTCGCTATAAAGGGCATTTAAATAATCCTTATTTCTTCAGCGTACCAGATTCGAATTCAGATTTTATAATCTATTTGATTAGACAGAGACAAAACATAGACTTTCAGAATCACAAACATTTCTGACGTTTCTGAATTAGCCTCCTCAAAATGCTCTAAATCTGAACTAATATAACCACTTCTACTAATGTGGTATTGTCTTTATTGTGTGTTTTTTCTTATTTCAGATGAGGTAAGAAATTAAAGATCTCATTTCAGAAACGAATTACTTCTCATCGCCAGTCATTGTTTTTTAATAACGTGTCACTCTGATCACTGGACATTGGAGGTATCATAGTGTTTCTTGAGACTCGAAATTGAATACATATAAATAAATTAATAATTTTTGCACATCACATACATTGCCCTGATTCTGTGGTAAGTAGCTTAAGCACCTGTGTTATATAAATCAGGAACAACGACGGTACCACAACACCCAACCCGAGACAATATGGAACAGATCGTTTCCCATATTGACCCGACCGGGGGTAAATCTATCCGGGACCTCAGAGATGGCGCTCGCCAAAGTCAGGCCCGGTCGCCTCTCGGCTACGGAGGTCGTATAAAAATAGAAATCATCCAAACCATCTAATGAACATATTATTTAGGTATTGTTTATTTTGAAAAAAAATATATCCTCTGTCATTAGTAGAATTTGCATTATTTAGCAATCATTTCTTTTGTTGTTATTTTGTTTCATTTAGATTCATTTAATTTAGATTAAAAGAACGCTGAATTTAAAGAGAATAAAAATACAGAATTAAAGAACAAATATTAGTACGGTTACTGATGTAATTTATAGATATATAAAGATTCTTGACTTTGACTACCGAAAGAAATCTCACTCAGCCATTGTGAAACTCAAACTTGATAGATATCTTCGTCATGTACATTTTCATTTACAGCTGCTTTAGTTTGTAAATAACTCAGTACCTTGTCACATTAAGTTAACTGTATAACTGACGTACTTAGTTACGTAGAGGTTTAATGTGACAAGGTACTGAGGTGTACGCAAACTAATGGTGCTGACTGTACAAAAAACTGTGTCAATACCGCTCAACGCTTAATCCAGCGCTCAGCTCAGCCGGCACAAAGTGACAGCGCTTTCAGCACTCCACTTCTGACGGATTGAGAATGAGATGCTTTGTGGGATAATGACGCGACCGATACTAACATTATATATCACAGTATCTTGAACAACTATCAACTTAAATTTTAAGACTTTCGCGTTCCATTTTAAACATTGAAAATAATTTAACGGGTCAAAACGCGACACCATTTTTATTTAGTAGTTAATACGAACTACTAAATAAAAATGGTATCGCGTTTTGACCCGTTAAATTATTTTAAACTATCAACTTGTATGAGATCATATAACTACGAGCCTAGCATGCGTAATGTGTTACTGTTAATTAATGGATAGGACACACGAGTTTTCAACCAATCAGCAGCTAACGTACTGAATCCAATCCTCTCTTCAATTGCAGTGCCCTAAAAAGATCGTTAATAATTCTAATTTTAAGATAACACATTGTAAAACATTATTTATTTTATTATTTATTATTTAATAACATGTACCCGCACACATTTACACACACTCAGACACACACCCACACGCGCATTCACGCAATCATTGACACGCACGCATAGAATCACATTCATCCACATGAGACTGGGCTTTCCTTTTTAATTATTAGTGTAATAGTAGACATTTATTAATTTGATGCAACTGTCAGCCTTCAACAGCCACAACATTCTCTCGAATAACATCTCACGAGGGTAGGGATAAGCTGAAAACCAGCGCTGCCCGGGATCCATTCTCGAGACAGCATTAGCTGAGCTTTTTTCCTTTTGTCTCATAAACAATCCATTTATGTTTAGAACAGATTATGTTTTTTGTTTTGTTTGTAAGTTGAGTCAATAAATGTTTTCTTTCTTCTTCTTCTATCTTCTTTAAAACAGTGTAGATGCAAAAAAATATTGAGTACTGAGTATTAATCGATTTTGACGTTTGTTAAGAGCAAGGTAAAATTTACTCGCTTGGCGTATATTAGGCGTCTACGAGTTTTCTACGTAATTATTATCTCGCTGTTTCCTGCGACTCCTTACGCATTATTTTGGAGTAAAAAGTATCATACATATTAAACTAGTGTTGCGTCTGTCTAGTTACCAAATTTCGTTCAAATGCATTACGTAGTTTTCGTGTGAAGGATTATCAAACGGACATCTAGACAACCATTAAGAGACGTTCATATGACCTTACAAGTTTTCGTGTGTATAGTAAAATTTTAATCTACTATTGCATCGGTAGTTTTGGCCTGAAAGAGTAACAAACAGACATCATCCATATACTTTCGAATTTATTCGTTATTTATGCCTATTGTGTTGTTTCTAAAAGTGTTTTAGTTTTAGTTTATTTTAGATATAAGACAATTTAAGCGTATTTTGATGCAGCGCCAGTCGCCGTGCCTACTCTGCCTTAGGTTTCCGTAGAATCCCAGCGTCGTGGTGTCCACAGCGTCACCACGACATATGCTGAGCGGAGACCTTATAGGTGCCTACCATATTAGTTACTCCACATTGTTTTATTTACTTAATTATGTATAAACAGTAGGTACCCAATTAATATTTTTCTTTATTTCTTTAGTACGATAACATACACATACGGAAGACTAACAGAAATATTCAAGGCTAGAGACACACTGTGCAAATATTTTAAAAATGTAAATTCCATAATTGTATGTAAAACAGAACGGAACAATTTTATTACAGTATCAAATTTTAAGGATCGCGAATGTTGTGTACAATACTTTGGAGTAGCCGGGGAGTTGTAAAGTACAATCAAGCTGGTAAAACCCTAGAAATTATACCGTAAAGGCGTACAGTCAGCGCCGGCTTTCATAAATGCAAATGAAGAGTGGCTCCCTCTGCTATGTCGTAGGGTTGCTGCCGTTGACAAGACATTTGTGTTAAATAATTACTGGACTTCATTAGCGAGTTTATTACTGAAAATAATTATTACGTTTAAAAGTTTGTCACAATATTTTGAAAGAAACTGAAAAAAATCTTCTCCCCTTGCGGTGGGATACGAAGCCACGACCTTCACGTATCTCTTCCAACGATACGTGAACGTTCGAATCCCAAACCACAAGGGAAGATTATTTTTTTCTGTTTCCAAGTGACCAAGGGAAATAGGGATTCATTTTTATATATAATAAGAATTTAATTATTCATTATAGGATATACCTATTGTATTTTCAATTATGATGGTCTTATGGTCAAAACCCCCTTAGATTAGTTTTGAGTTTCACCAGTGTGCCCAGTTTTTCGTGTCGAGTTCGTGAAAAACCCAAACAAACGATCTTAACTGAAAGAAACGTATACCGTTTCGTTCTTGAAATGTAATTGGCTACTTGACAGTTTTTGAAAAAGTATTGTAAAACGTGCGCCCGTTCATTTTATATCTCAAGCAATGTATTTAACCAGAGAAAAATACAATTTTGTGTAACCCATTTAAAAAGCGCGCGAAAACGCCAAGTCACGTCACTGTTGCAATTATGACGTCAACGTTCAAGACATCGAACCAATACGCATAGGAACTGAACGATTCTTAATACGGTTAGAGACACCATAATTCAATTTAATCCGTAAAATAATCATTGTTTCGCCACTTTCAAATAAATAATTTTCGCCGACAGCTGTCATTTCCGAATTGCAATGGTGGTTTCCGTTTCGGTTCTTTTGTTCCACAGATACAAAAAGTAAAATTTATTTTGTAAATAAAATACTAACTATGCATTTAATTAAAAAATTGAAATCTAAAATTATAACTTAACTAATAAGCTAACATTTAAAACACTTTTCATATTTTATTGTTAACACTGTCAAGTAGCGAAATTACGAGTACATTTTATTGTGTTTGGTGCAGAAAGAAAGAATATCACGCAGAAACCTGCCATTATATAGTTAAATAAACTTCGTAAGAATTTCGAAAGACTACAATCAATTCCCATGTAAATTTGTTTTTTTTTCTTTTTTTTTTATTATTTTCATTTATATTTTTACATTACGCACATCTACAAGCGAAGAGGGCTCGATATTTAAATGACGAACGGACGACTAATGACAGCTGGTAAAGCAAGTCAATTATGGAACGGTAATAACTACTCGTAGTCAGTTATAGAAAAACAAAACGTTATTTTGACGCGCTACGATTCGTAACGTATTAAAACCGGGCATAAGTAGTAGCACAGCCCTGTCTTACTCCGAATGCGTCTAATGCAGCCTCTTACATATTCAGGAAGCAAGTTATTATAGTGGGATCACACGGACACGGCTAGCTGCTTTTATTTGCTCAATGTGGACTATGTACCTAATATTAGTAGAACATTTCGTCTCTCGCTGCGGATAATTTGTAAAAATTTGGATAAATTTAATAATCCCTGCCAATATCAGTCCTAATAACACCTACTAAAATCTGCTTTCGCATAAATCACTGCTGGATAGGGGGTTTAGGCCTGGATTGAGCGAATAGCCACGCGCGCATTATCTGTCCAGAGAGGACCACCCATGGGTTTTAGTCTGTTCGTGTCCGACAAACTACTCTCTGTGGCAGGGAGTGACGGAGCGTGGGCATTTCCCCTGCTTAAAAAAAAGAAAAATGGGGGTTTAGGCCTATGCTTAGGGATATTTTAGGGTTTTTAACTTATTCTATAAGGGTTTACTACACTATTATATACTGTTAAAGAACTACCCCGTATTAATTAAAAATGAGGCGGAGCGTTCGCTTAGGAATTTTGATACTTCGGACATCCGATGTCGTTGGTGTAAAACTCTTTAATGTTCATATTGGGATTCAAGGCATATTTAGTTTGCTTTATTTTTTAGCTACATCAAATCAGTATAAGTATCTACATAACAAAAATAGCTCCATATTCTAATATCTTGTTACATGGGAAGGAGTGTGGTCTAAAAACTGTAATCTTGTAAAAAAACCTTCTTTATGAGTTAAATAAAGTTCTTAAAACCCAAAAACCCTTCTTTCTCTTCTTTTTGTGTTGAATGGCAAACAAGCTATTTTTGCGAAGTCTACCTTTGCCAGTGTCACGTGAATTGAGAATTGATACAATTTCACAATAAAATACGGGAGTCTATCATAGCTTTCTGAGAATTCCGTGGCATATACCCAGTTTAAGCACGTTTCAAGGCACAATCGGGTCTATAGCAAGTGGTTCACGTGACCAAGTGACTTGACACTCGATGAGCGTTTAATGCGGTCCGCTTTTTATCTAATTCTAATTGATCGTCCAATTGAACTTCACTGTAATCAACACCAAATGGATATACTCAAAAAATCATACATTAAAACCAATAAATCAGACCAATCATGCTTGTTCCGTCGTTACTCTCCTCAGAAATCCGTAAAAACGTTCCCTCCGGATATTCTTCGCAGAGAGTACAAGTCGTAAACGTCACATATCACAGTTATGATTATTTTACCTAATTTACGTGGCTCCGAGCTTACGACACATTCCGTTTAGGAGTAAAAAGCAGTCAAGTAACGCACATGCGCGCGGTATGAGGTTCCGTAGTTAAATTATGCCCGTTTCAAATTATTTGAAAAACGATCCGTTCTAATAAATTATGCGAGGCGTAAGTTAAAAACGACCGACGGACGACAGATGATAGCTGATATTGAAAGTAAATTTTAAATTTCAATTAACGACTCGTAGAAAAACGGATAGTAATTTTTGAGACATTACGAATCGAAAAATATTGGAACCGGGCAATAAGTGGGCCCCTTGTTTTATTGTTCTCTATACATATTTATTAAGCTGAAGAGTATGTTTCTTTGAACGCGCCAATCTCAAAAACTACATACTGGTTCGAATATAAAAAATACAGTACAGTTCATCTATTGAGGCTATATAGTATCAGGCTGCATCTAATAGGAGCGAGTCCGTGGAGATAGTTTGTGTGCGAAGCCAAGACATACTGCTAGTCTATTAATGTACAGACTAAGCACCTTGGCCTTTATGCCGAGTGTATAAAAATTAAAATGAAACAGCAAAGTTTACCTCGACGTGCTGTCCGGATCAGAGCAATGTATGTGTGACCGTACCAATGATTTGGGATGGATTTGAAATAAATAAACTTAGAAATTAGGCAGGGATTGATGCCTACATAATATGTAGATGTACATATTTATACTTTTATTTATACTTTTAACATAATATTAAGAAAAATAAATTTGTGAAGCTAATTTCTCGAAAGGTCGTCGTCATCTTCGTCCACCCTAAGGTTGTCTGGAAGAGCTTTCTTGCGATAAAACCTAATCTGTACTAAAATTTGTATGTAAAACCAACTTCTGTAAAGTTTTTTTATCTATCTATAAATTTTATATCTAGTTAAAGTTATCTATCTGCTTTATAACGTCAAATCAAATAGCTATTAAAAATTTACTACAGTAATTTACAGTTTGATTAGTTAGTTAACGTTTTGCCATGTGCACATTTCTGGTACATTATTGTGATATTTAACAATAACTTACACTTCACCTTATATCAAAGTAAACAGTAGATATAATACTTTTGTTAGATTTTCCTTTTTTATATAATCTATTTTATATGCACAATGAGGTGCCATCGATATGAAGGAATTAAGAGGGTTCCTTGCTAACTACGGTACCCTAAAGCTCGCCGTGTTTATATCGCGTCACGTCACGTGCAACGGAACGTAACTACAAAGAGAATGTCATTGTATTTGTAAAGCTGAGGAGACACAGTCTGAGTGGAATGAATATGCAGAAATGTGTTAGTAAGAATATTTATTTGAACTGAAGTCATGGTAATAACACATAATTATTTACTAGCCACCCGCCCCGGCTTGGCACGGATGTAATGTTAATACTTAGAAAAAATGGCTTTTCTGTTGTTCATTGCAAACAAAAATCTTCCTCTTGAATCATTCTGTCTAAAAAAACGCATCAAAATCTGTTGCGTAGTATTAAAGACTGAAGCGAACATAGGGATATATGGACAGAAAAAGCTACTTTGTTTTATAATATGTAGTGAGTAATTGCAGCATGTGAATATGCAGTAATATGATACACTGATGTTGAATGAATGTTAAATTGTTAAAATTATTTTTAGAAAAATTGATTTTCGGTATTTCATTTGGTCCAAAATCATTTCATTAGTTTTTTTTTTATATTACACTTCAAGATTGACTTCATCCCACCTGATGTTAAGTGGTAATGTGATCCAAGCTTAAGGGTGAAAAGTATAGCATAGTCAATCTGTTACTGGCCTTGTCGCCGCTACCTTGAAGGCTTGACCCCTGCTACTAATGTAGCATCCCCCCAGGAGCTCTGAAAACCTTACTCCCACACAGGAACACAACAACACAGAAGCGATTGTTATTCGGCTGCGGTCTTCTGTAAGGTGGAGGTATTTCACCAGTCGGGCTGCTCCAGTTCGAGAGATAAATGCGCTACTTCGCTTATTTTCTATCGGTGGCAATCCATGTGGTGGCAACTAGGAATAGACGTGTTAGCATCGCGCGCATACTCGCCCGTGGCCCGTAAGATGATTCTTCACGCTCCTTTTCCATGTCAAAGAAAGAAGGAAACATATGAGCCGGCAACTAATTTCGCTTCTTCTTTGGAGTATATATAGTTTAGATACATATTCATCACCATACCTATGTGTAATAAACCCGTACATACGTCTTCCGTATCATGTAACACAGACCTTACAAGTGTCAATATGTGGTATGGAGATTTGCAACACGCGGACACAATTTTCGTTCACAAATAGGAATCCTGATACCCAATACTCAGAGTGGATTACACAGCCGGAAGGTACACTAAGGTTTCATAAAGGAGTATCCACTGTATGCCGGCTTTGATATCAAAGGTAGGCGGTATCCATTCAATTAACGATCGGTGTTGCAAGTAATCAACGTAAAATGTACCGAACGTACCCTAGATTTTTATGATGCGTAAAATTTCCAAAAAAAAAATCTTGTGTTCTGGTTAACGTAACAAAAAATACGAGTAGTTGTGCTTTTGGGATAATAATCATTGCTTGGAAATAAATAGTTTCAAAACCGTTTGTTATTTTTTTAATATAAACTTGTGTCATTTTGTAAAGATGTAAAAATGCATCTTTCCAATAATTAGGTAGAAAAACAATTGTTTATGTTCGTCGTATCATGAGCCCATATAATTGGCCCAAATTAAACATAAACTTACCTACAACTGTCTTCTCTATTGATATTTCTGTGTTTGGTACTTATTTCAATAGCTTCACGTACTATCCTAGAATGATAGTGGCGAACGGTTGAAAGGATTTTAGGATCGTGTAGTTACACTAAACTAACATTTATTATATTTTAAATATAGATATTTAAAAGAAAAAGAAAAATTTTATCTCCCCTTGTGTTGTGGGAATCGAACTCACAACCCTCGCGTATCGCGCGTGCTGATGTTTCGGCTCATATGGATAGATAAATAAATGTAAACTAGATGAGAACCCGGCTTTGCTCGGGTGAAATCCGGTAAAAAACCGGCATATTGCGAGTTTGATTCGCGCATGAATAGGTCATTTTCATTATCTTTTCAACATTAGACACACTTATTTATTAGTGAAGTAAAAATATAACTCAATATTCTGTGAATATTTTAAGCATCAAACAACAGTTTTTATGAAGGTCGAGCGAAATAATTACGTTTTTTGTATGGGAGCTCTCCTTAAATAATAATTATATTTTTATTTTAGTATGTATTTGTTGTTATAGTGGCAGCAGAAGTACATAATCTGTGAAAATTTTAACTATGTATGTATGACTCTTGAGATGCAGCCTGGTGATAGACAGACGGACGAACCGACAGCAAAGTCTTTGTAATGGGGTTCCGTTAGATACGATACCCTGAAAGCATACATTAAATATTGAATTGTACTAAAATTTTGTAAAAATTCGGTGGTTAACAAATGTATTATTTATTTATTATTTATTCTGAAAAAGTATTGTAACATGTGCGCCCGTTTAATTTATATCCCAAGCAATTAGATTTATCTGGAAACAATGTAAATAACCAGAGAAAATTAAGATTTTGTGTTACACATTTAAAAAGCGCGCGAAAACGCAAAGTCACGTCACTGTAACGATTATGACGTCAACGTTCTAGACATCGAACCGATACGCTTAGGAACAACTTAATTTAGATAAACGGAAAATGTTTAAATAAATTCTTTATACGGTTAGAGACACAATAATTCAATTTAATCGGTAAAATAATCATTATTTCGCCACAATAAAATAAATAATTTTTACCGACAGCTGTCATTTCAGAATTGCAATGGTGGTTTCCGTTTCGGTTTTTACGTCCCACAGAAAAAAAGTAAAATTTATTTTGCAAAAATAAAATATATACTATGCTTTTAATTAAAAAATAAAAATGTAAAATTATTACTTAACTAATAAGCTAACATATCTAATACAATTCATATTTTATTGTCAACACTGTCAAGTAGCCAATTGAACTCATGGACCTAATATAATTATTAAGTCCATGATTGAACTAAAACTTCAACGTATATTTTTTCTATGGTTGTAGTCGCAATCGGCCAATCTCAGGTTTAAAGAAAAAACACTAAACAAAGAGTTTATCATAAAAAAGTGTTAAAAACAATATTTTCGCGAAAAGTCAATTTTGGTAAGGCGTACTTGATGGCGACTATGGTTTGTTTGTCAGTGCTATTAGAATTTAACGAAATACTCCATAATCCGAATTTTACGGATATATGTTGTCGACTCAAAATTAATATTTTTTTATGCTTTGTTATTATCTAAGGTTTCGATCGAGTCTACCGTAACCCGTGACGAAATTATTAATATAGATAATAAAAATTTTATAACATCACATACAGTTTAAATTGAATTCAAATTCAATATTCATTTATTCATGTAAATTACACCAGTAATATTTATGAAACGTCTATACATATAATGCAAATGACGCTACCTCCGGTTCGGAACCTATAACTTACAGAGAAGATCCCGGCAAGAAACTCTGTCGTTCATATTACAAATATAGCTGAACTTATAACTAGTTTTGCACTAAGACATACAGTGTAGTAATAAGATAAAATAATGTAGTAAATTGTAAAAAATAATTAATTCATTTAAAGTAATAAGAAAAATTTCAAAACATATTATAAATTAAACAAACTGTAGGTCCTAATGCACATTTTGCTTAATAAGAATTTTGCCAACTTGCGAACAGTGCTCCGATTCTGTGGTAAGTAGCTATATCACTTGTGTTACAGAAATCAAAAACAACTACAGTACCATAACACCCAGGCCCTAGACAATATAGAAAAGTTCGTTTACCACATTCACCCGACCGGGGATTGAATCCGGGACCTGAGAGATGGCGTGACGCTAAAATTCGGTCCGTTAGCATCTCGGCTACTATAATACCTATTGAAATAAATAAATAAAAATAATTGCACCAGACAATCACACCAATCACCATGTTCTGAAACTATGGTTTTCCCTTATATTATGAGCACCAGACGACGGGTACTAACTGGTGACGTCATCCCAGCACACCCAGACCCAAGTCATTTTGAAAAAGTTCGTTTTCCAACTTGACCCGACCGGGAATCGAACACGGGACCTTTCGCACGTTGACCACCTATTTTAGTCGCTGCGCCACCGAGGTCGTAAAAATGGAAAAAGGTAAGCCTTATTAGAGTTAGATAGAAGCAAATCCGCAGGAACGAGACATCCATCTCGGGGAGTGTATTATGCATCGCGTATCGACTGAGACATTAGCGAGCACTGGGACGGATTAAGGGCACACATGAGGTCCAATATTGCATCTCATGTGTGCCCTTAATTCAGCCCTGTGCTCGTTAATGTCTAAGACGATAAAAAACGGCATATCATTGAAACAACAAAAGTTCCTGACAGTATCCTACACTTTTGGTCATTTTTAGGGTTCCGTAGTCAACTAGGAACCCTTATAGTTTCGCCATGTCTGTCTGTCTGTCTGTCCGTCCGAGGATAATCTCAGAAACCGTTGCACTAGAAAGCTGAAATTTGGTACAATGTTTTTTTAGGGTACCCCCCCCCCCCCCACACGTAAATTGGGGAGTGATTTTTTTTAAATTTTAATCCCAACATGTGATATATCGTTGGATAGGTATTTAAAACTAAACAGGGGTTTACTAAGATCATTTTTTGATAATTTTAATATTTTGTGAAATAGTCGCTCCAAAAGAAAATAAAATTGTGTCCCCCCCCCCTCTAACTTTTGTACCATAAGTTCAAAAAGTATGAGAAAAATCTAGAATATAGAACTGCATAAAGGCGTTCTTGGAAAATTATTTTGAACCTGATGGGTTTTATAGTTTTTGAAAGTCAACAAAGATTAAAGACATTACTAATACTAAAATGAAATAATATTACTTATCATTATATACAAGAAAAAAAAAAACTTATATGAAAATATTAAAAAAAAAAAAAAAAAATTACCTATATACAAAATATTATAGTCCGCTCCAGTGTTTAGGGTGCCCAGAATGCTAGCAACATTGCCTCTTTGAATGGCCAGACTTAAACGTTGGCCGAGGTATTTACCAGCATTCTGGTCACCAGACACTTCTACGAGGCGAGCGGACAATTCTTTGAATAAAGTTCGGGCCTCTGGACCCCACGGCCCCAAAGTCTCCACTCCAAATGGTGCGAAACGATAGCAGCCGTCGAGGGCAGAGTATTTCAATCGTTTACGGTTCTCCGCCGCGGCAGCGGCTGCCCCCGCGCTCCGAGAGGTGGTGTTGAAGCTATTCTTATTTAAGAAGATAAAAAACCTCTTTGTTTATGCTGGCCACTAATAATTTGCGGTAAAAAAAAATATAAAAAAAAAAAGTTGAAATGTCAAACAAATAAAAAAGGAAGCATGTAATTAATTGTAAAATTATTATTTCTGAAATATAAATAAGTCCAAGTAAAAGTTTAATTTATTTTCATATGTACTAACACCAGCAAAAACTGTTCTACATAAGAATGAGTTGGCACATTGGTCCTTCGAGAGCCGGATCTATCTGCACAGGCTTGATGCTCTTACGAAGCGCTGCGCGCTGCTATGCCGTGTCACTATCCGACGCATAGATGCTTGTAACAATTATTCCTGAAACATCTTTATGAATGGAGCTGGCGGAGCAATACAAGACTCAAGCAGATAGATTTTTGTAAATAATAAATACCAGCAACTGATCCAAGACGAGTGTCTTTTGAGCGGCAACGGAGCAGAGTTTGTTTAGCTTCCGGAGGTGGTGCAATCGTCGTGGTTATTTTGCTTACGTATCAAGTGAAGTGAGATCAAGAATTTATTTGTAAGTACTTTAAGGGTTAGAGTGATTACAAGTAAAATTAATGAAGAAAATTACAAGTTACAGCAAGATAAATTTGTCAAGTTTACAATAAGAGACATTATCTTACGTAGTTTAAAAATGCTTTGTGTTGTTAGGTCCTAGGGATATTTTTTTGTATTTAATTATACAAAGTACGTTGAATTTTAAAATGGTGATTTTGAGTCTGTGTATGTACAGTTTACGGGAATTTATGTACCTATGTATTTAATTAAGGTTTGGTTTTTAACAAATTGGTTTTAATTGTTCTAAAGTAGTCCAGTAAAACAGCATTATGGAATATCTAAGTGAAATTCAAGAGGAGATATTTACTAGAATAGACAAAAACAGAACTAACTTCAAACGCGCACCTGAAGAGCGTTTAACATTAGCGTATTTAGAAACACTCTTAGAAAATTTGGAGAAGCAGTGGAGTTTATTTAATGAAACACATTGTGAGATTATGCGCACTGTCAAGAGGGAGGAATATAAAGCGTCTGAGTATTCTTCTCGTGAATGTTATGACAACACCGAGGAACTGTACCTCACTTACAAGACAGAATTAAAAGATAAGATAATAGGTATTAGTACAACGAAGCTTTCTAAATTATCTAACAAAAATTCAGTCAGTGTTAAATTACCAAAAATAATTATACCACAATTTTCTGGTAAATATTCCGAATGGTGCACCTTTAACGAGTTATTTGTCTCGCTAATACACGAAAACATAGATCTTGATAATGTACAGAAATTACAATATTTAAAAGGATACCTGGTAGGTGAGGCAGAACAACTCGTTAGGCATATTTCTGTTACAGCGAATAATTACAATATTTGTTGGAATATTCTCAAAAATCGGTACGATAACAAGAGATTTCTTGTTAATAACATTTTAAGAAAATTATTAAGTAAAAAAAGTATAACTGTAGAATCCTCAGGTCAGATTAAAGAAGTGTTAGATACAATGACCGGATGTTTAAATGCTCTAATAAATCTCGGAATTAACGTAAGCCAGTGGGACATAATAATTATTTATGTAGTTAGTTTACAATTAGACTCTGAAACCCGGAAACAGTGGGAATCAAAGGTTTCAAATATACCATCAGAGGTTCTACCTACTTTGAATGACTTTACAGAATTTTTAACTAGTCGTTTTAGAGCACTTGAGTTTTTAAATGACTCGGAAAATAAAATAAGATCGGAATCGAGTACTTTTCATATTCACAAAGACGGCCATACCAGTATCTGTAAATATTGTTCTGGATACCACAAAATATATTATTGTGAAAAATTTTTAGAAAAACATTGCGATGCTCGACGACATTTCGTGCAAGTGAATGGTATGTGCTTTAACTGTCTTTGTAATTATCATTCTGCAAAGAAGTGCTACAGTTTCAATAGGTGTCAAATATGTAAAAAGAGACATCATACGATTCTACACCAAGCCTCGTCCCTGGCAAATAGTACATATAATGATGAGCTTAGAAGTAAAAGTCAGGTCGAGCAGCCGAACGAAGAAAATAAAACAAGTAAATCGCTTGTTTCGTGTTTATCAACGGGTCATTTTGTAGTAATACCCACGCAGAATGCTAGAAGTAGATTAAGAAAACCAGAAAAGATGTTCCTAAAACCTGACAATGAAAAAAAACACATACATCGAGAAGATTATAAAACTAACATGTCCAAATTTGAGAGGAGCTTAAACAAAAAGTATCAAAATTGGTTATACGTGGAAAATCTATTTATTAAAAATAATTGGGTTGCAAAACAACCTAAAAACATGTCAATGTATCAGGTAAAAGCGCATAATAAAAATAAGATTACTATGGAGACATCAGGAAAAGAATACTTATATAAAGACTCACCTCATGATATTCATTCAAAGACAAAAACCTGGAAATATAAAGATAGTTCTGATTCTAATGATAAGTCGTCCCTTGGGCTAAACTTGAAAAAAAGTAATAAAAAATGCAAATTAGTTTCAACAGATAAAAAACATAGGAAAACTTACCAGGCATCGATTAGAAGAATCCTTCAAGTGTGACATTGCACAAAGATCTGCGTAAATATGTATGTTTAGAGTGCATTATGTATAGTTGTTTAAGTATGTAGGTAATACTAAATGACAACTTACCGTGAGAACTTTTCTGCTGATTTTTTTCAAGTGTATTTAAATAGCTTAAAATTCGATAACATGTAAATACCTATTTACTATATTTTGCATTTCTACAATGTTTACATAATTTGTTAGTAATACGTTTATCTTAATTTTGGGCTCAATCAAATAATTCAAAATAAGTTATAAGTATTAATATTTTAGTTGAAGTGTATTAACTTATAATAATTTAAGTTTTATATGTGATTAACTTAAACAAAGATTTTTTTGTCATGTCAGGCTTATTTTAAATTAATTCAGTCACAATTTAATTCAGTATTTGTGTTTCTCTAAAGAACATAATATAGTCATTATGTCCTTGGTGGGCGGCATGTTGAAGCTATTCTTATTTAAGAAGATAAAAAACCTCTTTGTTTATGCTGGCCACTAATAATTTGCGGTAAAAAAAAATATAAAAAAAAAAAGTTGAAATGTCAAACAAATAAAAAAGGAAGCATGTAATTAATTGTAAAATTATTATTTCTGAAATATAAATAAGTCCAAGTAAAAGTTTAATTTATTTTCATATGTACTAACACCAGCAAAAACTGTTCTACATAAGAATGAGTTGGCACAGGTGGAGTGGATGTGGCTTGGAGCAAAAGTGTCAGCACAAGTCGCATCCCAAACCAAAGCTTTGCCTTTACTCCATGGAATGAGCGTCATCCCGTCAGGTCTCTTTCCATCATTCCGACAGATACCCAGAGGCTCTAGGACTGCCGGAACTCTGGAAGAGGCAAAGGCTCGACGAAGGATGTCGTTAAGGCAAGCGTGGCGAGGAATGCGACCAGCGCTTCGGACACAAGATAAGCCGTGGAGACCAAGGGGCCCTACTAACTCACCGCAGTTGCAGGTGTGTGTGGCATTCACTCTCAAGCCGAGACGAAGGGATACCGAAATGGACAAGGTGATATTGTCCAAAACGGTTCCCACGTTAGCCGAGGGCAGAGCATGCAGCCAAAAGCCAGATTCCCTCTCTGCGACAGCAAGGAGACGAGCTCGCTCTAAATCACTGCAAGACGTGGAAAGTAGCTCGTCAAAATTTATCTTGCAGAGAAGCTCGTCCCATTGCCGCTGTGAGCTATTTAAATTGGGAGTATTGTTAGGGCAAACGTTGGTCCAAGCATTCCTCGCTTCTGCTAGGCAGGCAACCTCAGCATCGCCAAGCGACGGATTAACAATCGTTTTGACGAGGTTTAACGTGCTATAAGCAGAAGAGAGGAAAGCTGGTAATGCAATGCTAGATGTTTTGCGAGTACCCAGGCCTCCGAAACGAATGGGCAGGGACGCTTGAGTCCATGACCTATCGTCTAGGGGGCAATTTAAGATTTCACAAAGTTTTTCTTTTAAAATATTGTCCAAAGATGACAGCAAATTTTCAAATTTCCAAAGTGGAGAGCACCGCAAAACATATGTAAATTTAGGGACAAATGTACAAAACCGAATTAATGTTAAAGCCATATGGGAGTTTATATTTAAAAGATTTTGAGAATACTGCTCAAATTTTGATATTTTGTCCGAAAAAAAATTAGGAACAGATTCGTCAAAAATGGGAGCGCCTAGGAGGTGGAGAGATTCTTTATTCAATATAATTATGTTGGGTGCTAAATCAGAAAATCGATTGATAACTTCTTGTTTATTTTGGGTATTTTCCGAAATATAGAGTTCACATTTTGCAAAATTTAGTTCCAGACCAATTGTTTTAAATTCTTGAATTAGTTTTTCTAAATCTTTATGTACAGTATTAACTTCTCCACCTAGTGTCCCATCATCCAGATACCATAAGTTTAATTTAGAATTTAGTGTCGAGATTATAGATTGTATGGCAAGACTAAATAAAGCTGGCCCAAGAGGGTCACCCTGCTGACAGCCGACGGAAGAAGAAAGTAAATGGTTTTTGTAAATTAATTTTGAAGGTTTGCTGTAGCATTGCCAAATGTATTTATAAATATGTCCGGTACTATTTTTGACTTGAGACAACAGGGTTCCTCTGTCTACAGAATTGAATGCATTTTTAACATCCACTTTCAGCAACACCTCACCACCATTATTGAAAAGAAAAGTGCGAACGGAGTGAACTGCTGCCTCACAACCTTTAGAAGTACCAAAGCCAAGTTGGGTTGGATAGAAAAGGTCGTGTAAATCCGGCAGTATAGATTTGACGCAAATTTTGGATGTTATGCGGCGAAATGTAGAGCCGATGGCAATAGGCCTAATTCCTCCGTCTTTTTTCCTTAAAGCGATGAGATTGGCACCATAAAGAATGTCGGTAATGGACTCAGTAACGTTGCCTGAGAGCATTAGGTTGATAAGTGATGTAAGATGGACAAGGAGGGTACCGCCGGCGTTCCCTATATCATCAGAAATCAGATCTTTCAGATGCTGAGGCGTAAGACCGTCAAGGCCACCAGCGGAACCCTTCTTGAATGACATGATAGCGGACCGGATTTCTATTGGTGAGACATGAAGATGAGGTGGGTCGGTAGGAAGCGGAGGAGGTGGTAGGAGGAGAGTGGAGGCTGGAAGTGGGTGTTTGTTGTTCAGAGCAGAGAGGGTATCGAAATTGTCCGGAGCGACAATGTCATTAGAAAAAAGAAGTTGTGCGGCTCCCTTCAAGTCACCATCACTTATTTTATTTTCTATTAATTTAGAATTTGGTTTGCTGGGTTTCCGCATAAAGAGGTTTTCAGAAAAATCTAGTTTTGGCGGGTGAGCACAATTGTTCTTAATTTTTTGTGTGAGGGAGCCGACATTGTGCTCTCTATGGTCAACGTATAGGGCATTATAGGCAAAAGTAAGTAAATGTTCCCAACATTCGACATTATTAAAATCAACAACATTTTTGATGGAATCTCCTAAAGCTAGGGCAACTGAAGAACGCGCGCCTCTAGGTATTCTCTTTAAGAGAGGACGATTACTCTTCAGGAGACCAAGCTTTTTCCAGAGAGGGAGCTCGTCTGGATCGGAGAATGAGGAAGAAGCAACGGTACCTGTATTTGGATTGTGTTCCAGACTATGTATTCTTCTTTTGTGTATTTTAAGTCCTCTCAGGCCTTTAAAATACCTGGGTTGGGAACATAACTCACAACGCCGCAAGTTGATTTGATTATTGTCGTCCAGACAATGAATTTGTGAGTCCTGCAACTGCGACATCATAAACTAAACTTAAACCTACAAAAAAACCTATAAACTTACAAAAAAAACATTCAAAAAACATATTTATGTACAAATTGTTGACAAAAGTCTTGACGTGGCTTGTCAGCAGCTGCGCACTACACCGGTAGATTCTTGGACGTAGTTGATTGGACGAAGGTGGTAGAAATGTCCAATCTAAGAAGCCTGATTGGACAAACGGCTACGCAACGCCTTAGCAACGTAGCTCACGTCAGATATGGCGTCTCGGTAACAGTCAGATAATGTATAAATGGAGAAAATCAATAATTATAGGCCTAATTACACTAGGCACAGACTGCCTACACGTGTACTGGAGCCACTATATGTCTCGAACTGAGTTGCAATACGAAAACACTCGATAAGCGTCTAAAACATTTTTAACCATTTTTTTCATGCCCAACCATTTTTTTGAAAGTTATAATTTAAGCGTATATGCTAGCATTTTTTTTTTGCTTACTTTACATATTTTTTGTATTCTCAATGTATCTGCTTTCAAATAAAAAAAGAATATAGCCCATTTTTGTAACTTTAAGTGGGGATACTTAAGTATTGTGATGCACTGAAAACTACGGAACCCTACACTGAGCGTGGCCCGACAAGCTTTTGGCTGTTTTTTTTCTATTTAAAAAACCACTATCATCGAAATGTTCCATCATCTCGGCAGTTTAGAACGTTTTTTAGTATTCACAGCTCCTAGTACGGCGAAAAGCTCTGGACAGAAAATAATAAATTAATATTTTTGTTGTACTTTACGCCGTACTAGCGAACTTAGTATTAGATATTAGAAACAAAAAAAAAATTATCTACCCTTGCGGTGTGGGAATCGAACCCACGACCTTCACGCATCGCGCGTGCTGCTCCCAATAAGGGGAGATAAAAAATTTCTTTGATGATACAATTTTGGTGAAATTTAAAGTTCGCTAGTACGGCGTAAAGTATTGTAAGGAACGTATGTTCTTTACTAAAAGTGGAAGTACTTCCGCCGAGCTAGGTGTTATCTGCTCGGGGACCAAGGCCCAACTACCAATCTTGGTTCGTTGTATATATACTTAGTGGCGACGAAAACTCTGATATCGTGAGGTAGGATATCGATGTCATGCATTACGTATGGAGCGTTGTTTACTACGCCAATTCTGCTGACGCTGTATTTGTGTCGACTTGTAGGTCATGTGTCGTAGGTCGGCACAGTACTCCCCCCCTTTGGAGTCCAAGCACGTGCCCGATGCGTGTAGTTGCAGGGAGGCAGCTGCTGCTACGCCGGTGTGGACCAATGACTCGGTCGTAGGGCTGCGATGGCCTGCTTCATTACACGGGCCCGGAACCAGGTGGCTTTGTCAGCTGAGGTGGTCCGGTGCTCTTGTCGTGGCTAAGCTGGCTGTTGAGGGTATGGAGACATGGCCTGATGCGAAGGCTCCGTTCTTCAAAGACTGCTGGTGTTCAGCTCAGTCGGGGTCACCAATGTAAGGAACGTATGTTCTTTACTAAAAGTGGAAGTACTTCCGCCGAGCTAGGTGTTATCTGCTCGGGGACCAAGGCCCAACTACCAATCTTGGTTCGTTGTATATATACTTAGTGGCGATGAAAACTCTGATATCGTGAGGTAGGATATCGATGTCATGCATTACGTATGGAGCGTTGTTTACTACGCCAATTCTGCTGATGCTGTATTTGTGTCGACTTGTAGGTCATGTCGTAGGTCGGCACAGTATTATAAAAAAATCGATTAAGATGCCAAGGTGTCTTCAATTCCATGGTTTTCAAACATTTCTGCAACAAATGTACCACGAGCAAATACCGGAGGCTAACGGTTGATACAGCAGAAAAATTTCATCGCCTACGATAACTTGCGGTTAGCTCAGTTGGAAGAGCAGCACGCGCGATACGTGAAGGTCGTGGGATTCCCGCACCGCAAGGGGAGATATTTTTTGTCTGTTTCTAATAAATAAATATTGGACAACATCATATACATTGCTCTGATTCTGTGGTAAGAAGCTTAAGCACTAGTGTTGCAGAAATCAGAAACAACTATGGCACCACAACACCCAGACCCGAGACAGTATAGAAAAGTTAATTTCCCACATTGACCCGACTGGGAATCGAACACGAAACCTCAGAGATAGCGCGACGCTAAAGTCCGGCCCACTCGCCTCACGGCTACGGAGTTCGTCAAATAAAAAAAATACGTTATATTACCGTACATAGGTGATGGTGCAAAAATATTTATACGTCACTTAGAGCCAAACTGTAGACATGAAATATCTTTAAATATTGTACAAATGACATTTTCATGACAGATTCTGGTGAAACATGTAAAAAAAATTTACTTGTAAGATCCCTACCACGTTTTAAGCAAATAAATAAATAAATTTAGAATAAAATTAAAAATATTTCAATTCGCTCCTCAGCCCGGACCTGTTTCCATGCAGTCACATGTATTCTATCCGGATTCAATGTATTACGGCGATTTATAAGATTTAGAATGCTCGGTTCTTTCCAGGAGAACCGGTTCGCTCGGTCCGCCGGTTACCGGTTTACGTCCGCTTATGACCGGAACACCCGGATACCCGGGTTTAGTGATGGGCGAGTAAGCGATCTTTCGAAGGCTTCGATTTTTAATGTTTACGTTGCAGCTCTGCCGTTTGGTAACTCAATAGTCGTTTCGGCATGTTTTAAATATAAGGGCTATAGGGTGTCTATGTGAAATTAACAATCACTTCTGTGTTGTTATGTTCTTGCGGGTGAGTTAGGTTTCCAGAGCTCTTGGGGGCTGCTACTAATGTAGCAGGGGTCAAGCCTTCAAGGTACGGGCGACAAGTCCAATAAAAGATTTATTATTGTACTGGTCGCCCTTAAGCTTGGACCTCATTACAACTTTACTCATTACTTATCAGGTGGGATGAGGTCAATCTTGAAGTGCAATATAAAATAAAATCAAAAATATGTCCCCTATATATTGAAGTTTGCATACAAATATGATTGTAAATAACTCTCTGACAGCTTGTTTTTTTAATAAACTATTAAGCCCTGCAAATTACTCCAAAGTGGAATGCCGTTTTTCATTCTCTTGCTTTTTAATATTTAGAACAAAACAAACAAAACAGGCAAAACATTTGTTTCTCAAGTAAATTACATTATGAAACCATATGTCTTCTCAATATCAGCTGAATAAACATTTATCCGTAATTTGTTTGTTAAAAAACATATTTTTTCATGTCCGAAAAATAAGTGCTTAGCATTGGTATTCACGGAATCAAATCCCCGTTTAAAAAGCGCTATCAATTTTCAATCCCGATAAACCTCGATTTGGAATTTACCTGTACCCAAATACAAGAAATCCTAGATTATTTTAAGGCGCAGTCGTAATGGCGTGCAATGTTAAATACTGTTACGAGCTTCGGGTTCGTGACAATAAAAACAGCCGATAAAAATTACCAAAAGTCACACTTTAATAGAACGCCACTAATTACAACCTTAAGACGCACTAATTAAAACAACAATCGCTCCCAAGTCGCACTTCAAAATCGCTTTCGAAGTAATCACTTGTATCGCTAATTCAATACTGTCCCGGTCGCGGCGAATCCCGGCCTTTTATATTGCCGCGGCCGTTCCCGAACCTTCCAACGCAGAAACATCCGGAACATTCGCGCGCAGTCCGGCCTTGACCGCCCGTACGCGCGGTCAAGGTCATAGTTCTAGTAAATTCTGGCGTACGCGTCTCGACTCTCTGTAGTCCCGCCTTTCCAAACTAGATGGCGCTGGTTACTATGACACCATCGATCGTGGCGCGTAACAATACCTTTATTTTGGTCATTTATTTAAATTATACTTCATTTTAATGACCTCCGTAGCAGGGGCGTCTCCGGTTTCGATCTCCGGTCGGGCCAATATGGGAAACGAACTTTTCTATATTGTCTCGGGTCTGGGTGTTGTGGTACCCTTGTTGTTACTGATTTCTGTAACACAAATACTTAAGTTACTTACCACAGAATCTAAGCAATGTCTATCTGTCTCTGTGTGTGTGTGTCTGTCTATCTATTACATCTTAACTCCCAAATGAATGAATTGATTTGATTGTTCTTTTTTTTTGTTTAAAACAGTAATAGACGAGATTGTTCTTATCTATGTTGAATAGAAATCGGTCCAAGATGGCCGCATCTATAAATTTTAGATTACATATTTTCATAAAACTCCATTAATATAGGTATCAAACCAAAGGGCCATGTCTATGTACTACTATTATATGATGTCAAATTTCAAATTCAAGATGCGCCGATATCGAACAAGGGTTTTTTAACGATTTTTTTTTATTTAATTAAACGTCTAACATCATTTAAAAGCGATAGACAAACTACCGCAGTCATATAGCCGAGCCTTAACCCTCCAATGCGAGTAACCAGCGCTCCAAACAAACCCGAAGGGAAATAAAGAAATCCAAAAGCAATTGGTTCTGCAACTGCTTGTTTATTCAAAGTGAGAGCGGCTCTCAGATGGAGTGCTTCGTGACAGGCTCAGTGCTTGCCCTTCGTGCCTTTATTCCAACACTTTTCCTAGACTCGAGTGTGATTTTTGCCAAAGAAACTATCATAAAATGCTTTAGCGCCGTTGTTTTAAGTTTTACGTGCCTATCTGTCTGTGTGTGCATGTCTGATATACCTGATATGACATTGTCTATCTAGCTACTGAATTACGACGCAACTCTATTAATATATGTATGAAACAAAAGAGCTTAATACTATATATTTTGATACATTTCAAATCCGGTTTATGGCATCGTAGTTTACGAAGAAATGAAACGAACTTGGTTGTTTTTGTTCGAAAGAATGTTCTTAGCTATGTTTGATGAAAATCGGTCCAAGATGGACGCCAGTACAAAACATCGTGTTAGCGACTGCCGTGATCCGACCTCCACGACCCTTTCGGCTACACCTTTATATATAATAAATGAATAAAATAAATAAAAAATAATTATTAGACAACATTACATACATTGCTCTGATTTTGTGGTAAGTAGCTTAAGCACGTGTTACAGAAATCAGAAACAACGACGGTACCACAACACCCAGACCCGAGACAATATGGAAAAGTTCGTTTCCCATATTGACCCGACCGGGGATCGAACCCGGAACCTCAGAGATGGCGCTCGCCAAAGTCAGGCCCGCTCGCCTCTCGGCTACGGAGGTCGTCATATATCTATGTCAATATTGTTTTAGTTTTAATATTATAATTTATTTTTGTTTTATAAGTCAGTGTAAAGTCAGTAGCTTTAGTTCGTAAACAACTCTGTACCTTGTCACATTAAGTCACTGTCGATCTGACTTGCTTAGTCACGCGGAAATTTGGTATGACAAGGTGAGGTGTATACGAACTAATGATGCTGGCTATACATAGAGTCTGGTTGCTGTCCAATATATCTTACGAGCATAGACCGAGTTTAATTGTAATTAGGTATAGTTCCCTAATCCATTATACATCGGATAACTTATTTTGACGTAACTCCTTTTATATAGGTACCTACTAGCGGCCGCCCGCAACTTTGTACGTGTCAATGGACTAATGTCCGTTCTAGTTACCGATAGTTATAAATTATACTAGGCGTAAGGTAAAAAAGACCGACAGACGACTGATGACAGCTGTATGGAACGGTATTATTTAACGACTCGCCGTCAGTTGAAGAAAAACGGAAAGTCATTTTTGACACATTACAAATCGTAAAACATTGAAATCGGGCATCAAGTAGTCTTAATCAGCCACTCGTTTCAGATACGTCAGTTTCATGGTCCGAGTTATGCGATCCTTGTTTTGAATTTAACATAACTAAATTGCAAAACCATTGTTAGGTTATGTATCGTTACTTACCGAACAACGTAGGCAAACGCAACTAACTCTAAGCCGAATTAAATACACAAGCTCGTCCATAAGTCAAAAGATCAGAGGTCAGAGGCTTTTTATCTGCAGGCCCAGGTGCAGGCAGTTTATCACAACGCGCTGGACACGAGCCAGCGGCTGCAGCGTTACCGGTCTTTTTGCTTATTCAAAGGCGAGGCTTTGAGGAAAACTTCCTACACTATTAAATACAAGTCAAATATCTTATTCTGTCCCACCTACCCACCACCACCACCTATTTTATATAGTACTAAATATGTGTTTAAGAAATCTTGAATCAGAAACTCGACACTTAAATTTTCTAAATTGCAAAGTTTCATTTTGCTACGTAAACAAAGTTCAATTTGAAAAATAATTGAAGTGAGAAGAAGCAGCAAAGATTATTCTTTAAGTTTAAACGAAGAATACTGATGAAGTGGTTATGGGTTATAATATGTTTTATTTATGTGTAATTAAATAATGTTAATGTATCATACTTTTGCTGGTGACACATTTATTAAAGGTCGATTTTTTCTTTTTTGTAAGCAATAAAAAAACTTTTTAAGTTTCTGATGCTAAGTGTAATTAGGTTCCGTAATGAAATTCTATCGATACCCTATCTTTACATGTAAAATGTAGAAGCCTTAAAAATGTAATTTGAAAGGACATAAAGCAATATTCTGATATGAAAACGAAAATTAAGCCATGCTTTTTAAATAGGTTTCCGACGCTGAAACAAATTACGGGCGCTTTCTCATTGGCTAATGGAAGCTCGGACTGCGATGATAATTAATGCTCTCGCTAATTACCGCTTCATATTTCACACACGGCATTTTGTTTAACGATAAAACAGTCTATTGAAGGAAGATAGAAGAAAGTAAGAATTATCATGGAAATACAAGTTAAATATCTATTACCAATTTATAATATATATAACCAATATTAAAAGTAAATGTATTAATATTTCTTTTAACTTGCTTGTTAATTTACTAAATTAAATACCTATAACTAATATAAAATTCAAGCCACAGTATTTTCTGCTTAAATCTGTGTGGTCGACTGCCAGGCATTAAGATTACATTTGGGTTTTACAAGCAATAAGCTAAAATAAATAAAGTAAAATCAGCAAACCATTTAGCGATTGCGCTATGAAAGTCGTCGCCTATTCTAATGTTAAAAATCGGAAGAGTTTGTTTGTTTGTTTTAACACACTTATCTCTAGAACTACTTGATCAAATCAAAAAAATATCTTCATTAAACGAAAAAGGCTTTAGGCTACATAACATCGGAACGCAACACTTTTTTATTTAACACTAGCGGTCCCGGCGAACTTCCTTTCGCCTTAGAGAATTTTTCCCGCTTTTCTGTTGAAATTTTTCAAATTTTACCAAGGATCCCTAATTTTGTAGCCTATGTCAAATTAGAAGAATGGAGCATTCTATAGGTGAAAGATTTTTTTAAATCGGCCCAGTACTTTTTGAGCCTATTCATTACAAACATACAAAAATACAAATCTTTCCTCTTTATTATATTAGTATAGATATAGACAACAGTAAAAACTAAATATATGCTGAAGAACAAAACTAACTTATAAAAGGAATAAATGAAAAAAGACGATCCATATGGAAACATCGCTAAACCTGGCAATCATAAATTAAAGGAGAGATTAAATTTTAAAAACCTTAATTTCCATAAACGTGCCGAAACAAAAGATCCCGGAGCTTAAGCTATTTTGTACGCAGGTAATCAGTTTTTTAGTAATCCCTCTCCGATATAATCCCCTAAATAAATAAATACTTTGCCGGCGAATCCGACTCGAGGCGTCGGGTGGAATCGAGTTTAGCTCCGAAACCGTTGGATATTGTTAACTAGGAATTTGTAAGTAAGTTTGCAAGTTTGTCACAGTTTTGAAGGTTACAGTACAGTCGCCGTCAGATATCTCGGAGCAGACAAAGTGACCAAATACTTCTGAACAGTTAAAATGTCAAAAAGTTCCATACACCACAAGTTACCATTAATATCTGAACATTCATTACTTCAATAATATCTGAACACTCATCTATACAGGTAGCTGAATGAGACACATGACGTGCGTGACACATATTGACGTTATGAGTGTTCAGATGTTATTGGCATCTGCTCAGATATTATTGAAGTAATGAATGTTCAGATATTAATGGTAACTTGTGGTGTATGGAACTTATTGACATTTTAACTGTTTAGAAGTATTTGGTCACTTTGTCTGCTCCGATATATCTGACGGCGACTGTACAGTAGCATTAATTGTAGATGTATCCTATCTCACATTGCAATACCCTAACGGGGTATACAATGATCTAATTAATGAGGTTTATTGAAAATACTACCTGTACTGTGTTTACATTATAAAAGGAATACACGATACTTAATTAATAGTAAGTTATTGAGTAAAGTACTTCAATTACGTCATCGTGATTACAGCCATCTGGTCTACGCAGCCCAGCTCTATATGTATAAATAAATGAATAATAAAATAAATGTTGGACAACATCACATACATTGCTCTGATTTTGTGGTAAGTAGCTAAAGCACTTGTGTCACAGAAATCAGAAACAACGACGGTACCACAACACCCAGACCCGAGACAATACAGAAAAGTATGTTTCCCATATTGACCCGACCGGGGATCGAACCCGGAACCTCGATGATATCCGTCTTCGCTTCACCCTGTGCGGTATCCGAGGCTCGGTGGCAAGGCCAGCTTCAACGTACCAGACCATAGGGTTACTGAGCTCCCCCAGTACAAGATGCGGAACTCAGCGGAGGGAACTCACGAATAACCTACATAATTCAACAAGCTGAAGAAAACGTTACCCTAAAAATGTCTCACGTGACTTTTAATATCTACCATAATATTATTTAAATACTTCTTCTTCATATACTTATAAAAACATTTTTTTAAATAGTTTGGTGTTTTCATCTTGTGGTGCGATATACATATAGTCGACTGTACTTGTTAATCGAAATCTCCCACGTAGTTTCAAAATTCAAGTACTGATTTCCTACTGATATTTTTTCAACTGTGTCCTTGGTAAGAACTGTCGGAAACTCCCGTTTTGTGGTAAAATTTTCAGACGCTACAACGAAGTGCGACTTTTGTTATTTCTGAAGGAGTTTTTGCTGATAAAAGTAATCGACCCTCCATTTGAAGGATTAATTTTTTTTGTTGAATTAACATTTTTCATTTCTTTGCGTATATTTATATTTTTAACAATCCTGTTGATCGCACCGTATGTTTATTTGGCCTATATCTTTCCTCAATGAATTGACTATCCAATACAGAATTGTTTTTTCAATTCGAACCAGTATTTCGATGAGCACCTTCAAAAAAACAAACTTTTTAGTTTTATATTTGTAAGAGATACAATATTTAAGTAGTTTGTTTGTGTCTATCTGTATGAGAGTGTGAATACATATTATTATTCCAACAAGCAAAAACGAATCAATATATGTGTATGAACCTTGGTAATCCATACTAATATTATAAATGCAAAAGTAACTCTGTCTGTTACGCTTTCCCGCTTAAACCTCTCAACCGATTTTGATAAAATTTGGCCTAGGTATACGTTGAACCTCAAGAACGGACATAGGCTACTTTTTGTTAGAAAGTAATGGGGGGGGGGTAATGCCACCTTTAAAAGTTTATATGGGAAAATGTTTATTTTTTAAGTTAGAGATATGAAAGTTGGCACAAATATAGCTCTATTAAAATATAGACTACTTTTTGTTTCGAATATTAGGGGAGATAGGGGTAAAACCGACCATGAAAGGATGTAGTCCACGCGAACGAAGTCGCGGGCACAGCTAGTTTAATATAAACGACCTTTACCGTATAAATTAAAAAATATATGAGACCTAGAGAATGTCTATTGGCTAAATCCATTAACGTACTGAAAGAAGATAAGAAGTTATTTATTAGCACACACAATCACTACCTACCTACAGTCATCAAAGTGACACGAACGAAAGATACAGTAAAAGTATATTAACAGCATAAAAAGAAAAACGTAAAACATAATGATTGCGCAGCTAACGAGGTCCCAGCCTCAGCATGAGCTGCTACGACATTGGAACCCATGCTGCAGCTGCGCTGGTAAGGTACTGCAATAGCACTACCTTGTACGTCCACAGGGGGTGTTTATAAAAAAGGGTTTAAATTAACGTTCCGAATCCATAATCGTTTTTGCAATACATTTGAAAATTCCAAAACTAACTGAAGCCTGGTCTCAGTAAATGAACAAACGTCTACAAAAGTATCTGCAATGCGGTCTCGCACAACTGAAGCGTGTACAAAGACGGGATTATTCCCTTTTTGCCCGCTCGGCTATTAAACAGAGAGCTTTTGCATTACCTCGGTCCCGTCCTAAGCAAACTGCTCTAATGCAAATACTTATTAGTCACATCAAATATTTCCACAAATGTTCACGTATTTTAATTTTTAAATAAAACGTGTCTTTATATTCGTGTATATTTCATTTTTTGTCAATTGCTGGGTTTAAACTATTTGTTTAGGTCATGTATTTGGGAGTTTGGATCTATGGATGTAAGGATGTCTGTATGTATGGATGTTTTACTTATTCACGGAATGGGTTAACTATATATATGACGACCTCCGTAGCCGAGAGGCGAGCTTTAATTTTGGCGAGCGCCATCTCTATGGTCCCGGGTTCGATCCCCGGTCGGGTCAGTATGGGAAACGATCTTATCCATATTGTCTCGGGTCTGGATGTTGTGGTACCGTCGTTGTTTCAGATATCTGTAACACAAGTGCTAATAGTAGCAATATATGTGAAGTTGTCCAAAAAAAAACTAAAAGAAAAAAAATACTTTGATTTTTAATTAGGTGTACTAAAGTAACATTGGTA
This sequence comes from Glyphodes pyloalis, assembly GCA_037074685.1. NCBI lineage: Eukaryota > Metazoa > Arthropoda > Insecta > Lepidoptera > Crambidae > Glyphodes > Glyphodes pyloalis. The sequence continues at coordinate 12,066,028 of JAYKKO010000019.1, forward strand.
ATGATTCCACTCAAGAAAAAGTAACAAATCGTGTCGTACCATTACCCAGTCATCATCATCATCTCAGCTTACCAAGGTCCACTGCTGGATAAAGGCCTCGTCCAATTTTCTCTACAGCGTGCGGTTATGTGCCGGCTGTAACCAACGGTTCCTCGCGACCTTAACTATGTCATCAAGTTACCCAGTCATAGTTCAGTTAATTGTTCAATTGATAAAACGTAACTACTTTATTGATGATGTAACAAAAAGAAATTTAATAACTGTAACAATTTCTGACAACAACGAAATTGCTAATATTTCCTTAATAAATTTTTAATTAAGAAGTTCAACTTGATTTTTTTACATTTGACTTATTTAATAAAACTTTCGGTAGATAATGTAGAACATCACTTATTGTAAACCCCTTTAGGTTACAAATTTAGACAACACAATTTTTTACCAAATTGTAGTTCAAAATGTATTTAATATTTGCATATTTGCGCACAATATATTTGAAATGTCAAAAAGCTTGCAGGCGGAACAATTATTTTTTTTAAAACTTTAATTTCCCACGTACTATTGAGAAAGATATAATATGAATTTGTGATTCTATTTTAGTACATAGTTAATCACGTTGAGGACACAACAATTTAATTGAAACGGTAAAATCATTCGCGTAACAACACTTTGTGTCCACTTAGCAACATTAATCAAATAAAGTGCGCCAGCAGTTTCTCAGTAAATTTCTACAAGCAACGTTAAATCAAATACTTAGACAGAGGATACTCCCTAATGACTGCTAAAACTAGTACTACTATTCCGTTTAAAAAAAGCAAGAAGAATTTTACCTCTCTAACTGCATCATGAAACGTTTTCATTAATTCCATTGAGTGTGTGTCGTTGTCTAACCTGCCTCACATCGCAGCTAACGCGGTAGAAACTGCTTGTCACGACATTCTGATGTGTCCACATTCACAATGTAACATAGGACTTCCAGAATCGACTTTTTTGGGACGGTAATTATGTAAACCCAACAGACATCGTTCTGTGTCAACGGCGACTATTTAATTAAAATATTATACATTTTGTCTTTCATAAGAGCCTTCTCCTGACTGATAACAAACACAACAAAAAAGTGAAATTGGTCAAGCGTGATGATGTGACCAAGGGAAATAGGGTTTAATTATTATATGTCAAGATTGCATTGGTATTTGTATCAGGTGGAAGGCACCTAGCCACCTTCATCATAGTTGGGCCTGCATGGTATCAAGTGTAAATATAAGAGAAAAAAGCATTTATCATCGAAAGATGACAGATGGAAGTGCGCTTACAGGCTTTGACGAATTATTGGAAATCTAAAATGCAAATATAGAGGTATATCTTCTAATTTTGTTGGTTACGCCAGAATACCAGCGCAGCTGCAGCATGGGATCCAATGTCGTAGCAGCTCATGCTGAGGCTGGAACTTCGTTAGCTGCGCAATCATTATGTTTTACGTTTTTCTTTTTTTTCTGTTAATTTACTTTTACTGTATCTTTCGTTCGTGTCACTTTAATGACTGTACTGTATATTGATTGTGTATGCTAATAAATAACTTCTTATCTTCTTTCAGTATGTTAATGGATTTAGCCAATAGACATTCTCTAGGTCTCATATCTTTTTTAATTTGTACCGTAAAGGTCGTTTATATCAAATTACCAAGTTTCATACACATCCATTGAGTCGTGTTTGCTTGTTGGAATAATATGTATTCACACTCTCATACAAATAGGCGCGTTCATCATTTTTATTTCTAATCGATTTCAAAAAAGGAGGTTTCTTAATTCTTAATTATATGTATGAATCAAATATTTAGATTTTCTTTTGAAAAGGAGATATTTTGACAGTAGTACTATGGTACAGAGACCAGGATCCCAGAGAAATCGAGGGAATGTCAGTTGTTGTCATTACTTTTAACTTTATTCATGGATACGATCCCCAAAAGAGATAAGTATGACACAGATTTCCCAATGTAGCTTGAGTTACTTGACCAGTGATCACCAATTACAAGGTCTCGCCTGAAAACCAGCGCTTATGCAGCATTGTGCTGCAGCAGCTCATGCTGAGGCTGGGACCTTTTGTCACATAAATGTACCTTATCTAAGTACCTACTGTATGTACAAAAGTTGTGTGTCTATGTGTGCCAATAACTGATTTTTAATTTTTTCTTCTTTCAATCTTTCTGCAGTTCGGATAGAATGGTGGTAAAGTCCCTACTATTGTAATTGTCATACAATAGCTTGTTTCGACAATGGAAACGGCAATAAATGTCACAAAGTCGTCCGGCGTTTCCCGGCATATGTGGACCTTACACGACTCCCGCGTGCCTGCATGCGCTGACTACAGCCCGCATCCTGCATACCTGATGGACGCGGTCGGTGTCATGCAATGCGGGTAAATGCGGGCAAGAATGTCAGCGGACGTGTCCGTCGCGTCTCGTTTAATCTTGAGCTGTCTATTTGCTGGTCCGCGAGGAAATGGAATGAAATTTAAATGCCGTGGAAATGCGACACCTTTGTCAATGTTGCGTGTTAAGAAACATTTTCTACAAATGGTTTTTTTTTAACTATTAAGGATCTGGTTAAGGTGAGTCAGGCTGTTTTTGCCACTTGACTTCAGAGGTATATTTTATGTTTGCGGTTTCAAGATGTATGCAGTAGCTATTTACTTGTATATCTGGTTTCAGATAGGAACATGGTGTGCACTACCAACCAAACCACAAACGTCATTGTTTCTGATGTCTGTAAAAAAGCGCTTAAGCTACCATAGAATCAGAGCAATGTATGCGATTGATCAATATTACTAATACGCTAACTTATATGAAACTTATTTCATATTTACCCGGTTTTGACCATATAAAGTAGAGTAAGGAAGTAATTAGGAGTATTATAAACTGCTGCTAGCGATTCAATGGAGAAAAACTTAATATTTGTAAATTTATACTAGTGATTTCGGTATTCCTTAAAGTTGACCATTACTTACGACCCGCTTTTATTGTGTAATAAATTAATAAGACCCTTTCCGCCATTTCTTGTGTGACGTTAAAAAATATTGAATATTAATTTTAAAATGTTCAAAAGTAGTTGGTCGCTTTGCTGCTACAATATATCTGACGGTGACTGTACCAATTACAAACTAGTCTAGAACCATATCTAGATATGTAGGTATCTATATCTAATAGCAGAGCAGCTCTATGAAATATCCAAACCCGGACCAAGGCACGTGCATTATTGAGCCGCAATCACGACTCGGGAACTAGTGCTGCATAACTATCGATAGTTTCGCTATCGATTGCTGTCATTGAAATCTAGTAAAAATATCGATAATGGTATAAAAATTATGTCGATTTTACAAATTAACTAATGCTATTTGAAACAATATTATCATTATTACTATTGATGTAATAGTTTCGATAAAATATTTTTTTGGAAGTTATACTATTAATGTTTTCCACACTAGAATGTGGATAGTTGAATAACCACCAATAATATTGTTTTAACAACGTATGTTGCAAGTAGTATAAAACTACTCAATGCTTATACGTATATGATACGCTTTAGTTTTATTTATCTTTACGTATTTTTTTATATATTTTTATCTTGTTATGGTATTTATATTGATATTTTCTGTTAGTATTTTTCTCAAACATTTTGCACGGCTGTACCCGTTTCTCGATGTCTACTATTTCCTCTACCTAAAGGTTGTCTGGAAGAGATTGCTCTCTAGCATTAAGACCGCCTATATTGTACTTAAATATGTCTGTAAAACCAATTTCTGTGAATTTTCTGTGCAATAAAGTGTATCTATCTTTAGGATTACCGTATTGTTTTAATGTGTATATGAGATATTTACTAGGAATGTAACAGATTATTATAAAGCAATACTATTGCAGTTTATTAAAATATCCATTGTATGAGCGATCTCATCTATCTATAATATTATTCTAAATACTTTACATCTTACTGACACAATTTTTGTAAAACAATACTATTGGCCTGTAATAATATCGATATTATCGCTTCTATCAATGACAGTACTGATACTTTTGTTAGACCTTATCGGTACTAATGATACGACTTAAACTATCGATAGATTGTCGATTGTGCACTATCGATAGGCAACTCTATCGGAAACACACGCTACTCGATATACCCCCATGTATATGTAAGACTTACGTATTGTAGACGTGAAATGTAAACTCTTCTTGTTTTCTGATGAAAATTACAGAACTTTTTGAAGAAAATAAACGTCATACATCGTCACATACATTGTCGCGATTCCAAAGTCTAAAGCAGTTAGCTGAAGCCCTTGGATTGTAAAAAGTAAACATTTATTTATACCCAAATAGCCGTGGAGATTAGTAATAAGTGTAGCTTTCATTTGTAAAAAAAAACTACTGAGTTTCTTGCTGGTATCTTCTCTTTAGTTATAGGTTCCGCACCGGAGGTAGCTTCATTTGCTTTATATAGAGACTATTCATAAGTATTATTAATGTAATCAATGTGAATAAAAAAATATTGACTTTGACTTTGGAGGATAGGGAGACCGGTAAACGCAATACCGCATGCTCCTCTTCCCCGGCGGCCCCACCACGACGCGAACACACGTCAAGAATATATATTTATCTAATTTACGCTAACTACTGTAACATGCGCATTAATTTGCCTAGTTACTGGGTTACTTAGCTTTTTTACTCACAAAAGCGAGTACATCAGTTTTATTACTAGCTGGAAGTCCGCCAGGGCCGGACTATCGGATGCGTCCGACTGTTCGTTTATTTGCCGAAATGATGCAGGTGTGGTGCATTTCGCAACATACCCGATATTGGGGGTAAAAAGATATACCGGCGCGTCGTTCTAACGATAAATGGGCGTGGATGCAGTTGGAGCTGCGGAAAGGTGTGATGGCTGAGTGGAATTTTAACTGCGTTTTTGTGAGCGGCTCCGAATGTTTGCGAAGTGTGTTTGCTTTTTGGAGACTCACCAATGTTCGGATTACGAGTTCGGTTCCTGTACAATAAAACCTTTTGAATGCGTGATCAAAAATGTCTGTTGTTTTGAGAATTTGTGAGATTTCGTGTTTAATCTGTCAATGAGTATGTGATTTCTTGCTTTAATATGCCAGCTGTAGTTTGCAACTTCGCGGAAAATATTTTGTGTGTAAATCTAATCTCTTCTGTCGTCCTGCCAAATTTCGTCTTAATCCATCCAGTAGTTTTTGCGTGAAAGAGTAACAAACATACATACAGACATCTATCCATTCATACAATCTAACAAACATTCGCGTTTATAATATTAGTAAGATAAGAGAGGCAGGGCTAAGCGATTAACCGGTCGAACTGGAGCAGCCCGACTGGTGAAATACCTCCACCTTACAGAAGACCGAAGCCAAATAACAATCACTACGGTGTTGTTGTGTCCTGCGTGTGAGTAAGGTTTCCAGTGCTCTTGCTACATTAGTAGCAGAGGTCAAGCCTTCGAGGAAAGCATAATAGATCTATTACTGGACTAGTCGCCCTTAAGCTAGGACCTATAACCACTTAACATCAGGTGGGATGAGATCAATCTTGAAGTGTAATATAACAAAAGGATATAGATTTCTTTAACGACCTACAATACAACGCCCGCCATTAAACACGCTACCAACGCCCATTCCAGTTAATAGGTGCCGGCCACACGTCAACTCCTAAATGCCCCGCACCTGCATCGGGCGCGTAACGTGTATTCACGGCTATGCAAATGCAACGTTTGATCAAACAAGCGCACCAAGGCGCCTGACACGACAAATTGCATCGAGAAGTCGGAAACAGAAGTTGTGGAGTGGGTTAGTAAAGGTCGTGGGCACGATATTGTGCTTCTACAAGCTTTAAATCTGGATCGTTTAATATTTGAAAGAAGCGAAAAATTCCATCTGCCCTTGCATTTTTTCAAAGAAAAAACTAAACGAATTAAAATCAATCATACACCTCTTCGTCCATCCCACAGTGCCTAAAGACAAAAGTCTTCAATCAGTGCGTTCTACCTGTTATGACATATGGAGCAGAGACGTGGACACTGACGGCACGACTGGTTCACAGACTTAAAGTCACTCAGCGGGCTATGGAAAGAGCTATGCTCGGTGTTTCTCTAAGGGATCGAATCCATAATGAGGTGATCCGGCAGAGAACTAAAGTCATCGACATAGCTCACAGGATTAGCAAGCTGAAGTGGCAGTGGGCTGGCCATATCAGCCGCAGAGCCGACAACCGTTGGGGTAAACGAGTTCTGGAGTGGAGACCACGCCTCGGTAAACGTAGTGTAGGACGCCCTCAGGCCAGGTGGAGTGACGATTTGCGCAGGACGGCTGGCGGGAGCTGGATGAGAGTCGCCGAAAATCGAGCGAAGTGGCGAACATTTGGAGAGGCCTATGTCCAGCAGTGGACTGCAACAGGCTGATGATGATGATGATACACCTCTTAACCATCATAAAACATATAAAAACATTTTAAATGTCATGTCCCTATCAAAAACATGGGATAAAGTCCCATGTTGAACCTTCCACGCCCGATTTACCCTCTTTTGGAAAGAGTTTCGTAAAATCCGTTCTTAGCGGATTTCAAAACTATCTACCAAAGTTGAAGTGTGTGAGATTTCGTCCAATTCACTTAAGTAGTGAGTGGTATTTCGCTTTTATATACTAACCGTTGCCAGCGTTTGAGAAATCTTGGGATAACAAATATACGTTAACCAGAGGGTAATTGAAACATGCTCTGTCGTATCTCTATACGTATCTCTATACGACAGAGCATGTTTCAATGTTGGACCTTAATTCCCCATAAAAGCTTAGCACATATCTCTTCTATCTTTATACTAACGCCTACACTACCCAACAAATTGCATCAAGAATTCACACACCTATAAACACAAAAAATATAAACCAAAATTAAAAAAAAACAAAACCTGTAACAGAACTATATATCATAAATTGTTCATATGAGCGCAGAATCACGCAATCCCTAGTTTGCCGCCTAAACCTTAAAAGAACATAGAACTAATACAATTTAGTACGTGAATTTATCGTATACCACATCCAAATAATATACAGGGTAGCTCACTCGATGTCCAAGAAACCAATTACCCGTAGAGGAATTGGTTAGGGCAACGCAAACTAATAAACTGTCTATCGCCATATAATCATATTTGCCTGGTTACCCTGGTCGAAGTGTGTGCAGATGGAATAATCTACTATAGTGTAAATTACAACGACCTCCCTAGCCGAGAGACAAGGAGGCCGAATTTTTTCCCCTATCGGGTAAATAAAGAAAGATAAGGTATTTTCTTTATTATCTTGAGTCTGGGTGTTGTAGTAGCATCATTGTTTCTGATTTCTGTAACACAAATGCTTTAGCTACTTACCGCAGAATCAGAACAATGTTATGTTGTCCAATATTTGTTTATTAATTACATAAAATAAATCTTTGGTACAACAAAGAGATAAGATTCCCAAAAAATATAAGACCTATTTTTATGGGGAAAACATACAAAATTCCAAATGAAAGAACCGACAGGGAATCGAACATGTTCAGAGTCCGCTCGCTCTCAGCTACGGAGGTCATTGTTTTAGCAAACCTTCTACAACCAGAAAAAAAATGTTTGAGAGAATATTCGCTACACCACCGCGACCACAGGCTTTCCAAACGTCCTTGAAACCATCAAAGACCATAAATTGAGCTCGAACGAGCCGTCTACTTGCAGAGGAATGTTCCCGCACCTCCAACGGATCACAATCTAAATATCACAAGTCCGGAACCTAGATATATACTGTCCGGGGCTCCGGGTGCCTCTTGTCTATGACTGTGCCACTCACCATTGACACCAACAATAAAACCACGCGCTCACTCTACTTATTGCAATTTGTAACCAATTTCTGGACCTCAAGTCAATCATTCGTTCTTAATTTATTCAGATGTATCTATTCTAAGCTAAGCCAAAACCTCAATAAGCTTAGTTTTGCTTTGAAATTAGCAGACTCAATTTTTTGACAGCATATTTAGGAAAGTGTTTTATTTCCTGAGATTTCGTGATTAAGTCAGTCAGTCAGTGAGTGGTATTTCATATGTATAGATTTTGTAAGGAACGTATGTTCCTTTACTAAAAGTGGAAGTACTTCCGCCGAGCTAGGTGTTATCTGCTCGGGGACCAAGGCCCAACTATCAATCTTGGTTTGTCGTATATATACTTAGTGGCGACGAAAACTCTGACATCGCGATGTAGGATCGATGTCATGTATTACGTATGGAGCGTTGTTTACTACGCCAATTCTGCTGACGCTGTATTTGTGTCGACTAGTAGGTAATGTCGTAGGTCGGCACAGATTTCTTCAATCATTCAGAGTCTTTTGGCATTCCATGATGCCTAACTTTCGGACTGCGGTCATTTTTACTGCGGCTTTGGTGCGTGATCCTAGTTTAGTGTGCGACCGCAGCTGCCTCGCATTGCCAGATTTATGCCTGGCCTGCGACGTCCTGAGACCTTTGCGTAACGAGGTGCCAACCAAGATTTCTGCTCTAACATAGTGTGACTTGTGAACTGAATGTTAGGTAAGTAGTTAGGTATTGGTTCCGAACCGGAGGTATGTAGCTTCATTTGTTTTTATATAGAAACTGACTATTCATAAGTATTACTAATGTAATCTTTATTAATATAAAATATTGACTTTGACTTTGAATAAGTTTGCCTTTGTAATAAGCCGACTTTTTTCATTTTTCATCTGTTTTAAGAACAACGGCAGTACATTGAAATGAATTATCGCATGATGTGATTAGTGGGTACATTTTTAATGTACGCAAATGACGTAACGAGCTCCAAACTCCGCAACTTAGCGTCGCTTTATCTAAGTTTGTTTTTATTAAGTTCGCAAATGAAAATAATCGTTTTCCTAATACAAATAGGTTACAAATCGTCATTGAACAGAGGAAAGTAACTCTGCTACCGTCTGCTAACGAGAACTATGAATAGGTACTCAATTGTGTATTGCTTAGTAATACCTAGCAGTGAACAGACACAGGCTGGTTATAACTTAATAACAAATAAAATTTACAGCTCAAGACTTACCTCTGATTATTGTGAACGCCTCTGGGCACCAATACGCACAAACAAACTTTTGCACACATTATATTAACACATATTTTTCACAATGAAATATCTACTATTATATCACAGGAGTTCCACTACAATATCTCATATCAACTAATTCGCTCATTTAGTAATTATGTGCGAATTGTGCGAGATGAACGCGCTAACGGCGCGCCATTTTGTTTTTTAACTACCCGCAATTAAAAGCCGTATTTATGTGACAGTTGCGATAAAATGCAACCTTACAGTTGGAAACTATTTGTTCGAAACAAGCAATAAGTTTAAAAACAATAAATACTATTTAAAATTCGAAAAAGAAAATGTATATTTTTTGAAATAAGAATATATTAAATAAGGCCTTTAATTTGATATCAAATAAATATTTTCTGACTTTTTCTTTAATTCATGACTCGCTTATAGAAGGCGGCATTTTTTATTTAATGTGACGTCACGTCAGTAATCATCGGACAATCCAGATGCTTCCATACTATAAACTCCTCTTATCGATTTATAGTAACCAGGTTGAAGAACAGATGAATATACATAATATAAAATAATTATAACTCTTTTTTTTCTGATTCTGGTAATTATATTTGTGCTGCACAGGGTGGCTTTTAAACAAGCTTTAAACTAAAATATTCATTTTAATATCAATCAGACTGAGTTACTCTGTTTGCAACTGTAACTTGGAAAGAGCTGATATTTTTAAAAGAACGCATTCAAATCTGATGTTTTTGAGAAAATCACGCAAATGCACAAACAGAACCTACATACTCTGGAATGAAATAGAAAACCACCCTTAGTGTCGGTAAAAAAGTAAAGTCACATCATCTTCACTCATGCATCATATTAAAAATCCAACTTCACAAGAACAAAAGAGCGAAAACCAATACAGTTGGTACATTTGCCGGCACCCACCCAGCACTAATGAAACATATTATTCCATTTTCCCTTTACACAACTCGATCACTGCCTCGGCCGTCGATGTTATTATCGAGTGCATTTTCCGGCCGGCCGAATACTAATGTTGCAGTAAAAAGTCCCGTTTCGTATTTTATTTCGATAGGGTTGCCTGTGCAAAAATACCAAAAAAAATAACTTAAGTCAAAAGCATTTCAGACTACAAATTATGAAGGTTTTTATACTGTTTGGCTAAGGCGCACATGCAGAGGAACTAATACGAGGAAATTAGTTTATAACTTAACGTATTTGACTGTTACAACGGTTGACGGTAGATAATGCTTCTAGCATTAAGTCCCCCTTTTGTACTTTTAATTTTGTGCAATAAAAGTTTTAAATAAATAAATAACGTGGTTTTTACTTGTTTGAGATCGCCTCTCAAGAAAAAGTAAAAAAAGCCTAAGATTTCTACGTAATTGAATTTTCTTTTTAAACTCTTACTTAAACATGTAAAGAGGAAAATAATGTGAATATTTGTTTACCTATTGTTATTATACTCGTATTTCTTTTCAATTCACATATTTTGTACTGATGAAGAGCAAGAAGCATTCGACAGTGAAGTACCTGACTATCGGTGTCAAAATCAATAACGATACATTTATTTAAAAAATGCTAGTTTTGAATAATTTGCTCAAAAATACACTTCAGACGGTTGCATGTGTACGGTGTGTAGTTTGAAAATCGAATAAACTTTGCAAAACCGTAAAAACTATTAAGACTCCCTTCCACTTCTTTGTTATAAAAAATATGATATGGTCGATTGTGTATGGTGTCCTCCGATATATCGCAATGTGCGCATTACGGTCTCGTCTCCGCCTATCCGGAGCCTGGGGGTCTACTCTCATAAACGAAATATGTCGGAACCGACAGCGGATGGCAGTTTTTAATCCTCATAACCATAAAAAAATCGCTTCGAATACAAATTAAGCGTTTTCAAAAAGCTAAATATTATTTATGCAAATCAAAAACCACGTCTTCATTCCCAAACTTTTGAATATTTTGAATATATATATTTTCTTCAAAAACGAAACCTTTCGTTTGTTCGTTTCGTTTTCGAGAGTACCCCTCCTGCCTCTCCACACCCCTAACAAGAAGAATTAGACTTATTTGAATCGAAATTAGGACCAACGGCTTAACATGCCTTCTGAAGTATGAAATCATCGTTCTCATTGGACAATCAGGTGATTCAAGCCTGCAATGCCCAACCAAACTGAAAAAAGTCCACAAAATGAAAGCATTCCCACACCCACCTCCTTGTTTTTTGAGCCTAGTGCTCTAACCATAATATAATGAAGGCTACAACTAGTTTCATTGTACCAGTTGCTTTTGACTGTACATTACAGTACAAAAACTAGTCCGAAATCTTGCAGCTAAATCATTAACGATCTGTTTGCATCAGAGCAAACTAGTTTATTAAACGTTTAATTACACCGCTTGGCCTTTGATCGAATATTGGATATGTTTGACTGTACGACGTGCAAACTAGCCAGTGTTTGCTACCACTGAAATTAATTTAGAGCTAAGATTTATGGGCGTATAGCATGGACATTTGAAACAAATGCGTTATAAATCCTATGCTAAGAGGATAATATATCACAAAAGTTAATCGGCTAGTCTTGTCGTCATCTCCCCTTGCGCTGTGAGACTCAAACCCACGGCATTTACGTATCGCGCGTGCTGCTCTTCCAACCTGACATTGCCTATGATAATTTGCTCTTCTGTTTCTGACGTGGAAGAACATAAAACATCTTTAAATCATTCTCGTAATCCATCGTGCTTGTAGTACCTATAAGCACGATGGATTACGATACGATTTATTATAAAATGCCAAATAATAGCATGAATGTTGGAATTGACCATCTTGGATTTGAACTCACAATGTTTTATTTAAATGCCTGGCAACCCTATGGTCCGCAAGCTTGATCCAAAATAATCCCTTGCGGTGTTCATATTTCTCGATTTGCGATGTTTTAACAAAGGTGAAATTAAATTTATGGAAGTTCGCCGTTTTAAAGATTAATTTGTTTTAATATTTAAGCCTCATATCGCACCCCCCCTGGAACAAAGCCGCAAGTCCACTTGCGTGATTTTTTTTTTATTGCACTATAAAATGAAGAAGAAGCTAATACGTCTTGTCAATTTTTTTCATAATTTTTATGTTCAAAACGAAGGAATTAAACACAAATATGTATAATATTACAACATACAATTATGGATATTTCCATCATAATAAGGAAATTAATACATTTGCACTTTTTTATTTACTAAAGTTCCCAAGGACTAATAGCTTATTTATACTCACATAAATCTTCAACGAAGACTTTATTAAATATTTTTACATAACGATAGATACAGACTTGTTTTAGGATACAGTTTGGTGGATATCGTAGTGCAAGTCTAGATGCTTAATTTTTCCACGAATTTTTAATTCAGATGATATTATTATAACAATTGATACGTTATTTGTCTATGCAGATTTAGGAAGGTATCTTTGTGCAAGTGTAGTTGCCTAATTATTCCACGAAACTTTTGTTGATTTTATGTTATGTAACAGTTGATACTTATTTTTACTCAACAGTGTTTGTAAATTATTTGTTCGTTATTACAAAAATAGTTTAGCATTTTGTTTTAAAAAGGTCATAATTAATAGAAGCTATTTGTTCTTAGAGGATTTTTTATAAGCTTCATGGCGTAAAAACAATCCCACCAAAAACATTCTGTAAAAAAATAGCCAAGTCTCGATGGAGCAGCTTGTTTATCTCTAAAAAGTAATTAAATCTAGACAAAGTCCGGCAAAGTCTAAGGTTTCTTACTGCGATTTCTTTATTATTATAGTTAATGTTGTGTGACTTGGCCGTTGAACATTCTTGATAGGTTAGTAGGTACAAGTTCATTGGTAATTTAACGCTAGTGTCTCAATTTAAGTTGTTATTGATTGTGCAACACATGCCTTCAACATTAACAATACAACTTCTACTCTCTTCTTTTTTAGGGTTCCGTACCTCAAAAGGAAAAAACGGAACCCTTTTAGGATCATTCGCGTGTCTGTCTGTCCGTCCGTCTGTCACAGCCGATTACTCTGAAACCACTGGACCAATTGAGATGAAATTTGGAACACATATGTAAGTTAAAGACCCAAAGGTGCATGTGTAACGTAAATAAAAAATTATGAATTTGGGGGTCACTTTTGGAGGGTAAATCACAACATTAAAAAAAAATTCGCTAACCATATCGTGTGACATATCAAATGAAAGATCTTGCTGTAAGGATTGCAAATATGTATCATTTATAATCTTGAAATAAATAGTTTTTAAGTTATTTAAGAAAATAGGCGAAAATTGACCATCCCCCCCCTCCCCCCCTTATCTCCGAAACTACTAGGCTAAAAATTTTGAAATTAATGCGGAATATAGCTCTTTACCTATAGATTACAGGAAAACCTATGAGAAGTACATGGATTAAAAAAAGGGTTGTTTTGTTAAATTTACGTTTTTTTATTGTTACCTGCCTGTACCATGTGATGCTTAATTTCAAAAGGTCTGACACATCAGTTTATGAGCAGATTACACATTATTTCATCAACTACGGATTGCCCCACGAAGGGGGGTTTGTGGGGCGAAGAATTAGGGCCAGGAATTTGGTATTTTTTTAAAAGAGAAAGATGGAAGATAGAGAGAGACAATCAAGATATTTCTTTGTTTCTCACAATCAAGTGAAAGCAGTTATTGTGACCTATGAGCCCAACGTACGGAATCCTCTCCACGCGAGTCCTACTCGCACTTGACCGGTTTTTTAGAACTTCAAATCCACCACCGATCTTATATAAAATAGACGTACAGACGGACTTCTATCAATGATTAGAAGTCCATCTGTACTGGAAATATTTATATACTGTTTGTTTAAAGCTCCACTATACAAAGGTATTATTAATACAATAAGTCAATTATGAATTATTTATTGAATCAATGTTTTCCAAGTAGCAATTTTCCATCGTCAATGGGTAACGGTTCTGGCGACAGATTGGCACAATGGTGTCATGGATCACCTGATTTTGTTTATCCTTCGACGGCCAAGTCACACAACATTAAATATAATAATAAAGCAATCGCAGTAAGAAACCTTAGACTTGGCAGGACTTTGTCTAGATTTCATTACTTTTTAGAGATAAACAAGCTGCTCCATCGAGACTTGGCAATTTCTTTACAGAATGTTTTTGGTGGGATTTCACTTCTTTTTGTAGATACGGGGGTACATTGATTTATTTTATTAGATAATCTCATTTGACAATGAAATCAAACACAAATAAACTCAAAGACCATTAGCATATGAATGAATGAATGCGCCAGGCAACCACACCAATCACCTGGTCTCAAACTAAGGTTTCCCTTTTTGCTATGAGTACCAGATGCCGAATACAAACTGGGGGCGTCATCTTTACATAGCCAGACCAAAGTCATTTTAGAAAAGTTGGTTTTCCAAATTGATCTGACTGGAAATCGAACCCGGGACCTTTCGTTTTTGCACCGACAAATGCAATCCCGTTGTTGGGCAATATTTTTACAGGGTACCCTCGATGAGCTACAAACCTGATCAGAGACTATATGATTGCGCTATCTGCAGTCAAACTACGAACCAAATCCAAATGAACTGCTCTTGTATTGAGACAAGTGAAGAGAGCCAAAAATCTCTTCTCTGTAGCCGTGTTAAATCCAAACATGGAAACTTTGGATAAGCAATTTGATAGTAAGATGCCGACGGTCCATAAAGAACGATTAGAGCGACTTTTAAAAGTACGGAACTCTCACGCAAGAATATAATACATTTGAGACGAAATATGTATGATTATATAATAAAACCTCATACGGTGGTGTACAAACTTTTTCATTATTCACAAACGAGATTTCTTTTTTATTATTGTCAATAATGACATGAGATGTCGATGGCAAATGAGCGATGGCATGCCAGCAGCATGACATTATTTACAATCAGACAAGATGAAAATTAGGGATTTTCTCCAAGATGAAAATTTTTGTGATGCAATGCCTTGCAGTTTTCCAGGCCATACGGCTTTGCCTTTATTAAATGCAAATTATATATATATAGTATATATATATATATATTTTGTTTACCTTTGCGTTAACACCGCGTACATATTTTATTTTTGCGAACTTTGGAAAGCGATTGGAAACTTGAAGTGCTAGGAATTAGGCGCACGCTTTAATCTTATGATTTTTAACTGCACCATACAGACATGGCAAAGGCGTGTAGGTAACAGAAGATGAAGGGAAAACATCATTTAAATTCGCAGAGATTCAGCAATGTGATGCGAATGAATGATACGTGATGAATGCATGTTACTGCGATCAGGAAAGGTAGCCAACTGCGGTAACGGCTTGGGCTTGTCGCTCCGAAGTGGTATGTTAAAAATTTCACACGAGCCGAAGTTAGCTTGCTTTTCAGCCTCCACCTCAAGGAGAAATCAGAAAATGCATGGCAAGTTCAGGATCATGAGAACATAAAAAGGAAAGGACGGCTTCTTAAGCCTTTCCCGTTTTGGAGCCTAGCTAAATTCTCACCAGCTAGGAAATAAGTTTTAGTGTCATCAAAGATGCGCTTAAATAATTGCCAATCAGATATATTTCCGCTAAACTCAGGTAGTTCAACGTTATAATGAGTCTTGAAACTCGGATTTGCTAGTGACTTAATAGCATGAGTAAGTTTCTCGATGTCACTAACCTATAAAGTGGTAATATTACCATGTCTTGGGATTTGAGTATTTCTCTTCTCTTCATGCAGCGGGTGTGGTTAGAAAACCATCGCCTCGTCAGTGACATCGTTCGGAAAACGCAGTATGTAGTCGCGCGCTGGTTCCACAATAAGGATCTGTTGCGCAGTAGTAGTAGCCTCACTCTGTTCACACGGAACACTCCGTTCTCTCTTCGAGAGCCATACCAGTTGCTTTCGATGTTGCTTCTGCGACATCACTTTTCTGTGGCTACGACATCCCGTTTTGCAATTTAGACGAAGATACTGTTTACGTACTGCTTCTGCCGCTTTGAATCGGGTGACTGTTGAGGCGCTGGGTGTGGAGGAACTCGAATGCAGATTAGACCGGGCTTGTCGTCTTGTGAACATTTTTAGCGAGAAAAATTAAGATTTTGAAATTGGGAAGAGTGCTGGATTTACCAATAAAAAAAGTATTTTAGTGTACTGTAATCAGGGGTTGTTGGGTCCGTAGATAACACAGGTAGCTTGACTAATTTCCAGTTTCTATTCAGGCAATATTTATTCACGGTATAAGCGTAGATATGTACTACATACAACTGAAAAAATGTAAAACGGAATGGGGTGAAACAATATCTTTCACATACACCTCGAGTTAGTGATGACTTTCAGGATCGAGGCTAGAAGTACCTATCTAGGGGTTGCAATTGTCTTCAAACGCAAATAGCAAAGATGCCGATGTAGGCTTTTTGCTATTGAGTAAGTAAAAGTGCCTAGTCAAGAGCTCTTTTTTTCTTTTTTGTTTCCTTTCTGACTATTGCTTTCTCAATGAAATAAAGCGGCCTACCTGGATAAATATTTTTTTTATAGGCAGTATGTCGATCGCTAATAGTTTGGTTGGGCTTTTGTGTTTTCTACTCAGGGTCACCAGGGACACCAGACCTCGATAATCCTAGTTTTTATAGTTTTCCCTTTATGTGGCCATTAAAACCTAACTCTGTACCAAATTTCGGCTCTCTGAGTTTATGGGAAGTACTAGTTCTATTTTGATGATCATGAGTGAGTGAGTGTGTGTCGAAAATGCGAAACTTTGCTGTCCCTTAACTTCGGAACTAAATGACCTACAGACTTGAAATTTTGGATTTCAAGTAAGTGTCTATAGCTTATTGGATAACGAAAATTTCAGCGTTCTGGTTTTATCCAGAGGTTCTCAAATAGGGGCCTGAAAATGCGGCGAAATGGTTCCAGTAAAGGATGGTACGGCAGTGTTTGCTTTGCTTCGCTCTCAACTTGCAAATCAAAGAGAAATCTCCCGTCTTCATGTCCAAGGTAACCAAAAACAAAATTGACATGCAAATTTAAATTTATTTATTTTCAGTAAAGTTATTATTCCAAATAACCACCATTGTATGATAATGTTTCACAAGGTAAATGTACGTAACCCTTTTTACACAAACGGGTAGTTCGACGAAAACGTACGTAAGCCACACTTACACATTGAATGCATGACTAAATTAGAACGCAAATAAAAAGTTATCTGCAGTAATACCAAACAGTGAGACTTTCTTAACATGTCAACAATTCAGTATTCATAATTACTCCATCAAGTGTTTAATATGCACCGAGGAATAATTACGCATCGCTCATTTTCAGGTTTTTTTATAATACGCATTACATTATTTTAAAATATAATGACGTAGGACCCTTACAGGTAGTTTTACTTATCGTTTCTTGTATATTACATATTTCTAATAATGTTAATAAATTTTTAGGACAGTTTTTTTACGCTCCTGAAAAGTTGTCATTTTTCACTTACATTCTTCTTCCACGAAGGGTGCGATATTTTGCTGCGCCACCTCTTATATTAAAAGCGAATGCGCTCACGTTTTGTATTGGTAGATTTGCTTCGGTGATCGGATATTTGCATCACACTTTACCTAATTGATGGACAAAATGGGATACGGAAAAGCGAAGTACTACTTTGTTGTTATTTAAAGTTGCGAGTAGTGCAGTAGCGATCATGATAGAGAAGATACAGGATATTTTTATTTTGTTAAATAAAATCTATCCGACAAATAAATGGATATTTAAAATTATCTTTCGAGTATATCTTTTGAATTTAGGTTTCTGTTGAAAATACAGTTAAATAAATACAGATTTTTTTTATTTTGAAGTTTTTCTATAGTCAAAATTGCAGGTTTAGACCTAGATCCCACTTGGAATGTGACGTCAGTCCACACAAGCGTCATGTAAGGTAGTCAATGAAAAATCCGAATTAGCCCTCCTTTACCCATGTTTAGAGGACATAAGGAGGATATTAAGAGGACTATGGGAGGCGGGGGCTCACCCCTCGCATGGTCCTCTTAATATGTGCGGTGTGGATAATTAATGTATCATGGATCTATAAAAGTGGGATCTTTGGCTTTCTTAATTAAATTCATACCGTTACGTTAATTATTTTTAATGGGTTTTAATAAATAAATACAATAACTAATATGAAAACATTTAATAAATTATTACATTTAAATGCCAGTTCATTTCACGTACATCAATCAATCAGATAAATAACACAACGTAACAATAGACTTCTTAAATCTGTAGTTAAGGATTTATATACATAAATTAATAAATTATAGCTTCACGAATAATGGCACTTATATTTGAACTTAAAATTATCAAACATTTTCCTAAATTATTTACAAAATAAACATTTAACGTGTCTAAAAAATTGTATCCTAGAAATATTCGAGTAATCAGTAAAATAGGTCACATACATTTTTATTAATTATTTAATTTACGTCTATTTGACTATTAAGCCAATTTTGATATAAATATTAAGAGTCCACTGGAAAAGTATATACCCTTACTAATAAAAAAAACTTTAGGAGAATGGAAGAATAATTAGTTTTATTAATGATTTCTTAATTTTTATAAATAAATTTGATTTGTACAGTATAATTCAATATTGAGTAATAAATACATACAATTCCTAGTTATATTATATATATTATTCCTAGTAATAATATTATGAATGCGAAAGTAACTCTGCCTATCTGTTACGCTTTCCCGCTTAAACCTCTCAACCGATTTCAATGAAATTTGGTATAGGTATACGTTGAACCTCTAGAACAGACATAGGCTACTTTTTGTTTTGAAAACATGCAGTCCACGCGAACGAAGTCGCGGGCACAGCTAGTAATCTATAAAGTGGAAATAATTCAAACGCACATCATGTGTCAACTCACTTTTCTACAGAAACAACTTGCTTCAGACCCGATTGTGCCTTAAAACGATCTTAAACTGGATACTGGCCCCCACGAAATCCTTGGCTATAGAGCAACGAACATCCGTGTTCTATGGTGAAGTTATCTCATGTCCTGTTCCAATGTTTTACGATTCCTATTGTCTCAAAAATGACTATCCGTTGTTCTCCAACAAACTACAAGTCGTTAATACCGTTTCATATTTACTTTCCATATCAGCTGTCATCAGTCGTCAGTCGGTCGTTTTTAACTGTCCCCCCTTACGATTTGTTACGATCCGTAACTAGAATAGATAGTTTTTCAAATATTGGAACCGAGTATCAATGTCTCAATTATCACCTTACGTGATACTGGTAGAGATAAACTTTGCAAAAGAAGCTTGGTTGGTATACAATACAAAAAAAAGAGAAACTTTTCATATTGGTGCAGAAGTCTTTGAGCAAGTCCCGAAGGATTGAGATCCTTCTTTCTTTTCTTTAAATCTCTTAAAACATGAATTGTGCTATATCACTAGTAGTTTTTAGGGTCAATATTCCATGTTCTATTCAGCCGTCGCATGGCAGCTGAGTGTATTTTAAGCAAGCTCCAATGTTCTCCTCCGGGCTTCTCTTCGCAGTGGGGGGTCCGAAGTGTATCGACACCGCGAAGGGGGTGATGGAGCTCTCCACTCGGCAGTTCTGGTACGGGACCCCTGGGCAGAAGGTGTCA
This sequence comes from Glyphodes pyloalis, assembly GCA_037074685.1. NCBI lineage: Eukaryota > Metazoa > Arthropoda > Insecta > Lepidoptera > Crambidae > Glyphodes > Glyphodes pyloalis. The sequence continues at coordinate 12,085,814 of JAYKKO010000019.1, forward strand.
CCGCAGTGATGGGGGTCGCACACACCTGGGATGTATGATGTGCTCTGTGGAAATAAGAATTGGGTTCATTTTCTAATTTATAGGTACAGTCGAAAGCACGTCAGACTGCACACTTTAGATATAAATTTTAAGACTTTCGCGTTCCATTTTAAACATTTAAAATAATTTAACGGGTCAAAACGCGACACCATTTTTATTTTTATTTACACACTTTAGACTTTATAAGACCTTATGTCCCAGACATAAGAACTAAAATTGAACTGTAAGTGTTTACTTGATGTGCTGTATTATGTGCCAGACATAAGAACTAAAATTGAACTGTAAGTGTTTACTTGATGTGCTGTATTATGTGCCAGACATAAGAACTAAAATTGAACTGTAAGTGTTTACTTGATGTGCTGTATTATGTGCCAGACATAAGAACTAAAATTGAACTGTAAGTGTTTACTTGATGTGCTTGATTTACTTATACCCAGATTGTTTAAGTTTATTAAATAGGTATTAAAAAACTATAGGTAATTGCAATTAGTTTCATTAAGTTTAGAAATATAATATCATGGCTATGTTCTTTAAAAATAATATTTAGAGTCAGTGATCGAACCCAGGACCTCTTTCTGAGCAGTAGTGGTATATTTCTTACAAACTATAGACCCATCAACAGCAAAAAAAAAAAAGTTACCAGTCAGGATTTTAAATCGATCGGTCCATTTGGTTGGGTCGATTAATCGAATCTGTGTAGTGTTCAAGATAGATTTGAATAATCCATTATTTCACTCTAAATAATAGAAGAAGATAAATCGAGGAGATAATCGGTTTTTAATCGACAGGCCTAAGATAGACAAAAAACAAATTTTAATTCGCTTTCCCACTGACGCTCATACCACTGCATTTTGGATCCATTAGTCTCCAGCGACCAACATCAAAGCAACTACATCAAAACCGGCGCTTTTCAATAAAACACACCAAAACTGCCGGAGACAACGAATCAGTCTCCGAAGTTACATCGCATCCATTTTTGAGGAGACTCGGGTAAGCCCCCGGGAATCGAACCGAGGTACCGCTCAGAACAATCTAGTTCAAGACTCGAATGTAAATTTTATGAATCCGCCCGACTCGGCGAGCGGATTCTGTCGTGAAAGTTTTGTATTCCACTTGCTTTATGGCAGTTGTAATGTTTTATTAAGCTGGAGTTACAAGACTGAGCGCACTTTGGTCTGCTACTTAAATAAGCTAGACTTTTTGTTATTAATAATTAACTAGATATTGTCAGCGATTACGCTCGCGTTTTTTGGGATATAAAGTACGTTTTTGGGATAAAAAGTACGTTTTTTGGGATAATTATGTTAATCTTGTGTCTCATTTGTCGTTCTACCAATTTCGTTCGAATCCGTTCGGTAGTTTTTGTGTGAAATAGTCATAAACATAGAATAGAATAGAAAATGTCTTTATTCATGTAAACTTTTCAAAAGCATTTATGAATCGTCAAATTAAGACAACTACCGCCGTGTTCGGATTGTTGACTCTATCGAGAAGAACTGGCAAGAAACTCGTTTTCCATACATCTAGACATCCAGACATACATATATATGTAGGATCGTTGAAGTAAAAGGCACTTGTAATTAAGAACAAAATTAAATATTGAATTCTTAACGTCTTACAGCATGTACTTCTCTCATGTCATCAGACCATAAACTACAATGTTGCCACTGCCCAAAATAAAACTGACTCAAATAATACACAAAAACAACTTTCCGTGACACATATTGGCGTTATGAGTGTTCAGATATTATTGGTTAGTTGTGTGTATAGAAATTATTGACTAGCCTCTGCTCAGATATTACTGACGAGTGTTCAGATATTAATGGTAACTCGTAGTGCAAGGAACTTATTGGCATTTTTAACTGTTCAAAAGTATTTGGTCAGTTTGTCTGCTCCGATATATATGACGGCGACTGTAGTTTTTGCGTGAAACAAACAAACCTACATCCAGACATCCATATATTCTCACAGTCTCTCTATCTCTATATTAATGAAGTAATGAATGTTCAGATTTTAATGGTAGCTTGTAGTGTATGGAACTTATTGGGACTTGAAACTGTTCAGAGGTATTTGATCAGTTTGTCTGCTCCGATATATCTGACGGCCACTGTACACATACTCGTAAATCTAGTACCCAATTTAAAAAGAGGTCGTGTTTAGAAATAAATAAATAAATAATAAATAAATATTGAACAACATCACATACATTGCTCTGATTCTGTGGTAAGTAGCTTGAGCACTTGTGTTACAGAAATCAGAAACAACGACGGTACCACAACACCCAGACCCGAGACAATATGGAAAAGTTCGTTTCCCATATTGACCCGACCGGGGATCGAACCCGGAACCTCAGAGATGGCGCTCGCCAAAGTCAGGCCCGCTCGCCTCTCGGCTGCGGAGGTCGTCGAATATTAAGAAGAAATATTATTGTCTATCATATCAGGCTCTAATATGATGTTATGAACGCCACCTCAGGGAACCATAGGCATCAGTTTTTTTATTATTATTATTTTATAACGCACTTCAAGATAGACCTTATCCCACCTGATGTTAAGTGGTAATGAGTTCCTAGCTTAATGGTGAAAAGTATAGCATAGTAAAACTATTACTAGACTTGTCGCCCTTACCTTGAAGGTTTGACCCATGCTACTAATATAGCACCCCCCAAGAGCTCTGGAAACCTTACTCACACGCCGGAACACAACACTGGAGTGATTGTTATTTGGCTGCGGTCTTCTGTAAGGTGGAGGTGTTTCACCAGTCGGGCTGCTATTACTATAGCATACAAAGCTTAATGAATAAGAAGACTCACCTGAACAAAATACTCGTTCTCGCATGGAATGGTGAGACGATCCGTGCATCGTTGCCTCCCGAAGCCTTGCAGGCCGACTCCGAAGTTCCCATAGCCATAGTAGCGGAACTTGTCGTCTTCCTTTGCGTAGTGCTGCGCGTATGGTGACCACCTGGACCAGCCCCAGGTGCGGCCTCGGCTCTGCCCCCACAGCCAAGACGGCCAGATAAAGCTCCATATCTAGATGGTTAGTTAGGGTTAGGCTAGCTACAAGGGTCTACTAGGATATGGAGTTTATAAAGTCACCGGGTAAAGACAGGGTGCTACGGTATAATACTTCAATAAATGCCAATTGACTTTTTTTTTATATAATATACTTCACGCCGCACTAGCCAACTTTTGAAAATTGTAAAGAAACAAAAGGAAAACACCGCAAGGGAAGATGAATTGTTATTTTACTTGTACGATCTTTAAAGAAAATGCTAAAACGTGAGCGTCCTCTCTCACATTGCAGTAGCCTAACGGGGTCTATAATGATCTAATTTAATGAATACCATCCGCACTACATTTTCATTACAGAAGCAATAATGATTGAATTATGTTTCTTTAAATGGCAAATTGTTTATGTACTAATTAATTTATTTATAGCTGCTGTTGCCACTACTATGCTCGTGTTTTTTTTTCAGGATAAAAAGTATCCTATATGGCATATTTCTTCCTACATAATTTAATCCAAATATGCAGTAGTTTTTGTGTGGAAGATAAACAAACAACAAACTTACAAATCTTCTTACAAACTTTCACGTTTAAAATATAATTAACCCGGCTTCCACAAAAAATAAACAAACTAACATTGCTTCACTTTATTTCTCAGCAAGTTACACAAAAAGTTCATATAAGTATTATAAAAAATATATATATACGGTCGAATTGAGAACCTCCTCCTTTTTTTAAAGTTGGTTAAAAAGTACGTAGTTAGTTGATACTTCAAACAAGACATAGAGATAATTAGAGAATGAGAACGATCCATCGATACATCATCCACAAAGAAAGAAGAACGATTCATAATTACATTTTTCGTTTCAGGTACATTTATAAAATTGAATTTTATAACACATCTGTTCCTTTGTATGTCCGCCAAATGTTATTTCTTTCCTTTCCGTAGTCATTTATTAAAGTATTATAAGTTCTAGTTACTAACTTATGCTATGAAAAAGGTATATTCGAACACGCCACCTTTATTTCTACAAGAATAGGGCAATACTAAAATGGTCAAATATTATGGGGCTTGTAATTGGGAAACAGTTTTGTTTAGATAGTATAATTGACGTACCATAAATCGTTTGTACATAAAGCATAAAGAGGGATAAGTATAATATATTTTTAGTTTGCTTTCCTAATGTAAATAATTTATACAGAATCTTAAACTAAGAAAACAATATGTATACAAACTACAATACAGTATAAATTATTATTGTAATATACACTCGTTCATCTCACACCAGAGGACCTATTCAAGTGGCAAAAATCTAACTTCAATATCATTTCGAAAATTAACCCTTAAACGGCCAGGACATAATATTTTTTCATTGGTTTAATCAAAGCAAGTTTGTTAATTCAAGGTTCAATTTGAGGTAGGAAATATTTTCTCTTTCGTCCTATTAACGTTTATAATGTATGAGACTAACATTTTCAAATCACGTGACATATTAAAGTGAAATGTAAATTTCATACACTTTAAGTTTATCACTTGGAAGAGATTGCTTTCTAGCAATAAGACCGCCTAAATTGTAATTGATTATGTCTGTAAAACCAATTTCTGTAAAATTTTCTGTGCAATAAAGTGTATCTATTTATCTTGGTAAGGTCTCTGGGACAATTTTTCGTCGTCTTTGGTTGTTCAAGACAAAAGGCATGGTATAGTTACAATACTTACTAATTTTAGACGTGGGACATCACATACCTACATCATCCTGATCTCAAAGTAAGTAGCTCTAACATTCGTGTTATTTATTTTTTAATATTTTTAGAGCTTTAAATATTTTAACGAAACAGCATAATTTCGGCTTTATCGCTAGAAAGCAACCTCTTCCAGATAACCTTTAGGTAGAGGAAATAGTCAAGATGGACGGCCATGCTAATATAAATTGTGTTTTTATTTTCAAATATTAAATTCAGAGATCATAACATGTTAAACAGAGAATCAGGGCAATAAATGTGATGTTGTCCCATTAATTATGTTTTATTTTTTATTTACACCGTTACTTAAGGCTTCTAGCCACTAACTCACCCTGGCCGCAATGCTCGGAGGAGCAACAGCCTCCGCCATGACGGGAGCCACCTGGGGGTCGGCTCCGGAGCCCTCCATCTCGTCCTCTTGCGTCTGCGCACCGTTGACAGGCATCATCTGCTCCTGCTGCATGGCTCCTTGAGGAATAGGCAATGTAAGAAGAATAGTCGGTCGTTTTTAAAGATTTTAGGAACTATTCGTCAACCTTAATTTCTGTATAGGTTTGTGGCTGACTGCCCAGTGTGTTTCAGTGATGCTGTGGTAGGGCTTCTGTTCTTATGGCTTCACCAGCAAGGCGATGAGATCCACCAGGATGTTTGGTGGTTTAGTGGTTCCTGTCCTGTTCCTGCATAATGGCAGGCAGTTCCACATTCCTTCGGGTAACGGTACAATGCATTTCTCCACAGAAAATAAAAGTGTAGCACTGGTCTAAGTAGACCTTTGTATATCTTAAAATTATGCTAGCATTCTATGAAAATAAACAAGCAAGTCTAACGGTATGTTGGGTTCTTAGCTACATAATCCTTCTTACTTCTACATAATTGTGAGTAGGATTGACACAAGGCTATAATTTTAACATGTTCAGATTTCCAGAATAAGATCAGTTAAACAAATTTTCCATAATTATGTACATTGCGAAATAGCTTCCACGAGCCTAGTATTTACTTCATTCAGCTTTTGATTCTAATTTTTAAGATATAATAAATAATCAGTTAATAACTTTACAAATTATTAAAAGGTGAACACAGAAAATATATCTTAGATAAAATCCAAAAACCGTATTTAAGTCACTTCAAACGCCGTTTGCGTTCGAAGTGACTTAAATACCGTTTTTAAAAAATCAAATTATTACTCCAAATCCAAAACCTACTAATTTTCGAACTTTCGATTAATATACAAAACTAATTCTTTCGTTTGTTAGTTTCATTTCAGTAGGCTTACTGAAGGTTTAATCTAGAAGTGCGATATACCGAACAACACTTCACATAAATATTATAAACAGAAAAAAATTATCTCCTCTTGCGGTGCGGGAATCGAACCCACGACCTTCACGTATCGCGCGTGCTGCTCTTCCAACTGAGCTAACCGCAAGTTATCGTAGGCGATACAATTTTTCTGCTGTATCAACCCATTAACCTTCGCTAGTACGGCGTAAAGAACTATAACAATAAAAAATCGAACACTTCACATTAAAATGTAAAGACACTTTACTGCTAAGGGGTTTATTACTAAGCAGGATTATCAATAGATTTGGGGTTTCAGGAGGGTCAACAAAAAGCCGGGTCCCAATACATTAGCTTCGGTTTGGATCTGAATGTAAATGGCTCCGCACCATTGGATGAATTAAGACAATTGTTTAAATTAGTGTTTATACTGAAACGTAGATTCAGTAAACAGTTCGCTTCATTTCGTTGATTGAAAGACGTAGGCGAGAGACGAGCTATTTATGTTATAAAAGACTTATATACATTTTTATGAACACTTTCGCGGCTTATTTACTATTTTTTGTTTTGTTGCATTTCTAGTAAATTAGAAGCTCTATGTTAAATACGTCAAAACATCACCCCCGCGCCTTTTGCCGTTGCTATCTCTTTTTTACTCATATCTGGAAACGTAATGCTTTTTTACATACAAATCGCAAGGTTCTCAGGTTGCCGAGTTCATTTTACTCTGAGAAGACTTAAGCAAATGGAAGAAGTGGCGTAGTGGATAATATTTTTTAGGATAAAATCTGACCAATATTATTAAAGGCGGAATTGATTTAACTTTCGATTTTGAACATGTTTTCAGGTTTTGTGCTAATTCGAAAACACGCTGTATATGCTAATCTAAAATAAACCATATTAAAACTTTAGTAACGACATAAAAACTTAAGTATGTTATCAAAATTGTATTTAAATAAAATTGTGATGTTAAAATGCAGCATTTGCTGAGGTGGAACCCATTTTCCTCACAAGGAACATAAAAAATTTGTATCGTTTGTCTTGCGTTGTGTTTGTTTGAAAATTATGTGATGATCAATAACTATGTTTTCTTTCTTATGTAATGTACAAAGCTCGAACAAAACACAATTTAAGACAAAACTATCAAACAAATCGAATAAAATTGTCATGCGCCTTCAACCACAAGCAGGGCATTGGATGGGGTCCGCCGGATGAACCAAAAGGTAAAGCAACAACAGGGTAAGAAGACAATGAAACCATTCGTCTCATCAGCCAGCTGGTCTGCAGTGACGTTGGTCCTGACCGTGGTAGGGCCATAGAAGGACCCCTCAGGGCCGTAGAAACCAGTCCCCGGGCCGCCTAGAGCGCCTGGACCGTATTCTAGATCTGGGTAATAAACACCATTCAAGCAAGTTATGATAGGTCCTCGATGATGGGTATAGTATACAATTAAAGCTATGGTCCGCGGGTACTTGGAGGGTACCGAGTGATCCCAGAAAGTAATTGTTTATTTCCTTCTCTTCTTGATCATATTTCTAAGACTGATCTAGAGGTCAAGAGTCCTCATACGAACAATCAAGGCTGAGGTGTTGTTGAGGTCAAATTGAGAACCACTGTTCTTGTAGTTTTAGTACTAGATGTGGGGGTCCTGGGTTTGATCCCTAGTTTGAGCAAAGTATGTTTCAAAGCAGGGCCGGATTTAGACTGCCGAAAAAAATATCAAAGGAATAGTTGTTTACTAGAAAACGCTAGTTTACTACACTATTTCTTTACCTACCCTTCGCTATGTGTAGCTCACTTTGGACGAAGTCATATAGTTTTATTTTGATGAGTGAATAAAACAATATGACTTAAAAATAAATACTTATATTTTTAGAGGTAAGCTGGAGTGGACCAGTCACCAAAGGTGGCACTTTTTCACAAGTATGCCGTGTGTGCCAGCCATCGCTTCACTCAACCATATTGAAAGAAATGTAACGACCCGCCACATAGCGCTACCACCCCATTGACGTTTTAGTGAGAATGACTAACTCCCAACTCCCCTTAACAAGTATTTAAAATTTAACTCATCAAACCAACTAAAGGACCTGGACCACGAAGTAGTACCTACCTACATCATGACATGAATCTTCACCCGCTAGTGTAGCCCCACCATTAGAGGATGTTAGTCGACAGTATTTCCTCACCAGCGGGATCCATAACGTTAGGCGTGCCTCTAGCAGGTCCGATGCGGAATGCGCCTGCGTCGCACGGCGCGTATCTCACTGCGCAGAAGCCTGCGTTCCGTCGCACACATGCGCGGTACTCCTGGTCCGACAGGTGACGCCCGTTGACTGCGAAGTTGAACGTTTTTATCGTTCCTGGAAGACGAAAATGGGCTCATAAAAGTATATATCCACGGTGAAGTACGAATATCCCTTAACTGTATTTTATGAGGAAATTATTACAGATCTTCCTCTAAAGAGCTTGCACTAAATATATTATATTTTTATTGATTTGAGCACTGATAGTTAAGTGGTATTGGTCGGTCACCTTCGATGTGTATGTATTTAATAATTGAATTACCAACATAAGATACAGCAATAAAAAATAAAGAGAATGCTTGAACTGACTGTTCTGACAATTACAGCCTGAAATAATTAGAGGTATATATCATTATAAAAACATGGTGATCAAATATAAATGAAAAAAAAACAAATATGATTAAATAGAATAAAAAAAATCTACTACAACCTGTTCATAGAAAATGTCTGCGAAGCTTCTTCATCTTCACCATCGTTTAGAACACAAAAACCGCCCTTAATTTCACTTACCATTATTGCCAGTAAAGAATTGACGACAGTCGTGCGGTGCTGAATACGCCAAAGGCATCTGTGCCAGACGGAGCAGCCAGATTCTTGGCATCTCGCTCCCTCCCATGCGGATGGTCAGCTTCGTGCTCTTCGTGCTTGGGAGGTCCCCTGCCTCCCTGACCTCACTCCCGCTGGATAACGTGTAGTACACTGGAGAAAAATAGAAAGAGAAAGCATGAAATTAATGTAATAGCTCTTATGCCTGCTCCACACTACTCGCGAAGTTACTCGGCGAAGTTCGCCCGAGGCGAGGCAAAGTTCGATTATGCACCAATTCAAGAAATGGTATGAAAGAAAAAGATGACTTTCTTTTTTTGTGTTGGGAAATGCATTGACGCACCGTACCGTGCTCAGTGCCCTGAAAACAGTTGGAATACCCACTTAAACCCCCCAGTGGACTCATTGTCTTGATTGTCATGCCGTAGAAACAGAAGACCTACCACAGCAGCATCTGAATTGACGACCTCCTTAGCCGAGCGGACAGCAAGCCGGACTTTGGCGTCGTGCTATCTCTGAGGGGACCTCAGGGTTAGACTCCAGAAAAAATCAAACATTTTTCCATTGTCTCGGGTCTCGGTTTTGTAGTTCGTTTCTTGTTTATGTTCTCTGTAACACAATTGCTTTAGCTGCTTACCCTAGAATCAGAACAATGTATGTGAAGTTGTCCAATATTTATTTACATTAGACAACCTCACATACGAAACACCCAACTTTAGTGACAACTTGAGCTATGACGTCGTTGTAACGTCTTTTTTCTTTTGGATATTCTCTTTACGAATGGAATTTTTGCAGAGATATTCCTAGTATAACTCCCTATAGCTCGCTGAGTGTCTTTTTATTGGTGGACTAACCATACCATGAGTGTCCACGTCTCTGCTCCGTTGGTCATGACGGGTAGAAGAACACTGATCTACAAAATATATAACAAGGTAAATAAAGTAAACCTTACTTACAGTGTTGTCCATGGTTCTGACCACAAAGCACCACCTTCCCTGGGCCATCTCCCAATATCATAGCGTCGTCGTCACACTCTCCTGTTGTCCTATTAGGTTGGCCCTGAAAGTAAAAGTGCAGGTATTTAGATAGGGGATTTTTCATATATATATATAGTTTCATATTTTTAAATTTGACAACCTCCATAGCCGAGAGGCGAGCGGGCGGGAATTTCGGAACGCGCCATCTTTAAGGTCCGATTCCCGGTTGAGTCAATATATTTTTCTATATTGTCACGGGTCTGGGTGTTGTGGTACCGTAGTTACTCAAACGTAGCATCATCTTGGGACGGTACATAGCCAAACTGGAGAAAAAAACCCCGAAAGCCAGGATGATACTGAACTGTCTACTCTAGCATCGATCCAGCTCAAGGAGTTACTTTTAATTGAAGGCGAGTTACAATAGATCTGATAGGCCGCAGTGATCAGAGTTCACTAGAACTGTGTAACCTATATAAACCTAGCCATAGCTCCAGGTGAATTAATTTCCAGTAACCCTTCATTAATTTACTCCCAACGGTTAACGCTTATAGTGAGATGACGATAACCGTAGCATCTTCGTATTAATTACCGCAACAGTTCAGCTAATTGCCTTTAGACTTGCATGCCTCCTCAAGTAATCTCATTCCGTCCGCCACTAGAGGAGATTAGAGAGGCCTCCGCAATTTGCGGATCATTCTAACTGGGAGTTAATTGAATTATCTTATCAATTGCCTCTTTTGTGGGTGCGGACCTTTTTGATAATGTTGTTTCCATGTGCACATTTTGGCAAATACTGTTTCTTATCTTTCTCCAAGAATGGCAATGGGGTATTCACGTTTTCGTTAATTAATATAACACCGGCCGAAATAATGTCATGGGTATGGGTATAACCTATATTATTGAATGCTTTTTCGTTGGAATCATTGTTACTTACCAAGTTACCAATACCATCATTTTTTTTTTATATTGCACTTCAAAATTGACCTCATCCCACCTGATGTTAAGTCTTATTATTAGATGTTATCTTATTTTATAGGGATGTTTTGTGAGTCTCCTTTACGCGGAATTGTAGTATGCATATTATTGCAGGGTTATCATTATTTGTACACATTTGTAAAAACGTTTTAATAAATAGTACGAATGCCAAACACAATTATTAGTACGTATCCGTTTCTGTTTTCAATTAAGGTTGCCTGGAAGAGATCGTTTTCTAATGATAACACTCTAACTTTTCTGTTAAATGCTGCCTGCTTAGAAACATTACAAAATTTCTGTAATTATTTTTGCCATACAAAAATTCTGCAATTTGTTAGTGCATTACAATATACTTTTCAATATATCACCAGGATCCTAATTTCAATGAAAAGTGTGTGCCTAATAAACTGCAAATAATTCATTTTCTTCAGACACATAAAATATAATCATCAGTGTTAATTAATTCATATTTAGATGACGATTACAATATTAATGATGATGGTACTCACGATGGTGAAGTGCACGAAGTCGAGCCTGAGCTGGGTGACCCCGGCGTGCGTCTTGTCGATGGTGACGTCACAGTCACCGCGGTCACCGGCCCACAGCTCAGGGAAGCCAGGTGACATGAAGTAAGTCAGGTTGTTTTGAACTGTCCCTCCGCATGTCACCTCAACTGAAAATAGAACGTTGAACATTTCAAACAAGTAAAAGGGGCTAAATGCGACAACACTAATGCGAACTACTTACGGCCCGACGTTTCGATTGGAATGCACCAACCGTGGTCACGAGCTAACTTCCAGATACTGTCAGTGCAATGTCTAAAAGTGACATTCAAAACATTTTATTAAGAGAGAATGTGAGGGTGGATGAAGATTTGCTATTTTTCAAGCATCCTAGAGAAGAGCATGATAAAGACCAGTTAAACGCGAAAGTCTTTAATTCTATTTAAAACGGAATGTTAATATTCCTTTAATCTTTCAGGGACCCAATCTCACAGAAATCGCACATCCATGAAATTAAGAATTACAAGAAAAAACAGGATCAACATTAGATATTGTTTTTTCTTGTAAGAGTTGGGAAGGTCAGACTACCGTTCGTCCGTAACGGTCCGTCGACCGTTTTCGACGTAGACAGTATTTTATGTATATGGTTTTCGACGTTCTCTCAAACTAGAGGGGCATGATGTTTTGCCCACCAAAGCAGGTATTCCGACAGTGGATTGATATTTGGAAGAGCAGCACGCGCGATACGTGAAGGTCATGAGTTTGGATCCCACACCGCAGGGGGAGATGAAATTCAAAATACCTACTTAAAGTTCGCTAGTGCGGCCTGAAGCCACATTAAAAGAAATTTATAATATACAATACTGTTGGACTCTTTAGCATCCTCAATCGACCCGGCTGATTGCAGTAAGTATAAACGCACAAATTGAATGTTTCATTACACGCGAATGGACAAAAACATGGCTGCCACTGATGAGGTCGGTAATTTGTTTAACGGCGCACGCAATCAGACGAAAACGCTACATCTACTCCCAGGAGTGCAGGCATGGTGGTTCATTTGCGATATATTTATACCGAACGCTGTGAAGACTATAAAAACAGTTCTAGAATAGTAAATAATTGAAAGAGCATTATCCCACTACCAAAAAATATGCTAAAATATAGTTAGATAGATAGTTATACTTTATTGCACAAAAACTTTAGATAAATAGGTTTTACAGATTGATTATAGTACAATTTAGGCGGTGTTATGGCTAGAAAGCAATCTCTTCCAGACAACCTTAAGGTAGAGGAAATAGTAGATGGCGAGAAATGCTTCAAGCACATTACTATGTCAGATTTTTTTTTACAGACAAATTATAGAACAATTTACGCAGTCTCATCGCTAAATACGATCTGTTCCAGACAACTTTGTGTTCGTTAAAAAAAAACTCTATCTATGTTGCACGGCTGTACCCATTTCCTTTTGTCTCATAAACAATCCACTTATGTTTAGAACAGATTATGTTTTTTGTTTTGTTTGTAAGTTCAGTCAATAAATGTTTTCTTTCTTTCTTTCTTTTTTTCTTTCTTTCAAATATAAAAAGTCAAAAGTATAAGACTTAGTAATTTTGTCACGGAACATTATGATAACATCTATACTTGTATTATAAAGCTGAAGAGTTTGTTGGAACGCGCTTATATCAGGAACTGGTTCGAATTGAAAATTGTGTATTGTGTTGGATACTCAGTTTATCGAGGAAGGCTTCAGGCTGTATAACGGAGCAGAGATCAGTGGGAAGTGTGGATAAAACGGGGACAGTAGGCGTGCTAAGTTGTGGCGGTCTTCTCGTTTATAATAAGTCATTTTCTATATAATTTTGAGTATTTATAATCCTGTTATAAATTTTAGGCATTTTAGGCCTAAAATGACTTTTATGTAAACAGATTTTTATCGTAAGCTATGGGTTTTGCTAGAGTTAGAATAACATCTTTTTAAATAGTGCCCGTTTTCCAATGACCCATACGGATGTCGCAATCGCAAAAAAGACCCAACACACAAATGAGATATTGAATTTTGAAGCTAAAATGTATATTGATAAAGTTCACTAATGAATAGTTACCCGTTGTAGTTTGATCCTTTTTGCGTAACTACGTCCTACTTGGTGAAGTATACTTGTTGATGACCTCGATAGCACAGTGGCTAAGGTTGGCGGCCAAAGCGCGAAAGGTCCCGGGTTCGATTCCCGGTCAAGTTAATTTGGAACACGAACTTTTCTAAATTGACTTGGGTCTGGGTGTGCTGGGATGACGCCCCCAGTTAGTATCCATCGTTTGGTGCTCAAAGTACAAGGGAAACCCTTAGTTTAAGACTAGGTGATTGGTGCGGTTGTCTGGCGCATTTACTCATTTATCTAATAAACATTTGAAAGCAAATACGTCGTTCTTAGTATGAGCCCGTTAATACGAGCTATTTATCGATAGGAATCAACGTCGTTCTTAGTAAGAGCCCGTTAATACGACCTATTTATAGATAGGAATCTACGTCGTTCTTAGTAAGAGCCCGTTAATACGACCTATTTATAGATAGGAATCTACGACGTTCTTAGTAAGAGCCCGTTAATACGACCTATTTATAGATAGAAATCTACGACGTTCTTAGTAAGAGCCCGTTAATACGACCTATTTATAGATAGGAATCTACGACGTTCTTAGTAAGAGCCCGTTAATACGAGCTATTTATAGATAGGAATCTACGTCGTTCTTAGTAAGAGCCCGTTAATACGACCTATTTATAGATAGGAATCTACGACGTTCTTAGTAAGAGCCCGTTAATACGACCTATTTATAGATAGGAATCTACGACGTTCTTAGTAAGAGCCCGTTAATACGACCTATTTATAGATAGGAATCTACGACGTTCTTAGTAAGAGCCCGTTAATACGACCTATTTATAGATAGGAATCTACGACGTTCTTAGTAAGAGCCCGTTAATACGACCTATTTATAGATAGGAATCTACGACGTTCTTAGTAAGAGCCCGTTAATACGACCTATTTATAGATAGGAATCTACGACGTTCTTAGTAAGAGCCCGTTAATACGACCTATTTATAGATAGGAATCTACGTCGTTCTTAGTAAGAGCCCGTTAACACGAGCTATTTATAGATAGGAATCTACGACGTTCTTAGTAAGAGCCCGTTAATACGACCTATTTATAGATAGGAATCTACGACGTTCTTAGTAAGAGCCCGTTAATACGACCTATTTATAGATAGGAATCTACGACGTTCTTAGTAAGAGCCCGTTAATACGACCTATTTATAGATAGGAATCTACGACGTTCTTAGTAAGAGCCCGTTAATACGACCTATTTAAAGATAGGAATCTACGACGTTCTTAGTAAGAGCCCGTTAATACGACCTATTTATAGATAGGAATCTACGACGTTCTTAGTAAGAGTCCGTTAATACGACCTATTTATAGATAGGAATCTACGACGTTCTTAGTAAGAGCCCGTTAATACGACCTATTTATAGATAGGAATCTACGACGTTCTTAGTAAGAGCCCGTTAATACGAGCTATTTATAGATAGGAATCTACGTCGTTCTTAGTAAGAGCCCGTTAATACGAGCTATTTATAGATAGGAATCTACGACGTTCTTAGTAAGAGCCCGTTAATACGACCTATTTATAGATAGGAATCTACGACGTTCTTAGTAAGAGCCCGTTAATACGACCTATTTATAGATAGGAATCTACGACGTTCTTAGTAAGAGCCCGTTAATACGACCTATTTATAGATAGGAATCTACGACGTTCTTAGTAAGAACCCGTTAATACGACCTATTTATAGATAGGAATCTACGACGTTCTTAGTAAGAGCCCGTTAATACGACCTATTTATAGATAGGAATCTACGACGTTCTTAGTAAGAGCCCGTTAATACGACCTATTTATAGATAGGAATCTACGACGTTCTTAGTAAGAGCCCGTTAATACGACCTATTTATAGATAGGAATCTACGACGTTCTTAGTAAGAGCCCGTTAATACGACCTATTTATAGATAGGAATCTACGACGTTCTTAGTAAGAGCCCGTTAATACGACCTATTTATAGATAGGAATCTACGACGTTCTTAGTAAGAGCCCGTTAATACGACCTATTTCTGCTCGCGATCCGATTCCTATCGATATAGGAATCGGATCGCGAGCCTTTTAAAGTAGGTCGCAAAGACAAAAGGGTCAAGAGTTTGTTTTGTTTTTAATCTGTGACCCGTCCGGTCAGTAAGTTTTAATCAGTGCGTTTGAGAGGACTCCGTTTCCGTTCCATTGGAATTTCCTCTTTATTAAAATGTGGACCGATTCAAAAGAGCAAGCATTCGGAGAATTTAATATTTGAGGCGGTGGTTGTGAATGTTTAAAATTTCATTGGGCATTCGCGATTGACTTTTCGCGTTCGAAACTTCTTGTTAACATTTATTTTGGACGGATTTTCTCTTACAACCCTTTTAGCTGTACTATAATTTGCAGATTGAAATATTCAGGTGGATTTAACTTGTATCGTGTTAAACATTTTTGGTGAAGTAAATTTTATAGGATCAAAAGCAATCGGATTTACTATAGAAGGTGAAAGAGCTTAAGCTAATAGTGGCAAAATTGGATTAAAATTTAGTACAAAAAGAGGAAGGCCACGGACTCGAGGTGGGGCTACGGAAAAAAAATTAAATAGGTTTGTATCTGCAAATGAAGTTTCAATTAATAACGCATGGTCAGAAGGGGCGGAAAAACTTTAAAGCTTTGGAGCATTAAATGTGTAAATCTAGAACAAGCCCATCGTATCACGTAAAGTTTTTCTGATCACTAGCAGATGATGATATAAATGATATAAACTGGTAGATCCCAATGAATATTTAAATAAATGATGCACTCTAGAAAGATGTAAATCCATTTTGCCAAACTCACGACTTGTAATTAAAAGCGAAATCAGTTTTAAATCCCAAAGCTATAGATATATATATTACATACGACATTCATGATAATCCTAATATCAATAAAGAGAAAGTATGATATTACTTTAAAGAAACTACATAGTAATAATGATAAACCAAGATAGTGGAATAGACGCTGCCATATTATCAAAACGTCAATGACGCAAACTACATATGATTTGTCTCTTTACAGTCAACATCTCCAGAAAAGATCACTGCATTACAATCATAGATTAAAGTCTCTGATAAAAATAATCACATACAAAAAAGCTTTTATAAAATGGAGGAACATAAAAATGAAAAATATATTTGGACTTGATAGCATTAGTTATGTACACTAGAGCTATATTGTTGGCAAGTTTTCCGATTTGTGCATTTAAAAAAGAGTAACTATCGAGTTTCTTGCCGGATCTTCTCGATTACATCAACATTCCGAACACAGCAGTAGTTTAACATAAATGCTTTTGTAAAAGCTTGCATGAATAAATACATCTTATCTATTCATTTCCTCTCAATAAAACCCCATCTCGTACTTAATATGAACTACAAATAGATGCCAGTTCTACCCGCGCAGCGTCGCCCAAGGAGGCGTTCATCTCCACGAATTCCCTTGACTTGTCACTCAGATTATATCCACTAATCCACCTGTCATCCTAACTGGTTCAAAGTGTTTATCTTACATCTTAATAGAGGTGCTCCTCGCTCGAGTTTCAGCTTTGTTTCCTCAAGCTATGGTTGAAGGTGGAGTGGCAAATGTTATTCACTTTACAGTCTGCATCGGCGTCTACTTCAATTGATGGTGTGGTGCTCTTAATTGCGTGTGACAGGTGATAGATTCGACGCGAACGATGTGCGGTTTTTGTTTATCTGCAAATCATCGATTTGCGAAAGGAAAGAAAGTTCGTTTTTTAATCAAAGGCTGTCCATCTTTGCATCGTAAGTAAAAAATATCGGCGTTGATTTTACAGCTTTCAAAATTAAATTAGCAGCTTTGGCTAGTTTTTTAGGTTAAAGAGCTATGAAAAAGTCCAGTCTTTTCTATATTGTCTCGGGTCTGGGTGTTGTGGTACCGTCGTTGTTTCTGATTTCCGTAACACACGTGCTTTAGCTACTTACCACAGAATAAAAGCAATGTATGTGATGCTGTCCAATATTTATACTGTAGACCGTTCAATTGAATCAACCATTACTTTAAATCTCCATTCTTAATTCTTTCTCAAACTTGTAACTTATACTTCTTACACATCTTGTAAATTTAGCATTAAGGTGACCACAGCTTTACCTAACGGAGGGTCCATCTAACTCCTCTCGGAATGGCCCATCGTGGTACATCGCAATGGCCCATTTATCCGGAATTACCGCTTCTGTACCTGTTATAAAGATTGATGGACCCTGACTGCTGAGAACTTCATTTGGAAAGACGACGTTTATCCAAATAACATATTATGTAAAGTTGGAAAGACTAGTTTGAAATAGGTAGAGACAAAACCACGCCAGATTTCACAGTTTAAATTTAAAAAATTAAATCCCCTTATAATATAGAATTCGAACCCACGACCTTACGAATCGCGCGTGCTGCTCTTCCAACTGAGGTAACCGCAAGTTATCGTAAATGATGAATTATTTATTTTGTTTTTATCATTAGATATTTTTTTACTGAATTTAATATATATATCTATATTTTACAATTGAATAACTAACTGTATGTCTTGCTGCAAAATTAGTAATATATTTAGCTTTTTTTGTTAAAAATGCTACTGAGTTTGTTGCCGGTATCTTCTCGGTAGTTACAGATTCCGAAATGCTACCCGCATTATAGATTTTTTAAGCATTAGGGTAGTGGTAAAGATGTAATCTACATATACAACATTTATATAACATTTTTTACTTTTTAAAATCTTAACCAAAAGTATCGTATGTGTACAGTAAGTAATAAAAATAATTCTTTATTTTTTAATAACTGCACGTGCGACATGAGTTAGGTTATTATATTAAACTTAAAAACACAATAGTTATGGACGCGTAAAGGTGTAATAATATAACAGATAATTAAAAATCATACCCAAAAAACACAAATCCTCGCGGACAAAGTAGCGGGCATAGGTAGTTTATTTCAGAGGTCGAGAAGTTTTAACAACAAGGCCCCGATGTTATAGACTGAGTCGGCTCCTAAGAGAAAAGGAACAACTTGTATAAAACAAACACCAATTCCCCACTTTCCTACAAAACTGTTGCTTTGAACTTTCCCGTGGGCGATAAAACACAACGTTTGCGAAAACAATAGCGCATAGAGGCCCATCGACCTATCTAACTACCGAACAAGAAAGTGCCACTTTGGAAACTTGATCGATTATGCGTGCCGTCGAACGAAGACAATACTGTAATAACTTACTATGTTGCTTATTTGATACTTAGGTCTTACAAACTAACTGTTTAAAAACGTTCAAGAAACAATCTATTCAGATGAAAAGGTGTCTTCGATTCTGTGGTTTTCAAACATTTGCAACGAATGTACAGCCAGCATCATTAGTTCGTATGCACCTCCGTACTAGTGTTGCCGTCGATTCGATTGTATATCGATTATAATCGATTATTCCAAAAGAGGCCTAAATAATCTAATAATCGATATGACCATTGATAGTATCGATACTATCGATATAATCGATTATATCGATACCTATTTTTATTAGATATAATCGATTATATCTAATAAAGACTATCGATATAATCGATTATATCGATATCAAGTTGAAAGCAATAATATCGATATATTCGATTAATTTGCAATTATTTTTAGATAGTATCGCCATGATGGTACAGTTCAGGTAGGTACCAAGAAACTTAGCTATCGCGTTTTATGAATAAAAAGTAGGGTATAAATAACTTTTTCACGGTTTCATTTTGAATGTGTTATGTCTAAGAAGACATTATATGAATGACGATTAAATCTAAAAATAATTGCAAATTAATCGATTATATCGATAGTATTGCTTTCAACTTGATATCGATATAATCGATTATATCGATAGTATCGATAGTATCGATACTATCGATTGTCATATCGATTATTAGATTATTTGAGGGGGGAATAATCGATTAATCGATAATCGATTATCCGGCAACACTACTCCGTACCTTGTCGTACCAAATCTCCGCGTAATTAAGCAAGTCAGATTGACAGTGACTTAGTGTGACAAGGTACAGAGTTGTTCAGGCACTAAAGCTGCTGATTACGACCTAAAGCTCCTAACTGTACCACGGCGTGATTTTTTTTTTAACGCTCTTCAAGATTGACCTCATCCCACCTGATGTTAGGTGGTAATGATTTCCTAGCTTAAGGGCGAAAATTATAGCATAGTAAAACTGTTACTAGACTTGTCGCCCTTACCTTGAAGGCTTGACCCCTGCTACTAATGTAGCACCCCCAGGAGCTCTGGAAACCTTACTCACACACAGGAACACAACAACACCGGAGTGTTTGTTATTTGGCTGCGGTCTTCTGTAAGGTGGAGGTATTTCACCAGTCGGGCTGCTCCAGTTCGACCGATAAATCGCTTTGCCCTGCCTCTCTTACACTTATTTTTTGTTACACAGATAGGTAATATTATTTGTACAATCAGCGTCAAATATCAGAGTATTCCAATAATGAGACGCAACCAAGGAGTCATTAATATCGGTTCAAAAATTTTTATTTATTTACTTCCGGCCCGCCGCGGCTTCGCAAAGGTACTATCCCCGTTTTATTTTTAATTTTTCATTGATACTTCGCTCCTATTGCTCACAGCGATGATTTTACATAGCCTATAAAACCTACCTCGATAAATAGACAATCCGTCACAATAATATTTTTTCAATACCAATCAGGTTCCTGAGATTAGAGCGAAACAAACTAACAAACAAGCTTTAAAATATTTGTAGAGATATTCATGACGACCTCCGTAGCCGAGAGGCGAGCGTGCCGAACTTTGGCGTCGCGTCATCTCTGAGGTTCCGGGTTCGATCCCCGGTCGGGTCAATATGGGAAACGAACTTTTCTGTATTGTCTCGGGTCTGGGTGTTGTGGTACCGTCGTTGTTTCTGATTTCCGTAACACAAGTGCTTTAGCTACTTACCACAGAATCAGAGCAATGTATGTGATCTTGTCCAATATATTATATTATTATATACAAAATAGTAGCATAACCTACGAAAAGAAATAACTAAAAAATTTTATTGTAATCCATTCTCACTCACATTTTTACTGTTACCGCACCCATAAACAAACTATCTGCATGACCCAACGAATGACTGGCAGCATTAAGTCCACCTTTTGTACTTTTTTGTGCAATAAAGATTTAAGTAAATAAATAAAAATGGCCTTCACAAAAATATTCTTGCGATTCGCCAAGTGAAACGTATGCAAGAAGTATATGAACAAATGTATCACCTGACAGGAGTATATTATATGTTACACTGATTAACGCCAAAAAAAAAAAAGCCCAACGCATTCATCGAATGCTCAGTTCCAATATTTTACGATTTGTAATGTGTCAAAAATGAGTATCCGTTTTACTCCAACCGATTACGAGTCGTTAATGCTGTTTCATAATTTACTTTTCACATCATCATCATTTAGCTTACGACTCGTATAATTTATTGCTACCCGTAACTTTTTTTTATATTACACTTCAAGATTGACCTCATCCCTCCTGATGTTAAGTGGAAATGAGTCCTAACTTAAGACCGACAAGTAGAGCACAATAAAGCTGTTACTGGACTTGTCGCCCTTACCTTGAAGGCTTGACCCCTGCTACTAACGTAGCACCCCCCCCCCCCCACCCCAGGATCTCTGTGAGTGAATGTGAGTGATTGTTATTTGGCTCGGGGTCTGCTCTAGTTCGAGCGATAAATCGCTATGCCCTACCTCTCTTACTACTTACTTACTATAACTCAACGGATTCATCCAATGCCCGGTTCTGATGATTTCCATATCATCGTCATCAGTCGTCTGTCGGTCGTATTTAGCTTACGCCTCGTATAATTTATTACTTTCCCTAACTAGAACGGATCGTTTTTCAAATATTGAAACCGGGCATAAATCATGAGTGAAAGGTAAGACTGACGTTCAAATCCTTCTAACAGGCAATTATATGTTTACATTTTAAGACTTTCGCGTTCCATTTTAAACATTTAAAATAATTTAGTCGGGCAGTAAGTAGTTCGTATTAACTACTAAATAAAAATGGTGTCGCGTTTTGACCCGTTAAATTATTTTAAATGTTTAATTATATGTTTGTTGATGTCGAATTGCAATTACGAATTAAGTTCAGCCGCAAATACTGTGCTCTTGTCACAGATTAATTCGTCTATCTGAAACGCCGCAGCGTTTGCGGTTACCATTTGCTGGGATTTGTTTCAGCACTCGCAATCATGTTAATTTGCGGTACAGTTCGATATTCCGTTATTAATAATGGTTTTCGCGAGACATGTGTTCAATTTCAATGTGCAGTATTGATTATTACTATATTTCCCGCAACTAATGTTAGATATTGGTATTTTTATAATTCCAAGCCGAGAATGATCTAGAAATATACAAATTAAAAGTAATTTCAGTTTTTCAAGCTTACAAGTATGATATTATGCAGATTTGCACGACAATAAATAAATGCTTATCACCCGATAACACTCCAAGTCCATGCGGCATTTTCCACTGCGATAACAGTGATACCATATTATACCGGTAGCCGTTGGCGTTAAGGCATATGCCAGCGCGACCGAATACGCAATATTGATACAAAACACTCCAAGTCCATGCGCACAATCGCCTGCAGCCCTACCCTCTCGTTGCCGGCAGTCGTAGGCGTTAAGGCATATGCCAACACGAGCGAATGCGCAATAATGGTACCTTATTAAGCAATATTGATACTTACAGACGCAACACACTCCAAGTCCATGCGCACAATCGCCTGCAGCTCTGCCATCTCTTTGCCGGCAGTCGTAGGCGTTAAGGCATATGCCAGCGCGAGCGACTGTAAACTCGCTCGGCTGGCATTCTCGCTCGCCGCCAACGGGGAAGAAGTTGAGCACTTTTCCCAGGGAAAGGAGACCTAGAAACAAAAGAAGATAAATAATGAAACTACGTAATTGACTTATGCCCGGTTCGAATATTTTACGATTCCGTAATGTGTCAAAAATTACTATATGTTTTTCTCCAACCGACTACGAGTCGTTAAATAATACTTCTATTTCTATAAAGTTGTCATCAGTCGTCTGTCGCTCGTTTTTAGGTTACGCCTCGTATAATTTAATACTATTTGTAGTTACAGAACGGCTCGTTTTTTCAAATATTGGAACGTTGGGCCTTGGGCATAAATCATCGTGGATTTTTTTTTATGATATGCAAACGTTTGTGCACTATTTTTTTAGGTCCATGTTCACCTAAGTCTGGCCCTGGAAGATAGATGAGATCTATATCCGGGACAATATCCCGATACGCCGGGCTAGCGGCTCCCAGGGGTATCCGCCTCGGTTTATTCAAAATATCTTGTAGGGTTGTGCTTTGATATCAGCGGAAATCCGTGTTGCTTTGCACCCTAAAATCTTACAACCATTTCTTTTTCTTATATATCCATCAATACAGAACATATAATACATCACTTTATTTTAATGCAGGCTTTTTATTTGTGAAAATAATAAACAATTGGGTAATATGGCTTAATGCTACTATAAACGTTAATCTGTTATTTTATTATCCTCTTTTTAGTATAAGAAAATAATTATAAGTACCGTAAACAGCACATCACGGTAAACACTTGCAGATCGATACTATCGATAGTGCAATCTATTCGAATTGGGATCGCCACAGTCGATTAATCGATAATAAATTATACGGCAATGCTAGGTAGAAGAGAAGCATTTTCTCAAGCGTTCATTTGAGTTGCACCCCTGTCTCCTTAAACGAGCCATTGGTGAAGACAGTATGAAAGGACTCAATATCACGAAGGTGTATTAAATTTCCTTAAATTTTTAATGAAATTTCTTTTTTTTGTACATTGCACCTGATGTAAAGTGGTAATGAGGTCATAGCTAAGAGCGACAAGTACAGCATAAGCATAATGAAGCTATTACTGGACTTGTCGCCCTCACCTTGAAGGCTTGACCCTGCTACTAATGTCGCACCAAAGAGCTCTGGAAACGTTAATCACAAGCAGGAACACAATAACACCGAAATGATTGTTATTGGCTGCGGTCTTCTGTAAGAATGAGGTATTTCACCAGTCGGTATTTCATCCTACAACTCTCCTTCAGTATTGATATTATGTAGGATATGTGCCCGTCATTCTATAAACCCACTATAGTCCTATCTGCAAACCTTTCACGGCGCTACCCTACTTTATTGTACGAATACGGTGACTTTACATATTTCTCCTATAACTCTTAACTGAATAAGGTGCTCTTTCCCAATATACCAGTATAAAACCCCGCCTCGGGGTACGCTGCATTCGATCTTGACAAGTTTAATAAATACTGCAAAAGGGATCCTCTGTACTACATATTACAGTGTTTCTCAAAGTGGGGCATGAAGCCCCCTTGGGGCCTTGCAAAAGTTTACAGTGTGTCCTCACTTTGTCATTATCCGTGGTCGTAGGGGGTCTATGGGAGGGGGAGAGACGAGACTGTATATTAAAGGCCATTTCATTTGTAGTGTTGTGGTGGTTTTGGCTGAGTAGGACTTCCCACAGTACTACCGTTAAAAGACGATAACAGCCACCGGGGGTTTCACTGGGTAGTATCTGCCTTTTGCGTGGTAGAGGAACCCACACATGCAGTCATCTCACCTCAGATGCCGGTTCGTCAAAAAGAATCCCTTGAAAAAAAGAGGTCCTATGGGAAAGAAATTATTCCACACACAAAATACCTGAGTATACCTTCGAATATTTACCACAGATCCATATATTATATGTTTCGTATAATTTCTTATTTATAGGGCATATAAATAGAGTTTTCAATTATAATTTGAAATTTATTAAAAACTGTTCCCTCACACTTCATTACAGAGTCCAATTTTCAATTCTTTGACTGGTCTTTTTGCTGTTGAATCAAAGGGCGTGGATTCCCCAACCAATTCAAACACTCAAGTAATTAAACTTTGTATTTGCTTTATGTTTAAATGATGTAAAATATGCCATTGCCAAAGAATTTAAAACGACAGTGTAGCAAAAAAACATAAAAATACACGTTTGCAAAAAATTAAGCTCGATTATTTGACTCAAAATTGCGGGCGAAATAAGTTTGAACATCACTGCTCTACAACAACGCACAAGTCGTCTGCATTTGTCACTTAACTCCATGCTTTAAGGTTCATAGTTGCGTGTCATACTTTACACTGCAAAGGACGGATTTACAATTCACAAACTTTTATAACATTGGAGTTGAATTTATATCCAGTTATTTGACTTGGTTGGTCCCGACTCAAAGGAAAGTTAAATGAGGAATAAATATAAACTTCAGTGTGCATTTTTTTTCTGTTATTTTTGTTTTCTAAATTCAGTGAGTAAGATGACGATCGGCATTAAAGACAAAAACAAAAAGAAATCGTCGAAATGTATGTATGCCTAAAAATAAAAGCAGACTTAATGTTTTGCGGCATTCTGTACTAGGCAACTACACACATTTGAGTGGAAAATTTAATGGCAATACATAAAACTAATAATATAATGTTAATAAGCGATTGTTTAATAATCTATACTAATATTATAAAAACGAAAGATTTGATTTTTCGTGTGTAAGTTTGTATCAGTCAACCCTTTCTTACTATTTAATTTATATTTCTACCTGGCCTTACATATTATCCACTATTTCTACCACTATTACTCTCCGCCAATAAGACACCTAAACTGTTGTACTAATTTCTGCAATAAGAAATATACATTTATCTTCTCAAAACGAGAGCGCATTGCATTAATCAAACCGCCCACACACAAGGCGTGACAGCGCCCAGACCTAATGACATATTGATGACTAACATTCGATGTCTAATTAGTTAACGCTACGTCTGACGGGCGGGTTTGGTACAAAAACCGTACTTAATCTAACCGTTAAATCTTAATATTCGGAGCGTCGATAAAAATTAGCATATTTTCCTTGTACAGTCATAAGCATTAAAGTGCAAGTTTAAACGATTAAGTATCATACACATATATTAATTATCCAGTTTACTAGAACATAAAAACAAATTGTAGGCCAATTACAACGATCTATAAAGACCTACTAGCATATTTGAGCTAAAAATTTATCAGTATGATTAGTTGACGTATGTCAGCTAAATACGCTACAAAAAATCTCAATACCGCTGTACGTTTATTGAAACAACTAATTCGGAGAGTGGATTAATAAATTATATCTTTTTCCTTGTACTTTAGATAGGTGATCTGGTCGGTTAAAAACGAGAACGATTTTTTTTTTTCACACTTTGCTACAGTAGGTAATAAGAGTGGACCGTATTTTTTTGTTATGCGTCATGCTTATGAACAGGTGCCATCTTTGTGGACTGGTCTGCTCCAGCTGACCTCTCAAAATAAATACTTAATGGTTCTTCACCAATCAAAACAAAACTATATGACGTGTACAAAGTGGTCCACGCATAGCTCTGAGTTAGATACTTCTACTGTGACTGTCTGATCTGAAATCTGCAGAGTTTCTTACCGGTGTCTTCTCGGTAGATATAGATTCCGAACCGTCAGTAGAGTCACTTTGCATTGCATTCAATGACGATTCAAACGTGTTATATGTAACCTACTTGAATAAAGAAACATTTGAGTTTGAGTTTGAGTTTTAACCGAAACGTTGGGCAGTAAATAGTTCGTATTAACTTCTAAATAAAAATGGTGTCGCGTTTTGACCCGTTAAATTATTTTAATTCATTTACCAAAACAACAATAAAAGCGCAATGAAACTCTGTGCGAAACCTCTTGGTCATCATTTAGACTCAGACACACACTTAACCAATTATCATGTAGCTAACTCTTCAGACGATTCTTTCACTGTTTGTGATCGGTTTTCAAACCGATTTGCAGTCAATCAAAGCCGTATTTGGGCTAGCTTTTTGTTTTACGTTTTGCCGGCCAATCAGAAGTCACACGTACAGTGTAGTGAATAAAGCATTCCTCTTCATGCTTGCAGTAAAAATTTTTAATTGTTCATATACAAACCTGTGGTAGGTTAATTGTTTCTTATTATAAGTATTTTATAAGTATTTTTACTTTTATCTATACTAATATTGTAAGGCTGGAAAGTATGTTTGTGTCTTTGTTCGTTTGAATGCGATAATCTCAGGAAATTCTTATTTGAAATAAAATATTTTTTTATTTTATTTTTTAAGGTTTTATTAGACCTTCCTCGATATATAACATCACGCTGCGACAGAAGAATGAGTTCGAAAATGTAGAAAAAATCGGGAATAGTACGCATGTGAAGCTGTTGTAATATTTTTTTCAATAGACTCCATGCAAAAATTGCACAGCTTGCAAAACATTATCTACTGTAATTGGATACACTGTGTCATGAGTGACCGCTGACCAGAAAACTTGGTTTTTTTGTAACGGCAACGAGATTTGCGCACTCACTTGATCCGACGATGCAGTGTGGGCAGGGCTGCCGCGTTTTTTATCATTTCGCAAAACATCCTACTTACCTACCTACATGTAATATAAACTCGAATGTTTGATTTATTTATGTCTGGATGTATGATTGATATACCGGAGAAAAAAAACATTGATGGAAAAGTGATGATCTCTGTAGCCGAGAGCTGACGTCGCGCCATCTCGAAGATCCCTATCCGATCCACTGTCGAGTACACATGGAATACGAATTTTGAAAGACTAATATCCCACAAAAAAACAAAGGCTGCCATTAAAAATCTAATCATCGCTACATAGTTTGACGATCTCTATAGCCAAGAGCAGCGTGAGCAGCAGGATACCATCATTAGATCCTGATCATGGTGCTACAGTCGACATGTCTAGTTATACAACAACAAAAAACATGGAAAAATAGTGTACTTATAAGGTATATAAATATGTGACATAGAGAGTAAGGAACATGAATGATAGAACGAATAGTAAACAAAAATAATATCAAAAACAAAGTAAAATTTACAACCATAGTTAAAATAGAAAAACAGATCAAAACAGCATGTACTTTCGGTTGGCCACAAATCGATATAGGCTCATAATTGACGAACACACATAAACAAATACATATGATCGAATTGACAAACCTATGCTTTTAAGTCCGTTATCTTATTTGAGATTTGATTTGAGTGGAAGACAGGACCCAAGACCACTGAAACCACTAAACCATCGTGGTGCTCCACATAATTATTTTACAATTCACACGCGTACATTATAGGCAGCCCTAATAGGAACGCTTGAAAAACTCAAAGCAAAAACTAAACTCCAGTTTTTTTTTTTTCTCAGATTCGCTTTCACCGTAACCAGCTAATTATTATTATTACGAGTGTGACCTCACTTTCAGTCAGCTTTTGAGGATGATAAAATACATCGCGAACAAACAAACAAATAAACAAAGGTAGATCACTGTTTGAACGTTGACACAATCTATATATTTAGATAAAAATGACAAATTCCCTTGGTCACGCCATCACGCGTAAACGGTTGGACCAATTTAACTTTTTTTTTGTTGTATTGGTAATTGACAGAAAAAGGTTCTTATGAAAGAAAAACATAAAGAATACATATAATATAATTAAATAGCCATCGTTAAGACAGTACAACGTCTCTCGGGTCAGCTAGTTCTCAAATAAGTCTAAGGAATGCAAAATAAGACTAAGTTGTCGGCCAAATTTGGCAAATTATCTTCAAAATTAGTTTTAAAAATCCTCCAAAACCATTTACTCTCAGTGTTTTGATGAGTAAAACTATGACGTGACAGTGTGTGTGTGTATATTTAATTAAAATCTATGGAGGGCTCGTGCTCTGTGGTATCTGTGTCCACTACGAGTTAGTCAATATCGCTGTTTGCTTACCGATAGACAGAAATTACTTCCAAGCATTAATGCTTGGAGGTAATCCACCCGTCCACCCGTAAGGCTATTACAAACACAATATAGTTTTAATCTATACTTCTATACTAATACTAGCTGACCCGGCGAACTTTGTTCCGCCTTAGAGGCAATAAATGACTTAAAAAAAAGTAATAAGAAATTAATAAAAAAGTATCCTATGTCCTTTTCCCGGTCCTTATCTACCTCCCCACCAATTTGCAGCCAAATCTGTTCTTCCGTTCTTGAGTCATAAATAGTGTAACTAACACGACTTTCTTTTATATATATAGATTATAGCTGAAGAGTTTGTTTGTTTGTTTGAACGCGCTAATCTCAGGAACGACTGGTTCGAATTGAAAAAATATTTTTGTGTTGAATAAACCATTTATCGATGAAGACTTTAGGCTATATAACATCACGCTGCAACTATTAGGAGCGAAGAAATAATGGAATATGTGAAAAGGGGGGTGAAAGTTTGTATGGAAACCGAAATCCATGCGGATGAAGTCGCGGGCGGCCGCTAGTATTTAATAACTTATCTTCGAGTTATCCAATAGCATAATCTCACCTCATATAAAACACAGAACTTGTATAGTAAAAATTTTCATTATCGGTTCACAGAATACGGAGTCACGAACACACATAATAAAAAAAACAAAAAATATATTCGTCGTTCGTCGAATTGAGAACCTCTTCCTTTTTTTTGAAGTCGGTTAAAACGAGAACGAAAAAAAAATCAAAAAATAGTTCACTTGAAATTATTAATTGCTGTTTTTTAAATGAGTAAATAAATATTTATTTTATTTATTTATTTAAAAACTTTATTGCACGAAAAAAGTACAAAAGGTGGACTTAAATATTGGACAACATCACATACATTGCTCTGATTCTGTTGTAGCTTAAGAACTTCTGTTATGTATCCAAATTATTATTTTTGGCCAGGTTGACCAGATTTTTCACAACACCACCATATAAGGCGACGATGTCCAACCGGAGGAGTATTAGTAGGTAGTCCAGCCCATCTCAAGGCAGAGAGTCCCACACACGCTGTCACCCTTGGGTGTCGGTACGGTTAATTAATGTATTTCCCTAGTTAAGAAAAAAAGGAATCCGAAAGTTCGTTTGCCATATTGACCCGGCCGGGGATCGAACCCGGCACCTCAAGGATGGCGTGATGCCAAAGTCCGGCCCGCTACCCTCTCAGGTCGGAGGTCGTCGATTTAATCCTCATTAGGTACAGATTATTTACACGCGCTCTCATCAACGTGTCATCGCCATGATTGAACGTAAAAAAATTGTAAAGCAACTCAAAGATGCAAGTTAATCTTGTATTTAAGGTATAGTCATGATGATAATCGTGGTTTTGTTCATTATATCTGATGTGTCGAAACTTTTGCCCGGATATACCTGTTCAATGTGCAGTATCAGTTTTATTTTGACGACCTCCGTAGCCAAGAGGCAAGCGTGCCGGACTTTGGCGTCGCGCCATCTCTGAGGTTCCGGGTTCGATCCCCGGTCGGGTCAATATGGGAAACGAACTTTTCCATATTGTCTCGGGTCTGGGTGTTGTGGTACCTTCGTTGTTTCTGATTTCTGTAACACAAGTGCTTTAGCTACTTACCACAGAATCAAAGCAAGTATGTGATGTTGTACAATATTTATTAATATTTATTTTATTATTATTATTAATAAAGTATGACTTCAACTTTATGGCTCGTATTTGAAAAGTACAAATGAATGCCTAGTGGCATACTCTACAGTCGACCCCACAGATTTGAGCTGAAAATATCGTGGCGTTGCATGACATCTATACGAAATATATTAAAATAAACCATAGTTTCATGCAATAAATATTATTAAAGAATTAATAATAATGTTCCTAGCATTGAGTCCACCCTTTGTACTTTTTTTGCAATAAAGGTTTTTAATGAAAATAAATATTATACGTATCTATTATATATATGTATATACCTACAAAATTACTATTTTTATCCACTAGCAGCCGACCGCAACTTTGTCTGCGTGGAGTTAGTTTATTATAAAAAAATAATGTTTAAAGGTAAAAGAACTGAATAGGGAATATTACATGAATATTTTCGACTATTTATTATAAAATACTTATATGAAATAGATTGTAATAAAAAAAATTACGGAAATTTTATATTCGTCCTCACACAAACACAAGTTTTTTCTACGAAATTGTACTCGTATATGGCATTCATATAAAATGACGTCATATTCCAAGTGTCTGATGTCTTACTTACCACATTGACGCTATTACTTAGCAATAATTCATTATCAAATATAATTCGCACTTCAAATGAATCAGTAACTGTAGCATAGGAGCTGTAATCTCTAAACGGGACATTCAGTATTGCTTTCTAAAAATAAAACAAAATGTCTACCTACCAATTTGGCAATCATGTATCTCCGTCTAGCAATCTATCTTATTCGGACCTCACTTACGACTAATAGGATTGTGGGCCACACCTACTGCGTTATTGGCGAATTCCATGGTTCATAAAACCATAGAAATTTTTGACGACCTCGGTGGCGCAGTGGCTAAGGTAAGCGGCCAAAGCGCGAAAGGTTCCGAGTTCGATTCCCGGTCAGGTCAATTTGTAAAATGATCTTTACTAAATTGACTTGGGTCTGGGTGTGCTGGGATGACGCCCCCAGTTAGTATCCGTCGTCTGGTGCTCATAGTACAAGGGAAAACCTTAGTTTGAGACCAGGTGATTGGTGTGGTTGTAAAGTGGTGTTTATAGAAAAGTTCAAAAAATGTTCAAATGTTTTTACATATACATAGGACATATATTCGACAAGGGCGGTACAAATTCTAAAGTGTAATCTGTGTAGTCTTATTTGCTTTTGCCTACACTAATCTCCACGTATATACGAGTAATAAATAGGAGAGTTTATATTTTTGTGTGAATGTTTTCACCATTGGAAAGCTACATTCCCCCTAAAAAATATAACCTGTTTTTTATTTTTAATTAGAATGGTTAAAAATAGACATTGTACTAAATTTTACCAATTTCTGAAAAAAAAATGGTAAAATTTAGTACAAGCGACCAGACTAATTGGTCCACACATCATTATCATCGATATAACCTTCTACTCATCCAGGAATAGAGTTGAGTGCATCAAGTCTTACAGGTACATATTATCAATCTTTCTCTCAATTCCCTTAATATTGATTTGCTTGGCACCGACTTCAAAATACGAATTACTTCTTACCTAAATGCTATTTTTAACTTTTTAGTCGATACCCGTTTGAAGTCGGTTTTTTTTGTTATTTTTTTTTATATACTGTTAATTGGCTAATAGGACACCGCACTCGTATTCTCAGCCAATCAGCAGTTGACCCATTGATTTTGACATTACTTAAGAGCGAGATATAATTTAGTCGCGTCGCGCATGCTGGGCTTGATCGCGAGCCATTTGACCACGAGAAAGAAGCGGTAATCGCGGCGTTTCTACAAAATCACCGTTCAACTTAAACGCCAATTACTTACGAGCGGAGCCCTCCCTCTGATGACCGCGCCGTTTATTTTTATTTTATCCCCAAAACAGCGGAATGGACGCTCATCTGCCGCTTTCCCCGTCAACTCTTGAGCACAGTGCTAATAAGGGCAATGATGTTGATGTTACACAGTTCTTACTGTTTTTAAATAAAAAACGGTTCGTGACATGTGACGCATACTTTGAGGTATTTACCTACAGCATAACATAAAGAAGAAAAATTTTTTTATGTTAACCTATCTGGTGTGCACATGACTTCGTTCGCGTGGATTACAGAATTACGGATTTTTTTATAAAATTAAATTATTTTTCTAAAATAAAAGTAACCTAAGTTACTCGTTATTACATCAGCTACCTGCCAATAAAAGTCCCGTCAAAATCGATCCAGCTATTTTAGATATTAGCCGGAACAAACAGACAGACGACAGACAAAAATTAGAAAAAACATATTATAGTATATGTACCGTATACGTACCGTATATGCATATAGTAAAAAACAACTATTTCAATATTACAGGCACTAAATTTTTTGTTAATATAGATTTGTACAAGACAAGGTCTAGCTTTCGATGCTGTAGGAAACAAAATTTACGATACATCTTTTAAGGTCGTTGTCACACTGTTTCCTCTTCTTTACTGTAAATATGCAATCCAAGAAATTATGACTCAACCTCGACATTACTCGTAAACATAGCATTTTAATAACAGCTATTTCATTCAGTCTTCCATATTTTGTGGGATTTCAAAAAGTAATCGTTTTAATTATTAATCGTAATCATCAAAAGGTTTTAAGTAAATAAAAAATAAGTATATAATATGAAAATTTAATTATTTACTAATAAGTTGTGTTAGTTAAAAAATAGAATGAGTTAATTATTTTGATATTGTACAAATTACTCATTTCAATGTTATTTAAATAATATATAATACTAGCTGTGCCCGCGACTTCGTTCGCGTGGACTACTTCCTTTTATGGTCGGTTTTACCCCTTTCTTCCCTAATATTCGAAACAAAAAGTAGTCAATAATTTAATCCAAGTTTCGAGCTATATTTGTGCCAAATTTCATATCACAACTTCAAAAATAAACATTTTTCCATATAAACTTCCAAAGGTGGTATTACCCCCCTCCTCCCCTTATTTTCTAATAAAAAGTAGCCTATGTCTGTTCTTGAGATTCAACGTATACCTATACCAAATTTCATCAAAATCGGTTGAGAGGTTTAACCAGGAAAGCGTAACAGACACACAGACAGACAGACAGACAGAGTTACTTTCACATTTATAATATTAGTAGGGATAATATAGGACCCCATCATATCCATTGCTCCGATACTATAGTAACTTACTAAAGCTCTTGTGTTACAGAAATCAGAAAAAATTACGGTACCACAACCAGTCCCGTAAAAATATAAAAAAGTACATTTTCCATATTGAACAGACAGGGAATCGAACCCAGCTCCTGACACTGAAATACTGTCTGTGATTATGATTGAGGTAAATACCTTTTTTTATCATAAAGAGGGGAAATACATTGATGTACCGTACCCTCACCCGAGGGAGATGACGGTGTGTGTGGGACTCCCCGCCCTGAGAAGGGCAGGACTACCTACTAAACCTCATCGTCGTTAAGGTTATGGAGCAGCCCGACTGGTGAAATACCTCCGCCTTACAGAAGATCGCAGCCAAATAACAATTACCTCTGTGTTGTTGTGTTCCTGCGTGGGAGTAAGGTTTCCAGAGCTCCTGGGGTAGCAGGGGTCAAGCCTTCAAGGTAAGGGCGACAAGTCTTAAGCTAGGACCTCATTACCACTTAACATCAGGTGGGATGAGGTCAATCTTGAAGTGCAATATAAAAAAAAAAGGTAATGCTATTGGAAACTCAGCTCAGCGACCTCTATAACCACCACCGGACCAACGGTGGATAAGCCGCTATTATGCGGCAAAGTCTCTTCCCCCCGGTTTGGTCGAGGGTTTGAGGTGTGTACTTGCTTCCTCAGGCGAGTATATGTATAGGTCAAGGTGCGACTCTAATTGTCAAAATTTTACAAAAGAAACTATCTAAATTAAAGGGTTGCAGAGACATGAAATTTTCCAGCATTCGCTTAAAATGAAAATATCCATTCATTCCGGTGGCCTCGTTTCTTGGAATTTGGCACGAAGACAAAAGTAAAGGAATAAATCTGAAAAGCCCGGGAAATTCGTTTTGCTAAGTTAGACTGATGAAGAACTACATCGCTACATTTTAAAACAGAAATTAAAATTAAAGAAAATTCTTCTCGCTCTGATGTGCTGCTTTTCAGGCCTAGCATGCGCCACGTGACTTAATTTTATCGCGCTGTTGATAAACGTCAAAATCGATTAAAGTCAGTGCGTCAGCTGCTGATTGGCTGAAAATATGAGTGCGGTGTGATATTAGCCAATCAACAGTTTTAAAACTTTTGTCGTCTCATGCGAGAAAATTGATTGACATGATACCTGGGCAAGTCTTCTTTTTATAGATATACGCATTAAGATATAAACCGATATGTATTTTTTTTTTATTTAAAATGCGCCAGACAATCACACTAATCTTCTGGTTTCAAACTAAGGTTTTCCCTTGTACTATGAGTACCAGATGACGGATACTAACTGGGGGCGTCATCCCAGCACACCCAGACTCAAGTCAATTTAGAAAAGTCCGTTTCCCAAATAGGCGGCCAAAGCACGAAAGAGACCTTTCGTGCTTTGGCCGCCTACCTTAGCCAATGCGCCACCGAGGTCGTCAATACACTGAGTATCAAGATATAATTACATGTAACAACATAGGTAACGTCTATATTTATCCTTTTACCACATTACAATATTAAACGGACTTTTTTGCTCAATATCAGTCAAAAATATTTCCCTATAGCTATAGGCATCCTTTTTTTACTACGAGTAGCTCTGATCGATTTGATCTGTGGGAAATGGATATTTACTGTGTTGGCGATTTTTAATTAATTTTTCGTTATTAAATTATGGGACCTATTTTTATAGTGATTCCATCAAAATGTAAAAAGAAAAAAGCTATTTTTCTAACGAAGAGGTGCCTGTAAACAACGCCATATTTACATATAACTTCCGTCGGATAAACTGCAGCCGAGTATATTCGCGTAATAAAAAGTAGCGCGTCAAAACGCTAGTGCGGCTGCTACTTTTCACACAGAATAGCCTCGTTATTTTTTACGTCCGCCACGTTTAGCGATGAACAGACAGACGGGACGCGTATTTACTACTACTGCTGGGTGAAGCAGGCTTTACAAGATTTTTTTGCTTTTATTAAGATGGATTTGCCTTACTTAATAGCTTTTTTTTTGACGGGGAGAAATGCTTGACGCACCGTACCGTCACATGAGGGAGATAACGGAGTGTGTGAGACTTTCCTGCCCCCTGTAAAGGGCAGACCTATCCAGTTAAATTCCCCGATGGAACACATTCCCCTCAAGGCGATGCTGTAGGAAATAACTACCAAAACACCGCCAGGCGAAATAACTACAACATATCATAAATTTCCTGAAAATCTAACTCTGTAGGCAATTAATTTAAGTATGTAGTAAAGGGAAACATTGTTATATTTAAAAAGAGTAAGTGTTGAGTTTCTTGCCAGTTCTATATTATCTAATAATAATAATAATAATAATAATAATAATAGTTTATTGCTTTTTCTCTCACACAGAAAATCAGATACAAAGTCTTATCCTAAGATACTGCTAATACATACAATTCTATGTGAGAGACTGGTGTCTGTACTAGGAAAACCCTGTATGACAGATTACCAGCCTCTCCACATCCGGACGGAATAGGGGGAGACTACTGAATTTGTAGGTACTAACGATTCATAAATGCTTTTATAAAGCTGACACGAATAAAGGCCCTGAGATCATGACCGGTAGCTATACATCGTTATTATCAAAATAACAAGAAATTAGGGTCTCCGTTAAAATTTTGAGCAAACTTATATTATGTACGATATAAGTCGCAAAAAAATAATTATTTTTAGTTACACAACCTTGTGTGGAATTTTTATAGGCAATCATTAAATTAAATTAGTATTGAAAAGGTAACGAATGCGTCGTATTTATTGAACAAACTTAACATTTTAAGATTCATCTAATTTTGTACAGAAGTGGTACAGTTATCATTGCACGCTAATGGTTTACCAATGGTATTTGGCCAGAGGGATATACGCAAAAAAGGCATCGCACAAATATACCGAATTAATGAAGAGGATGGTAAATTAAAAAAGCAATTGTAGACAAACAAATAATTTAAACTAGCTGTGCCCGCGACTTCGTTGGCGTAGACTACATCCTTTCATGGTCGGTTTTACCCCTATCTTCCCTTATATTCGAAACAAAAAGTAGTCCAATTTCCGAGCTATATTTGTGCCAAATTTCATATCTCTGACTTAAAAAAATCAACATTTTCCCATATAAACTTTAAAATGTGGTATTAGTTCAGTAAACTTCAGTATTACAAACAGATACTCCAATTTCATTAATGTATAGATGTATATATTTGGCAAATACGCATCCTGTTCCGGCTGTAATAAAACTGAAAACAAAAGTTCCTCATGGTACTCCCGCTAACGTTTTCGGAAGTTTTTTTGGTTACGGGACGCTGGAATTATAAATACAATTTAGAAAATATTGACTTGCGTTATGAGGTTGGTTAGAATTTCAATCTGTCGTGTCTTTGAAAGTATATTTTTGTTGACCTTCGTGAGGTGAGCGTACCGTTGTTAATTCTGAATTCTACAACATAGAGCTTTAGCTACTTACTAAAGAATCAGAGCTGTCCAATGTTATTATCCATACTAATATTATAAATGCGAAAGTAACTCTGTCTGTTTGCCTGCCCGGCTTTCACACCTAAACCACTGAACCGATTTTGATAAATTTGGTATATGTACAACCCTCTACGGACGTAGGCTATTTTTAGTTTTAAAAATAAGGGGGTATGTATTACCGCCCTTGAAAGTTTATATGGGAAAATGTTTATTTTTTAAGTTAGAGATATAAAATTTGGCACAAATGAAGGTCGAAACTTGGATTAAAATATGGACTAATTTTATATCGAACATTAGGGAAGAAAAGGGTAAAACCGACGATGAAAGTATATAGGTCGCGCGAACAAATCGCGGGCACAGCTAGTTTAATATATTTTGACTAAATCTGCAGCCTGTGTGTTGTGACTGGCCATCTTAAGGTCCTGTCAATGAGGAAAACTAACTTTCAATATTCTGTTGGGTCTAGGTGTTGAAGTACCACGTTGTATCTAATTTCTGTAACACGGATGTGTAGCTACTTACAACGAAATCAATGTATATGATGTTGTCATATACTTATTTATGATGTTATATTATTGTTTGTCCAGATGTAAATGAAAAGGTGTTTGTTCAACGAAAATCATAGGTTTTAGCTTCCTTATACCTAACTTCCTTCAGTGCTAAGCGCTTATTTAGGCTTCGGAGAGACAGGACGGTGAGACGGATATAGGAAAACTGCAAGATAGATAGGTAGATGTACTTTATTGCACAAAATCTTTACAGAAATAGGAATAATTATAGTAGAATTTAGGCGGTCTTATCGCTAGAAAGCGATCTCTTCCAGACAACCTTAAGGTAGAGGAAATAGTAGTGCAAGGCAATGTAAAAAATGCAAATTCGAAATGAGGGTGCTCCCGCATAAAATACCCACTAGATGGCGATACGTAGACGTGAGGTCCAACAGTTATTTGATTGGTGATTTAAATGTCATGGTGACATGTCCGTAAATGTCATGTAAGCCATAACCAATCAGGTAGCAGTTGGACCCCGCGCCTACCTATCGCCATCTAGTGGATATTTCGTATGCAAACACCCTCATTGAATTGTTAAGATATAAAATTTGTTTTACCAATCATCATTTCCTATTTTCATAAAAGTATTTTGACAGCTGCGACATGTTTCGTAGACCCACAGTACAACATACAAACAAATATTTTGCCCCGAGTAATGACTCGTTTTTAATGAAAAAGGCCTGAAATGTCATACAGTTGAATCTAATTCCAAATGCGAATGAGAGCCATAAAATATTTTAAGCCTTATTTTACCGGTGCCATCTTTTAGGTCGCCACTAGGCATCCACAAAATGTTTGATCGCAGTTTGTCAGATATTTAAATCATCAACCCTGATGTCTTAGTTTTCTATCTAAACCGTGTAGCTAGTTATCTGCAGGCCTAATTACCGCTTTTGCCGGTAATCGCCGGACAATCTGTGTCTAATAGCCAGCCTTAGGCCGCTGTCCCACCGGCAACGATACGAAGATAGGGGAGCTAGAAAATCGTCGCTGTGGCAGTTGTGGGTCTCCTGTTTTCCCATTGCGCCGTCACTAGGCTATGAGTAGGTGGGGGTTTTTAGTTATGTTAGTTCTCGCTTCTACGAAGCGTGGGAGTCCCATACTCGCTACAGTACGGAACACGAAAGTATGTTCCCAAAAAATGTGGGGGAGCTAGATACTAGAAATAAGTTAGCGAAGATCGGAAAGCGAATACGTAGTTCCGACAGTCACTGGGCTACAGCTCGCCCCACAATCACGTTGAAAACCTCCCTCTATATAAATATCCTCTAGGTAGATTCTGGGCGTCCTGCACGACGAGATACTCGCGAAGGTTTGGTGGGGATCAGCTGTCCGTGGGTGTAGGAACCCCCAGGTGTGCACGGCTCCCAATTACGCGGGAACGGCTTAGCACATTTGGCCATTTCCCAACCGGAGGGACAAGCCGGATCCCACAGGGGTATCAATATCGCCGATGGCGCTATGACAGTTATTCATAGTATAACTACATTCCCAGGGTGCCATCAATAGGCGCTGAGAGGTATGGAAGGGTTTTAGTGGGGTGTAGAGTCTCCGATTTTTTTATTTTTTTTATTTATTTATTAGGTACACCAACGATTGTTACAATATCCTACTACTATTTAAAGGCGAAAGTTTGTAAGTATGGATGTATGGATGTTTGTTACTCTTTCACGCAAAAACTACAGAACGGATTTGGATACAATTTGGTAGGAAGACAGATGACATACTAGATTAACATATAGGATACTTTTTATCCCCAAATAACGCGGGCGAAGTCGCGGGCAACAGCTATGATATATATACCTAGATCTAGCTTAATACCGCGGAATAATTGCACAATCACTTATAGGCGTACACTGCATGCTAAATCGTATCTGGACAAATGGTTGTGTAACAAATAAAATTTTAACTTAAACTAAAACTAAATTGAAATAGTAATTAGACAAAGAAAACTTACAATCTACTCTTGTTTGAAGCAGGGGAGTCCTTCACACGATGCTACCTTTTTCTCCAGGCAGCGGTACGGTACGTCAATCATTTCCATTTCTTAAAAAAAAATAGTTTTATGGCGTAAGTTCTGTTCGCCAAACGAGCATCGCTGAGCTTTGATAGCTTTTGTTGCTCAGCCACAAATTAGTGAAGCAAGAACTCGCCAGCCAAGTGAACAGTTAGCGATGAATTAATATTTGCATCTCTTTTAAACAAAAGATATAGCACATATGTAAATAACCTCTAGTACACGAAATTACTCGTGTTAACACACGAAATGTCTTTCTATGCGTTTCTTGAGCGAAAAAGTAACTGATAGTTTTTCGTTTCTTCGCCGACAGTGGGATAACTGCCTAAGTGTCCGCGTCCGTCCCGACCCGCTAGGCTAAGCGGAGGCATTTGTTTCTTGTCAGCTTGCTAGCATAACCTAGGGTGGCCTTTGACCGGATATTTCAAGGGATAATATGTTTCGTACTGTTTGTGGAATTAATGAGTCGTTACTGCGTAAGATGAGCACTGGATTGTTTTTTTGATTCGTTTGCTTATTACCGGTTTCACCAATGGTTTCCTTCCCACTTGTGTTTAATGGAATGAAATTTCTACTTTTAAACATGGAATTGAGTTCACGTATCACAACGTGATAACATTTTTAGTAGTTAATACGCACTGCCCGACGTTTAGTTTAGTTTGCACCAACCGTGGTCACGGGCTGACTTCGCCCGTTAACTTATTTCAAATGTTTTTTTTTTTATATTACACTTCAAGATTGACCTCATCCCACCTGACGTTAAGTGGTAATGAGGTCCTAGCTCAAGGGTGACAAGTACAGCATAATAAATCTGTTACTGGACTTGTCGTCCTTACCTTGAAGGCTTGACCCCTGCTACTAATGTAGCATCCCCCAGGAGCTCTGGAAACCTAACTCACACGCAGAAACACAACAACACCGAAGTGATTGTTATTTGGCTGCGGTCTTCTGTAAGGTGGAGGTATTTCACCAGTCGGGCTGCTCCAGTTCGAGCGATAAATCGCTATGCCCTACCTCTCTTAAATGTTTAAAATGGAACGCAAAACTCTTAAATTTCTAATTAGTTGCCAGGAATAGACATCTCAGCTGATGCTCTAGTTTGCTTATTTTCAATGTTGATTTGCCAACACGGCAACCACATAACCTATCATTGCGCGTTTATCGCAAGTATTTTCAAGTATTTCCAGTCGTCCTTTATCCCATTCTACAAATAGTTCTATAGAAAGTTTAGTACACTTTTCGAAATCTACTTAGGACAATACAAATAAGAAAGAAATATATCATGATGAGTATTTAAAACTAACTATACGGAAATATTTAACATATTTCCATCGATATACAAACACCCCGTTCAGGCTTTTACAAGCGCGCAAAAATTAGCTCATCATGACCTTACGAGAACCGTGATGTCCTTATAAGAGCAATAGAAAGTCGACTTGAAATGCGCACGCGCATAAAAACGGCGATGCGCTGGTACACTGCTAGGCACGCCTGTGTTCTGAGAATTTAGGGAAAATTCAATATTCATTTATTTATGCTACTTAATAGCTAATCACATGAACAATTTTATATTTAAATAAATTAACAAATATATATATATAATATATATATGTATATAAAAATATTTTAAATATCTGTAAAATAAAAATGTGTCGTCTAAATGTGAATGTACGCATGTTATTATAGAAATACAGGACCAAATTTAGGTAATTATTATATTTATTATGCTCATTACTGTCAAGAGACGATATGTAAAAAAAAATTCAAATGTACTAGGTTTTTATATGTGCTAAAACGACCGCGTTTTAGAACAACATCACATACATTGATTTGATTCAGTGGTAAGTCGCTAAAGCCAAATAACCAGTGATGGGTTAATCGATTAA
Organism: Glyphodes pyloalis; assembly: GCA_037074685.1. Taxonomy (NCBI): domain Eukaryota; kingdom Metazoa; phylum Arthropoda; class Insecta; order Lepidoptera; family Crambidae; genus Glyphodes; species Glyphodes pyloalis. The sequence continues at coordinate 12,126,985 of JAYKKO010000019.1, forward strand.
CATCTTGATATCAACCAAGGCCGATGAAAATCAAGAAAGATGCACGTAAAATAATGTCACAAAATTCTGTCAGAAGGGTCACCCATCCGATATCTCACCGCGGGGAAAGGGGGTAATACCGCCTTTGAAAGTTTATATGGGAAGTTGTTTATTTTTTTTTTCAAATTTAATTAATTTGGCACAAATAAAGCTCGTAACTTCGATTATAGTATGGACTACTATTTTTTTCGAATATAAAGGGAGATAGGGGCAAACCGACCTTGAAAGTATCTAGTCCACTCGAAAAAAGTCGCGGGCGGGCTAGTTTAAATTAAATAAATACTACGTTTATAATAGGTACAAATATACAAAATTAAACAAATTGTTGCTTGTTTCTTTCTTAATTAGGTAATACTCCGGAAGAATACATTTCGCGTCCCACAGACAATGCATGGGACCGCATTCCTGGCGACACCACAGCAGGTTCGCGCGGAACACTTCTGCGCCTTCCAAGTGTTGCCAGTTTTGAATTCACAAATGTTAGTTTTACAGTTTGCCAACTTTTCAAGCATTTCTAAACGCGGGGTAGAGTCTATTTTTTAAAACTTAAAAGCCTTCTTTCCATTAACTGTTTGCGTGAAGAAGTTGCTTAGGGCTGACAAGATGTGTGTACTTTTTGTACTTTTTGTGGAATAAAGGTTTAACAATAAATATGGTGTTTTTCCCTTATTCCGAAATCTCAGTACTTCAGAAGAAATGTATTATTTTATTTCTTATCCTGTCCGAATACAGTTTCATTGTTTTATCTTTGACAATGACAAACCTCTATACCAACTTTTACGACGCTTAGAACTTTTTTTTATCGCGATAAAATGAAGTCATGTCCTTTCTCAAAGCCTACAGTAGCGTACAGATAAAATGATAACAAACGTTTGTGTTAGGCTTCTTTTTGGTTTTACGATTTAGGAGGCAGGTTAGGTTGCTTGGAAATAAATCTCAGATTTTGAAGAAACAACATTCAAATTTTATATACCTATTTATTTATTTTATTTAATCATGTATTGTATGTTTAATAGATACCGTTATGTTATTTATAATGGTTAAGTTATTGTTGTTCATTATGATTTCTTTTTTTTTTCAAGTTATTTACGCACTTTTTCACTATTACCGCACTCATATAGAAACTCTCTGCATAACCCTAGGGTTGACTGGTAGAGAATGCCCCTAGCATTAAGTCCACCCGTTGTACTTTTTTGTGCAATAAAGTTTTAAAATAATTAAATGATATTCACGTGATGTGACCGTATTAAGTTTTGTGCGTTGGGTTTATTATTGCGTTATCTTCAATGCATAAGATCCGTGTCAGTATTGGAACTTATTGTAGAACTTAAACTAGCATACTTGCATGATTGTGTTCCTTGACCAAACTAACCTTATGAAACTTTTTTGAAGAACTTGGTACATTTAGGGTACAGCATTTTGGCAACACAGACGACTTTAAATCGACTACAGACGCTAAGTGTTATACCGATATGAACCGAACTGGTTTCTTGATGCATCTTGTATAAATGACATTAGCAGCATAATAAAATTCATTCCCATAACATAAAAAACCCTGTCCTGCGATATATTGCTCCTACAATCACGGACCAGAATAAAACAAAGTAATTCATTCCAGTCATTTCGGTATGTGTGTCAAGTTTAAGCTCGAATTGACATGCAACTGTGAAGCATTCTGACGTAATTGCTGCGATAGCATCGAGCTTGCTTTCTAACGACAGTCAACGCTGCTTTAATTTAAATAATTTACCATAGATAAAAATTATTTGTGCGCTGTTATGATATTTTGGCGGTAAAAACGGCGTAACTCACGTGATCTACTTTTAATTCGTTTTAATTCAAAACTAGATTAATTTTAATTAAAAACTAGATCACGTGATTTTTTTGATAGCTTCATTATGGATCTTGTAATCCCTACTAATATTCCCTACTAATATTATAAATGCGAAAGTAACTCTGTCTGTCTGTCTGTCTGTCTGTGTGTCTGTTACGCTTTCCTGCTTTAACCTCTCAACCGATTTTGATGAAATTTGGTATAGGTATACGTTGAATCTCAAGAACGGACATAGGCTACTTTTTATTAGAAAATAAGGGGGGAGGGGGGTAATACCACCTTTGGAAGTTTATATGGAAAAATGTTTATTTTTGAAGTTCGAGATATGAAATTAGGCACAAATATAGCTCGAAACTTGGATTAAATTATAGACTACTTTTTGTTTCGAATATTAGGGGAGAAAGGGGTAAAACCGACCATAAAAGGATGTAGTCCACGCGAACGAAGACGCAGGCACAGCTAGTCATTTATATACCTCCATACGTTTATAACAATTGTGGCTATGTATAAGTTATGTACTGTATGTGTTTATGTAGAACAAATAGCAGCTAGCAATGACGCCGCCATTTGTTTATTATACACATTTAAAATGGCGTAATGTATCCTGCTTAATCTGATATAGGTATATAAATTTGTTAATTTACAAAACAATTTAATTACAACAAACAGGATGACCTTACCTATGGTTTGTGTGCTTCGCAATTCATTTTGTTGTGTTATGGTTATACACCTACCCTTAATCGATTTTTTATTTTTATAGTACTTTACGCCGTACTAGCGTACTTTAAATATTAGAAACAGAACATTTTTATTTCCCCTTGCGGTACAGCAGAAAAAATTCATCGCCTACGATAACTTGCGGTTAGCTCAGTTGGAAGAGCAGCACGCGCGATACGTGAAGGTCGTGGGTTCGATTCCCGCACCGCAAGGAAAGATAAAAAAATTCTGTTTCCAATACACCTACACTTTTTTCATTGTTATAGGAACTATCAATCTTGGAATCGAATTAAGTAATGAAATTTTTTTTTTTTCAAAAAGTAGGCTTTACCCTGTAAATACCAACATTCGTTCATTAGCTTCATTCACGCTACACTTTCGTTCTCATATTTTAATTGGTTGTTCAATTTCTTAATTACACGCTTCTACATGAGATCCTTAACGCTCTAGTTGACGGAGAAGCCCTTTTATTTGTTGAGAATATGCTAATAGTGATATATCTCACTCATGTATAGCATTACTGTATCTAGAGCAGGCTTAACGTAGCGTACATGTGAACACCGACCAAATAATGTATTTAGATTATTTTCACCAACGTATTTGGCTATTCTTAGCTTTTGATGTTCATTAGTGTTGATCAGTATTTACGGAGATATTATTCAAGGTTTTGCGTGGGTTTCAGACGAGGCCGAGCGGATATTGAGCCAATGAAACAACTAAATTTATGCTATACTAGCGGCCTGCCGCGGCTTCACACGCGTACTGTTCCCGTTTTTCCCACCATTTCCACTAATTCTTCGCTCTTATTGATAGCACCTTACAGAAGACCGCAGCCAAATAACAATCACTCCGGTGTTGTTGTGTTCCTGCGTGTGAGTAAGGTTTCCAGAGCTCTTGGGGGGTGCTACATTAGTAGCAGGGGTCAAGCCTTCAAGGTAAGGGCGACAAGTCTAGTAACAGTTTTACTATGCTATACTTTTCGCCCTTAATTACCACTTAACATCAGGTGGGATGAGGTCAATCTTTGAGTGCACTATAAAAAAAAAAAAAGGAGCGTCATGTTGTATAGCCTAAAGCCTTCCTTGATAAATGGAAATGCAACACAAAAATATTTCTTTAATTCGAAATAGTAGATATCTGAGATTAGCGTGTTAAAATAAACAAAGAAACCCTTCAGCTTTATATTATATTATATTATAATATAGATCGGAGAAGCATCAAGTGCTTTGTCTTCTAAGTTTCATAATCTGGTTCTCTTTGAAATAAGACATATGCTTACATTTGACCTCAATCTCGCTTGATAGTCTCGTAGATGAGGTCTAAAATCGTGCACGTTTGCCTAGAAGACATTTGTTCACTTTGACCTTAAAGATTTCCAGATCAAAATGTTTTGGATAGCCTCACATCAGTTGTCAGTTTCAATCCTTGGCCGTGCGCATAATAAAATAGGAGGTGAACCACTTAATAGAGGAATGTCTAGAACATATGGGAACTGCTTGTCGCGCCTATTCGTTCGATGATGAAAAGGGGTCAACAGGCAATGCAAAACCTCCGAACTGTCACCAAAATGTGACCGATGAAATAACCAAAAAGAATTGGGAACAAAATCATCTGCGTTGGTTAACATAAGTTGACACTTAGTTCAATTTATTCAATTCAATATCTTTATTGCATTTCACATGGAGTAAGTTCTCAGACAGATTCTCTTAAGATTAAGTACATGTGAAGCCCTGTAGAGGGTTGCAATGATTCTATATAATGTATTTATAAAATGTATTAGTGGTTAACTAATAATGCATTAGAGATTTAGGGGTAACCATGGACAAAAAACTCACTTTCATACCACATATGGAAAACATAATAAAAAAAGCATCAGGCATGCTTGGGTTCGTCTTAAGAAATGCAAAATTATTCAGGAAATCATCGACTAAAATCCTCCTTTATAACTGTTTAGTCCGCAGTATACTAGAGTATTGTAGCGTAGTTTAGCGGCCGCATTATGCCGTGCACAGTTTGAGAATTGAACGAATCCAGAAAAGGTTTAGTGGCACTTGTCATTCTCAGCAGGCATTTGCAAGGAAAAAAAGTCTTACTCCCAACGATTGACGCATTTCAAAATGGATTCACTCGATCTACGCAGAAAAGTCCTTGACTTAGCTTTCTTCCACAAGCTTCTGAATAACAGTATAGACTGCCCTCCATTGCTGACAAAGGTCAAGTTTCGAGTGCCAAGAAGGTATCCACGTACAAAAATCACTTTTCTGTCGCCTCCACTGAGAAAAACTGTACTAGGGTCTAACTCTCCTATCCCACGAATGTGCAAATTAACCAATGAGTGTAGCAATTCATCTGATGTGTTTGCGAACTCGCTTCCACAATACAAAAAGCTGGTCAAGTTGCATCTTATGAATTAAACATGTGTTTTTTTTGTGTGTTTTGATATGTTTTTTGTTGTAAGTAGATATAATATTATACCTACTTTAGAATTTTACGTATTATATATTTATTAGTCACTTGTTTTACAATTATCACGTTACATGTTGTGTTTGCTTTTAATTAGAATACTCATAAGACTTAGAACCATTGTTATGTTGTTGGCAAGAATGTATGAGTAAACTGTTAGCAAACCTTAATAAATAAAATAAAATAAAATTAACACTTTCTAAACTAGTGAGGTATTCTAACATTAAATAAAGTACGAACGGCCTTATTTCGTTGTTTGAACTAATAACTTAATTGTTTAATTGTCTCCACCATAGTCAGATCGCCACGAAAAAAAATAAAGATTGTTTCAGTCATCAATTTATATGCAAATATGGGTAGTGAGCTTGTTCCACCACGAATATGGTTTTAAAGCAACGTATTCTCTTTTCCAGAGGATATAAACGTTTCCAGCGAAAAGTTGCTGACTCCTGCCTTATGCAATGAGGGCACACTGATAGCTGCAATACCAGGTGCGTGCAGCTACTCCCCTCCCCCTCCTCTCCTATCGTATCACGTGTCGCGTGCCTGAAAGGTCCACACGCGACCCGACGACCAACAGACATTGATCCGTGTACATACGCTGCTCACGCGAACTACTGTTTGATGTCGATGCAAAACGATATTTAAAGTTAGATCGAAGGATAAAATCGCTGGCTAGGTTTAATCTCATTACATAAATCTAAGACAAAACTCAAAGGTGACTGACTGACAGTGATCCATCAACGCACAGTCAAAACTGGACGGATCGGCCTGAAATTTGGCATACAGGTAGATGTTATGACGTAGGTATCCACTAAGAAAGGATTTTGATCAATTATATCCCCAAATATAGGGGGATAAAACAGGGGATAAAGGTTCTAACTCCGCGCGTACAAAGTAGGTAATGGGCGACCGCTAGTCTATACTATTATTATATAGGTTTAAAATTCGAACTAATTTCAGAAACTACTATTTCGGATTGAAAAAATATTTTTATGTGGGATAGTCCATTTATCGAGGAAAGCTTTAGTTAATAACATCATCCTCATGGGTGTGCTGGGATGACGCCCCCAGTTAGTATCCGTCGTCTGGTGCTCATAGTAGATACAAGGGAAAACCTTAGTTTGAGACCAGGTGATTGGAGTGATTGTCTGGCGCATTTATTTATTGATTTTATCCTGCGGCCAGTAGAAGCAAATAATCAGTAAATGTAAAAAATGGGGAGAATACGCATGTGAAGGTGCACGTGGCTCTAGTAAATAAATAATAACATCACATACATTGCCTATTAAACTACATGTTTACTTGCGTAATTGTCTTTTGGGTTATACGATTGTATGATTTGGTCCAAAGTAGTTTACATTGGTATTTCTACCAATAAGAATGATAATATCTAATTTATATAGACGACTTTTGGTTATATAAACGATTCATAATATTACTGCATTTAGGTATTTACGTGACTAACAAAAACTCATTTTCATTCTCATTCATATAGTAAGTACTTATTTTATTATTTATTTATTTATTTATTAAACTAACAATGGTTAACAAAAGTTGACAGTAGTCCCACAAAACTATTTACATAGTTTGTCTGTGGGATCATGACCATACCATATTTACTGACTCTCATGGTATCTTCTCTGTAGTAATAAGTTCCAACTAGAAAAAGAGTCACATTATACTGTGTTCAATGACAATTAGAAAACCATAATAATGTATGTACTTCAATACAGATATATTTGATAACCACCGAGTTGTAAATCTTCTCATTCATCAAGTGTTAACGGTATGGAAGATGGGTAAAACAGGTTTGTCATTTCACTCCGTCCTTAATGTGTGAAAATTAACCTTGTTTTCATTTATGTTGTCGTTTCACCATGAGTCGTGAACCGAAGACTTTTTTAACTACTCGTTTGTCGCCAACAAAAACTAGTAAGTACCTACACATACAAGTTATAAAATTGTAATCTTCTTTTCAATCTCAGCAGCCAGTAGTGATGAAAGTGATATTTAAGATGTATAATAACGTAGACATCATGATATTATAATCTTTTATTGTACAAAATTACATTGGTATTGTTTAATCTGTTCAATGGCAGACAGTAGATACACTAGTTAAACGATAGGTATGAATCAAGTGTGATTCATGTGACAGGTAACGTGGGGAAGATTTATTGGGGATTTAACGTTTAAGGGTTTTTAAATGGCTTGACGAATTAACAAAATTAAGAAAGTACTCGAAAGTAGATTCAATTTACTAGAGCAAACCGTACACGTATTTAGGTACAGATGCAGACAGAGAACGTACTTGTATATCAGTCCCAGGTGAGTATCAAACCCATGCCCCTGGCCCTAGGGCATTTGATAGTGACTGTGTGCTTTTTAGAACAAAGGTACTACCCAAGACCAGTCAAACAGTAGTACGATATAAGGTTGAGTTTCTTTAAAAAACAAAACTTCACAATCAATTATTCCATCTTCCACGACATCTGTAGCCTAGAGACGTAGCCAGACTATGAGTTTGCGCCATTTCTGCGTTCATCTCTTAGTCGTGTAAATACGGAAAACGAACTTTTCTGTAACCCTTCTGGTCGAGGTGTTGTGGTACCGCATATGATTCTAGTTTCTTTAATAGCTTATACTTGGACCGATGTATGCAATACTGTTCAATATTTTTTTTGCTTGTGTTACGAGTATGTCCTTCATAACCAATTCACAGTCCACACAGCAGATACAGTAGTTAAACAATGATCGTGAATCAAATGTGATTCGTGGTACAGGGAACCTGCTAAAAAGGTTGACAAAACCTGGCCCAAGTTTTCACTATCATACCATATAATTAACTACTCGCATTCGTGATTGCGTTGTGATGGGGCGATACGGCCTGGTCGTTTTGATAAATAGCACCAGATATAATAAGAGATGATTCTCGCTTTACACGTAAGACGACACGAAATAGCGATGATAACATCTTCATAGTTTTTGTGAGCGCGTAAAAGTGAATTAGAAACCTTTTTAGTTGCTTTTCTTTTACACACTGACCGACAAACGTAAGTAGCGAAATAAACGTCAGACTAAAAATATTGTATAAGGGTATCGGTTGCAGTATTGAAAACTATTTAATTTCCATATAAAATATTATCCAATTGCCCGTGCATAGATTCAATCTCATTTAAAAAATGTACATGAATTTTACATACTGCTTTTGCACAGTTTGTAATGTGAGAACTTAAAGAGTTTCAAAGATATACTCGTACTTACTTAATTTAGTGAAATAAATTCCTGTTTTACGCACAATGTGGTTTCCTTCTTTTTAAATTAGGCAAACGGCTTAGAAGTGGTTTACTATCTAACTAGGTATTAAGTCTCTGCTGACGTCAGTTTTTCCGAAACGATTCTTTGACAAATGCTGAGTATTTGCCTCTTTAGTGAAAAAAAAATATTTATATGTTGCTGTTTTATTAATGCTATGTCATGTCAATAAACAAACATTTCTTTATTTCTTTCAAACGTTTATAATTTGGATTTTTTTGGCCAAAGTAAACAGACGCGTAGTGCGTAGGTACAGTCTCCGTCAGATATATCGGAGCAGACAAAGTGACCAAATACTCCTGAACAGTTAAAATGTCAAAAAGTTCCATACACCACAAGTTACCATTAATATCTGAACATTCATTACTTCAATAATATCTGAGCAGATGCCAATAACATTTGAACACTCATAACGTCAATATGCACCCCCGCGCACGTCATGTGTCTCATTTAGCTACCTGCATAAATGAGTGTTCAGATATTATTGAAGAAATGAATGTTCAGATATTAATGGTAACTTGTGGTGTATGGAACTTTTTGATATTTTAACTGTTCAGAAGTATTTGGTCACTTTGTCTGCTCCGATATATCTGACAGAGACTGTACATACCAAGACCGCTGATTTTCTGTTTAAAGTCTAGTTATTTGTGAAAGTTTACTCACTCTTAGTATTGGTTTAATAAGGAAACAATTATGTTATGAAAATAAAACAACAAAATAATATTTGAGTAGTTTTAGTTATTTTTTAACTTAAAGCTAAAAGTACTGTTTTGTCGCAAAAGCGTTACAAAGTCTCTAAAGACCGGATGCGTAAAACAGAGAGCGATTTAATTCAACCAAAAACTGCCCAAACCATTTATGCATGTCACGATCGTGTCGCTAAAAAAATTCAAAACGAGCCAACACGTTTGCGCAAAACCGAAATGTGTGAAACGGAATGTACAGCGGACGTGATATGGCCCGTAACGCCTATGCGCTACTGTAGCTAGATTTATGCCCACAAATGGCCTGCTGTTCCCACGGATAGCCTGTTGTGGTCAGATAACAAAAGCCGTCGGGTTGGAATTAAAATAAGTAGTTTAACATAGTTTATTGCGGCAGCAATGCACGCGATTTTATTGCAACACTCAGCGGTAGCTAAATATAATAATGTTTTTGTTTTTCTATTTTAACACTTTTTTTTTATAACGCACTTAAAGATTGACCTCATCCCACCTGATGTTAAGTGGTAATGAGGTCCTAGCTTAAGGGCGAAAAGTATAGCATAGTAAAACTGTTACTAGACTTGTCGCTCTTACCTTGAAGGCTTGACCCCTGCTACTAATGTAGCACTCTCCAAGAGCTCTGGAAACCTTACTCACATGCAGGAACACAACAACACCGGAGTGTTGCCCGACGTTTCGGTTGGTGCAACCTAACCGAAACGTCGGGCAGGAAGTAGTTCGTATTAACTACTAAATAAAAATGGTGTCGCGTTTTGACCCGTTAAATTATTTTATATGTTTAAAATGGAACGCGAAAGTCTTAAAATTTATATAACACCGGAGTGATTGTTATTTGGCTGCGGTGTTATGTAAGGTGGAGGTATTTCACCAGTCGGGCTGCTCCAGTTCGAGCGATAAATCGCTTTGCCCTGCCTCTCTTTACACTTGCACAAAACTTACCGTTACGGACTATTTGATAGCTGTCAAAACTGTCATGTCCCATACATTTGGTGCAATTTGACAACCATAAAAACGTCACTTAGTTTCATAGTTTTCCTTATTCTGAAGGTTGATGCTACTGAACCTATGTATGTTGGTTGTTACTATAGCCAAAGCGAAAAGGTACTGATTTCGGCTCTCGGTCAGGTCAATTTGAGAAACTTTTTTTTTTTAATTTGGTGTATCGGGTTGTCGCACAAATATTGAGTATTTAGTTATATTTGAATACAATAAAAAATATATATAAGTAGCTTAAGCACTTGTGTTACATAAATCAAACAACGACGGTATCACAACACCCAGACCCAAAACATCATAGTAAAAACTTTTCGATCCCCGGTCGGGTCAATATGGGAAACGAACTTTTCTATATTGCCTCGGGTCTGGCTGTTGTGGTACCGTCGTAGTTTCTGATTTATGTAACACCAGTGCTTAAGGTACTCACCACAGAATCACAGCAATGTATGTAATGTTGTCTAATTTTTTTTATGTTGCTTCTCCTAGCTATCCTTGTATCATTTACGAGTAAAAGCCGCGGGCAAGAGCTTTTTCCATTTCGTCTTGTTTCAATCTGTAAAGTTTACTTTTTGTGCCGCGACCGTCCGTTTACTTGTTTTCTGTTTTTTGCTGCGAGCGCCGTGCTAAAGCAAGGGTATTCTTTTTTGCAAACTTTTTGTCGCAAATGCAGAGTCTTTATTAAACGGTGGTGATTTATGCCCGGTTCCAATATTTTACGATTTGTAATGTGTCAAAAATTACTATCCGTTTTTCTCTCTACGAGTCGTTAATTCTAATTTTAAATTTACTTTCCATATCAGCTGTCATTAGTCGTCTGACGTTTTTAGCTTACGTCTCGTATAATTTATTACTATCGGTGGCTAGAACGGATCGTTTCTCATGTTGAAACCGGGTATTAGCAGTAAAAAACTTATCTTACTTTTTTGAAAGTGATTAACGACTTTATTTTTAAGAAAATAAATTAGTTTTATTTTTATTTACATTTTTCTTTACTGACGACATAATAAGACTCCCTCAACATAAGTATCAAATTAAGTATTAGACAAATTTTAAATCACATTAATAAGTAACTAGATTAACATAAAGGATAATTATTATCGCGACATATCACTACATAGTATAAAACAAAGTCGCTTTTTCTGTCCCTATATCCCTTTGTACGCTTAAATCTTAACTACGATAAAGTGATTCAAGTGGAAGGTTTTTATTTGCAGAAAATAATAGAAAAGCCAGTATTTCTAAGTATTTACATTACATCCGTGCAAAACCGGGGCGGGTCGCTAGTAATATATAAAGTACTGGCAGGCACTGGCTAATAATCTATAAGAATATACGTATTTTGTTAATACCTACTCATTACTGTAAATCTGTAACATTTATTAAAACGGGCTAAAAATAGTCTGAAAAAAACCATGTGTTCACATACACTGTATTTTTTCGACTGAACACCTTACAAGGTTGCACAACATCTGAACATAAAACAAATCCTCTCTTTAATAGAATCTCAGCGTTGTGGCAGCTACAAAGTATATCTCTCGTAACTCGAGGTAGCAGGACCGCACTCAACCTAATAGTCAGTAACGGTCTTAATGTGAAAACTTTACAGGATACTCTAGTATAGGGTATGTAGACTGGACATTTATATTTTTTCCTGAAATCGGGACATTACCGTGACGGGCAGGGTGGGAGAGGGGGTGTTCTGAGACTCTTGAAGACATCCTACTTCCTACTACTAATAGTATAAACCCAAAAATGTTTAAGGATATCTAGTCTGGGTGTTTGGATGTCACGTTTACTACAGCACAAAACATTTAATGGAGTTTCAAGAGGTAAGTAATCTAATGTTAAAAGCTACACCTAAGTACTTTATTTAAAAACTTTACTGAACAAAAAAGTACACTTACGCTAAACACTATAATTTCAAAATATGTCCTAGCTAACTGGTCAACTCTTGGCTCATTCCAAGAGTTATCTGTGTGTGTAATCTGCCAAAAAAACAAGTCTCGTATTTTCCCTAAGGCCCTTATTTCAGAAGGTTACCACAGCTATTCACTGATCGTTGAGTGATGCCATTGATCAATTATTTTTTATTTATTTAAAAACTTTATTGCACAAAAAAAAGTACAACAGGTGGACTTAATGCTATGGGCATTCTCTACCAGTCAACCTTTGGGTCATGCGGAGAGTTAGTTTATGGGTGCGGTAACAGTGACAAAGTGCATAAGTAATCTAAAAAATAAAATAAAAACATAATACACGACATAATAAATTAGTTACTGTGGTAACCAATACGTCGGTTACCGGCCGATATACGTAAGTTGTGTTACTATTTATTGATATTATAATGCGATAGATATCTAAACTAAATTGTCATGAAGCGGTAAGTAGTGAATGTCAAATATTTCTTTATTCAAGACCGTTACATTATAACACTTTTGAATCGTCAGTAAATTCAATGCAAAGTGGAAAGTGACTCTACTGGCGGTATTGAACTTATATCTACTCTACCGATAAGAAACTCAGTAGATTTGTTACAGTAGCGGTATCTAACTTATTGCAATGTGTATTTCAATTTGGACTAAGCCATATAGTTTCGTTTTGATGAGTGAAGATATATTAAGTATTATTAAGAGGTATACTGGAGAAGACCATGTACCAAAGGCGGCACCTGTTCACAAGCATGATGTATGTGCCAGCCCTCGCATCTCTCAACCATATTGAAGGGAATGTTACGGCCTGCCAGACAGCGCCACCACCCCAGTGACGTTTTAGTGAGAATTATTACTTCATCTCCCCTTAGCACGAGACCACATGCCAAAAATTCAATTAGGATATAGAAACCATGCCGGTGGTGTTATGGTTGGTTAGGTTAATTCGATTTCCCACAGCACCACCACTCAGGCGATGAGGTCCAACCGGAGGGTTTTAGTGGGTAGTCCCACAAACGCCGTCACCTCCCTCAGGTGACGGTAAGGTGCATCAAAGCATTTCCCCTGATCAGAAAAAAAGGACATAGAAACCATCCACTCGGATCGGTTTGTGTGACAACACCCTTAGATGGTATGTAATAGTGGCATTAACTTTACAACACTACTTTATTTTTTACGTGAGAGCCCAAAGGTAGATCCTTTGATACCAAGAGGGGGGGTCACATAGTCGTGATCCTTGTCACAAGAGGTTAGTGGCAAAAAAAAAACAATTTGTATTGTTGTATTTTTTTAAATCAACGTGAATATACCACGAATGTCAAGATTGATTTTAAATAGACAAAGAAATCCCGCGATTTTATAAATTAGAAAAGCCATTTACGTTTATAAAATTTACGCGGAACATTGCCAAACTTGCGCTAATGACATCGGATGTACGAAAATGCAAAATTTCAATGCGCACTCGTGCAATGTCGCCATATTTGTAGTTTCCAGAACACAGCAACCAAAATACAACTTACAAACAATAGCGGAAATGAGAGGCACTCGCCGCTTATTGAAATTTACTAAACAGGCCGTGCGGGATTGTCCATTTTAATCCCGGGATGTTCCATCAAGCCGAGATCGTCGTTGTGGGATAATAACTCGACATTTTAAGAAGTCTAATTCTAAACAAACTTAACTTGGGCATTCAGCCAGACGTTTCTTAGCCAACCAAGTCATTTGCTAAATGGAAAAATAACGCAAATCATCTCGTTTAATGCTCCAACTCACAGTGGCACGTGAGCTCGCCTACTTAAAACCAGACTTGCAGTAAGTGACCAGTAAGTTAATAACTGGAAGGGTAACTTGGCTACTAGGTTAAATGGGAGTTAGCGGGAAAGCCCGTCATAGTTTTATGGGCACGTGAGACACTCCGGACGTTTTCCTTGAGCAGTTTTATTTGAACTTTATTGACTTACCGATACAAAAGGCAGATTGAATGTCTAGAGGAATTGTTTACCACAAGCGAATTGGAGAAGATTTTGTTTAAACTTGACTGACTTGTGGGATACATATTAATATTGGACAACATCACATATATTGCACTGATTCTGAAGTAGGTAAGTAGCTTAAGGACTTGTGTTACAGAAATCAGAAACAACGACGGTACCACACCCAGACCCGAGACAACATAGTTAGTTTTCCATATTGATTTTCGGTCTTGCCTGGAATACTGCTCGCATCTCTGGGACGGTTCCGCCAAATACCTCATGGATGCCCTTGATAGGTTGCAGCGACGGGCTGTGCGCATAATTAACGATGAAGAGATTACTGGGAACCTTGAACCTCTTCAACTACGTAGAGACATTGGTTCATTAAGTGTCTTTAATCGGCTTTATCATGGGGAGTGTTCCGAGGAACTATTTTCCCTTATCCCACCCTCTCCTTTCCTACACAGAACCACAAGAGCCGGCCAACGATGTCATCGCTTCACCGTGGAAAATATTCCATCACGAACCAAAAAGTTCGGTAACTCTTATCTTTGCCGGACCATAAAGAAGTGGAACTCGTTCTCCTCCTTCCTTTGACATGGATTCCTTCAAAAGGAGCGTGAAAAAACATCTTGCGGGCCAGTATGGCGATGCTAACGGATAGGATATTTTTATATCAAATCCGTTGTCATCGCGATGTAGGTTCCTCTGCTTACCATCAGGCTGGGAGGAGCCAATATACTGCGCTACTATAAAAAAAAAATTGATCCTACCGAGGACCGAGCCCGAGACCCTAAAGATGTCGCGACGCCCACTCACTCGCCTCTCGGCTATGGAGGTATGGTGGAAGAGACAAGAGCTGGATTTTATGCCTAGAGAGAGAAGATAATTAATTACGAACGGCTAATGACGTGATACGTTACGTACGAGAGAACTCTCTTCTCTCTTTTTGATGTGACAACGTCTTATAACTTGATACTACGACGCACGACGACGGGCTGCATGCACGAAAAAGATGACGTCATTGTCTCGTTACGCTCATTGTTGCGTTCCGCGAGCGAGAGCGCGGCACGAACGAGAGAGAGGCATGATTTTTTTCCAAAGAAACGGAAACCAAGTCGCGGGAACCAGCTAGTATAGTCTTTTGCCCGGTTCCAATAGTTTACTATTCTTTTTTTTAACACGCTTTTATTAGCTCGGGTTGTATGTATCTATGCATGTAACGGAATCTTTGAATCTTAATTTGACCCACTTCCCGGTCTTTGATTAAGATGAAATTTTGCACACGCTCTGAGTTCTGATGACAATACATGACTAGCTAAGAAACGTCATTACAAATCCAATATGGCGGCCTCCCCAAGATGGCGAACTGACTGTTTGAAATGCACTTCCATGATATGGGTATCAAAAGAAAGGGTTTGCTGTCAGGAATACGAAAAAAATAGTCACGTGATTCAAATCCAATATGGCGGGCGTCCAAGATAACGGACAGGCTATTTGAAATGCACCCCTATGATATGGGTATTAAATGAAAGGGTTTGCTGAATGGGATACGAAAAAGAATTATATAATTATTGATACATGAGAAAACTAAAAAGTAGAAAATAAAAATAATAGTTTAAAAAACTAAAAAACACGCTTTTAGCTCGCACTAAAAATTACAAAATAATTCAGACATTTAAGAAAGAAAGCGTGGAGCGTTTTGTCCCAAAAAGAGTATAGATAACATAAACGCTCCACGCTTTCTTTCTTAAATGTCTGAATTATTTTGTAATTTTTAGTGCGAGCTAAAAGCGTGTTTTTTAGTTTTTTAAACTATTATTTTTATTTTTTTATATTGCACCTCAAGATTGACCTCATCCCACCTGATGTTTAGTGGTAATGAGGTCCAAGCTTAAGGGTGACAAGTCATCCATCCATCCATCCATCAGCCTCTTTTTGTCCACTGCTGGACATAGGCCTCCCCTACAGAACGCCACAACGCGCGGTCCTGCGCTATCTGCATCCAGCGGCTCCCCGCACATCTGACGATGTCGTCAGTCCATCGTGTTGGGGGCCGCCCCACGCTGCGTCGTCCGGTACGTGGTCGCCACTCGAGGACCCTCTTTACCCAACGGTCGTCGGTCCTACGAGCGATGTGGCCTGCCCACTGCCACTTCAGCGTGCTAACTCTTCGGGCTATGTCGGATACACCGGTCCTTCTACGGATCTCCGTATTACGGATCCATAATAATTCTGTTACTGGACTTGTCGCCCTTACCTTGAAGGCTAGACCCCTGCTACTATAATGTAGCACCCCCCAGGAGCTCGTTGTTATTATTCGTAATATGTCAAAAATCACAATCTGTTTTTCTCCAACTGACTACGAATCTGGAACGGTTATAGCTTACGCCTCGTATAATTTATTACAATCCGTAACTAAAATTTCTTCAAATATTGGAACGTGACATTAGTAGTTTAAGTATTATATCGAGTCTTGACGAGTAAAACTCTAAGAATATTATTAAAGAGTAATAACATTTGAAGATAAGTTAAAAATATACCTATTAAAATTATGATATACAAATTTGGCAGTTAAGTTCTGTGAAAAAGAATGCCTTTTTTAAGTAGCAAAATGCTAGTAGACTAGCCTCTGGCAAAAGCAATTTTATTTAAGTGCCTATTCTAATATCATGTTACACAGAAGTAATTGAAAATCAGTTTCAACAAACAAACACACTACAATTTGCTTCGTACCAAATAGCTATATAATAATATACTTTCTTTTCATTTCGAATCAGAAGCTTAATAGCGATTTGCCATAATTATAAATGAACGGAAAAATCTGCCAATAAATGGTCCTCAACGGTGCACAGGCCTTATCTCGACTATGAGATAGAACAGGCCTGACTCATACATGGCCCGATTCACTTACTTCTGAGTTGTTGTGTTCCTGCGTGTGAGTAAGGTTTCCAGAGCTCCTGGGGGGTGCTACGTTAGTAGCAGGGGTCAAGCCTTCAAAAGACAATTTTTTTTTTATACCTAGCTTGCAAACCAGTTTTATTTTAATACGTCTGTTATTCAGGCAAACGCAACGAAACTGCAGCCTCCTCAAACCTGATGCATGTATCATTACGCCGCGCCCAAAACACTGCGCCCGCATTTTAGGGATGTGAAAAAAATATTGATTTTTGTGTTAATCGGTTATTCTTTTATTTTAATTGATTTTTAAATATGAATTACGTAAACATAGACATTGTATTATTTATTTTTACCAACGCAATTGTTTATTAAAAGGGAAAAATGAGGTTTTTCATATCTTTATAACGCCACTGTCTTACTAAGCTACTCATTTCAATCTAAAAATCTTATAGTTGTTTTCCAATTTCAACACCAACTGATGGTTATTTTAATTTATATTGACTTAATAATTTTAAGATAAGGAAAAAAAAATTGAAACGGTAGAAAAAAGAGTCTCTATTAGATTCTCTATAAATCGATTTATTTTAAATAGAAAAATCGGTTATTTAGAAATCTATTGTTTCAATTATTTAGTTTTTTCTTATCCTCTCCACGTCACATCCCTACCGCATTCTTAGGCGCATCCTCGTTTGCATGACCCACTAAGGTTGTATTCGCGATATCTGCAGTTAAGGATCCGTTTTGGGTCAAACATACTATCATAAAAACCGGCCAAGTGCCAGTTGGACTCTCACGAAGGGTGTCGTACCATTATCTCTAAAAATCAGAACCAGGTTTCTTTTTTCCTAAAAATAATAACCTCCCTTGTCGCCCTTAAGCTAGGACCTCATTACCACTTAACATCAGGTGTGATGAGGTCAATCTTGAAGAGTTACCTATATAAAAAACTAGCGGTCCCGGCGAACTTCGTTTCGCCTTAGAGAATTTTTCCCGCTTTTCTGTTGAAATTTTTCAAATTTTACCAAGGATCCCTAATTTTGTAGCCTTTGTCAAATTGGAAGAATGTAGCATTCTATTGGTGAAATAATTTTTTAAATCGGTCCAGTACTTTTTGAGCCTATTCATTATAAACATACAAAAATAGGTACAAATCTTTCCTCTTTATAATATTAGTATAGATATATATAATATAAAAAAAAAAATTAAAAACTATGATTAAAATACATAAGATACACATCAAATTTTAAACTTAAATAAGAGAACAATAAGTAACATAGAAATAAACAAATTAAAAGAAATGTAAAATTTACTGGAAATAAAAAGGCTTTTTATTTATTTATTTATATAGATATAATATAGAAAACCTTAGAACAAGATTTGAGCGTAACGCGGCCCCTGTTCGTTATTTCGAAGATAGATGAGTGCAAAAAAAAATCTTAACTGGGCACAACTCTTGTAACTTCATTACAAATGCTAAGATCATGTGTATCAATCAAGAGCAACCGATTTTTTTAACAGGACTGTTATTAAGCCTGTTGGTAAAATGTTACTTAACGTCATGTGGTATATTACACTTCTCATAAAGCTTGCTTACAATCTAAACTAAATGGTAATATTAAATCTCCGTAGCCGAGAGGCGAACGGCCGGACTTTGCTCACATTGGCAGCGGGCTATCTCTGAGATCCCGGGTTCGATTCCGTGACCGAGAGGTCAGGGCAAAACGAAAAATGAACTTTCTTTTTAACCTCGGATCTGTGCTACAGTATTTTTTCTAATTTGTATAACACAAGTGGCTAAACTACTTACCACAGAATCAGCGCAATGTATGTGATGTTGTCGAATATTAATAAAAAAATGTATTTATAAATATGTTGAAAAATTAATGACGTCAAGCTCACCAGATTTTCTTCCAAAGTTTCACCTTTCTTCCTGGTTTCTATGTCCGTTCATTTTTCTGACCATGTGTATATTTATTTATTGCAGCTCAAAGACTTACTAAAAAGTTATCAGCCAAATTAAGAATTTAGAACGTCATTTTAATGGGTAATTGGTTTCTGAATGAACATACAATTATTCCCACCCGTTGAGCTGTCGATACCGCGGAGTCACGTCCTGTTATTTGACCCTAGACTTTCACATTGACTAAGCATCTCCTTTAAGAACACAAGTTACAATTAAAATAAGATAACGGGTCAAAGCGCAACCACATTTGTCGAGATTAATACTAACTACTTACTGTAAATGTGGTCTCATTTTAACCCGGTAAAATGGTACGCGAAAGTTTTAAAACCTATACGAGTTAGAATTATTAGAAACTAAAGGCCAGTTATGATTTCGTCCGCTTGGAATATGGAACCCCGTTTCAAACGGTTAAGGTTCGAATTTTAGAAAAGCGTTTCTAAACCTGAGTCTGGTTTCCAGAGCTCCAGGGGGGTGCTACATCAGTAGCAGGGGTCAAGCCTTCAAGGTAAGGGCGACAAGTCCAGTAACAGATTTATTATGCTGTACTTGTCACCCTTAAGCTAGGACCTCATTACCACTTAACATCAGGTGGGATGAGGTCAATCTTGAAGTGCAATATAAAAAAAAAAAGTCAACAACGTAGAATATTTCAACATAAGCTGTTCTATACTCCGAGCTGGGTATAGTTATTGAGATGAGTCTAGGATGGATGAAGTCATGAAGGTTTCCTTTTTATATGATACTTACTAGTAATTTTTCTTCGCACAGGTAGTAGGAATAAAAAAATAAACAAATGCATAACATTTTCAAAATGTTATATTGCCTATGTTCAGAACATATAATTCTACTAATTTGTAACTTAAACTTAAAAACTACTGGATTTATTTAAGAACGTAAATTTTACCGTTAGAAATCAACATTATAACTGAGTAACATAGCATATATTATTTTTTTAAGTCTAGATGGAGACCTTGAAAGGCATGAAGAAAACTTTACGTTTGGTATAGGTAAAAGCACCGCGCGGGCCAGGCCACAGAGAAAAACTATTTTACAAACGTAATTTGACGACCGATGCGCGCGCCATCTGAGACCCAGGGATAGATGCACAGTCGGCTATTATGGAAAACGACCTTTTAATATTGTCACGGGCCTGCATGTTGTGGTATCGTGGTTGTTTTTGCTTTCTGTGAAACATGTGCTTGTCGGCTCGCAACGAAAATTGAGACAGCGATAGATGTCGCTAGTGAAACGTGCACCGGACGTCGTCATCGGGTCGCCCCACTACTCCCCTCCAGTGCGACTCGCCGGCTATAAAAGCGGGAGTCGCATTGCCTCGGCACGCATTTTACTCGGATGCGTCTCGGTGCACGGATCACTGTCTCTAAGTGATCCAACACCGCCAACCAACGCTGCCATTCTGATTGAAATTGTTGTAGCGATTGTAACTGGATTCTTAATGTTAATTTAATAGAAGTCCATTTTAATTTAATAAATTCTTGAACTTACTTTGAAAGTAGTTTTTACTTCCGATGTCTGAACATACTCCGACATCAGGCGTGGGATTCGAGGATCCGCCCACTTCTGACGAATCAGCTAGCAATATCAACCTAGACCCAATGAGCCTATTCACCAAGGGCATTGAAGTTATATTTTCCAAAATGGCAGAAAACTTGACTGGACGTAGCCAACAATCATTAACACCTTTGCTACCCTTTGACCCTGATGATCCTAACACAGATATAGAAGGCTGGTGTCAGTTATCTGATATCGTTATTAAAAGCAGAAACCTTCATGGAGTAGATCTGATCATAGCTTTAACTCATTGTCTTAAGGGACGTTCAGCTACAATTCGCCCCGATCAATTTGAATGAACAGAAGTAAAAGATATCCTGATAGCACAATTTGCTCGGCCAATGCTTATCCAAGACCACTTTGATCAAATTTTGAAATTTCAAATTAATTCAACAGAAACTCCTGCACAGGCTTGTCTGCGCTTATGGCAGCTAATAGAACGAATTCCAGACATCTGCATGCCCGAAAATGTAGCTACAGGGTTTGCCATTTCGGTATTATCTCAATGTGATGGTCTTATTCGTCGTGAGTTGAATTCTGCCATTATAACCAATAAGACGCAGCTATTCAGAATTTTGAGGGGCATTTCTCTAAAACGCAAAAATGAGAATATAGAATCGTATGAAACAGATGCAAAACGCCCGAGATTAGTATCAGGTTTCCGGGGTAATTGCAATAATTGTGGGAAAATAGGACATCGGGCGATAGACTGTCGTGATAAGAAGAAAGTTCAACCCCGTGCAGCAAATGTTTCAGACTCACGATTTATGCAGAAGCCTCAAGTGACGTGCTACGTATGCGGTGAACCTGGACACGTCGTGTCCAGCTGCCCCACCAGAGCTGCCAACACGAAGAAAGAGCACACTGCCGGGAACAAGGAAGTCAACGTGTGCTGCAAGGCAGTGCGCAGTTTGTTGGACTGTAGTGGTATGAAACTAAGCTTTATGTTTGACTCGGGCTCGGAGTGTAGTCTAATTAAAAGAAGTGCCGCTAATTTGATAACGGGATACAGATTGTATGACCTTGTTCACATGACTGGAATAGGTAATTGTAATGTAAGTAGCACCGAGCAAATCGCCAGCGAAGTTTGCGTTAATAATTTTGCGATTAAAGTTCATTTACATGTACTCGCCGACGAATACCTTAAAGACGACATTTTACTTGGTCGGGACATACTTGCGCAAAACATTCACGTCGGAATTGATGAGAATGGTTTGACTTTTGATAGATCTAAAGAAGTAAACGTATTAAACTCCGAAGCTAAAGAATCAATGAGATACGACTTAATAGACACAGATTTAACTGGTTCTGATAAGGAAAAACTTTATCATATTCTATCTAAATATTCAAATCACTTTATAGAATCTTTCCCTTCATCTCGAATAAATACAGGTGAATTAAATATTGAACTTCTCGATCCCCATAAAACGGTACACAGACGTCCCTATAGGTTATCGGCAGAAGAATCTAAAATTGTTGATGACAAGGTAAATGAACTATTGCAAGCTAATATCATTCGAGAAAGTTCATCTCCATTCTCCAGTCCCATAATTTTAGTTCAAAAAAAGGATGGTAGCAAGCGTTTATGTGTCGATTATAGGGAACTGAATAGTAATACTAAACCTGACAACTATCCTTTACCGTTAATAAGTGATCAACTTGATAAATTACACGGCTCACACTATTTTTGCACGATCGATATGGCTTCTGGATTTCACCAATTACCTGTCCATAATGATTCCATTGAGAAAACTGCGTTCGTTACACCCAAAGGTCAATTTGAGTATTTAACAATGCCATTCGGCCTTCGAAATGCTCCTCAAGTGTTTCAAAGAGCTATTAATAATGCCCTAAAACCCTTAAATGATAATAAAATACTGGTCTACATGGATGACGTTCTCTCTGCATCAGAATCTATTGACAAAGGTCTAGATCGCCTAGACAAGTTACTGGAGACACTATCAAAGGCTGGTTTTTCTTTCAATATCAAGAAATGCTCGTTCATGAAAACTCAAACCGAATATCTCGGGTATATCATTTCTGCGGGTGAACTCCGTCCAAACCCAAAGAAAGTAGCAGCCTTGGCTAATGTTCCTAGCCCAAACACTGTAACACAAGTTAGACAGCTGATCGGTTTGGCATCCTACTTCAGACAGTTCATACCTAATTTCTCTCAGTTGGTCAGACCACTATACCCGTTAACCAAAGGGAGAACTACTGGCAAAATTCATTGGTCTATAGATCACGACAAAATTCATAAGAAAATTATTGAAATATTGACTTCAGAACCTGTGCTCAAAATATATGACCCTACTCTGCCAGTAGAACTCCACACAGACGCAAGTTCTGAGGGTTACGGTGCTGTATTAATACAGAAGTACGATAATGTACCACATGTAGTCGCATATTTCAGCCGTAAAACTTCAGATGCAGAGAGTCGGTATCATTCTTATGAATTAGAGACTTTAGCTGTGGTAAAAGCCGTGGAACATTTTCGCCACTATTTATATGGGCAAAAATTTACCGTATTTACAGATTGCAACTCCTTAAAAGCATCTCATTCAAAACGTGATTTGACTCCTAGAGTGCACCGTTGGTGGGCCATACTTCAGGCATACGATTTTGATATAATGTACAAAGAAGGTCGTAAAATGGCCCATGCGGACTTCCTTTCTCGAAATTTGTCCACTGAACACAGTTCTGAACTCCGAAAGGTAAATTTTTTAGAAATTGATAAAGGTTGGCTAATCGTTGAACAAGAACGGGATTCTGAGCTCGCTGATATTATTCAAAAGTTACGAAATAACCAAATGCCTGATGAAGTGTCGCACACATATGACATTCGACAGGGTATTCTATACAGAAAAATTGAGCGGAGAGGAAATTCTAGTTGGTTACCTATAATTCCGCGTTCTCTCATCTGGTCCCTTATTAGTCATGTTCATAATGAAATTAAACATTTGGGATTTGATAAAACTATAGATAAACTTTATGAATTTTACTGGTTCCCTAGCATGGCCAAATTTGTAAAAAAGTTTATTAACAGCTGTGTAGTTTGTAAGACCTCTAAAGGCCCATCAGGCGCGCAGCAAATGCAGCTTCACCCAATTCCCAAAGATCCAATACCCTGGCATACCATTCACTTGGATCTTACAGGCAAATTAAGTGGCAAAAGCGAACGTAAGGAATATTGCTCGGTTATTATAGACGCTTTTACAAAATTTGTGCTTCTTGAATATAGCCCAAGTCTCGGCTCCTCGCATGCTGTCAAAGCTATTAAAAACGCTGTTCATCTTTTTGGAGCCCCCAAGCGTATTATTGCTGATCGTGGTCGGTGCTACGACTGTAATGAATTTAAAGGCTTCTGTCAAGAAAATAATATTGAGCTTCATTTAATAGCTACCGGCTCTAGCAGAGCAAACGGGCAGGTTGAAAGGGTCATGCGAACTTTAAAAAATATTCTTACAATAATTGAATGTAACTCTAATCTTGTATGGCAGGATCAATTGGGAGAGATTCAGCTCGCGCTTAATTTAACTTAAGAGGCCCTTTCAAAATTACTAAAGTTTTAGACAACGACCGGTATGAGCTAAAACACATAAACGGTTTCAATAGAACTTATAAATTTGCACATGAGAATCTAAGGGAAGTACCGGAGGGCCAACAGGGATTTCTTGAGATTGCTGACAATTATAGTGACATGTCCGATGATGATAATAACGATGAACAATTTGTGGTCGCAGCTAATACACCAAATGATCCTGCTGCTAACTTATTTGAAGATAGATCTAGTACAGTTACACCTAATTCAGGTACTGTATCCATAGGCTCTGAAACTTTATCTATCGATTCTGAAGAAACACTGTCCATATCTTAAATTGTAATTGGTATACTGTTGTTTTATAGATCTCTTTTCGGTGACTATCTTGATATGTTGTGACTTTATTATGCGATTATAGTTGTAGAGATCTCATTTACACAATGGATGACGATCTAGACCAACTTTGGTATGTTGTAAACTAATTGAGTCATTATAGTTGTAGGGGTCTCATCTACGTGGTGGATGATGATCTAGACCAACTCTGGCATGCTGAAGGGATCTACCTTAAACAAAGGGTAATGATCTAGTCCAGCAGTTTCTTTTGCTGTAGGGGCTATCTCGATAAGATAACCTAGACCAGTTTTATTTGCTGTAGGGACTTTTGTTTGGAGTTACCTAGACCATAGAAATGGGCTAGCTTCAAAAAAAGTCTAGTCCAGCTTTGGTGCTCTGTAGTTATGACAATCTGTATTATAATGGAAGATAATTTGTTACACAGGTAATTGTTCGCCCGAGGACGGGCAAGAAGTCAGAATGGCCGTGTCGGCTCGCAACGAAAATTGAGACAGCGATAGATGTCGCTAGTGAAACGTGCACCGGACGTCGTCATCGGGTCGCCCCACTACTCCCCTCCAGTGCGACTCGCCGGCTATAAAAGCGGGAGTCGCATTGCCTCGGCACGCATTTTACTCGGATGCGTCTCGGTGCACGGATCACTGTCTCTAAGTGATCCAACACCGCCAACCAACGCTGCCATTCTGATTGAAATTGTTGTAGCGATTGTAACTGGATTCTTAATGTTAATTTAATAGAAGTCCATTTTAATTTAATAAATTCTTGCACTTACTTTGAAAGTAGTTTTTACTTCCGATGTCTGAACATACTCCGACATGCTCTAGCTACTTACCACAAAATCTGAACAAAGGAAATGATTTTGTCCAATATTTAATAATTAATTATTTCGGTTCCCGTTGCCAACAATGAAGTGTTTTTTTCAATCTTGAGGAACATACAGTTCCAATACCAATCTGTTGTCCAGATCAACATATCGCATTATCCCAAGTCTTTTTAATGTTTCATTTACGTCTCCAGAACCAATGTTTAAGTATACGGATGTATGTACCTATGTATTAAATGAAATTATATATCATAACTTTTATGTATTAATCACGATATTGTATGTCCATGTCGTAGTGATACATAAAATATATTAACAGAACAGATACATTTATCTTTTGTGTTTAAATTTTACTATTTTACATTTGGCACTGCCGTACCTACCCGTTTCTCTATATACTTACTATTATCTATCTGGAAGAGATTGCGTTCTGAGAAATGAGACCGCCTAAATTGTATTATATTAAGTCTGTGGAACTAATTTCCATACAATTTCTGTGCAATAAAGTATTGTGACAATCCATCAACAGCAGGTTTACGGCCTCCACCGACGGGCTCCCAAGGGAGGTCGAAGACCACGTTTGTAAATTGGTACGCAAATAAAATTTATACGGCTAGTGAGAGCCGGGACCCTACTGCATGTGCATACGCGATGAGTTTGGATAGTTGGCTAAATGTAGACCGGTAGTTCCATTCAACACTTGCCTGTTAAACTCTTTAAAACTGAAGGCTTATTATAAACTTGAAATGTTCAGTAAATAGTCCACAAAATGGATGCATAAAAATTTTAATAAACAACCAACGATTTTGAAACTCCAAAAAGTAGAAAAACATACATTTTTAAAACTTTAAAAAAAACTTGCTTTTATTTTACAGATAAATTATACCCATAGTTGGTAGGTACACAATTTAAATAAATATTTATGCTAAAATAAATATGTATACGCATACATAATAATACATTATAATGGGGTTCTAACGCTTAATATGTTATAATTCCATGTTATCATTTTAGTTTTTACTATGTCTTGTATACCCTTAGAGTGATCATATATCTGCCTATAGTTAAAACTTTACATGTTAAATGTAACTTGGTTATATTTTTTGCAATGAGTACACAAATAAATAAATATACACTGAATAGTAGGTACAACAAAACTCTAGTACAAAACATTTATAAATTTTATGAATAAAATCAAAAGATTTCAATAAACCAATTCAAAATCAAAATTATGCTTATCAATTAGTAGAAATGTCACAAAATTAAGAGAACAGTCATAAAAATAGTCAATATTTCAAATTTACGAGAATTACACGACCGAGTGCTCGGTTACAAAAAAACTGTCGAGTTTATCTGTCGTTACTTGACAAAAGTGTTAATCAGCGCATGTCTAATAACTAAAGAATTCGTATTAGTATAACAGTACCTACACAGGAGGCAGTTTACACAATAAAAAGGGCACAATATTCTAGCCAATACGACGCCAATCTCTCAACTCTCTACGAACATGCAAATAAAATAAAATTCCTATTCAAAGGGCGTAGTGGAGCGAACACTCGCGCGTATGCGGCCACCGAGCCGCGCGCTGCAGCTTGCATGCACAATATTTGAAGGAGCGTTTCCTTCTACTCATTTCATTTGAATTCATCTAATAGGGAAGCAGAGTGGGTCAAAAATATCATCATCGTTTTTAGTTCTTTAATGGAATATTGGAAAAACAATCCGTTCTAGTTACCGACTAATAAATTATACGAGGCGTCAGCTAAAAACAGTAGACGGACGACTGATGACAGCTGATTTGGAAAGTAAATTTGAAATTTGGGATAACGACTCGTAGTTGGGTGGAGAAAGAGGTTTTTTTTTTTATAATGCACTCCAAGATTGACCTTATCCCACCTGATGTTAAGTGGTAATGAGTTCCTAGCTTAAGGGCGAAAGGTATAGCATAGTAAAACTGTTACTAGACTTGTCGCCCTTACCTTGAAGGCTTGACCCCTGCTACTAATGTAGCACCCACCAAGAGCTCTGGAAACCTTACTCACACGCAGGAACACAACAACACCAGAGTGATTGTTATTTGGCTGCGGTCTTCTGTAAGGTGGAGGTATTTCACCAGACTGGCTGCTCCAGTTCGTGCGATAAATCGCTTTGCCCTGCCTTGTCATTTTTGACACATTACGCATCTTAAATATTCCAATATTTTTTTTCCCCTTATTCGGGCAATAATAGTAGGTATTTAACCCTTAATGGGGCATGGAGTATCGAAAATTCTCATTGGTTTTCTCCCAAAAATCAAAGTTAAAAGGTTCAATTAAATAAGCTAACTATTTTTCTATTGTCCGATTAAGGATGAGGAATGATTGATGTCCGATTAAATGTTTGACATGTATTTTTTCAATATATCTATGATATTTTCATTTGCCAATTTGATAAAAATATCCATACTATTATAAATGCGAAAGTAACTCTGTCTGTCTATCGGTTTGTCTGACCGGCTTTCACGCCTAAACCACTGAACTGATGTTGATGTTAAGATTTTGGAACTGTTCTAGTTCTATGAATAGGCATTTCTAGAAATATTAAGAGAAATCATTATATTCTTTTTTTTTCTGTACAAAAAAAGGTTTTTGAAAAAGTAATCTTTCATTTATAATTCTGTCCTGTCCACTCGGTTGTTAAGAGTAATTTTATTAACTCTGTTTTTTTCGCTCATCCTAATTACATTTCGAGCGCTCTGACTACGACGTGCGACATTGATACAAAACAAAAACTGGATTCGCAGCCCTTGGGATGTACGTGTACCTAAATACTCGTTTAACAGTAAACAAAACAGGTTGGCACTAGTGAGCTCGGTAGAACGCGTACACTCAACAAGTAATAAACTGCCTAATTATCGTCAACAGCCTTCATACAGTTGCGGACTTCTGATAAATCAATTTACGACGGATATTTATTCCGGATTAAAACTCTTTATGTTAAATGGATTGATTGAACAGTAGGAAGTATTATTTTTAGTGCATCGCGCATCACACACTTGCCGCACTAAAGGACTTTAAAGGCTTTTAAATACTTTTCTGTCTTTTTAAAATATTTTATTTTTGGTAGTACGAGGAATTGTAGGTATGCTGTTTTTTATTTCTACATTTTACTTAGGTATGTTATAAATATAATAAAATTTAAGTATAAGTAAATACTGTTTTTAGCACAAAACGCTTACCTATATACAATTACACTTTAAATGAGAAACGTACCCTAACCCATTTTTTTATTATGCAGAGGGCGCCTTATAATAATGGATTCAAACATTAGTTATAAAATTCAGTTATTTTCTTTCAGTTCTTTCGTTAAATCACACAAAACTATAATCTGTGTGTATGTAGATATATGAAAAAATAACATATAGGATACTTTTTATCCCAAAATAACGCAAGCGAAGTCGGGCAACAGCCGGTATTTGATATAGTAGGCATGTTAACACTTACCGGGCGTGAAAAATCCTCTGCCTGTCCCATGGCCAGTCAAGTTAGCTACTATCCTCCTTGGAACTTTGTTGTTCTCACTACCAATTCTGTCCACTTTCCTCTTAAACTTAATATTCACACGTTTTTTGGCACCACACGTCTGTACAAGTATAAAAATAATCGCAATTACCACTAAATACCTCAGATAATTCGTAGGCATTTTAATCGTCTCATAATTGCAAAGGTCTTTGCGTTTAGTCTTAACATCACTTTAAAAAATATTTAGTTGCGTGTAAAAATTTAATGCGGATTCCCGCGCGAACTCGGCGGCCATATTTGGCGGGATGGCGCATGCGCTGCAGCCTCGGACTGGCGGAGTAGTGATAACCGCGCGCTCGCGCCGCTCAATGAAACCAGTGCTGTCATACTACCGGTTTGGTATTCCGATGTAACTGAACATCTTTAGCAAGGAGTACTTTCCACATTCTACATTTTCAGGTGCGGTTATTTTTAGTAATTGCTGCATAATTAATAACCGTAAATTTTGTGTTCTAAGTAACACCATCATAGGGTGATTTTTGACGTTTGCTGCTGCATAATTCTATCTAACTCTTAAGTAAAAGTTAAATATATATTTTTAGCAGTTATTTTTAAACTACTTATCGGTTGGGTGGCACACCCAATATTCAATGTAGGTACCTACCTTCTTTCTGGGTTACACTAACTATGGTCACAAGCTGGGCTTACAAATTCTCATCCACCCTCACAATCTCACATAATTTAAAAGTTTTGACGGCACTTTGATGCACTAAACTGTAAATCATCGGAATTGTTTGATTGACCGCAAATGTTTACATTTATTAATCATTGGAAACACACTGATAAAGTTAAATCTTAGGTAAATTTTAAATCTTCAAAAGGAAACGCGATATTCTTTCATTAGGTATATTTGTTTACCGTACAAACCAGGTAAATAATTGGTGAAAGCTTAATCGTACACGTATCCTGTCCTGTTCTACACTGTACCTTTCTGTCAACACTGAATTTTCTTTCAGTACCTACCTACTGGTTTTCCTAGCACAAAGACTTAGCGAATAGCTTTTTAATTTTTATACATAAAGACACATAAATTTCAATAATAAATGGACTCTACGAGCGAGCGGCAGCATTTGACGTCTCGGGTCCAGACCTGAGACGTTAAGAAATGTAGATGTATCTGCTCAGATATTATTGAAGTAATAAATGTTTAAATATTAATGGTAACTTGTGATGTATGGAACTTTTTTGAACATTTTAACTGTTCAGAAGTATTTGGTCAATTTGTCTGCTCCTATATATCTGACGGCGACTGTACCAGCAAACGGCGGGCTTTGGCTTCTCGGGTCTGGGTGTTATAGCTCAGTTCCAAATCTCTGTAACACAAGTGCTAATTACGCCCTTGTCAATCTTCGTACTCTTGATCACTACATGCCAAAACTCAACCAAGACAATTTTAAATCTTAATTGCTCGAAAGCTGCAAAAAACAGCGGTGTCAATAAAATGCCGTTACTAATAATCAAAGCACGCCGAACAACACTACCGATAAAATTGCCTTCTCTTTGCAACGTGAACAACAAAACATCTTATTTTAGCGGTCACAATCCACAAAAGGCGGTGATTTCGTGGTTTTGTTGCATTCGCCGGATTCGCTCGCTTTCTCTAATTACTGCAGCTCGCGTGCAGAGGATATAGGCCTCAACTGTTTAGCTGATGAGTTACAATTACGTGCGTGTAATGGGCTTTTGAAGATGGCCTATCGGTGTTTGTACCATTGTGCTTTCGTAAGACGGAGGTTAATACGTTACTTATGGCTGTCGATAAGTCGTAGAAATTCGAAGTATGATTTCTTCTCAGAAAGTTAATGTATGTCATTAAATTTATTACATTAGTTGGTCTACCAAGCTTTCTCTGGTTGTGAACATTCAATTGAACTTGCATCAATGTGACCATACATTTCGACCAATGTTTGTCAATCGGTAGCTAAATAGGAATGTCCTACCGGTACAGTCAGCGTCATATAGTTCGTGATACTCAGGGTACTCTTATAAATAGACGCAACTAAAAAGTCAATAATATCGGTACACACAAAGTTTTCTTATTGTTGTCAACAGTTTTGTCGCTCAAAAGGTCGACACACTCAAAATGTCATATAAATCGGCTCAGTCAAACTGCCATATTAATATGGTTACAGTCTTCCCGCCAATGGTATCCAAACATTCTAAGTGTTCAAAAATATGAAACACATTAGAAAAATAAACCTTACTGCTATACTTTTTAAATATTATTTTCCTCATCAATTAGTTTCAAAAAATGTAAACACAAAGTGAAAGCGATAGAAACTACTGCTGTCCTTTTCATTTTATCATTTTATTTCATTTTAAGCCCGACGTCATAGACTTCTCTTTTGTTTTGTATAGAACTTCAGAATTTCTTGCATAGCCATTTACTATATCTGGGGGCACGGCAGTGGGGAGGACCAAGTCAAGCAAAAAAAACCGGCACAGGCTTTTCAGGCTATTTTCGATCCCCTATAGCTTGTAGACAAAACTAGAAACTTGAATTTTCAGTACGGACGATATGTCTCAAGGTATGTTAAAAAATATAAGCAATAAACAGCTACAGCTAAATAGATGTTAACCTCAATGATAATGAATATGAGTTATTAGGTATATTTCGTATTTAATTTTACTTGTGTACCTAACTGAAATGAACACATTCCGTATTAACGATAAACTGAGCAGTTCTGATAAAGCTACTTTCGAACGAAACAAAAGACGTAAAAAATCCAAATCGCATAATAAACCTATTTTGGCTATTTCACTGCACTGTCTCTAATATTGCACTTCACATTGATACGACTGATGGGTAGTTGATGGTTAGTTGACATACACTGACAGATAATAGAATTACATTCAAACACTAAATCTAGTGTGAAAATCATCAGCCAGCATGAAACCTCAATACGCGATTGCGTAATGAGGTTTCATGATTGAGGTTTCATGCTGGCGTATTTTTCTAATGTGTTTCATATTTTTGAACACTTAGAACGTTTGGATACCATTGGCGGGAAGACTGTAACCATATTTATGGCAGTTAGACTGAGCCGATTTATATGACATTTTTGGTGTGTCGACCTTTTGAGCGACAAAACTGTTGACAACAATAAGAAAACTTTGTGTGTACCGATATTATTGACTTTTTAGTTGCGTCTATTTATTAGAGTACCCTGAGTATCACGAACTATATAACACAATAGAAAAATACGCGATTGCGTAATGAGGTTTCATGCTGGCTGATGATTTTCACACTAGATTTAGTGTTTGAATGTAATTCTATTATCTGTCAGTTTATGTCAACTAACCATCAACTACCCATCAGTCGTATCAATGTTAAGTGCAATATTAGAGACAGTGCAGTGAAATAGCCAAAATAGGTTTATTATGGATTTGGATTTTTTATGTCTTTTGTTACGTTATCAGAACTGCTCAGTTTATCGTTAATACGGAATGTGTTCATTTCAGTTAGGTACACAAGTAAACTTAAATACGAAATATACCTAATAACTCATATTCATTATCATTGAGGTTAACATCTATTTAGCTGTAGCTGTTAATTGCTTATATTTTTTTAACATACCTTGAGACATATCGTCCGTACTGAAAATTCAAGTTTCTAGTTTTGTCTACAAGTAAGCTATAGGGGATCGAAAATGGCCTGAAAAGGATGGTACGGCCGTGCCGGTTTTTTTGCTTGACTTGGTCCTCCCCACTGCCGTGCCCCCAGATATCGTAAATGGCTATGCAAGAAATTCTGAAGTTCTATACTAAACAAAAGAGAAGTCTATGACGTCGGGCTTAAAATGAAAAGGACAGCAGTAATTTCTATCGCTTTCACTTTGTGCTTACATTTTTTGAAACTAATTGATGAGGAAAATAATATTTAAATAGTATAGCAGTAAGGTTTATTTTTCTAATGTGTTTCATATTTTGAACACTTACAATGTTTGGATACCATTGGCGGGAAGACTTACAGTCATATTTATGGCAGTTTGACTGAGCCGATTTATATGACATTTTAGGTGTGTCGACCTTTTGAGCGACAAAACTGTTGACAACAATAAGAAAACTTTGTGTGTACCGATATTATTGACTTTTTAGTTGCGTCTATTTATTAGAGTACCCTGAGTATCACGAACTATATGACGCTGACTGCACATAGGAAATTGTGGTTGACAATTTGAACTAACGCTTTGCTAGGTTCTCCCCGCATTTGGAAAATGTAGCTTTCACAAGTTTGCATTTTCAAACGAATAGAATAACGTGGCTGAAAGCACCTCACACCTATTTGCAAATAACTGTTTTGTTAAAACGCGATAGCCCTTATTGAGACGAAATGGATAGAGCTATAGTTTCAGTAACAAAAAATATCTTTGGTAAACTAACACTACAGGATATTTATTCCGCCTTTTGTACCGTTTTTTTGTGTAAGCAATAATATTTGAAAAATTAAGAACTGGACTCTGGACTGTCCTTAGCATTACTAAATTAGTAAAAATTAAACACTGATGCTTCATTTCATATATTGATTTATTGCTTTTTTCCTATAATGTAAACAATTCGTTGAAACATTATTGATTAACATCTCTCTAGGAGAACATTAGAACCTACTTGGCCGTATAGGAATATACATACAATACTTAATAATAAAACAAATCTACATAAAAAATAATACCAATACAAATACAGAAATAATAATAGTCAAACATTAACATATAAATATTCTCCAAAAACAAGAAATTACATTACAATTGTAAAAGTACTAATAATTTAAATACTGATTATTGTCGATTTTAAAATACATTTTTTTTCTCTCTGCGAGTATACGCTACATATACAAGACTATGTGGAAATTGTCAGTGGAATTTAATTAATACCATCGAAATATATATTTTTTTAAATAAGCACCTGCACTGGGCCAACTCAAAATGATAAAACGCTGCGCGAAAGTAAATATTGAATTACGAGCAAAAGTTACAGGATGTTTGAAAACATAATACACTCAGTTTATTTGTAACTCACAAAAATTCTCAATATTCTACGAGTCAACACAATTTTCAATTTTTCAATTCATCGGACTAGTTACAATATAAACAACTGAAACCCTTATATAAAAATACGAAAAGTCTACGTTTTCTCTCCGTCTAATCGTTTATAATGAGAAAGAGACAAATCAAAGTTTCAGAATTCGAATTCTTTTACGACGTTTCGTAAAAATGAGGGTTGATCTAAGTGCGCAAGATGACAACTTTAATACCCATTGAGTCTTTATAGGAAGCCAAGTAATACAGCATTAGCATTCGCCGAAATATGAGAATTTTTTGAGACCGCAATAATAATATTTATGTCTGAAAAGAGAAAGCTTATATTGTCAACCATACACTTACGACTTATAGTCAATAAGATTAATCTATCTTTTATTAAATGCAAAACCATTTATTGCTTGTAACGTTCCCTTTCGCAATGAATTCCAGAGACATTTCCACGTAGCCGCATAATTTATAAATGTACAAGTAAATAAACACTGTTAGCAACCAACTAATTAAAACTTAACGTATTTAGTATCAGATCAAATTAGTATTATCTTACATACTAGCTCTGGCTTGTAACTCCTAAGTAGCAAATTGAACTCAAATTGTGCAATGTTGTACACAAATTATGATATGGTAACTACTATAAATCCACTTTGTATGTATTAAAAATATTGTAGGTGATAATGTTCATATTTATTGTAAAGAAAAACATTGTAAATCCGAGCATTTTATTACAAATTGTACATCATTAGTAAAATTACTCAAGAGATACCATTTAATCAAACGTCAATTTAAATCTCTATAAAATACCATTTTCTATTTTAATACTGTCATTGTGCAAGTGCTTTCTCTACTTAGTACCAAAAAAACATTTTATATCTCTCAAAATTACACTTTAAATACGTCAGCCTCACGATCAAATTGCTGAATCTCAAACCATAAATAATTTAAACTTTACAGAGATTTACAATGTTAATCCTTGCAAAACAAAAACCTGGCGCTCTATTTTCATTCCAAATTAGTCACAGAGAAAACATAACATAGGCGATAAAACTTAACGCTCAAAACTTGTCGAAAAAGAAATAAATTGTGAAGCCGATATAATAAAAACTGCAAAAGCATTATTACAACGTAACGTAAACTCGTTAAAATCTCTGTACAAAAACTTAAACGCTAAAATGTGCTCAAAACTTAAACATCCTCGCCGACGAACATTGTACAAAACTACTAGGCAATCCGTCTCTTTTCCACCATTCTCTTTTGAAACTGGAAAGAAAGAGCACAACGAATGTGTACAACATTCGCAAGTGAGAAGAAGTCATTAATATAAAGCCTCATCACACGTTAATATCAATGAGATCGCGATATCGCATAATTTTCTCTAAAAAAAAATCCAAATTGACAACTTTTATTTCAATACAAGACATTGTAACAGAATCCATAATCACAAATCAAAACGTGAAAATACGCAGGAGTGTCAAAAGCGGAATAAAACTGGGTAAATTTATGTCCATTCGACTTTCGTCTTTATTTATGGCAATTGAGAGTATAAAATAAGGCAAGGCAAAATGAAATTACCGTTCCGACTCGCGCCTTGGGATGCCCACTTAATAATACTTTCGAGACTTGACCCTTCCGATCCAAACCATAAACGGACGAACATTAATGCAAAAGATATCATTTGTTAACCTTCCTGTATATTTCCTTGTGCAGGTTTAATTATGGACGATAATCACGCTATCAATAATTATTACGTTACAGATTTAAAAGATTCGTGCCCAAAACTCGTTTAGAATAGCCATGAAATCGTTAGGTGGTATCAGATTTTACACATTTTCACTAATACCTAAAGAAATACTGTGTCAATATTTTAACAGAAAAAACTTAGTAAATATTTCCGAACAGAATCAGCCCCAAGTCGGGAAGCCAGAGTTCTAACAAGAGAGGAATTAACAAATACAAATAACAAGACGGTTTCGTTTCAGAATATAAGAATAGTTGGCATTTATATAACACGAACATGAAATTATATTAAATACATTATCTTTTGATATGCAATACACATCTTACTCAGGTTCAATATGGATATTGTAATTTTAACATCTCATCACCGCTAGGCACCTTATTACAGTCAGCCTCAAATAGTTAGTGACATGTAACCTATTCAAATAATTAGACGCAACAAACAGTCTGTAACATCGGTGCTAAACAAAATCCCATCTTTTTTCTTTCCATAATTTTGAAATACATTTTAAACAATTTTAAAGTGCTACACGCCGCACTAGGGAACTTTAAATATTATAAACAAACAGACAAATTTCATCTCCCCTTGCGATGTAGGGCTCAAATCCACTATCTTCAAGTATCTCACGCGCTGCTCTTCCAACTGAGCTAACAGCAAGTTATCGTAGGCGATGAATTTTTCCGTTGTAGCCTCTTAGCCTTCGTTAAGTGCCCTCAGTCGTATGCGTTAAAACATTTAAAATGTCACTCATTTGCACCGATATAATTGATTTTTTGGTTGCATCTAATTATTTGAACACCCTGAGTTTTACTAAGTATTTGACGCTGACTGTACGTTCTTTATACAGTCTTAATTCTGGCTATTGTCATGATGGATAGCCATTTGACCTTCGTAACCCAGAAGAATAAACAAACAAGACATAAATAGTAATTTTCTGCGAAATGCATGTAATAAACGCGGTTTTAATACAACAATCATGATAACATTCTGTTTTTATAGGTTTGAATATTATTTTCACGTTATAATAGTAAATAGCGTCTATTTTACTTTTAGATAGATACCTTAAGGATCCTTTTCAATATAAATAATATACTGACGGCATTACCTACGTTTTCAGTACAATAAAAAACCAAATATGTAACCACACTTTTCAGTACTCGATAACCCTAAAACAGTCTAATATAGCTCGCTACTTACCACTCGATGAGTGTCTACCTTTTGTAAATTTAATATTAAAGAGTATATCTTAATATAATATAAGAAAATGCAATGGCGTCAATTCCATTACATAAAATGGTAAAACGTTCTATGAAAACAGTTAGACATTACCTTTGTTTTTTTTTTCTTTTAACATGCTTTCAAGAAAGTACCAGTAAGGTACTTTGATAATTAGTTTCATAATGAAATATCAAAGGATATATCAAAGGGTGATTGTCTCAAGTTAATACTAATCTTTATATTCACCTTTGAAAATCGTTTAAAAAACTTAAAAATGTTTTATCCTCCCTCAAAGCAATTAATCGGAAATCTAGTTTTAAAATGTTCCAATCTTCACGAATAATTGTAGTAACTCAACGACGATCTAAAGAGCGATGGTTGGCACATACGTCATGCTTTTGGGGACTGGTCTCCTCCTGCTTACCTCTCTTAATTAATACATCACCCACCAAAACAAAGCCATATGATTTGGTCTAAACATAGCTACACATAAATTAGATACTGCTACTGTTACTAATCTGCTGAGCTTCTTACCGGTCTCTTCTCAATAGATATAGGTTCCGAACTTTGCATTGTATTCAAGAATTAACAAAAAAAATGTCATATAACTTTGATTTACATTTTCATAGAACATTATATCCAATATATACTAATGTTTGCGATTGTAAAGTGACTAAAAAACTTGATATATTTCGCTACTATATATAAACATCTATAAACACAACGAGGGTGGTTCTAGTAAACTTTAATCGCTAGTGATCCCTAAGAGTAAGGACTATGGGTACACAAACTACATGTGGTGTGGGCAGTCGATACACTGGTGGTACTATAAGCCAAAGACAACATTTAAGGCAGAGTACCCACTAAAACATGGAAATGTACGGACGTGCACTAATATGTAAACAATTTCATTCTAAAATAGATCTTACGTCAATGTCATAAAATCTCAAATGTTTACATTTTATTGCGCGTGACTGTACGTACAATTTATGTTATATGTAATATATATTTTATTTTAAGTTTCATGTACTTTATAATGATATATTATTTATTCAATTGTCATTTTATATAAAATTGCGTAAAATGAAATAGTTTTAGTAGATATTTTGCCTAGTCTACGATACAGATGAATCGGGTTTAATAATAATTTTAATATACCGAATACTATCTTTTAGATATGAAGTGATAATAAAGATATACAAAGAAACTATCGACATGCTATGCAAATGTTTAAAGATATTATGTTTATCCTATAATCCATAAATATGTAGATATTTTCACATAAAAAGTCCATGAATAAATTACTGTTTTCTAAATGTTTCGTGTCCAAATGCTTCTATTGACAATAGAAATGTTTACTTGTACACAGGACCGAACTGCAAACGAGTTGAACAGTTATATATCATACCCACTGTACCTTAATGCTGTTAGTTATTTATACATTAGGGAAACGGACCAAAAATGTATTTTAGTTTATCTGTTAAATTATCCAAAATTATGTGAGACGTATCTTTGCATTTTCCACCAAATCAAAAAATAAAATCGCATGACGTCATATGTGGGAAAATATTTACCCAACAGGGTCTAAACGAACCCCACCTCGCAACTTAGCATCTTATTATCTCAGTATTTATTTTTTGATAACTATTATCGAACTAAAAACAAGGTGGTGTTTTTGATCCAATCCGCTTACCTATTTGTTTATTCATGGGTTTCTTTATGCAACAGTATGTATGACGTTGACATTATGTGATTGCACCATTACCTTAGAAGTCTTAGCATACTGGCGTCCATTTCGTAGCGAGATTCGAGAAGCAATCAAGGCTAAACTTTACACGTTACGTAAAAACATCTCGACTTGCAAAAGATGGGTCCGTGAAATCGCTACATTCAAAGTTAGACTAATATTTTTGTTTAGTTAAAGTATCAAACAATATAAAACACATAAGATACATTGTGTTAACATATAGCGCGACGACACGAATTCGCACAGTTTTTACGAATTCGTGACGTAAGCACACCCCTCCACTGAAATTTAATGCGCTGTATAACCAGGAATTAATTTTTATTTATTTGTTGGAGGAAACAATACGTTTTCATTATTATTATTTTTTACCAAGTCATTCTTATTTATTTGGCTACAATCAACGCTCTCAATTGCCAGTACGATAAGACTGTAAGAACCGTAATATAAGCAGTAAAATTTCAAGTCTCAAGTCCACGCAATATACGCTTTTAAGCTGTAAAGCTTTGAGCTTGGAGTCGCTAGCACCAAAACCTTGGTATCTATACACTTTAGACCATATCTGAACACTTACGTTGATTTCAACGAAACTAAAGCACCAAATCTAATAAAAAAAGTGGTTTAATAAGACTTCCAAAGGCCTTTGATGGCTTTGAGTTTGGGAGATTTCTTAGTAGCCTCGAATTCCTGTTTGAAACTGGTGATGAACTTGTCGCGGAGGCTGAGGCGCGGGGGGGAGGGTTTCAGGAGGAATTTCTTGAGGTCGTTCGTGAAGCTCTTGGCTGTATAGTTAGGTTCGTCTTTGGACTCATCGTTGCTCGTCGATTCTAGGAAGGACACTGATTTTATGGATTGGACCGAGTTTTTCCGTTCGCGCTGTGGTTGAGTTGATTTCGAGCGTCCTCTCCCAGGCCGGCTGTAGCTCCGGGAGACGAGGGAGTACTGGTCGTCGTCTATGGAGTCCAGGGTGTCTGTGGAGCGGTTGCAGACGCGGCAGCACGTTTGGCAGTGCTGCTTGTCGCTGTGGTACCTACCGTTGCAGTAGACGTAGGTCTTCGCGCGGGCCGCCCGCGGCTTCTGCTTCTTCGCCTGGGTCTGCTTGGACTCCCCCCGGTCGGACTTCCTGGACCGCTTGCGCTCGCACTTCGGACAGTTGTTGCGGGCGATGCGCCGGAGCTCCTTGAGGAACTCGTAGTCTATTTCGAAGTAGTTGTTCGCGTCCGGCTCGGAGTAGTAGCGGAGGTCGCTGTCTGTGGAGTCGGTCTTGGGGTTGTCCCGCCGGCGGGGGGAGAGGCAGCGGCCGCGGCCGGGGTCGGAGTAGTAGCGGAGGTCGCGGGCGGAGGAGCGCGGGGAGGCGCGGGCGGAGGCGGAGGCGGAGGCGGAGGCGGAGGCGGAGGCGGAGGCGGAGGCGGGGCCGCGGTCGCAGCGCGCGCAGAAGGTGACGGACTTGTGCCGCGGCGGCGTGGGAGGCAGGGGTCAGGCCTGCACCGACGGCACCCAGAGCGTCTTGTTCTGCTCCTCCTCTACCGCCTCCTTGATTTGCGTGCACATGTACGCGATGTTCACGCCCGCTGGGATTTCGGCTGGGAACAAAATTTTGTTGTAATAATCCTGAAGTATTAAATACTTTTTCTTACGAAAGTAATATGAGTAACCATCTCGGAGTCGTCACCATTATGGTTCCATCTTCTGGCGAAAGGCTAATGAATTGAATGAATTCAGAATCTTGTCCCTTACTCTAGTGACAATGGATTCTCTTTTCTAGTGCCCATATTCAACCATAGGAAAATAAGATGAGTTACTTATAAAATAAGAATAACAAATCTGAAGAGAAATAGATACATATAAAACTAAGTATATTTGCGTATGTACTTCATAGTTCGCATGCTACTAATAGTATAATCTCATTCGCATTCTACTAATGCTGTTAAGTCTGGACATCAAGATAACCTAAACTTGAAACTAGTAAACAAATTTAGATGAAAATTGGTAGAATGATCTTGACATACTAAAACAGAAAGGATAGATACTTTTTATCTCAAAAACAGTATGGGGTACAAT
Source organism: Glyphodes pyloalis (assembly GCA_037074685.1). Classification (NCBI taxonomy): domain Eukaryota; kingdom Metazoa; phylum Arthropoda; class Insecta; order Lepidoptera; family Crambidae; genus Glyphodes; species Glyphodes pyloalis. The sequence goes on from JAYKKO010000019.1 coordinate 12,167,486, forward strand.
GTAAATACACTAAATTAGAGCCATTGGAGGTTTTTTTTTTTTGCACGTCAAGATTGACCTCATCCCACTTGATGTTAAGTTGTAATGAGGTCCTACTAATGTAGCAACCCCAAGGAGGTCTGGAAACCTTACTCACACGCAGGAACACAACAATACCGAAGCGATTGTTATTTAGCTGCGGTCTTAAGTTCATGGTATGGTTTTCAAATGCGACGCTTGGCAGATAACATGATACCAATGCGCTCAAACGCTACTGAATGTGGTACCATCCTCACCTGAGATATAATTCTTATACTCGTTCTCTAACTTGAGACCATGCTCGTACATCTCCTTAGCAGCCTTAGCGGAGACCTTGTCGGCGGGGTAGCGAGTGTCCTTAACCTCTTTAATCTGCTTAAACGACTTGAACTTTATGAACAGCACGATAGGGTAGATTTGCTGCTTGTGCAGTTTTTCTATCGTAGTCGCGCTGATATCTAGGATGCAGTGGATGCCCTGGGGAACGAATTAATTTATTAATATATATTTTGATAAACGTTGACAATTTTCGATGAAATTATTACTAAAATTATCCTTCCTACATATAAGTGATAAGGTGAATTTTCGTGTGGGGTTTATGCATTGATCTTTTTTTTCTCGAAACTGGTTAATTGACCGCTGAAAGCAGAAAAGCATTTTATATATATTATAAAATGTTGTTTACACAAATGTTGTAAACACAACAGTTCGATATTGGTTCTTATGCCAACGAGATAAGGGAGGTACAAAATGAATAGTCTGACGTGCTTCTGACTGTACTATTCGTTAAATCTGTCCAATAATAAAGTTAAAGAAACTGAACAAAAACCAAAATTATGATAAACTATTAAAAGCCTTCGTTAACGAACACGCTTTTAAATAAAAAAAATTGTAAAATTATAATGAATTGAATAAGTTAACATATCCAACAGTTATTATATTTGTTTGTGAAGTAGGCACAGTGAACGGTGACTGACCTTCTCGGCCAGGTCGCGTATGGCCTGCAGCGGCACGTGGTCGCGCGCGTGCGGCGCGGCCCGGGGCGACGCGAACACGTGCGGCCAGTCCGACACCAGCTTCACCACCACGCACTCCCACAGCGGGCCCAGCACCACCACCGGCCGGTGGTTGCCGTCTGCGCACGACACAGGGAGGTTCACGCATCACAAACACACGTCCTAGGGAATGCAATCTCGTTCTCGCGAGATCTCGGCGTTTTTGGGCGAGATTGATCTCGGTCGAAAAAATGGCGAGATCTCGCGAGATTAACGATTGTTGTTTGTTATAATTTATTTTATTGTTATTTGATAGATAAATACGTAAAAGCGTAAAAGTATACAACTTAAAAAATATATTTAAGTTTGACTCACAATGCAGCCTCTCTACCCTCTGGTAGGATAGCAGAGGCGGCTCCAGGGCCAGGGCGCCGGAGTCGCTCCAGCAGCCCAGCTCGGTGTTGGAGAAGGAAGCGAGCTCCTTGCTGTCCCTGTGCTTCTTGCGCCGGAAGAAGGAACGGCGCGCCGTCGTCGCTGCCCGCCTCTGCGCCTCGCTCTCCAAGCTGCCCATCGACCTTCGGAGGATTTCTTCAACTCTATAATAAGAATTAACCGTTTAGGACAATGGGAGCATCACTTACCGTTCTAACAGTAGCGCCAAATTTTCCATTTGCTATGTCATGTCCTCATTTTTTTATCTAAAGTTGGTTATCTTTTAAGTTGCGAACTTATGGTCACCCTAATCAAACATTACAAAGTCAGCTGTATCCCATTCAACGACTACGCTAAATGACGTTCAGTCAAGAAGTTGAACGTTCTATTAAACAATTGGACGATTTGTCCTTTAGTCATTCAATTAAACGTCGTCATTCAATGAACGCGCTAGTGATCCAATCAAATAGCCGCTTAAACCAGATGACTGCGACATATATAGGTACAGAGTAAATTTTATTGGGGTCAACAGGGGTTATTCTGATGAACTGTAAACGATTTAGCATATTAATCTAGCAGAATAATGAGTTTGAGAGGCACTCACTTGAACTTGCTCGGTATGGTGCCCCACTGCCGCTTGACGCCCTTGCAGTCGAGCTGCCAGGCGCGCCACAGGCCCGGCGCACCGTTGAACAGCGTGTTGTCCTCAAGTAGAGTACCTGCGGAGTGTGTGTCGGCGGCACTCACTTGAACTTGCTCGGTATGGTGCCCCACTGCCGCTTGACGCCCTTGCAGTCGAGCTGCCAGGCGCGCCACAGGCCCGGCGCACCGTTGAACAGCGTGTTGTCCTCAAGTAGAGTACCTGCGGAGTGTGTGTCGGCGGCACTCACTTGAACTTGCTCGGTATGGTGCCCCACTGCCGCTTGACGCCCTTGCAGTCGAGCTGCCAGGCGCGCCACAGGCCCGGCGCACCGTTGAACAGCGTGTTGTCCTCAAGTAGAGTACCTGCGGAGTGTGTGTCGGCGGCACTCACTTGAACTTGCTCGGTATGGTGCCCCACTGCCGCTTGACGCCCTTGCAGTCGAGCTGCCAGGCGCGCCACAGGCCCGGCGCACCGTTGAACAGCGTGTTGTCCTCAAGTAGAGTACCTGCGGAGTGTGTGTCGGCGGCACTCACTTGAACTTGCTCGGTATGGTGCCCCACTGCCGCTTGACGCCCTTGCAGTCGAGCTGCCAGGCGCGCCACAGGCCCGGCGCACCGTTGAACAGCGTGTTGTCCTCAAGTAGAGTACCTGCGGAGTGTGTGTCGGCGGCACTCACTTGAACTTGCTCGGTATGGTGCCCCACTGCCGCTTGACGCCCTTGCAGTCGAGCTGCCAGGCGCGCCACAGGCCCGGCGCACCGTTGAACAGCGTGTTGTCCTCAAGTAGAGTACCTGCGGAGTGTGTGTCGGCGGCACTCACTTGAACTTGCTCGGTATGGTGCCCCACTGCCGCTTGACGCCCTTGCAGTCGAGCTGCCAGGCGCGCCACAGGCCCGGCGCACCGTTGAACAGCGTGTTGTCCTCAAGTAGAGTACCTGCGGAGTGTGTGTCGGCGGCACTCACTTGAACTTGCTCGGTATGGTGCCCCACTGCCGCTTGACGCCCTTGCAGTCGAGCTGCCAGGCGCGCCACAGGCCCGGCGCACCGTTGAACAGCGTGTTGTCCTCAAGTAGAGTACCTGCGGAGTGTGTGTCGGCGGCACTCACTTGAACTTGCTCGGTATGGTGCCCCACTGCCGCTTGACGCCCTTGCAGTCGAGCTGCCAGGCGCGCCACAGGCCCGGCGCACCGTTGAACAGCGTGTTGTCCTCAAGTAGAGTACCTGCGGAGTGTGTGTCGGCGGCACTCACTTGAACTTGCTCGGTATGGTGCCCCACTGCCGCTTGACGCCCTTGCAGTCGAGCTGCCAGGCGCGCCACAGGCCCGGCGCACCGTTGAACAGCGTGTTGTCCTCAAGTAGAGTACCTGCGGAGTGTGTGTCGGCGGCACTCACTTGAACTTGCTCGGTATGGTGCCCCACTGCCGCTTGACGCCCTTGCAGTCGAGCTGCCAGGCGCGCCACAGGCCCGGCGCACCGTTGAACAGCGTGTTGTCCTCAAGTAGAGTACCTGCGGAGTGTGTGTCGGCGGCACTCACTTGAACTTGCTCGGTATGGTGCCCCACTGCCGCTTGACGCCCTTGCAGTCGAGCTGCCAGGCGCGCCACAGGCCCGGCGCACCGTTGAACAGCGTGTTGTCCTCAAGTAGAGTACCTGCGGAGTGTGTGTCGGCGGCACTCACTTGAACTTGCTCGGTATGGTGCCCCACTGCCGCTTGACGCCCTTGCAGTCGAGCTGCCAGGCGCGCCACAGGCCCGGCGCACCGTTGAACAGCGTGTTGTCCTCAAGTAGAGTACCTGCGGAGTGTGTGTCGGCGGCACTCACTTGAACTTGCTCGGTATGGTGCCCCACTGCCGCTTGACGCCCTTGCAGTCGAGCTGCCAGGCGCGCCACAGGCCCGGCGCACCGTTGAACAGCGTGTTGTCCACGAACAGCACCTCGTCCTTGCGGAACCAGAGCGGGTACTCGTCGATGGTGTCCATGCCGATAGACGTGATCTTGGCGCAGCGGTCGAAGCCGGCGCGGATGTAGAACGCGTCGCCGGGCTTGTCTTTGATGTCGTGGTACTGTTGGAGGTCGTGCCGGACAAGCACGCTCACCTGACGAGATGGATTACCTTGTATCATCGTGCCAATTTTATCTACATAAAAATGTACTATAATTTGTTTGTATATGTTTTGTGCAATGAACCAAATCTCTCCATTTGTTAGAAAATATCTTGCGGTCTTCTTCAATGATGTATTTATTTGTACGATAAATAAAATATTTGTACGATAAATTTGATCATATACAAATGGCTCAAAATCATCAAGGTGCAGAATTGGCTTTGCTAGTAATTTAATGCCTTAAATCTTGACTTTTTTGAGAAAGAAAAATTAATAAAATATTACAACTAACCTATTTTGTGTGTACATCAAATAATACAATTTATTAAAGAAGTACATTTTTACTTAAATCAATATAAACACAGAGAAAGTCATTCCGGGAACGCGTCCTAATGCAGGATCTTTAACAACAAGTCCAAAATATTAATGAAAAATTTAAGGAATTCAACTTCTGTCATTACTTGGTATACCGTATTTTTTATACAAAATCTAGTTTCGAAAAGGGTACTGAAAGATATATTTTTTTTAATTGATTAAATGCAAAAATAGTTTGTCCGATAGCGCATAAGTTATTTCAGTGAACGTATCGATAACCAAACAAAAATAGTTTAAAGTTTTACGCAGCTATTCTGTGTCAACCGTGAGTGAAGAAGCAAACAACAACAAAGCCGGCTATCATTATATTTATCGGCAAATAAATTAATATCTAAGTGGTAAGTACCTTTCAATTCATTATTCGAAGAGCGTACATCAATAGTCCGTCAATTCGTGAACGTGTTTTTTACATTTAATTATTGATGTGATTCTTTTTTACAACCCGGAATAACAAAGTAACCTTAAATATAATACTATTGACAAAGACAGGTCGCATTTAAGATGGGTGCTGAACTATCAAAGCGCGCGCTTATTTGAAATCGTCATTTCGAGAACGGTCATTTTGGAAACGTTCCCGGACATGATGGTACATTCCCAATGACGATTCACTTACATTTTTTCGTTAAATTATTTGACAAATTCGTTGATTTTTAATTACAGCGTAATGAAGACTCCTGATAAACAAAAAAATAAAAAAAAACTCAAAAAAAAAAGCAATATTAAAAAAAAAGTATAGAATTCTGTGCGCTGCCCTATCAAAGTTTATTAACGTACAAATTTTGCAACAGTATAAACTAAGAGTCATCATTATAGCTTGAAATTGTTTTTGGCATAAAATCAATCTTGAAATTCGCAACCTTGGTGATTTTCAGCCAAATACATATAGAGTGACTGTTTGGTACAGGACCCGTCATAGCTAAATCCAATATAAAACTAATCATAGCTTACTTTCCCTAAATAACTAAGGAGATTATTTAAAATTCCCCACAATTTACCTTAGCCGCCATAACTTTTTTATCGACGTCTTGTCAACATGTTACCTCATACAAATGTTTGATCAAACTAAAAATAAAGATAGCTTTTGAAACTTTTCATTGGTTGTTGTGTGTGTGTGTGTGAACAACAAAAAAAGTAAATGATGGTAGCTAAATAATTAAGATTCCGTTGTTAACAAATATGAGAATCTCACCTTATCCGCCGGTTTGGCCAGCTCCAAAGCCGCCTGCTCAGCCGTAGCTCTCCTCAGATCCACATTATTGTACTCCAAAATCTGATCCCCCGTCCGCAGACCAGCTATGAACGCGGGCGAGTCCAACTGCACACTGTGCACGAAGATACCGACAGCGTTCCCGCCCACAAGACTGATGCCAAGGTCAGAACAGTTCCTCATCTCAATCACCAGAAACCTGGGCAGTTCTTTGTTCACAGACGACTGCCTCAACGTAGCCACGTCAGTCGAAGGCGGCTCCATCCTCAAGCTCTGCTGAGGGCCTGGAGAGTTCCTCGGAGTCGGCGACCCTGATAAAGACACCTCCTCATCATGCGAACTCTCCCCCGACGACGAACTACCGGGCCTCCACTCATCCTTATACTTCTCCGGACTGTATTGCACTAACATTGTTATCGAGTTGCCGATTTGTCGCAACACTCTCGCGGCTAAAGTGTACGTCGCCGACCGCATGTTTATACCGCACACTTCTAACAACTGGTCACCTTCTTGTAAACCTACTTGACTTGCCAGCGAATTCTCGTTGACAGTAGATACGAACACGCCCCCGCTGCTGGGAGGACAGTAGATCTGTATGCCTAATGGCTGCTGGCTTTTGTCTATATGCACCCGCCTCAGCTCCCCCGGCAAGGGCTTGTCCCAACCCAAGCCGCAGTACTCAGGCATCGAATTCCTCGTGCCCTTATGCGTCAACTGCTTAGCCCCCCGGCCAGGGCTCAAGACTTCCACATGAAATGTCGGCATCGGAGAATTTCTCTCCGAACTCCGTTCGATTGAGCCCGTACTCAATTTTCCGGCAGAATTCTTCGATGTGACGCTAGGGTTGGATGGGATGCGAAACCTCTGATTCTCCTTTTTCCTAGGAAACGTTCCGCCCTCATACGTGTGATGGTAGTCACCGACCCTGTTGGTCCTTGGAACAGGTTGTAAGTCCGACATGTTGTGAGTATGCGACGTGAACGAGTGCATGTCATAACTGGTGCCAATGCTTTCTCCGGATTGGCTCTGGGGGATGTTTGTGGGACTGGCGAGGTGGGGATACCTCGAGGGGTGTGGATTCGAGTTGACAAACGGTCCCCTGTAATACTGGGTCTGGAGGCGCGACTGGGTCGGCAGCGTGCCCGTCATGGGATAGTTCGCATTGCTGTTTAAACTATCCGGTCCGAAACTATCACTGTCTGAAGGATATTTGTTGACGGTTTTCGGCGAGGAAGACTTCTTGCTCGAATAGTAGTTGTCCAAGAGATCTTTCCCCGTGTGGTTTTTGATAGAATGCTCTAGAGAACTGGGAGATTTCCTTGGCACGAAGTCCAAAGAGCTCGGTCCCTTGTTGACCATGAAATCTAAAGAATGCGGACTCTTATTCCTGTTTCTTGTCACCGGTTGGTAGTCCAGGGAGTCATCTGACGGATTCAGGACCAAGCTTAGGCGGTTTGGAGTGATGTCGTGTTCGGAGTAGTCGCTTATGGAGATCTTATCTTTTTCTAGAGTTCTAATCTTCTCGAAGTTCATATTGTTCGGTGACGCGAAAGGATTGTGTATTGCAAGAGGGGCGGGTTTAGGAAAGTGCTCGATGCCTGGCGACGATTCTATGGACTTGTAGACGGAGTGCCTGGCGGGGGCGGTGGATTGCGTGAGCGGAGCGTGGCCTAGAGGAATTGGATTCGAGTTCCTGTTTATGTTAGAGCGTTGCGGCTCCGGTGGTAGCTTTGTGGGCGGGCTCAGTAGTATGGACAGAGGCGGTCTTTCCTTCCTAGACCTGGGTTGCACTATGGTCCCCGTGGAGTTCTCTTCGAGTATGAAGTTGGCTCGAGCCTTAGGCCAAGTGCCGCCGTTTTTGGAGTCATTCTGTGCCTCTTTGTTTTTTCTCCGCGATCGTTTCAGGACGCTACTCGTTTCCTTGACTGTGAAGCAATAACACGTGTCAGTTCCGCAGTAATATTTGATGAGTTCAAATAGGTAATATATGTAAATATGTACTTACTTGTCTTGCCATGATAGCTGTCGATAACGGAATCCAACTCAGCGATAGCGTCAGATTCTGGCACCTGTAGCAAAATGAATTACGTGATATAATAGATATACATAATAACGTTAAAGTAATAACATTAATCTGTTTGTTTGACATGAAAACTGGAACCTGAGTTACAGATATGACAATATATTACACCGTTTCTTTAATTAAAAAACATAATGACTTGTTAGTTTTAGAAAGCATGTAAAACAGAATGCAAATATAATAATAATGCAGGTTCGAAATAGACATTAACGTGATATTTTTCTAATTTTTAATTTTGAAATAAAGTATTTCAACTATCTGAAAGTTGAGAAGTCTGCAATAAATGACTATTGACAATTGATTATAAAAAACCACAAAGCGCAGAACTTGCAAACACTTCTTGGCATAATGACAGCAAACATTATAGTAAGCATCACTCAACCCTGCTTAATTTGTTTACAAAATTCCAACAGACTACAGAATAAACTTAACTACATTTTAATGTTATTCCTTATTTTAAAAATAATAAATGCAGTTTTTATTGTTCAATAAAATATCAGTTACACGAGTAAAGCCTCTCCTCTCTCTCTAGTAAGTAATGCAATACTTGTGTCGGTTGGTGTGTGTGTGTGTGTGTAGATATATGTGTTCAGAATTCCTATGTAACTTAATTTGCATGTTTTGTAATTTTATTATTACGAGTACCGATGAAAAACAGTTCGTCTACTATAAAAACATAGAGAAATATATCTTTTACTTTTTTTTGTCTATTAAAGTATGTCTGTTAAATTATTCTACCATCAAGTTGTGTTACTGAGGCACTAATCTCGCCTTTGAAATTTAAAAAATCTTGCTTTAAACTCAAGGTCAATTGTTAATCCATACAAATACAAATACAAATACAAATAATTTATTTGTAAAACATAGGTGGTATTACAGATGTTGCTGAAGATTATTGTGTCACTATGCCTTGTCTTTCACGGACGTACAAATTAAAGATTCCAAGATTACATTAAATGTCGTAGGAAATTATAATAATTGATGTCATAGTCAGTAGTTCATAATAATTAAGTTCATAACAAGCGCATAATGTCCAAATTAATTAATTACAATAATACAAATGTCAATAATAATTAAATAATATTACAATGATCGAAATGCACATTAAATAAATACAATATTTTATAACAGGTCAATATAAATTTCTCAATTATATGTCAATGTTCATTTTGATTCTAAATACTCATTGACGGAGTAAAACGCATTTTCAATTAAATAGGTAAATGTCCATGTAAAGAGTTTTGTCTATTACTGAAGCAAGTAGATTTTTTACTTATTATATTGTCACAATATATGCGTGTATATGTAGGTACACATATACACACAGGTGTGTGTACAACTCCTATGTAACTTAATTTGCATGTTTTAGTTTATTTATATTATATCGTCCACATACCTTATTCTGTTTGTCCTTCGACTTGCTGCGCCCCGTGACCGCCTCAATCTTGCCGCGGATCATGTCCCACGCACCTGCAATCGATGACTCTTATCAATCACAACAATGGTTTGTATCGCCCCAAAGAGGCATTTAAATGATACGATGTCACGTAAAGATAACGAACATGTATAAGTAGACGACCTTGGTGGCGCAATGGCTAAGGTAGACGGCCAAAGCGCGATAGGTCCCGGGTTCAATTCCCGATCAGGTCAATTTGGAAACGAACATTTCTAAATTGACTTGGTTCTGGGTGCACTGGGATGACGCCTCCAGTTAGTATTCGTCGTCTGGTGCTCATAGTACAAGGGAAAACCTTAGTTTGAGACCAGGTGATTGGTGTGATTGTCTGGCGCATTTATTTATTTATAATGTTATGTTATGATGATTTCCTATCAGGGCATTCAGAAATAGCATAGCTTTACTTTTTTACAATATCTTTTAGTCTGCTTCCCTATTAATACAGCATCCAGTAATCTACATTAATTTTATAAAGAGGAAATATTTATATTTTTGTGTATATGTAGATTTGTAATGAATACTCTAAAGCTACTATGCAGATTCCAAAAAATATTTCACAATTGGAAAGATACATTCATCCTGAGTTACATGAACTATATTTATAGTTAGAAAAGTACCCATTTTATATTTCTGTTATCGCACCCCCAGTGCGAGACTAGGGATAAAACGATACAAGTAAATACAAGTACATACTCGATATTTTTTTCCGATACCAAGTATTTTAAGTATCGATACTTTGATATTAGGCATCGAGTAGGTATCGGTTAAAAGTACTCATTACTCATATCAGTATCTGCATATGCCAAAGTCAATATTTCATTTTAGCATTGATTATGATTATGAAAATTTTCGAAAGCTGATGAAGTATCTATTTATGTAGCTAACCCGGTCTGCGCTTTAAAATCTAACCCATTGGAGGAGTGGGAAGATTTAAAGCCCGTCTTCCCAGCATTATATAGACAAGCACGTATTTATTTAAATATAGTAGGTACCTCAGTACATTGCGAAAGGCTCTTTTCTAAGGCTGGCGCAACCATTACTATGTCCAGAAATAGCCTAACTGGCAGACACTTAGAAAAATTACTATTTTTAGGGGGCACTACAAAAACTGACTTCTTTAATTAAAAAAAATAATTAATTAAGAATTTTTACATCATTTTTGGTTTTATATTATTTTTTTCCAAAAAGTATTCGATACGAGTAAGTATCGATACTTTTAAATTGATACCGAGTAAGTATCGATACTTGACGACCGATACAGTATCGAGTAAAAGTATCGATTCCTCAATGGTATCGTTTCATCCCTATGCGAGACTATCACTTATGCAAATATGCAATTTTTCAGGAGAAGCATTCAAAACTTTAACATCTCAAATACTTATGATATTTTAAAGATTTAGACAAAATGTAGGTATAGCATTTACTACAAGTCCACTTTGAACTTTTGAATAAAATTATGACCACTTAATACTGATGAAATATAGATAGTCATTACATATTTGACACATTACTGCATTGTTTGCATAAGCGAGAGTCTGCGATACAATACAGTCCTATCAATAATAGAAAATAAAAGGTTTTATCGTAATGTTTACGACAACTCTAGTACATTGTAAATGCCACATACGATTAAGTGATGGAACATCGACGAGGCGTCTTATCTGATAGCGCTCACCACTTGGCGCGGAATACGTTTACACAACACAAACAGACGTGAGTATCTTTTGAGTTTAATATAATCAACTAATAATGTTGGCCAGTAATACGTATACATGATCCGGCTCGAAGGACCATGTATACGCATCTTCTGACGCGGGACAAAAGTTTTTTTTTTTTGGTTGCTGTTTAATTATATTGATAAAAAACGATTTAGAGATAAACGAAAGTATATTTTTCCAACGAGTTTGTGTTGTTTTCAAATAACTTGATAAAATCACCAACGTCACTCGATGCAGACATAGCCCCTCGGGCTATGGAGGTTTGAACACACTTGTGTAAAAAATCAGTCAAAACGACGGTTATCACAACCACCCATAAGCGACACAACATAGAAATATTCGATTCCCGAATTGACATGACTTTGCCTTTGACTTCTGCGCTTTGTATGCTTACTTCAGCCATTGCGCCACAGAGACCGTCCAGGGTTACAATAAGTAAACAAGTATACAGAGTGGTAACTGACCTCGCTCCTGGTGTATCTTCCCCTGGCTGCCGGCCGCCACATGGTATACGTAACGCCTGTCAAAGTCCGACACGCAGTGGTCTATATGCACCTATTGATGAACACGTTATCAATTACCAAATAAAAATAGACTGTGGATATGAGATAATTATGGATTTAAAGATAGACTGAATACCGACTAGTTGTATCTTCCCGGTAGTTAAAGGTACCGAACCGGAGGTAGTTTCAGTTGCATTGTATAGAGATGATTCATATGTATGAGTCATGTAATCTATATGAATAAAAAATGTCATTGATTGATTGATTGACTTTTAATATATTTTTTATCATTATACAACTTCATTAAATACTGAAATATAATTTGTTATGTGTCACAGGGATCATCTATGTGTAACGCCGTGCATATCACTGCACCGGCCACCGTATGACAGCACTGCGCTGCCATCTGCCGGAGCACTGTTTGCTAGTTGTGTCTTGATGTTGCAATATTTTCTTATTGATTCACTCAATATTATTTGATATTGTTTTTTCTACTAACCGAAAAATCCTACTCGTTTAATTTACCTGCCCAGTTAAATCTGAGTGACGCCGAAAGTTAAGAATCTCAAGAATAATTAATTTTAGGAATATTTTTTTTAAAGAAAAACAATACTTTTGTATAATGTGTTCACTTACTGTTTTATAAAGATAATGTGGCTATCAATAATTGAAGAACAACATTTTTGTCGATAATTGTTGTGTTACTAATTTCACCATTTTGTTCATACAATCGTCCCACTGTGCGCACTTCGGTTGCACGGTAGTCGGCGCCGCAGCGTACACATGAGTCGACGGCCTAAAAGACTCGGTATTACTCGATTTTTAAGATTTTAATAGTGCTTTACGCCGCATTAACGAACTTCAAATATTTTAGATGGTTAGCCCAGCTCAGATGGTTAGGTCGTGGGTTCGATTCCCGCACCGCAAGGGAAGATAAAAAATCTTTAAAATAACGGTATTTACCTTGGGATCGGGAGGCGGCGGCAGGAAGTGGCTCCACGACTCTTCGGTCTGCGAGCAAATGTTCACCATCTTGCCGTCAGAAAACGGCTGCTCGTACACGGAGAATCTGCAAGGAAGCCACTCTTAAACAAAAGTGTACTTAAAAACACCTGAAAATGGTTTGAAAAATCTTGAAATCGACTTTATGCACATTTGTATATTAATACTTTTATTTAATACTCGCTGTGTCAGCAACTTCGATCGCGTCGAGTACAGGTTTTTTTCATGTATACTTTCATGGTCGGTTTAACCCCTATCTCTCTAAATATTCCAAACAAAAAGTAGGCCATATTTTAATCCAAGTTTCGAGCTATATTCGTCCCGAATTTCATGTCTTTAACTTAAAAAATAAATAATTACATAATATAAACTTTTAAGGGTGTTATTAGCCTCATCCTCCCTTATTTTCAAAACAAAAAGTAAGTTGTAGAGGTTCAACGTATACCAAATTTCATGAAAATCGGTTCAGTGTTCAGAGTTACTTTCGCATTTATAATATTAGTATGGATGTACTTATCAGTTTATGTAAGTTTATCACGTTATTTTATTGAAATTTCAATCGACTATAGATTTGAATAGTTTGGAAGTTTATCATTTTGACCCTTTAAGTATGTAGTAAGCATATATTTAAATAATGATGAATGTCCTAGATATAAATACAAACTGGCTACATATAACAATACAAACGGACACCTCACCTGTCCCTAGTATCGCAGCAGGGGTACAGCGGCCTCAGTACAGTCAGCACCACGGACTCGTACTGGCACTCGTTCAATATCGCCATAGCTTCCGACACGCTCTTCACGCCCTCTAGCGATCTGTTGTTTATCTGTTAACAAATATTGGACAACATCACATACATTGCTCTGATTCTGTGGTAAGTAGCTTAAGCACTTGTGTTACAGAAACCAGAAACAACGACGGTACAGTCAGCGTCATATAGTTCGTGATACTCAGGGTACTCTAATAAAAAGACGCAACTAAAAAGTCAATAATATCGGTACACACAAAGTTTTCTTATTGTTGTCAACAGTTTTGTCGCTCAAAAGGTCGACACACTCAAAATGTCATATAAATCGACTCAGTCAAACTGCCATAAATATGGTTACAGTCTTCCCTGCAATGGTATCCAACATTCTAAGTGTTCAAAAATATGAAACACATTAGAAAAATAAACCTTACTGCTATACTTTTTAAATATTATTTTCCTCATCAATTAGTTTCAAAAAATGTAAACACAAAGTGAAAGCGATAGAAACTACTGCTGTCCTTTTCATTTTAAGCCCGACGTCATAGACTTCTCTTTTGTTTTGTATAGAACTTCAGAATTTCTTGCATAGCCATTTATGATATCTGGGGGCACGGCAGTGGGGAGGACCAAGTCAAGCAAAAAAAACCGGCACGGCCGTACCATCCTTTTCAGGCCATTTTCGATCCCCTATAGCTTCCTTGTAGACAAAACTAGAAACTTGAATTTTCAGTACGGACGATATGTCTCAAGGTATGTTAAAAAAATATAAGCAATAAACAGCTACAGGTAAATAGATGTTAACCTCAATGATAATGAATATGAGTTATTAGGTATATTTCGTATTTAATTTTACTTGTGTACCTAACTGAAATGAACACATTCCGTATTAACGATAAACTGAGCAGTTCTGATAAAGCTACTTTCGAACGTAACAAAAGACGTAAAAAATCCAAATCGCATAATAAACCTATTTTGGCTATTTCACTGCACTGCCTCTAATATTGCACTTCACATTGATACGACTGATGGGTAGTTGATGGTTAGTTGACATACACTGACAGATAATAGAATTACATTCAAACACTAAATCTAGTGTGAAAATCATCAGCCAGCATGAAACCTCAATACGCGATTGCGTAATGAGGTTTCATGCTGGCGTATTTTTCTAATGTGTTTCATATTTTTGAACACTTAGAACGTTTGGATACCATTGGCGGGAAGACTGTAACCATATTTATGGCAGTTTGACTGAGCCGATTTATATGACATTTTAGGTGTGTCGACTTTTTGAGCGACAAAACAGTTGACAACAATAAGAAAACTTTGTGTGTACCGATATTATTGACTTTTTAGTTGCGCCTATTTATTAGAGTACCCTAAGTATCACGAACTATATGACGCTGACTGTACCACAACACCCAGACCCGAGACAATATGGAAAAGTTCGTTTCCCATATTGATCCGACCGGGGATCGAATCCGGAATCTCAGAGATGGCGCTCGCCAAAGCCAGGCCCGCTCGCCTCTCGACTACGGAGGTCGTCGCACAAATAAACGCACTCAATAAAGAGAATAAGTAAGTATCTGTAATTGTGTTATACTTGTATGTTTTAGGTGTTGTGAGAGAATGTAGATCTCATCTGTGAAATGAATTAGCTCTCACCACCGCCCAAAATTTTTCCGAGAATTTTAATTTTTTTCCGGGAATTAAACTAATGTTTGGTTGGAATATAGACGAAAAAACTTACTGTAACAACTCGATCCCCGACGAAAAGATTCCCCTCTTTAGCGGCAACACTGCCGCACACTATTTTATTGATGATAATACCTGTGAAAGGATTCAAAATGTAGCCATTGTGTTTGGATGAATTATAGCCACAGCAAAATAAACATTGCGATATTAAAGTTGAGTTAATAGGTCGACAAATAGACAAAGTTCGTTAGTTACGTCATTTCATAAAATGGCATGGAATACACGCTGTGATTGGTCCGCGACTGTGACTCGCTGCGTCCTTGGAAACGGTATGTGTACCGTCGCTAGCTCACTTTTATAAGCCACTCCCACCGTGCCTTACTTTTCGTGGTGTCATTGTGCTGCAGCTGCGCGTACTCACCATGGTGCAGCATGATGCCGCGCGCGTCGGGCAGGCGCAGCGTGAGGCGCATAGCACGCGGCCGCTGTATGCGCAGCGCGGCCAGCCCGTGCTGCAGCTGCGCGTACTCACCATGGTGCAGCATGATGCCGCGCGCGTCGGGCAGGCGCAGCGTGAGGCGCATAGCACGCGGCCGCTGTATGCGCAGCGCGGCCAGCCCGTGCTGCAGCTGCGCGTACTCACCATGGTGCAGCATGATGCCGCGCGCGTCGGGCAGGCGCAGCGTGAGGCGCATAGCACGCGGCCGCTGTATGCGCAGCGCGGCCAGCCCGTGCTGCAGCTGCGCGTACTCACCATGGTGCAGCATGATGCCGCGCGCGTCGGGCAGGCGCAGCGTGAGGCGCATAGCACGCGGCCGCTGTATGCGCAGCGCGGCCAGCCCGTGCTGCAGCTGCGCGTACTCACCATGGTGCAGCATGATGCCGCGCGCGTCGGGCAGGCGCAGCGTGAGGCGCATAGCACGCGGCCGCTGTATGCGCAGCGCGGCCAGCCCGTGCTGCAGCTGCGCGTACTCACCATGGTGCAGCATGATGCCGCGCGCGTCGGGCAGGCGCAGCGTGAGGCGCATAGCACGCGGCCGCTGTATGCGCAGCGCGGCCAGCCCGTGCTGCAGCTGCGCGTACTCACCATGGTGCAGCATGATGCCGCGCGCGTCGGGCAGGCGCAGCGTGAGGCGCATAGCACGCGGCCGCTGTATGCGCAGCGCGGCCAGCCCGTGCTGCAGCTGCGCGTACTCACCATGGTGCAGCATGATGCCGCGCGCGTCGGGCAGGCGCAGCGTGAGGCGCATAGCACGCGGCCGCTGTATGCGCAGCGCGGCCAGCCCGTGCTGCAGCTGCGCGTACTCACCATGGTGCAGCATGATGCCGCGCGCGTCGGGCAGGCGCAGCGTGAGGCGCATAGCACGCGGCCGCTGTATGCGCAGCGCGGCCAGCCCGTGCTGCAGCTGCGCGTACTCACCATGGTGCAGCATGATGCCGCGCGCGTCGGGCAGGCGCAGCGTGAGGCGCATAGCACGCGGCCGCTGTATGCGCAGCGCGGCCAGCCCGTGCTGCAGCTGCGCGTACTCACCATGGTGCAGCATGATGCCGCGCGCGTCGGGCAGGCGCAGCGTGAGGCGCATAGCACGCGGCCGCTGTATGCGCAGCGCGGCCAGCCCGTGCTGCAGCTGCGCGTACTCACCATGGTGCAGCATGATGCCGCGCGCGTCGGGCAGGCGCAGCGTGAGGCGCATAGCACGCGGCCGCTGTATGCGCAGCGCGGCCAGCCCGTGCTGCAGCTGCGCGCGCAGAGCCGCTGCTGCTGCTGCACCGCTGCCCCACACGCACACGCCGCATGCCTCCGTCACGCGGTCCAGGACCCTGAAGAAACCAAATTTTCATTAAAGGTTGGTCCATTCAAATATAGATCAGGCTACAAAAAACAAATACCATTCTAATTATTACACCCTGGAAATGGCATCAGACCTAGCCAATACTAATATAAAAGTTTTGGAAGCTGAAAAGATCCCAAAGGACAATGATCAGAACAGTGAACTACTCTCATAATTGTTGTTAATATATTATATGTGGTTATTCATCTTTTTTTGAGTGTAAACGAATATTATTTATTACAGAAAAAACGTTGTTTGACTGATGATTAATTAGCTGGATGTCGTGAGTGTTTTTTGTGACTCATAAAAAGCGTTTCATTATTTCACTTCTCGTTTATCACCATGATATTAGAACTGTAACATTAGGGTCGTTCAAACGACTCATTTACTCTAATTCAATCCGAATTGTATGACGGTACTCAAAAAGTCAATGTGAACGAGACCAATTGTTAAGGCGCTCCTGTATTCATAGGTGTTCCCCAGGGTTCAATATTGCGACCTTTGCTATTATTGAACCATGTCAACAAAAGATTTATGTGAGTATTATTTGCTGATTATCCTTTTAGTTTACAATAATAAAATGGTGCTCAATCAAGTTCTATACTGGATAAAAATTACCCATAAACAAACAAATTTCTACTTAAAGCCTAGACAATTAAATGCGTAAATTTAATACTCTGGTATGTAAAGCAGGACAACACTTTAATTTAAATAAATGACGAAGAAACATAACTTATGAACTCTACAATATTTCTTGGCATAACTTTAGCTTCTAAATCACAGTTCTAATCATACTAAGTACCTCATTTGCTTGTAATTTGCACATGCATGAGATTAAGTTAATTAATTGAAATAATCCTTAAACGTATTGAGCATTAGACTAACTGTAGAACTGTATGTCGTCTTGTAAAATCTAAATCTATAAAAGCAAAAGCTGACTGACTGACTGATCCGTCAACACAGAGCCTTAACTGTAAAAGTTAGAAACTTGAAATTACGAACACGGCGGTAATTTAACTTAATCTGACAATTCATAAATTCATTTGTAAAAGTTTAAATGAATAAAGACATTTTCTATTCTATTGTACAAAATTACTTTCTGATATCTTTTCTGTAGTCGAATCGATTTGTTTTATTTCGACATATAGTCATCATCATCATCATCTTAGCCTATCGACGTCCACTACTGGACAAAGGTATCCACTAACTTTCTCCACAGCGTGCGGTTCTGTGCCGTCTGTATCCAATGTAGTAATATTCTACAACTAACTTGATCTTCCCCTCGGCGACGGAGCCCTTCCGGACAGCTGTGACGTAGATGCTCGAGTCGTTAGGGTAGTAAGGCTCGTCGCGGCCGCCAGACAACTCGAACCCGAGCTCGCCGTCCTTGCCGAGGCCGCTCAGCTCCACGTCTATTATATCCCATTCGTACTCCTGAAATGTCGGAAATTGTATCAATACCATCTTTAAGGTGGCCAATACTAATAGATTTCTAATTTAATATCAGGCATCTTTAATTCACTTTTTTTTGTCGCAATGGAAATAATTGGATATAATTTTAAAAAATCATTTGTTCAACTATTTTTGCTGCAGTGGAAACAGTGTGATTCTAAGCTATGATGGAAATCTGTATAAGATGGTGGCCGCCACAAAATGTCGGGTTACATATTTTGACGACTTCTCAGTAAAGGTATCTAATAACAAGGCTTGAATAACAAATTTCATATCTAAAATGTACCCAATATCAAACTGCCAGCGATATGTAAAAAAACAATTTTACAATCATATTTTTTTAAATTGTGTTGTTTCTGATTTGTGTAACACAGTGCTTAAATTGCTTACCATAGAATCAGAGCAATGTATGTCGTCTAATATTTATTTATTATTTATTATAATCGTTTCAGCCAAGGACGTAACAACATAAAATTCACTAACTTCTCGTTAGTACAGTACTGGGCAAGTGGTCGTACCTGGAAGTCCTTGTCTATAGGCCTATGCGAGTGCTGCGACAGGCGATTCTTGTCGC
Source organism: Glyphodes pyloalis (assembly GCA_037074685.1). Classification (NCBI taxonomy): domain Eukaryota; kingdom Metazoa; phylum Arthropoda; class Insecta; order Lepidoptera; family Crambidae; genus Glyphodes; species Glyphodes pyloalis. Next base: position 12,186,317 of record JAYKKO010000019.1, read on the forward strand.
GCCCCGGCCGCGGCTCCTTGCAGTCCTTCTTACCGCCCCCGCCCCCGCCCCCGCTGCCGCCTCCGCTCCCGCTCCCGCCGTGCCTTCGGGCTTCAGCTAACTCACCCACCATTTGATCACGCTCCTGAATATAACAATAAGTTAACTCATTAGTTTATTAGGACTTTGGCGTCGCGCCGTCTCTGAACATAATCATAGCAATCTATGTGATTGTTGCTGATAGAGCTGGCCACACATATCTTGTAAATATGGAAACAACAAAAGAGAAATAAATGACTTGCGATCTTTTTAGTTGTGTGTTGTTGATGTTGTCCAATATCGATAGTATTGCAAGTTATCAATATTGTAACCCCAATTTAGGCTATCAATAATATCGACAGTATAGACAGTATCGACCGTCCTATCGATATTCTAACTGATTTTCGAGGTCAACTATCGATAGTTTTGCTATGACGACATGAGTCGTCGCCACTATAAAAACCCCATGTTCATACTCGCGTATTACTAACCTTCCTCAGTCTATTGCAGAGCGCTTTGACACTCTCTCGCTCCTGAAGCAGTTTATCTCTTTCGGAGAAGGCCCAATCCCGTCTTCTTTTAGAAACCTGAAAAACAAATACATCGATAGATTTTTTTAGTAGATAGTGGTTCACGCTGCACTAGTACTAATTAAGAATTTACATACAAACTTGCAACACCCATTTTTCTCCCTTGGAGGATGATTTATGAAAAAAATATTTTACAAATATTTCATGACTTTCGATGAATAACTTCAAAAACGGGAAAGTTCCATATTAACTTTAAAACCCCGTTTTACCCCAATTTACAAAAATCCTTTTTCGGTATTCCCCTGCGCTATAAAAGAAAACTAACAAAAATTTCTAGTTTTAAACCCTGCTAGTTTAGGCCCTACGTAGATAGATCACTAAGTCAATCAGTCAGCTTTCTCTTAAATAGATTCAGATTTTTGTGTGCTAACTGTTTCTCCAGTCTAATCTATTCTATTCTATGCTATTCCAAGTCACCTCTGCTTCTCGCTGCGCGTCGGACAGATCAGCTTGGAGTCGGTCGAGCTGCTTCCTCAACCGCTCCAATTCCTGATTGGTGTCCAGACCCTCGTTGCGCTCCTTGTCGCCCCCCTCCGCCGATAGCCCCACTAGACCTGCAATTGATGAATATTATTAAGAAATTATTTACCAGGTACAAACCCACTCCCATGGCCCCACCTGTTAGTAATACGGGCCAAAAATCGAGAGATTCGCGCGTTGACCATCAAAAAAATACATGTGATCTTGTGTAGGGAGAAAAAATATTTGTAACTTCACAGTGCGACACACTGAAGAGCAAGAGGGGTGTGGGGGGTCTAACAAGTTGCCTAAAACACCTCGTGATTTAAGGGATGACGCCCATGTGCTAAAATATGCAGGGTAGATTTTCCATAGCGTGATCAATAAGCGGTGAGGCGATGCGGGGGAATTTAGCGGGTACTCCCCGCCTTAAAATAAAAAAGCAAAACATTCCCCCACCCCCCCTTAAAAATAAAAAAGGTATGAAAGATACATGCTCGGAGCCAATCACATAAAAGTGTAATTAAATAATCGTACCTTGCAACTTATCCATCGAGGGGTCGTTGGAGTGTTGCCCGTTGAGAAATCCGTCTGTACCCACACCACTTGCGAGACCCAAATGGTGATACGCGGAATTGTCTTGTCTGCAACAGAATTCAGTGTATCAAGAATCAGCTATTTTATTTCCTTCGTAAACTTTATTGGGATCTTTTCTTAGATTAATAGTTGTGTATATTCGATCATCTTACGAAAAGTGATATCCCCTTAGATATAGTTGCACAAAGCGAAGGCTGGCAAATTCATCATACATAAATTTATTGAACATTATTATACACTAGCGACCAGCCCCGGCTTCGCACGGATGTAATATAAATACTTAAAAATAGTAGCTTTTCTATTCTTGATTGCAAATAAAAACCTTCCTCTTGAATCACTCTATGTATTTATAAAAACTGGATCAAAATCCGTTGCGTAGTTTTAAAGATTTAAGCGTACAAACGGATATAGGGACAGAGAAAGCTACTTTGTTTTGTTTTTTTTTGTATGTGTGGTACTTAACGGCCAAGTGCGAGACAGACTCGCGCACGAAGGTTTCCGTACCATTATATATTCATCATTACATACAATTACTTAATTTTGTATTAAACATACAATTAAATATTCTGTTAAAATTTCAATCGTCCACCTGTTGCAGTTATTTAACATCGAGCAAAAAATCGGTTAACAATCACGTTTGTTGTATAAGAGCCCCCTTGAATATTGATTTTATTTTAATTTCCAATTTATTTTTAAAGTAAATATATAACTAAAAATTCTATGCATATTTCAAGCGTCTTTCTGTTGCCGTTACTAACATCGAGCGAAAAACGGTTAAAAAATCACGCGTTGTACGGGTATGTAATTTTTATTATTATTGTCACATAGTAATTTTTTAATCAATTTGGTGCATACAGGAATAAGCTCAACCAATGCTGCCCGGGATCCATACTCGACACAGCACTAGCTTAGGTTTTTTCGTTTGCCTCGTTCACAGTCCATCTTTAAAACAGTCTAGCGGTCCCGGCGAATTTCGTTTCGCCTTAGTGGATTTCCCCGCTTTTCTGTTGAAATTTTCCCTGAATTTCTTTGCCATAAACCTCACGGAGCCCGAGACCTTTCCACCCGTAAACCGAAACCCGTGGAAATCGGTTCGTGCGCTCTGGAGTTATAGCGTCAGGAAGGAAAACCTGACTTATTTTTATATAGTGTATTATGTTTTGTTTGTATGTTGGGACAAGTTATTTGTGTCTTCTTTTAGGTAGCAAATGTTTCAAACCTGGACTTGCCGAGCGCAGGCGCATTCTGCGGCGTCTTGAGGTCGGAGCACTCCTTGATGGCGCGGTCGCGGTCCAGCAGCGCGGACTCGATCTCACGGCGCAGGCTCTCCGCCTGTATCCAACATAATATATAAGAACATGGATCATTTCTTTTTCGACAGTGGGCAAGTTGAATGGGAACCATTTATATAACAAATAATAAGCCACAATATACCATTTTACACTAGTTATCGTACGACATAAACTCTTATTTAAAAGGGAAACATTTTGAATAAAATAAATACACCACGGCTTTCCAACAACTTGTTGTGGTGGTTCTTTAAAATTTCCCACAGCATTACCATTAAGGCGATGAGGTCCCCCGGGGGGTTTTAGTGGGTAGGCCTGTCCTTTTTAGGGCAGGAGAGTCCCACACACGCCGTCACCTCCCTCAGGTGACGGTACGGTGCGCCAAGCATTTCCCCCCGCAAAAAAAAAAAAAAACGGCTTTCCAACAACTCAATCCAATCTCCAAAACTTCAAGTAATAGAAAAAAATCATCTACCATAAATTGCGATTAGCTCAGTTTGAAGAGCAGCACACGCTATACGTGAAGGTTATGAATTCGATTCTGACATCATAAGAGGAGATTCTGAAAACTTTCTGTTTCTTCAAAATAAAAAAAGTTGGGTGTGATGGACTGTACAAAATTTTCGAAATGACCCTAACGTATAATACAAACTTTCATATTTCAGTATGACTCAGAAAAAAAATTGTGTGCTTAAATTCAATATGGCGTCATTTCCAAAGGCTCGCACCACACGACGGGGTCAATGACCGTTATTGCACATTTATATGGCACGAGAACCGCTCCATCGCCGTCAGACAACTTCTCTGTGTCCAAATGTTGTCCTAGCCTCGCTAGTCTCCCGCTTGGCTCACCTGCAGGGCTGTCGCCCTCTGCTCCTCGCGGGAGGCCTGCAGCGCGGCCTCGAGGGCGGAGACCCTCTTCATCGCCGCCTGCAGGTCGTCAGACAGCTTCTCCATCTCCTTATGCACTGTGTCCCTGTAACGCCGTCTTTATAAAGTCACGTTAGTGCATCGTGTGCGGGTAGGTAGCACACACGAGTTTTAACCTACACTGCATTTGCGAAAAAAATAATTTTCAATTTTGCAATGCTACAGGATTGGTCATAGAATGGACACGTTTAGGCCACAATCATAATAAGCCAGTGGTTGCAGTTCATACTGTTCAAACGCGAGCTAGTCGTCTTCATTATTATCATAGTAACCACATATGTACTGGCTTGATTCGATGTTTGACTTATTACCTTATTGTTTTCTGATCAAAATAAGTGCTGCCGTCGCGGGCGATATAACTTTTGGCAGTAACGTTATATACGCAAGAAAAGAGTGGCATTGAAGCTGATTAAAATATATCGTATTTAAACAACATTTATACAATAATGAAATATGATCGTACTGTAGTAAGTCGCTACAGACCTAGCAACAAAGGTCTACTCTGAAATATATATATTTTTTTTTATATTACACTTCAAGATTGACCTCATTCCACCTTATGTTAAGTGATAATGAGGTCCTAGCTTAACACTTTCAATGCTCATCAATTTTCATGTTTCTGCCACACGCCTAAAACTGAGCAACGAGTATGTATAGGACTCGGTAGCCGGGTGCACGGGCGCTGCGGTGACGCACAGCATCGCGGAACATCGCGCCACGCCGAGAACTCGCCTCCCGGGTGCACTAGGGTTGTACATTTTCGCAAAGAAAATGTAGTCTTATACTGTTATATTGAAACATTATTTTGGCTGTGCGTAAGACATGGGGGTGATTCGTAAGCGGATTGTAGTTTTTCTTATATTTATTTCTACTCATACTTCATAGGCGTGGTGCATATTTACGCGATAAGGTTTTCAACAAGGTACATTTATATATTTGCTTTCAAATAAGACACCAGGTGTGCGCCCAAAATACTTTCAAGTACGTAGCGGCACCACGTACCTTACTTTTTCCCGAAAAAGTAGCAAAGATAGAATTAATTATAAATTGTATGGTTACAAAATTGAGATATACCTATAATCACGGCAAATGAAAGTAAGACTCAAATTTTTGCAGGTGTAATTTTATACTTCAATCTTATGGACATTAGTATGAACTTGCTATGAAATACTTTCAAAGCGCGCGCCTCGTGTTCTTATTTTCAAGGGTTGATTTTTTGTAAGTTATATTAAAATATATTAATAAAGACTTGTTCTGACATTTGTATAAAAACTTAGTTAAAAACAGAATGGACACTGTTAAAACACGTAAAACAATAAAATAGTAAGTACATTTTAAGACAAAAACAAAACTACTTTCATTTTGTCTTAATCCCGCAGGTGCACTTTAAAACAGTTGTAAAAACAATTGTAAGTATCAGTTACACACCTGATCTTTGGTGACACTAATAAATTAATCATAAAATTATAATAAAGTCTCTCCCTCTTTGTCGGCTAGCTGCGGCGCGGACTACAATAACTGATTGCAAATAATAGATACTTGACCATAAAACTTGGAACCATAAAATAAACTCCATAATGATTCTTTTTTTTTTCAATTAGTGTGTCTATAATAGGAACGCCGAAATTCAAAGCGCCTTTTTTTTGACAATGAGGAGACAGAGTTAAAAGGGCACCGCTCGGCACGTGCACACCATCGACCGAATCTTTTGTTCTAATTGTTAACCGGGATTACTACTACTATTATTACTAGTGACAAACAATACAGGTTGTAATTCTACATTTATTTTTTAATCTCTGGTATGTCTGGACCAGGTAGATTACAAAGGTCATAAAATGTATTTGTTGAACAATAACGATGACTATTTTATGATGCTAAAATGCAGTCTGTTTATTTTTAGAAAAAAAAAAATTGCAAAGGGTTTGAGCACAATCTAACATTTTATTTATTTTAAACATCACCTTTAAATTATTTACTTTACGGATAATTGAAAAATTCGTTCAAATAAAACAAACATAGTAAGTTCATACATCTTTAAAAAACATTATTTGAATATTTTTGACAACCCTTGCTCTTGCTACTTTCGAGAGAACAATAGGACCCGGCTAGCGGGTGCTGGGCGTGCGCATAGGCGATGTATAGCTAGCTATAGGCCGACTCGGGAGCCGGGTTCTGGGCGTCTGGCGAAAATACAGTAGAACCCGGGAGCCGGGTTTTGGGCATTGTAAGTGTTAAGGGCGACAAGTACAGCATAATAAAGCTGTTACTGCATTTGTTGCCCTTACCTTGAAGACTTGACCCCCGCTACCAATGTAGCACCCCCCAGGAGCTCTGGAAACCTTACTCACAATCAGAACCACAACAACACCGAAGTGATTGTTATTCGACTGCGGTCTTCTGTAAAGTGGAGTTATTTCATCTGTAGGGCTGAACCAGGTCGAGCGATAAATCGCTATGTCCTACCTCTTTAAATAGCCCTAAGGCTTCAATATCAACCAATAGGTTTAATGCTGCACAGGTAGTAACGAATGATCGCATAGCCTTATTCCGTAGAAGACAGCAGCCACTTGATCCAAGTGTAGACGACTCACCTCTCGCTCATGATGAGCGTGTACTCGTGAATGGCCGCGTTCCGTTCGTCGGTGAGCCGCTTGACGTCCGCGCGGTCGCGCACGCCGCCCTCCCACTGCCGCACCACCGACGCCACCTGCTGCTTCAGGGCGTTGCGTTCACGTATCTACAACAGGGGATACAGGTAGCTGCATTTCATTTGTATAGAGACGATTCATAAGTGTCACTCGTGTAATGTATATGAATAAACGGATTTGTTTGTTTGACTGATTGATTGATATATATAATGCTTGATGACAACAGATTGTTCAGTAGGTAATATTTAATGCCAAAAAATAAAGAAAACGATGTTGTACCGAACTAACATTGCAGGATTCGAGCTCGCACTCGAAACATTTAAGAAAGGTTCTTAGAGAGAAGATTAATAAATAAATAATAAAGCCACTCGTAATCCTTAATCCAGAATTAACGAAAAGGTTTACTTTGTTCTTTGTTACCCATTTACCCATTTTTACCTTAGCTGTCTTGGTCAAAAGCAGGACAGGTTAAGAAATAAATGTTTACATCGTCATATTTGTCTTTCAATGATTAAATTAAGAGATGCAAATAGCACTATCTCACATATATTTTTCAAACATGCAAGATTATTATAAACCTTAATTAGTAAAAGAGAAGGTCTCAGCATTGAACCCTGGGGCACTCCAACCGAATGGCAGTCAGAAGACTGCCATTCGGTTGGAGTGCCTTCTATTTACATTAAGCTTTTGAATTTTGTCAAGTGTTGAGGACACTATAATGCCTCAAAATATCAACAATATTTGTGGATCGACACAGTCAAAAGCCTTGAACAGATCAAATAATCCAATACCATCCTCCTATTTTTCCCAAGCATTGAATCAGATTTGATAAGTAAGACAAGTCTACATATGAAAACCAGCATCATTAACTAAGTCTAAAGACGCTTTATAAATAGAAGTTAAAAAGTTACCACAGAATTTCTCTCTTGTGTCACTTCATGTAGTTGAGTCTTGAGTCTACTGTTCTCTTCTTGAACAATTCGTAATTTTTCCAGTGTAGTGTTATGGGTTTCTCTGAGATCTTCATATCTGCAAAACAAATGGTTTTAGTACCATTTTGGGAATAATAAAGTTGCTGAACTAACTTAAATTTAACATGATTCTGGTGATAACAAATCAAACCATTTATACATTTAAGAAACTTTTCTCAAAACTAAGTAATTTAAGGCAATTATTGTTCGCGAATTTGTGATATAACGTTGTGAATAAAATAATCAGCATTCAATATCGTACGCATTGAGGTATGTAGGTATATTTTGCTCATTTTCAAGTCAAATTGCGTCACGCCTGATGACGTCACACAAATAACACGAAAGTAAGTGGTTCGTACCACAGGAATTGTTCAGTGAAGTTTTGTCCTGAGAGTATAACATTTCGCTAGCAAGTATGTCAAGATTAACACACCGCCTTTGTGACAATTGGCTACTTGACAGTTTTTGAAAAAGTATTGTAAAATGTGCGCCCGTTCATTTTATATCCCAAGCAATTCGATTTATCTGGAAATAATCTAAATAACCAGAGAAAAATAAGATTTTGTATAACACATTTAAAAAGCGCGCGAAAACGCCTAGTCGCGTCATTGTTGCAATTATGACGTCAACGTCCTAGACAACGAACCGATACGCATAGGAACGACTTAATTAAGATAAATGGAAAATGTTTCAATAAATTCTTTATACGATTAGAGACACAATAATTCAATTTAAACGGTAAAATAATCATTGTTTCGCCACATTAAAATAAATAATTTTCGCCGACAGCTGTCATTTCCGAATTGCAATGGTGGTTTCCGTTTCGGTTCTTTTGTTCCACAGATAAAAAAACTAAAATTTATTTTGCAAAAATAAAATACTAACTATGCTTTTAATTAAAAAGTAAAAATGTAAAATGATTACTTAACTAATAAGCTAACATATCTAACACTTTTCATATTTTATTGTTAACACTGTCAAGTAGCCAATTGTTCAAAGGGGCACATTCATATTTTTTTAAGTCTGTAAAGTTACAAGGCCACCCCTAACAGTTACCCCCTCCCCTGTTTTAATTACCGTCTCCTGAATTTACATCACTGGGCCTGTGCCCCAGATTGCCTACCACTCGGTCCAGAGCTAGTAATAAGTATCAGCGATTTACGCAGCCTATGTACAATGAAGCTTAGTTGTCGCAGTTACCTCTTCTGGAAACAGTCGAATTCCTCCTTAAGCGCCTCATGCTTCCTCAGGGTATGTACCAGAGCGTCAGAGCTGCCCTCACCGTTGCTGCTCTGCTGCAAGTGCTGGACCTCACGCTCCAGCCTAGAAAAATCAGTCAGTTATTATTCCCAGAGTTCAGGATGAAAGCTAAGGTTAAGACACCTTGAGAATACCTCACGCCGCCATTCTTGCTCGGAGGTTATGGTGGTTTACGTACCCGGATAAAAAACGGGGTTTCAGGTTTTTTAATGTTCACTATGCCCCTTGATATGGATTTTGTCTTCTTCTGACCTGCTTTAATACATTATAAAATATGATCCTTACATTATAGCAATATCTTCATAATATCATAAGGGCCAAGATAAGCTATATGTGTCAAGATATACTTAGAGATTGGTGTTTAAACATTCACACATTTTTAGTAATCATGTTTAAGCTAAAGGAGGTCCACTGCTGAACATAGACCTCTAACTTGTTGCAGACAGTCCTGCATTACGTTTTTCAGTGGATATTAGCCATTCTCGGTGGCGCAGTGACTAAAGAAGGCGGTCAGAGCGCGTAAGGTCATGGGTTCGATTTCCGGTCAGGTCAATTGGCTACTTGACAGTGTTAACAATAAAATATGAAAAGTGTTAGATATGTTAGCTTATTAGTTAAGTAATCTTTTTACTTTTTAATTAAAAGCATAGTAAGTATTTTATTTTTGCAAAATAAATTTTAGTTTTTTTATCTGTGGAACAAAAGAACCGAAACGGAAACCACCATTGCAATTCGGAAATGACAGCTGTCGGCGAAAAATATTTATTTTAATGTGGCGAAACAATGAATATTTTACCGATTAATTGAATTATTGTGTCTTTAATCGTATTAAGAATTTATTGAAACATTTTCTGTTTATCTAAAATAAGTCGTTCCTATGCGTATCGGTTCGTTGTCTAGGACGTTGACGTCATAATTGCAACAGTGACGTGACTTGGCGTTTTCGCGCGCTTTTTAAATGTGTTACACAAAATCTTATTTTACTCTGGTTATTTAGATTATTTCCAGATAAATCGAATTGCTTGGGATATAAAATGAACGGGCGCACATTTTACAATACTTTTTCAAAAACTGTCAAGTAGCCAATTTGGAAAACGAACTTTTCTAAATTGACTTGGGTCTGGGTGTGCTGGGATGATGCCCCCAGTTACTATCCGTCGTCTGGTACTCATAGTACAAGGGAAAACCTTAGTTTGGTGTGATTGTCCGGCGCATTTATTATTTATTTATTTATTCTCAAACTTATAAGTCTTAGCATAAAATTCAAAAGTTTTTTTTTTAATTTCTGTCCAACTCACCGCTGGTTGTCGTTGAGGAGGTCGCCGTATTTGCCGCGAAGGCTGCTGGCTTCCGCCGCAGACACTTCCAGCTGGTTCATTGCAGCCCGGTGTTGCCCTCGAAAGTACTCTAACTCCTGCATTACATCAAAAGTCATTCCATTACAAACTTTATTAGTAACTGGTTTCCTAAAGTGAAAAAAAATTTAAGGTTTTGTGTGTGTCTGGTAAATACATATATTAATGAGGCCTGGAGTAGCGCAAATGTCCATTGCTTTTCTCCAGTAAGTCAAGGTTACAAGGTACAAGATAAGGTTCAATTTGAAGTGGTTACTATTTTCCCATTGCTTCTTTACGTGTTAAGAATCTGCTGGTACCACCTGGTTGATTCATTTGAGGTCAATATAAGTGTGATAGTGTCAAAAGAACAAGAAGAAAAATTGTTTAGAAAACATTTCTTGAAATCGAAAACTGCGCTTGCATTTTATAATGGTATAAAATAGTACCTACATTTTAAATTTAAGTCCTATTTTTTAATTTTCAAATAAGAAATGATAATCCAATTAAGTATTATATAACTTCTTTCAAATGATTTCATATTATTTTGTAACAAAATGACTAAATGACACTCTTAATAAAATTATATATACTTTATCAGTTTGGTAATTTTTAAATGACATTTGAATGATCAGGCATTAGGATATATATTATGCATTAATAGTGTTCTCACCTTCATAACATGCTCACACCGGCGCGACGTCTCAGTGTGCTGCCGCCGCAGTTGACTCAGCTCATGAAGCGCCTTCTCGCATTGCTGCTTGAGACTCTCATTGGTCTGCTTGCTGATCACGTCATATTGCCCAAGCGACTCGTACGGCCCGCTCATCACATGCGAGCTGTGAGTCTTCACATAGTTCTGCTTATCGTAGCACTGGTTTGGTGAGAGAACGTCATACTCGATGGGGATGGTTGGCACCGGACGGTCGTTGCTCACATAACTGTGAGATATTGACTCTGAAAATGTTACTCAAAATAAGAATGTTGAAGAACTTTAGCATATGATTTTATTGTCAGAATAAAAATACATATTTTACGGTATAATGTGACACAAATGCAAACTTTGATCTTCAGAACAACTATGACGCCTATCATATTTGTCACCAGAATTTATAATTGAGTGTACTTACATATTGAAGACAAATAATGTTATGCTGAATCCGCATAGATAACCTTGTTAATTTTGTGCAATGTTTAATTTATAGTAATATATAATTTATGTCACTAAAGATGTATTCAAATTAAATTACTAATGATGACCTCAGTGGCTCTGATATTTTTTTATTTCTAGTCACTGAAAAGTTCCAAAGTTATGTCCATCCAAAAATGTATTTATTTATTAACTGACTTCAAAAAAAAGGAGGAGGTTCTCAATTTGACTGTATGTATATGACCTACAACTTTTATTTTACAGATTCAAAGACCAGATATTGATACCATTAGGGTAATCGACATGAGCTAGATAAAAACCTACAAACCATTGCTTCCATTGCTCTCCAAGGATGATGTGCCAGATGCCATAATATATCTGAAACTTTATATTATTCTATAGAATATATTAAACACATCTACAACAGAAATATATTACAATATATACATTTCATGCTATCTTTACCTCAGACTCTAGGGGCCAATATCCATTGTCTGATCACCTGTGACACCTGAGGACAACACAAGGTGCATTAGTTAGTATTATCGTTGACTATTGATCATTACATGGGGTGCTAGCTTGACACGTTTTCTACGCTCTAATGATTGTTGCAAAACTAAGCCGCAGACTCTTGAACACTTTTGCAATTGCACACACAGGATGAAAGGGCAATCCAACTACCAATTTGAAGCTTTGTCATTATATCGAATAACTGTACACCAATACGGTTCATCAATGCCACCACTGGATAGCCAGATCACTTATCGGCTACCAAAAACGTAACAAAAACTGTCCTTTCGCTAACAAAGTGAATTTCACGCAGACAGAATAGTTAAATGACTATTTCACAATGTAAACAACAAGCACAGCACAGAATATAGTCCATCAGAGAATCCGTACCTCGATTGTCACAAAATACACGATTTTGGCCAAGTGTAACTTGAAACAAAAAGATAACACGTATTTTATCGTCACTAATTTGCCAACATTTCTCGCTTCTACCTTTTTTAGCAAAGCGAATGAATGAATGACGGATGGTCGGACATCTTGAGCTGATGTTGCTACATGACAAAATAGGGATGTCTTCCATACGTAATATTAATGTGACAATTAGTCATTAATGAAAGTGTTGCTCTTGAATCGTTTTCAAGAAATGCATACGGTATTAAAAAACTGAGACCAATTTAAATAAAAACATGATTGCACTAATCTAAATGTTTATAGTAATAAATAGCCAAATTAGTTTTGTGACTGTTTTGGTAGCACTAATGGCTTTTTATCTCTTTTGCACTCCTTTATGGAGAACCATGAGAAAGAGAGAAATCAATTAAAAGGTGTACTGTCAAATACTATAGAGATGTTTTAACTGAAATTAATCAAACACAGATTAAACATCATTTCGGATCATCATATCAAGTTTTCTCTGATATAGTCTCTAGGCTACCCAAGTTCAAAATTTAAATAATATACGTTTTTCGCCTTAAGTGTTTGAAGTTTTACTATTAAGTACCTTGTAAATTTGAGATTGTTTCGTAATTATTCAGTAATCAAAATTTAAACCTGAATACAAACCTTAAGCTCAACAAATTATTTAGCATCTTTGGTTTTCTGACAGACATTGAATAGCAATCCACATCTGCTTCACGGGGTAGAATAAGTTAATAAGGGGTTTAAGTTTTATGGGTTACATTTTTAAGTTTTTGTTGTTCTTGAGGGTTATTATTTTTATTATTTTTTTATTACCCTTATTTTTTTTTTCTACCAATATTATGAAACCGAAAGTGTGTTAGGATATTTGGATATATCTATATCCAGCCAATATTATAATATGTTTGTTACTCATTCACATAATTGGATGGAATTTTGAAGGAAGGGTTTAGGAAGAAATACTAGAAAGACACTTATTATTTCGAAATAACGCTAATTTTAAAAATATTATATCACCCGAGGATAATTCAGCTTCTAAATAAATATTTTTAAATTTGGTCAATAGTTTGGAAGCCTTTTCACTGCAAACAAATAATATTTTCTCTTATAAATAATATTTATTAGCGCAGAAGATAAAGGAAAGCTTTTCAATCCAGGTCGGTATTATAGGGTTCCGTAGCTAAATGAAGAAAATAGGAACCCATAAGGATCCGTTATGTCTATATCCGAAACCATAAGACCTACACTGTTGAAAATTGCTATATAGATGTATTTTGTGAACCACACTAAGATTTTTTACCAAATTGAAAAAAAAACGATACATTTTAGGGGTCCCCATATTTAAAACTGAAACTCATAATGTTTTTTTCTTCAAACCAATACCTGCGTCTGGAGTATATGGATACTCCATAGGGATAGGGGTTTAAAAAGGATGTTAAGGTTTCTAATTTTATTTTTTTCTAAATTGTTAGCGCGAGAGATACTTGTAATGTGGTAAAATGGGCGTATATTTCAAAAAGAAAAGAATGATCAAACAAAAAAAATATAAAGTACAATACCTAGGATTTTTGGTGTATATTATGTAAGTATATTATTACTCAAAAAAATACATAAAAATATTCAAAATGGGATGTGATAGTAAAGCTACAGTAGAAAGCTAAATAGGTTTTGAATTTATAAGTTCACTATTATTCAAAGAATTCCATAGTGAAGGATTGTCCAATCTATACGCTTATTTTTGGAATTCTTTACCTTTATCTATCAGATTATCTGAGACCCTTCCCATTTTCAAAGTCAGGGTTAAATTGTACTTCCTCTCACTTGATTAATGTTAATTTATGTCCTCTATCCATAATTTTAGCTTGGCATGTTGGTTGTTAGTAAGTTTCATACACTTATTCTTCTTATATACTTATTATTATTTTTTTAGTCAAAATACTTTACTTGATTTTATATTTGATAAGCATTATCATTATGTTATATATCTATGAGTTTATGTATGTTTATCATGCTATACTATGAATATAATTCAAGATATAAAACTTTATTTATGTTGCACGGCCGTACCCATTTCTCGCCATCTACTATTTACTCTACCTTAAGGTTGTCTGGAAGAGATCGCTTTCTAGCGATAAGACCGCCTAAATTGTACCTATAATCAATCTGTAAAACCTATTTCTGTATAGTTTTGTGCAATAAAGTGTATATATATATTATAAAATGTTTTGGTTTTTAAGGATATATAGAAAAAACTATTAACTCCAAAAAACAAACTGTGTTGCTTAGGGTCTTTCACAAAATTGGCCTCCTTCCACATCTTGATATTATTTGGCAATCGTGAATAAATGATATCGTTATTGAAACGAATTGATGATAAATAACATAACAATACGTGATTGGCTATTTGAAGTATACATAATACTGGTTCTGGTTAAGATAAATCGATTTTAAACAAGGAAAACGTGTCATGAACTATTTTTCGATTGGGTACAACACTATTAGGTAGGTATTATTTCGATTTCGTTCGTCGTACAAAAATGACACGCAATAGCGAGAACCAATAAAAAACGACGCGCAAATACATGAGTTTTTATAAATCAAGTGATCAGACATACAAACACTGTTCAGTAATTTGATTTTGACCCTTTCCATACCCGAGAAGTTTCTTATCAGTGCGGGATGTCGGGATAAGGCGAATGTTTTGATGTTGTAAAGCATGAGCACGGCCGACGGCGTGACTTCCATGCCCTGCGTGCCTACGGAAGGGCGTGCGGTGCGGATTACGTTTACTATGAATGATTTTATCTCTTTCTAAACTTGAGTGTCTGTGAATGACTGAGTGTAATAGCGAGCGTACCAAATTATGGATTGAATAGTGTTTGTTGTTGATGTATTATGATTATTTCGCAAAGATAAATTTTGCCGTCGATTGTTATCGTGTCGTCTTGAGTTCGTGGCGCCCACCAAATAGTAGTCATATGGCGCGAGTGGAAGTACGCGGGACGAGGCGAATTCGTTACGCTGTTCGATTTATCATATGCGCTACTATTTACGCACTATACGAAAAGGATAGTACGTATTTTTAGTTGCGTCGCGTGTTCGGCGGTGGTAGCGTAGGTTCGGCAATTGGGTGACTTTCATCAGTGGAGTAAACAACTTCAAGGTTATCGTGTGGCATGTGCCTGTGTCCGTTCGGGAGTGTGATGCGGGTGCGTTAACATGTCTGCGGGCGCGGGCGGTGGGGGCGCGGGCGCCATCGTGCGTCAGGGCCACCTCCGAAAGCTGAAGACGATGAAGAAGAAGTACTTTGTACTGCGCGCGGAGACACAGGACTGCTCCGCGCGGCTCGAGTACTACGAGTCTGAGAAGAAGTTCCGAGCGGGGGCGGTGCCACGGCGGGTGCTGCCTCTGAAGAGCTGCTACAACATCACAAGGAGATTGGATCTGAAGCAGAAGCATGTGATCGCACTGTTCACAAGGGAGGAGCAGTTTTGCATTGTCGCTGAGAATGAACAAGACTTGCATGCATGGTTGACAGCAATCCTCAAGCAGCACAGGTCTGATGAAGGCAGTGAGGAGTTGCTGCATCCAATACGTGAGTTCATTTATCTTTATCCTAATAATAATAGTTTACTTAAACACACCTGAAATAAATACTTTATTTTTATATCAAGATTATTAGGGACTATTTGTACATTTACCATTCTGACCAACACAGACTATTCTAAATTATCGGTTTTGTATATAATCATTTGCTTAATAAATCTCTAATCAAAACACTTCATTATTGTGTAAGTTTTTAGACTATGGATCACTCCCTGACCTCTGGTATGATGTGTTGTGTTGACAATGATGTTTTTAAAACTAGAAAAAAATCCACTCAAACCTTTTCCAGCATAAATTAACTATTATTTATCAGAAATTTCTTGAGTTGAATGACTCATTAAGGTAACATAACAATCACAACATTCTTGGTTCGGAATCACACGTTGACCTTATTCCAATAAAAGAAGTATCTACATGGGAATTAGAAAACAAAACTTACCAAAGTAAGATTTAAATATCAACAACCTATCAAGATAATGAAGCTATCTACTGGAAAGTCAAGATTATTATACACACACATTTTATAAATGTTAATGATGCCAACTGTTTCTGTGGTGTAGTAGTAAGAGCCTAAGGGTCGCAAACCGGATGTCATGGGTTCAAATTCTATGGGGATCACTTTCATTTTGTGAGCTATTCCTAGCTTTGTTAGGGCATCTGCGGCTTGCATCACCTGATAGTCCAATAATAATGATGATTCTGTGTTTTGGAATCCTTATCTAGGTTATTATCTAAATGGACCTAAGTAGTTCCCATGGTAAGGTATGCAATTAGTGAGAACTCAAACTCAACAAATATCAAATACTAATGTTATGAACTCTCGCAAAGTTGGGATGGACAAAAACTACTAACTACATTTCAATATAATTTAGTATTTTAGATACTACAATATTGTAGGCAACTTTGTATTCTAAAATAATGTAAACAAAGTCACAGGCTACAGCTAGTTGTTTATTATTTTACAGTTCAATTGTGTATTTACTATTTGAATTGCATTGATGTTTGATTGCACCTAAGTCTCAGTTAGTTGTTTTTGCAAGTTGTTTGTTGTTTGTTTAGAAGTATGTATCTTGTTTGATGAAGTCTCTGAAGTGCATGACTGACTACTGTCTTGCACAATGTTTTGTAATGATGGGCACGTTATTAGTCATCACGGGGTAATGGTGGAATTCTCTTGGAAGCAGGAAGGTTTTGCTCCCCAAGCCAAGGAAAGTGAGGCACAAGTCCAAGCCCACTTAATAAATTTGTAGCCAACCTATTTTATTTAGATTAGGTTAGTATTTTTATGATGCTCATTATATAGAGCCTTTTATATTTATTTAAATCCTAACAAAAGTCATATTCATTAATTTTAAAAGATCTGCCCACAACTAAGTTGAGTAAGAAAATAAATGAATTAATGATACATGCCATACATTGACGACCTCCGTAGCCGAGAGGCAAGCGTGCCGGACTTCGGCATCGCGCCATCTCTGAGGTTCAAGGTTCGATCCCCGGTCGGGTTAATATGGGAAACTAACTTTTCTATATTGTTTCGGGTCTGGGTGTTGTGGTACCGTCGTTGTTTCTGATTCCTGTAACAGAAGTGCTTTAGCTACTTACCACAGAATCAGAGCAATGTATGTGTTGTGGTCCAATATTTATAATATTTATTTATTTACACATGATATCTTTACCTCGCTACATATGAACAAGGAAAGTATATCACTGTAATCACAGGGTGAAAAATTTTGCATCAGCATTGGGAATCAACAGGGATAATCTTACAGTGAAAGTATTCCCTGTTGAAGCCCAATGTTCTAACCACTACTCCATGGAGGCAGATTTAAATTTTTTTTATGTTATGGGGTAACATAGTTACATCATTATACCCTATTACTTAAATACATAAATATACTTAAAAATATAATAATAAATCTGTTACTGGACTTGTCGCCCTTACCTTGAAGGCTTGACCCCTGCTACTAATGTAGCACCCCCCAAGAGCTCTGGAAACATACGTTGGTTTTTCCTTCAATTTAAGTAGAACAGTATTCATGCATTCACATTTTGTACACAAACATTGTTTAAATGAATGTTGTGTAGGTATGCTATAAAGCAAGTCAATTAAAGAAAATATTAGTTACTATAGTAGTTTGTGTGTTGTACCGTTTTAAAGAGTATCCTATATGTTTCTATTATTACCTCTATCTTTATACCAAACTAGCGGTCCCGACGAACTTCGTTTCGCCTTAGACGATTTTCCCACTTTTCTGTTGAATTTTCCTGAATTTTCTTGGCTATAAACTTCACGTAGCCCAAGACCTTTCCAATGACGTAGCCCAAGACCTTTCCAACGAATGTAAAACCTTGGAAATCGGTTTGTGCGTTCTGGAGTTATAGCGTCAGGAAGGAAAACCCGACTCATTTTTTAAAGTAGATTGATTGCAAACATACATTTTAAGAAAATTTCAAATTTTAATTGGATTATTATAGTACCAAAAATATCCTTAAATCCAGATATCCAGAATTTAACCAATTAATTACACTAACACGGATCATACCAATGAAATTATCAAAACTTCATTGGTATGATCTGGACAGTTCTTCTTATTGGACAGTTATTAAATTAAAAATTTGAGCAGCTATCTCCATATTTACATCCATTCTATTAATACCTAGTGAAAAACAGGAAAATTACTTATTTTTACCATATGCAAGTTCATCTTTTTATTCTTAATTAATAGACATTGACATACCAATTTGTACTTTTTATCTCAAATGCAAACTAAGCCACGCGCAATAGTTTAGTACATCCATAAGTAGGTACATCCGAACTTGCGCTGTTATATTAGTTTATCAGATGGATAGACACCACACACCACCTGATATAGGTGTTTTCCTCATATAACTATATATCTCATATATAACTATATATGAGAAACAACTACCACAGTAACTACTGTGGATGTCAAATGGCCATAATTTTGATTCCTAGAAGGTAATAGGAAAAGCTTAGTCGATCCGATTTAGTGATATTTCATTCGCGGCTGCCCGCGACTTTGGACGCTTTGTACTTTGTCTTTTCTAGCATAAAATATAACCTATGATTCTCTACCTGAATTTAGCTTTCGATTGGTCAAAGAAGTTTAGAAATTAGTACTTATGGTAGTTTGTAATTTTTTTCATTACAAAAATACAAATCTTTCCTCGTTATAATATTAGTGTAGTGATTTCGTAAGCGAGTGATAAATCAAATAATCGTAGAATGGTCTGCATTCAAACGCGCATCGAGTGGCAACCCACTTATGCACGTGAACAACTTGCTCCAGACCCGATTGTGCCTAGAAACGCGCATGAACTGTATGCTGGTGTTAACACGAATCAAATATTCTCCTGCCAACCGCAACAGTAATATCAAAGTTGGAGTTTTAATCAACAAACATCACTAACAGTTGGTCCCCACTTAAACTTTGGAAAGCTCTAGAACACCCAACTTTATGCCCAGGACATAAAGTGCAGGACAAAGTTCAAACTATATAGTCTGACGTTAGACTGTACGTGAAGTGCATGACTAACAAATGATTTGATCCTAAGCTCCTTCCTTGATACGGTGCAGGGTAGTTGAAGGAAAACATGACCGATTCGATTTATAAAGTGGACCGCGTTCAAATGCGCCAACCCACTTGTCTGGTCGACAACTTGCTTCAGAAAGACTCGATTCTGCCTGAATACGAGCTTAAATTTGTTATCGCTTCCATTGTATCCTCGGAAACCACCCGACACCCGTGTTCTATCGTGAATTTGTTTCAATTGTCAACTATGGTGCAGAGGACTTCGTTAAAAATCTTAGTTGGTTTAAGAAATACGAAGTTTGGCCATAGTTCCATTGCTACCAGACCTTACTAAACCCTAAGGATTGGTAGGTATTTGCCACTAAATACCTATTAAACAAAAAAAAAAACAAGTTCACATCCCGAGTTGCCTGAGCGGAAGCTAGTCAAAAACGTTGGTGCAGAGGAATTTGTTTAAAAGCTTAGTAGGCATTAAATAATAAGAAGTTTGGCCATAGTTCCATTGCTACCAGACGTTACTAAACTCTTAGGATGCCTGTACTTGCCACTAAATACCTATTAAACAAAAAAAAAAATTAAGTACATATTCGAGTTGCCTGAGCGGAAGCTAGTCAAAAACGTATTAATTAACAGAATTACAAAAACCAAACTAGAATCAGAGTGTTCATAACGCCATTTACGGCTGCCCAAATGATAGAAACAAACACGAGTCGTTTGCGCGAACCGCCAAACGGAAACATTTGAGGCCCAAGGTAACTGACCAGTTCGTCGACCTTAGATATCCTATGAGTAAACAACGCTCCACCATCGCCTTCGTCATTCATCAATCACGAAACGTAACGTCGTAGTATTCGTGTTGTGTTAACGGCGTACAATGTAATTTTGTATTTTGGCGATTTGGGTCTAATCGTAATGGGGATCCGCTGTTGGGTATTGCGTACATAAACTAAAGTCTGACGAAACGCCTAACACATTACGTCAGTTTTTTGAGTATACTACACCATTTGATAGGGCAAAATATCTATATTCTTTATTGCTCAAAAAGCATTAGGTACATTAGATTCCTTCCTTTGACATGGATTCCTTCAAAAGGAGCGTGAAGAAACATCTTGCGGGCCAGTATGGCGATGCTAACGGATAGGATATTTCGGTTCAAATCCGTTGTCATCGCGATGTGGGTTCCTCTCTTGCTTACCATGGCTGGGAGAGTGGGTCTAGTCCATTCTTATATTCCTTTGCTCTAAACGTGTAGTTATTTATTATTATTATTATTTATTATGGTTGTTATGCTTAATAGTCAGTCAGGTACAAAAATATTAACAAAATCTTTTGACCAGGGTTTAAGATACGGCCAACTGGAAATCGCGGTAAAGGCTTCCAGTTCTATACTAGATTTTGCAAAGTACAAAGTCCAGACTGCATATTTTCTTGCTTTCGACAGTAAAGTACTTTGTGGCTTATCTTATTGTGACCACTATCTACTGAGTAACACTAAAACAAGGACATGTAAGAGAATTTACCTAAGCTCCTACCTTGAAGAGGGTTGGAGGGAACAGCAAGTTCGATTTGATTTATAAAGTAGAGCGCTTGTATACGCGCACCGATTATAAAATCACTTGTCCAGTGGACAACTTTGTTTAGACACGATTCTGTCTTTAAACATGCTTAAACTGGATATTGGACTACACGGAATCCTCGTTAAGCTATGGATGGACCACCGAACACCCGTGAAGTTAAATCAATAGGGTAGTGGACTGGGTCAAAAATACCAGATTGTTTTCAGTTGACGACCTTCATAACCGAGAGGCGAGCAGGCCGGACTTTGGCGTCGCTCCATCTCAGAGGTCCCGGGTTCGATCCCCGGTCGGGGCAATATGGGAAACGAACTTTTCTATATTGTCTTGGATCTGGGTGTTGTGGTATCGTCGTTGTTTCTGATTTCTGTAACACAAGTGCTTAAGTTACTTTCCACAGAATCGGAGCAATGTATGTCATGTTGTCTAATATGTATGTGTGTATGTATGTATTTAATACATATATTAATAAATACTTGAATAAAGCGAGTAGGTCTTTTCATGAATATAGTCTTTTCACGTTACTTTGGCAGAAATAGACTCCAATAAATTATCTTACTTCCCATTTAACATGATAATAAGAATAAAAGACCTCGCTGTATTCGAGTATTTATTAATCTATGTATTATCTTTTGTTGTATGCCCCAATGCTGATGGACATTATTTAAAATGGGCACAACGAATTTAACAAAGCAAGCTAGACAGCTACGACGTCATCTTAAACACGTCACTATGATTTGCCAATAGGTGGCACGGCGTGCAGAAGAATTTCTCACTTGAATCTATTTATAGAAATTGAACTTAATTTAATTACCACGGGAGAAGTTACTATGTGAAATATATTTACGTCATATTGTTCACACTTGCGGATTTGCCATTGTGTTTTTATGATTGCACAACTTTTGTATGTAGCGTCATCACTGTTTAATCAGTGTGACGTGTTTGAAACGTCAATAACTGTGTTTGCTATCCAAAATCCATCATAAACCATGACGTTGGAGCAGTGCTACGTTACTAGAGGTTGTTGGTTCTATTACGATGAGATTTAAGTGTACCCAGTGTAATCGCAATCATATCAGCTCGTATTACGGTTGCGGTAAAGACAATTTCTTATGCTACAGATATAATGGGCTTCAGAATCACGGCAACTCAGCATATTGTAATCTGTAAGGGTGATAGGTAATTGCATAACAATAGGGACTGGCTGGCTCAGTTGAGACACTTAACATACTTGTCAAAACACGATTTAACATACTTTTTATTAGATAGATGTAAATAAATATGACATTAAAAAATTGTAAAAAAATAGTCTTAATTATCAAAAATCATACCAGCCACTTTTCTAAGCTGCGAGCACAGCTTGTAATCATAATAAAAGCCTTTATTTTAGTCTTGAAGTTTAAGTACATAAAAGCGGAAATACAGTCAAAGGCACGTCAGACCACACTTTGGACTTTGTACAGTCCTTATGGCCCGGGCTTAAGGACTAAAGTCAAACAGGAAGTGTTAACCTTGATGTGCTGTTCACTGTACAAGCAAAATGTAAACGTTTTGCATCGTCCTTGAAAGTTCAACTTGACATTCATGACAGTTTATTGATAGGTTGCCGTCTCCATTTCACACTAATCGACGATTAACTGATTTCGTCATTGTTTTCCCTAATTGTTCACAGCCTATATATTTAAAGGCTTGAGGTGCTAACCAGGGTTTGAACGCACGACTTCTCGAGTTATTTTTGCTTTTTCGAATTTTGTTGTTCCTTAGCCTAGAAATTGGCAAACGTCGAATTGCAAGCCGCAGTGTTCGACCCGAAAGAGCAGCGTCCCTCAATATTTTCCATATTAAATTTCAAACGATCCTGGTTAGGATTGGCTAAAAACCAAAATACAAAACCAAATACCTCCTAAAACACTTTACACCGACCTTGTCGTGTGCATACGATCTAATATCGAACTGCATGCGTTTACCTTGACGTGCCGTTAACGAATATTGCAAAAGTGCCCTCTTATTCTGAGGGCAAGTATGCCTAGGCATGGAAAAAATCTTTCGTCAAATTGTTAATCCCCTAGATTTTGCACTGCGCAAATTGTGACACAAAATTATAAAATAACGGATTTCCCCTCAGTTAAGGGGATTCCCCGAAACATTGGCAACCTTGTTACTCTGTAGTTTACTGCTGTTTATTCTATACTCATTCTAACGGCTAAGTACTGAAGTTATTGACGCATTAAACGTCTGGCGCCTAGGTATCTTATCTAAGGAAAAACATATCTAAAAGTAATAATATTTTTTCATAGATCAACTACGCGCGCATTGCCACATACCTATTTCGCAAGAAATTGGCGTCTAAAAATCTACCTTCATCTTATCTTATTCGAAAAAATAAAGTTTCCTTAAAGCCAGCACTGTTTGTTTCGCTTTTTACAGGTCAGGGAACGCAAACCTTTTTAACAAGTACTTTACTTTTTTTCTATTGTAACGTGTGGCGCCAACGGATACTTACTAATCTTATCTGAGGTGCGAAATATTATCGTTTAACTGTGAGTTTGTTATTTTGACTAAGGAATTCTGTAGAACATATCTCTGTAGACATTTCACACGTGTATTTCTCTATTTATGTTGAGTATAACGCATTTGTTAAGCACCGTAATCGAAGCACGATTATTGCTAAAGTCGTTCCTTTAAAATTTTTGGGGTTTCATACAACAGGCAATAACAAAACGGTTATGCAATTCTGCAAGGGGAGATAAACATACAAAACATTTTTTGTTACTTTAAATTATAACAAAACCCTGATAAGATCATTTCGTTGTCCATAAAGAAGATATTTTTCCTTAGTTTTATATGTATTTTGTTATCACACGACATCATAAGTATATCTCTGCTTCTGTGGTAGCTAAAGCCCTTGTGTTACAGAAATAAGAAACTGCAAAAGTAAGAAACAACGATCGAACTACAACCCACAGATTCAAGACAATATAGAAAATATTGTTTTTCATAACCATAACCCGACTCGGACTCGTACCCGGAACTTCATAGATGGCGCGCAATCAAAGCTCGGCCCGCTCTTGGCTATGGAGGTCGACATAAGGACACACTTAGATGTCTGCCAAACATGTCCTATTTTTTTACTCAATTACACAAATTTAAAAACATGCCATCATAAGTAATGCATAAAAACTTATGCCGAAAATTGTTAATATCTATGCCGCTGAGCTCCTCGTTTCGAATACGGAATAGACATCGCATTTTCTAGGAAGAAACTCTCGTAATTTATCTATTAATCAATGTTTAGTTTTTTAATCTTATTTAAAATTGCTTTGAAACCCTTGCAAATGTTTGGTGTTTCGTAGTTAACAGTTATGTATTTTTGAGAAAATGTTCAATTAAGGTTTTGAAGACAGTTGTTTCCCACATGTATGTGTATGAACTCTAAATGTCAATATACAAATATAACTTCCTCGTTAGTTTGTTAATTCTTTATGTGAACAGGTGAGGAGAACTGCACAATCTTTCTGCCTCCTAATTTAATTCTCATAATCGTAATCAACTCACTTCGGATACGAATAAAGTGTTTTCAAAAAACAAAACATTATTTATGCTAATCAAAAACCACGTTTTTATTCCTGATCTTTTGATTGATCTTCAAAACCGAAACCATTCCGATACGAACCGATAGAACGGTGACAAATTATAGATTTCCTTTAAAGGTAATGATTTTGACGTTTGTACATAAAGGGTTGGTGTATATGTCACCGTAAGATTGAAAAAATCGTTAGATTACAATCTATCTCTAACGGTTTTTATAATCTTACGGTGACATTTAAATATACCGGCCTACCTTACTTAGTACATCAGGATCTTGAGTTAAGTTTTAAAGCTTTCTTTTACCTCGATCGCTTTAAAACTCATTAAATCAATGTGACAAGAAAAAGATGACTTGTTAAAGTCAATAATGTAATGGCTCATTTATGTTTGTTTACATTAATGTTGACGTAGATTTGTGATTCATTATTATTATTGTGTGTTGGAATTCTTTTAGAATGAATTATTGTTTGTTTTTCAATTGTTATACAAAAGGATGATTAGAAATAAATAAGTGTTCAGCAATGCGGTTAATAATCGCATCTCGTTTTGAAAAATAATTGTTAGTTTCAAAGAAGAAATAATAACTGTAAACAGCAGACAAACTCGCAACAAAAATATAGTCAATCGAGGCATTCATTAAATGAAAAAAAAACCTACGCAAAAAAATACTTACAGTTGAAGGCACAATCCTTAAAAAGTAAAAGAATATTTGTCCTTTTAGTTGATAGAAGATAAATAACTTAATTTGACGATGTTTGTTTTTCAAAATGTTGATTATACCTAATTTTTATATAGTGATTAAGTCTTGGCGGGCTATCGACACACACACCGATAGGCAGAAACTTATAACCGTCGTTTTTGCATTGGTGGTTAAAAAAAGAACCGGTAAATCCCCTGTGGAAATAACTTTTGAATCTGCCATTTTAAATAAACTAATTAAAAATAGTATTGCTTTATATAATTTGTATTAAAGCTTTAATATTTCTAAACAACCCTTTTTTTTGTTCAGTCCTTTTATTGAAGTTGAATTAATAAAATATATTTTTGTCTATGAACAGCGGACGTTGAGCTTAATAGTTTACTACCCCTGGTCCTAGCCCATTACAAATACTTGTTTGAAACTGCGTACCTAAATGCAATCGGCCCTGCGGGGGGTGTTGCGTAAACACAATGTCGTAGGTTGTATTAAATTAATTACTAACATTACTGATTAGACATCTATTTTCATACATAAGATACCATTTAAATAGAAGATTTTATAACTTATCTTACGATAAAAGCGTGCGTTGTTTACTTATGTTTGTATAATTATCAATATTATCATAAGCACAACTTTGTTTTCACTTGTTGATTTTGTAATGCGCACGAATGTTAAGTATCGTTATCAATTACGGGTCATTCAATTTGTTTATCGATGCGATATTGGCGTAATTGGTTTGTGGAATAGATTTATTCTTCATCATTAAGATGATCTCTAATAAGACTTTCTGCTACGTTCTAATGGTCAACATTATCACTCTATGCCTGCTAGCATACCCAACGCGACTAAATTTTATAACGCTCTTAACAAACGTCAAAATCGATTAAGGTCAGTGCGTCAGCTGCTGATTGGCTAAAAATACGAGTGCAGTGTGCTATTAGCAAATCAACAGTATCGAAACTTTTGTCGTCTCATGCGATAAACTTGACATATTGCGTATGCTACGCCTGTATGTCGATACACGTGAGTGTATGTGTCGTAATAATCGTACTTAGTACTAATAACATACAAAACCGGTTAAGTGCGAGTCGGACTCGCCGACCCAGGGTTCCGTAGCAGCAAGTAACATAATATAAAAGTTTATATTGGAGTTAATTGAATTATAGGTAAATTGCGGTTTACGATTTATGACCTATTAAAAAAAACTGCTTACTAGATCTCGTTCAAACCAATTTTCAATGGAAGTTTGCATGGTAATGTACATCATATATTTTTTTAGTTTTATCATTCTCTTATTTTATAGTTACAGGGCGAGGGACACACATTTTACCGCTTTGGAAGTGTCTCGCGCAAACTATTTAATTTGTTTTTTTTTTTATATTGCACTTCAAGATTGACCTCATCCCACCTGATGTTAAGGTAATGAGGTCCTAGCTTAAGGGTGACAAGTACAGCTTAATAAATCTGTTACTGGACTTGTCGCCCTTACCTTGAAGACTTGACCCCTGCTACTGATGTAGCACCCCCCAGGAGCTCTGTAAACCTTACTCACACGCAGGAACACAACAACACAGAAGTGATTGTTATTTGGCTGCGATCTTCTGTAAGGCGGAGGTATTTCACCAGTCGGGCTGCTCCAGTTCGAGCGATAAATCGCTATGCCCTACCTCTCTTGAATAAAAAAAAATGGAATTAGAATAGTCAACATAATTTTAAAATACCAATCCATGGATTTCCCACACGTATTGGTTTGAAGAAAAAAAAGGTTTAAGTGTCAGTTTAAAGTATGGGGCGCCCCTTAAATGTTATTTTTTTTCTATTCTTGTGAAAAATCTTAATGCTGTTCACAGAATAAATCAACATACCAAGTTTCAACAGTATAGGTCTTATAGTTTCAGAAAGATCCCTTATCCCGTATGTAAAATACGTGACATACGGACGGATAAACAGACAGACTCATGACGAATCCATAAGGGTTCCGTTTTTCGCCATTTGTCTACGGAACGCTAAATATGCTTTCACCGGAAGTTTGTGTGTTTTGCAAAAATACGTCTTGTTTTAGATTTGCGTTTTTTACTATGTTCTCGTTACCTCATTCCTTTTCATGCGTTTTAATTTTACAAATGGAAAACACGATGCAACATGCAGTGACACAGTGAGATAGGTAACTAGCGTTTGCTAAAACAATCTGTCAAATTGTGGGAAGTAGGAAAACATGTGTACAAGATCTCTGCGGTTACGTTCTTTGAATCACCTTTGTTAATGGATACCTGTTATCCATACGTATTCTATATTTATTATTGTAAAGCGAATTTAAAAATATGTTTTGTTTTGGATAGCACATTTATCGAGGAAGGCTTTGGTCTATATAATATGACGCTGTGACCAATAGAAGTGAAGATCCATCTTGGATCGATTTTTATCAAACACTAGCTGTCCCGGCGAACTTCGTAACGCCTTTTTTTTTAGTTTCTAACCTTTTAAACCTTCCCTGGACCCTACACAATTATTTCAGAACCAAGATTAGCCAAATCGGTCTAGCTGTTCTCGAGTTTTAGCGAGACTAACGAACAGCGATTCATTTTTATATATAAGATAGTTACGATTTATCCATATTTACGCCGCTAGTTTATTAATTAAGAGGCCATCAAAAACTTGAAACTGTTTAACACTTCGGCTCAATAGCACCAACCTCATTCCTTTTTTTTTATGTTGAATGCAACTAGGCTTCTTTGGTCAAGTCTAGTTCTGCCAATGTAGCGTGGGTATAGTTATAAAAGGGTGTATGTTACTGTCAGTCTGATCAGTCAGCCAGCTGTCGATTTATTCGATTTATATTACTCACAATTGCGCAAAATCCGTAATATACTTTTGTCAAATAGGGAAACGAACCCGGCACCTTGAGATCATAAAACAGTGCTTGCATTACATACATTAAGAAAATTTCATCAACGTCCATCCAAACAGGAATATAATTTCAATAAGGAAAATTCTTTGACGTTATCAGATCTATATATAAATATTTTTACTGAGAAACGGTATTTAATCTTGGTACATAACCTTTTCTAAAAAACAGTTGATTTCGTCAAGGACAATAAAGTAACTCGATTTAATTTATATTTATCCTCCATGTAAAGGTCGTGGGGGCATAATGGCTGACTCATTATTACCGAATTGGAACACGGATTTTCTCAAGCTGAGGTCGTATTCAAGTCTATTATACTGTTCCCTTTCTACATGTAATATCTCTCTTCCCTTTCGTAGTCCCCCGTAGGAAGCGTCGACCTAGGCATATACTCCCAGACCACGACGATGCTATCACTGTCGCAATGACAACGGCCGAACACCTCGCGTCACAAGCCAACACTACACGTGGTTCGCTATACCGCCCCCGCCTGCGTCGCGTCCTCCCTTAGCAGTAGGGTCTTTTCTACTTTTTGCCGGGTCGTTTTTCTTCCCAAACGTATGTTAGGTTACAAAGTCCCAGTAGCAGTCCGAGCCGATGTTCGAGCCCCGTTAGGGTGCGCCCGCCAGTTTTTGCTTAAATATGAGGGGTGAGAGCCATTTGCGCTTCCCCGAAAGCTCGATTAAGATGTTAAGGCTTCGCAGCCATCACCGATGGTCAGGTAGAAAAAAAAATCCTAGTGTATCGACTACCGAGGATTATAAACACAGTGTTACTACTAACAAAAATAGACAACATCCTAACCTAATCAATAGCAGTTCAATGTTCCTCTCACTCTCAACGAGTGAAACTAGCCTAAAATCCATTTATTCAGTTATACAATGACCATTATTCTTTCCAGAACACGTGTGGCAGGTGAACGTCCAGAAGAAAGGTTTGGGCTCCTCGAAGAACATCCAGGGGCTATACAACTTGTGCTTGACGGACAAGACGCTGACCCTGGTGAAGATCAAGAGCCACAACAATGTGATCAGCGATCTTGGTATTCCGGAGCGGATCGAGTACTCGCTCAAGAATATTAGGAGGTGAGTGCTAGTAATACTCAGGCTGCTACTATAGTTATACCCAAGGTTTGAGATGACAGGTCCGGGGGAGGGGGGGTTAGTGCTTAGTCCTTGCAGAGTGAGAGAGTCCCATACGAGCCGCTGCTTTCCCGACGCAGCGGTACGGTGCGCCAATGCATTTCCCCCATATAAAAAAAGCAGATGAGGCAAAAGAATATTCAAGTGACGGTCCGATATTTGCCTGATAGGCGAGGGCGATAAAAACACAGCACGATCGCTGACTGTGTGTCTCAAAGGCGTTATCATAAGTAGATAATTGACTGTTCATAACAAATATATTGCAACTGTTATAAAGATGGTCTGCTGCCAAAACATTAAGCTGTCAGACCAGCAGAGACCTTTTCTATTTGTTTTTTTGATGAATGCAAGGATGACAATTGCCGGCAACGGCATATTCTGATCTGAAATTTAACCTCTTCTAATAGAGACAAACAAGTTTTCTCATGATATGAGTTTATTATTTTCTTATAAATTCGCAGCGGTGGTAATTAATACATGCTGAGTCCGTTTAGTTTTTACCACTCATTTTATTTTTGTCCCTTTACCTATTTAGCCGATTACTTATCACTTTCAAACTAAGTTTACAATTATACAAAAAAGGAGGTAACAATATTGAAAAACAATGCAGAATATCTGAAAGGGTACAGATTAACTTTAATTAGTATTTATTTATCATTTGGTTTTTCCATGAGGAAAAGAGAAATTTACCTTATGGGATTTTCAAGCATTCATTTCCAATCAGCTTGATATGTATAGTTCGTTTATTTTTATACATTTTTATGTAATACATTTCCTACTCGTTTCCCTGTCCTTATTTAAATGAGATTAAATGGGCAATCTTATGATTCAATAAAGCATTTTACTAACCTCCAATTTTCTTTCTTGTCCAGCCGTCTGTAATCCCGAAACAGATGATCCCATTTTGTTAGTTTTTTTTTAAGTGAATAAGTCGGGAATATTCTTAGCTATGTTTGATGGTATGAATGGATTCAGGGCAAAAAGTTATTTATTTAACAATATTTATAAAAAATATGCAGTTCCATAAAACATTCATAAACAGTTTGTAAGCGGGATGAGGATTCTCCTGAAAATTATCATCAGTAATTGTGCTCATAGAATTAATAAAAGATAAATAGTTTAGTTTTGGGTGTACTATGTTTTTTTTGTGACGGTAAGAAAAATTAATGTTACGAAATAATCCTGAAAAGGGTAGGACTACCCACAAAACCTCATCGCGTAAGTGGTGGTGCTGTGGGAAATCGGGTCAATCTGATACAACCACAATATCACCAGCGCAGCGGATTGGCCTCGTCTACTTGCCCCGGGGTGATCAGGGGGAGACTAGAAATAACCGGTCTAACTGGACCATCCCCACCTCGCGGTGGAGATGCCTTCTGAGGATCCATCAGCCTGGTTTACACGAGTTTTGTTCTACCATGCCATCTTATTAAATATATAAAATGAGAAACTGACTGACTGACATATCAACGCACAGCCTAAACGGCTAAGCGTAGGCACTTGAAATTTGGAAGGGACGTAGCTTAGGTACCGTAGAGGTGCACTAAGAAAGGAATTCCCGAAATTACCACGGGAACGGGAATTAGCGGGAAAATCAATTTTGTATGAAAAATCTAAACCGCTTAAGATAGATGCTTGAAATTTGGCATGCAGTTACCTTAGTTAACTTAAAGCTTAGTTGCAACAGGATATTCCGAAATTTCCACGGGAACGGGAGTTAGCGGGAAAAAACTTTTGTATGAAAAAATCTAAACCGCGTAAGATAGATGTTTTCAATCTAGCATGCATGCATACCTTAGTAAATAGATTTAAAGTTTCTCCCACTCACACAAAGATCTCTCTTTTATAACACGCCACGCGGATGAAGTCGCGGACAAAAGCTAGTACTTATATATAAACCAACCAAATTTACACGATTAACATATGTGGCTATTTTTCTTGCGAAAAAAAAAAGTAACCGTCTTATTCTATTTCGGTTCTCTCTATTTGTGAGTATAGGATACTAAGCCAATGTGTCACTGCGCTGTTGATACAATAGGGAAACATGTATCTATTTATGAATGAGTGTAGTATTGTGTGTCGCCTTTAGTTCAGTGGGCGGCTGTCGTTGGTTTGGGAGCGACCGTTTCTTTTGTAAAAAGCTTAGTGCGATGATTGTATTTATTAGATACTTGCTTTTGCCGGCGACTTTGCTCGCATTATTTTGGTATATAAAGTACCTCTCCTGTATGTCAATCTAGTATGTCATCTTCCTACCAAGTTTTATTCATATCCGTTCAATAGTTTTCGAGTGAAAGAATAAGAAACATGCATCTAGACATACAGACAATTAAAATCTCTCGCTTTTATAATATCAGTGGGACTAGCTGGATAAAAAGTATCCTATTGGCTAGGTGTGCGATGGAAACGTTAACTAGCTGTTATAATTTAATATGTAAAATGGCCGGTCTTTATTACGATGTATAAGTAAACAAACAAATAATTTCAATGAAATAAAGTACTTGAATAAGATTATGTTCGATTTTGTGAAAAAGGTCCAAAGTTGATAGACTTTGATATTTTGTAACAATCAACCCTCAGTTCAACAGCCATAAGCGTTAAAAAACAGTTGTCCCAACAAGCCAGTCTAGAATTATTTATTCATGCAAATTACATCATTAATATTTATGATCGACCTATATAACATAATCCAAATGAATCTATTTACGGTTCGGAACCTGTAGCTTACCGAGAACATCCCGACAAGAAACTCTGTAGGTGTATCTACACATATAAAATCTAGAGGAAATATTTGTATATTTGTAATTATTTCACCATTAGCTGTGCCCGCGACTTCGTTCGCGTGGACTGCATGTTTTCAAAACAAAAAGTAGTCTATGTCCGTTCTAGAGGTTCAAGGTATACCTATACCAAATTTCTTGAAAGTCGGTTGAGAGGTTTAAGTGGGAAAGCGTAACAGACAGACAGAGTTACTTTCGCATTTATAATATTAGTAGGGATTAGTAGGGATTGGAAAGCGACTTTCGCCCTTATTAACATTAATTCACCATTGGAAAGCCCTTAGTAGGCTATATTTATTGCTAGAAAATACTAAGTCCACAAATGAAGCTGAACTTATACCTAATTTGCATCAAGTCAAGTTGTTGTGTGTTGATTGTTAAAATAAATGAATGCATAGGTATAATAAAAAAATTAAAAACGTATTTAAGAGAGGTAGGACATAGCGATTTATCGCTCGAACTGGAGCAGCCTGACTGGTGAAATACCTCCACCTTACAGAAGACCGCAGCTAAATAACAATCACTTCTGTGTTGTTGTATTCCTGCGTGTGGTTTCCAGAGCTTCTGGGGGGTGCTACTTTAGTAGCAGGGGTCAAGCCTTCAAGGTAACGGTGACAAATCCAGTAACAGATTTATTATGCTGTACTTTACACCCTTAAGCTAGGACCTCGTTACCACTTAACATCAGGTGGGATGAGGTCAATCTTGAAGTGCAATATAAAAACATATATATATATATATATCTAGGATTAATAAACGAACTATGTAGGTTCTAAAGCGCAATGTGCTAAACAATCATTCTACCTACTTGCGTGTATGTTTAATTATAAAGAAATAGATACATATTAAAAAAAATTAACGAGACAAAAATAAATAAATAAAATTGTAATGTAAAGGCGAACAGAGTAGTTAGTAATAAAAAAAAAATAATAAAACATTAATATTATAATAATTATTTCCAGATGCGGCGACTCAGAATGTTTCTTCTATATGGAGGTGGGCCGACAGACGTCGACGGGTGCCGGCGAGCTCTGGATGCATTCTGACGACTCCAACATAGCACAGAGCATGCACTCAACTATATACCTGTGAGTACCTAGTACAGTCGGCGTTAAATAGCTTGTGACACGAAGGGTGTACAAATAATTAGACGCAACCAGTTTCGCAGCAACCAAAATTTCCATAACCGTCACCTACCAAGGTAGTTCTCTCCTACCTAGGTAAGAGAAGTCAATTTTAGGTGTAATAATAAGTTGAGAATTTACGTCTCTTGTATCCGTCCGATCATGTCTTAAGAATATGTTTATGCGTAAAGTGATAGGTGCCCTGTGGTATCTGCGGGACGAATACCTACACATTAACTTGGACTGCCTTCAATAGCGCATTACTTTAAGCAATGTTAGACGCGATTTTTCGACTATGCTCAGCTCCATCTAAATCCACGTGGTGCAATTACTTCCCTTTTTTAGCTCTCCGTAAGAAGCATCGACCTAGGCACGTACTCCCCTACTCTGACGACGATATTGCTGCCGCTCTGACCACGATCGAACAACTTGCGTCACAATCTACTACACACCGTCTGATAGTCCGCCCACGCCGCGTGGGCGTACGCCGCGTCCTCCCTGAGCAGTATCCTTTTCGCGTTACCGGGTCGGTTTTCTTCCCAAAAGCACGTCTGGTTACAAAGTCCCAATAGAAGCCACAGGCGAGGTCCGAGCCCCTGGTTATTGCTTAAAATACATAGATAGAGCCATTTGCGCTCCCCCAAAAGCTCAGTGAAGATCATAAGGCTTTGCCTTTTTCTCGTTACCTGTACGTGTCGAGTTGCTTTTTTCCTGAAACGTCCTTTACATTACAATGCTCCAGCTGAAGTTCGGCCGTTAGGGGGCGCTCTTCGGTTGTTCTCCTAAAGTACATCGAATTGAGAGCCATCTGCGCTCCTCCAAAAGCTCGGTGAAGATAATAAGTCAGACAGGAAATAAAGAAAAAAAGAAACTCCTACCTAGGGATCGAGTGATTGTAGTTATGTGATTGTCTGATATGTACTCAATGGTGTTACTGTTCGTTTCAGAGCAATGAGGAACTGCGCCAAAGAGACTGAAAATGAGCGGGACCACATAGTCCTACCGATGGAGCCGATGACGCAGCCCCGCAGCCAGTCGGTCTCCGCTGGCAGCGGCGGCCGCCTCTCCAACGGTGAGTGGACGCGACCGCTGGCTCTGGACCTGCCAACAGACCAGACATGTACGATTATGATGTTTGGTGTACAAGTGGCGTTATTTACCATACGGGGGCAGCTCGAGCAGTTAGATAATTAATCTGGTCATATACATAAAGTCATAGTCAAAAACTTAAAACAAATCGCTCATTAAAAGCAAAACAGACGCAATCCCAAATAACTTTATTTAACAGGACGGCTAAAACAAACAAAAAATAAAATGAATTGAGGACTTTTTATTATTTTTTTAAAGCTTATATGTATATTAATGTTATACATCATTCAACTGAAACTATCAAAAAAATAATAAAAAATACCTCACTTTTATTTATTTTATTAATTTTTTTGTTTTCACGTCCTGTTAAATAAAGGTATTTTGGATTGCGTCTGTTTTCCTTTTAATGAGCGAAACGTCCGATTCTCAAAATATCCTGATGCTGCCAACCGCACTTAAACAGTCTACGAAATTCATGTGGTCCCATATACACGTGTGCGTATACTGTATTAAATGTATTAAAGCTGTCGATACTAGCTGCTTCGAGCTATCCGTGTATTGCGGGCCTTAGATTGACTGGTAATGAAGGTTTTCACGGAGCAAATATTCGCAAGATGTCGTTTTCATGACAAACTCAATATTTAAAAAGCGGTCCATCGTGGCTTAGCACGCGTACTATACCGGTAAATTATATATAATAAAGTTTTTATATAAATAAATAAATAAAAATAACGAAAAAAGACTTATCCAATCTGGTCCAGTATTTCTGAAGTTTTGCAAAATAAGTTGTTTACGTGTACAAGTCGTTTAACACTTGATGCGCGTTTGGATGCGGTGCACTTTGTATTTTTATTACTGACGGGTGAACATTACTGAACCATTCAACACCATATTGAAATATAAAAATTCGCTAAATCTGTTCAATATTATAATATCGAAAGTTTTTAAGAATAATCGCATTTCTGGATGTAAGAATAGTTATTTTTACGAAAAACTACTAAGTGCTAAGTAGATTTGGAAAGATTTTTTAAGATGGATGAAATATTAGATAACATAAAGACAGACTTTTTATCGGAAATTAAGCGAACGAAGTCGCGGGCAAATTAGCATAAAATAAAAATCAAAAAATGCGTTCGACCGTGTTTTTCCATCCGTTACACGCCACTGAATCCCGTGATACGTGACGGTAGTCATGTCAATCAAAAATGAAACTCAAATATTTATTTATTCAAGTAGGTTACATCCTAACACTTTTGAATCGTAATTGAATACAATGCAAAGTGATTCTAATTTCGGTTCGGAACCTATATCTACAGAGAAGACACCGGTAAGAAAACTCGTGACAGTTTTACGCGTCATTTAAAAGTATCCAATCACGCACCAGTTCTAACGTCAATGTGCTGCCATCTTGTGAGTATTTGATTCGTTAATTCAATTATTGATGGATTCATCGTCTTATCCAATGGTAAGTCTTGTCATATGATGAAACTTCATAATTTTCTCATGGTGCTACTGATATTAACGCTATATGTCACAATGTGGTTAGTATGTTCATAACTACAGACTTAGCTACTTCCATTATTTTGAAGGTATTATGGAATTTACTAGGTAAAGTTAAATAAATAGTTTGTAGTATTTATTCATTTTTATCTAAGACTAGTTAGTTAATTAGAAGTTCAAGTGAATTCAAGAAAAGCGGCTTAAAAGCGTTATTAACTTGGTATAAGGTTTTAAATCAATCTACAATCTTAACTTGTCTGACCTGTAAAAGGCTCATGTTTTGAAGATGGTACGACTCTTCAAATGCTAAGCTCTCTTGACTCTGTACTAAAAGAATTAAAATAGCTAATTAGAATTAGGTATTTTAGCAAATATTAGATAGAACTTAAACATGAATACATAATGTGTTAACATTAATTCCTTTGTAGTGGTAATTAGTGGATTATTCAAAGCTTCTCTAACATAGATCCTTAGTATTGTAGTTAGAATTATGACTAACCCTTTACCTAGCTCTAGCGGATTAAGAGTTTTGCTAAGTAGACGCTGCTCCCATGCCGACCTACAGACATCATCATACAAACATTATGCTATTGTCCATGCTCATAGTTTGGTTAGTCGATGCTCAAATTCACTGTATTGTACAATTTAAGACCTTCGTGGCCCATTTTGAAGATTTAAAATAAGTTAACGGGTCAATTCGCGATAAAAGTTTTTATAGTTAATTGCGTACAACAACTTACGGTTTTACTAACTAAATTTAACGGCAACGTCGTGACAGCTGTCAAAACTGTCATAGCGAGAACATTTTTGCAATTTAACGGCTGTCAAATAGTTTATTGCCCAGTTCAGTTGGTGCAACTTACCCTGAAAATGTTACCACATTTTGACCCTTAACTTATTTTAATTTTGAACATGTTTCTCTAACGTAACACAAGTGATGGCAATAACTGGTCCTATAGAAACAGATCCAGCTTTAGAGTCACTTCATGAGGGCGGTTTCAGAATAGAGTTTTTCGTAAGGTCGTGTTGTCGCCGCTTCTTTTGCCACTTATAAAAATAGTATAAAATGTGTGTGTACGTTCCCATATCAGTGTGGCAAAAGACGCGAATGTTCATACACGCGCGTCTGAAACCGAACTTATACCTTGTATGCTGAAACGACTGTGTAATTATGTTTGCGAAATACGTAACTGTAAAAGCATCCTTATTCCTATAGTTTAGTACATTTTCATTTCCCATATTGTAACTATTCATGTGACAATTAGGAAATTAAAATAGTTTAACGTTTTTATAAATAAAACTAGTTTCGCACAAAAGCCCACTCGTGAAAATTAAATCAGATGTTTTAATTTTGTTTTTTTTTTTATGTTTTTTTTTCTTGGTTATTATTATCTAAAAATTTCGTTGCCGGGAATTGACAGTTGTACTGTCGTTGAGTTTCCTTAATTGATAATGTAACAACATTTTATTCATGAATACAACTGCGATGATTGAATTTGAGCAAAACGGCATTAGAGTACGCTGTTTTACGGTGGTTTTTCGTATGACAATGTCTCGAGTATTATTTTTTTCAAAATCATTGGTAGGTCATATTTTATTACCGGCCTGTGTTACCCTTATCCCGGCATTTGCCTACATCGGCACCGTGTATTGCAGACAAGGGCTTATGCGTGGGCTCGTGCATAAAGCAGTGCGTCTGTTCGGCCACTTACTCCGTAGACGACTCAGCCGCCGCCATAGCGCCCTTGACGACCTACGGTACGGTATGATCCGCGTGAGCCGGACGGATCGCAATGGAAATGCGACTTTACTGCTATCAGTTTGGGATAAATAAGGATTAACGTTATTTTTGGGTAGAGTATAAAACAAGAGTTTTTGGGCGGAGCTTCGATTTTTAAACGGCTACCTTTGCAGTATAGCTGATATTTTTGAGTGACTAATTTGTAATTAAAACTTTAGAAAGGTTTCCATTCAATATCCAAATTAGGAATTTAACCATTTCATAGGGCTTTCATGGTATACATTTTCAATAATTCAGATGTATTAATTTAGTGTCATTTACCATTTTTTAAGCATTCGATCCCATTACCAGCTAGTACTTGATTCTGCTTAACAGATTTGGTAACACCTTCATGTTAAAAAAATCTAGCAGCTATGTCATCCTTGTTTGTGGGTAGTCATAAATTAAAATTGCAAACTCAATGGTGTTTTTAATTATTTGTATTGCGATCCGGACGGCGAACCGCGACGATCCCGACGAACGAAACGCTTCTTCATGCAAACACTCGCGATTCTACCGAACTAACAATGTCTACCCTCGTTCGCTAAGTGCGGGTGGCACCGACTTGAGTTTTAATTGTTATTTACCGTTTGACAGCTGTCAAATCTGTCAGTGTCAGGTTTGACAACTGTTAATAACTTAACAGTTAGAATTAAGTTGGTGCGACTGAGCCTTCGTGTTGCCAGGTGCCCTGTAGGTCATGGGGAGAATAAGTTATCAATTCTCTCACATACATTGACGTTTGATGTCTTTTCTTCTTAAAACCAAAATTCTAGACACAAAAAGACAATCAATTATTATTTTGACGTACCGAGTCATTAGAATTTGCGATTAAAAGCGTGAAACTGTGAAACATATCTAAAAAGATTTTAGTTAAGATACTTTAGCCACGTTTTTTTATCTTTATTCGTTAGCTTTCATAATGAAATGCCTCTATGAACTCAATTTCATTCAGATTAGATGGATTTAATTTTTTTAATAGAACTTAAAAAAAAATATAATAATAATTCGTAACCGATATAAAGTCATCTTGTACAGCATTGGTGTTTTAAAGCATTGTGAAAGTTAAAATACAGGGAATTTAACATAAAAAGGTACATCTGGCAACACTGCTCCACAATCGAACTAACGTCACATCTTTAGTGTCATCCTGATGTTGTATAGATCTTTCTCCGCAAAAATAACATTTCGAGCTTACGGACGTGCTTAACCGAGAATGAAACAATCTTCGCAAATCATTTCGTCATTGTACGGTCAACAGCATGACGCGGTTAACACATGCAGTTGCATGCGAAATTTGTTCTTATTTCAACCACATAAAGATACAAATTCACTGGACGTGCTTTTGACTGTACTTAAAACTATATTTAATTTCTTCTAAAGTCTTGTATCAGATAATGAGATTGCATATATTCATAAACAAACTGTTTCTTTAGTGATACATTTCTCCACGTACAATATTGTCCCACAAAGTCTACGTATGTGTAGCCTAGTGAACATGGTTTGATATTAGGTCTCCTGAATGTATCGGGAAACTTGTTTCTCCAAGCTTCATAGTTGCTGTGCTTTTGTTTTGCTTTTAGTTGAAATATTTGGTTGTTTGTTTATTTAATTGTTTATCTCAAACACTTGTTTTGTAATGTTTTGTATTATTTCCATTCCTAAGTTAATGCGTAGTACAATGAAGGAAAGTAAGATTGTTTCCATTTTATTACTTTAGATGCAAGTGAATCGTGAAATTTGTGATAAAACATTCAGTGAAATTAAATGCAGCTTATATGTAATATAATACTGAGTACAAAGTGAAAATAACGACTTGCATCTTTGACCAATTTCATGGAACAAACTTATTTTTCAGTTATTACTTTTATGACGTGTACCTAAATTTGTCTTCATCGTAAATATAAGCACAATAGATAGACTAGAAGTTAGATACATGAAAAACAAATCGACGTTTAACTTCCAATACCACTTAACTGTTAGAGAATGCTCCTAGCATTAAGTCCACCTTTTGTACTTTTTTTGTGCAATAAAGTTTTTAAATAAAAATAAATAAATTAACTATTAATGTCAAATGTAGTTGGTATGT
Source organism: Glyphodes pyloalis (assembly GCA_037074685.1). Lineage (NCBI taxonomy): Eukaryota > Metazoa > Arthropoda > Insecta > Lepidoptera > Crambidae > Glyphodes > Glyphodes pyloalis. The sequence goes on from JAYKKO010000019.1 coordinate 12,225,921, forward strand.
CGTTAATAAGATTGTAAATCAACCCAGTAAAAAAACCCAGTTAGGTGGTATTTGTACAGTCGACAGCACATCACAGTAAGCTTTTGCAGATCGATATTCTTATGATCAGGACATAAGGGTGATATAAAGTCCAAAGTGTATACTGTAGTTAACCGTCGAATTGTAGTCTGACGATTTAGTGCGTAACGCGTGCGACTGTTTCGTGCTGAGATAACTTCTCGATCTATTTATTTTGTGCTCAATAACATCCCTACACGTATTACATTTTTCAATTGGTAACAGTTTTATGGAATAGTCTTATGTCGTTGACTTAGAACTACTACTATGTAATCATGTTAAATTGAAAATTAGTTTTGTTTTCGTATTTTTAATTTTCGTTCAAAAATAGAGTTTCGTAACTACCTAGATCTAGTTTAGTTTTTTAAAATAAGCAAGTCACAAAGCTTATAGGTATTATTATTGACTTTATTTATTTAAACAGATGTGGCACTGCCGATACTAAGTCATGTTCTTAATTGCCATTCAGTATTGTATTAAATAGATTGCGCGACAGTGTTACATCTGATAAATAAAAAAGTGAATAAATTGTAAGTTGTTGAAATGGTAAAGCATGGTTTCGGAGTTGTTGTATTACTTTGCCGGGCATCTTGGGTATGCATGGTTGTTACTATTGATATATTGTTTCTTACAGAGAATGGTTTTTGGTAAAGGCTGTTGGTTTAATATAATCATGGGATCACTGGAAGTTTTGTATAGTTGTCTTACTTATTCTCTTATTGACTATGTCATTGTAAAACAGTATAAGCCAAACAAATTTCAGATAGCATCTTTGTGTAACTATAGACAAGGGTTTTTTGGATTGACTTGTCCTTGTAGAATTGAATGAATTTTTCATGGCATATTTGATTATTATACAAAATTTCAGTGCTTCTAAAAAATTCATTTACAGCGATGATCAAGAATGCAAAAATTTGGCATTAAAATCCTCTACAAAAAAGTACCTACACAATTATTTTCAATAAATTTTTAGTTCTCGCTATTAAAATTGCCATATTTTTGTAACGTACATACAATAACACTATTATAATGAGCGATGGTGCCTACACACAGACATAACCAATTTTTACCTATTTCATTCTGAAAATACATTCTATAACTAAACTTAATACTATCATCACACTATCTATCTACCTAGTCCAATCAAAATAAGTCACTATTTTTTTTATTACATTTTTAAAAGTACTCAACTTACTTTTGTATGCATTGCGCAATCGCTTATATAACAACAAGAGTATAAAATGTTGAAAGAACCATCAACTTGTCCATATTCATGTTTTATTAAATACTTATTTTTCATTTTACTTTTATATTCATTGCGTCCACAAAAGAAGTATAAAATGTTTACAGATCCCTGATCGTAGATGAATCGATCGATCGGAGGTTCTCAATTATTTATTAAATTTGAAAATTGGTCTTTGTTTAAAACTGCGTTTCTCTGTTATCTCACACACATTTCAAAACATTACTACATGAACAAGACAGTCGCCATCGCTTCCCATTACTAAACCCCATCGCACCTGGTGGACGCTTGGTGCCATGTGTTTTACGTGTCGCTTCTCATTGTTTTTCGCAGCCGAAAACCAACCACCGAATAACTCATTAACACTCGATAACACCGAGAAACCTGGGAACCGTGTGATAAAGCACCACCGGACAGTCTCGCTGCCGACGGGGTGTCCCCTGTTCCAAGAGCCACTCCGGGTGGTGCACGAGCGCACTAGGTCGGCGCCTTTGACCGGCGATGAGGTAGACCGGGTGACTATTGAGCGGTCCGCGGCGCACTCCTCTTGCAAGGCGGTGAACGGGACAGATCCTCCTCCTCCGCCTAAGAAGACGCAGTGGTCGCGGAGGGCGAGCACGGGCACCAGGCTGTCGAAGCTGTCGCCTGCGCACTCCAAGAGTACGTATTTGTGCGGCGCCGTTGTGGCACTTTTGGCGGTGTTTTTTCAGTCAGTGTTTGTCCGTTGCGTTTTTGTTTTTTGTACAATTGACTGGCACCAGCCAGTATTTTAAAAGTACTTCAGTAGAGCATAACTGAAGTGGTTTTAAATACCTGTCAAAACAGGATTCTTCACAGATTTTCAATGAGAATAGAAACCTATGACGTATGACTTCATAGGATTCTATTCTCATTAAGACTAGTTTCAGAGCATTTTGAAATTATTTTTCAAACAATCAACATGTGTGATATTTACAAATAATTTCAAGGAATTAACAAGGTAAAAGTGTGAAATGTTAGAGGCTAATCCAGCTTAAAGGATATTTTAATACGACTGAAGTTGCGGGCAAACTAAGTCTTTATTTAGTTTTAGTTAAAAGATCACTTTTTAATTGAACTACATAGTTATCTTTATAATTGTTTTATTGACTGACGCATCGTTGAAAGTTACACAAATTAGGTGAAACGCACACCGACGCATATAGGTACAAGCTTTGGGTGTATGTTATTTAGATGTATTGTATCACGCGTACTAATACTGCACTGTTTCCTCGGTATTGACATTTTGTCAATACGAATTCAGTAGGCTTAAAGCCTGTCCCGAAATATATACCTCAGTACCTTATCACATTAAACCTCCCGCGTAACTAAGTAAGTAATACACAGTGAACTTAATGTGACAAGGTTAACAAAATAAAGCTGCTGGCTGTACAGTCTAAAGCACGTCAGACTTTGAGCTTTGTACCGGTCTTATATTGTGGGGATAAGGATTAATATCCGACTGCAGTTGGATGTTAGTCCTGCCGGTATACGTACCGTGCTTCTGTGAAACCTAGACCTTTGATAATATGTCTAAGAGAGATATTTTCATGTCTTTGTATTTTATCGAAGTACTGTGAATTAGCAATTTAAAATTACGAATTTTATAAATACACTTTAAGGAACAGTACATTTGGTTTATTCATGAATAACATAAGTCTGCGAACAAAGCTCATTTTATATATTTCTAAGGTGGCTTTAATGTTATGTTTTGTGTTATGTTGCAAGAAAGCACGCGATTTAAATGCGGAAATATTTTGTGTTTAATGTCTTTGCTTCATGTGGCGTGACAATAATGATTTTAATTGAAGAAGAATTGTATTAATTAAGTGTTGAGTTTTTAAAATATGCTTTGTGACTGCAATAATTTTAAGTAATTTATCTACAATTTTTATTTACAATTTTAAACACATTCTGTGCTTTGCTTTTTAAAATGTACTTGTCCTGTTACCTACACTTATTTAACATTAAGCTTAAGTGAATACTTATTATGTAATTGCAAATATAACTGATACTCTACACTGTATATCTTTGTGCCAAATTTTTGATGTCAAAAAATTCTGGGTATCCTTTCCTGTATATTTAAAAGTAGAAACTATGCTATTTAAGATAAAGACTAAATTTATAATCTTTTTCAAGCCTAAACTGTGCATCCAATGTGGCTGCCCCTTCACTTTATTGACCTAAGCTTAAACAATCTTCCTTAACTTACCATTGGAAGCACTATTGTGCTTATCCTCCTTCCAATTCTTATCATCATTATTTCTTATGGAATTGAAACTTAGGCATACATAACACATAAATTGATATTTTTTCGGTCAACAAACTTATTTGGTTTCCGTAGTTTTCCCGAAGAGGTTTACTATCTATATGAATGGAACTAATACAACGAGTCTGCTCTTTTTGTTCCGTATCCACACATAATTGATGTCGGATAAAGTCGTGGTTGTATACGTTTCAAGGAAAAATATCAGTTGTGTCGCAGCGCCTTAAGATTCAGAATCGCACATACTATTCATTTCACATTACGTAAATTGCAACGAGACAGCAATGCTTCCGACGCGTCCGTAGACATGAGTAACTTGTGCGTAACTTGCGCTAACTCGCACGTAGTTTATTGCGCTGGGTCTTTGCGTTAACTCACTGGAAAATGTTGCCAAGCCCCTTATATAATATTATCAGAAACGCACCCTAGAATGAAAGTCTTTGTATTGTCTCTGTCAAATAAAAAGACACAAAATTTCAAATTCGAATCCGTTTCAATACAATTTTTGGGAATTAAACGTGGATTTTGATTTGTTTTTGAAGACATATTTCGTTTTTGGGAGTGGGCCTCCTAGCGTTTTGTGAATATGAGGGCTTAGGCTCGATACAAGTAAGAACTGACTGCAATGCATCTGTCTCTTTTCTCCGTCGTGAAGAGACATGTGCATGGTAATCCGTATTTACGAGCACGACGGCTGTGTGCTGTGTAGTAAGTAACAAATAAAAAATTCAGTTAACACCCAGTGAAATGAGTTACGCGGCGCAGTGAAATATGTTGCGCGGCGCAGCGCAGTGTTACGCATCTCTACAAGGACGCGTCGGCAAGCGTGTGAGAGTTCGGACGTTGTTCGCAGACACTGGCCCGCTGCGGAATCGGTGTGACAGTATGCCCTCGCGGCCGAGCGCGTCCTACGAGGTGGAGCGGCCTGTGCCGAGGCATAGTGATCTGGAAGGTAAGTACTCTAATAGTTCTTAACCTTATTTGATAGCGGACCCGTTATACTAAAACAATTTGCACGAATCCCTTCTGTAATCTGTACTATAGAACACAAAAGCTGGAAATGTCATTAGTATCACGTCGCTACGCAACCGCGTAAGAACATTTCGTAAATTCCGCGTATCGGCGATCTTTCGGTCGTGCAAAACCTAGGGTGGGTTGCTAGTCTATAATAAAAACCGTATCAAGAACCGTTGCGTAGTTTTAAAGATCTAAGCATATAAGAGACAGACAGACAGCGGGAACGACTTTGTGGTTTACTTAATACTGATATTGCATGTAAAAGTCCTAGTGGTTTCTTAGTTTTTTCTGGGGCACACAAGTCCTACATTGGGTTCGGGTCCATGTGATGTTCTTAAGTATTAATTCATTAATTTTTAGTCGCAGATTTATCACGTGACGAACCTGATAGCGTTACGCTGGCCGAATGGTACAGGACGCCGCGCATTCCCGAGGAACCAGACTGTGTCGACATCACCAGAGACTTCATCAGGTAATATTGACTAACACCAACAATAATAACATTCATCTACATGTGAAACGATCAAGAATATAAACGACACCCATAGCTGTAAGAACATCACGTGAAGATCGTGGATTCTATTAGATCACAGTGAGGGAAAACGTTAAACATGTACCGAGTGTCAAGCTCTTGTCCTCTTTGATTACTTACTTACGAAAATTGACCTCCAAAGAGTCTTCGGAAAGCTATAGAGCACCGAACACGTTTTCTTGAAGAACTATCAATTCTCGCCATTTAGGGGTGTGAATACTCCGCTCCCACACAAGGTCGGTAAAGATGTAAAAGTCATTTGCGATTTATTTTCCTCCTATCTGGTTTATTCATCGTACAAAAAAAAATAATCTCATATGCTTCTTGCAGAGGTAGGCTTCGAAAAAAAGCTTGGTGGTATAGGTTTTTTTATTATAGCATAGTAAAACTGTTACTAGACTTGTCGGCCTTACCTTGAAGGCTTGACCCCTGCTACAAATGTAGCTGCTACAAGAGTTCTGGAAACCTTACTCACATGCAGGAACACAACAACACCTAAGTGATTGTTATTTGGCTGCGGTCTTCTGTAAGGTAGAGGTAGAAAAAAAAGAAGAAGCTTCAGTTCCTGGATTGTAACTCTTCGTTTGAGATCAGCACAGGTCTAGGGCCATTTGGACTATAACAACACTTGGCACTATAAAAATTAAAAAAATATCACTTGGTTCTAGTTCTGGAGGTCGGGTTGGTGGTCCGATACCGAGTAGCATGTCGATCCAGCGTTCCCGTAATTCCTCTGTGAGCGCAGACGAATCTGTGCCCGACGGATACCTCCCTATGGCCCCAGGCTATGAGCCGCTGCCCGCACTGGTCTCTGTCTCCAGCGGATCAGTGTGCAGCGGGACCCCTTCCACGGATCCGAGGTTCAGGTTAGTAAACGTTACATTTTCTTTTAAGACCCCCTTTTTCACTATTGTCGGAAACAATACCGATGCGGATCGTCTATACTTTGTCTTCATCTACATCTTTATTGAAAGAGAAAATTTGTTTCCGGAACGGGATCGGTTTCTGACACTTCGTGAAAATGGGGGTAAAAACTCCATATTTCTAGTGAGAGCACCTTTATTTTAATAAGAAATGAAAACATAGTCCTTATTTATTTATGTATATTTCTATTAAAAACACTGTGCAATCTATTTGTTATAGTATATCTCTTCCTTTGCCTATTTGATAGTTTGAATCCTTGCATATTTTTAAGTCTTGGATTAAAATTTACTTCATAAGACCTTCTTTACTAGTAGTAGCTAGATAATTACTTAATAAATTTTATTTAATTTTATCACATCTATTCAATATGGCAGGATTATAATACAAACTTCATTAACAATAACTTTTGTATTGGAACGTGTCCAATATCGACTTTTAAGCTACTAATGGCATGGAGAGTGAGTCGTAAATTATTTTGCCGAATTTGGATAAATTTCGCAACATCAGTTATTGTGAATGATGTTGGTTATATAATCCTGCTAGGTTGTTGTTTAAAAAATAAATTAGCCTGCGTTTCTCTTTGTAGTTATGATAATTTTCGTCACTGATTGCTATAGCGTATATTTTTTTATGCCATTCTACCACCATTTTCAAAACTGCTCTTTTCTCTAAGATGGACTTCCTAAATTTTTAATATTTTTATGACGAACATAAAAAAAACACTATCTATCTATTTATATTTCAAAACAAAAGTTGTGTGACCCTTAAATGCCGCCCAATGTTTGACAAGTAATATGACCAAACTGGAAGTTGCTGAGGCAAGTCGTGTCAACAAGGTTTGAGTTATTTATAATAACACAAATAGCACTATAAAACATGTGTGATTGATTGCACAATTTGCACATCTCCTCTAAGAAGTAGCTGATCCCCTGCGCTTCGACAATATTATTAGCCAAGCGAGCCGTTATTGGTAATCCTTCTAAATTCGTCAAACGAGGAGAGTTTTCTACATGGTGTCATACTGTCGTAGCTCTGGGGCCCGAGCAAGCGGTACAATACCAAGCGGTGCGACGATCCATCACTCTCGTAACTCCTCTATCGGTGCAGAAGATTTTATGACTGACGGGTATTTGCCCATGGCTCCTGGCCACGAACCGCTGCCCGCGCTTGTGTCGGCCTCCAGTGGCTCTGTATGCAGCGGTACCCCTTCCACAGACCCGCGGTTCAGGTGAGTGACGCTTGCTGTCACCTAGACAATGTAATCAACTGTCAATGCTGGCTCAACCATTCTGCTTGCGGTTCATCACTAACGTTTTTCTCCTCTTTGTTTATGCAAAGAAATACTAACATCTTCATTGTAATCTCAGGTATATCTTTAGATGGGTTGGAAGTCGTAAGTCTTGGAAGTTCCGTAATCAGTAAATGGAATTGAATGTCGATGTCACCTAAGTTGCTTGGTTGTAATCTGTATAGATTTGCTGAAGGGCTATCATCAAGTTGTTATTTTACTGAAGTATGTTTAAAACATTAGCTTTAACTGGTTTTCAGTTCATCTGCATGAATTATTTAGTTCATTTTGTAATAATAAATGCGCGTCATCAATAGTTGTTAAATAAATATAATAATAATAGTTCAGTTGGGTTCTAGTTTTATTTTGTTTACATGGATGACATTGAGGTTTACTCGACGAATTATGACTATCGTAAAACCAATCTAAAAAGTATTTGATATTACCGATGCATGGCAATATATTAAATATTTAAGAAATTCAAATCAATACTTTACTAAAACCGTAATTTCCAATAAGGTTCTTCTAATAAAGATCGAATATACGAATGTTAGCATGTTGAGGTCGGATCTTGCATGGGAACTGACTTTTATATATGGACGCTGTCAAGCATTCGTGTGTTAACCCACACCGTAGTAGTTTCGAGTAATCGGCTGTTTAGTTTATTTGAGAACAATCTTTTTTTTTCTGTTTATTATAAGCAAAAAATATTGTTATGCGGTATAATTAGTTTTGTTGAAATGCATAGATTAATAAAATTAATGTATTACTTGAAATGAATTCATTATGAAATAGAAATAGAATAAAAATGGTTGATGCTTAAATTACTAAACGGTGTATTACAATTAATTCATTATGAAATAAAAATAGAATAAAAATGGTTGATGCTAAATTACTAAACGGTGTATTACATTTTGCATTTATGTGTTAAGCCACATAACACATAAATGCAAAATTCTGATTTGTTGTTTTAAATAGCAAATCTGTTTTTGTATTTAGAAAAATTATGAAATATACAATATAATATATTAAAGTTAAAATATTTAACGTTTTAATTGTTAAACTATGTTTTGTAGGTCATTAAACGTTTCTGTTTAAAACGACGAATACAGCAAGTTAACACTGACATTACTTCAAATATTCAAAAATCGTAACTAAACCTTTAAAACTTATTTTCTATTATTATAAAAATGTATGTATTATAACTTATTTAAATTACATTAAATAAACCAAATATTAAACTATATTTTTCAAACCTATGGTCAAAATCAGGACCTGTCAGTTATAATCTCTTATTCTATTGCTAACTTTTATAAACTCTTTAGTATCTTAACCTGGGTAGGTACATGGCGATCAATAGATTTGGGACTACCTAAATTACATACGGCTCAAGCAAGGTAACTCATAGAATCCATACTAATATTATAAATGCGAAAGTATCTCTGTCTGTCTTTCTGTATGTTTCTGTCCAGCTTTCACGCCTAAACCACTGAACCGATTATAATAAAATTTGGTATAAGTATACGTTGATCCTCTAGAACGGACAGAGGCTACTTGTTGTTTTGAAAATAAGGGGGGATGGGGGTAATATCTCCCTTGAAAAATTATTGGAAAAATATTTATTTTTTAAGTAAGAGATATATAATTTGGCACAAATATGCTAAAAACTTATATTAAAGTATGGACTACTTTTTGTTTCGAATATTAGGGGAGATAGGAGTAAAATCACAGCTTGTATTAAAGTTAATTAGAGATAACCACACTGCACCAATTTAGCAAAACTTAAACGTGTGTGAGTTTCATCTAAAATTTAGTAATTTAATTGCCAACAATAACATAATTTTGTCCAAAATATGTAATTTTCTATACATAGTAAAAGCTAAATAAAGGAAACTCATAAAAAATTGTAACAGTTAAATAAGAATATTATTTTATTTATGATCCATTTCGGATTTTTTTTTCATTTAATTAATTTTACGAAAGATTAGCAGCATGTACAAACGCACAGTCTGTCCGTTGAAATGGTTTGCAGTACACCCGCACGCAGCCGAGGAATTAAAATAAAAATATTTACATAAATTTCAAATATATTTTTTTCAGAAAACAATAGTAAAAATGTAAGTTAGTTACCAGAGTCACATTGCGTGTTGAAAACTTTGTCTTAGTGTATTCGGTAAGATTTATTAGAATCTGGGAAATAAGCAATAACCATTTTTGTACTCTACTGATTTTTTGTTATTTTTTTCATTAAAATGGATTACACTATCGTAATCCTCGTGTTTTAATTAATAAGACTGCATTCATACTCCATTTCTGATTTTTTGTGGGTTAACACATAAATGCTTAACAGCGTCTATATACAGTTCAAATATACTATGCATTAAGCATAGTTTAATCTTCTTCAGCTTTACGCTCAATATGATTTTTGACTAATGAAATGTTAATAACAAAAGTGTGTATATTTCGCACAGTCCACTAAGTCACTCATCGTCGAGTGTGTAATTTTTTAAGACGTGGCAAAATATGATTTACTCTGCTGCTGTAACCTTAAATTAAAAGTATCGTCAAAAATATCTTCGATTTAATGTTAACTTTTATTAAACACTCTACATTATTCATACTACATTGAAACGGACTGAGTTGTTAAATTGCTAGTACAGTTAATGCTGACACATTTCGATAAGCAAATTCCAAATAGCACAATGTTCCCGTTCCAGTGAGTACCAGCTGGAGCCAGCGACGTCTCACATCGCTCCGGGCGAGCGTCCCCCGCGCGCCTGGAGCGTGGGGTCGCGCTCGGCGCTGGGCGGGGGGGGGCCGGCGACGGGCGGGGGCGCGCGCGAGCGGCTGCGCGCGTACAGCGTGGGCGCGCGCGGCCGCCCCCAGCACCACGCGCCGCACCCGCGCGCGCCCGCCTCCGCGCCGCTGCTGCCCCGCGCCTCCGCCGAGGACCTCATGGAGCTAGACTTCTCGGCTAATTCGCCGCAGGCTAAGGTATGGGTTTTTATCAGTTACTACCTAAGGCCATACATAGGGTATGTCATTAAAAATTACATTATTTTTATATGTTAGTTACGATTACCGTTATCCTAAAAACGACTGGACCTATTTTTTGTAAAGTCAGCACCATTATCATTTAGCTTTACAATTCTACCTTTTCCTTGGGCGTATCTGAAAAAACCTTGACTTCTCAAAAGCCGAATTACATTTTTTTTTATCTTGAGTAACATTAATAATATAGAAAAATATAGCATCGGCATTTGATTGGGATGTTGACACCATTCACAATAAATTCTAAGGCTTCAATTACAAACTTTAAGTCACATCGTCATCGACTAGTCCTTATGCTTTCTGAAAATATCTAATAATATAATTTCGATTAATGCTCTGTAACTACATAATAGTAAGTGTGTTGATAAGTCAAAATTCATGACGTCATCGTTTCCTATTTTCGTAGAAAATTTACAAACAGATTGTTTTCTGACATGTATTTAAAAGTACTTCATTGACAAGTCCGTCGTCATTTCTATCCGCATCAACAGGTGATGTTGTCACAGACGCCGCCGAGCGCGGGTTTCGCGGAGCGCTCTCGGCCCAACGTGGACGAGTACGTCGACATGTCGCCGCGGAACGGCGGCTTCTTGGCTGCGCCGAGGCGGGACCCCCCGGCCCCCGCGACCCCCGTCACGCCTGTGACTCCCCTCGCCGCCCCCGTCACCCCGCACACGCCTGCGCCGCCTGACGGATACGTTGAGATGGTGAGATGTTTTTAGATTCACGAAAACGCAGTTTTTGATATAAGCATTAAGTTCTCTTTCTGGTCCTTCTTAAATAACGTGTAAAAAAGTTAATTTAAGGTAATAAATAGATATGCAAATACGATGGCTTCCAAATTTCTTCATTTATACGACTCATCCGTCTTGACTTGAATCAAGATAACTCCTGAAGTCAAGGTCATATGTAAAGTGAAATCTTGAAGTGCAATATTATGTAAAAAAAAAATTTATTCATCTCATCTAATGTTGAGTAGTAATGAGGTCCTAGCTTAAGGGCGACATGTACAGCATAATAAAACTGTTACTGAACTTACAAACTGTTACAACACCACCGAAGTAATTGTTATTTGGCTGCGGTCTTCACCAGTCAGGAGGTATTCCACCAGTCAGGCTGCTCCAGTTCAAGCGATAAATCGCTATGCCCTACCTCTCTTAGTTTTCCTCACTAAAGAAAAGTAATAGAGACGAATGTTGTTTGCGTGTTTGTAAATGCGTGTGTTGTTTGCAGAACTACACGCGCGCGCCGACGCGTCCCATCGCGATCGTAGGCCGCGGCGCGCCGGCCCCGCCCCCGGGCCCCGCCCCCGCCCCCGCCCCCGCCCCCGCCGCCTCCCCGCCGCGCCGCCGCGACCAGCCCACGCCGCTCGGCTCGCAGACCATCTTCCCCATCTCGCTCGACTCGCCCGCCTCCCCGCCCGACATGGACGCGCATGACGACTTCGACGATGACGCTAAAGGTGAATCACCTCATTTTAAAGGAGCCCTTATTACTAAGCCTTCGCTGTCTGTACGTCTTTTCAGTCATCAGGCTGTTTCTTAAGAACAGTGATAGCTCTCTAGCTATCACTGAAATTTTTACAGATAATGTATTTCAGTTGCCGCTATAACAACAAATACGAATAATTACCGGGAAAACTCTAAAGACAGCCCTTTTATTTTTCCAGTACAAACGTAATCTAACTAAAATTTGGTTCAAGCCACATTCCACATCTTTTTGACAGGACGAAGTCTGTCGGGTCAGCTAGTGTTGAATAGATTCGACTTAGTGCGCGAGTCTGACCCGCACTTGGCTGTTTTTTTACTAAAATGCCCCTTCCACATCCCCAGACGAAGGCGCCCATCCATTGTCGACGGTGAGGGAGATCTCAGAGGAGGGCGGGCGGAGGAGCCCGGCGGGGGGCGCGGGCGGCCTCGGCGCCTCCTCGCCGCAGTACGTGCGCCTCGCGCTCGCCGCCAACCCCACCGCCAACAAGACGCTCGCGAGGCCGCACTGCAGAGGTAACATACATTTATATATTGGGACATCTAAATATTTATACATTGTCCTTAAAAAATATAATAATAAGTCTCTCTCATAAACGTAAAAGTTTCTAAGAAAATACGGATTTCGTAAATGACTAAACGGATTTGGATGAAATTTGGTAAAATATAGTTGAGATACTAGACTAACACACAGGATACTTTTTATCCCAAAACAACGCCTAAGAAGTCACGTGTAACCGATAATCTATCATGTAGTACAAATGTTCAACCATTGGTGGTATCACATCACAATCATTTTTAAACTTATGTCCTAAAATTATATCATAAAAAAATAAAAAGAGAAATTTACAACAAAAAAAAATTTGTACGGCTACATTACACTATGACGTTACGCCTTTGATCAGTGACGTGATTTACAGTTTGATGTAAAAATACGTAATGTATTTATAACTGTCTTTTTAGTTTTAGAACAGCTTGAGATATAGAAACACAATTGTCAAGTGTATCTTTAGCAACTTTAGTCGTATTGTCATAAGTCCATGTATTGTGTAATATTTTCGAAACTTGTCAAATATCGTATTGTTTGCGTTTCACTCCCAGCAGCGGAAGTGAGCAGTACGGCGACAGTGGTGGTCGCGGGCGGGCGGGGCGTGCCCCCCGCGCGGTTCAGCGTGGGCGGCGCGGGGGCGGGGCCGGGTGCAGGGGGCGGGGCCTGCTCGCCGCCGGCCACGCCCCCGCCCACGCCCACGGCGCCGCTGCCGCTCAACTACGCGGCGCTGGACCTGCAGCCGCGCCGCCCGCTGCAGCCCGCCACGCCGCGCACCTACACGCAGATAGACTTCGTGCGCAGCGAAAAGCTGCACGCCGCCGACGGCACCTAGGGCGCACAAGCGTCCAACGCTGAGGAACTACGTCGCTGAGGCCGTGAGGGCCGTCCACGGGTGAGAGGAACCATCTGGAATGTCCGCCGAGATCGGATCGGGTGTGAGCTGGACGTTTTTGGCATATGACGAACGATGCGTCGATGTTTCAGTACCAAAAAGTATGGGAAGTAGCGAATCGGTCATTACTGAGTACCTGACAGTGCGAAACAAAAATTCAAAATGCCAAGAAAACTCCCATGGTGTTCTTCCAGTGTGTTTGATAGTATTACATCGTCGAGATAAATGATGGATGAGGTGGGTCGAAAGTGTATGACAACATTGGGAATATTGTTATTATTCCAACTTTGAAGCGTTATACCATCCAAATGCCAGCTCGATATGTGACAAAATTTGAGCCTTTAATATACATCCCTCATATTTTCGTAAAAATTCGATCCACCGGAAGTTGATGAAAACGACGAGGCGAATTGAGATATGCCAGTTGCATGGAGTATGTAGTGAGGTGGACATTCGCGGCAAACACTAAGTTTCATTGGCGTCATTCGAATAGGATTCGATCGAGCGGTTAAAGTGTTGTTAGTTCGAAGTCGATATGTTACTCGATTCATTGACGAATATTCGAAACGTCGCGATCTGTGATAATTCTGTGACGGCGTCGTATCGGAAAGCGGATCGGGTATTGGTCGATAGTTATTGAAAATAGAAGAAAATTAGGAAGTGCACCGAGCCGAGAGTGGTTTGGAGTGGTTCGGTGAGACGAGGCGAGTTACGTTCGATGTGCGCTCGCTGCTTGCGCGTGCTTCCAGCCTAAATCAAAAATTCAAAGGTACAGAGCGGTGTCTTCACTTCGTTTGAGTTCTTGGATCGCATTCTGCCTATTAAGACTCGATGTCGCTCGCTTCTAATCTAATACTATCTAATAGTGATTACGTTTCGTTATTAATTTTATTGATTATTATTACAGTTTTATTATAAACGTTTATTGTTATTTGTGAATTGTGACTCGGGTCAATGATATACATGTTTGTACAGCAAACTGATATTTTATAATATAATTATAATATTATGACATTAAGAGAATGAAATTATACTAAGTCTAACTCCAAAAATATTTCTCTAAATTAATGTGTACATTAATCGAGTATTTTATCTTCGTACTATTTTAATTATACATTGATTGAAATGTTCGTTTACTAGGTCTACTGAAACTTTCTCATCTATCGATTTATTGTCACTTCTAGTATTGGATACATCTCTCTTGTACAATCGCGAAAATTAATAGCAAAAATAATATAGTATGAAAAACAATACAAAAAAAGTGCATGGATTGGTCCGAAGGATGTTGGATGACGATTGACCAGTGCGCGTTAAAAATAAAAGTAAATATAAATAAACATTAATGCAACGGTTGTGAGAGAGGCCTAAAGTAGTACACTCAGATTGTCTTTATGTTCCCTAATAATATACTACCTATTGTGTTCTTAGGATACTCTGTTCACTAAAGTACTGTGCAATTTTTACCAGACATATAAAGTAATGAAGTTATTTCTACACTGTTATTGTTTGTTGCCTACACTGGGCTGCTGTCCGTGATTGATCTGAATGTTATTATTTTGTATGCGATTTTGAAATAATGCTGAAACATGCAAATGCTTTGTCTTGGATTCAGTAGTCGTTGTTTTAGTTCTGTTGGGTTTTTGTAGAATGTTTACTTGCTCAAAAGCTTAGTCACGGATGGTATTCGATTATGGAGTAATCAAACACTGTTTCCGTTCTATTTAACTTGTTTTGTTTTAAGTATGTTGTACCTAAAGTGATTACTTACTAATCGAATGTAGCCGGTTTTGAGGCGAATATATTGGGCTGTGCTTGTCGTTTGGAATAATATAGATATATTCAAGGCATTTAACATTAAACTATTAAAATATACACGACTTATTAATATATTGTTCTAAAAACAAGCTCAGACGTCATATTACGTACGTAAACTATGTGTTCAAACATAAAAATAAAATAATCTGTTCATATTACATACTGTTTACATACCCCAAATTATAAGAATATTAAGCAAAAAAATGTTGAGATTTTAAACACAGAGGTGGATATTATTATTTTATTTCTTATTTATTGTATTATAAACGGTGTAACGAACTTTTTATGTTTTTATTGAAATGTTGAAAGTTATTGTGAATTCATACTATTCGTTATATTTACGCGTTATGCAGATCATGTAGAACTGACTTCATTTTAACGAAAAAAAAATAGTTGTAAATACGATTGTTGATATTGAAAAAAATATAGTTCCGGAAACAATACATTGTACCTTTTTGTTTATTTTACACTGTGCGGGTGAAATTGATAGTGAATAAATGTACCACTCTGTTTTGTATGTAAGAAACATTCACATTTGATGACACCACTAGCGATTTCAGTCGCATACATAGCTCTAGTATGAAAAGAGATTCTGTTTAATAAATATTAGAGAATCTTGTAAAGAGAAGTAAACAAAATGTATGTTTGTCCTATGTGCAGTGTCTGCTCTATACACTGATAGTTCATGATGCTTAGTGCTGGAGACTGATGCAGATGTCGTAAATGATATGTCGCTTGTAGTCTTTATTGAACACGGAAATTATAAGTTTATTTACATACGTTTATAACTGATTCATGTCCGGTAAGCGCTGATGCGGCAGAAAAGTATGGGTTTAATTATGCATATTCCTGATTCTGAAGTGGGTGTTATTGTTAACAATAGGGATCTTAAATTGTACAAACTGTAGTTGTACGGGCGTTGTTTGTAGGGGGAATATATCTGCCTGTGACTGCAGATTGCTGCTAACATACCATTGTATGAAAGAGTAATTATGTACGCCATGATGCTTTATGTGATCAGAAAATTCTCCTTTTCAAATCTCTCGGGTCAGAAATCGAGAGTATTTATTTTTGCAATGGATTGTTTTTTTGTATTAATAATACATTTATCACATCCGTAGATGAAAACTCTAGTAACAAAATATTTTTTTAGATATGGCGAAATTGTTTCAAAAATATATGGCGCTTACGTTACAAGTCTTCTTCAGCTTGTTAAATTAGCCTGTTTGGGAGTTAATGTAAGTGTAGCCATTTGAGACAGGAATTGGCTACTTGACAGTTTTTGAAAAAGTAATGTAAAATGTGCGCCCGTTCATTTTATATCTTAAGCAATTCGATTTATCTGGAAAAAATGTAAATAACCCGAGAAAAATAAGATTTTGTGTAACACATTTAAAAAGCGCGCGAAAACGCCAAGTCTCGTCACTGTTGCAATTATGACGTCAACGTCCTAGACAACGAACCGATACGCATAGGAACGACTTAATTTAGATAAACGGAAAATGTTTCAATAAATTCTTAATACGATTAGAGACACAATAATTCAATGTAATCGGTAAAATAATCATTGTTTCGCCACATTAAAATAAATAATTTTCGCCGACAGCTGTCATTTCCGAATTGCAATGGTGGTTTCCGCTTCGGTTCCTTTGTTCCACAGATAAAAAAAGTAAAATTTATTTTGCAAAAATAAAATACTAACTATGATTTTAATTAAAAAATAAAAATGTAAAATTATTACTTTACTAATAAGCTAACATATCTAACATTTTTTATATTTTATTGTTAACACTGTCAAGTAGCCAATTCGTAATTGGCACTTAGTTCGAGTTCTTGGAGATTTCATCTAGAGGTGCGTATAAGTAATGTATTATTTTGATGTAAAGCAGCGTATACAACGGTCTTCTTTATTTCAATTGTTGGACGTTTGTCTGAAAACTCGTTTTTGTTAGCGATTCTAGACTGTTATACCATAGCGAATTCGTCTCTAGAGAACTTCCGTCACTCGTCTTGTAGCACAGTCTGCCGCATCTCCTTCTGAGTAAACGTGCATCCAAATCGTTAATGATATAATGTCAGTTATTTGCTGGCATCAATTTGCCACAAGTTGGTTCCATCTTGCCTTGTTGCCATTAATATATCCTAAGACTATCATAGAGCAGACTCTGGCCAGGCAAATATACTCATATTGTTAGTCGATATTGTTGCAATTACTCTTTACTAATTGTGTCACATTCCGACCCTGAAGCGAT
Organism: Glyphodes pyloalis; assembly: GCA_037074685.1. Classification (NCBI taxonomy): domain Eukaryota; kingdom Metazoa; phylum Arthropoda; class Insecta; order Lepidoptera; family Crambidae; genus Glyphodes; species Glyphodes pyloalis. The sequence continues at coordinate 12,243,313 of JAYKKO010000019.1, forward strand.
TTGACTAGTCTCGTGTGTTCAAATACTTCCTAAAATCAGTAATAGCTTAGTTACATAGATAATGTGCTTTTTTGCCGCGCTCGAAAATGTTAAATAAACGTAAGGAGTAATGGGACCTGTATTATTAATGCCTGACTGAGTCAACACCAAATTTTTATATTAAATGGTTATTTATTGTGAATTCCGCGTAAGCGCCTTCAGTATTACCAGTTGTAAAAGTTACATCGCTACGGTTGTGCGCACGCAACTATTGCTGACTTGATCATTTTAGGCCAATCGATACGCATTTTCCTATGGTAACGTCTTCATTAAAGTTACAAAATTTAATCGGGACAATGGTTTAAGTAAGCTGCCTTATGGGCATTTGACTTATTTTCTCCTAATCGTTCTATTTTAATGAATGCGCAAAACTGGATATTTATTGTATTAAAACTTTAATCAGTGTCGAAGAACGTTGACGATGTAACTTATTCGTGGTTCTACTGTACATATTAGGGAAGGGAGCGTATTACAATAATTAAAATATAAACGCCTAATACACTTTCTTCCCTATGTGTAAATACGGTATATCAAATAAAATTGTAAGCTTTAAAAGTATGCCAGAAATAAAAATCAGCACAACGGTTTTTTTGTAATCAGTTGATAGTTTTAAAATAGTTGTATCGTAGTTGTAATGTTTTGTGTTAGCGCAAAGTCTAAGGCAAAAGAAAGTCGAATGGAGCTGATAAGTCCCGTAAGATCGCTTTGACCAAATGGAGAGGAGAGGTGAGCCAGTGTAGCTGTTAGTAGAAGTTTAAAGGCTCAAAAACAAGCCGCAATCCTTAACCTCATTATGAGAGAGCATGCACATTTATCGTTCCTAGAACTGCTAGCTTTAACGTTTCTTTTTAATATTGAGCTGCCACTAGCAAAAGTAAAAAATCTGATAGCGCATGAAATATCCGCTACATGACGGTACGTAGGCGTGAGGTCTGACTGCTACGTGATTGGTAATTTAAATGTCATAGTGACATGTCTGTCAATACAACCAATCATTTGGCAGCCCGACGGATTCCATCGTTTTGGAGTTGAGTACCGCACGTTTGTTTAACGTAACCCAGACGTACTTTGACAATTTCCTTTGTTTTCTGTCTTTTATGAGTGTCTATTATGTGTGTCCTGAGAGTGTATTGGGTAATAAAGACTTAAAGTCGGTATGAAATATATTGTAACAGTCTCCTTTTTTAAAAGTGTTTCTCGAAACACTTGACGGCGGATACACTGCGTTTTTTTCTAAAAGCTAAAATCCTTTTTTAAAATAGTATTTGGATCATTCGTCCAAGTATCGCCATCTAGCGGATTTTTTATGCGTTGCTGCCCCATGATGGCTGGCTTTCGGTAGCTGTACAAGCAAGCGGCGTTAGCGTGCACTATCCAAAAACAAATAGAAAAATGTATGTTTAATAATTATAATGGTTAAAATGCAAAGTTTAACTTTCGCCTAGAAAATTGTATAGGACAATTAGTTATTAAATCTAATTGGATGTTTTATTCCTCCTCTCCGGTTTGGCTGAAGTGGTCCATAGTAATCTTGTAGTTTGCTGAGCAGCCGCGCGGCGCCGGCGGAGATGTGTAGTACAATTGGCGTAGCCATTGGTTAATGAAGAAGAAACATGACCACTGTGGATATTACCATTGTACCAACCTAAAGATCAAAACAAAATTATCTACTATTACTAGCAGCTGTTTAAGTTTAAGTAGAATTCCAGGCAAAAATAAACTTGTTTCTTGACTCGATAACGAGAAAGGAAATGCAGTACAAATGACGTACTTGATTCCTATGTGTCTTAGCTTACTGTATTATTTCTTAGTATTGAGAATTATTGTGTAAATTATTTAAAGTTCAGAAGATTTTTCCTTCTTACTTACATAACCACAATTTATCTAACCCAGCTTAAATGTTATGCTACTGTTAGTCTATGACCTAATAATGAATTGTTAATTTTAGAATACATTAATCTTGCAAGATTCGAAGCTGATTTATAAACACTAAATTTATAAATCAACCAGTAACTAGGTACCCAGTACCATCAATCATGTTACTCCATGTGGAATTTTATTGTGGAATACGTTTAAAAATAAGTTCGCTAGTGCGCCGTGATGCACTATATACCATCTGGTTATTAAACAGACCCAGAAATGGCCATAAGTGCCTAATCGAGCCATCCAAATTTATTAGGTTGGATTAAAAATTTGCTAAAACTGTCTGTATCGAGCCAAACTTCAAAACTCGTTAGAGGGATTAATAAATGCGTTCGGTATCGCATTTGGTTGTTATCATGGTTAAACTGTCACAGTGGATCATGTTTCTTGGACACAAATGTCATGTATTATTGGTAGCGAAATGCTCTAGCGCGAGCCTCGTATGTAAGAGGGTATGCTGGGTTATAGCACATTGTAGTGTACCTTCGAAAATATATCACAAAATAACGTGGAATTTATTTAGGAAAGGAAAGGTAGCGTACCTAAATATGATTTGGATTGGTAAAATCCTTGTTTTAAAAGTTATCAATCGAACCTCGTCTTTTAGAAATATTCAAATAATTAACATATAGTATGATTATAATACCATACCATAACGCTCATTAAAAGATAACAAAATAATGTACTTTAATTGAAGATTTTGCTATTAGTCGGTTTCCAAGCATGGATAAAGGCTTAGTTTATTTTTACCTATATAGGAAAATAAAATTCTTATTAGACTTCCTAACCAGGCCTGTAATATCAGGAACACAGCCGTGTAGAATCTTGGGCTCAAAAAAGATATAAAAATGACACCAAGTTTACAGCGAAAAAAAAAAAGTATTAAAATCCAGTTTTCTCCAAATCGAAGTAATATTAGAAAACCTATCCCTTTTTATTTACTTGTAAATTAACAAATTCATTATATTTAATAATAAATATGACGGGTACATATATCAGTCCAACTAAAGTTGAATTAATAAACATGTTTAAAAGAAATAAAACTATGTTAATGGTTAATTTTTTATTGTCTCTGAGAATAGGATAACTAGTAATTTTACAAATTCAAATATATTTCTTACCATTGAAGGGATGCTTACATGTGCTACAACCCCGGCATGTTTAGACGATTTAGATAAGCCATTACGCAGATAGGTAGTGCCACCTCGCAATTAGTACCATGTTTAGACATAGACTTATTATAATATACACTTACTTTTATTCCACGTAGAGTAAGTCGCGTTGAGTTTAACACTAGCTTAAGTATAGACAGACGGGTACGGAATAAGAGATAGTCTTTATCGTTATTAATTACCTAATTAGTGAAACGTTAAAAAATCTCCTTTTAAAATATGCGATTAAACTTTACAGTCAATTGTTATACAAATTACTTTTATTTTTATACAAGTACAAGCACAAAAGATATAAAATTATATGCCAACACAGCAAGGTCACAAAACAGGTTCACATACGATATATTTTGATGTTAAATGACTAGCATATTCTAAAAGGAGCTTTCGGCTTCATTTACATTGGTGACACTTGTATTTTGCGACATCGAAAGCTAGTGTGAATGCGGCCTTAAAGAGACGTATGATATAAATAATTACCAAACTCCGTATTATGATCGTCATGACAAATGGAGTTTTATGAAATCTATACTAGTCCGATTGCAAGTTAAACAGATTTTTGCATAAAAATGTTCCTGTAAACGGCGTAAATAGTGGTTTTATAAGGTTTATGTATAAGTTAAAGTATGTAACATCTAGATCAGTTTATAATGTAATATGAATAGGTATGCGTAGAGTGTACGATTGAACTTGACACGCTATGCTGCGAGGGCTTACTGGATGCATAGCGAGTTGCGCGCGCGGCAGGACGCGGTGCTGAGGGGTATTCTGTTGTGTTTGAGAAAAAAATATATTTTTTTACAAATGGTGCTACTGTTTTGTGTTTTAGTCAATGATAGCTTGATCGCTGTTGTACTGCCATTGTAGATATGTGACGAGGTCGCACGCGTTGTGAACGCGCGCTCATATCACAAGATCGATTTAGGTATAGAAACATCACCAACCCACAATACGATAACTTAGGTGTAGTTTAGCTTTTGTAACGGCGAGTCCCGCCCGGCATCACAAGCGCGGTCCGCAACCATTGGTCTTACGGGGCGGGATGGTGCGGCGTTGCTCGATTCGCCACGTGTTCATTGGTAACACGACATTAACATGTTTGCTTTGATGTACAAAATGAAATTTCCAACATTCTGGCTGGTGATACAAAGCGGGCTTGCACAAGCCAATTGGTAACTGGAAGGACGCTGGCACCATCCCGACCTCAAATGCGTGCCACATCGCCCTCTCCGGCGTTTCATTATTACATTTCTAAATCTTATTTTAGTAGGTTACATTTTGTTTACTTTCATATTACGATTATATTGTAAATAAAAATAAAAGCTTTGGATTTGCGCATTCGTTTGATTATTTTATGCAATTCCCTTCGTATTATTTAATAGCGGCCGCCCGCAATTTCGTACGCGTGGAAAGTATTTTCTAGCACTAAATGTAGTCTATGTTACTCGAGTGTGAATGCAGCTTTCCAAAGGTGAAAGCATTTTTGAAATCAGCACGGTAGTTTTTGAGTTTATTCATAACAATACAAATCTTTCCTCTTTACCATAATTAGTGTAGAATAATGGTAAAACAGGCCTATCATTGGTTGTTAGAACTAAAAATAAAACCATATTTCAGAAATACTGTTTATTTTCCACGATAACTTACAAAAAATCATTCAACATGAGCAAATTACACACATAAATGCACTTTCTTTCGGCTGTCAACATAGTTACAGCAAAACATACAACTTCATTTACTAATGAAATACAGGTAACTTAACATTTTAGAGCGTTTAACAGTTTACAGATTATTTATTAAAGAATTGATAATTTACTAAGTAACATATTTGTAACAATTCAATGGAAATCATAGTTCAGACTTAAGTACCAGGTCATTACGATGCCTTCAGGGTTAGAAAATCATCAGTGAAGGTATCAAAAATATACCTATAGAGATGTATGTATGTCAGGCATAGATGAGGGAGTAATTCCAAGGGAGCATCACACCGTAAGTAAATTAACCCCGGGGGTTCCCGGTTTTAATTATAACATCGCACACCGCATAATATAATATAGCGCGCACGCACACGTCACGATGAAGCCAGATCATCGGTGGACTCCCCCACCCCAATCTTTGTGTAGCTTTAAACTTTTTTTTTAGGATTTCTTTATGAAGGGTTCCCCATGGATTGTCCCTAATCTTAAATCTTCAAATCAGCACTAAACGATTTTCGGTGATATTATAATACTCGGCTGGATCTACTTTAATATCACTACATTTTATCATATTAAGGTAATTTAAATCACTAAACAAAGTAAAAATTGGAAAGGATGGTTGGGTCTATGTGGGGAAATATTATTTCATTAATAGTTTGAACATCACATGATTAAGACGGAAGTCTATTAGAATTTAAAACATGTGTGCACATAAAACATTTAAAGGTAATATTGATTTCAAACACTTTTATTCTTCATTTAAACAATATAATGTTTCAATATCATAACTTGATTGGAAAAATTGAAACATGGTCGCAGTTCAAATGCGAAGGGAAGAATACCTCCTTATCAAAGAACGTATTAGGCCGAAGCGTAAAGTGAAATAATAAAATCCACCAATAGAATTGATCCAAATAAGACGAGCGGAGTTTTCATGCAATTCTATTGGTTGATTTTTACCTCCGCCTACTCCGCTTCGTTGGACAGGCAGCCTTAGGTTTGTCAATAGACAAATATTTCAGAAATTTACAATCACACATTATTAACCGGTAACAACGGCATTGTATTATATTAGATAGGAGTAGAAAATCGATATGCACATTTGAAACAATTGAAATTTCGTGGTTACTGCTAGAGCTATTACAATTGTTTCAAATTAAAAACAGAGTCAGTTCACTTAGGCGGAGATCTACCGTTTACAATAGTTGGGATGTCTTTGTACGACCTAACTTTTGGTTTAGTTGTAGTCACTTTCTTCTTGACGACTCTCTTTACAACCACCTCCTCATCTGACAACAACCTCTTCTTCGGCCTGACTCTCTTCTCCTCGATCGTGAATGAGTCGTCGAATATATCCCCGCTTGAATTAACCGATTCATTGTCTTTGGATAATTTCAAAGGTTTCTTTTCTCCTATTATTTCGCATATAGGACTGTCGAAAGACACCTGTCTCGGACTGCGTTTCCGTTTCTCCAGAGAAGTCTGCGTTGCAATATTAGCGTGATTCTTCTTGACTGGCGGCGTGGCCTTCGGGGTCATTTTAGTCTTTTTCACCCGAACAACTAAAGTCGGCTCAAGAGATTTCCTCTTTTTCACAACTTTCTGCTGTTTGTAATCGGGTTCCTCGTTCTCACAATTTTCGCTTTCAGGACTGGCCTCTTTCGCTTTTCGCTTTGTAACTTTTTTAACTACTTTGGTCGCTTTCGCAGTTTGTTTCCCTTTCTTCTTTGTACCATCATCGTAATCAGATCCATCGTCTTCTTGACTGTCGTCTTTCTCATCATCAGATTCTTCTGAACTTGATTCTACTGTCTTCGGTTTCCTACCTCTTTTACTTACCACTTTAGCATCGCCATTTTGTTTTCTCTTCTTAACATCTTCATCTATGTCGCCTGCTGCAGTATTCGCTTTCGAAGCTGTTTTACTAGTTTTAACACCCTTATTTGGTGAGAAGTCCAGTTTGCTACTTCTGGTTTTACCTTCTGTTTTGAGGTAGCTTTCGAAGAGTTGCCGACATTTGGTATAGTCAGGAATGTCTTTCGGTTTCATCGTGTTCACGTATTCGAAAAATTTTATTAAAGCATCTGAAATAAAACAAACAACATATACACAACATGTTTGACCTGCTTAACAGCATACAACGGTTAGGCATGAGAGACTTTCCATACTGAGAGGCGTCGGCTAAAGAGTGAAACCTTCTAACTAATTTTTTTTTTAATTAGAATTTTTTTATTACTAATTTGGAAATCTAGTATTAAAATATAATTTATAATAACAATTCGTCCAAGAGATTACAAAAGTATCCTATTAGCCTTATTAGAGCTTATTACAGTTTTTAATTGGTTTTGCATCTTAATCAAGGAAGTACATTTAAAACCTAAATGTAAAGGTCATAATCATAGAGAATGGAGCATTATTCAATTTAAGAATGACAGCGACTAGACTTTGGTAGTATACAACTTAAAGGCACTCACCAGGTACGTTGCTATATTGCTTGGTGATGTTACTTCTAACATTCTTCATGAAGGTTTCTTTCATGTCCTGCACAGTCTTGGGCTGCTTGAGGGATTTCTCCCACGGTAGTTCCCCTACAAGCCATTGGAGCATGTTGTAGCCAAGGATCTCCAGATCACCCCGCATTGTTGGAACTGAAATATTTTTATACTTTTAATGGTTTAATTCAAGACTTTCATTTCAGCTACTTCGTTCGCGTTATTTCGAGATAAAAAGTAGCCCTCATGTTAATTAGTCTCTCATCAAACTTTCTACCAAATTTCAACATGATACCACCACATGTCCTAAGAACCAGGTTCTTTACGTACAACAAAATGATCTTATAAGGATTCTGTTTCAATTGAAATAAAAATTCGAGAGTTTACGTTGAATTAAATGAAATCATGTTTCTCGAGAGATCTTCCGCGACACTACGGGAAATAGAAACGGGAGTGGCCTCTCAAATTTCACTGGCGTCCATAAATTACATGATGAATAGTTTTTTACCCTCTTCCCCTCCATATTAAGGCTAATATATTCACCTCCTAAATGCGCATCCCGACTAGTATACTCGATGGTACCGTTGTGCGCCGATTTGGGGTCCGGCTTGAATTCCTTGTCGTTGACGCGCGTGGCGAGCCCGAAGTCGACGAGGTACGCCTGGTTCTCTGTGCCCTTGCGCAACCCCATCAGTATGTTCGCGCCCTTGATGTCTGCGTGAACGTACCCGCGGCTGTGGATGTACTCTAAAACATCTAGCTGGAATAGAAGTATATTTCCATGTCAAGTATTGTAGCTCGCTCCAAAACTACCTCAATAGATCTTATTTAATTACCAAAATGTGCTTTAAAAGTTAAATTCAAATAATTCAGTGTAATTATGCCTAGGGTTGTCAACATTTCATTGAAGATAGGGATTTAGTATTTTTCAAACAAAAAATATTATACCCCAAGAAAATATAATAGTATTTTATAGGTATATAGAAAAATTTATGATTTTATATTTATAGACATATCTTACCGCCATACATAGACTCGAAATATAGAACAATCCTATATAACTATTATAGAGTGGTTGGCACTCGTAGTTAAGCATATGAGGTTATAGTTTATATTTCCTTTCTTACCATCTGCAAACCCAACAAAAATACTGTGCCAGGTTGAAATGATCGCCCGCTGTCTTTGAAGAGGCTCCACAAATCTTTGCCATATCTCTCCAGTACCAAGTAGCGGTATTTTTCTCCTTTATAGTCATGTGAACCATTTCCAAAATATGAAGGCATCCCAAGGCTGGTCAACTTTTTACTCTTCATGTATTTAGAGACTAGAACGAAAATTCATGAGTTTGTACATAGACATTAGACAATTTAAACAAATTAACTTTGGCTTAAATAACCATATTTTTACTCACTCTCTTCACTGCTGGCGTTTCTAACGTAAAAGTGCTTTTCAACAAACAATGGTCCATTTTCATGTGGTTCCTAGAGGACAATTAGAAATTACAACACAAATAAGTGCATTTGTAAACAAATTAAAGTTCCACTACTCTAATTAATTTTCACATCACCTGCATGATCAAACCATAAAAGAAAAAATGTAAAATCCTAATAGTGACAAATAGTGTAATTCTGGAGTCATGTGCTATGATGGCTTTGTGCCGTTAATCATTCCACCAAGTTGAGGTTGTCAATATAACATTTAATTTATAGTCTCTTTCTTTTTCAATATCTTGAGAACTACTGTGTGACTTTCTTACTCCATTTTTCATGTGGCCTCACCATGACATGAACACAAAGAAGATGGAATGACTATATTAGGCAAATCGCAGGAACAACACGGGTAGAGAGGGGCCTTAGAAAGGCTAGAATGGAAGAGATTGTGGGAGGCATTTGCCACTAGGCAACATTTGTATGCCAACTCTAGCTTATGCAGCATTAGAACAATAGCACCCACACTGTTTTGGGCATGCATGCAAATGGCTTGTGACTATATTAGCACTCATGAGATAGGTTGTGAGCAATGGAAGTGTTAAGCAAACAAATACAAAAACCATTATATTACGCATTATGAATAATTTACTAATGTGAGTTTGGCAAAATCCTAAACACACAATAACAGCCTTTCTATATGGGTAATTAAGTCAGATTTACAATGGTATCCAATCCCAACTTGTAATCTATTTATTTTGTAGAACATTCTATAGATAAGCGTCAAAGAGACACTTATGCAGGTTATTATAAATAAGCAATGAGCAAATTGCCTACCATTAGCATAGCATTTAGATATGTTTTTAAAAATACCTATCACATAGTTTACGTCTAATGATTGAAAGAGTGTCAATGTTAATGCGAAGATTATAACATGTTACGCTTCATAAAAAATTCAACAACAAAAAAATACTTACTATTTTGACTACAAGAGGATAATTTGAGCCTTTTTTGGGAGAGCTTTCATGCTCACAAGCAGAGTAGATTTCGCCAAAGCCGCCAACTCCTATAGAGGGACCTATCCGCCATTTCTTCTTAACAATTGTGTTGTGAATAACTTCTCCCACAGGAATAGGGGCGGGCATTTTATATCCATTAGCATTCTTCTTGGGAGCTGGCGCTTTTTTCCCTCGTCCAGCCATTGTAGGTTATGTTATTGTGATATAAAATACAATTACTACATAGAACTAAACATAAACTATTATTGTAATAAATATTTAATTAAGGAATACACCCATTAATATTAAATTACAATTGAAAGAAAATAGCGTCTCTGCGTAATGTTGATAATTCCAAATGAAGTTGACAAGCAAACCTGACACAATCGCACAAGTATGCAACGACTGCCCACAGACTATGTATCATAGACATTCATAGAATAAATATTGACGCTGTTTTTCTATATAGCTAAATTAAATTGGCTACTTAACAATTTTTGAAAAAGTATTGTAAAATGTGCGCCTGTTCATTTAATAGCCCAAGCAATTCGATTTATCTGGAAAAAATGTAAATAACCAGAGAAAAATAAGATTTTGTGTAACACATTTAAAAAGCGCGCGAAAACGCCAAGTCTCGTCACTGTTGCAATTATGACGTCAACGTTCTAGAAAACGAACCGATATGCATAGGAACGACTTAATTTAGATAAACGGAAAATGTTTCAATAAATTCTTTATACGATTAGAGTCACAATAATTCAATTTAATCGGTAAAATAATCATTGTTTCGCCACATTAAAATAAATAATTTTCGTCGACAGCTGTCATTTCCGAATTGCAATGGTGGTTTCCGTTTCGGTTCTTTTGTTCCACAGATAAAAAAAGTAAAATTTATTTTGCAAACATAAAATACTAAATATGCTTTTAAATAAAAAATGAAAATGTAAAATTATTACTTAACTAATAAGCTAACATATCTAACACTTCTCATATTTTATTGTTAACACTGTCAAGTAGCCAAATAAATGGATAACACTGGATAACATGAGTTTTATATCTATATAAATGACACTAAATTTTTTTATTCATTCAAATCAATGTGTTTGAATTAAATACTTAAACTTTGTCATGAACGGGTTTCGAATTTTTTATCAAGAGCAATGTGGAATGCCACATTAATAAAAAAGTGATAGTTGTGAAAAAAATTGATTTGTCAATTTTATTTGGCGCGCGATTCCACTTTTTTTACAAAATATGTCTTGTGTTGCGTGTTGAATGCTTCCCTTCCATTCTGACTTTGGAAATTGTTTTTTTTAATACATCTTGAGTGTGGCGTTATATACAAAACTATAATTTTATTAACTTGATCACCGTGGTTCCTTTACCTCGGTGAAATCACGCACTGCAACGTAGGTACTAAGTAGGTACCGATGAAGAACGATGGATCAAAGAAAAAAATATACCTGCTGCGCAGCTGCAACAGTTTTTAGGTAGGTAAGTATGTGTAATAATTTTATTTAAACCAAAGCATCATTTCGCGTTAATTTGAAATTGGTCGGACTTTAAATCAGTGCTTAATTTAGATAAAAATAAAAATCCTTCTTAACGAAAAAATATTTATTTAATCTGTAACAAAATAATGCAACTTTAACATGACGTCATTTTAAATTTTCACTAGCCTTAAATTAAGTAACAAGCTACTCATATGTAGGTAAGTGAGTACTTACAATTTAACTATTTTACATCTTACCTACTAAAATTAAATATGCATTTTACTAATTTATTCATAAATTATTATCGTAATGTTAAATAATTCGATACTTTCACATATCAGAATGTTTCTTATTGAAGGTCTACTTCCACTGGGAAATAATAAATTAACATGGATCATCCTGATTACACTAAGAAGGTAAAATATATTATTATTTCCAACTTAAAGAAATAGAATAAAAGTTTGTGTAGTGTTTAGGTGGGGTCTACATTCGGTCTTCATTAAGATGATTCAGATCTGAAACATAAAAAAAAATTTGTATAAAACTGATTAAATTTTTTAAAACTGGTAAAGATTCCGATAGGTATTAGACGATAAGTGGGGTTCAAAGGCAGGTCTCGGGGCATCAAGATGTCTTTTTGATATCGTTGTGACGCGACTGACAGAGCGACTGCCAACACAGGCTGAAGGTCGTGAATGAGGATGTGGACTGTGAAATTGTGCTCTTTGTAGGTATTAAATAAATATGGGACAGCATCACATACATATGTTAACCTGATCCTAGAGTTTATAGGTAGTCACTTATGTCTTGAAAACTGGAACCATCAAAACAAAAATTAATAATCTACACACACTCGCAAATTTTTATCACACGACTAATTTATTGTTTTATGTGGGAATCGAACCTACAATCTTTGATTCAACAGCCAGGAACGCTAACCATCGTTCCCTTTGACCAGTAGGTGATAAAACCAGTCTTTAGCGATGTGTTTTTTCCACATTGAATTGAAAGGATGCGTATATGAAACTTCAGCTACGTTTGGTAGCCGCTTCATACGAAATACGCCGGAAACTTTACCAAATTGTATATTGAAGAATCACCTTAAAGCAAATCGTAGTCTTCATCGTCTCCATAAGCCGTGATGGAATACCAGTCCCTCGCGACGTCTTCATATATCAGACGCTTGACCTCCTCGCCGTATTGCGGCGGCATTAACCGCGGTGAGCGCGCGCGGAACTCCAGGGGCACGTCATAGCACCGGCACACGCAGCAGGCCGGGAACTTGAACCAGTCGCTGAAGATACCTCGGCAAGGGTTGTGAGGGTCGAACGCGAGGAGACGGTGTAGGCGGTAGTGTTGCTCGCACCTAGAAGTTAAGAAGATATTATGTTAAAAGTGTTTTTAAACTTAAACTTTGGCTTTTTGAAATACGAAAACCATTCCATTGTCTAATAATTGAAATAATAAATAAATACATAAAGATTGGACAACATCACATACATTGCTCTGATTCTGTGATAAGGATCTAAAGCACTTGTGTTATTGAAATCAGAAACAACGACGGTACCACAACACCCAGACCCGAGACAATACAGAAAAGTTCGTTTCCCATATTGACCCGACCGGCAAAGTCCGGCACGCTCGCCTCTCGGCTACGGAGGTCGTCCAAAAAAAGGAGGAGCAAAATTTTCAATGAATGTAAAAATTCTTCGGGTCGACAGTTTCACTTTAGAGCCGCGTAATATCTTTCCGCTGCCAATGCTATGGTGTTTCAGACCGAGCCGAGTTTCCTATAACATTACCTTTCAATTTCAATTGAGTGGTTTTAGCGGGTAGTCCCCAGATGGCGGTATAGTCCGTACCGTAATTTACCCTCGGAAAAAAAGGTTCACTCATTCACAGGTACGACTGATTTATCACGGCGTAACAACCCATCGATTTGATAGCCTTAGTCAAATTAAATTGTTGCTTACCTGCAACCTTCCCGGCAGTACATCTGCTTCCGCTCATGAACGCACGTTTCTAGATGGATATATTGCTCGTAGGGATACATGTTGACCAGGACAAGCTTCTCGCCTCGTGTGTTGTTTGCCCAGAACGGTGCTAGCAGTTCCTCCTTCGTCTCGCACGCATTGCTGTAACATAACAATGTCTTTAAAAACGTTCTAGTCAGTATTTTGAATAAAATAGAGCTCCGATCTGCTGTTAATGACTACGGCACTGGATTTAGCGGTAAAAGCCACGGGCTCTTAGGCAAATGTCTAATAGTGGTTATTCTATGTACCTAAGTAAGCTACGAATATACTATCTAAATCTTGATAAAAACTTACGCTCCTCGTAACTTAATAACAGAAGGCCGGACCTTCTCCTGCGCAGGTTTCTCATGCGGAAGCTTTGTCAGCGGTAGCTCTTCCTTCTTATCGCTAACTTTGGTGTCAATCCTGTCCACTCCTTTCACTTTCTCGTGCTCAGAGAACAACAGCGTTGGGGGCAGCGTCGAGGCATCTGGAACAGGATTCATAGCTTTCCATCCGTCCTTGTCTGATTCTGTTGTAGTATCGTCGTACTGCTCGACGGTTGTCGTCTCTGTGCCGTTCACTGGAATCTCTGTAGTCAAAGTTACGTTTTTATCTGATTCTGTGCTATTCTTTCCCTTTCCCCCACCACCTAAAGCTTCATTTTTGGAACTTTCAGATTTATTTGGGTAAATGCTATTTGTCTCTATACTTTGCTTTATTACCGCGTCCAAAGTGATAACGTCAGGTTCTAAATTGTTAATTTCTATGTGTGCTATGCTTTCAAGTTTTGTTTTGTATGATATCTCTTTATCATCACTGAGTGTCCCATTGTTAGTTGTGCTGGTTTTATTACCATTGTCTATCCTGTTGAGTTTTGTGTTATTACCGCTAGAGTCTAAAGGTTTAACTCGCAGTGAGTCGGTCTCGACTTTTTTATTTTTATCGTTATTTTGGATGGGTCTGAAGTGAGGTTTGTCTTTCATGGCACGTCCATGGCTTCGCTTGGTGTACATCATCTTAGTTTTGATGAGGTCTTCGGCGAAATCGGGAGGAGAGTCGAAGTCATCGTCTTCAATGAAGTTGTCCAGCTCCGCCTTCAAGACTGAGATGTGACGTTCTTCCCCGTACATCCTCCTCATAAGGCCCTGGAAATAAACAGTAATTGAATTACTCTGAAATGCGAAATAAAATCAAAAGCTCGTTATACTGTGTTATTTTGGTGTAGACCGGACAAACAACAGATACAAAAATCAGAGGATATATTTTAGGAACACTGTTGTGTAGCACTGTTGGAATGGTTTTATCATTATCATCCGTTATTTGATAGACATAGCCCTGTGTTTGGTTTTCAGTTTTTCGCTGCCAGCCCCAGCTACTTTTTGCATATCTCGGCACTCCATCAAGCTGTTACAAGTTCTTTAGGCTATATAACTTTGTGCCAATAATTTTATTTTAAATGTAGGATATGGCATAAAAAGAAAATATATAAGAGATAAATCTTACTTGATTCTCCCTGACAAATCTCCTGATGGCCTGCCAGGGATAGTTGCTGCCAGGCGTGGCGCAGTATGTGTGCTTGGAGAGGTCGCAGGGCGCCTCGGGCGTGGAGTGCGCGCGATTGGACCGGTAAGGACGCGTGCACGCCGACGCAAAGTCGTACCCCTCGCTGCCTGTCCATGTCACCTGCGGACGAGGCGCCCTAAGTGATGTTACAAGTACTATCAGTTTGTTAATGTCATATTTAAGCTAAAACGGGGTTTAGACAATGTATCGGCACAAAATGCCGGATGTAATATGAAAAAAAAGAAAAAATACCAGACCTAAAGAGCAGAGAGATAGAGAGGTGATTTTTTTTTCAATATGGCTCTTTTATTTTTGTAGGTAATACTTGATATCAATGTTTGAGTCCTTTACAAATACAAACAAAACATGCTAATAATGTCGACAGGTTAATTGAGACACTTTATTATAATTTATCTAGTGGCATTTACCTTTTATCTAGTGGCTTAAAGTCGAACTTACCCGTTATTCGATTTTTTTATTTTTATAGTGCTTAATGCCGCACTAGCGAACTTTTAACATTTTAAAGAAACAGAGAAGGTGTCTTCGAGTCCGTGGTTTTCAAAAATTTCGGCAACGAATGTACCACAGGCCGATAAGTATGTAGTTCTAAACATATTCGGCAGAGGGCACTTACCGGAGGCTAACGGGTTGATACAGCAGAAAAAATTTATCGCCTACGATATCTTGCCGTTAGCTTAGTTGGAAGAGCAGCACGCGCGATACGTGAAGGTCGTGGGATCGATTCCCGCACCGCAAGGGGAGATATAATTTTTCTGTTTCTTTAAAATATTAACTCGTTATTTATAAGCCAAATATACCATATAAAGTAAGGTCAAACTTAAGAAGGAAGGGTCTCATCTCAGTTAAACGGTCGGTCTTTTCGGATTAACGGGTGCAAGATTTCAACATAGTGTATAGGTAGATGGTGATTTCTGATTTACTTTCGTTGCATTTATATAATGATTGCGATCTTCTTAATCTTACTATTCATCAGTTAAATGGAGAAGTCTAGTATGTAACACCTATATGATGGTTAGATCAAATTTCGCATATTTAAAGTACCTACTTATTCATTTTCGTCACCTTATAAATATTCTCGCTAAGGTAACTTATAACTAGTTAGTTTGCTTCCGAGTAAAAAGAAACTCTGTATTTGCATAACAAAATCCTAATATGTTATTTGGTATGGAGTAGAGGCGGTAGAAAGTTTCCCACTTTGCATTTCTACTAAATAATATTCTCACATAACGTAAGAGGTGTGGTAATAGTTTTGTAAACGGACAATTTTGAAGGCTGATTGAAGATGACGAAAACATAAGACTAGTAAAATTTGTTTCCACTTGACTTGTAATATTTTCTTTGCAACCAGCATTTTCTCGCATATAATTATTGGGTTTTTCTCTGTATTTCTAGTCGCAAGTTACGCATGTATCGATCAATTTTGCCTTTAACCAGAGCACGTGATTCCACCGGTGGCAACATCTTAGTGTGTTGCTTCCAGTTTGGATAGGACATTTTCAGATTGATACTTAAAAACGTCTAATATGTAAAATTTATCATGCTGTTTGAAGGGCATGTAAATTGTCGGTCCTGCATTTAAAGACAGATAAAATTTCCGGATCCGAAGGAAAAAGGACTGTTTTTAATTTTAAATGTTGTGCAAACGTTCGGACAATATAAACAAAGTCTAGCGTAATTAGTTGATCTGAATTAGGTTCGCTGCCTTAGCCGAAATCGGTCTGCAAGAAACTCAGTAGATTATTTACCTAAAAAAAGCTAAGCCTATTTTGCACCAAGAAATACAGTTGGTCTGACAATCGTAAGAAAATATAATCAATTGAATAAAATAATAATTAAACAGTGCAATTAAATTAACTGTAGGACATAATGTGCGATATTACATATTTAATTTCATACATTTTGGTTATATCCAGCAATCAATCGTGATAGTTTTAAGTCCCTTTAAAAGCACACAAATGAAAATACAATGATAGGGATGATTTTAAAAGATACCACAAACTTCGAGGTTTGTATCGATACCTAGCTCATTTTCGCCGCTTCCCAAGGTTCAGCCGAAGCCCATCAAACTTCAGGTGCACACTTGACCAGTTTTTTCGATAGCCGAGAACAATTACCGCGTCGCATTAATGGACGGCGCATAATAATTACGGGTCGTTCACCTCACGTTATTAGCTTTCACTGATCTAGCATTTAGGTCACATCCACGCAGCATCATAGCACAGGCGTGGTCTGCGCTGACGAGCGACTTCACATTTCAAATCGTGGATAGATTCCTGGCGACGCTGAGTGGTATTACGCGTGGAGATTTCGCTATTCGCACTTGCATATTGAGTGTTGGAAATCATTTACCTAATGGTATACTAACTCGTACAACACACAAACCTTAAGCAAAGTTAAGAGATACGAGTATCCTGAAATGACTTCAAGTTTAGTATATAGTCCTTTTTTTTTGAGGTGGGGAAAACACTTTTCTTACCATACCGCTGCCGCTGTGGGGACGACAGCGACGTCTGTGAGACTCCTCCGCTCGTAGGAGCGAGGACTACCCTAACTAAAAACCCCACCCACCTTCTCATCGCCCAGTGACAGCGCTATGGGAAACTGAAGACCCATAACGGCCATAGTAGTGTATAGTCCTAGCATATCGGACTTAACATCGAACTATTAGCGATGTTTTTTCGACTGTATCCACCTATACACCTACAAGTATTTTTAAATTTAATCCCAAAACAAAACTGTTGTATAAATTCTAGATTATTCTACCAGGGTGCCATAAGTCACGCCTACAACTAGGCGTGCCGTAGCAGGCTCAGCTTTCCCACAGCAGTCCACTGTCCGACAGAATCAGACTACGTGTTACGGTTTCGCATCGAGGGCAAGTGGCCGTCTGGCGGTCCACTCCAACGAAAGTAAAACGCAACCCGAAACGGTCGATCGGTGTGTGATTGTGAACGATGCGATATTCTGTGTCTAGCTGCAGCCATTTTGATTGGTATTGGTTTACGAATGATAGACGCGGATTAGAAAGAGCTCACTGACTTGGAGACTCCTCTTAGCTGGATATTTTTGCAGTTTTGATTAAAGTCATCATTGATTTTTGTTGTGCCTGATTATTATCTAGTGATTGTTTTAACTAAATCTCTATCATTGTATTATGTACCAATATATTATGTTTGCATTGGGGAATCGTTTTATTAGGAGATTCGTAAGTGTTTTATGAAATCTGCTTTGCCTCAAAAGGTCTTTTAACAAGAAATAAAACGTCATCTCAAGCCTTTCCGGGACACCTTTTTCTTTGTTCTTTTTGTAGTAAAAAGTGAAATTCTGAATGTTAAATTTGGCATAGAAATTTCAAAAGCAGGAGTATTCCTTACGCCATTCTTACTACAATCTGATGGAGTCTCCTTTATTTAGCCGTATCATGCATTGTTCAAACATACGCGTAGTTTGGTTGGCAATATGTGTGAACTTAGTTGACTAAACCCACACGTGTTTATCCTGCTTTACCCATTATCAGCTAACTACTTCAATAAAAACTTACTAGGCAGGCACGTGTCAGTTTTATTAGTTGTCTTGGACATTTTGAGTGCTGATAGCAACCCAAGTTCCGTTTTCACTTTTACCAGCGACACTTTCTACGCTCTCTTTACGGAAGGCACGTAGGCGCGCCCGCGCAGGGGTTGGGTTGCGCAAACGCAGCCCGAGGATTATGAATGATGTTCAAAATGAAAGGTGAAGTCATGTCTGACTGCCAAAGAAGTGAACATCCATAATTTGAAGGGTATGCTTATTTTAGGTATGGAAGCGCTGAGTCATAACACGGGCGTCCAGTGTATACAGACTATACGTACCTAAGTATTTCCGTACTCACGTACAGAGTCAGCACGATTCCAACTACTTCAAAGCAAATTTTATAATTATTATTTTCTTATGATACCTGAATATGGTACAAGAGCTAAGAGCCTATTTCAGAACTGTATTGATCGGAGAGAAAATGTAAGCCATTATTATTCTTCGCGAAATGTGACTAAGCAAAGCACAATCACTTAGCAGAATCATTTATAAGAATTATGCATTTTTGACCTTTGATTGACCCGTTTCGATCTTAATGCCACCAGAATCTGTCACGTTTTAACTTCGGATTATAAAAATCTCTGAATCTCTAAGCTTCACATGAATGTATTGTCTATACTCTTTCCCGACTTTTCCGCGGCTACATTTGAAGAAACATTTTGCTGTTTGCTATAAGCTAATATGGTGATTGAGCACGCCAAATTATAAGTGTGTATATTTCAAAGATTCAAGAGCGCTCTCTTAGTTTCCAAGTCACCGTGACAAATATGGCATTTACACGTGTCCTTGAGTCCAAATTTGGGACATTCGTCGCGGCTTAGTATGCTGTCCTTGTGTGTTGGAGCTGCGAGAGGTAGCGGTATTCCGTCGTCACCACCCATACTCTGCATCACTTTTTTGTGTTATCTGCACAGGGGTGCCAGGACTCTGAGATTTTACCGTTATTAATGGCCTTTACCGGATATGTATTCTTATTGGCACTTTTTTTTAACTTTTTAATATAATTCTTGCGCATGAATAAATGCATATTTTTTTTCGATCCGACTTGAATGTCTTTGAGGTGAAAAGTAGCGAAATTTGAGGACTTATGAAGCGACTAAAAAAAGAGGAGATTTAAAATTCGCCTGTTTTATTTAATCTTTGCAAAATAAAACGATTCGGTTCAGTTTGATGGCGGCCAATCTAGTGATCTTTCTAGCCACAGTAATAATAGAGTTATGTACAGACAGCAAAAGTACTTTAGACTTTGCACCGCTCTCATGTCCTGAGCATAAGGTCACATATCTAACTGCAAGTGTTTAGCTTGATGTGCTGTAGACTGTACATACCGTACATATATACAGATAGTATTAGTTATCACAAAAACACTTGAACAGAATACTTGCGTGAAGTGAGCTTCCGAGATTTACTCTCAGCCCTACAACCTGAAGGCATGATGAACTTGGCTGACGCGATCTTGACCAAATTTCTGTACGTGTGGGCACGAGTTTACCGTTCACATCTAAATCTACATTGCCGTGGCTACTTTTTCGGACGGCACGATAAATGGAAATGATAATTAACTTTATGAATGTTTGTTTGGTCGGCTTCACGTCAGTTTTTGGGAAATATTAATAGAGATATGTTTTTTTTGGCTTTGATAGCTTTCATAGATTCTAAATGTTTAGTATCTGATTATTTGAAATAAGTTAACGGGTCAAAACGCGACACCATTTATATTTATTAATTAAAAATCTTGCACTAAATAAAATTATTGCAGCATCTAAGTGCAGATTCAATTACGGGCTGCTACGGCTTACAAATTTATGTTAGCCAATTAATGTTTTTCGACGACCTCCGTGGCCGAGAGGCGAGCGGGCCGGACTTTGGCGTCGCGCCATCTCTGAGGTTCCGGGTTCGATCCCCGGTCGGGTCAATATGGGAAACGAACTTTTCTGTATTGTCTCGGGTCTGGGTGTTGTGGTACCGTCGTTGTTTCTGATATCTGTAACACAAGTGCTTTAGCTACTTACCACAGAATCAGAGCAATGTATGTGATGTTGCCCAATATTTAATTTAATTTTAATGTAATTTAAGTTCTTTTGTTATACAGTCACATACATTTTCAACTATTTTAATATACAATTTCTCGTGTTAATAAGAAAAGTTGATCAATAGTATAGCAAAAGAAAAAGTAAAGTAGATTTTATTTATCAAGGTTCATGAAGATTCGCTCTGAAATGTTTACCTTAAAAAGCATTTTTGTATTTATTTTATGATTTCATCTGATTAAAATAGAGTTTCTACCTCTATGTTGTAAATGGGTTATATACCTTCAAAAAATTAAATCTCTATGTGAGAATCAATGAATTCACATCCAGCTATCAAATTATGGACGAGTCAATCTTGTAGGCTGACACCTTGCATCAGCTAAATTATTGACTTTTACTTCCTGTAAAAGTCAATAATTTAGCCGTCCACACATCAATCAGAGGCCAAGAGCAATGCCGAAGGCCGAGGGCTGGGGTCCTATCTCACTGGGACACTATGGTGGTGGTGGTATCTTGAACTTAACACGAAACACAAGAAAGGTGACAATGAATTTTTACATTGAACAATGTTTGTTTTCTATTTGACCAAACAAACAATCTCTTCAGCTTTATAATATTAGAATCTGGGTCTATCCCTCTAGATGGTAGTAACACTTTGCTTTAGGCAGCTTAGATTTATGCTAAATTCCATATCGTATGCTCAATCAGATTCTATTTGCCTATTTACGTCTTTAGTTTTGAGTATTTTTTTTAATATTGCACTTCAAGATTGACCTCATCCCACCTGATTTTAAGTGGTAATGAGGTCCTAGCTTAAGGGTGACAGTACAGCATAATAAATCTGTTACTGGACTTGTCGCCCTTACCTTGAAGGCTTGACCCCTGCTACTAATGTAGCACCCCCAGGAGCTCTGGAAACCTTACTAACATGCAGGAACACAACAGAAGTGATTATTATTTGGATGCGGTGTTCTGTAAGGTGGAGGTATTTTACCAGTCGGGCTGCTCCAGTTCGAGCGATAAATCGCTATGTCCTACCTCTCTTAAACAGTGTGTGTCTCAACATGTATCAAATTAATTTGGGGTAAACACCAACAGGTGTCAAAAATATACTAAATGTTGTAGCACTGTATTTGTACCAACTTGTAATTTGCCACTGTTTACCCTAATAAATGAAAAAAAACCATTAGGTATCACACAAAAACAAGTGAATGGATACGGATTAAATTTGGTAACAGATTAGATAGATAGGTCAACATTATTTTAATACCGTTGACGTGAACGAAGTCCCGAGTAAGAGCTAGTAGTATATAGTAGAAGAATCTAGTATCTAATAGTTGATGGCGCGATTGCCTGCGCCGTCACCGGTGCCCTAGTGAGATATAGGCTAAGTAATGTGATTAGATGTGGCAGCTCGGGCAGCCGCAGTGAAAGTGACGGTATTTGGGAGCTGGTTTTGTGACGTCACACACAAGTTCGCTATCGGCAAGAAATGGATTGGGCAGTTAAGACTGACTTACTTTTAATGGCCGTTCTAGCACTGTTGCTTCATATATTTTGTATGATTTAGGCGAAGTATGATGTCATTTTACTGAAAATAATTATAAACTGGAGATTTCGTCTTTTCTACTTCTTTTTATTTTGAAATTCAATTAAGTATACCTCTGTTGTCATATTGTGAGAATTGATAAAACACTTCATGGGTGTTTGATGGTCGACAATTTTGTTGAATGACAAATGCTGTTTAAGCTCATTTTAAGGCACAATCGGGTCTGAAGCAAGTTGTTAACAAATGGCTTGACACTAACTATTGAACCTACTCTATACATCATCAACGAGATTATACACTAAAGTTTGAAAATTCATTAATAAAAACCACTAAATCGGATTGACAATGCTTTGCCTAAC
Organism: Glyphodes pyloalis; assembly: GCA_037074685.1. NCBI lineage: Eukaryota > Metazoa > Arthropoda > Insecta > Lepidoptera > Crambidae > Glyphodes > Glyphodes pyloalis. Next base: position 12,265,664 of record JAYKKO010000019.1, read on the forward strand.
ATTAGCCTTCACAGATTTTTTCTATTCTTTATCGTTATATGAAAGACATTGATTCTATTGAAATATAGGTACTTAAAATTATTAATACATAAAACAATTTACAATAAATTCTTGGTAACAAAACTAAAGTAATGTCTTGTTTTGAAAGACTTCACAAATATTTCCTTTTTAAAATAAATAACTAATCACGCTCGGTTTCAATATTTGAAAATGAATCGGTCTAGTTACGGATAGTGTACAATTCCAAACTATGGAACGTTTCCGCTGTTGTTCATTGAATGAAAATCTTGAAAAGGTTCAATGTTTTTATATTTTTAACAAACAAATTATAAGATTTCGTACGCTTCTTCCTGGTTACATTTTTTGTCCAAATTTGACATTACATTTCTTTTTCTTTTTTTACAATAGCGGTAAAATAATTATGTGGCCAGTAACAGCATAAAGGTTTAATACCTTTGAAATAAAGTTAAAATAGCGTAACCGACCTGCAATATAATTTATAAGACAAAACACCTTTAAACAAAACATAACGAAGCCATATAACTGTAAATAAATTTACACCACACCTGAACATACCGCCCCCTATGGACAGAATGTTTATATTAGTAAGACACATATAACTAAATTAATAAACGTTTGCTTTGAACAAACCGTAACTTTACATAAAAAAGTTCATAAACAAATATCTCTCAAACATAAATTAATCTCAACTAACTTAGATATGTAGACATGACATTTTAAATTACCAAATAAACAGTTATACCTTATCTTAATAAAACTATATATATTTATATCAATAATAAAACATCATTACATATTGAGGAAATTGAGGACAAAATAAAAAAAAAAACTAAATGCAAAAGTATTCAAATCAACAATGGTACGTTAGTACAAGCGTTAAATTCATATATACTTGCGTAATACCTATTTATTTAAGATTATGATCTATTCAGTTACAGGTAGAATTCGTATTTTCGAAATAGGTCTCTTAATCACATTTGAACCCCTGCATCGTAAGCTAACCACCCTTGTGAGTTTGTCCTGACCGGTGTGTTTTTCCACAATAACTCCATACAACCAGCGAGCTGGGGGAAGATCGTCTTCCATCACTAAAACCACATCTCCAATCTTAGGTTCGTCTATTTCCCGGTTCCACTTGTAACGATGGAAAAATTGAGTCAAATATTCCCTAGACCATCGACGCCAAAAATCCTGGACCATTTTTTGAGTCAAATGCCACCGTCGCAAACTACTGATGTTGGAAGCCTCATAATTTAAATCTGGTACTAAAACCAAAGGTTCTCCTATCAAAAAGTGACCAGGAGTCAATGGATATGGTTCAAGTGGATCGACGTCAGAGAGCTGCGAGATCGGTCTTGAATTGAGGCAAGCTTCAACTTGAGACAAAAAAGTTGTCATTTCCTCAAACGTGAGTTTTGATTCTCCTATTACTCGCTTGATGTGGTACTTGGTGGACTTTATTCCTGCTTCCCATAATCCCCCAAAATTTGGAGAATGAGGAGGAATAAAATGCCAATGTGTACCATTACTGGATAGCCAGTTAGCAATCTCTACCGATACTGCTGAACGTTCTTGTGCGTAAAGAGTCCTAAGTTCGCGCGCTGCTCCCACGAAATTGGTACCATTATCGCTCCATAGCTCCCCACAATGACCGCGTCTAGCGACAAAACGTTTAAACGCTGCAATAAACCCTTCCGAAGTAAAGTCGCTTACCACCTCCAGATGTACTGCTCTGGTTACCATACAAACAAAGAGGCATATATAGCCTTTAGTGGCATGGTGTCCTCTACCCTTTGTGGTTCTCACCGCAATAGGCCCGGCGTAGTCAACTCCGCTCCGATAAAATGGCCTCGATGGTGTATTTCTTTCTGATGGCAAATGACCCATAAGTTGGTTTTTTTGTGAAGAAGAAAATCGTATGCATTTAACACATTTGCGGTTATACAACTTTACCTGTGTTTTCATGTCAAGTATCCAATATCTAGTTCTTATAAAATGTATCATTAGTTGAGTACCGCCATGCAGAGTTTTTATGTGGGCATCGGCAATAATTAATTTTGAAAGATGTGAACTTTTATGAATGAGTATTGGATGTTTACTTAATTCTCCAATATTTGTATTTTCAAGTCTTCCACCGACTCGCATGATACCGTTCGAGTCTATAAATGGGTTTAAAGAAGCAATTTTGCTTTTCTTTCTTACTGCCTTATCCTTTCTAATATTTTCAATTTCATCTTTAAAATCCCGCCACTGATAATATCTTATACACATATTGAGAGCTTCTTGTATTTCAGTACTCGTTAACCAAGGTGGAAAGTTAGGTTTTGTTGCAGTAAAGGAAGTCAGTTTAAAAAATCTTCTACAAAAAGCAATTACTCTGCACAATCTGCGTAAACATAAAAACCTCTCCCAAAAATTTTCGTTCTGTTCTATTTCCGTTTTACCACAATATATATTATTTTTAGATCGTTCTTCCAAGTTGGTATTGTAATTTTCTAGTGGACTGTATTTGATAATGGGTTCTTTCAACCAACTTGGGCCTTCCTTCCACAATTTATCATTATAATCTCTGGGAGAGACGATGCCTCTTGAAGCACAATCTGCCGGATTATCAGATGATCGCACATGTGACCATTGACTTCTTTCAGTCACTGTAAGTATTTCCGACACTCTGTTCCCAATAAAAGTTTTCCATTTGCTCGGATGGCTGCTCAACCATGCCAATACCACGGAAGAATCAGTCCAAGCGTGAATTCGGTCCTTGGGTATAGAAAGAACTTCAGATACTTCTGAAAGTAGTTTAGCTAATAGGACACCTCCACATAGTTCTAATCGAGGCACCGAAATTTGTTTTATTGGCGCTACTTTAGTTTTAGATGTTATAAGGTTAACGTAAACATTACCATTACTGTCAATAACCCGCAAGTATACCACCGCTGCATAAGCCACATTGGATGCATCGCAAAAGCCATGCAGTTCTCGGTACATATCATTTTCATGCGTCTGAATCCATCGTGGAATACGAAAACCTGTGACTGCCGAAAGATTTTCTCGATATTTTATCCATTCATTTAACAGTTGTGGAGGCAGTACTTGATCCCACTCTATACCTGATAACCAAAGCTTCTGAATAAAGATTTTAGCACTAACTATTGTAGGAGCTATCCAACCTAGAGGATCGAACAAACGAGAGATATCAGAAACCACCTTTCTTTTGGTAACCGGCTCTTTTAATGCAGGCAAATTCACTGAATATTCCAAATTATCACTTGTCCGGTCCCACGCTAAGCCGAGTACCTTTTGAAGATTACTATCTGGTTTGATTTCTAACCGTTGTTCTGTTGATTTTGTCTGATGTCCTAAAATTTGTGATAACTCTTCGTTATTGCTGTTCCATTTTTGAAGTTGAAATCCACCCTTGGCTAACATCTCATTCATTTGTTGAAAAATTTTAATTCCCTCTGGTACCGTTTCACAACCACCCATAAAGTCATCCATATAGAATTGTGTAAGGACTCTTTTTGCTGCTAAAGGAAACTTTTTGCCTTCATCTTTAGCTACTTGTTGTAAGGCTTTGACGGCAAGGTACGGTGCTGAGGCTGTTCCGAAGGTCACACGAAGGATTTTTAAGTGTTGCAAGTCTGGTCCATCTCTCCATAAAATCCGTTGAAAATCAGTGTCAGATTCTTGTACCTTCACTTGTCTGTACATTTTGATAATGTCAGCTATGAGACAAATTGGATGTGTACGCCACTGCATAATAATATGACGTAAGTCAGCTTCGAGAGTTGGGCCTACCATAAGGTCACTATTCAAAGATACCCCATTAGTTCCTGGACAAGATGCATCAAATACGACTCTTAACTTAGTCGTAGTTTTATCTTCACGAATTACTGCGTGATGAGGCAAATATACTGCCCCTGGTTTGTCACGATTCTCGGGAGTAATGACTTCCATGTGACCCAGGTCAATATATTCGGAAATAACATCAGAATATCTTTGTTTCAAAATTGGATCTTTTTCCAGTTTTCTTTCTAGATGTTTAAGTCTTGTCATTGCAATAATCTGTGAATTTCCATATTGAGATTGTGGATCTTCATTTCGAAATGGAAGCTTGACTACGTACCTACCAGCTTCATCTCTTGTTGTTGTCCTTTCGAAAATCTCCTCACAAGACTGCTCTTCCTCCGTCATAATCCTTTTCTTGTAGCCAGAAGGCTCAGCTTCTAGCTCCCAAAACTGTTTTAAAAGTTCGTTTTCAGACAGTTGCACATGCATGCTTACAAGGTTACGTGGTTGATTGAAGCTAGGTTCCGATGGAAGCTGACCAGACAAAATCCAACCAAATTTTGTGTTTTGAGCCACTGGAAAACCTGCAGGACCCTTCATTATACCATCGTCTAAAATATGGCAATATACATCAGCTCCTAATAACATGTCAATTCGGTTGGGCATGTAAAACTTTGGATCAGCTAACTTAACCTTCTTCAACTCAGGCCACAACTTTAATTGCACCTTCGTGGCAGGAATAACTGTAGTTAGGTTACATAATACATGAGCTTTAACAACAACAGACGTTTTGGGGTCGTGTAGTGACTGAATCGTTACAAATACTACAGACTTAGATGCTATAGATACATCGTCATCTGGGCCACTACCTATTCCTGATATCACGACTTTATTAGGCACTTTCTTAAGCCCTAATGCTTGAACTGTTGACTCAGTTATGAAAGAGGCTTGTGAGCCTTGATCCAATAAACATCTCAAGGTTTCTTGACAAGTCGATTTGTATGTTACCTTTACTAAACTAGTTGCTAGCAAAACTTGAGGGCTTGTCTTGGAAAAATAGGAAATAACATTAGCCGTCTGATCCTGCGACTCGTTCTCATCACGATCTGCAGTTGCGACTGAAACAGCAACAGTTGGTTCCCCAGGTTAATTTCCCCTATCGTCTGATGCAGATTTATTAAACGTTTTAGAATGCAGCAACGAATGGTGCTTTCGCTTGCAAACGCGGCATCTAGACGGTTGGCGACAGGTATAGACTGAATGATTGGGACCCAAACAGTTGAAGCACAGCCCACTAGTCTGCACAAACTCACGTCGGGTCTCTGTTTCCGCTTTTGAAAACTCTTTACAATTATACAGTTTATGGGATTCATTACAAAAGGGACACTCTACATTGGCTAATGAATGATATGAATTTTGTGTCACTGTACTATTGTTAAATGTGGCTGGACGATTACTGACTCGACTTAACTTAGGGGACAAAAATTCCAATGATCTGAACCTATGTTCCATGAAATCATTAAATGTAGCAAGTGTAGGCAATTCATCAAAATCCTCGCTAGCTTTTGCTTCCCATAGTTTTCTCGACTCTGGGTCTAACTTTTGACTAACAATATGAATTACGATTACGTCCCATGAACTAGTATCTACACCAAGATTTGTTAAGGCATGTAAACATTCGTTCGTAGTGTCTAAAATGTCTTTGATTGCAATGGACGATTCTATTTGCAATGGTTTAAGACTCATGAAGCGTTTTAATATATTATCTGACATAAACTTTTTGTTATCATATCTATGTTTCAACTGCTTCCAGCATAGTTCATAATTTGATGCCGTAATTGCAACATGACGCAAAAGTTTCTCCGCCTCACCGCTTAAAAAACCTTTTAAGTAGTGTAACTTTTGAACCTGATCCAGTGACTCATTTTTATGTATCAGCGAAACAAATAAATCCCTAAATGTCGTCCACTCTGAATAGAGCCCAGAGAAAGTTGGTATAGAGATTTTAGGCAATTTTACATTAATAGACATTTGATTTTTACTGTTCGTTTTCATAACTTCGGGCACAATAACTGGACTAGCAATCGATACAATCTTACTCAACCCATCCTTAAGGAGTGTTTTATAATCAACATATAACTCCTCAGTTCTTTCGTACAAATTTTCCTTTTCATAATACGAATTTTCAATATCTTGAGTGGGAAAATCACTAATGATTTGCCGATGTGTTTCACAAAAAGCTAACCATTGTTGATCTAAAGCTTCTAACCGCGTTTCTATGTATGATACAGTTAAGCGATCTTTACCGGACTTTCTGAAATTGATTTGAGCTTTGGAAATACTCTTATTACAGTCGAGTTGGAGTTTTATTAAGGTCTCCATGATTACAAACAAATACCAAATTCAAGATAAAGTTAGTACAGAATTACTAGGACCCGTTTATTAATAGGACGTAGGCATCATTTACCGAAACTCCGAACAATAAATAACATTACCTAGAGATTGTAATATTAAGTGTCGTAAAATTATACAAATATTCTTAGAACCATGGACAATCTTGAATATCGAATTAACTAAAAAATCTGAAAACGAGTATTACTTTCACTCCACTCTTAACTTATCTTAATGAATTATCTTTTAACACGTATAACTAAAACTAAGTAAAATATCCAACGGAATTAATGTCCATATTATACTTAGAAGTAAAAGAATTTCGAAGAAATATTATGAAAACTCTTCACTGTTCTTCATTGAAATTAATTTGCGTAATGTAATAAGGTTCCAGTTTACTCACAAATGTCTCACTTCTTCACTTTTCGTTTAGTTTGTTTGCTGCAAATACATACTGAATTCCAATCCACACCTTGTTATTGCAATTACGTACTCGTAGCGCCACCTGACGGGCTGTTTCGCAAGCCGCGCCGCGCCACTCAGATCGGCCTCCGCTCGTAGTCCTGTAGACTCCGGCTAGAACTCCAGGAAAACGCACCAACGACGTTACAATCGACCGCCTTGTCGATGCCGAAAGTGAACATATAACTCAACACTTCCGAACTCGAATCCGACTCTGAAGGACCAATGTACAATTCCAAACTATGGAACGTTTCCGCTGTTGTTCATTGAATGAAAATCTTGAAAAGGTTCAATGTTTTTATATTTTTAACAAACAAATTATAAGATTTCGTACGCTTCTTCCTGGTTACATTTTTTGTCCAAATTTGACATTACATTTCTTTTTCTTTTTTTACAATAGCGGTAAAATAATTATGTGGCCAGTAACAGCATAAAGGTTTAATACCTTTGAAATAAAGTTAAAATAGCGTAACCGACCTGCAATATAATTTATAAGACAAAACACCTTTAAACAAAACATAACGAAGCCATTTAGCTGTAAATAAATTTACACCACACCTGAACAGATAGTAATAAATTATACAAGACGTAAGCTAAAAACGACAGACGGACGACTTATGACAGCTGATATGGAAAGGAAATTTAAAATTAGAATAACGACTCGTAGAAAAACGGATAAGTCATTTTTGAAACATTATGATTCGTAAAATATTGGAACCGGGAATAAAGATCCTAGCATGCGAAATGATTTAAAATACAAATAAGAATATCGTTAGCTAGGAAGAATGAACTGAGAAAACACAAGTGTTATAGTAAAGAATTCAAAATGAAGAAAACGCTTAGGAGGGCTTAAAGCAATTTAACCTAACAATAGATTTATATCTATGTAGGCTACGATTTAAGTACAGTCGTAAACGTACGTGAATTAAATCAAAACAACTAAGATGTGTGCGAAGGAACAACAAATGCGCAATAATTTCGAAATGTTAATTATTGCAAAGCATGGCTTTAATATTGATGTTAATTTGAATAAAAATGTAAATTATATGAAACTAGCTATGCTGAGCGTAAAATACATCGTACGTGGTCGGTTTTACCTCTATCTTCCCTAATATTCGAAACAAAAAATAGTCCATATTTTATTCCAAGTTTCGAGCTGTTTGTGCCAAATTTCACATCTCTAACTTAAATAAGGGTTCCGTTTTTTCTTTTTGAGGTACGGAACCCTAAAAATAAACATTTTCCATATAAACTTTCAAGGGTGGTGTAACCACCATCCCCCCTTATTTTAAAAGAGGTCTAACGTATATATATTATATTAAGTTCCATCAAAATCGGTTCAATGGTTTAGGCGTGAAACCCGGACAGACAAACTGACAGACTGATGATTTATAGACCGACGATGTTACTTCCATGTAAATAACTGATTTGGCATTAGTATAGATAAGTAGACTTAAATTTTAAGGTAATCTATTAATCTTTAGTAGTAGTCTCAACCAAACAGTTAAGTTTCATGTTATGTTATACTAGAACAAGAGCCTCTCCTTCAACGAACAGTACTATTAACTACGACAGCGAAACGGGTAAATCATCTGACTTATTTTATCTTCTACTTACCGTAATTTTGCTATCACACTGTTTCAATTATATGGACAAGTTTCAACATTCGCAAGTTCGCTCAACTTTGCTAATTGAAATAGAAACAACAGATAGTCAGCCATTTGCAAGACAGGCAATTTGCAGAGACAAATCGCGCAGTCGTCAAATAACCTCGATTTGTTTACGATCGGGCCTATCTTGGTGAAATCTAGCTACTTTCCCCGCAACGGGGGCGAACGCAGTGATGCAAACTAGTGATAATGCGCTTATGTCATCTGCTGGGTTAGTGCGACACCAATTTGAGTGTTGAACTTGACATTGTGGCTGTTGCTTGCTATCTTGATAATAATCATGGGAACACGTTCTAAGGGGTTTCGTGTTTGACACTTGTGGAGATGCTGATGATATAAATAATTACATTTAATAGAGGTAGGGCATAGCGATTTATCGCTCGAACTGTAGCAGCCCGACAGGTGACATACCGCCACCTTACAGAAGACCGCAGCCAAATACCAATCACTTCTGTGTTGTTGTGTTCCTGCGTATGAGTAATGTTTCCATAGCTGCATTAGTAGCAGGGATCAAGACTGCTTACCTTGAAGTCTTGACCCCTGCTACTAATGAACCTTTGACGACCTCCGTAGCCGAGAGGCGAGCGGGCCTGACTTTGGCGAGCGCCATCTCTGAGGTTCCGGGTTCGATCCCCGGTCGGGTCAATATGGGAAACGAACTTTCCCATATTGTCTTGGGTCTGGGTGTTGTGGTACCTTCGTTGTTTCTTATTTCTGTAACACAAGTGCTTAAGCTACTTACCACAGAATCAGAGCAATGTATGTGATGTTGTCCAATTGTTGTTGTCCAATGAAGCTATGGAAACAGCGACATGTTCAGTAACAGGGATTTTATGCAGTACTTGTAGCCCTTAAGCTAGTACCTCATTACCACTTAAAATCAGGTGGGATGAGGTCAATCTTGGAGTGCCAAATTAAAAAGAACATCTTCTCATTAGCTCATTATCTCCTACAAATTTAATTTCATAAATTATGGAAGCCATATGATTTCACAAAATCGAAAAGGTATATGTCACAAAAATAATATTTTAGACTAATAAAAGAAGATCAGAAGTCCAGAAGATAAACAACATGGTCTTATCTGGAAATTAATAAACATAACTAATTAGACACTCAACAAAGAATCCTATCAGATTTTTAAGGTAGGTTATTTGGTTATTTGCTTTGAACTCACGTGAAACGTGCCTTAGTGTGAACTTGACGTGAGGTTTTATCTTATCATATCTAAACATCTTACAGAACGCTTTGAATACGGTTTTTATCAGGAGGTTAAGAATTTGCAATATTTGGTGAATGATAATTTACTAAGAGTCAAAATCGGTTTTAGTGCTTAGAAGGTTTTCACTGGTGTTAGGGTTTAGAATTAATTGTCCTAGCCCATCCATAAGATTTGTCTAATGTTGTTATTTAGTTTACTTCAATCATATTATGACGATTTTTGTGGCAAAATCTAGCATAACCCTTCCTGTCAATCTGACCTTTACGTAATAATTATATGGACAGGAACAAATTAGGTAAATGTTTTGCAGGTTTTGCAGTTTGATATTAATTCTTATAGCAAGCACATACCTACGGTTGGCTATAGTATATATTCATATTTTCGATTGTGCAATAAATGTTTGTTAGTAAACAAATCTCTTTGAATTTTTACCGCATCAGTTCCTTCCTATGCCTTTTTGTTGACACACAATTTTTATCACCATGCAGCGTTTGGTCACAGAAATCTGTGCTAGATTGTTAGAATTAGTGGTTTTACCTCTTGATCAACTTAGTAAGCATTATTTTGTATTCTTTCTTAACTAAATTCGTGCCAATGCGCAGTATCCCGTACAGTATCAAATTCACACATTGCAGTGTTAATGAGCTATGGGTCCACGTAGTTTCCGCAGGTGCAGCAATTAACCTGGCTAGAGGCACGGCCTGGTTCCCACGCCGCGCCCGTCTAGCCTCTGTGTTGCCAGGCTAGTTCTCAGCCTTCCATTCCTTGTTAGCCTTTGGTTTAACTGGTTTTGTTCGTATAGAACTGAAGAGCTTAGGACGAAACAACGTAGTCATTTAGAGAAGTAATGTTATCGGTAGACATCTACTTCCAAATCTGTCTGATCGTTTTTGTGAACAGTGATAATTTTGAAATGCACGGTCACAGAGTGTGATTGCGACTATTTTTAACTACCGTCTCTAATAAGAGACTTACTTATTTTATTTTCTTGATATTCACTAGGGAATCGATCTTCACATTAATTGATATGAAAAGGTCAAATAATAATCTCTTTACAAAGAGAGTTGTCAAGATTTCATTGAAGTTTCCAAACAAATGACAAAACGATATCTCGTATCATTTCTTCATTTCAAGGTCTGCTTTGCTAATCTGTCTGTTATTAAGGTTGTGTCTGGTTTTATTTTAGTTTTTATCAGGAACAAATTTATATTTAAACCAATAAGTATATTACAAGCTATATTTCTGTTCTATCTTGAAAGCAAGCTGACCAATAAAAGATAAGACACCTCGTCTTATCTTTTACATGGTTTTCCCGTAATTTTCAGCGTGCTGCATAGCAACACTGCCTTTACCGCTTCGTCCTGCTTTAGCCATAGGAATGGTGTAACCACTCCAGCTATGCGTCCTTACGATTGATACCTTCTTCCACCGATCCAATGCAATCTTCTTCAAACTGTTTTCTAAGCTGTTTGACCCCAAAAAAATATATAACGTTTACAACGAGTTTTTAATACTCAATTACGTAATTAAATTTAGGTGTGTAGTTAATTCCTTTAATTCCACAGGTTTTTGGGGACGAATCCCTTGTGTATGATTAGGCATTGTACTTAAAAGTCGTTGACTTGAAAAATAAATAATGACTTTCTTTAATTTTTATAAATAAGTTTTTCAAATGTCAATCGTGTGTTGGGCCATACGCAGATAAGTTTTTCATAATTCGTTATACTTGTTCATAAATTTATAATCACCGCTGCTTACATACCTACTATATTTCTATTTTACAGTTAGTAACCATGACCTACCACAAACAGTTGTCATCGCTCAACTTTTCCTTTTCCGCCTAATTACTTTGTAAATTGTGAGTCATTACTCATTACAGATACTTATGCGTCTATGCTTAAAGTAATAGCCATTTGAGTTTAATGGGCAGGTTCATTGACCTCAGCTCTTAGAACATATTTAGCCATGGTTACCATTGTCAGGTCCGTGTTTACAAGCCGCCGCTAATAATGAGACAGAGAAAGCTCTCTGCATTTCTCGTTTTACTAGTTTCGCTTCTTAATTGCCGATTTTTGCTGTATCTGGATCATCAATCATTCCTTTATTGGCAGTTGGTTGTAATGTATTATTTTATTTATAACTCGCTTTATTATCGCAGTAGATATAAAATTCATCGTTAATATCAATCTGTGAGCCATATGATTTATGTGAGTTAATATTATTTATGTTACTTTTCTCGGCCCGACTGCAAAGAATTTGGATTTTCGCGTATTTTTTGTATAATTCAGATTAAGACCGTTTCTGTGAGTGATTCAAGTTTCCAATTTTATCATAATGCTATCCACTATTTGTGTGATGCGAGTAACAGACTCTCATTTTATTAATTTTGCTCGATACTAGTCATTTAGTTTGAAATATCTTAGCGTCCTTCCGTTGAAGAGTAAGTGTTTTATTGGTGATTAAGATTTCGTATCTTTCAAAGGAATAAAGGACTGTCGTCACAATAGATATGGTTTGATTGGTAAGAGTTTCGGAGATCAGTTAGCCATAGCTTTTAATGTTAGAACATCTTGAATATATCCAATCTCGTCAAATCAGACATAGCAGACTTAATGCATAGGTACATATCAACAGGTATAAACGTTGTGAGAAAGAATTTGCTGCACAAGTAAAGAAAGAAATCAGTTTTTTTGTAGTTCCATCACAAAACTTACATTTATTTTATTTACATTAAACTGGTTATTTTATTGAAACATTAGCCTTTTCTCAATCTAATGTTAATTTAGGGTTCTGTTTTTACATTCTAAGGCCATTATTATCTGTGATACATGTTAAATTGGGGCTTCATTGTAAAATGTATGGTAGAGAAGAGACATGAGAGTCTAACATAGGTTAGATTACATTTCTAAATTTTTTTTACAGAACATACGGTTTGTATTTTAAACTGTTATGTTTTAAAGAGCGTGTTATGTGCAGTGTGCTTGACTAAACGGGAAATCTTACAACTTAATTAACATCTTAAAACAGCCTCATCACGACTTTTCACATTAAAGTACCTGTGCTCTGTATCCTACCTTGACCCACCTTTTAATCTATCTTTATTATCAAAAAAATCCTACTGCAATAAAAGATTTGGATCATTCACGTTTCCTTGCAACGAAAGTAACCAGACTTTACCACCATCCTCGAGATCGTCTCCAGCGAATCCAAAACAGAACACCATGTACACCACAAACACACTCACCACAAACATAAAGGCAATCGCGAGCCGCATTTCAAAGTCTAACGAACTTTCACTGTGGTCGCGAGATATGACATCGTGGTCACGTCCGGTGCGCGCCACGGCTGACCACGGACTGGCACCACCGCTGGTGCACTCGCCAGTCCTCAGGAAAGTTGCGGCACTTGTTGTTGATCGAATGCACGTGGGCTTAACGGTGCAACCTGCGCGCAAATTGATTTGTTTACGTTTGTTTACACTAGATTTGGGCGGGCTTGCGGAGATGTGGGAAGACTGGGAGATAGTTGCAGCCCTGGATCTTTATCCTTTCGAAGCTTTGCAAAAACTGGCAAAGACCATCCGTTTTTTTCATCATCAACAATTCAACCCTCAGACAATGGTTGATGCGCATGATCAGGGAGTATGCTGTACAACAAACTGTCTAATGCCATTTGTTGCTCTTGTTGTATACGTTTAGGAGAATAAATCTAGAGATTATTTAGACGGGCTGCAACTCTAGAGAGGAGCAGCCCGTCTTTAGTTTCATCAGGCCAGCATACTTCATGAGTACGATGAGAGTGTCTTTATTGTGGGTTAGTCTGCCGAGCTACGAAATTGCGACTGGGGCGCTATGTAACAAACTAGAAATATTGATTCTTTCTCATTTATCGCAAGAGAGGAGTTCATGAGGTTTTCTGAACTAGTAGTCTTCTGCGAGAAAAAGTAACAAACATACATTCTTACATATAGACATCCATACATTTGTACAAACTTTCGTGTTTATAATATTAGCAGAATCGGTTTTATTGTTACGTACATACTACTATTTATTTCTTACATGAGACTAACATTGCTTTCTTTAAATTAAATATGTATTTGTGTAGATACATACTACAAATATTACAATGGGCTCAGGTCCAGAACACATACCCCAGAGTCATCCATCATAATAGTCGTATTATTTCACGCTATTATACCGCCTCGGACGCATCGCGTTACATTGCGAATTCACACGGTATAAAAATTAGGTTCCGCTTGCTAGCAAGAAAGAGTGTGAGCGACTGAGTAGGTCAGTCGAGTAATCGTTTGCCAGCCGCCGTCTGCGGCCGTCCCTTTCGCGTGCGAAAGTTCCTGTGCACGCGCAAGAGGGAGGGGAATGGTGCGCGTGCGCCTCACCGTTATCCCGCGCCGATATCTTGAATGAAGATGGCGTTTTCTCTCGCGCCAAAACAATAGCGTCCACAGCGCCCTGCCACTCGGAAATCGAAAGGCGAGTTAATTACCTAATTAATTTGGTGCAGTTATTGCCCTAAGTGCAGCGAGTGGGCGAGCGATACACTCTGATTGTTTTATTGTTAAGAATTTCCGTGCGGCTTTTAAAATATCTTACTCCACTGTAAGTGTATAATTACTATGATACATTGCATGTTTATGCATCTTAACATTTTTTCTTAATTTAATGCTTGAATAAATTTGCCAGGAAATTGTTTGCAAAATAGCTAGAAAACAAAAAAGAAGGTGCAAGTTGAAAAAGAGAATTACAGTTCATTAATGTTTTAGAATTTAGATCGCAGCTAAATTACAAACAATTAAAAACTCTCAGGGAAATAACAGGGATAGCCCACTATAACTCTCTCTTAATTTTCATTATGTCTAAAACAAGGTATGTATTGAATAGTACTCATAGATATTATATAGGATTATACAGGCATTACAGAGTTTGTTACATCTAGTTCCATAGTAACGCTGTCTGAGTACGATGCATCTATGCAGTGCAATGTAAATGTGTAAGCTACTTACCACAGAATCAGAGCAATGTATGTGATGTTGTCCAATGCTTCATTATAAGCATCTGCTTTTAGAATTATAATTTGGTGAATGTTGTTATGTACTTCATGCAATTTATAATTCTATTATGAACCTTATAGAATAGAAATATAACATCTAAGTAGGTATCTAAGACTGATGATGCTATCAAATACTCATTTGATATCTATGAATTAGTTAGTGCATGATGCATTTTTCTATTTATAAAGATGGTATAGGGTTCATCGTTATACAATATGAAAGCTATAGTATGCAAAGATGATGGTTCGATAATTATACTTTGATAGAGCATTCGTATTTCTCTAACAATCATTAACATTTGTGTGAAAATGAACTTGTGCGTATGGGCGACCTACTTATTAACTACGTGCAAGTAACGTTTTCCTTTTGCTCCGAGATCGAGTAGAAAGTCCGGAGAAACTTGAACGGATACTACCTGATGAACAAATAATCTTGGATGCACTTTCGTTTTTTCAATATTTAACTTTCTCAAGGAAGAGGCATTGTAAACAAACTTTCAAATTGCAACTTTCCTTATAATGGCTATTTAATTAGCATATATATTAACTGTGGGTGCTGCAATAATTAAAGACCAAGTTGAATCAACCCAATCTTCAATTGAATATCCTTTTAAACAACAACGCAGACAATTATTTATTTTATTGAAACGTCATCATTGTAACGAATTTGAATTGAAGTATAACAATAATATTGGATACATCACCACATACATACATATTGCTCTAATTCTATGCTAAAAAGCTAAATTACTCAGCTTAAGAAATAGTGTATAATTAATAAAACGTTTAATTTCATAAAAACAATTTATTAAATATTATTTAGTCATTAACAAAATTACAAACTTTTTGTTAAAACATTTCTGAGTCTGTTCCAGAACAATTCAATGTTATTTTCGTCCCAAGCGTGATACACTTTCGTTTTTAACAAATACTTCAATGTTGTTGTTAAATACTTATTATCTATATTTCCTATTTTAACTAGCACTAAGGGATCATACCTGGTTCCATCTTCTAAAAACAGTCTATGGTACTCCGCTAGTTGGGTCTCCCATCTACACCAATGAGATTTAGCGAAACTATTACTAATAATAAGTATAACATACTTACTTTCGTTTATGCAAGTCAATACTGATTCAGATATAAATGACCCTATTTCAAAATCTCTCTCATAAACACATAATTTCAAATATGGCGGATTGCTTTCCAGTTGCGATAGCATTTCCGAAACAAATTCACTGTCTTCATTGCAATAAGACACAAACGCATCAAATTTGTACTGTTTTGGTGCATCATCGGTCGCGGAGATAGCCTTCTTAATCAGATTCCTACCTAACGCGAGTTTCGCTAGAAATAACCAATATCTTATGTAAATTCGATATTTATATAAAATTACAATAACTAGAGCAACTAACATAATTGAAACTAAAGAAGGAGCTGTCCAAACTAAAAGCATGATATTAGAGAAGTTCTCGTAGACCAAACATCGTAAGTTCTTGACTGATGATAAGTATTCAGCAACTCTTCTGTCTTCCCAGAAATCAGGGCTGCTACATTGAAAATTGGAATGATCGAAATATTTAGTGATGGCTTTAGAGCCGTTCGCTTTCAGCCATAAATATGTTTTATACATATCACTGCAGTCGCATAAGAACACATTATCCATAAAATCAACTTCTACGGTTACATTGCCTCTATCTTCTAACAAATAACTAATATCTTCAATCATACTTATCGTGAAATGTGTAATTTTATTATTCATAAAATATAAGGTTTGGGGCTTCACCCCTGAAAACAGGAACAATGGTGTCCACCAAGAAACTAGAAGGTTTTCGCTTAGATCGAGTACTTTAAGGAATTTTAGTGGCTTTAAAGTTTCAGCTGTAATAAAGTACAACAGGTTGTTTCGAAGAATTAAATGTGTCAGATGTGGAACCATTTCAAATATGTTATCATCATCATAAAGATGCTTGATACCACAATTTTTTAAAACTAAAACCTTCAACTCGTTTAATCCCTCGAATTGGAGACTGGATAAGTTTTGATTAGAAGTAATTGGGTTATTGGCTAAGTTGAGTATTTTTAAACGTTTCATACATTTAAAAGTACCTTCTCCTATATGGTATAAAGTCCCATTTTCCATGTTCAGAACTATTAAATTATTTAAGCCTGTAAATGTGTAATTAAATATGGATTTAATTCTGTTGAATGACAAATTCAAAACCCTTAGCTTATGACTTTTTGAAAACGTGTCTCTGTCTATCTCAAAGTATAAGGGATTCGCTGGATTGCCTTTGTTCATGGACATATCTAACAGTATTAATTGATCTGATAAATGTCGCTTGTGCAGCCCTGGTAAATTATTACCAGATAACTGCAACTCCTTAAGATTCGGAAATTTTTCAGGTTCAAAAGCGTTTGCACCTATGCGTATTGCTAAAACTTTACTTAAGTCAACTACTTCGATATTAACCATTTTAGGAAATGTGTCATCATTAATTATTTCAAATTGGTTTCTCGCCAGTACCAGTTTCTTTATGGTAGTGTTTGCTATTATTTCCAATAAATGTTTTGGTGGTTGTTTTCTGAACCCCATACCTGATAAGTCTATGTTCATTAGCTTAATATTTTTTTCGACCATTTTCACTAGAAATTTTCCAATGAGACTGGAGTTTAACTCATTATCTCCCAAGTGTAACTCCTTTAATTTTGTTAGAGGTAAAAAGGCGTTTGGATGTATAAAGTCGAGCCTGCACAAATTGAGATCAATTTTTTCTAACAAAGTCCCATTCATGGGGTAGAATGCATATTCAGGTATTGTTTCGAAAGGATTTTCAGATAAATCTAACCATCTGAGGGATGGTAATACTATTGGTCTAAAAGCTATTGTTAGGTCTAATATCTGTTTAAATCCGTTGTTAACTAAAGTCAAATTTCGGAGATTCTTCAGTCCATCGAAGAGTTTTTCCCCAATGCTTTGCAGCTGTGTGTTAAAGGATATGGACAATTCCTCCAGATTTGTCATATTCTTGAAAACTCCTGACTCAATACGACACAGATGGTGATTTGCTTCTATATCTAGTATTCTTAGGTGTTGAAAATTGTGAAGATCGCCTTTCGAAATCTTGACTATGACAGTAGTTCGCACGCGTAGGGCTTTACTTCTTATTTTTATCTGCAATAAAAAAAAAATCTGGTCACTGATAGTAAACGAATAAATAATTAGGAATGTAAAAAATTCAAATTTATGACAGTACGTAATCTCATTCAGTCCAGTTATTGTATTTCTCAATGGTATACATGTAATCCATCCATCCATCCATCAGCCTCTTTTCGTCCACTGCTGGACATAGGCCTCCCCTACAGAACGCCACAACGCGCGGTCCTGCGCTTTCTGCATCCAGCGGCTCCCCGCACATCTGACGATGTCGTCAGTCCATCGTGTTGGGGGCCGCCCCACGCTGCGTCGTCCGGTACGTGGTCGCCACTCGAGGACCCTCTTTACCCAACGGTCGTCGGCCCTACGAGCGATGTGGCCTGCCCATTGCCACTTCAGCGTGCTAACTCTTCGGGCTATGTCGAATACACCGGTCCTTCTACGGATCTCCGTATTACGGATCCGATCACGTAGGGAAACGCCGAGCATAGCCCTCTCCATAGCACGCTGCGCAACTTCGAGCTTCGTTATGAGGCCAACATTCAGAGACCACGTCTCAGTTCCGTAAGTCATCACTGGTAACACACATTGGTTATAGACCTTTCTCTTCAGGCACTGGGGAATTTTGGACGTGAGGATATGCCTAAGCTTCCCGAACGCTGCCCAGCCGAGTTGGATTCGTCGGTTGACCTCTTTCTCGAAGTTGGATTTGCCTAACTGGATAGTTTGTCCCAGATAGACGTAATGATCGACAACTTCGAGAATCGCATTCCCAACAGATACTGGTGCCGGAGTCACATGGACATTGAACATTACCTTGGTTTTATCCATGTTCATCCGTAAACCAACCCGTTGGGAAACACTGCTGAGGTCATTGAGCATTGTGCCAAGGTCCTCCAGGGATTCTGCCATGTAAAGATATCCTTTATTTTATGACCATTATGACATGTATGTTTATGTTTACTCTTTGCCGTTTGTGAGTCAATGATTTCATATTGCAGTCAACATATCCATTCAGAAAATATTATTATCTGATTCCTAATCTTAGACTTAAGTGCAAGTGTGAGCAGCAGTGCTCTCCATTATACATAATTACGAATATATACATAATACGAGAGCGATATTGAAATCATTTCACATGAAATTTGGCAAAAAATAATGGATTTTTTTTGCTTAACCTCTCCCATTTGATATACAATTTTAATAATTTGAATTGGTTTGTCACGAGGCCGAGAATTTTGAATTGTGGCGTAAGAGGTACAAAAGCTATATTATTAAATTCTGCACCACTATGAGATCTATATACGTTTTATCTATTTGCATGATACATGTGACAAAGGTGTAATATATAATTATCTGAAATTACAACAGCTCAGAGTCAGCAAACATCATGTTATCTCTAGGACAAACTAATGCGCACGCGCAGCCACGCAGTTGACTGAATAAAGACTTTACGTTAAAAATAAGTGCCGTTGAACTGACTTATGGCAGGCGAAGATAAACGCGGTTTTTAATTGAATTATGTCACGTTTATGATACAATGCTTAAACTCATAAACACTTCCGAATAAAATCTGCTTCTATGACGTAGTCGCCTGTCTCCTTTTCGTAATCTAATCCATACTAATATTATAAATGCGAAAGTAACTCTGTCTGTCTGTCTGTCTGTCCGTCTGTAACTCTTTCACGCCTAAACGGCTGTACGGATTTTGATGAAATTTGGTATAGGCATACGTTGAATCTCAAGAACGGACATAGGCTACTTTCTATTAGAAAATAAGGGGGGGATGGGGGTAATACCACCTTTGAAAGTTTATATGGAAAAATGTTTATTTTTGAAGTTAGAGATATGAAATTTGGCACAAATATAGCTCGAAACTTGGATTGAAATATAGACTACTTTTTGTTTCGAATATTAGGGGAGAAAGGGGTAAAACCGGCCATTAAAGGATGTAGTCCACGCGAACGAAGTCGCGCACAGCTAGTAAATTATAATGGTTAATGGTACTTCAGTAGCTCCAGCCCGTTGCTCATATTATTATTTACCTAGTTCCACTATGTTATAACATTTTATTGAGACTAGTTTCTCTGACGTAGTGGCTCAAGTCTATTTCCTATTCTTCTTTGATTTTAATAAAGTACCTGATTCAACATATCGCACCCCTAGATGAAAAGTCTAGGAACTCAAAAAGTATGCGTTTAGAGTTATTTGATTTTTTAAATAATTTTCTCGAATACCTAAACTGAGATAATCGTGTAAATAAGCTCATTCAGCAAGCTAAAGCAAACGTTACAATTGAGGTCCCATCAGAATATTGATATCTGTGTTTTTAATTTTTTTTAAATTCGTTACTTTAAAAAAATACTTTTTTGAATTCCTGGAATTTTCATCTAAGCATATTGTCGTGGCATATTGTCTGCCAGTTATTATTACCTGCGGAAACCGTTTGCACTCATAGTTCCCGAAGCAGACTACCAGCTGGTTGTTCTTCGTACTCCGGCAGATGCAACCCGAGGCTCTGTCTATGCCCAGCTCCACCGGTAGCATTTCACCGCCTCGAGCCTCTGTCACGTAGCGGCTCGAGTCCGTGAAGTAATCCTCGATGAGGTTGCTGCGCGCGTTCTGAGCGTAGCACAGCAGCAGCCAGATGTAGCTTGTGAGCAGCATCATTGAGATGGTAGTTAGCTGAAAGCAGTAGAAGATGTAAATAATTGGTCTTTGGTAAAAGAAGACGCAATACATCATGACCTTAATCTTTCTGAAAAACGGAATAAAACCTATCTTTAGAATAGCAACAAATCTTTTAGTACTGCGTGTTTGTCTCGTGTATTTCAAACAGTTATAATCGGTTAAATAATGTACCTGATAAGATTCATGAAAGGAAGTTAATGTAAAGATACGCGTCCTGTCTTAGATAAATTATTCATTGCATTAAGTCCCGTTCTCAAATAAAAACTAGATACACATTTAAAATGATTTGTAAATGATTTTGGAGCACTGCTTCTTTTAAACTAAGGGATATGTTCTGTATATGAAAATATGGAAAGAATACAAGAAGACAACAAGGAATTAAAACCTTATCCCTATAGTCTTATGTCTTATGAAGTCCGAAAAGGTACGGTAAGGCCGTGGCGCATCCTTACTCATGAATAATATAATACTGAGGATGTTCTTCATACTTCTTTCAATTTTAGACTGACTGACACAGTTATTGTCAGCTTAGTGGAATAGTGGAGGGTATTCAGGGTGTAGTGGTGGAAAGCTTACCCTCAAATAAGCAAGCTCAGATAAACTAGAGTCAGACTACGAAATAGAGAGAAAAAATATATGTGGAGAAATATAATGATTCCCATAAAATTAATACATGATAAGAATAATATTTCAATAGCAATATTCAGTATCTACTAATTTACTACTAATTATTGACGTAACATTCGTAGGTAGGCTCACATTCGCCATGAAAAGTTCTTTGGAAAAAATGCGATGTTTGGTGGTATGGTAATAAAAAAATGATGTAATTTATATCGACCTTAGCCACCTAAAATGTCCAAGTTCATCAATCCACTAAGTGTTGAATTTCCCATCTTCTTCTTTTTCTGTAGTATGTTATAAATCCTTACTAATATTATAAATCGGAAAGTGAGTTTGTTTGTTTGTTCCGCTTTCACGCCGTAACTACTGAACCGATTGCTTTGAAATTTTGCAGACGTAAAGTTAGAAGTCCGGATTAAATAATAGGGTATTTTTTATACCGGAAAAAAATATATTCCCGAGATCCCGAAAACAAAAATATAGTTTGCTTGCTGGATGGATTGGAGATGACGCTGTGTGTCGTTAAAACAAATAAATATAAATATTGGACAACATCACATACATTGCTCTGATTCTGTGGTAAGTAGTTAAAACAAGGTTAAATATTGCAAACGAATACAACAACCATGTAAATTTAGAAGCTAAATGATACGATAATGAATCCCCAAAAATGAGGAATTCCCGAGGGATGACGTACAATTTGTTTTATAGTCTAAACTGTTTTTTACATCTACTTATATAATATAGTGTACCATTCAGTTTTTGATCAACAACTAATCGTATCCAGCGTTACATCGCCCTTCTTAGATTTTTCCGTGGAAATTAGAAGTTTTTTTATAGTTGTGCTTTATACCGCAATATAACCGAATTCCACGCGGGCGAAGCCGCGGGCGGAAAGCTAGTAGGTGATATAGTGAAGTCACTTCCCGCTGTCTGTCTGTCCTTATGTATGTTTAGACTTTTAAAACTACTCAACGGATTTTGATTTCGTTTTAATAGATTGGTTCATATGTATAATAGGTACATGTACCTATATTATAGTAAAGAAAAATAAAAGTCACAGTAGAGTGGGGCCGGTGGTATATAATAAATAGCAATACTGAGTTACGGATTGCGCTGAAATTGTGTTGGAGATCATTTTGGGACAAAGGCATTCGGTCATAAAGGATTTTCAGAAAATCCACATCATAAGAAGATACCTATATAAATAAATAAATAAAAATTAGACAACATCACATATATTGCATACATTGCTATGATTCTTTAGTAAGTAGCTAAAGCACTTTTGTTAAAGACATCAGAAACAACGACTGTACCATAACATACAGAAAATATAGAAAGTAACTTTTCCACATCGAACCGGGAATCGACCTTAGATATGACGCTACACCAAAGTCTACCATAAAAAATCATCAAAGATTAATAATTGGATCGGTTCCAAATTATCTTTGAGACTC
This sequence comes from Glyphodes pyloalis, assembly GCA_037074685.1. Lineage (NCBI taxonomy): Eukaryota > Metazoa > Arthropoda > Insecta > Lepidoptera > Crambidae > Glyphodes > Glyphodes pyloalis. Next base: position 12,288,206 of record JAYKKO010000019.1, read on the forward strand.
TAACAGTGGGTATTAGCGCCGCGAACACTTTATGATCATATTTGTAAGCTTAGTTTAAGTACGACAAATTTGGCATCGGTTACGTTATTTTTGCAATAACGGTATTAATTTGCAGTTCGATTAGTTGTGTGACATAAGGGTGGTACAAAGTCAAAAGACTGGCAGACTATACTGGATTGAGTAGGTAATCAAAGAATACATTTACCTATCCAAGCATTATTTATTTTACTTGCATGCCGACACACCGTGATAGATGTTTACTTAAATAAATTTGCAACTACTTAAAAATATAAATGGATGCTGCTGGCCAGTCAGCGTTGATCTACCTACTGTGCCCTAAGTAAGGTCGTGGTTGTTATAAGTTCATTTGTATATTCAAAAATGTATGTTCGATTTATAATATATCGGATACTGTGTATCGATGATTCAGTTGTGCAATGTTTTATTCCATCGATGCTTCATTGGTGCGATGTAACGTTTATGCGAAACATTTCGAAAAACCCTACAACGATTGCTTACTATTTGGATAAATCAAAAGCCCGGTAGGATAGTTTTTCGAAATGCCTATTGTAGTCCGTGATATTAAACAAAAAACCCTAAAAGATACTTACTTATTCGTGTGTTAAAATCCTTGAAAAGGCGGTTTCAATCTTCTAGATATTTTGCATCCATACACGAACCACTTCTGGATTGCCAACCAAACAGCCATCTTTTAGCGCACACTCAAGAAAAAGTCCTTTCACACTACATCACAAATGTCCATAGTCTCTGGATTTGAATCTCAGGATTAGCAAGTACAGTGTATTACTGAGAGAAATCGGAAAATTATGGAAAACCAACGTAGTTCATGATCACGCGCCAAATACGAAGCGACTGGGCGGCAGATTCTAGAGAGCCGAAGAGTGTTGTTTGAGCAAAGATTTCCTGCGCCTTCATTGGTCGGTTTGCGATAATAAGACACAGCAAACTTACGTCCTTTCGCTCCTGAGCAGTTTCAGAAGTGCTAATTTCAAGGCAGACAGTTCGGCCAAAAGGCGAGTTTGATCTATCAATTTGTACGGTCGAAAGCACGTTAGACTACAACACTTTGTACTTTGCACTGCCCTTGTCTCGGGGGCATAAGAACTAAAATAGAACTGCAAGAGTTTACCTTGATATGCTGTTTACTGTTCGTTTTGGCGTACTTTTACAGTGTGTGACGGTCTCTTTGTCGTGATTTCAGAAACGTTACTATTTGTTTTCTAAGGAAAATCGTATCATCATTATTATAAACTAGGTTCCTAGGTTTGCATTTTAATCATTGGTCAGCAGTGTTTTGCACTATTTTCATAATTAACGACATATTTTCACAGCACATTACACGGTAAACGGTTTTTATGCAAACGACTATTACTTTATATGTCGTTCCGAAAGCATGAATATTTTTTCCTTCCAAAAAAAAAATACATATAGACTCATGTTGAATGAAAAGTAACTAAAAGTTGTGATGAAAAGTATAAAATAAGCAAACACTTGTTTATTGTGTCCATATTTGTTACTTAAGTCTTTTGATGTGCTGTTTTTAGGAGATCGATTGTAATTGCAGACGATTTAGCTGTTATTAGCAATATTCAAAGTAACATACAGTTGACCTTAAACTATGTGACAAGGTTACGTCAAATTGACCACCAACACGTGAACACCAGCTATATATTATTTTTTTTTATTGCACTTCAAGATTGGTCTCATCCCACCTGATGTTAAGTGGTAATGAGGTCCTAGCTTAAGGGCGACCAGTACAGCATAATAAATCTGTTACCTTGAAAAGGCTTGAACCCTGCTACTAATGTAGCAACCCTTCCCCTCCCCCCCCCAGGAGCTCTGGAAACCTTACTCAACACAACAACACAGAAGTGATTGAAGTGTTATATGGCTGCGGTCTCTTGTAAGGTGGAGGTATTTCACCAGTCGGGCTGCTCCAGTTCGAGTGACTGTTTTTTAGCTACTGTTGTTCGTCCAATACGATGGGTCCTAAAAACGTTAGTGGCCTATTGAAGAGGTGCTCAGGGTCCTTAAGTTGTACGTATCGTATTTATAGGAATACCACCGATGTTATGTAAACTTAACGTTATCTTGTCACTTGCTGGCTGACTGGTAATCCGGCATAGATTTTTTAACTGGTCTTCACCTTCAAATCAATACTATCAGACGTATGCTATTGTACTTATTGAATTGGAAGATGAACTGCCAAAAAACTCTACATCAAGCGAGATAAACTTTTGTATCTATACTAATATTTTATATACTATACAACATCGCGCTTCGATCGATGGGAGCGACGAATTAGTGGAAAAAACGGTGATAGTAGGGTTTGCAGCCGCGGCCGCTAGTTACAATGGTGACAAATAATTTAAAATGTGTATTTAAAAGTTTGTTGTTTAACATTGAAAATGGTTATATTAAAGGTTATAAGGTATTTAGAGAATTCTGCTAATCTGGCATCATTTAAAATTTACTTCGGCTGCAAGGTTTTCTCACTTAATAACAGTGTAGTAAACAGAAGATACCCCGTTTGTAAACTATTTGGTTGCCTTCTGCACTAAATAGCGTAAATCTAATGTTGACAGCCCGTTAGATTAGCAAACCTAACATGTGACGTAGTGGAAGTAATTTGCTTGCAAGCCATATCTATGAACAACAATGACTTTGAATTTGTAGTGCGCAAACTCGGGTGTTTCACACCTTTGAGCAACGACTAGACCTATTCATATGAATAGTAATCTCATATATAAAAATGAATCGCTGTTCGTTAGTCTCGCTAAAACTCGAGAACAGCTAGACCGATTTGGCTAATCTTGGTTCTGAAATAATTGTGGAGGTCCAGGGAAGGTTTAAAAGGTTAGAAACTAAAAAAATAGGCGTTACGAAGTTCGCCGGGACATATTCATATGAATAGTAATATTTGTATAAATATGAATTGGTGTAGATCTCTCTCTCAGGACATTATCTAGCTCTCGGAGGGAGTGTCTCGGGTGTCCGCAGTGGCAGTAGGCAGCGGAGCCTAGAGTGGTAGCCAGTGTAGAATCCTCAAGGGATCTCGATTCCCCTACAACTGCGCAGCGTTGGCTACCGAGAAGGTTTTAGTCTGTACGAGCCCGACACACCTCTCTCTGTTCCCAGCAACCCAGCAGAGAGTGATAGTGCGGTAGGCACACCCCTCTCCAAAATAAGGAATCTTTCTATATTATTTTTTTACGGGTTACTAGCATTTGGAATACAATTGGCTACTTGACAGTGTTAACAATAAAATATGAAAAGTGTTAGATATGTTAGCTTATTAGTTAAGTAATCATTTTACATTTTTAATTTTTAATTAAAAGCATAGTTAGTATTTTATTTTTGCAAAATAAATTTTAGTTTTTTTATCTGTGGAACAAAAGAACCGAAACGGAAACCACCATTGCGGAAATGACAGCTGTCGACGAAAATAATTTTTTTTAATGTGGCGAAACAATTATTATTTTACCGATAAAATTGAATTATTGTGTCTCTAATCGTATAAAGAATTTATTGAAACATTTTCCGTTTATCTTAATTAAGTCGTTCCTATGCGTATCGGTTCGTTGTCTAGGACGTTGACGTCATAATTGCAACAATGACGCGACTAGGCGTTTTCGCGCGCTTTTTAAATGTGTTACACAAAATCTTATTTTTCTCTGGTTATTTAGATTATTTCTAGATAAATCGAATTGCTTGGGATATAAAATGAACGGGTGCACATTTTACACTACTTTTTCAAAAACTGTCAAGTAGCCAATTACTGCAAATGCAACAAAGAAAGCGTAAGCACAGGAACAGCGTTGTCTGCCAGGAGCCGTGGACTAATTGATCTACTTTCTCATGGCACTAGCAATAGGCGATGAGACACGTGGTGGTGGTGGGGGTTTAGTCGGTAGGCTGTTCTTTTCAGAGAGAAGGAGTGCCACACACAACGGTGTTCATTCCTAGGAACAGCATCAACGCGGAATATTTCAGGTTTTGTCCCGCTCCGGAAAAATCAAAATAAGATATATCTACATAATCAAAAATCGAAGCGCCTGAACCAATTGCTACTGCGTATCATTTCACTTTTCGTAAATATGTACCATGTACACTTTTATGCATACAACTAGGTATGTTGTTTCAAAGTTAAATTCTTCACGAAACGGAGTTGTCTGTGATTGCTCTTTTTATCAGGTTAATAAAATACACGTCTTATCAGTCAGAGTTTGCGTAACTAAATAAATCCTTTATAGCACGCGTTCTACAACGAGGTTTGCTTAGTGCGATTTACGAGTAAAATTTATGTTTTGATTATGAACGGAAAATTAGTGATATTGAAATTTAGTTTTCTAAGACTAAAAAGAAACCTAGACGTAATAATTATGAAGCCATACTGTCCAGATCACTTTTCCACTAAAGGTATATCGCGTGGGATATAATATCGACGGTAATAAAAATAATGAAGGTACCCCCGCGCGGTAGCGGACATGGATGACCATTTCTACTGAACGTAGTAAAATGTATCACGAGCATTTGTCTACTTTGGAATGTACAGCTACCTTCCTGTAAAAAATAACTATTTAAGCTTTACAAAGGTGTCAGAACACCCCAAAAGCACTTCCTAAAAAGCCCATAGGCATACTTAGTCATGTTATTGTTACGCGCCACAATTAACGTTCTTAGTAACCAGCGCCATCTAGTTTGGAAAGGCGGGACTACAGAGAGTCGAGATGCGTACGCCAGAATTTACTAGAACTATGGCCTTGACCGACCGTACGGCCGGTCAAGGCCGGACTGCGCGCGAATGTTCCGGATGTTTCTGCGTTGGAAGGTTCGGGAACGGCCGCGGCAATATAAAAGGCCGGGATTCACCGCGACCGGGACAGTATTGAATTAGCGATACAAGTGATTACTTCGAAAGCGATTTTGAAGTGCGACTTGGGAGCGATTGTTGTTTTAATTAGTGCGTTTTAAGTTTGTAATTAGTGGCGGTCAATTAAAGTGTGACTTTTGGTAATTTTTATTGGCTGTTTTTATTGTCACGAACCCGAAGCTCGTAACAATTGGTGTCAGAAGTGGGATTTAAATTATGCCGGTTTTACCTAAGGACGACACGGAGGGTATCCGTACCCGGAGTCAACGCCAACTGGAGACGGACCAGAGACGTTTTGGTGGAGCTTTGCCGCAGGAGTCGGAGAGCCAGTTATTAACCACGGAGGCTGGCCCGTCCACAGCAACACCAGCAGCATCGGCAGCACCAGACCTTGCTGCCCTGATGATGATGCTGCAGGAGCAGTCTCGCCGACAGGAGGAACAGGCTCGTCGCCAGGAGGAACAGGCTCGCCGACAGGAGGAACAGGCTCGTCGGCGGGAAGAACAGCTTCAGCGGGACAAGGAGGAACAGGCTCGCCGCCAGGAGGAACAGGCTCAGGAACAGGCTCGTCGGTTGGAAGACCAGAGGCAGCAGGACAAGGAGGAACAGGCTCGCCGCCAGGAAGAGCAGATGCTTCTTTTGAAGGACCTTCATGCCTCTTTCGGGAAAGACATGAAGGAGGTGAAAGACAAGGTTGCTCAACACGACAACCGCCTGTCGGAAGCTGAAATCAGGATCGACCAAGTGAAGAATCGGGTTGACGACGTGGTAGAGGATGTAAAGAAAAAGCTGGATTGCCTTAAATTTGGAGAAGCAATCGCAGCTCCCGTAGCTACAACACCTTCGCTACGTGGATTTAAAGTGCCACCATTTGACGGAACTTCTTCCTGGTCGGCCTTCAAAATCCAGTTTGAGGCAGTCATGAAAGCGAACGGCTGGGATAAAAATTAGGCCATGACTGCCCTCACCCTAGGCCTTCGTGACCAGGCCTTATCTGTTTTGGAAGCTCTCGGTAAGGAAGTGACTTACGAGCAGCTCCTTGAGGCTTTGGAGGCTCGATATGGCGACGCTCACCTGGAAGACGTGTTTCGCGCACAGCTCAGGGACCGCGTGCAACGCAGTAGCGAAAACCTGCAGCAGTGGGCCCTTGAAGTGGAGAAGCTGGTGCGTAAAGCTTACCAGTCCGTACCAGCGCTTATTGATGGGAACCTTGTGCAGGCGTTCATCGATGGCATCGGCGACATTGAAGTTAGAGCTGCTGTCAGACTCGGGCACCACGGGACGCTTAAGGACGCCTTGGCCCATGCACTGGAGGTGGAAGCTGTGCGGCAGGATCATCGTTCCCATCGCATTAGGGAGGTTGCAGCGGCTACAGTTCGCGACCGCAATAAAGGATACAGTCCTAGGTGCTACGGTTGTGGGGAAAAGGGCCACCTTCGATCCAGTTGCCCTAAGCGAACTGCAGAAGGAGAAGACGGCAGTGCAGCTAAGAGCACCGCTCAGCGTCAGCAGCAGGGAAACGAGTAATAGCCAGGACTGCGGGGCGGGTGCTGGCTGAGGTTCAAAGAGCCCCAAGGGTTTCGATCAAACAAACCCAAGACGGGAACAGCCTAGTCATCCAGGGCGAGGTAAACGGAACGCCGTGTAAGCTGACTATAGACACTGGAGCCTCTCGCACGGTTGTCAGTTCCCAAATTATGAGACGGTCCCTTGGGGACTCTGCATACACCCGAGAACACACTAATTTGGTAACAGCCACCGGTCAGCGCATACCCGTCCATGGAGAGAAGAAGATGGGGCTGAAGCTAGGCAACAGAACCTACCTGCATAATGTCATTGTGGCGGATATAATGGACGATTGCATCCTGGGCCTTGACTTTATGAGGAAGAATAGTTGCGAAATTGACGTCAAGCAAGATGTTCTGAAGTGTGGACAAGAGGAACTTTTCGTGGAAGGCGCGTTACCAGGGAATGTATACAGCCTTAAAAAGATTGTTCTTCCGCCGAGATCTGAAACGATTGTGCCGGTTAGTCTTCCTCGGAATCCTGGGCAAACTCAACGTTGTGTACTTGTGGAAAGGGTAGAAAATGACCTTCCATGGAAAGTGGCACGCACTTTGGTTAGAGCCACCGACATCTCAGGGGTACGTGTGCTGAACCTTTGTGACCAGGAACAGGTTATAGAAAAAGGCACACTAGTTGGTACTTGCGAGGAAGTGGATTGGTTGCGTCGATGCCAACATCAATCGACCGGGACCGTCAGCAAAGATACACAAACGAGAGTGACCACACTTTTAGAAGACTGCCGCAGCGCTCTGTCCCAAAATGAAATGGTCAAGGCGAAACAAATGTTGCTCAAGTATGCCAACGTTTTCTCGTCAAACGATGCTGACATCGGAAGGACTGGCTTAGTTCAACACAAAATTAACACAGGAGAAGAATTGCCTATCCGTCAGCGGCCAAGGAGATTGCCCGTAGCACGTGAAAAGGACGTGGAAACCATGATTGAGGGAATGGTGAAGGATGGTGTTATTGAACCTTCATCTAGTCCATGGTGTTCACCTGTAGTGCTGGTAAGAAAGAAAGACGGTAGCATGAGGTTTTGTGTTGACTATCGTCATCTGAATGACGTTACAAAGAAAGACAGCTATCCTTTGCCAAGAATTGATGACACGCTGGACATGCTTACTGGAGTAAAGTGGTTTAGCACGCTAGATTTAAAAAGTGGTTACTGGCAAGTTGAAATTGATGCAAAACACCTATTTTGGGATACCCTGATGTGAGTAAGGAATTCATAGTTGACACAGACGCAAGTGACATAGGACTTGGCGGTGTATTATCCCAGCGGAATGGCGATCAAGAAATTGTGATAGCTTACTTCAGCAAGTCTTTGTCGAAACCTGAAAGGAACTATTGTGTTACGAGACGAGAACTGCTTGCTGTGGTAAAGTCGTTGCAGCACTTTAGCAAATATCTTCTGGGGCGGAAATTCCACATACGAACTGACCATGCTGCACTGAAATGGCTTTTGCAGTTCAAGAATCCGGAAGGACAAGTTGCGAGATGGATTGAATTACTGCAGGAATACGACTTTGTGGTGGAACATCGCAGCGGAAAATCTCATGGTAACGCAGATGCATTGTCAAGAAGACCTTGTCCTGAAGACTGCAAGCAATGTACCAGGCAAGAAAGTAAAGAAGTTGTTCCTGTGAGGATGCTCAAGACAGACCTTAGCAACGAGTGGAAGGAAAGCCTACAACGTGCACAACAGGAGTATGCGGACATCAAGCCGATTCTGGAGTGGATGAAGGCCGGAGTTCCTAAGCCTAGGTGGAGCGACGTCTCAGCGATGAGTTCGATCACAAAGAGCTATTGGGCCCAATGGGACAGCTTGGTGATTCAGGATGGAGTTCTGTGCCGTAGATGGAAAAATGCTCGTGGAGACAGCTGTCATCTGCAAATGGTTGTCCCCAAAGGTCAAGTACCGGACGTTCTACAGCTGTACCATAATGGTTGTTCAGGAGGTCATCTGGGAGTAAAACGGACACTACTGAAGATACGAGAACGGTTTTACTGGGTCTACTGTCGGGACGATGTCGAGGACTGGTCTCGCAAATGTACAAGTTGTGCGGCTGTAAAGGGACCTCAGACTCGTAGTAGAGGTGCATTGAAGCTGTACAATGTGGGCGCACCATGGGAGAGGATAGCCCTTGACGTTGCGGGGCCGTTCCCGGAAAGTGAAAGTGGTAACAAATATTTCATGGTTGTGATGGATTACTTCACTAAGTGGCCGGAAGTCTTCGCCATTCCAAATTAAGAAGCCTCGATAGTTGCTGATAAGTTAGTTTATGAAGTCTTCTGTCGTTTTGGAGTTTCCTTAGAAATCCACAGTGATCAAGGAAGGAATTTTGAGTCCCAAATATTCCAGGAAACTTGTCGAGTTATGGGAACTCATAAAACAAGAACAACTTCTTACCACCCACAGTCGGATGGAATGGTGGAAAGATTTAATCAGACACTAGAGAGGTACTTGGCAAAAGTTGTGGAAAATCGGCAACGAGATTGGGACAAGCACATACAACCATTTTTGTTGTCATATCGTAGCGCTGTTCACGAAAGTACATCGGTAACACCAGCGTTCGCAAACTTTGGAAGAGAACTACGACTGCCTGCAGACTTGATCACCGGAATACCACCTGATTCCCCATGCAGTATAACAGATTATGCAAATAACTTGCGGAACAAAATGAATGACATTTGTGAGCACGTGAGACAATCGGGCCAGCAAATGTCTGAAAGAATGAAAACCCGCTATGACCGCAAAATGAACAGTAAAGAGTTTGACGAAGGTTCACTAGTGTGGTTGCACAATCCAATCCGCAGCAAGGGGAAATCTCCTAAGCTTCAGGCAAAATGGGAAGGGCCGTATCGAATTGTGACTAAGATCAATGACGTAACCTACCGGATACAAAAAGGTGCGAGGGGTACTCCTAAGATCGTCCATGTGGATCGATTGGCGCGTTATTATGGAGCCGAAAATGCTCGGGACGAGCATGTCTTAGGAGGGGGCAGTGTTACGCGCCACGATTAACGTTCTTAGTAACCAGCGCCATCTAGTTTGGAAAGGCGGGACTACAGAGAGTCGAGATGCGTACGCCAGAATTTACTAGAACTATGGCCTTGACCGAGCGTACGGCCGGTCAAGGCCGGACTGCGCGCGAATGTTCCGGATGTTTCTGCGTTGGAAGGTTCGGGAACGGCCGCGGCAATATAAAAGGCCGGGATTCACCGCGACCGGGACAGTATTGAATTAGCGATACAAGTGATTACTTCGAAAGCGATTTTGAAGTGCGACTTGGGAGCGATTGTTGTTTTAATTAGTGCGTTTTGAGGTTGTAATTAGTGGCGTTCAATTAAAGTGTGACTTTTGGTAATTTTTATCGGCTGTTTTTATTGTTACGAACCCGAAGCTCGTAACATTATGCTTAGCTTCCTTTGTAAAGAAATTTATATCTTTTGGTAGTTATAGATTCGGAAACATTGGGTGTCACTTTTGATTTGTATAGACGATTTAAAAATCTTGTTTTGAAGTAAACGGATGTAAATATGAATAAAGTGCTCCTACCGTGCTCAGCGTAGGTAAGTAGCGTAGATGTGTGTTAGTAAATTGGTAAATAAGTAAGTATTTGCACTTTCTCAATCATTGAAAAGAATAAGGCTGAGACTTGATATTATCGTGAGAATAGTTGGGACATTGTTTAATTAAGTAATTTACGGGTAGCAAAGGATTCACATATGGCATTCTCTACTATTCAACACTTGGGTCATGCAGAAAGTTTGTATATGTATGTGGTAATAGTGAAAAAGTGCGTAATTATTAGGTAGCTCGAATCCGAAATACAAAGAACCAAGGGGAAACGAAACGCTATCCTGCCAAATACAAAAGCCATCTAAGATTTAAAAGACAGCATTTCTCATAATAGTTCGTTTTATCTCGATGTCTTGTGGTGAAAGAGGCCAGTGGACAATCGGGCCGATATCGACTGTTCGAGGAAGCAGCGCCTGCGCAGCCGATCGCTCTGCGACATTCATGCATTTTTTTTCTTCGGAACCTAGTTTATGGCATTAAAGCTTTCAAGTGATAGTGCTTAGGAGATTATAACCAGTTTGCAGTAATGCCTAGTTATGTTGGTGACTAGTGAGAAATTGGAATGTACCTACTTGAGTAGTTGGGATTGGGTTGATGTTGTATGGGACGGGGTTGAGGAAAGTGTCGACCAAGTATTCACCAGAAAGCCATCGCTGTTGCGGCATTGGCCCCACAAATACCTAGTGATTGTCTTGGGTTGTGTTTGTTTGATAATTATGTGATTGTCAATAAATGTATTTTCTATCTTTCTTTTCTATATAGGTTAGTGAGGAATAGTTTAGCTTTTTAACATAAATCCTATTTAATGTCCCAGTTGACGAGAAAGATCTGCATCACTAAAATCAAATTTTGGTCCTTACGAATTATTGTGTGATTAAGCAAGTGTACTTGAACTCGATCTATGTTCATACAATCCAAAAGATGGAGAAGAACCTTTACCCCGGAATCGAATTAAGATAATGACCGGGTAATAAAAACGCAATGCCATATAGAGCCTACAATTTGTATCTATTTTTTAATGAATAACTTTTAGGACTCAGTCGAGAAAGTAAGTACTGTATGCTAGTGCATACAGTGCATACAGAACGAATTCCTCAAAAGCGATTTAGTAATCGCTTTTGAGGAATTCGTTCTTACTTATTCAGACCTCATATTCGCAAACTTCAGAAACGGAATCAAATAAGGAAATTATATTTTTTGTCTCTTTTTAAAAAGAAACGATAGGACGTAGATGAAAAACCATTTCCCATTATCTTTAGTTTTTAATATCCCTGTTAAACTGTCACATCCCATACGTTTTTTGCAATTTGGGAGCCGTCAAATCGGCTGTTAGGTACGGTCGAAAACAAGACCACTTTGGACTGTGTATAGAGACTTTATCGCGGGCATAAGAACTAATATCGAATAACAAGTGTTTATGATATGCTGGACACCATACATACAGTTAGTGCCACTGATCCTAAGGCAGTAGGAGTAGGTGCTATAATAAAACAAGTTTGTAAAGAAATCCACGGTTTATTCAAAGAGGACAAGGCAGGGCAGCGGACAGTTTCCTGATGAGCTCCTCCATCTGTATCAGGTTGACTCGGGCTTGCTGCGACAGCCGACCCTCAGGCAGCTCAGGGGGCTCGTGCCGCAACAGCGATGCTGACTCCAGGAGGATTTTGCGGGACTCCTGTAAATTAAAATAAAATATTCAATTAATATTATTATATTTAAAAACACCCACACACTCACGGAGTATTTTACACTTGACACTACTAAAAGTGGGTACTTTTTTCATTTATATATTATATATTTATTATATTTATTTATTTTACACTTTTTGGGTATTTTACGGCTAAATACAAATTAAAACTACACGATAATTAAATGATGGCCATTTACAAGTTTCCACATATAGAAGACCGTATACATAAAAACGAATCGGTTCCGTCAGCCACGAATCGCACAAACAAAGTAGTAATAAAACGTTACCTAATAAAAAAAATACTACGGTCTTAATATTTTTTTTTCTCGGAATGCCTTTTATGTTTTTTTTTATCGGAAATATGGCATCTTGACAGTGGTACCACGATAAGGAAACCAGGTTCTGATAATGGTATATATCTTTAGCGACCTCCATAGCTAAAAGGCCAGGCCTTGGCGCGGCGTGGTTATAGCTGTTTAGTAGTCGCTAAAATTCGACAACGGTTAAAACGATTTGGCTAATGTTGGTCCTGAAATAATCGTGAAAAAATTAGGCGGCACAACGTTCGATTGGACAGCCACTCGTCTATAAAAATCCTATGGGCAGGGTTCATCCCAACTTTTATGAGATAGACGACATTAATGTCGATGGTCGAGATTCACTCACAAGCTGTGCAATTTGAAGTATTCGCCAAACGAAAACGTCTTAGCTATAATGTATAGTGAAGGTTGTATGGAGTTTCGCGGAATCGCGGCGGGAGGTGCGCAGACGCACAATGCTAACGCTTTTTTGAAGTCGTTAAAAAGCCGACACGGTGCGCGCAAGTGGAGCACAGAGCCTCCGCGCAGTGCCGATGCGAGAAACACTCGAGACAGTTGCGAGTGGGTTGTAATGGGCCGTCCAATAATCATCGAAAAGGGGGGGGGGCATAAAAAATCAAGACAAGGGGGGAAGGGGAGTGTAGTAAGGGTAAAAATGCCAAAAAACATCACATGATTAATAGACGGCCCCTTATATGCGCTGTGTCGTGTAATGCAAAAAATGCCCTGCCCAGTTCTGGCACAAATTATATACGACTTCTTTTATTTTAGTAATTTCATTCTCATTCCACAAAAATATGAAATTCATGTTTTTTTTTTCCAAATCAAAAAAACATAAAATGTTATTCTGTTACAGAAAATATATAATTATTATATCTTACGAAGTTCATTTTGGCTCTCCTTGTAGTGTTAATCCGAGTGTTTTCTCTTTTAGAATAATAACTGTTAGGACAAGTGGTACGTGAAATAAATCGAACAACTCTTACTATTATGTTTTAAGACTTCAATAGTAACTTGTCGTACGATTCCAGATTTGCAAATTGCAGCACCCGAAATGCTGGCAGCTTGACACACATATTATACGACGAATTAATTACGTTGTAGCTACGCGCCGCCCGAGCACCAATACTTAGGGCTGTGCCTACGTGAATACGCTTCATAAATCCACGCTAATATTAAAAACGCAAAAGTTACTCTGTCTGTCTGTTTGTCTGTCCGGCTTTCACGCTAAACCACAGAACCGATTTGATGAAATTTGTTATAGGTACGTTGAACTTCTAGAACGGACATAGGCTACTTTTTGTTTTGAATATGAGGGGGGATAACTACCCTACTGGGCCCTTGAAAGTTTGAAAGAAAGAAAGAAAGAAACATTTATTACTTGCAGACATCACAACACAGCCATATGAGTAAACATAACAATAACAGTAAAGGAATGGACACAAAAAAGAAAAAGAAAATAACAGAAAACATTACAAGGAAAATGAAAAAGGAGCGTTCTCCTCGTCAACCAGGCGATGCAGACAATGGTAAGTCGTGATGTCCACAATAAAAGGGCCTCACTCAGCATAAGTCATGGCCCACGTCGCAGGCCATAACGCTGGTTTTAAGTGGACCCTGCCGAGTGATATACCACGGACGCCGGCGACGTTGCACAGTGTCATAAACCTACTTAAATACGATTAAAAATAAACAATAAATAATGGTATACTTATATAAAAAAAAATTAAGATACACAAACATAAGATGATCGTAGGTAGTCTCAATATTGTAAAAACCACAACGAAATTTGGCACAAATATTGCTCGAAACTTGGATTATAATATGGACTACTTTTTGTTTCTAATATTAGGGGATGTAGGGGTACAACCGACCACGAAAGTATGTAGTCGCAGGCACAGCTAGTAATTAATAGACGCATTCCGTCGTCTAATATCCAATAAATTCAATAAATTTGGTGGATCTTCTTTTTTTACTACGAAACTAGATGATAGATACAAATTGGAGCCGTATAATCAGCACCACCAGAAACAAGAAAATATTTAAAAAGTTTGTTTCTCAAATTGTCCTGATCCAAGAAATCGAAAAGAAAATATAGAATAGTTTTCTGTAGACCCGACCGGGAATCAAACCCTCAGAGATTATTATTATTACTTGCATGTTGTAGGTTAATAAATTGAATGTAGGGTTGCTCTTAAAATTTCTATTAGATTTTTTTTTAAATTGCACTTCAAGATTGACCTCATCCCACCTGATGTTAAGTGGTAATGAGGTCCTAGCTTAAGGGTGATACGTACAGCATAATTATTCTATTACTGGACTTATCGCCCTTACCTTGAAGGCTTGACCCCTGCTACTAACGCAGCACCCCCCAGGAGCTCTGGAAACCTTACTCACACGCAGAAACACAACAACACAGAAGTGATTGTTATTTGGCTGCGGTCTTCTGTAAGGTGGAGGTATTTCACCAGTCGGGCTGCTCCAGTTCGAGCGATAAATCGCTATGCCATACCTCTCTGGATGGTAGTACTTTAACGTCGACGTCCACTGCTACGTAATTTGGATATGGAATCTTGTAAAAGGAGGACAATTTGCCTGCCTTAAATATCGCTCTAAGCCTTCATTTCGCTCAACTCCTCTGTTGGTTTCCTTATCTTCTTTATTCGTAGTTTATTTATAAAAAAAAAGTGTTTAACGGGATGACTTGATTAAACTTTGTAGTTCTTACATTTTTTTTGGGTTTTGGATGATATTATTATTCGTTACTTCAGTTGTCACCCCTAAATTAGTACAGTCGGCAAATCCCGAATTAACTTTGCTCGCAAAACTTCGCAACGCGACAGCCGATGCCGAACCTTATTTATTACAGTTACCGACGTAACCAGTCAGGACTCGCCTTAATGATGTAATTAGTTGATATTTGGGCCCTGGGAATATGCGAACTGGAGCAGATTTCGTGTGGGCCGATAATGTATTAATTATTATGTGTTTAAGTAACGATCGATTTTGAAAAAAAACTCAATAGTACCAGTTTACATGACATCAAGGTACTAATTCAAGAGAGATTCTTTTCGGTCTCTAGCTAGACTCTTACATAATAGGCTTGACTTCGTGGAACAATGGTTAGTGTTCCTGGTTGAACTTAGTCCTAGTTGAACAAAGGGTCGTAGATTCGATCTCCGTCGAGAACAAACATTCGTATAGTGTAAATTTGTTTTCGTTCTGTGTCTCGAGTGTTTCTAAATGTATTTAAATTACGTATCCATCGTTGGTGACTATTTTGGCAACACAAGTGCTTAAACTACTGACTTTACGTACCTATAAAGTTATTTCTTTTTACGTATTATAATTTCTAGAGTCAGCCCTCTTATCGTAAAAATAGGGATCATAAATATCCAAATCAATTCGCAATACCTTATGTGAATTTTTAGGGATAGCTATATTACTTAGTACCTAATGTACGCCATCTCTTTTAGAATTCTTTGGTAAAAACAGGGCTGTTTTGTGTAAATTAGACGAAGTACGGACACAGTTCATATTAGGCCCTGTTTGCAATGGTAATGCGTGCGGACAGCGCGACCAGACCACGCGTGGCTTGCATTCAGACGAGTGCCCGCGTTTAGGGGAAAGCGGCAAGCGGAAAGGGTCTCGAATGTTTCATTTGAGACTAAACTGTAGCAAGTCATACCTATCATGTTACTTGTTATATCGCGACCGATTTTGGATACAGCGGTAAATCTTGAGATCAACTAATTACGAAGGTTTTGGTTTATAGTGCCCGAGCGTTTGCGTGTTGTTCATAAAACGTGCACGGACAGACGTAACTGATCCTGAACCGGTTCCCTAATTGAAAAACATCGAAAAATTCATACTTTGTCACTTTTCAATGTTAAAAAAAAAACAATGCGAGCCCTCCAAATTCGAGTTCATTTCCGACGCTTCGTAAATAAGGGGGCTGGAAATCTTTTTACTTGCAACTCGAGTATATTACCCCTGTTGACTTTAAAAAAGTCGAGAAGTGAAGGTCAATTTTTAGATTCATTGAATCCAAGTGGATATCGGCTTTCCCTTAAGTACTGGATTTCGTTGAGTCATGTAAGTCAAGGATGCAAGGCCAACAAACTAATTTGCTGGGGTTAGGTAATTGTCTTCAACGTCTTATTGATATTCTAGTCCCTAGTTTACACTCTCGGAACATACCGTCACGTATCCAAGCAGAACCATGGGCCCATCATTCAGGGATTTCCTTCTGCCAGTCTCTGCAACAGCCGCGTGCAGTTCAAACAGCAACGACCCTCGCAGCCGTGTCTCCGCTAAAAAAAAACTCACTTTTAAAGAGAAGTCAGGAACCGAGGCTACTTGGTTAGATGGCTAAGAAATGCTTTGATTTTCTCAGTAGATCAGTGAAAATTTACGTAGCAGTAGAGCGGATAGGTAATAGTTCTATAAGGTTATTGATGGCTAAGAGATGGTTGGTGGTTGAAGGGTTATTGTCTGCAAGTACCTAAGAGTAATTTCAGTTACACCCCTAATGTTACGAGGTCAGTAATCTTTCTCCAATGTTGCGCTCCAACAACTATAGGTTGACAGCAATTAAATCCAGAATCTAATCTTGGATTAAGTAGTTCCTCGAACTATAAAGCTTATAGAGAAATGATTAAGGTATATTTTTACCTGGAGCGAGTGTTTCCAGTAAGTTGGTGATTTTTCTGCACAGATGTGTCTTCAGCAGCAGCCTGTCATCGGTGACAGCGGCCAAACCCAGCTCCTGTTCTTGGCCTATCATCTGCGCTAGTGCCAGGCTGACATCTGTCATGTAGTAGTGCATCGGATGCAGGTAAGTGCCGCAATGCCCTATGAATCTGAAAACATTCGGAGCTAGAATATTTTGCACTCCTCGTTAAGATAGCCTCGGTTAGATGACTAGGGGTGATCTGGGTCGGAATACCTCCTTGTGTGCTTACTTATTATAGGTTTCTGAGGAGAATATTTAGAACATTTTGCATGAGACGTTTTTCAATAATCAGTCAATCAATCTTATCAATGTTAATTTGAGTAAATTTCATAGAACACTTTTGAATCGTTATTAAATACAATGGAAAGCGACTCTGCCACCGATTCAAAACCTATTTCTACCGTGAACATACCAACAAGAAACTTTTTAGAATGGTTACAGGAGCAGTATCTAACTTATTACTTTGGGTAAATTAATTTGAACCAAGTTATTTTTTTGGTCTGGTGAATTAAGAGACAATACGTTACGACAATAAGGAAGCTACCATTAATGTATTCTGATATGGATATTTATTTATTTCATAAACCAATCTACAATGATATTTTAAAGTGGAAAATATTTTTTGTATGTTGTATGTCTTGTAATGATTAAACTCAAAAACGACTGTACCGATTTTAAAAATTATTTCACAACCGGAAACAGACATTCACCTAAAGTAACAAAGGCTATTTATTGCAAAAGAGCACTTGTCCAAGTCGCGAGGGGCCGTTAGTTTTTAATATTGTAATCGAACTAAGGTAGATCTTAAATGTATTGAAAGACATAAATATCTAGGAATAATATCTAATTGAAAAACTGAAATTTTCGGAACTACGAAACTCCACGACATATCTGTTCTTCACACTTCGGTATGAGAGAATGAGACATATGTTTATTCATGTAAATGCCATCATATAACTACTACTACATATACTACTAAGAACTTATAACTACAGAGTAAGAAACTCTGCGGTTTTTATTACAAGAAAAAGCTTAATTTATAACGAACTAGCTGTGCCCGCGACTTCGTTCGCGTGGACTGCATCCTTTTATGGTCGGTTTTACCCCTTTCTCCCCTAATATACGAAACAAAAAGTAGTCTATATTTTAATCCAAGTTTCGAGCTATATTTGTGCCAAAATTCATATCTCTAACTTCAAAATAAACATTTTTCCATATAAACTTCCAAAGGTGGTATTACCCCCCTTATTTTCTAATAAAAAGTAGCCTATGTCCGTTCTTGAGATTCAACGTATACCTATACCAAATTTCATTAAAATCGGTTGAGAGGTTTAAGCAGGAAAGCGTAACAGACAGACAGACAGACAGACAGAGTTACTTTCGCATTTATAATATTAGTAGGGATTTTAAACCAAGACTGTTATGCATACCTCTCGCAAGCCTCAGCATCGCCCTTGGGCATGGAGCTCAATTCCCTTCCAATATCTTGAAGCAGCTGCTGAATAATAGCATCAGACACAGCGTCCTTACAACAGTTGCATATCCAGAACTTGTTATCTAAGTTCCTGGAGTTGGGATCCGGGTTCTTAGTCTTATGGAGAATCGGCAGGATGAATGTTTCTGGTAGGAGGTACCCTTTGCAGTCTCTGAAAAGAGATTGATCGTTGAGAATCATGGTTTGTTTTTCTGCATGCGCAAATAGCTGAACGCAAGATTAAATGATTACGAGTTCAATTTAGATAACATCTGTTTGCTTGTGTTCTGTTATCGTTTTTGTAGAATGGGTATTCATGAATATTTGTTTCTAGATATTCTGTCAGTTATTTATTTCAAGGTATTGAACATAGATCTAGGTTGCTAATCTGTTAGTTACCTATTGCTACAGAATAGTAGGTGGAAATGAATGATAGGGTGTGTTTGTAGTTTGTATGACATACATGGCATACGAGTGCTAATAATTACTAATCTTATAGAATAGAGTACAAAACTCGTTTTGAACCCAGCTTATTCTTCTCGAGTATCGTGTTTTTAATAGGTAAGTGCGTATCAGAAAGTGTTAAGAAATAAAAAAACGGAAAACAGAATTTGACGATATCGGTGACGCAGTGGCTAAGGTAGGCGGCCAAAGCGCGAAAGGTCCCGGGTTCGATCTCAGGTCAGATCAATTTGGAAAACGACCTTTTCCAAATTTACTTGGGTCTGGGTGTACTGGGATTACGCCCCAGTTAGAATCCATCGTCTGGTGCTCATAGTACAAGGGAAAACATTAGTTTGACACCAGGTGATTAGTGTGGTTGTCTGCCGCATTTATTAATTTAATTCATCCAGTAGGTATGTTTGAAGCATAATTGTAGCTAACCACTGATCGTCTCGTGTAACACAGCCATGCTGTCTGCGTGACCTATTTACACCTTGCGCATACAATAACTGGAAAGATTAAGACCCGACGTTAAACGGGTAAGGAGCCAGTTTCGGGAATTCTGGTTTTATTCTACTTAATATATGTAAATCTTTTAATTTTTATTTTTAAACGCCACAGACAAGGATGCTGTCGATCAAAATATAGGTTTTAGGCTAAGGCCGCACGACGGTTTTTCTCCGCAAGCGGCAAACCGCGAAACCGCCCGAAACGCACGCACTACGGTTAAAACCGCGACCCAATATACTATAAGTTATATGGAATACACATTTTGGCACGTTTTTTTTTCCGCTGATCATACTGTAACAAATCGCGGTTTTAAGTACTGCCGCTTCCAGTCACAAAATCAGGCGGATAAAATCTGCGGCGGTTTAGCCGTAGTGCGACCCAAACTTTAGCGTTTGAACTGATTTAGTAGTGGAAAATACAAACTTTTTCTTGCACTTCACTGCGCTGTACAAGGTGCCCAGCTCGGTGGGGTCCGAACAGCGCTCGCAGTTGCATTCGAAGAACTTGGAGTCTGCGAGGTGGTGCCGGCGAGCCTCCGTGCCCCACATGGGGTCTGTATAGCAGACTGACACGTGAGTCCCCGTGGGGATGTCGGTGCCGGCGCAGAGTATCTGTGGATGACGTCACATCATTCATCTTATGCAAAAGCAAGGGAAGATTTTTAGGGGAAAGCGACGCGCATGTTATGATCTGCTACTGTAAGTCCATATGCTGCAAGTAATGTCCATTGTTGTAGTCGGAAAAAGTAAGAACCTCGGCGATAGCTTTATGTAATAAAGCCGCTTTATTCTCTGTTATGCCGCTTCTTTATACGTGATTATACGTTACACTCGCTCAATTCTGACTAAAATTACCCCCATGTCTGATGGTGTGCACAACTTGTGTGCTTAGTTCTACTAATTTTATTTCTTTGGGGGACTCCCCCATACAACGAGTATGTCTAGTCCAGCTTTTCAATGTTCTCAGTTGTTTAATGGATTTTTTAGTTTTTTGCCCCCCTAATTTTATGCCGGGGTTGGTTTTTGGAAAGTTTCTAGGATTTCTACATTTTTTTTGTATATTTTTTAGGTTACTCCTCATGGGGCCCTTCGTCTTTACTTCTCAGGTTAGTCCTCAGTTCCTAACGTATGAGAATCCAATCAGAAAAGCAATCGGCCAGTATTTTAGTGTGTTACATCACCGATTACCCTAGTCACGTTCCCGTGCCGCATAAATCTGCCTCACTGACATCATAGTAAAGCAAGCTTCCACTTTACCGGGAGCTTCTGAATAGTGATCGGTTCCCAGCACGCATCGTGACCAGGTCCCACGTGTGTGTCGTGTTGTTTGAATACGTCATGTTGACACTAAAATATCGAGGCTACCAGCTGAGCTTAGAATAAGGTCGAAGTATCTATGTTTGGCTGATAATTTCTAAGAACTTTACCATGCCTACTAGAATTCGCAATACGTAAATTTCTCGTGTGAGACTACAAATAGTTCGATACTATGGCTGATGGTACACCGTACTGTTATTTTTATCCAATCAACAGCTGACGCACTTAATTTTAATAATTTTGACATTTGTTAAAAGCGTGATCAAATTTACTCGCGTGATGTATCCTAAGCGACTATATTTAGTCTGTATAGGCTACGTTGAAAAAGCTTTTAATTTGATTGTACTCATATAATACTGTTAAAACCATTAATTATTAGGGTTATCGCCCATTTCTTCTTTCTAATTTTGCAGAGTCTGATCAGTTGTTTCATAATTGGTAATATCGTCATGATCATTTCTTGCCTATATGATATGACGAATCGCATCGAGATTTCCAACTACGCAAGAATTTTCATAGTGCATGCATCCATTTCTATATTTTTTTAAAATAATCAATAAACTACTGCTGAGTCTAGGACCTTATTGGCACATAAATGTACCTAATCCATGTGCCTACCTACGTGTAAAAGTTTGTGTACCAATAAATGTTTTCTTATTTATATTTGTTTAATCTTAATGTCGATTTTAGGTAATCAGCAACGAATAAGATATAATTTCTCATCATCATTTACTTTGCATGAACATTTTAGAGCATGCATTGCTGTCAAAGGATTTTTGGAATGATTCGGTGAGACGTCCCGAAAGTCGGCATTACAATTTTGTTATTGAAAGAAATCCATAATGGATTCTTGCTGGATGAAATACTATGAAAAGTGGTGTGAATCTTACAATGTGCCCGTCAGAGGTGAAGCTCTTGTTGCAGTTAGCGCGGCAGTTGTGCTCCGCCATCGAGATGCGGTCGAACACCGCCACGTACTCCGGCTCCAGGAGGGGTACCTCATGCCCGTTGATCTACAATACAAAGACATTTATTGTTTAATATATTTATTTTTCTCGAAATATTACATTAATTACTGTAGTGAAACATTTTTATATTAAATTAGCGTAAAAAACACGCGCGTGAAACAAAGTGGGTATCAAACCACTCGTGTACCGATGTGCCGTCGTAACGGGCAGCTCGAGTTGACACAGCTCAAAGGCCGTAGAGACAATAACTCATTAAGTTGAATTTTTAAACCAAAATCAGTTCAAAAGTGATATAGCCTTTAATACTTTTTAAACAAACGCTTTTCACTGCCGAAAGGACTTGCGCTAATATTTTAACATGAAGAATGAAAAAAGATATAAGTATGTAGCCTTTTTAACACTAATTTTAGCTCAAGGTTAAATTGGATGTCCAATTTAATAGTTACTTTTGTTTAATATTAAACATGGATAATACAATTCGTATTTGAAATACGTTTTTTCCTTAAATTTGTTCTTCCAATTTATATTTGGCCGTATGGTAAGTACCCCAAAAGCCCGTGCAAAAATGTTTGTGTAAATGATTCAAATAATTTGGATTGGAACATGAAGGGATTACCTACAAGTGGATTCAAGAAATTTTGTAAGTCAATTACTTCGACCCACTTTTAAGATTTACTAACAGTTAAAAACACGATAAGAACTTTACCTGCAGAATCCCGCAGCACTTCATTATCTCTTCCTCAGTAAACGTTCCTTCCAGCTTATAGAACTTCCAGATAAACTCAGCCACCATCTTCCTATCGTTGTTCCACTTGTCAGTACCTTTTCGGTCTTCGCAGTGAGATTGCAATGCCTGAAGCTTCCCCCAAAGCTTTGCGTTATGGTCTCTCTGGTATAAACACCGAAGGACTGTGATGCTTTGATAATTCGGATGGGGCATTCCAAATGAAGATATGGTTACCTGAAAAGCCAATGAAAATTAAAGGATTCATATTAAAGACAATGTAAATAATTTGCAGTCAGCGTTTGTTTATATACAAGTTTTGTTTGTTGTTTTGCTAGCCTTCATAGGTTCATAAAGTTTTTACCTCTATAATACTATGAAATATCTTAGTTTTCGCGTATATTCGCAAACTTATTATGCTGGGGGCTAATGCAATAAATATGATTGGTTACCTTGTCTCCTCTTTGCTCTGTGTAGTGGCATTCTGGCGTGTGCTCCTCCTTGTAAGTGCAGTCTTCGGAGCAGAAGGGCCATCCACATTTCTCGCAAGCGACCACTTTTCCTTCTTCCAGTAGTTTATAGCAGCCTAAGCATACTGGTGGTGTGACCTGAAGAATAGAATAATCAAAATTAGAACGTAATAACCAACTTAAATTTTAAAAAATACCCGTGATATAGGGTAGGTGGATGGGGATGTAGTCTTTAACCTCACCATATAACACTTCAAGGGGGATTGATTAAACACTAGATTAATGGACGGCACCTTAGGTGAGGTCCCACAACTATAATAATGTGTGAAAGAAAATCTTACCTGGGCAGGCCCTACTATGAGCGGCTTCTCCTTCATTACGATATCACCAGCTTTAATATCCTTGCTAGCCTCCAAGTATCTCCCGTAAGAGGCATCTTCTTTCACCCACACGGGACTGCATTGGCCCTTATGCATCTTCCAGTGTTGTTTCTGGTGGTCTTTGTTACAGTAGTGTACAGATTGACATCCAGAGCACTTCTGCTCCGCAGGGGAGAGACATACTGCGCATACTCCTTTTGGTGTCATCTTCTGGAATAGGAAAGTTTGTTAAATTTAGTATGGTTAGATAGAAACCGGGGATGCTCGTGTTTCATCTGACGTGTAAATGCCAGCATTGAAGCTATGTTGGGGAATGGGCACCATAAGTTGCGGTCTTCTTGGTAGTTTCTTACATAAGTCGTTAATTTAACAATAGTTTAACTAGGGATTCTAAAATTATGAAATATAATACCTAATTACATGAAAAATACAATTTTAAATTCATCAATCGGATAACGTAGGATACAGTAAAAAGTTATTTAATACGTCTAACTTCACTTTTTTCAGTTGTGCGACTTTGCTCTTAAAACGCATCAGGAGATGAGCTTCTATTTTAGTACCCAACATAAAAACATTCTAGGAAGGAATCAAACAACTGTAATATAAAGAAATATTAACCAACACCGAACTTTTCGAACTATACATATATTTGATGACACCTGATTGATATATATATAAATGGGTTTCAAAAAATTATGTCAAACTAACCCTGAATAAAGCCTATAAAGGGGGAAAAGGCAAGCAAGAGATAAGTTCGTATGCTTAAGTAGATATTACGCATACCATGGTAAGTTGATTCATAATTATTAAATTATTAAAATATCAATTTCCGAATTGATAACTTTTGTTACTAATTCTTATTATCACTCAAGTCATATTACGCGTAGGTACACTGAAAACAACAGTCTCAAACATGTACTTACAATTATCTTCGATACGAATCCTTCAAAATTTTAAGCCCTTTCATTTACACTATCACTTTTAATACAGATTTTGTAACATCAGCGTAATCTATAAAGCTCACTTTTAGCCCAGTTTTCAGCCTGAACGCAGTGCAGAGAAACGGGAACTAAAGCGGCGCCCGCGCATGTCTTGGGTAAAAATAACCCGCGGACCGGCGCGAAGACACTCGATGCTTCCACATAATATTTGTGGTAGGGCTGCCAAGTGGAACAATTTGCTCTCGGCTGTTTTCATACTTTTTTTTGGGGCTTAAACAATATTCATAGTAAAAGGACTTACTTACTAAATATAATTTTGGGACCTACTTAGTACTTCGTTTTAGGTACGCCGTGTTTTTTGGCGCGTCTGTTAATTTATCGTTGATCCCGGTACGACTTTTACCATAAAAAGTTTTGTATATTCGGAAAACATCCAATTAAACATAACCTTACCTATTCCGATTTTCGAAGAAGTCAAAGTCAATTCATTTAATAATGTAGGTTACAAGTAACACATGCATTGTCAAAATGAACAACCAAACCATAATTAAGACTTCAGCCGGTTCGGAACCTAATTCTACCGAAAAGAATAGGTTTAAAGAATTTATTCTCATAAGAAATTTAACATTTCACTTATAATAAGATAACAAATATTAATAAATAATTTTATTTTAGTTGTCGGTACTCGCAGTTATATGCTCCTTAAGCTTGCAAAGAATCGGACAAGAAACTCAGTAGTGATCCTAATGTTTACATTATTTAGAGCTAGAGAACTTAAAACTAAGGTGTGCGAGCGAGCAGACAATATATAAGACGATGGTTTGTTATATAGTAGTGTTACGAAGTAAACGTTTTGTGTGGCAATTTTAGTAGTTGCGCTACGTACCGCTATGGCGATGGCGCTAGTACAGTTTCCATATAAATTTCTCGCTACGTAGCTGCGAGCGCGTAGTGCTAAGGGTATCTACTGATTATCCAAGTTTCGAGCTATATTAGTGCCATGTTTCATATCTCTTCCTTAAAAAATAAACATTTTCCCATATAAACTTTCAAAGGTGGTATTAACCCCGTATTCAACGTATGCCATTACCAATTTCATCAATATCAGTTGAGAGGTTTAAGAGGAAAAGCGTAACAGACCGACAGATTTATATTTGCATTTATAATATTAGTAGGGATGAATACCTATTACAATTTTATATATGAAGATCCCTTGGTCACGCCACCACATGTAAACGGCTAGACCAATGTCACTTTTATTTTTGTTGTATTTGTTATTATCAGGAGAAGGTTCATATGAAAGAAAATATTTAAAAATATATTTATAATTAATAAAGCGTGTCTGATCAGCTAGTTAATTATATAATTATTATGCAATTACAATAATTAGGTACAACTAAGTACGAAAATCGTTACCAAATAAATTATTGAGACATTTTTGACGTCACTACGTAAATCAGTCAAATAAATCGTGGTTCCATATTTTAGGTGCATACTATTATTATTACCTATTATTAATGCTGTTATAGTACTTTTTATCTAAATTTTTTATGTATGCAAAGGTCTTTTTAAGCTATTGCATAGTTTTTATCGCGGGGTTTGAACGTAAATAAACCCCGACTCAGACCAGTACAGCGGTACGACGTTGATGCCATGCATCGTCTTACGTCGTTTCAGTTCGGCAGACTTCGGCACGGTGTTTGTGTGCGTGCGACTATACGTATGCGTGTAGTCTAGCTGCTAACTGCCCCTAAATAAGTCTATATTTTTTAGACTAAATGTTAGGTGAGACAGTGTGCTTTTTGGCTGCGTCCTCGAGTGAATTGGAGCCCGTAGTAGTTGAATGTTAACATGTACGTAACCTATATTGTTCGATTGTACGAATCTCGCAGGGATCGAAATGAAACACAAACGAAATATATTTTGGTAAATGTACCGGTTATATATTCACATGCATGTAGTAGAAAGCGGTTATATCTATTACAAACAGACACTCGAATTTTTTATATTTATAGACGACCTCGGTGGCGCAGTGGCTAAGGTAGGCGCCCAAAGCGCGTAAGGTCCCGGGTTCGATTCCCGGTCAGGTCAATTTGGAAAACGAACTTTTCTCAATTGACTTGGGTCTGGGTGTGCTGGGATGACGCCCCCAGTTAGTATCCGTCGTCTGGTACTCATAGTACAAGGGAAAACCTTAGTTTGAGACCAGGTGATTGGTGTGATTGTCTGGCGCATTTATTTATTTATAGATTTTAGTTATTAGAACTAAAATATATTTTATTTTTTCGTCTTATATTATTCGTTCCATTAGGTACTGATAGGTTCAAATAAATACATTGGAATTTATCAAAATCCTATCTTAGGGAATGCCTACGTCATAGTAGCTTTACCTATGCAAATCTCAGCCCGATCGGTTTAAATTGATGAAGTTACATACAAACTTTCACATAATATTTTATCCCCTTGGGGGTAGAATTGTTCAAAATCTTTAATAGCGGATACCAACAACTACTTGCATACTAAATTTCAGCCCGATCCGTCCAGTGGTTTGGTCTGTGCGTTGATAGATCACTATGTTAGTCATTCAGTCACCTTTGAGTTATAAATATTTAGACTATAAGGATAAATTAATGAAACAACAGGCTTACTAAAAACATTTTTATTTGAAATGCTAACACGATCATTAACTATTTAGACATTTTTAACCACACAATTATAAAGTTGTCTTTTAGTAGAAGGAATGAATAAATATGAATAATACATTAGTAAAATTTTCTCAAAATATATTTTATCTCAATTAGCAGTCAAACCGAGTTATCTTATATGAATAAAAATTTGTAGAAAGTACAAAGGAGCTTAATTATTTTTAGTTTAATTCAATAGAGTAGTGGAAGTTAGTAAAAGAATAAAAATAATAAAAAATGAGTATTAAATATCACATTCAGATAAGAAAGACATAAAGGTAGTTGATACATTTTATCTTACATTACGTCCTTTTAGATTGTACTGTGAACGGCACATTAAAGTAAACATTTATAGTTCGGTTTAAATTCTTATGCAGACAAAATAAGGGGGCACATAGTCCAGTGTATACAATGATCACTATTTACCGTAGATACACATAAGTATCATCATAAATATAATATCACGGCGATTTTCTTTCGAATAAATAGTTAAGAGTCGGGGATCAAACCCGGTAGGTACAGTCACCGTCAGATATATTGGAGCAGACAAAGTGACCAAATACTTCTGAACAGTTAAAATGTAAAAAAGTTCCATACACCACAATTACCATTAATATTGGAATATTCATTACTTTAATAATATCTATCGTGTTCAGAAGTATTTGTTCACTTTGTCTGCTCCGATATATCTGACGGCGACTGTACCTCTTGCTGAGCATGAGCAGTAGTAACATATTTCTTGCAAACTTGAGACTCATCAACAGTACCTACATTTAATAAACCATACCTTTAGTATGAACATTAGATTAGATTATATCAATATAGTTTTCCAAAATCTTTATCACGGTTTTTATTTTTAAACGGCTTTTTACTTTTCCGTGCATAATAACCCTACTAAATTTTACCATGACTAGGTTGCCGAGAATAAGAGTAAAAGTGTTACACAGTAGACACATACAAATACCTATACGTAAATAAAAAATAACTTTATTTTTTTATCAAAACACCAAAGCTCGCATTTTTATGTCCTAACAATATTCGTAATAAACAAATCAATAAATAAATTATTTATTTTTTGTAATTAAAATGCGTGTCGCACTTGTGCTAGAATCCATACTGTTAAATACCTCACTATGCTCCCCACGGGACAGGCTTAGCCTAGTGTGGGGATCAGTAATTTCTGTTCAACGTGTACTTATTTTGGAAATAAATGTATTTTATTTTATTTATTTATTATTTTAAATTCCTTTATTAAAATTAAAATCTTTTAATACATTTCTGAATAGAATTTGTTTAGTAAACAATGCCTGAAACACTTCTCTAAATAAAGTTTTGGTAACAGAGCCTTACAGAGTTCGAAACTTTGTAGGTATCTAAAATTTCCAATTCAAAAACTGCCCTCTTCCTAAAAATACAAAATTATATCATAAATACCCAAATGTTGATCCATTTCAGATCAGTAAACATTATCATGACTTGAGAAGATGAACTCTGCATCCTCTGGGATTAAAAGCTACTACGTAACATCAATTTTACTAAGTTTACAGCCTAACCCAGCTCAAGGCTTGCCGCCATTTTGTTTCCAACGAATGATGGTGTTCGTCCATAAAACATCCACTAGATGGGGATACGTAGACGTGTGGTCCAACTTTTAATTGATTGGTGATTTAAATGTCATAGTGACAAGTCTATCAATGTCATATAAACCAGAACCAATCATGTAGCTGTTGAACCCCACGCCTACGTGTCGCCATCTGGTGGATAATTCGTACACATCCTTATTTTAGAAAAAAATCTCTTAAAAAAAAGACTCCATTTTCCATGTCTGTTGAAACTTAAATCCATGTCATACCATTTTACCACTTGACTGTCACAAAGTTGATAGATGGCCGAACAAATGTAGGGGGTCCTCCTCATGATATCTTCCCGATGATCTGCTCCCAAGTTTTGATCTTCTTCAGCGCGTCTCTCGCCGCTGAGGCCATCAGGCCTTCGGAGGATTGCGAAGGTTCGAAGCCCAGGATTAGGGCTGCTTCTGTCAGGTAACTTACGATCTGAAAGAAGGAAAGGTTGTATGACACGCAAAAACTCTCATATCTAGCAAAAAACAACCAACTTCTCCTCGATTTCTCCGAAATGCCATAATCCGATCCTTGACTCCGTATTATGTTTTCACCGTCAAAATAAATCCTTACCAACAAAAAAAATATCAAAATAAACGACACAATTATCGGCGCACACATTAATATCTGTATTTCGGTCAACTTGAGAAACCTCTTTTTTGACCTCTATTAATACTACAAACGTACTTCAGACTGTCCTATTACAAATAATATCACGACGCCATCTACAATTGTGATTTATAACCACCCAGGTATGCACATACTCAAATGCACGAGTACAATTTCATCATAATTGGTGCAACCATTAATGAGGAGTGACATGTGATTACATGGACAGATGTAGTAACCAACAAAAATAACATTAAAGTACATGTAACACTTTTGAATCTTCATTGAATACAACGTAAAGTGATTCTACTGCCAGCTCGGGCCCTATATCTACCGAGAAGACACCGGTAAGAAACTCAGCAGATTAGTTATAGTAGCAGTATCGAACTTCTAGTTATGTGTAGACCACTTTGGACCAAGTCATATAGTTTTGTTTTGATGAGTGAATAAAACATTAAGTATTTATTTTTGAGAGGTAAGCTTGACCAGACCAGTCCAAGGTGTCACCAGTTCATAAGCATGACGTATGTGCCAGCCGTCGCTTCATTCAACCACATTGAAGGGAATGTAACGACCCGCCACATACCGCTTTAATGACTCAAGGTGGCACCTGTTCACTGTCGCTTAAAACGTACATACCTCTTTCAAACGGTTCCGGAGATTGTCCTTAGAGATGGCTTTCCTCTCGAAGTCCCTCGTAGTGAGGATCATAAGCGGTGCATGTAGTTCGTAGAGGGTGACGCCCCGCAGCCGCGAGTACCCGGGCTCGATGACGTCGAACACCTTCATCAGGTCGCGGCAGATCTGGATCTTCCTATTCAGCTCCGCTTCTGGCATCTCGTGGATCATGTAGTTTTCTACCTGGAATTTCGAAAACAATGAGTTTGTTTGCGCATGAAAAATACACTTAGATGGCGTTACGTAACTGCTGCGTGATTGGTTATTGTTTATATGATATTGACAGACATGTCACCATGACATTTAAATCACCAATCATACTTGGACTTCACGTCTACGTATCGCTATCAGGTGGACTTTTCAAGTCTGAACATGTCTCATTCGGATGTTCACACCATGGTTGTTAGGTAGAGAATGCTTTTAGCATAAAGTCAAAAACGAATCCAATATGGATTTTTATATTTTGTCCCTGTCGAAACGTTTAGATAAGTGAGAAAGAAAAAAAGATAGTTTTTAAGTTCGGATCCATCATTTGCGAATATCGGCGATGTTGTACTTATTTATGCAATAAAGATAGAATACATTGTAAACAGTGCAACTGAAACTTAATGTATAGTCAGTTATATGCTAAAGTTATCGTTTTGGCCTTCCCACTTATAGGTGGGATGAAAAAAGTGTAAGGAGAGATTTGAGCCTAGTGATAAGACATATTTAAGGTTCGTTTTTGTAGCATACCTTCCCGTAGAGCTGGCTGAGCGAATGCATGGCGGAGAGGCAGAGGTAGTGTGAGGCGTGCACCACGTTGCGGTACTTGTGCAGGAAGCCCTCGAAGCCCGGCACATCGTTGGCGTCGATCAGCTCGAACTCGTCTGTCAGTCTATAAGCACGACAACATACAAGGCTTTATTTTTTTATTATAAACGCTTATAGTATCCCTACAGGCACTTATCTAATGCGGCAATACAGCTTAATCAAGATATCGCACCCCTACATAAAAAGGCCGTGAATTCAAAAAGGTAAATTTTTCAGAAGCGGCGAAAAAATGTTTTCAAAATACATAGCACAGATATCAAAAGTCTGATGAGACCTGCTCCGAGGTTACGTTTTCTTCAGCTTGTTGAATGAACTTATCTCAGTTTATTGTTACGGAGGTCGTCAGGTAGTATATGTGCGTAACCGTGAGTAAAACATATTCGTACCTCTTAAGCAAAAGCTGTACAGCCGCTGCTGGCATGGTGTAAGCACATCCATTGTCTATACAAGTCCAGGGAGCACTGGGCTCCAGGGGTGCCGTGGGCAGCACTCGCCCACTGCACTTGGGGCAGCGGAAAGCGCTCGCGTAGGTGCCCAGCTCCGTGGGGTCCACGCAGCGAGCGCACGAGCAGTCAAAGAACTTGCTGTGCTTAATGTGTTCACGACGTTTAAGCGTACCCTGGAATGAGACAGTCGTCGTTAGTTACTACACTTCACTTCACCACCCGCCTATTGATGGCGCCATTATTTTTCTCTCACCTGCAACGTGTATGCGTAGCACAGCGATATAAGATCCCCTTTCTTATGCGGCACGGACGCACGCACGGTGAGCGGGCGGCCGGGCGTACGCTCGGCGTCCGTGTGCGTCGTGGTCGGCGTGCACGCGTGCGCGAGGAGGTACGCTCGGTCGTAGAGCGCGCGCGCGTTGGCACCGCTGCCGCCCACTTCGAATGCGTTCACCTGCAACCATTACATGAAACTGTTTGGCCAATCACATACATTTTCAAACATTTGACACACAACAGTTTTTCTATTTTATCGGCTCAGATAATGTTTTCATTTTGTGACAACGACGAGTCCAATAGCAGAGGCAAATGGGCCTGGTTTTGCGCTATTATTTTGATCTTGGTTTCGATTTCCGCGTATAACAACTTTTGCGTAGCGTTGTTTCAAATTTCTGGTTTAGCTATTAACCACCAAATCAGAGCAATGTATGTATGTGATAACTCAAGTTGTATTCGTTTTTACAAGACCTAAAACTACAAATAAGAGTTTTTTACGACCTCTGTGAGACTTGCTTTTTATATTGAAATACCTTCTAGAAGGACTAGTCAGTCCACTTAATAAAGCGAAAAGTCGCGCAATAGCCTCATAAAACCCTCATCACTTATCGCCCTTTCGGCTAAGATCATAGAAAAAATATTTTTGTTTCAACAGTTTGATTACAAAAAAATATAAGACATTAAAATTTAGAACGACATCACTTCTTGGAACAGGGTTTACGAAATGGTGACGTAAATTTACCCCTCCACTAAACTTTTATTTATTTATTTCAATAAAAAATACTTTTTGTATTTTCTAACTGACGGACTAAAATAACTAAAGTATTATGATTTCTTACTACTGACCTCCAATATACCACAGACGGTGTGTATCTCCTCAGGGTCGTACTCCAGGCCCCATTTTTTTAACCTTTTGACGACATGCTTTTCGTTCACTGGCCATATATCTCCCCTGGTGCGACGGAGTTCGTTGTGGGCCTCCATAGCCGACACTGCCGCCCATTTGCTAGGGTCGTACTGTTTTAGCAGCAGACACCTATAAATTAAATAAATAGTAATTTTACAAACTTAGTCAATAACTCTGTGCAACACATTGATAAAATTTCTCTCAATTTTCTATTACTCACAAACTATCCCTGTTCTTAACTAAAAAAAAAAGATTTTCAATAATATTGAGCTATTAAAATGTCATTCTAATTGCCCTTCATAAATGCTGTAATAAATAAATAAACAGCTATGTTAAGTGAATGAATAAATAGAATATGGTTGAAATGAAATTAGAAACTTAAAAGAAAAATTTTAAGTACCCAAATGTAACCTAAAATAGAAATGAAAATCGAAGCACTTTTGTAATACAAATTCAAATTAAAAAGAAACTGGAAATAGAACTAATAAAAAAATACGAGCGTTCGAGATTGAGTTTAAGCATTAATATAGACCTGGTCAGGTCTTCTTACCTTAAAGGCATCAAGGCGTGGTAGGCATCCTTCAAATCATCGAGGTCAGTGTAGTCCAGTGGTATCGTTTTGAGAGTATCACACTCGTAGCTCGAATGACCGACGATCTTGCCCTGCCCTGGACAAGACGTACAACACATTGGCCACTTACAACCCCGACATCTATAAAAAAATTAGTAGGTAATTTTTAATACTGCAAATACATGGTGGCATAAAATTTCATACCACACTGATTCTAGAGGTAGATGGGGCCATAATACATCGCACAAGCAAACATACCCCTAGAAAATTTCTATGACTTTCGAAATAAGACACATTTTTAATGAAAACTCTTTTGAGATCTCTTCATTTATATTTTTTTTCGTCTATGTCTATGAAAATAGTTAAGTATTTAATAATAAATATTCTTAAGGAGATTGATAAATTAGGATAAATTCAATCAGAATTTATTCTGTGCGAGAATAACTACAGCTACCGGGAAAATACGATCTTGTGACCGTCTGTGGTTCTTCAGAATTAGCCTGGACATAGTTGCTCCCCATATTTCCTTCAGTAGGTCACGAAACAACTGGCACATATTTTCAATATAATATTTCAAAATAATGTTCGTAGTGGTTCAAATCCCTGGTCAGTTTTTGTGAATCCGTTATTGTGACGATTACTTTATTTAGATTTTATAGATCGTATCCCGGAAATATGACGTTAAATAGGCTATTTAAAACCTAATATGCCGTTTTAAACATTTAAAATAATTTAACGGGTCAAAACGCGACACCATTTTTATTTAGTAGTTAATACGAACTACTTACTGCCCGACGTCTTTGCAAAAAGATTTGCAAGCTCCCCCGAACAGACGAAGGCGAGCAAGACCAGTCAGCTCGTGACCACGGTTGGTGCAACCTAACCGAAACGTCGGGCAGTAAGTAGTTCGTGTTAACTACTAAATAAAAATGGTGTCTCGTTTTGACCCGTTAAATTATTCTAAATGTTTAAAATGGAACGCGAAAGTCTTAAAATTAATATGCCGTTTTCCAGTCTAATGAAAGCATACAAACAGTCAAATATAAAAACCCCTCATTCTTTGAAGTGGATTAAACACTTACTTGGCTATGGTGTTGTCCTCCAGCTCCCGGTAGCAGCCCAGGCAGACGAGGCCGCAGCCGCTACAGGGGCCTACGGCCAGAGCCGGCTCTTCAAAGATCACCTCCCCCGCCCTAATGTCACGGGCCGCTATTATGTATCTGAAGAATGTTCAACAACATCACACACATTGCTCTGATTCTGTGGCTAGTAAAGCACTTAATACAACGACGGCACCACAACACATAGACTCGTTTTTTATAGACAATTAGAAAAGTTCGTTTTCCATATTCGTCCGACTAGCAATCGAACCGTATAAAATCGTATGAAAAAAGGGGTATCAAACACTCAAAATGTATATGTACTATCTACATACAGGCTTATTAGACTACCGTTCAGCTATAGTAATCGTACTATACCTTCCGCTTGTTTAATTGCAAGTCAAAATATGACGTGGTGTGATATAAAAACTATTGCAATCTGTTCTATTACTGATTTCAGCCAAATAGTTTTCAGAGTAAATGTATATTTTTGAATTAATAAATAAATCAATTTTTATGTGTGCTTGGTGTCTTATTCTGATATCTAATGATACAATAAAAATATATTCAAGCAAAATGTCTCAAACATTAAATAAATCTATAAAAATATGTAGGCTGATCGAGAAGAGTTTATTTAGACCAAACACAAAATAGATTTAGTTTTCAATACACTCGCAATCCGCGTCAATTTCATTGGACTTCCGACATCAGAAATGTCCTCTAAAACGTATAAATACCTGCCCATCACATCTGAATGCTTTACTTCGTAGCAGAGTTTCTTCTGCGCTTGTTCCACTTGCGCCTGTTCCTCAACAACCTCTGCTCCGACTTCTTGCTCGTCTTCAACAATATTTTCCTTATTTCTGCCATCACCGCCCTTTCCTCTTTTCTTTTGCTTTAACAAAAATACGCACATTTCACGCCATCCATCATATTTGTCAAAAAAACGAATGTATCCGCTCCGCACGCGTAAATTAAGCGCTAAATCGTCTCAAACACAAACTAGTCGCAGTTTAGTTGACAAGCTTACACAGAATATGCGACGGAACATCCGAAGAGATAGCGCGAGACAAAATAGAGAACCAGACTGTTTTTTATGAATAGAAAAGTGGTCGGATTCGAAGGAAACCTGCACGGGGTGACGTAGAAATATTATGAATGAGCGTTTCGTGGTGGTAGGCGTTGTCTAGATATATTTCTGTTCGCCACTTGACTCGCGCTGCCAATGGCTCGATGTAAAAATCTGTTTCATAACCCTGCCAATGATATATTTGACCGTGAAATTGGTTGGGTTAAGGTTAGCACATATACACTACAGAGTCATGGGAACAGCATCAATTTAGACCTCTCGTTGAGCTGCATAATTTCATTAGATGTCCAAAAAGCATTAACGTACTTGTTTGCTAAAATATTGACTCAACATCTTTCGAATTCATAAAATTACTCCTTACCACTTAGGCTATTCCAGTACAAAATGAAGTAACAAAACCTATGTTGTGAAACCCAAAATGTTTCTTTCTAATAGGAAGGTGTACTTGTCATATCCAATTCTGAACTCTCAGTTTCAATTAGCAGTGTTCTTTAGAGAAATTCATTGCATTGATATTCCTAAAGGTATTTGCTACAACACAGTGAAATATGCCTTTTAAATATTTCCTGTACCTACCATTACTAAGCGTTTCCTGACAAATACAGCAAGGGGTCGGGTTTGTGCCTCACATGAATCCCAGTAATGGTAGTATCTTATGCAACACGAAATTCACATCCTTACTCCAAATCTCGTCCTTATAAATGGCTAGCATGTATCAGTTGGCACTCGAGATGATATCGCTAATGGCAGAAGGTACTCATTGAATTCAAATCATGAGGTATTAATGGTACGTTCATCCAAAGATATCGGTTTTAGCTCTTAAATAGCAACGGCATGAAAATGAACAGCGAAAGGGAATGAGGAAGCGGAATTTATGTACTATTCCATTTATTTTTAGATTTAATGTTGATTGGCTTGGAACGTCTTAACGTCTTTACTGTCCTGACAATGAAGTGCTGCGGAATTCATATGTTTATGAAGTAACAAGTTGACAAATTGAAAAGTCTACAAATTCAGAGGTTGACAAGTTAAGACAGTAGAAAATAAATTTTTAAAGAGGAATCATTTTCATGTGCTGTTTAGTTTTGTAGACCACTTCGGAATTTGTACGCCTAAGACGGTTTTGCTTAAGCTGAGTAAACATAATCAGTGGTAAACGCATATATGTCGTCATCTCTGTCATCATTAGTTTAGTATTTTTAGAAACGTAATGATGTTTTCAAACATTTTTAGCTTTGCAAGCTTGCTGTAATTAGTGAACATCGGTGCATACCGACCGAAGTCTACCAAGTGCTATAAACTGAATTAGGACTGCTGACAAGATTGATATTGAAGATAAATATATTTTAAAATATTTACGACATGATATACCTGCATTTCTTAGAACATAAAATAAAAAAAACACTTCATAGTTGTTCTTGTAGAAAATTATCGCACAATATAAAATCAATGCCATTATCTGGACTCATAAGTCTCGGCTCGAATTGTACATTTTTATATTTCGTAGAAACTATATGATGTATATAAAAAACCCAAAACATAATAAAAAATTAAACACTATTGTATTGAAATCGATTATCCTAATTTTCGGTTATACGTGTAGACACAATACATCAGGTTTTATTTGATACGGATAATCGAGATGCTACAGAAGGTAGGTATGTTTGTTACTCTTTACGCAAAAATTACTCGACGGATTTGGATAAAATTTAATTTGAAGAGAGATAATATAATAATAATAATAATAAATGCGCCAGACAATCACACCAATCTGGTCTCAAACTAAGGTTTCCCCTTGTACTATGAGTACCAGGCGACGGATACTAACAGGGGGCGTCATCCCAGCACACCCAGACCCAAGTCAATTTAGAAAAGTTCGTTTTTCGTATTGACCTGACCCGGAATCGAACCCGGGACCTTATGCGCTGATATACTAGATTTAGATAATTGTTATAGATCTTATATATAGATAGATTTAGATGATATACTAGATTAACAGATAGAATACTTTTTATCCCGAAAAAACGCGGGCGAAATTGCAGGCAACTGGTAGTTATTGTCCTAAGTCAATGGGACGTTAATGATTAAACGTAACTAGTTTATTAAATCATTAATGAAGACATTGATGAAAATTTGTTCAGTGACCTAATAGTTTGTTGTAATCAGAACTTGTAAAGCAGGTGGTGGTGACATGTGACGTAGTTTCAGGGGCTTTCGTCAATGTCCGCGCGCGCTCTGTAGTAACAACAATCTCTAGCGTGCCGACAAACACAACAATCATAGTTTTAGTTATATACTGCAAGAGCTATCCCACAGTAGCATTCATAGCATTCAACAAGGCTATGGAATTATAAAGGAATATTTTTTAATTACCAGAAAAATTTTAACCACAGTATCAGTATCAGTTACTTATTACATTTATGTATTTATAAATAAAAAAACGGACTAAGTAATTTATCTCTTTAAAAGAAGTAAATAGCAGGCAATCTATCATTTTACTACGACTAGCGCGCATCAATACTACGTTTTCATTGAATAATCGCATCGTTTCCCTGTTTACGCACACACACTCATAACGCGGGTGTGTGGCGGGAGAGACGCAGCGGGGGCGGCGAGGCACGGCTCGGGCGCAACCCCTCAACCCCGCGCCCGCGCAACCTACTAGTTTCGTCTTGACCGTTGACCGTGACCTACTTAACGTCACATGACACGCGCGCGCGAAATTAATCACTGGACTGAGAATTATTTCTTGTGGACCAGGCCACACGGTTCGTTTTACGTGAGTAGACATGCTCAAGGACGAGGAAGACCGGCGCTCTCACAACACTTGTACAACGACGTGGTTGCGTACTTCGAAGAAGACCCGCGAGGAAGCACTAATGATGCCGCTCGTCAGTTTGGAATATGCTCATTACTCCGCCTGGAAAATAATTCATTCGGACGGCTTGCATTCATACTATTACCAAAAATTACAACAGCTGACGTCCGTGGACCGAACGCCAAGGATTGCTTTGTGTAATTGATTGTTAAACAATCCTAACGCCAATGTATCGTTTTCGAATGAATGCCTGTTTACGCGGATTGGAGTCAATTTTTTATTGAGATTAAGTGAAGTGTTTATGTTAGTGAACCAAACACAGTTGAAGTGTTAAAGCAGTGAATTTTAGACGCTTTTAACCAAGTGCGACAACAACAAAATGTCCTTATTTCTGTAAAAGGAAACTGACATAAAAGGGCGCGCCTGTGCATTGATAATGAAGGTAAACATTTTTAACAATTATTAAAATCCGTGTAGGTAGATGTTGTGTAGATTTTAGGACAATACAAAAGTAATGCACACACTAAATAGCTCTTTAAATACGCCAAGATTCGTTTCAATTGTAGGTTAGTAGCTACCTAGTTATGAAAACGTGATATTTTCGACAAATAAGTAGATACCTAATAACTAAAACGTAACGTAACGTGTTGCAAAACGTAACGTGTCTTTCCTAAGCAAGAAAAAGTATTAAGGGAGAGTTAGATTACAAAATGAAAGTGTTTTGACTAATTTGATTATTATTACGCTTACGCGCGGAAGCGCCCTTTTGGGGAACTCAGCTGAGTGGGCGTTGTCAGTGCACTCTCAACCTTATTCCGATTCTATGTTAATTTGTTTTTCTTTGAGAAAGGTAGTAAGGTAGTAGGCAGTAACCTGCGATAGTGAAACAAGATGTCGGCGTATTTCATTGACATGTTGCGTGCCAATAGTTTCATTGAGTAAAAAGACGGATGTCCACACATTTTTTGTCAATTTCAGTAAAAAACAAAGCGTAATAACTCAGTCAATTTTAATCGAAAAAAAAATCGGTTTGCACTTTTACAATTAAGACCTTTGTCTACATACGTGATTAAATTTTTTATGGTAAATAAAAAATAACGGTGTATAGTGCAAGAGCTATCCCACAGTAGCATTCATAGCATTCAACAAGGCTATGGAATTTTATAATGCAAGAGCTATCCCACAGTAGCATTCATAGCATTCAACAAGGCTTTGGGATTATATAGTGCAAGAGCTATCCCACAGTAGCATTCATAGCATTCAACAAGGCTTTGGAATTATATAGTACAAGAGCTATCCCACAGTAGCATTCATAGCATTCAACAAGGCTTTGGAATTATATAGTACAAGAGCTATCCCACAGTAGCATTCATAGCATTCAACAAGGCTTTGGAATTATATAGTGCAAGAGCTATCCCACAGTAGCATACATAGCATTCAACAAGGCTTTGGAATTTAGGTTCTTTCAGTCGTTTGGCTTTGGGAATAATTTTACGATTTCTTTTGTTTTATTTTGATGCGAATAAGTTTTGATTTTGGGCTTTCGTTTTACAATCCCGATTCATCACATAGTGCAAAATTAGTAATAAGTGTAGCTTTCATTTGTAAAAAAAAACTACTGAGTTTCTTGCCGGTATCTTCACTTTAGTTATAGGTTCCGAGCCGGAGGTAGCTTCATTTGCTTTATATAGAGACTATTCATAAGTATTACTAATGTAATCTATGTGAATAAAAAAGATTGACTTTGACTTTGACATCGTTTCGCTCATTAAATGCAAAACAGACGCAATCCCAAATAGGTTTATTTAACAGGACGGCAAAAACAAATAAAAATACAACGAATTTAGGTGTTTTTTATTTAAAGGTCATCTATTTGTGTTTACATCATTGAACTGGAACTATCAAATAATAATAAAAATACATCAATTCGTTATATTTATTTTTTTTATTTTCCCGTCCAGTCAAATAAAGCTATTTGGGATTGCGTCTGTTTTGCATTTAATGAGCGATTTATATTATGTTGCCACTACTGATATATTTGTCCTTTTAGTCTACTTTCAACCTGAATGAGATTCGATACAACGAGATACTAAATCAACATGTATCCTGAAATAATATGAATAAATTTGCCAGCAAAATGTAGTATGATATTTAAAAAAATAAAATAAAACATTCTCCCTTTACGGTGCGGGATTCGAACTACGACCTTCACGTATCGCACGTGCTGATCTTCAAACTGAGCTAACCGCAAGTTATCGTAGGCGATCATTTTTTTCTGTTTCATTAAAATATTTAAAGTTCGCTACTGCAGCGTAAACCACTATAAAAATCATAAAAATCGATGTAGTATGATCGATTTGAATGATTACTGGCGATTAGATTATATTGTTATAAGCTTATTTTTTTTATAATTGGACAGATTTGTTACATATTAACCACCAGTTAGCAGGTAAAATTTAATTTGTGCAAATCTTATTTACTTTCTGTGGTATCGCCTAATACTACGAAGCAAGCTGTATTATCTTAACCCGTTCATATTTGGCCCCGTAGCCCTGCGACTAGCATATTCTATTCCTGTCAGCCTGCGCGTCGTTTCGTTATCATCTATTTTTCTTGGCACCCGCCCGTCAACCGACGTTTTTTCTAAATAACCGAAACAAAAGACAGCAATATTATTACATCGCGGTACAATGTTGGACACCGTTCAAATCGCGGTTTTATCGCTCCCCCCCCTCCCCTCCCCTCGCTCCCTCGCTCCTGGGGGATACACGTTAGTCTTATTACATTATAACAGATATTTATACACTGTTTGCATTTGTTGAACGATTTAGTAAGCAATTCATAATTGTTTCAGGAAGTTTTAAAGCCACTTTGAATTCCGATTTGTATGACATCTCTTAGAAGCAGCTCCACGTACCTACTTTTTATTTTTTTTATGTTTAGTTGATATTTGCTGGCTTTAGGAAACATCATGAAAGGGCTTTTTATGTTTTAAACAGAAAAAACAAGTTTTATACGTTGTTTATTATTTCAGCTTTGATCCCACATGTACAAAACATAATCCACCAGTAAATGGAATTGTTTATTTTGTTCCACCAATTTCTTGGAAATATGTTTTAACCTATGTGTTCCAGTGGACTTTTATTAGTTACTAAATGAATTTTAAACCTAGAAATCGTATTAAAACGTCAGTTAACACTTGAAATATCCAAATCTGTAAGCTTAGCTCCATAAATCTTTCGACGTGCGTGCGCGCATCATTAGAGATGAAAAACGACGTGCTTCAAACTCTATGGACGCCAGTCTTAGAGCATCAATTCAACTGGAGAGACCAAAATCTTTTTATGAAGTAGATTTTTTTTATTTTTTATATTGCACTTCAAGTTTGATCTCATCTAACCCGATGTAAAATGGTAAAAAGGTCCTAGCTTAAAGGCGACAAGTACAGCGT
The DNA here is from genome assembly GCA_037074685.1 of Glyphodes pyloalis. Taxonomy (NCBI): domain Eukaryota; kingdom Metazoa; phylum Arthropoda; class Insecta; order Lepidoptera; family Crambidae; genus Glyphodes; species Glyphodes pyloalis. The sequence goes on from JAYKKO010000019.1 coordinate 12,329,286, forward strand.
AATAAAGCTGTTAATTGACTTGTCGCCCTTACCTAAAAGGCTTGACCCCTGCTACTACTGTTGCACATCCCAGGAGCTCTGGAAACCTTACTCACACGCAGGAACACAACAACACCGAAGTGATTGTTATTTGGCTGCGATCTTCTGTAAGGTGGAGATATTTCACCAGGCGGGCTGCTTTTTTGATTTTTGAACAAATCGGTATTTATATAAATACCTCGCTTAAGATTGATAGTTTTTCGTGTTTTGGCACCGAGGTACTACTCGTAATAATTTTATGGGAGTATACAATTGCTTTATGCATCCTGAAGTAGTCCAACTAATACCGTAATATTCTACTAGATGTTTTAATGAGACTAATATCGATCATCATCATCGTAGCTATGTTTTTATTCTTACTTTGGAATACTAATCAGTGTACGCTTAATTTACGTTTAAGCAAATATCGAGTATCGATAAGGAGAATATTGAAAAATTGTTTAATAAATGCGCTAGTTCTGTTCTTCGGAGTAGTGTTCCATTGGATTTTGAGAATGAAAGAACAATTTTAATTTTTAAGTTGTTCAAAAACACGTTCTTTAAAACTACGAATACTTAGAAGATTGATATCCAATAACAGTAACCAATCCAATAACTGGCTTTGTATCTCTTTCATATCCGCTCCAAAATGTATTTCTCTGTGACACAGATAAATGAATGTTTTTCTTGAACCCCATAAACGTACCAACCGATTGATTTAGGCGCCTTGTATCGCAGCGAACGTTTTAACAAATATTTTCTGGAAATCGGTTCGAAGTTTGGAACTTATCCGTGATATTATTATGTGTCTGATGTGAGGAAATAGATTTGGTATGGTTTTCTGTGAGCTGTTGAATCAACTATTGTTTTAATGTTGTGTTCATTTTACATTTAATTTTTTTTTCTTCTATTTACGAATCGTGATTTGACAGTAACCGCAGATTGATGTTTGAATTCTGGTGAAGTTTATTTAAGAAACATGTTTTTTCTGTTTTCATATGCACGATTGATGTGTTCCTAAAGCTAGATGATAGATGTCTTTTTATGTTATCTTTATATTATAATTCTAAGCATTAGTTCGCTTGTGTTTTGTTTAAGAACGTAAATATTTTTCGTTTTTCTTTTTCTTTTTCACTTATCATTTCTGTACCACATACCTACCTGGAAACAAATGTGACCAAGCCCCCTTAGATGTGCCACGTGGGTAAATAATTTTATTGTGCTCTTTTTAAATGTCACAATAGATAAAAATGGTTAAAAATGCAAGTGCAATATGCTATTAGCCAATCAATACTCACCTCAAGTGAGAAAATTGAGGTAGAGCGTAACAGGTGGCCTAACTTGAGCTACAAGTGAAAATTCTCACACGATATTCACAATAAATTGGATACTGTTATTGACATTCAAATTCACAACCAATCAACTATTGACAGACTGATTTTTTTTTTACAGTAGCGCAGTATGTTGGCTCCTCCCAGCCTGATGGTAAGCACCGCGATGACAGCGGATATGATACCGAATTATCCTATCCGTTAACATCACCATATTCACCCGCAAGATGTTTCTTCACGCTCCTTTTGAAGGAATCCATGTCAAAGGAAGGAGGAAACACATGAATTTTATCGATTTTGACATTTGCAAAGATCTCTATAAAATTTACTCGATTGGCGTATCATAAGTCTAAGAACCATAACTGAATTCTGCTCTACATTCAGAAGACATAGCTTATTATATGAGAAGATATAACCAGCAACATAATTGTTGCAGTTTTAAACAGAAGACGACAACATTTGAAGCTGTAAACAGGTGTTCGGATCACAAATACACTAGCATTTAGTCGTCTCCCGCTGCTCGTGTCGACGCCTGACAAAGTGTTCGCCGGCTTCGTGACACCCGCTAATGACTTCGAGTGCTTTCACCGATACACTATTGACATGTTACAGTAATTAGCTAGTCAACATTATCCTTTAATCTAAAGCATGCAAAGAGAAACTAATAAGAGTAGCTCAGGCGATTGATAGCTACGGAAATAGCTCAACAAGTTGTGCATGGAATCCTTTACTTAGTTTTGGGATAGACCAGCGTTTACAATTGGCTACTTGACAGTGTTAACAATAAAATATGAAAAGTGTTAGATATGTTAGCTTATTAGTTAAGTAATCATTTTACATTTTTACTTTTTAATTAAAAGCATAGTTAGTATTTTATTTTTGCAAAAAAAAAATTAGTTTTTTTATCTGTGGAACAAAAGAACCGAAACGGAAACTACCATTGCAATTCGGAAATGACAGCTGTCGGCGAGAATTATTTATTTTAATGTTGCGAAACAATGATTATTTTACCGATTAAATTGAATTATTGTGTAAATAATCGTATAAAGAATTTATTGAAACTTTTCCGTTTATCTTAATTATGTCGTTCTTATGCGTATCGGTTCGTTGTCTAGGACGTTGACGTCATAATTACAACAGAGACGCGACTAGGCGTTTTCGCGCGCTTTTTAAATGTGTTACACAAAATCTTATTTTTCTCTGGTTATTTATATTTTTTCCAAATAAATCGAACTGCTTGGGATATAAAATGAACGGGCGCACATTTTACAATACTTTTTCAAAAACTGTCAAGTAGCCAATTAAATTGTATGGTTTTCATAACAAAAGTACTTAAGTAAAGCTAATGTGGGACCAGGAAAATGAATGTGTGTGATGTTGTCTGATATGTTTAATAGTAAATGGATCGAAAATGTGGATCGACGGCTTTACGTCCCTTCCGTAGCAGGAAATCATCACACTTTTCAGACCATCAAGAGAGCAATGCCTGTCTGCCTGAATTGAAAACGTGGAGTTTGAACATACAACCACACTAAGAAGGCAGTACCTAATACTACAGAGTTAGTCTTTTAAACCTGTCTATTAGACTGAAGAGTAATCTATGCTATTCTTGTAAAAGAATTTGTAATTTTCTAATGATGACTTGGCCTACAATCGTAACCCCATCTGCTCTGATTTATTTTTGAAAGGAGATCACAAGACCTCGAGATTTTAAAGGATCAAAGTCTTTTCAACTGTATTGACCGAATTCTATATTAAACCTGATTTACCTAAATATGAATGCATATGAATGCACTCATATCTAGCCATGTCTACGATGTATGTATCAGACATTCGGTTCGCCTTGAGCGTCATGTAGGGCGAGGCGCGGGAGTGGTGCCAGATGATCGCCTGTACACAGCGCAATTAAAATTTCACGCTCCAAGTGAAAGCTCGAAGACTGATGACGTTATGACTTTGAAATTAGCCGCAAATATTGTTGCAAATTAGCGCACTCAGGGGTGCACTATACTATTGACGAACACACAGAAGCGGTGCACTTCCACACAGATATAACTTTGCAAATAGTGACAGCAAAATTCTTTGCACTATTGCAACTACCAACTAAAGCCTATATGATATGCTTTTACGGTATGTTTAACTGTTTAAATATACATTACTCGTATATACTTTTATGGAATGTTATGGTTTAAGCAGGTTTTTCGCAATCGACGTTGACGTCGGTCGACTTTTTTTAGGTGTCATGCCATAATACGCACAAAAAAAGACCGAAAATAAACCCTTCATGATGTGTGGATTACCCTTAAGAGTTTTTCTCGGATAATCAAAAAATTAGAGGGCAACTAATTCAATGTTAATACAGTCACAAAATGGGCAACATGGCAAATTGCCAGAAAACTAACCTGGCCAATAATAATAATAATAATAATAATATCTTTATTTCCAGTAAAATATAACAACAGAACAATTTTTCAAACGGTTACTGCACTAAGCCAGGCTTGTCTTGCAGCGGCCTTAAACAATTTTCATTTAACAATATTATACTGGGCGCACAGTTGCGATAGTAAAGAGTGTACTATCTAATTTGACTTTTACATTTAAAAAGTCAAAGGATAAGCTATGCTAACTATTTGAAACGTAGAAATTTGTGTTTGTGTGTGTTTGTATGTGGTGTTTGTACGAGTGTATTTATGTGTGCTTGGGAGTGTGTGTTTATGGAAGATTAACATAGAAGATATTCCGTCTGAGCGTAATTTTGTTCTAATAAAAAGGATTGGGTAATATGTTTTGCCTTTAGTAAATTGGCGTTTTTTAGTGTATTGATTTTACAACATAATGTATTATAAATACGCGGTAGAAGAAAGAATGCTTGTCTTTTGGCAAAAGTAGTACGGACTGAGGGTACACTGATCTTGTATACTCTTTGCTGGAGGAGTTGTTCATAGTTAGGTAAGTTAACAGCGAACTTATGTACGGCGATAAAGGCTCTTAGTATGAACAATTGCCTCACTCTTAGAACCTTTGTTTCCTTGTATAATTGGTCTGTACAATATCTGCGGGGTTTACTCCACATCACCTTACAAAAGAACATGATTGCCATTCTCTTTGATTGAAGGTGTCGCTCCTTTCTATTCGAGCAAGTCTTAGTTCACCACAAGTAGACACAACTCCCACGAGGTCATGAAACTAATTAATAAATTCCTACCGCATTACCAAAATAGAAGATAATTGCCCCAACATTGTAAGTGCGGGAGACGGCGTCAGCGGGTCGTATGAAATTTGCCATGTCAGCCAAGGTATGTCAGCCGCCGCTGGCATCTTGGCACGCGCCACTTGTTGGCACTTGGCGCGCGCGCCGCCATTGATTGATACCGCGGCACAGTATGCGCGAGTGACAGGTGACGCCGATGGGACTAGATTCGGAGAAGCGAGGCGATTAGGCCTGCAATGGAACTCGGTTCATACGCCTGTTGTCGCCTAAAGGGCATTTCCTGTGTCATAAATCCATAATTAACGACTTGAGCACCAAATTCTATTCTGCTTTACAAACGTCTACAACGATTCCGATGCAAGTCAATGTTCTGTCTCTGTCTATCGTACATGTCAAAAAGGAGATAAAGCATAATTTCCGAATTCGAATCAGATTCCGATATCGGTCTAGTCTATCTCTTTCGATAGTCTATTTATCGAGGAAGGTTTTAAGCTATATAACACCAAGCTGCGACCATAGGACCGAATAATTTTTTGGCCATCGTGGAAAAAGCTGGGATAGCACGAGTGTGAAGCTACGAACCGCTAGTTTGATGGATAAAAGCATTCTGATAAAGACACCTTTTTTTATGATATTTGTCTAGCCTTAACTTCAAGGGTCTTGGCTTACTGACAGTTGTCGGACTTCGAGATCGTTTCGATGAGTTTCCTATGTTTAGGACACACGTTTATAAATGACATGAGTTTTCTAAGTGAAATGTCTTGTGTCCCTTGTAAAAACGATACCGAAATTAGAAAACTGTCGAGTGGCCAGGCCCCCTGATCAGTAGTATCGATGATTTATGTAACACTAATAATAATTCGTTCGGGATAACAAGTATCACCGTTGACGTATCGAGCTCCCACCACGCTACTGGACATCGTTCTATCCAAGTGCTTTTTATTAATTCGGCAAACAAAAAAGATACGCGTTTAATTTTTCTTTGATAATTATTTAATATACTAAAAACAATCTGGTATTTATGACCCATTCCGTTTACCTATTGAAATCTCGGATCAGTTGTATCGCGTAAGTTAATGATGTTGCCAAACAACTGGGAGTTCATCAAAACTCATTCAAGTACTCGTAGATAGGTACTGCAATTGGGTGCATCTTAAATATACCTACTCAGACGAGCGCTCTGATGGGCAGCCCAATAATAATCTCAAGAGATATGAGATAGCAAGTTCATCTATTTTAGTGCGAGGCAGTGTGCTGATCCAGTGGAATAATAAGAGACTAGTACCAGTCGCATAAATAGTTGCATCACGAGGCGATGTAACAACGTATTTACATCAAATTGATATTGTGGTTATAAAAATATAATTTAAAAAGAAATAAATAAATGAACATTTATTAATTAAAGACACCTAACTAGGGTGACAGAAAAAGAAAACAACAAAAAATAAATATACATATAATAAAACGTGAAAATCAGCGTTCTCCTCGTCAACCGAACGGTGCAGACAATGACAAGCCAGAATGTTTTAAATTTAGTCTTAAAGCGGAAGGTATGGGCATAGATACATTATCTCAAATTGTACTATATCTTAATATGGCTGTTTTATTAATAAACATTTATTCCTACAGCAAGTTTGAAGAATATACTAATTACAAAGCCTTTTTTGAAAATTTTGAAGACTTACTTTTAAAAAAGCTTATCTTATTTTTAAGACAGAGTGCTTAATATTGTTCTTTATCTTTTCAATATTATCTAGGTATGTTACCTTTCGCATTATAAGTGCAAACGTTGACACAGGCAAAAAACTTTGTTGAACTGAAAATGCATTTCACAAATTCGTTTCGCAAATTGAAGATGTCCCATACGCCTTTATCAGATTTTGGCAGCGTGCGCCGAGATATCTGAAATGCGTCACTTCGGTGCATTTTTGCAGTAAATCGGTCACATTTATGCGTTGCATCGCACCGAAATAGACAACCTAGCTGTCTCAAGGACCATCTTCTCGTGACTGTTTCTGGAATATTATTGACTAAATTTTTTCTCGCAACCGTTACATCTTCTTTGAATCTCTTTCAGGCGCTGCATACGTATTCACAAAACTTGGAAATCGGATTCGGAAACGATGGTTTGTTTCTTTTGTAATATAAACGATAAAACATAGACTTTCCGAATTGATGGTATGATTGGCAAGCTAGTAATGTTATAGGTAGGTACATGTATAGGAAAGCGTAACAAACAGACAGACAGACAGAGTTACTTTCGCATTTATAATATTAGTAGGGATAGGGATTAGTAGGGATTATAAATGCGAAAGTAACTCTGTCTGTCTGTCTGTCTGTCTGTTACGCTTTCCTGCTTAAAACTCTCAACCGATTTTGATGAAATTTGGTATAGGTATACGTTGAATCTCAAGAACGGACATAGGCCACTTTTTTTTAGAAAATAAGGGGGGGATGGGGGTAATACCACTTTTGAAAGTTTACATGGAAAAATGTTTATTTTTGAAGTAAGAGATATGAAATTTGGCACAAATATAGCTCGAAACTTGGATTAAACCGACCATAAAAGGATGTAGTCCACGCGAACGAAGTCGCGGGCACAGCTAGTTAATTATAAATGCGAAAGTAACTCTGTCTGTCTGTTACGCTTTCCCACTTAAACCTCTCAACCGATTTTGATGAAATTTGGCACAAACAATCTTTAGATCTTGAAAAAGGACATAGGCTACCTTTTATTGCGAAAAAAAATAGCCCACGCGAACGAAGTCGCGGGCACAGCTAGTTCAAGATATTGTCATGTTCCATTCTGAGATAAGATAAAGGGTTATCTTAGGGCTAATGAAAAAACCAGAAAAGCGATAGTACAAACCTTTTTCTTGTGAGATTTCTTATTCATGACGCAACCGCTTCCGGACCTAGAACAAGAATGAGGTCTTCATTAAAAGACATCAAAGACTTGGTAATGGCTCGCAGCCGTCTTCAGCGGCCGGGAAATGCCGATGTGTCATACGAATACACAAAGTGATATCAGTGTCCTAAATCTGATGTTTAAAACACATGCGAGCTAACTCGGGCTTGGACGATGCTGTCTGGCTATTTAATCAGTTTAAAGCCCGATGCAGGTGAAAGTTGAGTGAGCTGGATTTTAGCGGAGGGCTATCTCCGAGGTTCGAATCTCGGGCGGTAAAAGGAATACGAACTTGTCCATGTTGTCTCGGATCTGGGTGTTGTGATGGATTTCAGTAACACAAGTTCTTTATGGTATGGAGCCATACCATAAAAAATCAAGATTCCTTAACTCCCAAAAAAGAAAAGAACAAATGAAAGGTTTCGTATTTAAGATTAAACAAAAATTTGGAAATTAAAACGTGTTGTCTGAAAATATTTTGTTTTTTTAAGAAGCTTAATTCGAAGTGCATATTTCGTTTTTGGGGCTACATTATACCGTCAATCAAATGAAAAAAATATACCACGAAGGGTTCTACGTAGTTACCCACTTTGTAACGCCGTAGCACACAGTTTGTCGTAGCATCTTAGTTCATGTAGGACACGTAGGTTACTGGATTCTTACCTGAGTTTTTTATCGTGTCTTTTAATAGTGTAAAAGGCTATATTTTGTTTAAAACATTTGGTAAACTTTACAACTTATAACTTTTGAATTATGGTAAACTTATAACTTATGACATTGGTAATGTCATCAATACCAATTTCATTGGTCTTAAATATAAGGTGCTAAGATATCAGAGAAATAAAATCGGCGACTGCGACTACCCCATCTTAAGTTTTTATAGGTTCTAAAACTGGGTATGCTAAGAATAAGTAGAAAGAATTATAATAGTAAGTATGCTTAAATGTGATCTATAATAAAATTATAATGTTTGCTTGTTTGTTTGAACACGCTTATCAATTGGTTCGAACTGAATAAATATTTTGGCGATCACTAGTACATTTATCGAGGACGGCTTAAAAACATCACGTTGTGACATATAGTAGCGGATTTTTTTTTGTATTGCTCTTCAAGTTTGACTGCAACCCACCAGATGTGAAGTGGTAAGTCCTTTATTTTTATTTTTTTTTATCGTGGAGAAATGCGTGACGCACCGTACCGCCACCTGAGGGAGAGTGACGGCGTGTGTGGGACTCTCCTGCCCTAAAAAGGGCAGGACTACCCACTAAAACTCGCCGGCGGACCTCATCGACTTAGTGGCGGTGTTGTGGGAAATTGACTAAGCCTTTCCATCCACAACACAGCCGGCGGAATGGCTGCTTACGTGGCCCCGACATTTCCCCCCTGGGTGGCCGGGGGGGAAAGCGGGAATGGCCGATCCACTGAACCATCCCCGCCTCGCACTGGAGACCGTGGGTGCAATGCCGACTGGGGTGCCCTCACACTCCCAGTCAGCCGGTCTCCATGCGGAAGAACAGCGCGGTCGTAGCGCCGCCGCGCCCTGCCTCTTCTGCGCCTTCTAATCGCTGGGGAGGACGGGTCGTCTTCCCTTTCACGTTCTGCCTCCTCCTTCTGCGAAATGACGTTTTCGCAGAAGGAGGCAACTGCTGCCCAAGCCACCTCGCTCTAAAGCATGGCTTGGACGATGTTTGGGAGGGAGATATTTACCCCTATTATAACCGCTAGGGCGGCTATAATAGGTAAGTGGTAAGTCCTAGCTGAAGGGCGACAAGTACAGCATAATAAAGTTGTTAATGGACTGGTCGCCCTTACCTTGAAGGCTTGACCCCTGCTTCTAATGCAGCACTCCCAGGAGCTCTGGAAACTTTACTCACACGCAGGAACACAACAACTCCGAAGTGTTTGTTAGTTGGCTGCGGTCTTCTGTAAGGTGGTATATTTCACCTATCGGGCTGCTCCAGTTCGAGCGATAAAATAACTAAGCCCTACCTCTCTGAAAAAGCCGCTAGTTGAAAAACAATTCGGTCTTGTCTTACACACATTCAGAAATGAAAATCCCACGTAATTGTAAATGTGATATCAAACTGACAGTCGTGTAATTGTCTGCCCATCACAGCACTGAGGCTCTCCCTTGACATATTTTACTCATTATTAACTTGTTTGGTACTTGTCCAAAACACTGCGGTAAGTCCTGTACAATAATTAACTAGCGTTATATATATTAGAACTTTTATAGAACTAACGTTCTACATTCTGAATTTTTATTATTTTTAGCGTTTAAAGAAACCCTATTACTAAGACTTCGCTGCCTGTCCGTCCGTCCGTTTGTCTGTCACCTGGCTGAAATGTTTACAGGTATGTATTTTGTGTTGCCGTCATTACACAAATACTAAAAACAAAACATTTTTATTTTGGGGGGGGGGGGGGCTCACATATTTTTTTTGCTCGATGTTACATGGAAAATTAAAAAAAGGTTTTTTTTTATATTACACTTCAAGATTGACCTCATCCCACCTGATGTTAAGTGGTAATGAGGTTCTGGTTTAAGGGTGACAAGTATAGCATAATAAATCTGTCACTGGACTTTTTGCCCTTAAAATATTATATTTGAATTGTGAAATATATTGCGTTTTCACGCGATGGCCGAGTCAATTTATTTATTTATAACGTTAAAGATTTTTAATATTGATATGGTTGTAACCATAAGATATTGTTAGATTAGACATTACGTAACAACTTAAGACCGAAGGTCCCCTGACTAGGGACTGACTAGGTATTTTAGTAACCGACTTGGTATTAAGTACATGGATCTCATAACTTTTTACGGTACAATAACTTAGTTGCGAGACTTGGTATTTTGGATAAGTTTTTTTTTTATGTGATCAATTTTACAAGAAAAAAATATATAACTAAAAGCTAATGGTTACTTTACCCTACTTCTGAATTTTACTAGTTTCGTTCCCCAAATAATAGGTCTGTCAACATTTCAACACTACAATAAATAAGAATGGGAGCACCGCTTTGTATTTTCTTGGTTGTTTCGATAGAAATAAACAGCAGACCATTGATATGTAACTTTTAAAATGCTAGGTATGCAGACTTATACAGCGTGTCCCAAGAGATGATCTTAATTTTTTAATTTAAATGTTTTTATACACTTTTTTCGTGTTTTTTTTTCCAACCGACAAATGCATGGCTTGGTGCAAAATTAGTAATAAGTTTAGCTTTTTATTTGTAAAAAAAACTACTGAGTTTCTTGCCGGTATCTTCTCGGTAGTTATAGGTTCCGAACCGGAGGTAGCTTCATTTGCATTGTATAGAGACGATTCATAAGTATTACAAATGTAATCGACATGAATAAAATAATATTGACTGTGACTTTGACTTTGAATTAAATTATTCTCTACTCTACTATTTCCTCAACCTTAAGGTTTTCTGGAAGAGATCGCTTTCTAGCGATAAGACCGCCAAAATTGTACTATAATTTTTCTGTAAAACCTATTTCTGTAATGATTTTGTGCAATAAAGTATATCTAATTATTTCTTTGACAATTTATCAGGCCTAGGATAAAATTTGCGCTAAATAAAAAAAAATATGTAAGTAAGCATAATTTTCGAAATGTTTTCCGATTAATTATACGATATATTTTTTTGGACTATTCATCACTTCAAAGTCAATGCGCTGATTCGATTACATTCCAGTTACAGTATTCTCAGCAACGGGACTTTTAAAAAGGGCTTGAAGCTTTGATATACAAATTTGAATTGAATAAATATAAACAAAAAAAAACTCAACACCCGACTATTTTTGTGTGAATATTACTTAGTGTAGGTACGATCAAAAGTACCATTTATTTTGGACTTTGCACCGCCCTTACGTCGTTGGCGAAAGAACTAATATTTAACTGCAAATGTTCACCTTGGCGTGCATTCCGCCTAATGCCGGGGTAAGAGGTATGGTCAAAGATGTGGCGGCCCCTCGCCCTAGAATATATTAAAGTCTACGAATAAATAAGTTATTGCGACACCAGAGGCCCCTCTTTTGTGAAGGCCCCGTTGCTGTAGCCCCGTTTGCCCTGGATCCGGCCCTGGTCCCGGATTGTTTCCTCAACCACACAAATTCTTTACACCCTGTATTAGCCAAAGAATTTTAATGGTTCAAATTGGCCGCGACTTTTATTTGACTACCTAAAATATCCCCGGTCCGCTCCAATCCGAATGTTTGCTTGAGCACGAACGCGGCCATTTTTAATTGGACGTGCCCGGCCCGACTTATAAAAATGGGATGTCAGTCTCATTTAACGGATCCCGGGATGTTTTTACAAATGCCGCTCCGATTCGTGTTGCTGATCGGTAGGCGACTATCGATATAATATCGATAATCTATGGATTTATTTATATTATTTATAGGCGTGCCCGCGAATTTGTTCGAGTGGACTACAGAATTTTGACTTTATGTTTTCTGAAATAAAAGTAACACGCTAAAGCGCGTCATGTGATGGTGTACTCGACAAACTAATTTTGTAGCGGAGTTATTTTAAAAACAGGCAAAGTTACTCTTTACATCAGCTACCTGTAAAAGTCCCTTCAAAATCGGTCCAGAGATTTCAGAGATTAGCCGAATCAAACAGATAGACAGATAAAAATTTCAAAAATGTTATTTTGGTGTATATTAATGTAGTCAAAATCGGTTGTTTCAATATAACAAACAGATACCAATTTTAACTTGCTACTTTAGAAACAAATTAATTTAAAATCCCTATAGGATCCATGCGAACAAAAGTCGCTGGCATAGCTAGTCGAACGTACCTTTAGTTTTCATGCATAAGTAATAGCCTGGCTTTGAGCTATCCTTAGTATCGACACTCTTTATAGGACTGTCCTTTTTAGATAAAAACTGTCGATAGTTCGGCGACACTAGCTCCGATTTTGAATTCCACAAGTCATAATACACTCGACACGAAGCTAATGGTTTACATAAGAAAGTGAACCCGTACATTTGTTTGTCGTAAACGTCTGTTGATCTTTTATGTGGGAGCAACGTGTGTCTTCTCCCAGTTGCGTATAAATGTTTTGGAGCCTACACTATACTGATCCTACGGTATAGAGTGTTTTAAATCGGAGATTTAAGCTGTTCAAGCATGAAATGGGCTAGAACTACAGTTTTGGTTCATGACAGATCACAATTTTAGTTTCATTTAATGTTTCTTTGTGCAAATTTGCTCGCGATTTCTACCCGAAGTTCCCAATATCATTTTATTGCAAGAGGAGCTGCACCTACGAAGGGCCTTATAGTCGTTTAATACTAGATAAGGCGTTAATAAGTTAAGTTTTTTTGTGATTCATGAGTTATAAATGCTCGATACTTATTTAATTACGGTAACGTTGATATCCAATTAGCAGCGACCAATCAAGATGATTACTTTTTTTAAAGGAGGGGAATGCATTGCCGCACCGTAGCGCTGCCAGGAGAAATGGCAGCAGCGTGTGTGCTCTGAAAAGAGCGGCGACTTCCCACTATAAGAGAATAGGGGAACGTACAAACATCATTTAGTTGGTAAACAAAATAAATTAACCTTCTTTGTTGCTTTGCGTAGTCAGATAAATCTTTTTTGTCCGTCATAATGTCGTATGTATCAAACAAGAATGAGAGCAAACATGAGCCCTATTTATATTTTAAAAAACTCACCAACATTCAACAATGCTTTTGTTATAAAAATTGCAAGGATACCACAAATTTCCGATTGTTTCCGAAATTACTTTTGTAACGCTTGGTAGTTACTGTTCTCGTGTATTATGTTTTTATTTTTTAGATTACTTATGCACTTTGTCACTATTACCGCACCCATAAACTAACTCTCCGCATGACCCAAAGGTTGACTGGTAGAGAATGCCCATAGGATTAAGTCCACCTGTTGTACTTTTTTTGTGCAATAAAGTTTTTAAATAAATAAATAATAAATGTTATAGATAATATTATGTCTTGCGATTCGAAGTCGTGAAAAGTGGGTAGATTCAAATAAAACTATTTCTACATCTTTTGATGAATAGATCCGTCACGAGATAACACGAGAGGAAACAATCAATCAAACGCAAATTGTATGAAATTATAATCATGTCACAGGCAGGAAATGAGCCCAGAACATATAAATTGGATCGAATTCGGTTTTCAACGAAATATCTTTTTGAAATTTCCTTCAGATCGCAAAGTTAACATCTTGAGATGTCGGTAGAATGTATGGTCGGCCAAAAAAGTGATAAAGCTGTTTAAATTAAACTTTTGATTTACCAACTTATAACTAAACTGGGGATTAGATTAATGACACATGGGTATGACTGTGCAAAATATAAATTGATAAAATATTAACCGAAAAGAAAAATACCATAACAGTTATGAGGGAGAAAACCTCAGTTTAAATGATGTGATTCCCTGGCGCTTTATAAGTAGGACATGTATTTATAAAAACGTAAGTAGTTCCAACTAAGTGTTAAACACAACACGATAGATTATGGAAAAACTGGGAACAGTTACACTGGCGAATGGACAAAAAATACTACTTTTTTTTTATATTGCACTTCAAGATTGACCTCATCCCACCTGATGCTAAGTGGTAATGAGGTCCTAACTTAAGGGCGACAAGTACAGCATAATAAATCTGTTACTGGACTTGTCGCCCTTACCTTGAAGGCTTGACCCCTGCTACTAACGTAGCACCCCCCAGGAGCTCTGGAAACCTCACTCACACGCAGGAACACAACAACACAGAAGTGATTGATATTTGGCTGCGGTCTTAAACTGGTACCCGATCTAAATTAATCACCTTTAAAGATGTTGTCTAACAGTTTTGTTCCCCGTATAATCGTGTCGCGCCTTGCGAAACGCGTTTTATCATGCGCGGGCGCAACATCAGAGCCGTTTTACGACGCACTAAACTCGATCTAGAACAAAGACGTTGTGTACGCGGTATATCACGCCCGTTTTAAATCTGACAGTAATATGAGAGTTTCTTTTAAAAATGTCTGATGGTGAACATTTAAACATGAAGGGATGCTGTTACATAAGCAATGGAGGTCTTAAAAGTAGCTGATTTTGGTTGATATTTTCAGTGGAAAGTCGTCTAGTGAGCATTGGTCAAGTACTTCCAAAACTCTCTGCATTGTACCACTTGCATGGCCTCTCTTATCGTGGTGAGGTCGTGTGCCATTACCATAGACCGCGGAGCCAGTTATTTATATCCTGAAATGTATGTAATATATTATAGATCTTTAAAGTAGATTGCGGTGAATTTTCCTCACCTCTCTGATTTGCGTCACTTGCGTAGCTTCCCTACTTTTAGGTTTGTGACCTTTTTTAGGGGAAGGGATTACTTTAGCCAGCAGTATGGCTTGGGGATGACAGCAGCGTATGTGGTACTTCTCCGCTTCGAAGGAGCAAGGACTACATTATCTTAAAACTCCCTCCACGTTATCATTGCCTAGTGACGTCACTAAGGGAAAATAGGTAGGTATGACCTGCGCATTTCCATTTTAGTTTTGAAATAGTGTTACATGTTATGGGGAACGTGGAATGACTAAAGTAAAACAAGCAGGCAAAATTCCTGCTTCAATATATTCACAGCAACACTCAATTTGAGAAATACAGCTTTATTAGGGTATTACTGGTAGGTATTCCAGGGTGTTATCTTTGCCGGACCGATTGGTGTAAATCAAACGTGTTGAACGAAGGGTTGCCACTCCATTTATTTTTTTATTCAATATAACATCATTATAACACTTTAAAGTCGTCATTGAATCCAATGCAAAGGGAGACCAGAAACTAAGTAGATGAGTTACAGTAGCAGTACCCAAATAAATTACTATCTATGTGTAAATTATTTTGGGCCAAATTATACAGCTTAGGTTTGATAAGTATAGTAATAATTAGGTAACAATAGTTTTGAGGCAAACAAATCTACTCCAAGGCCAGTCTCCAAAAGTGGCAATTTTTTCCTAACTGTCTGATGATGGCCGCAGATGGTATTTTCATTATCACCGAGTTTGAGGGGGAGCGGAATGCTCTCACCCCTAAACAACTGCCGGAGGGCGCCCCATAGGGGGGCTCGGACCTCAAGCCAATGCTGATAAATTGGCATTTGTTCAAAAGAATAATGTTTGTGTCAGACATCGCTTCATTGAACCATATTTTAGGAAAAATAACGACGTGCCACGTCGTGCCACCACCTCAGTGACGTTTTAGTGCGCACGTTTTCCTTCTAGATTTCTTCTAGAAGTCATCAACTCTGTTGTGTGTTCTGCTACATTTGAGTTTAAATTTACTGAATAAGTTTGGTAGGTAGAGTAATT
This sequence comes from Glyphodes pyloalis, assembly GCA_037074685.1. Taxonomy (NCBI): domain Eukaryota; kingdom Metazoa; phylum Arthropoda; class Insecta; order Lepidoptera; family Crambidae; genus Glyphodes; species Glyphodes pyloalis. The sequence continues at coordinate 12,345,097 of JAYKKO010000019.1, forward strand.
AAATGGTAGATAGTAGAATATAGTTATTCTGTGGTAAAAAGAATGGGGAGCCCCTAAATGTATTGTTTTTTTTGGAAAAGTCTAAATGCATTTCACAGAACACATCTACATACCAAGATTCAACAGGATAGGCACTTTTTAGTCCTTTTAGGAAAAAAGTGGCTGTGACATACGGACAGGCATATATGACGAAACCATGAGGGCTCCGGTTTTCGCCATTTTGCTAGGGAAGCCTAAAAAGCGAACAAAGTTTCTGGCTAATAATATGGTGAAATGAGCCGATAGTTGGTAGATTACTAGTTTACCTATTATAATATAATTCTAGCTTATATACAACTTGTTTTATCTACTAATGATATCTGTGTAGTGCGCATGGCAACCCTCATTCGACACTTGTTGTGGACTCATGCCGATCCTCACCGCGACAGAACCCATTTGGTTCCCGTCATAATACGCTCAAGTTTGCCGTTTGGTACATTTCATATTTTATTAAAACGTAAACATTCCACCGCTGTTATTGAAAGAGTGCAGTATTTGGAGCAGTGTGGAAAAATAAATTCGTTTTGAGTTTTGGATGAAAATAAATTATTGGACTTTACAAACGTGCAGGTTGTACTTATTATATAGGCCGCACCATGATACCAGCGCTGCAGCATACAGCTGAGGTGTGGCCTAGTTGACCACTTACCCATTTAGTTTTTTTTTTTATTATTTCATGTTTGTTTTGTTTTACTTTTTCCTGTACTTCTTTTTGTTTTTTGTTTTTATTTTATTTGTCGTGTTGTGCTGTCAAGTGTAAACAAGTATCTTGTGTGTAGTGGTCAATTAATGTATTTTCTTTCTCTCTTACCTACCACAAATTAATGCATCAATTTCTCAAAGTTCGTATTTGACGAAAAATTGAATTTCCCGCTCCAGTGTGGGATTCAAACCCAGTTGGAAGAGTAGCACGCGCGATACGTTAAGGTCGTGGGTTCGAATGCCACTGCCAGGGGAGATGTTTTTTTTCTGCGGCGTGATGAACTATAAAAAATGTTTTCATATTATCCGTTCGTCCGTCGACGGTATAGTATGATATAGTACGATGAACAACATATCAAGGTAAATACTTGCCGTTCGATATTAGTTCATATACCCACGGCATGAGGGTGGTGCAAAATCCAAAGAGTCTGACGTTTTTTTGTTGTGCAAAAAGTAAGTTTAACCCCTACTAATATTATAAATGCGCAACTAACTCTGTCTGTCTGTTACGCTTTCCCGCTTAAACCTCTAAACCGATTTTGATCAAATTTGGCACAGTCAATCTTTAGACCCTGAGAAAGGACATAGGCTACCTTAGTCCACGCGAAAGAAGTCGCGGGCACAGCTAGTAAAAATATAAAGACAATTTGTTAAATGCCCTGTACATGTCCTGTATTCCTGCAAAATTCAATAAAATATTTAAACTCTGCGTTATGAGAGAAACACAATGTTTATAAGTTCCATTCCTGTTTCATTTATTTTCTCGATATCAGAATTCTAATGATCAGCCAGAATTACCGATAAATCGATGAAATAGTGTGTGTGGATGTCTTGGTTATATTGGAAGCAGACTTTAATTGAACACCGGGTTTATTTGTGTTGCGCAGCTGCGGGCTTCGGAGATTTACACGTACCTAGATAATCGGTTTTATAATTTATTGGGGGCAATAAGATTAGCTTTAAGTCATTTCATTTCATGTATATATTTTTTTATAGTAGCGCAGTATATTGGCTCCTCCCAGCCTGATGGTAAGCAAGAGAGGAACCCACAGCGCGATGACAACGGATTTGATACCGAAATATCCTATCCGTTAGCATCGCCATACTGGCCTGCAAGATGTTTCTTCACTATATATTTTAACAGATAATACTTAGGTCTACACAGGGTAATTCGGGTCCCAATTACTAAGATAGTAAATTCTATCTCGTTGCTTTATTGGACACCTATAATAATTTGCGTTATTTAAAAAAATGTGGGATATTAAAAAGGTTAGATTTGACTTGGCCAGTTTTTTTAAGAATTAAAAAATATATATGCATCACGTTGAATAACTTTATTAAATGTCTGATGTGCTGAAAGCCCTCTGCCAAGCATATTTTTGTATTGAACTTGGCTGTCCTTTTTACAAGTAGATATGTTTTTGGTGGAATATATTTTAAGAGAAAATACTTAGGTATCTAAACGAAGTAATTTGGATCCCAATTACTAAGATTCAGTGCCAGTTTATCTGTCTGTCTATCTTTCACCAGGTTGTATAGCATGAATCGTGATAGTCAGACAGTTGACATTTTTAAAGACTAAAACAGAATACAATACTTGGTTAGAAGGCACAGGCCTAGTTTTCATAGACAACTATTGCATCGCACTGCACATGCACATATTATGCACGAGCATATCATTGATAAGCATGTTTTATGCTATTTGATGGCTAGGTACTACATCTATTTAAAGAACCGCACCAAAATATGCGGCGTACTTGTAGGGATAGACAGACAGGAAGCGACCTGGTTTTATACTACGACTGATTATACTGAACCCTTCGTACCGATATCCTACTCACACTTGGCCAGATTTATAAAATTAGCTCATCGAGGTAACAAGTACAAAGTGCCGTAGTCATTTTAACACAATGGATTCCCGAAATCCTTCGTTTTTATTTTTAGGCTTAAACTCATCAGTAACACTATAAATACTATAATTGGTTCCGTTACCATAATGTGCAAACTGTTTGTTCTCAGAATCATCACAAGCGGTTTTCATCGAAACATCTCCACAATAACAATAACAGGAACCTATTTATGTGTTCGATGGTATTACTAAAACAAGGGATTTACATGTAAATTAGTAGGTGTAGGGCCGGGACGCCCATACAGCGATACGCCGCACAAACTCTAGGCCAACTCCTACAGGGCGCCTAAATGATAAAGAAAAATAAAAAAAAAACTTTTTTCAATTATCTGTATCTACCCAACCTAGCATGCGCCATGTGACTAAATTTTATAGCGCTCTTAACAAACGTCAAAATCGGTTGTAGTCAGTGCATCAGCTGGTGATTGGCTGAGAATACGAGTGCGGTGTGCCAATTAGCCAATCAACAGTACCTATTAAAGTGTTTGTCGTCTCATGCGAGAAATTTGACGTATTGCGTATGCTAGACCTGTATGACTCATCCGTGCGACTGGGCTTATTTGTCCAATAGAACTTAATTTAAAAGCTTCGTCAGCCGGTGGTATAGGCTTCTAAAATCCTAGTACTGAGAGGTAGGCATAGCGATTTATCGCTCGAACTGGAGCAGCCCGACTGGTGAAATACCTCCACCTTACAGAAGCCAAATAACAATCACTTCTGTGTTGTTGTGTTCCTGCGTGTGAGTAAGGTTTCCAGAGCTCCTGGGGGTGCTACATTAGTGGCAGGGGTCAAGCCTTCAAGGTAAGGGCGACAAGTTCAGTAACAGATTTATCATGCTGTACTTGTCACCCTTAAGCTAGGACCACATTACCACTTAGCATCAGGTGGGATGAGGTCAATCTTGAAGTGCAATATAAAAAAAAAATAGTCTACCTTAGACGGTATTGCGGACTGATTTTCAATTGGTCACTCCAGAGTATGGTCCAGATCTTTGCGTTCCATACTTAGTTTACACAATTTATATACATAGGTACCTAAGCATATTATTATCTAACCATAATTAGATCTCGCTTCATTCTAAAATTTACTTTGGGCCGGCGCTGGTACGTCTATAGCCAGCATCATTCGTTCGTATACACCTCAGTACCTTGTCATACCAAATCTCCGCCTAACTAAGCAAGTCAGATAGAAACTGATTTAATGTGACAAGGTACAGAGTTGTTTACAAACTACAGCTACTGACTGTACATACCTTCTTTAGTGGTCTTGAACTAAACCACTGATATGACGCGGAAGGGATCATGTGAATCATCATGAGTCTTGCGGCTTCTTGAGAAATCCGCTTAAGACGATGATCGTAGCTGTTAACATTTCCTTTGAGAAGTTTGTTTATATTTAGTTCAGTGCTCGTATCCAGAATAGGGTAGTCATCAATCAAAATAAATTTGTTATAAATTTAGGAAATTGATTTTGGATAAGTTCTTACAAATTTCTTACTCACTCGGTAGTTACTTATATGTAACTTCAGACACACAAACATAGCTATTATAATAGTAAGATACTGCTATAGTAACTAATCTGCTGAGTTTCTTACCGGTGTCTTCTCGGTAGATATAGGTTCCGAACCGGAAGTAGAATTACTTTGCATTATATTCAATGACAATTCGTAAATGATGTAATATGTAACCTAATTGAATAAAGAAATATTTGACTTCATTGATATGACAAATACCTACCCCTACTCATTTTTTCGTTGTTACTGGACTTATTTTTTTTATCAGTTGCGAAACCCTCAAATCTTCGATTCTGATAAAGATTAAAGTATGCTTAAAAGACGTGATTTGTCCGACAAATATCGGAATTTGTATTAATAAATAAGAACCAATTATTTTAAAGAAACAGAAAAAAATCTGTTTCACACTATGTCAATCAACTATGTCAGTAAATATAAATATTTGACAACATCACATTGCTCCGATTCTGTGGATTCTGTGGTTCTGTGGTGTAGTCAACACTTCCTTAATACGAAGCCCTAAAATCAAGCTAACAACAGATAGTTTACTCCAAAATTTCATTTATGAAGATTAATTATAAGTTTGGGAATTAAAAAGTGGTCTTGATTGGCAACATAATAATTTGTTTTTTTGAATACGCTTAATTCGGCTTTTAAGTGGATTTGGTACAATTAAAAAACTTTTTTTTTTTCTAATGCACTTCAAATTTGGCCGCATCCCACCTGATGTTAAGTGGTAATGAGGTCCTAGCTTAAGGGCGACAAGTACAGCATAATAAATATGTTACTGGACTTGTCGCCCTTACCTTGAAGGCTTGACCCCTGCTACTAATGTAGCACGCCCCAGGAGCTCTGGAAACCTTAACTCACACGCAGGCACACAACTACACCGAAGTGATTGTTATTTGGCTGCGGCCTTCTGTAATTCTTCTTCTGTCTGTGGAGGTATTTCACCAGTCGGGTTGCTCCAGTTCGAGCGATAAATCGCTATGCCCTACCTCTCTTAACCGCTAGATTTGTCATCGCATCAAACATTTGGTTTTTGGGAGTAAGTTGTTTGGGCATTCGACGAAATAGCTGCATTCCGGGTCCAGTCAAAACGTCCTAGTCAACTATAGTTCGCGACATATGCACTCGCACGGAGTGACATTTGCAATGATTGTTTTACGAGCGCAGCGAATGTTTTACGCCACTCGGAATGGACGGCGCGCTGTTTAGTTGATCGCTGCGAGCGATACGACTCGCGAATAGATGCGCGGGCGCACGCATGTTGCTGGGAGGAGAGTCGGATGCTTCTTGTGATGTTTGAACGGACTTTATCCCGTCTTTACGTCGCAGACGTAAGAACAAAAATTTAACTGTATATTTGGTAGATGTCGGGAAACTTTTGGAATACTTATTTCTCCCCAGAATTGGTTTAGCAACATCCAAATATCGTTTTTAAGGGGAAGGGGAGGAATAGGTTGGAGCACTATACCGCTTCATCGGGGAAGGTTGTGACGTGTGTGAAACTTTTCCCCATCAAACAGGGGACTACCCACTACCCCTCGGGCCAAAAAATGTGATCGACAGTGTACTACAGCGTGCCAACACTGTACTTAAAAGTGCCGACGACCTAAAGGTGGTGTAAAGCCTAAAGTATATAATCTGATGTGCTTTACACTGTACATTTACAAGATACTTTTTCTTAAAATCTATGGGATGCGATCCAGACAATCTCCTTCAAATTATATCTTTACTAGCGGCCGCCCGCGACTTCGTCCGCGTGGATTTCGTTTTCCATACAAACTTTCACCCCCCTTTCCAACCCCTAACAACCCTTTTTTGGCCTTAAAAAGCAGCCTATGTCCTTTCTCAGGCTCTATAATATATATGTACCTAATTTCATTTAAATCGGTTCAGTAGTTTCGGCGTGAAAGCCGGACAGACAGACAGACAGAATTACTTTCGCATTTATAATAATTTATTAGATCATTTCAATAGGAATAATTCTTTCATACATATATTTTTGGTATCTTGAACCGTTTTTGCAGCGCACGCAACGGAAGCCCTCAAGGATGATTAATTTTCCCCGTTTTTTTTCACATTTTCCATTATTTCTTCGCTCCTAATAGTTGCAGCGTGATGTTATATAGCCTAAAGCCTTCCTCGATAAATGGTCTATTCAACACAAAAAGAATTTTTCAATTCGAACCAGTCGTTCCTGAGATTAGCGCGTTCAAACAAACAAACAAACAAACTCTTCAGCTTTATAATATTAGTATAGATTAGACACCTCTAACAATTTAACCCAACATTTTAAAGAAACAGATAAATTTCACCCCTCTCGAAGTGTTACACTTGAACCCACGTCCTTCACGTATTACGACGAATGCTCTTCCAACTGACCTAACCGCCACATATTTAAAGTTCGCTTGTCATACAATATAACAATCAAAAATCTAGTTGAACCCAAACCAAATCGCGTCTTGCTTGAGCAAGGCAGCGAGTGATAAATTATGAGCTGCATGCAGTCAACAGCACGACAAGGTGAACAGTTGCAGTTCGATATTAGATCTTATGCGTACGACATAAGGGCGGTGCACTGTCCAGGGTATGTAGTCTGTGTTCTTTTATCTGTAAAAGCGCGTTGGCAGAACACGCTGTGTCAGCGGTGTGTAGCGAAGCGCACGCGCATCTACCGACCTACAATGGTTACTATCGTGTATTTGCGTCTTTATTAAAACCGAGTCCAGCAGATGTTCGTATTCTAACTATCGTTTGGACAGTCAGCGTCAAATAGTAAGTGAGACTCAGGGTATTCATATAATAGGATGCAACCAAAAAGTTGATGTTATAATCGGTGTCAATTAATATTTGCAATGTTTCATCCTGTTGAGTCCGTTTTACGAACTACAAAACAAATCATCCCATCTAATCAATAAAAAGATTATGGACTGAAACCAATGGCAATGTTTATTGGTGTCTTATATGGGTAATTTCGTCTATTTTTGTAGATAATGTTGAACGTAATTCCAAATTTTATCAAATTTCCACCCTTTGTATCCAAAATCTCAAAGCAAAATTCTTATCAGTAATTGGCGCCTCTGTGCGAGGTACAAAAGAGGTTTAAACTTTTTTTTCATTTGAGATGTCCCAATCATAAATAGAAACATTGAAAGATAAAGTTAATTAAAAAAATCGTTTGCCTCGATAGGAATAATTGAAATGTAAGGTAAAAATGTAAAAACAACACTAAAGGCGCTAAACTCTAAATACTTTTACTTAACAAATGTATGTACATCGCATAACCCTATAATAGTAGCTTAATATAAATTTTTAAAATACTCTAATTCTAGGCATGCATAAATATACAAAAATAAATTTTAATAAAATAAACAAAAAAGTACTTCCAATTTAGAGTTTAGTTCTTTTTTATTTGTACCTACATTATGTGATCCTGATTTATAAAAGCAAAAAATTATTCTGAACTTTTATTGAGAAAACTTGAATTCAAAAACTGTAACTACTAAAGGAATAAACCAAATAAAAATGAGAAGTTCTCACCTTAAAATTCAAAAATACTAAAACTTTTCACCGAATTACTAAACACTCAGTTCCACCACTCACTAAGGTAAGTTAAAAAAATATAAGTTAAACCATTGGCGGGAAAAAGCCAAAATGGACGCGCGCGTTTTCCCGCGCACAACGGGTAACTATGCCGCCACAAGACTGACGCTTGACACAATAAAATTAAGCATATACATTCTGACCGAGTCGCGCGATGAACATTTCGTAATAACCCATACGGGCTGCGATTTGCTACAAATTTACTTTGAGTTAATTTGGCAGCAGAGCCATGCCAAATGGTTTTAATGGCACGGACCGATGCGTGCACTGTTTGTTGTTCATTTCATGTGTTTTATAATGGTGCCAAAATTACAGCCTGTTTCCAGTTCGCGACTAATGGTATGCTATTATTTTGAAAACAACACTAAATCTCATCTAACTAGAACAACTGAACCTTTGCGATTTGAATTTACTTTAAACAATGCGTGTTTGAATCACATAGGTAGTAGGTACCTAACTTTTAGTGTCATATTAGTTACTACCTACACGATCATACTCTACATTTACGATGAAGAACGCTTGCTACATTAATATAGACAATGTTTGCATTCGTCACTTCGTTTACACGGATAGCCTTTGAATATATTGTTTAAAGTTTGCAGGACCTCTAGGCACTTAAAGGATTGCTGGTTAAGTTAGTTGTCTCATTAATGCAACCATAATAGTATATGAGTCATACAATATGACATTTCAAAATATTCATTCGTTTTCGCTGTAAGTAGGTACAGTAAAAGAGATAAGGTACAATTTTTGGAGATTGCTTTTTTACCATTGTGCGATTTATTATGATTTGCATAGTATGGGGTAATGATAACCCATACCTAACTTAGCTACTTAGTGAAAGTCTAGCCTATCGTTGCAGGAAAAGCTGCTGCTGACGGTTACAACAAGCATTAATCAAATCTGCTTATAAGTACTCCAAGTAGAGCGCGAAATAAAACTACAAAACCGAAATGGATTATCGTCTTATTTTAAATTTATCTGAGTAGGTAGGTAACCATGTAGATTTGAGACTTGCGCTACCTACTTTCTTACTCCCTGACTCATTTAAACTATGATTGCGTATGTTTCCTAATTTACTTACCTACTTAAGAGCGATTCGCCTCCATCTTCTCCCGGTTTGAAATGTATTTCAAATAGTAGGTAGTTCTCGTACAGATATCTAACTTTCTTAGGCACGTACGTAAGGGAGACCGAGGAGAGTTGTGACAGTTTTTACTTACAAGGACATATCTCAGTAAAGAAGGATTTAAGGATTGGGAATCCTGGGCCAGATTGGAGCTCAATCCTTCCTTTTTTTAAAACAGTAAGTTGTGACAATTGTGTATCTAGACTTAATTTGATAGATAAACGGTCTTATATGATTTATGACTAAAATACACATTTTTAACCATAGAAGTATGTAGGTACTTTATTAACCTCAATAACGCCTGCATTTCGCATATGGTGCTGCTGCCTGTAACTGCTTTTTAACCTACCTTTAATAAAGAAAATTATCCAAAAATAGGGAGTAATTTAAAATTTATTATGTACCTACATATCAAAAAATAAAAGGGGGCAAATTTAATTGTCGCATGACGTCATTATTGGGTATTTTTTTACCCGCCAGTGACGTCACGTGGCTCCAACCCGCTTTATGTATTTAATATTTATTTTGCAAATAATAAAAATATTGTGTAACGTTTTTAGGACTTTAACGAACTAAAAACCTTCTGATATTTGAGACCAGTAGGGAACAAGAACAATAGGGAAGCGCCGTCCCCGTTTCTAGAGTTTTATCAACCATTAGCCAAGTGAAATCGACAATTTCTCCTTATTTATTATGAAGATTTATCTACGAAGCCAAATGACACGTAAAACACATTCAGTCGAAAAAGAAACTTTACGATTCCCGCTTAGTTGAGGAGAGATTTATAGCAGGATTAGTGAGTATCGTATTTCTTCAGAACAGAAGCGGCGGTCTCCAACAGGCGAGTACAGGAAGAATAATAAACAAAGGAGGGTCATTAAAATTGCTATTTCGGGTCGTCTGCCCGCGCCTCTACTAGCCGCCGGCCATCAGAGCTGCGGTATAAGTTACAGACTTTTCTCAAAAAGTACCAGTGACTAACTATGAACACGAATAGACGCATGACCGTGGGTAGGTAGGTACTGAGTAAAATGGCGAGGGAGGAACAGGACTTTTTTTCTTTTGTTATCTGGGCATTGAGTTTCATATGCCTGAAGTCATAACTGGCAATGCGTAACACAATCAATAAAAACATTTGATTTCAAGACAAGAATTTCGTTCGACTCGTACCTACGACCTAAGTATCTTTGCACGCTTGCGATTGTTCTGTTGCATCCTCATGCATGAGGCCCACGAAAACGAAATAATGGCGGATACGAATTGAGAATTTTCAAAAAAAAAAATATAAATTATAAGAAAATCAAAAAGCACGTTTCAATTCTCAAACTTTTGTTTAGGTAGGTACTACTTTTCAAAGACGAAGCCTTACGTTTGTTTGTTTTGTTTTTGGGAGAAGACCACCTGTTGGTTTCGTAAATTTCAATTCTGTCCTTTTTTTAAGTAAGTAGGTTCAAGTATGGGTAATATTTGAACATACCTTCTTCTTACTTTAAAAAAAGGTTTTGAATTTCACATTTAACCCTAAACTGAAATTTATGATTTATAAAATATTCACTGAAATATTAACGGTAAAAGAGTAGTTTCGCGCAGTGAATACCTATTATGAGACATTTCGCAGGTGGTTTAATTTTTCCTATCATGATATCAAGATAGCAGTATGATGAAATCGGGAGGAATTAAAATAATTAATTTTATTCATAGATGAAATGTGCCTAGCGTGTCCCGTCCTTGCTGGAAAGGACTTTAAGGAAGAAATAAAAAAAAAACAACATTATATATTTTGTTTTCATTTATACGTATACCTATGCACGATCTTATATTTTCCTACACTCAAACCGGCCGCAGAACATTATTAGGTACTTTCTTATGTTATAAAAGCTGTTGACTTGTACCAAAATGATTCTGGCACGACAATGAGATCAATGCATACGACGTATTTATATTACGAAACATACATAATGGTGGGCACCCATCTACTATGGTATTTTTACTGTGTAAAAATAGTGCAGGCGCGCTAGGAGGGAATAGAATAGAAAATGTATTTATTTTTGTAAGCTTTACAAAAAACTTATGAATCTTCAGTGCAAGTTCAGTATTATCACCGTGTTCGCAATGTCGAGAATAACCGGAAATAAACTTGACACTTAACACTAATAAAAGTTTGCAAGTATTGTTAATGAACAATAATAATTGCACACATCAATTACAATGATTGTTCAAATTATAAATCTGAGTAAAAAATGTACCATATTTCATGCATTTACTTTTTATTATTGTCTTTTTTTACAAATCTTATTCAGCCAGCAAATTAAAAATATAATTATGCTAATGAAAATAAATTGGATTTATGTGTCTAAACTTGGCACAAACGTTGCAATATTTTCTAATATAACTACTAGATAGTTATTAATTAAAAATTGATTTTTACACGAAAATAACTTAAAATGTTTACCAGTTGTTTTGAAAAATGTACATCAACACAATTTCACCATTGCCTACTTAGTTTCCATTAAATGTTTTTAATATATTTAATCTTTAATTACACTTTTAGTATCTATCTAATAACATTGGTATGTAAATCTGTAAATTAATTAGTAAAGTACATTTATTTAAGCCTTGTTATATTTATCATCTTTATTAAAAAAAGCAATGGATTCAAATAATGGCCATTTATCAAATGAAACAACATAATCTTTATGTCTCACCCAACGCAGCAAAAAACATTTATGACTGGAAATTAATATTGTTCACTATCTATCAACACTTATTTATACTATCTACAACTTATTACTATAAACTCTTTTTACATAATTTTCCTCCATAAAGTTTAACATACATAATTTAAATTTTCTAATTACCTGCAACAGCTTTATGATAAAAATGCTGTGATTCTTACAATTTACTTAATTCATTTAGAAAACTGTTTCTTAAACTATCAAACCGTCAATTTCATTCAATCTGTTATCTATTACTAGTAAAAAATCGATTTAGTGTCATTATAATGATTAAGGCACGGAAAAGGTGTCCAATAGCACAGTATTTTTTAGTATTTTTTTTAAAAAGGTTTTTGAATGCCGATCCACATCCCCTGCAGGCAGCTGCATCCGGGTAATCCGTATGTCACAAATCATAGTTGAAATAGTTGTGTCGTCGCTCCAAATCCCGTATCTCCATTATATCAGTCTTGAGTCGCAACTTTAAGATCTCCCGCCATATTGCATCACGGTGCTCTCTATTGGTAATGCCCATTCGTAAGAGAGTGTTATCATTGATTCTGATCAGGGCTCGGCCTGTTATGTCATGCTGGAAATGATAATAGCTTGTAACTAATAAGAACTTTAATGTAGGTATTATCTTTTGTTGTAACTTTATTGATGTGTTAAAATTATTGTTGATCAATAAAATAGCATTTTTATTGAGGAAATAACAAATATAAGGGTAGATACTGTATCAATCACAAGTTTATAATAATCATTCTATATTAAGGATGACTCATCAAGCATCTACAGATATTAATCATGAATATGTAATTAATTTTAAGTTTAATTTTAATTGTTATTTGATTTATTTAAAAACATACAGTCTTTACATGAAATAAATTTAATACAGTAGTACATACCTCATGAAATCTTTCCCAATAAAGGTTATAGTAATCACTACAATGACGACGGAGCCACTTCTGGACATCGGCTTCTGTCCACATGTATACAGCTTTAGGACGGGTCGTTTTCGCCTGGAATGTTAGAAAGTTCATAGTAAATTATTATAGAAAACCCAGAAACTATTGTAAACACAGCTGGAACACTAGACGAAGAACATTTATCTATACAAATAAAGTTACTTTTGCTGATACCTTGGGCTTATTTGAGTTAATACTAGATTCTTCTACCATATTAAATTTTTTCGTTGATTTTAGGCTTAAATCGTTTTAGTTTTTGGACAAAATGTTTGTTTTTATTCACTATTCATTCAAGCTACCTATAAAATTTGACAGACAACTGACTTTTAGAATTTCGTTTAAAAACATTCATGTTCAAAACATGCGAAACATGGACGAGAACAAAAATGTGCATCGGCATTTTAGAGGGGTGAAAGTTGTGCAGCACTATTTTTTGCTAATGCTGGCAACATTTACGCGACTGTCAACTGTCAGGATTAAATGTCAAGCAACGGAATGGAAAATGTTCATGTCACTTGCTGAAAAAATAAAATAAAACGACTTTCAGTGAAATTCCGTTCTCAAATTCATGAGATGCAGCTATAATCGCGACAAAATGGCTCAGAATTTACAAAAAAAGCCCTCAAAGGGCATTCTAAAGTCGTCTCGCAGCATGGATGGGCAAGAGGGTACACCGTCTACGAGCAAGCGGCCGAAGGAGCAGAGGTTTGACGAGATGAATATTATGGAGACTTTCCACCCGGCCAATAAAGATTACGGGCACATGAAGGTAGACGAGCCGAAGACGCCGTACTCGGAGGCAGTCGAGGGTGACTTGGAGCCGGGCGACGAGCTGGACGCTAATATTCTGGCTGCGAAACTGGCGGCGAGTATGAACAAACCGCCGAAGTGCATGGATGCGTGCGACAGCGATGAAGACATGGACGAACCTGAGGATGTGCGCCAGAAGAGGCTCGAGTTCGAGAAGAAGAGGAAAATGCATTACAATGAGTTCCAGGTTTGCTTTGATACATCATTAAGCTTCTGCATGTCCTTTAAATAAGATAAAAACATACAAATATTCCAGTGTTTGTTTATTTATTATTATTATTATTACTTTCAGTTTGAGAAGAGGTAATCATAGGTGCATATCTGCTATGTGATAATTTTATGGAGCTTTGTTATCTATTGTTTCAAATGGCCTAAGCTAAAAGGTTGAAACCTAAAAACTAGATTTTAAATTAAGTAATACTGTTACTTTATTTAAGCTTATTGTGATATTATACTGTTAGTTACAGATTATAAATGATACATGCTTATTTATAGAATTGCTAGACAATGCATATAATGTATTCCTTATTTGGTCATACAGACCAATAATTATGGTAATGTATTAAGTTTATGATTGCATATTAATGACCTGCTTCATCATAATATTCTTCGCAGGATTAGTCTAACTAATCCTGTTTCCTATTCAATAAAGAAAACTTTTGTTAAGAATATCATTCAATATGATGTTTTAAAGAAGTATGCTTTGATCCCAACTCATTAATTAAAATTAAATTGTTTATAGTGGACCATCCTAAATGTTTACTTCACTGTAATCAACATATACTGTCAACGTCTGATACTACATTATCAGGAATTGCTATTTTAAACTTTAGAATAAACAATTTATTATAATGCGGAAGTTGAAATGACTAGTGAATATTTATATCTTGTTTCTATTGCCAGCAACTTTGTCAAAATTATTTGAGGATGAAGTACCTTATGTGTTATCTATTATCTAATCTATTTAAATGCCAAATTTCCATAGGAAGTCAGTAGATTTTGTGTGAAAGAGCAATATACGGACATCCATCACATACATACATTGTTACAAACTTACACATTTTTAATATTAGTAAGAAAAATAGTGGCTTCATCCATAAAAAATGTGGATCCTTGTTTTATACCATACAGTTGTGATTTACAGATAATTTTTACATAACAAGTGACAAACAAACATGCTATGAGATTAGTAATATACCTAGCTCATTTGGTGAACTTCATGCCATTATTATTAATATTTTTTTATTACCTACTTTTTATTATTTCTTAAGGATATTTACAAAAAATTTTACTTTTTCAATGCTATTGAGTATTGAAATAACCTGTGAATTCTGTTTTCAGGCGCTTCAGCTAGCAAGACAGCTAATGGCACAGGAAGAAGAGGAGGAGGAAGATAATGCAGAGCAATCGACCACTTGACTATCACAGTCCCACTCTGTTGTACATAACGCTCATAGCGGCTTCACAATGTGGCCTTGATGAGTTACAAATTGCTCTTAAATTATTGACTAACGTTAACATGGTTGTTCCAACAAAATGTTTATGGACCTTGACTTCTCTATTATGTGGAAGATACAACTAAAATGATATTTGGGTATCAAGAGGAATTTAAATTTGATTATATCTTTAGTGTGTGATGGGCAGTGTATTAACTGGATGGTCTTCATATGTGATTTTTATCAAGCATAGAGTACCTTCACTGAAGTTCTAATTGATGCCAGATAAATACAGTGTAAACCTGCTTGTGGACAAGTCAAAACGTAATTGTAAATCAAGTTCAAATCATATTTTTATGATGTAACAATGAGACAGTATAATTCATTTTAGTTGTATGCTTGTGACATGGTGTTTCCTAATGTTACCTTTTGTAATGGTTGTCAAATGTTGATTGTAAAAGTTAATTTCAATTTTAAATTATTTATTATGGCTTAACAAATTTTTGTTATCATAATTTCAGATTTGTTAATCTTTCAGAGTTAGGGCAAAAAGCCATGTCAAATTATTGTAGTGTTTATAATTAAATGAAATGGAAAGGATCCTTGGACTGAACAGATGGTATAAAATATTTATATTCAGCTGATTTTTATTCCATACATACAACCCAGTGAAGTGCCAACTGGAAAATATTTTCGGATCTATAATAAATAATATATTAGTGTTGCATTAGGCATAGTATGTGTGCATAGATATTGTGATTTTATAAAAATCATGAATGTTGAAATGAGAAAAAATTACTAAGTGTTCACAATGGAAGTATCAAGTATGGATTAAATTATTTTGGTAAACTAGTCATAGTATTTGGTCTGAAAAGGACTGTTCCAGCTTTTTGAAAAAAAAAAATGTTCTAAGAATAAGATACAAGCAGTAGAATAATTACGTTGTTCCTTGTAACTGTCATAGTGTTCAACACTTAGATTATATGAAGTTGCTATTATGCAAGCTATTATGGAGCAAGTAAAAGTATTTGTGCAGAGGAACCAGTCAATAAGCTTTATTTCGAAAGAATTAAGAACTGTTATCATTTGCACAAATGTTTTTGGATAAAACTATTTTTGGACTTTTTCTGCTTACAGCCTCTCATTCTTATGAAAATATGCATGACTTTATATTACACAAGTGTTTGGTATATTATCTATAATAGTAGTAGAAGAAACATACTATGTATTATAGTTAAATATATTGTCACTAAAAATATAATTCTAGTGTAACTGTCCTCATTGTTGGGGCAGCTAAATAAGAAAATTTTGCAAATATATTAACCGTTTCACAGAATAAGTTAGATATGCCAATAGACTTTAGAGCCAACAGATTTTAAAACAACAAAATCTGTACTCACAATTTAATTTATTTTGGTTTTTAGTTAGCTTTTGGCAGGATTTGAGTGTAGTCCTTTTAATTCTGATAAAAGCATTTTTGAAAAATTTTATTTATTTTAAATGTTTTGCTTTAGTCGTATAATTAATGTGGATAGAATTGAAATGGTCATAAAAGTATATTATCCGTAAGTTGTACCTACAACTAACGCGCCATGTCGTACTATTGTTTAGCATTGACATATTTTATACGTATCAGCATTATACTTTTTGTAGCCGAATGACATTATATTATAAGCCATTTCATGTAGTAGTTTCGAACAGATGGATTGTAAAATAAAGATAAATATTTTAAAGTAAAAAGGATTTAATAATTAATTAGGTAGTATTTTCATATTATATGCTTGATTTGCCCTTGGAGTAGTTTTAATAAAGTTTACTGTTGTAATTTCGATTCTTCTGATTTCATATAAATAGGAAATTCGGGCTAGCATTTTTTTTGCCAGTAAAATAGCAATTACAATTAAAATTATTATGCTGTTTCAATTCAAATTCAATTTTACAACTAGATACTGGAGAATCAAGCGATTGTGTGATGTAACGCGCCATTTAAATGTGGCTTAAATTAATTTAACATAAATTCATAAAATAACTTTAAAATACAGGGCTTTTGTAAAGTTATCTATGCATGATACCAAATTATATATTAAATAAATTTAAGAAAACAATAAAAGCAAAGAAATATGTAGCGTTTTATGTAACCACATGGGCTTAGAAAGGTTTTTTAAAACTACACATTGTAGAGCTAAAGGGAATGGAGACAATTGGCCTTTTTTTAAATGTTGTTAGTTCTAGTTTTACTACGACCTTGAATTTTGAGTCTTAACATGTAATAAAAGCTATAGGTAAGTAGATACATGTAGGCGAAGAAATATAGTTCTAATGGATGAACGGTTGAATAACAATATTACACCTTATCAGCTATTTCTGACGTCTCTTGCGTTTAAAGATGCTAACGATTTGCTCACGTTTCTTCAATTATACAATACTAAGTTCCGCTCGCCGGTTCGTCTCTACAGGTTTTAAAAGCATTTTTGATTATTTTACGTATTCTTTTTTTATCGCGGTAGGACCCGTTTCATTTTTGGAATTAGGTAAAACAAATTACTGCTGTAGAGTTTTTTGTATTCGTTTTTATTTGGCTACGGTTAATTTATTTTCAAATCCTCATTATGAGAAGAACTTAAATCTTCCAGCAATTTATAACATGTTGACTCATAACTGGTAAAAGGGGGGTAGGTAGTTTGAGATTTACACCAATAACCTATTTGTTTCCTTCAACAGATTTTAGCTTGATGTAGGTAAATGCGAACACCTCCCTTTTTATGCCTCATGAAAAGTTAAAAAAATAAAGCCTTTACAAACAATAGCAAAATATTTTTATATGTACAGACTACTTAAAGCGCGTCAAGTTATACCCTTGGACTTTGCACCGTCCTTATTTTGTGCGCATAAGATCTAATATTAACTGCAATTGTTTACCTCACGTGCTGTTGACCGGACGTAGGTAACTAACAAATAAAGGTAGATCTGCCTACAAGATCATTCTTTTAGAATAGGCGACGTTTTATTTTTTGAAATCGATTTATAAAGATCTTGACTGCCAGACCAGTGGAATAAGTTAGCCTTTTTATATTGATTTATATATATTTTTTAACCTTTTGATTCGAACGAGTGGTTCATTCGGTTTTTTTTCTTAGACCACAAACCCCAGACCCCCATTTAAGACGTAATTTTATTGTATACTGTAGCGCTGCGCTGTCCCAGCGAACGTCGTGACGTCTATTTTTTTTCCAAATTTTTTAACCTTTAAACCTTTCCTGTACCTCCACAATCATTTCAAAACCAATATTAGCCAAATCGGTCTGGTCGTTATCGAGTTTTAGCGAGACTAACAGCGATTCGATTTTATAAATAAGAAAAGGATAATTCCATGGGGTGTCCAATAAGTTTCTGTTATCGTATAATGCTTATGCCATGCCAAATCCTCTGGAAATGATTCTACGCAGAATCGCAGCGGCGGCCTTGACTACTACTCCGGGGAGCAGGGCCTACTCAAAAACAAACAAAGCCGGATTCGATGACGGATAGCCGTTTCTGATTCTCATAATCGTAATCAAAACAAATTTTATTTATGCAAATCGAAAACCACTTTTTTTTATTCCCGAACTTTCGATTAACCTTTAAAAACGAAAGCTTTCGTTTGCTCGTTTCTTTTTTGAGAGTAGGCGTACAGGTCTTTGCAGGGGCCCTTTCTTTCTCCTTCGTGAAAAGTCTACCTAATATGAAATTAGGTAGAGTTGTTTGGTTCGTGTCATACTATTTCATTAAACCTACCTATACCTAGGTATTTGGCATGTTAAACGGGAAATGCTAAGGTGATAAAAATAAATAAATTTGAGTTTAAAATATTTTATATTTAAATATTTACCGTTTTAACAAAAAAAACCATTTTTTTTTATTTCCTTGGCTCTTGCGCGAGGCCCCAGGCGTTGCTCTCTTAGCCACCCCCTAAGGCCACCGCTGCAGAAGCGTTGTAAACAATAAGTAACTATGTTTCCCAGAAGATTTACCTACGCGGATAAATTTGCGAGAGAACTACGTAGGTCGGTAGGTAACTCGTTTTTGCACCTGTTTAAACTTGTAAAGCTAAAATTAACACAATAATATGCTAAGCAATACATTGTGTAGTTTATTCATATTTATACCAGACATTGGCCTTATTCGAAATTAAGTTGTTGCCTTTTTATAGAAAATGTACAGAATAAAGCGGCTTCTCCTAAAATGTATGTGTAAATAGTAATAAAGTATATCCTTAATAACTGTGTTTCTCATTAAATCCGAATAAGAATGCGAAAGTGTAAGCGGGTAAGAGGCGTAAGATGAAACTGATACAATGCTGAGGGTAAGGTAGGGACAATAGCGTAACTATAGGATGGCAGGGTTGCCCCCTACCCAAGAGGGCCCCGGCCCAAAAGGCAGCGAGCTCAGAAATATTTTTTTAACTTTGTACCTAAGTATTTTATTTTACGTGAAAACGATATATTTTACTATTTTTTTATGTTATGCAATCCATTAAAGTGAGATAAGTGAAGACCAGAATACAATTTCAAGTCAATCGTTAAGTATTTCAACACATCCTAAACAAAAAAATGTCTATCCATTTTAGAACGTTTATTTTGCGAATGGAAGAGAAGTCTCCAACCCGCTTTGGGCTAAAAGGTATACCTACATAAGTGTTATAGATATCTACTTAATTGGTTTATTAAAATTAAACTAAGTACAACGTGACGATTTTTACTGATAGGGCCCCATCAAAAGAATTTGCCACGGGCCCCAGATGGTATAGTTACGCCACTGGGTAGGGAGTGGTGGTTCCTACCATTGGATCCTTCGCTACATAGGTACATTCCTATCTTTTTTGAGCAGAGTGGTCAGTAGGTATCAATGGACAGGCCTCCCTCTGAAATGATAGGCAGTGCACTTAATCGGTATTAATTGATTTGTAAATTTATTTCCGTTTCAAAGATAAGAATCAAGGTTTTATCCATATGACGACATCCTCAATTCAAATTTTAGTTCTCATCCACTTGCAAAATATCTACTTTTAGGTAGCGATAAAGTTTGTGGTTGTTTAATATTAAAGATGATATACCCATATATTGAATAACTTCAAAAACATTGCTCTGATTATGTGTTAAGTAGCTGAAGCATTTTGTTACAGAAATCAGAAAGAACTACTATACCAGAACACCCAGACTCGAGACAATATAGAAAACTTCGTTTTCTGAAATGGAACCTGACCTCAAGAGATGGCGCGACGCAAATCCAATAAGATGTTCTTTAACATTTATCATAACATTTTTATTAAGTTCTTGCAAATTAAGCACTTGTTAACAAAAGTTAAGAGACTCTAAGCTTAACGTATGGAGTATTTTTGCAGTCGAGTCGGAATACGTCGTGTCGTCGTTTTCAAACGATACATTCCGATGTAGGTATGTGAACCATTTACCATAAATTTGGTTGTCAGACCAAATAAAAAAATGTAATGAGTCAGACGTTGATATTCATGGAAAAGTGTTAAATAAAACTAAAAGAACGCAGAAAATGTATATTTTTTTTATTATTTATAAATCACACTAAGATAAGTGTAACATGGCGAACATACGTTAACGTGGAACGGAACGGAACTTTATAAATGGCGTTTGTATTTTGTTTGAATGTGAGAAACGTCGTCTTGACAACGAATTTGGTAATTTTTAAATGAATTGTTTGATTGATTTTACTATGTATTTGATAAATTATGGATGAACCGCACAACCATTCGTCACAGTCTGCTGAAATCAAGGTACGTGCAATAAATAATTTCATTTTGACCGCCTTTCACAAGATTAAACTATCGAAAAGATATTTATATTCTTCGCTACGATAAAAATAGGACAGAAATGCATACCTGCACTCCCGTAGCTATCAAGAGGGGTCTACTTACCTTGCACTAAGGGAATAATCTATCTGAATTGGATTTCTCATTCAGGGAATTAGTAAAATAGTGCGTTACACGTCGTGAACGATTGGAAAGTTTCCCTCAGCTTAATTATAATTTTTATTTATTTTTAGAACGTTCTTCCGGATGTCGTACATTCCCAACAGATACCCGCTCTAGCAGGCGCAGCATCCGTTGAAACGGAATCCGCCGAAATTGCTACCAACCATACTCCTGGAAACAATGAGAGAGATGCCCAAGAAACTAGCGAAACGGAGTCTATATCAGAACACATACCATCCAAAGTGGATGACTCTATTACAGAAAGCGAAAATGTCAACCACATACAAGAACCTCAAGGTTTGCTAAAGGTGGAAACTGAACAAGACAAAGTGTCTAAAACAAACTCCTTGAACATTCCATACACATATTCACCTATAAGTGAAAATCCTAGTACACATGATCCTAGCAGGCAGAGCTCATCCTGGCCCATTGATGTCAATGCTGTGTCAGAAGTTCATCACATTAGCAATGAAAGTCCCGTGAACCTTGCCCTTTCTTCAGACTTTTCCAAAGAAGGTGCCACACAAGAAAATAAATCCCAGTCTGTACTTCACACCCCTTTAGCCAGTGATAATGCATCTCTAGAAGAATCTCCACGAAGTGATAAATATGTAGACTCTTTAAATGAAGAATCCATTGAAAAGTCTTTAGGATCTGAAGATAATAAATCGCTAGAACAATTAAGTAATTCATTAAATGAAGAGTCCCTGGATATAGTTAGTTCAGGTTCAGAGGAAATAATTAAATTGGATATACGAGGCCAGGGTGTGCCAAAATTCCCAATGCTAACTGCCAAAATAATATTTGGCCCTCCTCCTGAGGGTAGCACAATTTTAGATCCGAATATAGAACCATTCCCAGTTTTCCCGAATTTGCTTTCACCTTTCTTAGTAGGTGCCGGTGAGGGCTTAAATGTAGAAGAAGTCTTTGGATTTGCAGAACAGCAGCCTAAAGATTTATTACCTGACAAATCTCTTGAATTGTCCCCTGAAAAATCTATAGAAATCTCCCTTGAGAAATCTCTTGAGTTATCACCAGATAAGCAAAGCTTTTCAAGTGATAAAAGTGAGCAGAAAGACTTGTTGGTTGAGGAGTTAACAGTTGACGATGTGAAAGAGAAACTTGAGGAGAAAGAAGATGAGCCATCAATGCCAACACAACCTAAGTCTATACCTCCAGAGGAAATGTCATTCAGTACGATGACAACAGACTACAAAACAATATGTGAAGAGTATCACACAAAGGTACTGGTCATTATAATGGGACTTTTCTGAACGCTTTGTGGCCGAACCTGCTTCGCATACTAATCCTGCTTTTGACACCAATGGCATGCTACCACATATTTTTGAATGCACTTTCTAATTTATGATAATATCACCAGTTTGTGTTCATGCTAAATGTTTATTTGGGTGTTTCTAGTAATATTATTTTTATTTGATTTTGTAATTTATTACAATGAAGTGAGATCAGTACAAATTATTTTATTGGTAGACTGGTTTATTTGGTATCTTTTGTTCTACCCATTGGTAAAACAAATGCCTTGTGTAGTTAAGAAATGGTAACAGTAATTTCAAATGTAAATTTGAAATTTAGTATTTTGAATTGAAAATTTGGTTTTGATTTTAATGGGTGTTTGGCGTTTCCTATTTTTTTTGTTTAAAAATTAACTAGGTTAGTATTTGAGGGAAAGTTAGTTATGGAATTTTAACTAAGTATGGCAGATTATGATATTGAAAGAACTAGTATTGTTAAATTGATGAAAGAGTAGATGCTTAAAAACTTCTTTCTAGTCCATCAGTTAAATTATTATAATATATAAAACACATAATTTTATGTTATCATATAAAAAAAACAATGAATGAAGACTTTTTTTATAGTTTTTACCAATTGTTTGTTGTAACCACAACTCTTCACAATCCCTCTCCTAAACTGTGATGAGCTGTATCATCATTAATTTTATTTATTTGTTGGAGCAAAAAAGCGATTTTATAATGCACCAACTGACAGACTCTATTGTCTGTACATTATGGCTATGCTTATTAACTTTGTTTTTGGGTATACAAGATGAACTTATCACCCTGCTGTATGAACTTCTGCTTGAGCATAGAGTACGTACAAACCTGACATTGTACGACTGCTTCTCTCTGTCTGTGCTATGTGTATTGAACGCCTGTTGTCCTTTCAGCTTGTGCACTTGGAAGACGCTATCACGCAACGCGATGAACTAATCGAAGAACTCACCGTCTCCTTCCAGCGATCTGTCCGGGAATGCGACGAGTTAAGACATGAGAACGAACACCTCACTAACGAGGTTCACCAGCTGCAGCATGTGGTGGGAGAGAGGTCTTCCTCTGACCACGATACGATAAAAGCCCAGTTATCGGACTTTGTGAAGTACCAGAGCATGGTTAATGATAGTACAAAGTTTTACTCAGCACTAATGAGTGGTGGATCCTCAATTCAGAGTTCAAATGGCGAGAAAGACATGGAGAAT
Organism: Glyphodes pyloalis; assembly: GCA_037074685.1. NCBI lineage: Eukaryota > Metazoa > Arthropoda > Insecta > Lepidoptera > Crambidae > Glyphodes > Glyphodes pyloalis. The sequence continues at coordinate 12,368,400 of JAYKKO010000019.1, forward strand.
GAAGAGATTACAGTTAACTATTCGAAGTCAGACTTGAGGTCCTCGGGATCTGAGGAGTTCGAAACTGGTTTCGAGAGTAAATTGACGACGATTATAAACAAGTTCGACGAGTATATTGAAGAGAATTTGAGGAATAAGCTTAGGGAGAGTGTTATACAGGTGTTGTGCGATGAGATTGGGAAGATGAGGTTGGAGTCTGATACGGAGGTGAAGGAGTTGGAAGCGCGGATGCAGCAGGAGAAGCAAGGATTCGCGGGGGAGGCTCGCCGGCTGCGGGAGCTACTGGCTTCCGTGAAGGCTGGGAACGCGGACATTGACGCTCTGAGGCAGGAGCTCAGCATCAAGCATGAGAAGGAGATGGAAAACTTGCGAATGTACTTTGAGAAAAAATGCTCCGATATGGAGAGGAGGTAATTATTTCAAACCTTTTTTTCCTAGCCCATTGGTACTAAGGGTTTTACTAAATATATTCAAACCCCATTATAATAAACTTATTTGCTCGTTTTTGATTTTCAAATATGTTTATACCTCTTTTTAATTTTATGCTATCAAGGCCAAAAAGGAGGTAAGTGTTGTTAAATATTCATTTATTTATTTAAAAACTTTATTGCACAAATAGGTACAACAGGTGGACTTAGTGCTAGGGGTATTCTCTACCAGTCAACCCTTGGGTCATGCAGATAGTTTGTATATGGGTGCGGTAACAGGGGAGAAAAAAAAGAAATCATTTTAAACAACAATAAATTAAGCATTAAAAATAGCATTACGTTATCTTTTAAATATACGATAATAATACACATACTATATAAATTAATTAGAATATGATATATAAAATATGAAGGTATACTAAGTATATGAAGGTATGCTTATGATATACAAAATATGAAAGTTTACATAATATTGATAATTTATATATAAAAACAAATATCTACATAACTATAAATTTAGAAGATAAATAAATTGGTTCAGTAATTGACAAATTCATGACTATCATTACTTGTTAGCGAGAGAGAAGAAGTATTCACGAACTTTATTTTTAAAAATTCCCTTAGTCAGGGATTGTCAGATATCAGCTGGTAGAGCGTTCCAAAGCCAAATTCATGAGTAGACTTAAGTTCTGGGTGTTTCTGGATCTTCATGTACTTAATTAACAAGCATTTAAATTATTTGCCAGAAATAAATAAATATTGGCGAACATCACATACATTGCTCTGATGATGTGGTAAGAAGTTTAAGCACTTGTGTTACAGAAATCATAAACAACGACGGTAATATACAAAAGTTCGTTTCCCATATTGACCCGACCGGGGATCGAACCCTGGGCCTCGGTAATGGCGCGTAGCCAATGTCCAGCTCGCTCGCTTCTCGGCTACGGAGATCGTCAACGAAGTATGCTTGTTATTTTTCCCGCAAAAACGATTGAACGGATTTGGATAAAATTTGACAGGAATTATAAATGACATAGTAGATTGGCCTAAAGGATGTTTTTGTCCCGAAATAACGTAGGTGAGTTCGTGAGCAAGAGGTATTATGTAATATCAGTAAATGTAAGGTGTACGTGGTGTACATTGCAGCTACTCGGAGGAGGTGTGGCGCGGCCGCGCATGTCTGTCGGCGGCGGGCTCAGCCTCGTCGCTGGAGGCGGAGGCGGCGGCGGCGCTCGCGGCCGGCGACCACGCGAGGCGACGCACGCGCAGCGCGGACCTGCCCTCGCTCTCCTTAGAGGTAACTTTTTTTTAATATTACACTTCAAGATTGACCTCATCCCTCCTGATGTTAAGTGGTAATGAGGTCCTAGCTTAAGGGCGACAAGTATAGCATAATAAAGCTGTTCCTGGACTTGTCGCCCATACCTTGAAGGCTTGATCCCTGCTATTAATGTAGCACACCCCCAGGAGTTCTGGAAACCTTATTCATACGCAGGACATAATAACAGAGTAGTGATTGGCTGCGATCTTCGGTAAGGTGGAGGTATTTCACCAGTCGGGCTGCTCCAGTTCGAGCGCTAAATCGCTATGCCCTACTTTCTTCCTTTTTCATTTGCAAAATTAGGAAATTTAGATTAAACAATGCTTAGGTGTAACGCGGGGGCTCATTACGTCACGGGTAGGTAATAATGTACTCATTATGACGTCACGAAATTTCAATTCAATGTATCACCGTTACTTTTTAATTAGGTGAAAATTGCAAAAATATGTGAAACCAAAACCTAAAAATTAAAATTTTAGTCAGCTACCCTATTGGTCCTTCGACATAAAAAGTTCAAACCTGAAAATGTACGATTGCTTCTCTCTTTCTGTCCTATATTGAACACTTGTTATCCTTGATTATCCTGATCATTGTTGGACAAAATTGTGATGTTTATTTATTTGAAACTTGCCATTTTTAAATCCTTTCCTCTAACAAATTCGCAAGTTGACTGCGATACAGCTGTTGAGAGTAGTTCTAAACCTAGTAATAATACATCTGACAATTTATTTCGTGTTTAACTCGTTACACATCCTACATCAAAATATGGATGGACTTATTACTAAATCGGATTCATTAATGGTTAATTTGGAAAATTTTAATGATGCACGTACTCCAATTGACATTATATGCATAACAGAACACAACATGATAGTTGGTGACTTACATCGTCTCAATGTATCCAACTACAAACTTGCATCCTACTACTGCAGACAAAAACGTAATGGTGGATCTTGTATTCTAATTAAAAATCATCACAAATACGAGAATGTTAAAAGTATGATGAACCAATCTATACCTGATGTGATGGAGTGCTCGGCAATAAAGTTACCACAGCATAGGCTATACATTGTCTGTATTTACAGACCACCTCGGTCAAATTCAGAGTTAGTGGCTCTATTTTTCAGTAGACTTGATAATATATTAAGCTCTCTAAGCGACAATAGCAACTATAAATATCTTGTATGCGGTGACTTTAATATTGACGTGCTCAAAAATAATAAAACATCTAGAGATTTCAATCAACTTCTAGCCAAGTACAACACAAAGTGCCAATTCAATGAACCCACCAGGCCTCGGAGTAAAACATGCCTTGATAATATGATACACAATATTCGAGGAGCGAAAGGAGAAGTCATAGACCTAGCTTTTTCTGATCACTCTGCTCAAACCCTTAATGTACCTATCAAAAAAACCTGTCGGCTTAAACACTGGTATACTTACCATAGAGACTTTTCGATCGAAAATATAAGGAAATTTACAGACTGCATCAAAAACCTAAGTTTCAATGAAGCATTTAAGACAAGCTCTCCAAATGAAGCATTCAACCTTTTTCACGACCTCTTTACACTTTTTTATAAGCTGTGTTTTACAAAAATCAAGGTCAAAATGTCCACTTCAAAAAAACCTAAATGGATTTCAAAGGGTATTAAATCCTGTAGTAAAAGACGTCGCCATCTTCTGTGGAAATATCGTCTATACCCGACACCAATAAATAAATCAGTTTTTACTAACTATAGTAGACGGTACAAGAAAATTATAAATTTAACTCAAAAGGCACAGAACGACTATTACATAGCTCAGTCAAAAAATAAGGCGCAAGCAACGTGGAAAATAATTAATAAGTATAACAGTAACTTACCTAAGGAACAGATTACTAGTGTAGTAAATAGTGCCAATAGAGAGATCACCGAACCGACAGAAATTGCAAATGCATTTAACGACTTTTTTACAAATTCATCTAAAACAATCCATAACGATAAGCCTAATTCCAATTCTTTTCCACATAGTCAGAGTAATTCAATTTTTTTAGCACCCCTTATTCCAATTGATGTTCTTAAATCAATAAATTCACTAAAAAATACTAATAGTGTAGGTTTTGACGATGTCTCAACTAAGATCATTAAAGCTGTAGGGAGTTTAATAGCCCCAATCTTATGCTACATTATAAATCTATGTCTAGAACAAGGAACATTTCCAGATATATTAAAATTGTCAATTACTATTCCAATATTCAAAAAAGATGACAGAAAACTTATAAAGAACTATCGGCCAATTTCGCTAATTTCAATATTTTCAAAAATAATCGAAAACATTATATATAAAAATTTAAGCAATTTCTTCGAAACCAACAACATATTTTCAAAGTATCAATACGGATTTCGAAAAGATAAATCGATCAATATGGCTATATATGAATTTTTGGAAAAGGTTGTAAAGAGTGTTAACAATCAGAAACCTACACTAGCGCTTTTTATGGACATGACTAAAGCCTTTGACAATATTAATCATGGAATATTGTTTAACAAACTTGAAAGATATGGAGTAAGAGGTAACGCCTTAAAACTAATTGAAAGTTACTTAAGTGATAGAAGACAAATTACGCATGTAACCAAAATTAATACTAAGACTGGCGAGAACAAAATTTATAGATCCAAAGAAAGGCCAGTGCATTTTGGAGTCCCACAAGGAAGCGTATTAGGCCCTCTTCTTTTTATTATCTATATTAACGACTTTCCCTATGTAACCAATCATCACATGACTATTTTCGCAGACGACAGCACCGTTCTATTTACTTATGATGACCTGAATAACATTCATTTTGACATTAATAATACATTGACATCTCTAATAAATTGGTTGACATTTAATAACTTGACAATTAATTTGACTAAAACACATCTAATGAACTTTAAACAAAGATATGAGGATCCTCTAAATTCTAAAATTAGTTACTCCGGAAATTCAATTACAGAGGTAGACACAACTAAATTCTTAGGTTTGATTATAGATAAAAAACTGACATGGAAACCTCATATTAACGATTTAATAAAAAAATTAAATCAGTTTTCTTATGCGCTTTATAAACTTAGGAAAGTTGCCAGCATAAATACGCTTCTCACAGCCTATCACGGATATGTTGCATCGACTTTAAGGTACGGCATTATGTTTTGGGCTAACACTACTGACAAGCAGAGTGTCTTCAAAGCGCAAAAAAAATGTCTCAGATCCATGTTCGGCCTAAAGCAGGATGACTCATGTGAACCGTACTTTCGTAAATATAAGATACTGACACTACCGTCTATGTATATATCTGAGATTGCAAAATTTGTACGGAATAACCCAACTTATTTTGAAATGCATACTGCTGGAAGTCGTCGTGAAGGCACACTTAAAGTTACACATGGATGTAAACCTCTTCTTAGAAGAATGAGTGTAAACTGTATGGCTCCTAAAATATATAATAAAATCCCACTGTATATCAGGTCAATTAATGATAGTAAAAGATTCAGAACTGCCCTCAATAGCTTTCTTGCTGAAAAAGTTTATTACGACATTAGATCATTCTTTGACGACAAGATGTAAAATGACGAATGAATTTTGAATTAAATATTTTTTTGTCTTATGAAATTTTTAAAATAATACTATATAATGTTAATTTAATATTATTAATTTGATACTAACCACTAAAATTATATTCATATACCTCTAAGGTGAATCATGCCTGTACCTAACAATATTTTATGTGACATCTTGTAACACCCATGTTTATGAATTAATAAATGATTGATTGATTGATTGATTGATTGATTTTGATAGGCTTGTCACAAGTGTCATCAAGTGATGATTAGCAAAAATAAAACCAAGAATAAAGTTTGCTAGACTGTTTATAGCTTATTTATTATTTTGTAAGTGTCCAACATGCATGCAAGAAGCATGCGCCACGCGACTGAATTTTATCGCGCTCTTACAAAATACGATTGAAGTCGGTGCGTCAGCTGCTGATTGGCTGAAAATACGATTGCGGTGTGTTAGTAGCCAATCAAGAAATACAGATTGTGGAAATGAAATGGGCAAAAAATTAATAACGATGGTATGAAAACTTGAACCGAAACCGACTCGCGCTTGGCCAGTTTTTTTTTAAACTGTAACCATTTGTTTGCAGTCCACACCGCTTGAGCAGGCAGTTAAGAAGACATGCAAGAAGTATGACCAGCAGATAGAGGATTTAAAGGCGGAGCATCTCGCTTACATCAACGACCTGCAGGCGAGACACGCGGAGACCATCGCTTCTTTTGAGGAACAGGTCTGAGCGTAATTTAATGCAATGTCTATGGATCACAAAAGTTTGAATCGGAAATTTGATCTCAGTCTTGAGATATAATTTATGGACGTAAAAAACTATCCTTAATATTTTTTTAAGAAACAATTTTAAAAGGCCGACTCTTTTGTTAACTATAAGTGTTTGTCATTTTTTGATTGTAGGAGATTCACGTGCTCACGGGCTTTATTGGCGGACCGTCTTGTATATTTAAGGCTGCTATTTTTGATAAAGCAGCATACGCGAAAAATAATTTACTTTATTAATTTTCCAAGAAGACGTTATTATTTATTTAATTTAAAAAAATACCGAGTTTGGAGGATTACTTTCTACAATCTTCATTTCATCCCCGGACAACCAGGCGAGAATAATGTCTCCAACGTTATATTGTAGAAACTTTATAGCGATTAGGCTGTTTTATAACTCAAAAACCTAGACAACCTTCAGGTAGAGTGATTAAAAAAGTATATTCAAGATATAAAAGCAATTACCTACTTGATAAAAAGTTAGTAATGTATAAAACATCAGTAGGATATTAGAATCGTCTATATAAAACAAATGAGGCTTACTCCAGTTCGGAACCTATAACCACGAAGATAGACATAACGGGAAACGGATACGCCCGTAGAAAGCAAAATAAAAAAAATCTGTTTTTTTCCCTGATCGATGTGATGATGGCCACAAATGGCCTTTTCATCTTCATCGAGCCTTCGAGGGAGCGGAAGGCTCTCACTCCTAAACTTTAAACAATCGCCAGAGGGCGTCCCATAGTGGAACTCGAACCTCGGCTCGGGCTGTTGAGAGGTAACTAATACAAGTTTATGGGGTCAGAAAAGTCTCAACACGTATCGTTATTCGAGAGGCGAGCGTGCCGGACTTTGGTGTCGCGCCATCTCTGAGGTTCCGGGTTCTATCCCCGGTCGGTTCAATATGGGAAACGAACTTCTCTGTATTGTCTCGGGTCTGGCTGTTGTGGTACCGTCGTTGTTTCTGATTTCTGTAACACAAGTGCCTTAGCTACTTACCACAGAATTAGAGCAATGTATGTGATGTTGTCCAATATTTATTTATTATTATTATATTATTTATTATTCCAACAGATAACTCAGTTGAAAGCCCATATTCAGACCTCGGAGAACACGGAAGCGAACGTGTCGCTATACCAGCAAGACATCGACCTGGAGCTTGAAAAGGTCAGTTTAAATACATAATTTATCTGAGTTTACTTTTTACTCCCCCCAGATAAGCCGAGACGCCGGTACATCTGCGACAAACGACCTCAGTCTGTAAATATGAAGGTGTATATTCGCTTGCACTATGAGCTTCCAATAATGCCTACACAGTAACTAATTCGAAGTGTATAAACGTCACAAATAACATGATGTTCAGTATGGTTGTGTAATAATTAGAGGTTGGAATTAGAGTTATTTGTGTACTTGCATCCAATTGTTGATATTAATATGGATCTGTCCGGGATTTTCTATGGAGAAATCTTGCACATAGTTTGCCGAGGAGTACACCATAGTACTATTGTTTTCATTTGTTCTCACAAACTGTGCTGTGCGAACTACAAATGTGGCTACATTGCACGTCTGCTCATTAGAGTTTTGCTACTTCGGTTTCGATTTCGTTAATGTAATACCAATATTACAATACGTTGCTGCAGCAACAACGTGTGTGCAGTAGTTTAAATTGCGTAAAAGTTTTTTGCTTACAAAACACGGTGTTGTATCTGCTCCTTGAAATTAATCTCGTGATTTGAGGCATATCCACTTAATTCCTTCATTGTTTGATATCAGTATAAGTACATAAATAACTACACTAAATTCCTACCTCTGGTAATAATACCGTAACAACTGTGTTCAATTCCTTATTATTTTTATTGATTCGAAATTTAACTCTTCCCCCGAAATTTATATGTGATCCTACTGTTTTCAGTATGCTGGAGTGTAGTGTACCCTACAGGAAGGAAACTGACTTCCTTTTTGTTTTTTAATACTATGACGAACAATGTACATTCATCTTCGAAGCTTTTATTCGATTCGGATATGCTTGTACAGTTTACTAATATTTCTTTGTGAGTACTCATTAAAACTTATGCATGCAGGGGAAAGATATTGTCATAATTACTATCAGCTTTTGGTGGTTTGTTGCTACTCTGTAGCGTTTTTGTAAATAATTATACATTTTTCATTTACATATTTAAGTAAGTACTAAATATGTATTAAAAATTCATAGATCATAATGTTATGATCCTTTAATGGGGTAAAATATTATTACTCAACAATAAATATTTTGCCATAAGTTTGTTTAAATTCAGCAAATCAGTGTTGACATCTGATTGGTATTTTCATAAATTCTATCTTTGCACGATATTATGATACACAATATATTCAAGTATCAAGTCTACATCCACATACAAAATCTTTCTAGCACAGGAGGGTTCGGGCGCTACCAAAAAGATCTGATTGTATCTTGAAACTGTTTAGCGAATCAACAATGAAACTAAATTAACATGATACAATTAGGTTATAAATTGTTTAATTGAATTTAAACATTTGGGATTATCTCAGATATTGTTAAATGTCTATAAATTTTAACAAGACATATTAATATATATTTTTTTGTAAAATAGATATTGTACAGAACATTTACACATATTGTTTTGAAAGACACATTATAGTACTATCTAGGTGGTCTTATTGCTAGCAAGCAATCTTTTCTATACAGCCTTCAGGTAGAGTAAGAAGTAGATAACGAGAAACGGATTTTATGTACACAAAGATAATAAATTAATTATGTAATATATTTCTTCAAATGTTGTTCTACTACATGAAAATTTGATATTAAACGTTAAGCTGTTACGGGTTCTTTGCTATCGAGTTGATCAGCCTCACAGTTTGCTTCAAATTGTATCAAGAAAAAAGTCAGGAGTAATAATCACATAAGGCATTTTATTTGATGCATCCTGTTAACGTTAGTTGGTTCTTCGTGGTCGCGCCTGGCCGCCGTGTACATAGGCTAATGGTATTCTTTCTCCTGCATGCCGGAATGCGACTAACCGTGTGCGCGCTGCAGACGTTCGAGCGGCGCGTCGAGCTCGTGCGGCGCGAGGTGGTGCAGCAGCTGCAGGAACAGATACAGGTAACTGATGCTTCTTACAAGGCCGTCTTCCACCAGGCTGGGGCCCTTGGGCACATAATAATTTGGGGCCCTTTTGAAAAAAAAACACATTTATATCACCAATTATTTTTCCAATAGGCCTAGCATAGCATACGCCACGCGACTAAATGTTGTCGCCCTTTTAAAAAACGTCAAAATCGGTTGAAGTCAATGCGTCAGCTGCTGATTGGCTGAAAATACGAGTGAAGTGTGCTATTGGCTAATCAACAGCACCGAAACTTTGTCGTCTCAAGTGATAAATTGGACGTAGTGAGCATGCTAGGCCCTATAAGTATAACCATTTTTTAATTATTTAATCTGAATACAGTATGATACTAGAATGCTGCTGGTTTTTTTAAACGGTTTTAAAAAAAACCAGCAGCTTCGGGGCTTCTGAGAATGAAAATGAGCCCGTGTGCCCTTGTGGTGAAGACGGCGATGTCTTCTTAATGTGTAGCGCTGCATTTTAATTTCCTACAGCCTTACTCGTAGATCAGCAAGAGCGACGGTGGACGCTTATCGACTTGAAATCTTCCAATTAGGAGTAACACAGATATATATTCTATTAATTTTAGACGTGATGCAAAAATGTATGTGAGTGCTGTAAAAAGGGGTGGGGGTGTTGCCTAGCAACTAAGGCGTGACAAAGGAATGCCAGCTCAGTTGCGCGGTTTGGTGGTAGCCACTGTTGCATCTGCACAATAAGGTCTACAATAAGCCAAATGCGACTTATTAGAGCGTCAGCATACACTTTGTACTGTAGAGCACTTATGTACATGTTATTACTCAATATAATCAATCAGAAGTGGGTAAATCTCGCTTTGTTATAATATATACTTCTAAACGGCAGTTTTGATTTGAGATTTGCCAAACCAGTCTTTCAATATTGATATAATTTTTTTATTTATTTTTGTAGTTCTTCACGCCGCACCAGCAAATTTTAAATAATTTTAAAGAAAAGAAAAATGTTATCTTCCCTTGCGGTGTAAGGTTCAAACCCACGACCTTTATGTATAGCGCTTGCTGCTCTTTCAACTGATAAATAATAATATGTAGTTCTATACATATTGGAAATGATAATCTATCATATCTAAAATTTTCATCCATTATCAGTTCATATTTTTATTACACAATAAAATAATAACTGCATATCCAAAAATATAAATTTTATTTTATTGTGGATCAGTTAAATTGAAAATCATCTTTTATTTGTTATCATAACAAATAAATATCCTCAGCCGTTTACGCTACGGTGTCTAATATAAACTTAGACATAGTTTTTGTCCTGTACTGGGCGACGCACAACACTTCCTCAAAAACTATATTGAAATAGTAAAGAAAAAGTTATTAGGATTAAACTCGAGATGGAATTAAATCTACTTCTTATTTCAAAAAGAAATATGATCCAGAATTCCCTCACGCTTGCTGTAGTACATCATAATTTATTTACTGACATGGTGCGTGTTGTAAATATAACTAGTTAGGAAAATGATCGTAAAAACTTTTATGGACAGCTAAACCAACACGACTGGTATCCGCACGAATCCGTTTAACTAATATCCTCCATAAAGTGAACCGTTTTATGCGCTTGCGCAAATCTCTTGCGCAGATTTTTCTTTATTACGCCTTTGATTGAAGGCTTGTTAAGACATCATCACGAAAATGTTGTTATTTCTGTATCTGTTATATTTGTTGGTTGTGAGAATGTTAAACAAGTTTGTTTTGGTTATCTTTATTTGTTGGTTGAAAAGTCAATTCTAGTATCTTACGATGATAGGGTTCAGTACCTTGATGGAATCCAACCAGTGCCTATCACGACCCTTTTTCTCAAGAACGTGGAGGTATCATGTTGTAATTCATATACTACTTATAGGTCTAAGTGCCTTTAAAATGCTTAAATCAGTATGATTGTAAGGCTTATATTTTAAGTTGGTATTTTCTACAGGTTTGTATGGGCTCCTCAGTGCGCCTGTTCGATTCTCTCTTGACCGGATTTTTTTAATCTATATGTTTAGATTACATATATGTTTGTTGTTTCTGTTTTTCAAAAACAGGGTCATTACTATTACGATTTCCCATCTAAATTATTATTCCATAGTTTTATTTTACCTCTAAGGGTAAAATTTTTAGCAACGAAATTCCCGAATAACCTCCTACCTACCTATGCAAGTACGCGGAGTCATGCTGATATTTCATAGCCCGCCATTGCGGCCCTTCGCTATGAAGATGGATTACTGGTAGTAGTTATTCTCGTGCTGTAGGTTATCATATTTAGATAGTATTAAAAGTGCGAAGTAGCCACGGTACTTAGGAGCTTTTACGCGACCACAAAGCCCCTATGATTGGCCTGGAGCCAGCGCGGCAAGTACACTCGACCAACGCGGCTTTCCGATAGCACTATATGAATAAATACTACAGTCTTGAAACTATAACGAAAATACTTAATTGAATGTGGACAAGAAATGTTTTACTTATCGACTTCAAAAAAAGGAGGAGGTTTTCAATTCGACCGGCAACAGAGGGCCTCGTAAATTAAAAAAAAATCACGAGGCCTTTTGTTCTGTTAAAAAAAGAAACCCGTTTTTTAACGAGTTACTTCTATGTTTTTTCATAAATGTGAATTAAGAGCCAAGTTCAATATTTTGATTGGTCGTCGTTTTTAACGACAAAAGAAGTGTGATGTAAACTGGTGCCGAGTGCAATGGCCAGTCCTGAAATGTATTTTTTATGACATTAAATATGTTTGTAACAATTTAAAATGTTATTACCTTGACGACCTCCGTAGCCGAGTGGCGAGCATGCCGGACTTTGGCGTCGCGCCATCTCTGGGGTTCCGGGTTCGATCCCCGGTCGGGTCAATATGGGAAACGAACTTTTCTGTATTGTCTCGGGTCTGGGTGTTGTGGTACCGTCGTTGTTTCTGATTTCTGTAACACAAGTGCTTTAACTACTTACCACAGAATGAGAGCAATGTATGTGATGTTGTCCAATATTTATTTATTTAGTATCAACCAATAACAGACTACTCCTGGATATAGGCCTCCTTATGAGCGCCATCTTGTCCCGTCTCAGTTTGACATTTGCAGCATATGACTGCAACCTTTCGCAGGTCCTTATCCTATTAGATGGAGGACGTAGGATTAAACAGACATTTTTTAAAAAAGGGGACCACTGGACTTCCTACACTAACTTCCTTCCTGCCCTCCTAAGGCTCATAGGCAGTTGCTTACAACCCTTCCTAGTAGTCTATCGGTCTCTTACTTGAACATAGACCCTGATTAACTACTATAGTGAAGCTGTTGAACAATTACCTAGTATTGCATAACCGCTGAGTTAGTATCGATAATTACTCAGGTTGACTTTAGGAACCTAATTCTGGGCTGTTGGAATGTCTTCTTTGTTTCCTGACTGGTGTATTATTTATAGTTTGTGAATGGAGCCGAAATAGAGCAAGGTTCGCTAGCGACGCCGCGGCTACTTGCCTGGCCACTCCACTTCCTCAGTTTTGACTAGTGCTGGCATGTCATTCGGTGGTTTTAGACATGTGGTTTTGACACTTGCAGTGGATAAATATCAGTGGATTTGATGGGTGAAGTGAAATGTAATCGAAAGCTATATTTACATACATTTGCAACAGTGATCAGTAAATACTTTAAAAGATGAGCTAGAATGTGACATTAAAGTGTTTTGTCAGTTTGATAGTTAATTTTGAACCTTAACATTTTGTTTTTATAGTGGATTGTGATTAGTGTCATTTAGTGAAAATAATGCAAAGGAATGCCTGATCGTAACTACTTACCATTTTATAAGCGACGAGTAAGTATTATTTATTTTCTGTTTGGTCTATGCCTTGATGGTCTAGTGGTTTGGATACTGGATTGTGATCACGGGGTCGATTCCCGGGTCAAGCAAATATATTACGATTTTTTTGGCACCAATCCTTATTTTGCCAAGCATAGTCATTAAGCCACTTTGTATACGATGATGATGATACTCATTCCAATGTGATTCTTATAGTAACGACTTTAAGAGCTCAAGTGTTAATATTCTATAGTTGGTAACCGAACTTACATCTATCTTGTCTCTATTGTAGCAATGCATTTTTCCTTGCATACTATGCGAAAGCTTTCAGGTAACCTTACAAATTTGCAGATTGCTATAGATTCATTAATGCGTTCATGTAACAATAGATCATAATGTTTTACAACAGAGTTCAAATAAAAGTAATTCCATATGATTACCATACGTAGTTATTACGAGAAAAGCCTTGAGGTAAGCCTACCCTCATGTATTATATTTGTAGAATTTGCGGATTTAATTTTTCAGTGCAATAATCTGTTATCATTAAAAATTTGATCGTTTAGGTCAGAGCCTACCATAAATATTTGAAAGGATCCGAAAAAAATCATCTACCCTCGCAGTGTTCACACACTGATTCCTATTTAAAGTTCGCTTGTGCGTCTTGATGCACTGTAAAAAATGTAAAAATCTATTCAGCTATGTTAATATTACGCCTTTTTTTTTCAATATTCTTATCTAAATTTCCATTCGTTTTGTATTTTTGGCGTAATAACAAATATGGTATAGTGTTTTGTGAGTTTTAGTCGACACGCATTCTAGTGTTCAATGAATGTTAACCAATCGGAATTATTTTCGCCATTTGTCAACGCTTAGGAATTGTCGGTTGTAGTAGGTACGGCCGTCAGTTGACTAGAGTGGGCGATCCAAAACCAGACACACAGATAATCTTCAATTTAATTATTAATTAGCTCAAAAGCTCATTAATCTTACAGGCATTTAAGTTTTTTACGCCCTAATCACTAAATTTACTGAATTATACTGAAAAAATACAGATTTGTTCAAGTACAATTTAGCTGATGTTATTGCTAGAAAACAATCTCTTCCAGACAATCTTTAGGTAGAGGAAATAGTAGATATCGAGAAACGGTACGGTCGTTCAAAAAATAACGTATCTTATCTTGATTTTTTGCTAAATTTCATCCAAAGTCATTAGAGTTCGCATCTATACCATTTCCAGCCGTCCATTCTTTCAAACTTTTGCGTTTATAATATTCGTAGGACAGATAAAATCGTATAAACATCCCATGACCGTATACAAAAGTGTATTTTTAACACCTAAATGATTGCAGTCTATTTCGAGGCATAACACCCCACACTGTGACTTTAGGCGCGCGATAGTACCGATGCAGCATCGCTACTTTCGCAAATCGACTACCTTTATACACTAATCTCGATTTCGTTACTATTTTTGTGATATTAGATCTTTTTGATGATTTAATATAAATGTTATACTATAAGTGTATTGAATTTTTAAGTCTAAATAGATTTATCTTTATTTAAGTAGTAGTATGTAACACTTTTGAATCGTCATTGAATACAATGCGAAGTGATTCTACTACCCATTCGGAACGTAATCTACCGAGAAAACACCGGTAAAAAACTAGTAAAAGTAGCAGCATCTACTTATCTAACTTATTGTTACGTTACCACTTTGGACCAAGACAAATTAGTTTTGTTTTGATTTGAAGAGGTAAGCTAGAGGTGACCAGCTCCCGAAGGTGGCACCTGATTGATATAATATTCATTTTATAATTTACGTGAATTCGATTTTTAGTATTAATTGATTTATTTAGTTAGGTATATGTTGTTTGATTATTAGGCATCCCTAGGCTGGGGTAGGTCATAGCCATTTTGAAATATTGTCACCAGCCTGGCGTGCGTCCAGGTGAGGGACGGCATTTTTCGCGGCGTTGACCCAATTCTCGCGCTCCAAGCAGTCTGTCGCTACACTTTTTTTTTGTCTATTTTCATGTACTGTATCTTGCTTAGTAAAAAGTCTTTCATCGTTCGATGTCATTTCCAATATTTGTTTTCAATGGATTTTGTATCGATTAATGAAATGATAGATCTGCACTGCCTACTGAATTCAAAATTAGAATTAGATTCAATTTTTTTTAATGTAAATAACTTCAGTAATATTTGTGAATCGTCTATATACCGAAAGAAGCTACCATCCCGAGAAGCTGGCATGAAACTCCAGTAATTTTCAGTTCGAAGTTCAAAATAGTTTGTGTGGAATTTGTGTTTGTTATATTATACTGTTTCTATATTACCGGAAATTTTACTGTCGCAACTCAAAATAAATTTCGTTCAGTATTATAATTGAAATGGATAAGTATCCCTATTTAAAGAAGGACAAAGTTTGCAAAAAATAGCTTTTGTTTTTTTTTCAAACATAAATATATCTTTGATGCTTTGACTAACGACCACCTTCTGTCACTTTTATTCGCCGAAGATGGCTTGCTTAACTTATTAAAAATGTCGAAATTCTGGACACAATGAAAAAATAATTATACAATGGTGAAATACCTACACCTTACAGAAGACCGCAGCCAAATAACAATCACTTCTGTGTTGTTGTGTTCCTGCGTGTGAGTAAGGTTTCACATTAGTAGCAGGTGCTACATTAGTCCCCTGCTACTATCAAGCCTTCAAGGTAAGGGCGACAAGTCCAGTAATATATTTATTATGCTGTACTTGTCACCCTTAAGCTAGGACCTCATTACCACTTAACATCAGGTGGGATGAGGTCAATCTTGAAGTGTAATATAAAAAAAAAATACAAAATAAATAGTGAAGGATCGGTCAGCTTAAAATCATTAGTATTAATACCCATAAAATCATTAAGCCGAATAAGAATCTCTTGTCTTATTTGTTAAAAGACACAATAGTGGCAACCATTAGATACATTTACTAAGTTCCCATTGTTTTCCTCATCTCTCTAATGAGCTATTTTAGGAAAAGATTCACCCAAACATGTGCAAACAAAATTACTTACAATACTAATAATTACTTAATGATTGTGTTTACTCTTGTTATTGAACTGCTGTGAACTTAGGGTATCAGTCGGAGCTGTGATAAAGGGGAGGGGTCATTTAGTCACGTTTGTAGTTTTCCTTAGACCAGACTTTTTTAGTCTATGCTTATAGTCATTCTTATTGTGTCATGTTGTGTGTTGTTTGAGTGTGTTTTCGTTTGTTCTGTGTTAGTTAACTGTTTATGAAGTGTTAAGAAAGTTTCGTTCGTAATGGGAGATATCGTTGTAAGTTTTGTATGTTTATTTACATCACTACAGTCAATCCAGTTGTATCGAAGTATGTGTGCGTGCGTTTACTTAGTTATCACTCAATCTCTAGTAGCAATGATTTTATTAACGATAGTTGAACTCGAGTCCATGTTATTGTGTGTATGTGTATGAATGGATGAAATTGGTATACGTTGTCACCTTTGACGCATCAAGCGTTTTAGGACCAACATTTTTGATTGGTTATTTGCATTTATGTGACAATATCCATGCTTAAAGAGGATATCTACTTCACTTATAAAGTGTATCAGAATTTTTTAACATAAAAATTGTGTAGGTATAGGTATTGGATAGCCAAAAAAATTGGTGTATTTTCTTTACGTATTATACGTACCTATATAGTACAATGTAAGCTACCTATCGGCTTCTTATCAGACTTCCAACAAAATCACAAAAGACTAAAAAAAAATAATTTCTCAAACTGCCAATTTTCTAAAATTTGTTTTAACTTCTGAAAAAAAAAATTATAACTGAAACAGCTATGTAGTATTGCTATATTTTAATCACGTTGAAAAATAAAAATAAAACTGGATTTGTCTTATTTCATCGTATTTTTCGACACGATTAAAATTCAAACACATTATGGAAATAAACCAGTAAACAAGATTCTAAGTGCACTGACTCTAGCACATTCTCCGAAGTTCTTCCTAAGGCGTTATTACCAGGCTTCGCTATCGGTATAGATTTTTAAAATTGTTTTATAGTGATTTATACCGCACAAGTGAACTATAAATATTTCAAAGACACAAAAAAACTTAATCTCCTTGCTGTGTTTGTCTGGAAGTGATCCCACACCGCTAGGGACTAACACTTAAAACTTTGGGGCGAAAAATTCGCTCCAAAGTTTTAAAAATTTTGGCGCCCCATACTTGCGTCTTAAATACACTGTAGACGTAACGTTTTCAATTGAAACGGCATATGCAAATACAAACGTGGCCTGACTTTTGTTTCTATGGTAAATATGGCTATATTACGGATAGGGCTATGGTTTCTATGGTTATTCCGGTCTTGCTAAGGTGAGATAAAAATGGCTGTTTCCTTAACATATTTTAAGTTTAGTAGTGCGGCTTGAAGCACTATAGAAAATTGTAAAAGTAAATTATAAAGCAAGCTTCTTTTGAGAAAAAATCTGTCTATTGACGACGATATTCGACGACATCGGTGGCGCAGTGGCTAAGGTAGGCGGCCAAAGCGCGAAAGGTCCTGGGCTTGATTTCCGGTCGGGTCAATTTGGAAAACCAACTTTTCTAAATTGACTCGAGTCTGGGTGTGCTGGGATGACGCCCCCAGTTAGTATCCGTCGCCTGGTACTCATAGTACAAGGGCAAACCTAAGTTTGAGACCAGGTGATTCGTGTGGTTGCCTGGCGCATTAAATATTATTATCTGTATATGTAACACGTGTGGTGGCTGCAGGTGCTGCTGTCGGACCCTGACGCGGAGGTGTCGAGCTGGCCCGTGGAGCTGGTGGCGCTGCGCGACAAGATACACGGCGACGCCGCGCGACAGCAACAGGAGAAGGAGGTCAGTCGTACTTAGACCATTGTATGTAACAGCCAGCTGCTTTAGTTTGTAAACAACTCGTTACTTGTCACATTAGGCTCACTGTCTAATTGACGTACGACGTGAATGAGAATGAGAACGAGACCGAGAACGAGAATGAGAATAAGAACGAAAATTAGAAATCTTTTATTGCCATGTAAATTATATCGGTGATATTAATGAATCTCTAGGTCTTTATAAACTAAACTATTGGCCGGTATATATTTATCGACATTTTCAACTAATTCTTCGCTCAACCTGATATCAACAAATTTGTTAGTAAGATTTCTTTATTTTCTTTTTAAGTTCTTCTATTTATTTATTAACTAGCTACCCGCCCCGGCAAGTAAATGAAATGTATAGATTATACACATAAACCTTACTCATACATCACTCTATCTATCATAAAAAATGCATTAAATACTTTACGTAGTTTTAAAAATCTAAGCATACAAAAAAATACTTGTTATATAGTAATTAACTAACTAAGTATCAAGTAGTAACTGTTTCATTGTACTTTTTTATTATTGTACTGTTATATCAAGTATATCGCTTTCCAATAGGGGTTCATCACTTAAAAAAGTTTGAGAACTGGTGCCTCAAAGCTATTTAAGACTGAATATCCAATTGTTTTGCCAAACAAGTTTGGCTTAGGTCTGGAATAAAAGAACAGTGAATTAGACAGTAGTGAGGCGCCACTCATGCACGGAGAATCCGAGGGTGGCCTGTATTTATAGACATGCACCTTCAAGGGTATCGCACTATTGCTGTCTTATTAAAATGCAGTCGTAAGAGATAATGCTGCTAATGAGTACGATGGTTCGGTAAAATACACGGTCCTTCCTAATACAGGCAATGTTTTGCGTAAAAGGGAGTTTCCACGACTAACAATTGGCTGCTTGACAGTTTTTGAAAAAGTATTGTAAAATGTGCACCCGTTCATTTTATATCCCAAGAAATTCGATTTATCTGGAAAAAATGTAAATAAACAGAGAAAAATAAGATTTCGTGTAACACATTTAAAAAGCGCGCAAAAATGCCAAGTCACGTCACTGTTGCAATTATGACGTCAACGTTCTAGACATCGAACCGATACGCATTGGAACGACTTAATTTAGATAAACGGATAATGTTTCAACAAATTCTTAATACGGTTAGAGACACAATAATTCAATTTAATCGGTAAAATAATAATTGTTGCGCCACATTAAAATAAATAATTTTCGCCGACAGCTGTCATTTCTGAATTGCAGTGGTGGTTTCCGTTTCGGTTCTTTTGTTCCACAGATAAAAAAAAGTAAAATTTATTTTGCAAAAATAAAATACTAACTGGCGCCCTAGACGAATTTCCGCCAGCGCCCCTGTAAAAGCGTTTACCAATACATCTATTTAGGGGAATATATCTGGGTACCTCAGGGTAGCTTTCTAGCGCCCGTTCAAGTCCGAGCGCCCTGGGTTGTTGCCCAACCGCGCGCCACCCTAACGCCGGCCCTGCTAGGTAGTATCTCACTTATAAAAAAAGGGCTCAGTATCTTTCGTATATCTGTGATTCGGATTTGACCGATCTTTTTCGGAAATACAGCTTAAAAAGAACTATATGATAGTCTTATTATTTATTTACTTAGGTGAGTACGACAGTCTACCCATCGATTGACAGCGTGCCGCGGGTGACTGAACCGCGCATCTAATTATAACGCTAACATTTATTTACTATGCGCTTGCGCACCGATTGTCTGTGACCAAATGTCGCGTCGCTGCACTTCATCCTTTTACCTACTTTTGAAAGTGGCGACTGTTCTCATTGTGGCAAGTAAGAGATTTTGTTTAACATTAATAATACTCAGTAATGTCGGTAAACAGATAATTTATGCGTATCGCTCGTGCTAGGTAACCATCATTATCTGTGGATCTATGATTTATTTGATATTGAGGCGGTAACTTAATAATGGATTACTTTATTCAGGTGTAACTAGGAGTTTGGATGAAACGGAGGCTTAGCAAAATTTTGGTTTGAATTGAGTACCTTAAAAATGGATACTAAATATTTGTAACAAACTACCGACCCGTTAGAGGTTCACGCACGTACAATCTCGGTGAATTTTTTAATGAGTTTTCTAACAGGCTGCTTTCCCATAACTGTTTCGAACATAACAAATAAAATATCCAATTTGAGACAGTCGTTTTGAACTTAGGCGCGTACGCACGGCGCAACGCTAGTATATCTTATTTAAGGTAAAAGCTCTGGTATAAAGTTATTTTGTAATCTTATTTAATCGCAACCGGGTTGTATGTATTTTTCCGAACCGAGCCCTTATGTCAACGGTTACAATTCGTGGCCTCTTAACAAGAACGGATCGTTTTTAGGGTTCCGTAGTCAACTAGGAACCCTCATAGTTTCGCCATGTCTGTCTGTTTGTCTGTCCGTCCGAGGATAATCTCAGAAACCGTTTGCACTAGAAAGCTGAAATTTGCTACAAATATGTATATTAATCACGTCATGAAAATGCAAAAATAAAAAATCAAAATAAAGTTTTTAGGGTAAACCCTCCCCCCCCCCCCTCTACACGTAAATTGGGGAGTGATTTTTTTTTAATTTCAATCCCAACATTTGATATATCGTTGGATAGGTATTTAAAAATGAACAAGGGTTTACTAAGATCATTTTTTGATGATTTTAATATTTTGGGAAATAATTGCACCAAAAGAAAATAAAATTGTGTCCCTCTAAATTTTGAACCATAAGTTCTAAAAGTATGAAAAAAAAAAACTAGAATATAGAGCTGCATAAAGGCTTTCTAGGAAAATTATTTTCAACCTGATGGGTTTAATAGTTTTTGAAATTTAAAAAAAAAAATTGTTTTAATTAAAGTTGGAATTTAAGCGTATATGCTAGTATTTTTTTTCTTACTTTACATATTTTTTGAATTCTCAATTAACTTTAAGTAGGGAGTATTGTGATGCACTGAAAACTACGGAACCCTACACTGAGCGTGGCCCGACACGCTTTTGGCCGGTTTTTTAAATAATGGAACCGGGCATTACCCACTCAGTTTTACTAAAACTGTCAGTTTATCATATCGCACTTTAAAAAAAACTGACATCTGTCAATAACATTCAAAATTCGATATGATGAAACTCGCGCGACTTGCAGCGCGTGCATGGGTTCATTATTTTTGTCCCAGTCTCAACATTCGTATTTCTACAGAACTAGTTTTACTGCAAAACTAACTAAACGGTGTTTCCTAATAGCAACCAGCAGTAAAATGCTTCAGGACTCTCTGGAATTTCATGCTTAGCCAGAAGCGTAAGCATTACAATTTACTATTACATCTTTACGACGCGGCGACGCCGGTATAGGAAATCACTGCTCGCATTTCGTTAATTTTATTTCTGGGTGTATTATACTAAAAACGATTTGAAATGCTAAGAGAATAATCAACTTCTAGTTGGGAATTCTTAACACAAGTGCAACGTCGAGGCGCTGGTAGGAAAAAAAATTGACGTGCAAAAGAATTTATTGTAAATCCACTTGCAGTAATAAATCATTTCATTTCATTTCAAATCTAGGTTGTGTGTTTTTTTTAATTTTATTTATCACGTAACATATTAAGTTATTAATAACTTTTTAGAATACGCTTCCTACTTGTGAATTTAGTATTTTTTTCTGATGATATTAAAATTAGCTTAATTACTTTCTAATAGGACTGACTGAAAATTTAAGAAGCTGGTTTTAATCAATCAGAATACTTCTCTATCTAAGTAGGTTACATATTATTATAACACTTTCGAATCGTCATTTAATAAAATGCAAAGTGACGCTATTTCCTCTTCGACACCCATATCTACCGGGAAGATACCGGTAAGAAACTATGTGTACATATACATATATGACAGACATCTATTGCTGCAGCCATATCCCTAGTCGTTTACTAATACTACTAAAAAAACGGATCATAACGGACCTGAGACTAGAAATAAGAACTACGTTGTTAATTTCATTATGTTTTTCCAATAAACAGCACATGATATGAATACTAACTAGGGTGTCACAATATGGTTCTTCTCCGGCCACAGATTTGTCGTTAATAGCAATCAACATATATTTACGAGCATAAATCAGTGTTAGATGACAGAGGGTGTAATGACTTACACATATGATGAATTATCACCGGCGACGAGTGCCGCCTACGGGCGAGGAAGTGCGCGCACGCATGATGCGTAGCTGCACTGTGACACAGTAGGGGGATAGCGGTAATGTAACTTTAACTGTGAAATGCGCGCCAAACGGTCACAATACAGTCCCTATTGTAGTGGCTACTACCTCAACGGGCAAGTAGCCCGAAAACTGTTAACACCAACACGCACAGCTTCACTATATATCATTGTTTAGTATTACAAAGAACATACGTAGGTTATAATATGCACACGTTAATATACGGAAAACTAAAATATGTTACAAATAAAATCCATAGTATTCATATTATAGGGTCAGGGTGTTGTGGTAGCGTCTTTGTTTCTGATTTCTGTAACACAAGTGCTTTATCTACTTACCACAGTATAAAGGCAATGTATGTTATGTTGTCCAATATTTATTTATTTATGTTTATTTATTTTACTAACGTTTTTAAGTTCTAAATACTTTAATTCCTATTGACGATAGTGAAGATTTATCACGTCAATAGGAATTAAAGTATTTATTCGTATTTTTAATAATAAAATGCTATTACTTCAATATCTTAAACAAAAGTAATAAATTATTAGAAATAGTAATCTTGCATTGCTTGAGAAGTGAAGTCGAAGTCAGAATTTGCAAACATAAAAAAATATAGAGCGGAACCTGAAATATTTTGACATATTGACAGCAAACGTAAGCGTCACTCGTCATCCTTGAAGTAGAAATAAAAAATAATAGTGAAAAATCTAAAACTGAGCACTGTTCCCTTAATACTTAATTTCAAATAGTATCAAGTTGCTTTCAATTGAAAATCACTCTTATTGTAATTAGTTGTAAGGGTGTAAAAAAATGTGTATTGTCATTGCTTATTTTTTTATATAATGTCTGATGCTAAAGTAACTGTGTCTCCCTTCCCTGCCCTCTTGAGTACACCCATGCAAAGGCCTCCGACCTTGAATGAAATTGAAGATATTGGCAAAATCACAGCACGCTTACTAGCACGCTGTTTAGGTCTAATATTACCCCTACATTCTTACTTCAGTACGATGGTTGAACGACGCTTCCCTTTACATGACCAAGATAAACCAATAGTTAAATTGTAGAATGTAGCACTCGTTATCAAATTAACTCATTGGCATATGTTGCGAGCGTTGCCACTGCGACCTAATTGCTAAATGCAACGCACATTTAGCTCGTACGCGTTAAACGTGTCATCGGTTTGTTTGCGGAAATTAAAAATGATTTCCGCGAACAACTCTTAATTAATTTTTGGTGAACCGTTTTGGCGCAATTATGACGCGACGTCGACATCGGTGACCCAACTTAATTCTTTTTTTTTTATAATGCACTTCAAGATTGACCTCATCCCACCTGATGTTAAGTGGTAATGAGGTCCTAGCTTAAGGGTGACAAGTACAGCATAATAAATCTATTACTGGACTTGTCGCTCTTACCTTGAAGGCTTGACCCCTGCTACTAATATAGCACCCCCAGGAGCTCTGGAAACCTTACTCACACGCAGGAACACAACAACACCGAAGTGATTGTTATTTCGCTGCGGTCTTTTGTAAGGTGGAGGTATTTCACCAGTCGGGCTGCTCCAGTTCGAGCGATAAATCGCTATGCCCTACCTCTCTTAAAAATTCTTATAATACTTATACTTGAAAGATGGTTATCCTGAACACTTCAATATGAGGTAAATGTGCATTTAAGAAGTGTAGGAGAGTGGAGACTATGTTTTGACAAGCGTAGCGCAGGAGCATGACCAGCCATATGGTCGGACGATTTAAACTAAATGGTGGGCAAGGGTTGGAAAAGAAAAAAAGCTTAAGATCCATCTGCTTTTTAAGAGCTGATGATGACTTTCTGTTATGTATTACGGACTTTGCTGATTAATTACAGGTTGCCGTTAAATAATAGGGATGTTAATTATTTAAATACTTGTCAAAATACGATTCCATCCTAGATTTTCTATGAAGAATACAATTTATTATGTCACTATTTTATTTATCATTAAATAGTTTAACACAGACTAATAAATAGTTTCGGAGCATCTTATTATCGCATTTTAAAGATATTTGCAAAAGATCAACATGACCAATGTAATTTAAAGTCTTCTTACGGCATCAATACTCGTATATTAGAATTATTTATGTACAATGTGAACATAGATAGATAGATACACTTTATTGCACAGAAAATTTACAGAAATTGGTTTTACAGACATATTTAAGTACAATATAGGCGGTCTTATTGCTAGAGAGCAATCTCTTCCAGACAACCTTTAGGTAGAGGAAATAGTAGACATCGAGAAACGGGTACTAACAGAAAATATCAATATAAATACCATAACAAGATAAAAATAAAAATACGTAAAGATAAATAAAACTATAATAAACAAATAAATACCTATATAATAAATAAATTTATAAATTTCCATAAAGTATTTATAATATAAACAAATATAAATAAATATATGAAATTAAATAAATTACCAACAAAGCTTAGCATTATTTAAATACTTTGATAAAGGATACAAGTTCGGATTTAGTTAAGAGAAAGAAAGAAAGTTTTTACTCTTGATTTGAAAATGGGAAGGGACTCAGATTCCGTGATAGGTAAAGGAAGGGAATTCCATAAGCGTATGGACTGGACAGTGAAATATTGTGAGTAGTATTCAGAAGTATGAGTAGGAAAACAACATCCTAATATTAAAAATAGATTTAGTTTAGTGAGTTACACTGGACTGAATCTCAATTGCCAATCAATTACAACCAGCCGACTGCAAAATCCTTTATGCTTATACACAACATTAATCTATTGGATCTTGCACAACCCTTATTATAATTCCACTCGAAAGTTTTCCGAGTCAATTATTAGGTCGTGCTCACGTAATATACAGAAACACGTACTGTTTTATTTTGAGTCCCTTATCTACGTCTGCGCGGTGCATTAGATGGGGCGTGGGTCGTGTCATGTCAGACATCTGGGATTCTGGACTGGTGGCTAATGGTGGCGGTGTGTGGATGAATGTTTTTGTGTATCTGGCAATGTAGGGTCTGTGGTTTGATAACAAAAATAATGAGGTTAAACCACAATTGCTTTCCAAATTATTTCCAATAGTGATAGGTGATCAAAGAGGAATAATCCATATTCGTTGGGACTAGACATGAGTAGTTTATAGACGATTTACCTACTCAATTGAAGTAGGTACTAGTCCAGATGGACTGATGATATGATTTGGTTAGTGCAATAAAATTTAATCTATCCCTGATTAGTTAATTCAGTTCAGTAACCTAGTATGAGCCTACCTAAGGGAGTAACGAAAACTACGGGAGCTATGTAATTTTCTTTCACAACAAAAATCCGCCTTTGGTACTTTTCAAATACGTGCAATGGAGTTTCAAAATGTGGCACAGAAAACTAAGATTTCATGTTTTCATGAAAGAATCGCTCTTCATTCTGTCGCCGTAAAATTTATAATAAAACTAAATTTAAACTACTTAGCGATAGTGACCTATTTTCTATTTTCGCCGGTCCTATTATTTGAGAAGCGCGGATTTGAACAAAGAGTGAATCACGGCTGAGTACGTGTACGCCATAGTTTACGAGTTTGCTATGAAACTGGGTCTAGTTGATCCGCCAAACGATCTTCTTAATGGCCGTTTAGAATGACGACGAATTCCGCTCGTGGTGAGATTATCTTTGTATTTCGTACTACTGCGTACGTTGTTGTACAATGAGCCTTCATGGACAGTATACATACTAATATTATCAATGCGAGAGTAACTCTGTCTGTCAGTCTGTTTGTCTGACTGGCTTTAACGCTTAAACCACTAAACCTATAATATAGATAAACGTAGTAATAGCTCGAAACTTCGATTAAAATATGAACTACTTTTTGTTTCGAATATTAGGGGAGATAGGGGTAAAACTGACCATAATAGCATGTAGTCCGAGCACACGATGTCGCGGACATAGCTAGCATTATATAAAATATGGCTGATGTGGATGGGTTTTTATAGTGAAGAACCGGACTATCAGACGCAGTCGCTTAGCGTGGATTTTCTCCGCCTCGGGCGAGCTAGAAATTATACCCTTACACTTTTCATACCTTTTACCTGCTTACCTTAGCTACCACATTGAATCCAATTCCATTCAGTATTTTTTGCGTGAAAGTCATCTATACAAATCTAAAGACATTAGGGGTCGCAATACCGAAACATTTAAGCAAAACCGGTGTTTTCGGAATTGGCTGCAGACCGATACCGATAATTCGGTATTTTCGATATTTCCGGGATTAAGCTAAAGTTAGCAAATTTAGTATAAAGTTAGTTTGCAAAAGAATAGTAAGTAGGTACCTTAAATGACTTTTATCTTTTAAATAAAAAAAAACGCTCTATGCCCTTTTGCAGACTTTGGTGGCAGTGTTATAGGCTGTTTTCAGAGAGTTGATGTTAGGATCTTTGATGGCACGACCCCTCGTCCAGGCGTGTTAAGCTGCCTGTTTACTGTAAACAGCATCAGCACATTCGCGGTTAAATCATGTCATCGGAATATGGAATTTAATACTTCATCCCTAGGCCGATCTGGTCAATAATAGTCGCGGAACTCGCCGTAGTATCCATCTCTCTGAAACAGCGCTGCCCCCATGGGATCGACGCAAAATAGTCGCGCATACCACTACAGGCTGCTGACGAGTAATGCCAAACCCGGCGCTTAACCACCGCGGTTTGCGATAGAATGGAATGGAAGTATTCGGAAGAGCCTTAAAGGCACTTGGACCGCCACCTAGTAACCTGCAGGATGGGTCGTCAGCAGAAGGTCAAGCAAAAAAGACGAATGTCCTTCCACGTCTGGTATCCTTGTGGGCTGGCTAACCAGTTGTATCAGGCAATGGGTAAGAGCGAATGCATGGGCTGTCCTTCCTGCATGGTAAGTAGTTGGGGATCTCAACCAAGAGTCGCCCAGTTAAAGTCCCCCAGACATACCATTTCTGCAGTGGGGTACTGCACCTGCGCATCATCTGCCACCCGACTAAGATACTCGAATAGTCGAGTTGTCTCATCATCTCCGGAATGAGATCGGTATAGGGATTTGTGTCTCCGTCAAGAACAGCATGGCGGGCCTTACGGTGAACGAACTCGCGCGTAATTTGGATTAAATGGCGCGTTACTTTTTCTATTTGTATATTTTTTTATTTATATTGCTAAAACCGAAAATACCGAATATCCCGGTTTTTGTGAAATCAATACCGGTATTGATTAGACCTAAATTTGGCACGGTATTACGGTATTTTCGAAATTCGGTATCCTGGTTTGCGACCCCTAATAGACATCCAAACCCTCACGTCTATAATAAAGCTAAATAAAGTATAGTATAGGCTTATGAATTATCCCACTGCAAGACTAAGGCCTATCATTGAAATGATAATTACACCAATGGGTACTGGCTTGACCCAGGAATAGGACCAAGGACCATTAGACCATGACCCGGTATGCCACTAGACCAGTTTTATAATATTAGTAAGATAATTACTTCTCATGCTTATGAATCTTTCCGATGAGTAATTTAGTGAAGCTAATTTAGTACCTATGCATGGAAACATCCTACTAATATTATAAAAGCCACAGTTTGTGTATAGATGTATGGATGTCTGGACGTGTGCATTTTTGGATGTATGCTTGCTAAGCTTTCACGCAAAAACTACTGAATGGATTTGGTTGACATTACAATTTGGCATACTAGATTTACATATAGAATACTTTTTATCCCGCAATGACGCAGGCAACAGCTAATTTACTATAATAAACATTTATGACACAATAACTCTCGTCCCGATGCTTGCGCCCGCGCACGTTTCGTGTTTGACGTTGCGCCGGCGCATCTGCTTCCTACTGCGCACGTTTCCGCATTTTTTCGGGTTTTGGGAAACATTATTCTTATTTTAGACTATAGAAATAAGCGGGCTCGTGTTGTGTTTGTATGGTACAGTCGGCAATCATAGGTGCTTCACATTCCTTACATAACTAGCTACCCGGCTTCGCACGGGTGCAAATAAGTATATACATATGAAGTTTTCGGCTTTTTTGACTTGAATATCTATGTATAGACTATACATATAAACCTTCTTCATAAATCACTCTATCTATTAAAAAAATCGCATAAAAATCCGTTGCGTAATTTTAATGATCTAAGCACATATAGGGACTTACAGAAAAAGCAAACTTCTTTACAAAATCAAATTATGTAGATTTTATGTAGGAATTAATATTCCAAACTTAGCGATTGGCAATCAAATCTCAATGCTTGCTCAATGTGCCAATAAAACAAACATCGACGGAGATTTGAAAATCGCGTTACTCCGGTTTCGTTTTCCTCTCTTTTTCTTTGAAACGAAAAAACGCCAAGAGACCAGAGCCTTCAGAGTTCCCTCGCAAAATCGGTGAAGATGATACCCCATTTCGCTTCCCCACTATCATCGATAATCAAGTAGAAATATGTGTCTTTCGTTCGAGCCATGTATTGTTCGACAATTGGTCCATCGTACCAATCCCTAAACCTCTATTACTTCCAACGTGTGGTCCACCCTCTTTGAACACATTAAGTTCTAATTGAGTCAATACATTTGTTCGCCTGCGGCCAGCTGGTGCCTTTCTTCGTAAAAAGAGCTCTGTCCGTTGATTAGTTCGTGGGATCGCGAGGAATCAAGTTACGCTGGCGATAGGGCGTGAGCTCTAGGAAACTAACTTCGGAAGGGAAGTGTTGCTGAATAGTGCCACTTTCATAGGGACAGTCTGTTCATTGATAAGGGCGGTTATTCGCTGATACTGAAGTATTAGTAATCAGTATAATAATGTAGCTTCTGCCGCGGCTACGCATCCTATTCCGGTGAATATCTAATTATTATGTAACTTTAAGTCTTTCTCAATAAATGGACAACACAACACAAAAAGATTTAAAGACTTTCGCGTTCCATTTTAAACATTTGAAATAAGTTTACGGGTCAAAGCGCGACAACATAAGCTAGTAGTTAAAAGAACTGCATGATGTTTCGATTAGGTTAGTAGTACGGAGTTTGTATTAGCAACTAAAAAATGTTTTTTCGCGTTTTGGCCTTTTGGCTTATTTTAAATGTACACATTTTTTTTAATTCGAACCAGTAGTTACATTACATTACATTACATTAGTGTATTGAAACAAATTAACTTTTCAGCTGTATTATATTGGTACAGATTAGTGCGATTGTCAGCGCATTTATTTTTATTTTGATAAATTATTAATATAGTAAAAGTTGCTTCAGATCTTGACGAATGTATGTGACCCACTGATACGCATTAATTACTTAATTAGTACACAGCGTCCACTTGCGCATCAGTTTTGGTGATTTTATTAGACAGGATGTCAAGGTATATATTTAGCCGCCCTACGGGCTTATGGCGTCGAATCGCTGCAACAGGATAAAGAATGTTCGTGGTTTGCGGGAAAAGGTGCAGGGTTGGCACTCTAAGGAAAATGTTAGTAACTAGCTGTTGGCTGCGACTTCGACCGTGTTATTTCGGGTTGAAAGTATTCTTTATGTTAGTATATTATATCATCCCCTTTCCTAACAATTTTATCTTTAGAAGATCCATGCATTCTGACAACTTACTTCATTCTTCTAACAAATCCAATGAAATTGCTGAAAATAAAACCAAATCAACTGCATTGGTGCAACAATATCCAATCTAGGCAGCCTAAAATAAGTAAGAAGATCGATAATGTGGCATTAAGTCCGCCTTTTGTACTTTCTTATATGTGTGCAATAAAGTTTAAATAAAAAAAAAGCGCGACGTGAGTAAATTTTGTCGTGCTCTTTTCATTGTACTACCTATCTATATTATTCAGTATGTTAGCTGCTGATGAACTCAAAACACAAGTGTCCAAGCTACAGTATCGATATTTTACGTCATGTGAGAAATTTCACGAATTGCGCTTGCTAAGCCTACATGTCGTGCAGAGGCATTTCGACCATACAATATTTGCGAAGCTAAAGATAAACGATCCTTCTTTGTCTGCCTTAAGTAAGACAACTTGTACGAATTATGGTAGGACTCAATCTATGAATACAACAATGACGTCATCACCGTCTTCAAAGCTTTCGTCTGTTATATTAATTGGTATTGTCTCAATTAGAAAGGATGTCTTCCTTCCTTCAATTACCACTCATCATCCTTGCGTTTGCCGGACAGTTATATCGACAGTAACTCACTGCTTAGGATTTGTCTTTGTCATTTGTTGCTGGTGCGAAAACATCATGGCCATTATTTAATGTCATAGGTGGATAAAATTATAGGGTTTTGTATTCTGAAAGAGATACGCCACCATTAGAGTATTTACGTTTAAATGTTCCGGGTTGCTTGCCGTAATATAGCATTTGATACAGATCATATTAGTGCTATGTAAAGGTGTACGATGAAGTTATGCATGTAACTATAATAAATAAATAATTTGTTGTTTTCAAATAAAGTTTCATATCGATCCTGTAATGGTCGAATTAGTGCTTCAACGAAAGCAAGTTTGAAGGCACCGCAAATATTAGTTTAGATAAATAGATAGATAGATACACTTTATTGCACAGAAAATTTACAGAAATTGGTTTTACAGACATATTTAAGTACAATATAGGCGGTCTTATTGCTAGAGAGCAATCTCTTCCAGACAACCTTTAGGTAGAGGAAATAGTAGACATCGAGAGTAGTTTGTAGTGCATTAACGCAACGATGCGTTAGTTGCTGATTGGATAAAAATACGAGTGCGTTGTGCTATCAGTCAATAAACGGTAACGAAACTTTGATTGTCTGTATGGAAATACTATAATACTTTCTCGATATATTCACTTAAAGCTCGTGTTATTTTAGCTTGAGTTAAGCTTGTGTCCACGGTTGGTGCTACCCAACCGAAACTTCCAGCACTAAGTAGTTTGCGTGAACTACAAAATGTTAAATTGTTATGTTTTGACTCGTTAACTGTTTTTTAATACTATTGACAATAGAGCCGTAGAAATTACGGCAGCATATTGGCCGAATCAGACGTAAAGATAATCAAGCCTTCATGACCGTATTTGTGATTCCTTACTTCACCATCTCTTGGCACCATCCGAGCATATACTGTACTTTAATGCATCCCCGTAATATTGCTGAAGTATTCTGGCTAATCGTTTTCAACTAACCCGGAAGATGTGATCGGATTGAGTTTGGCTTACCGGGAAGTCAAAGACTTAGACCAGCTCGTTGGGACTGGCTTCCCTTATCACTCGAACTCCGTAGGGTCAATTTTACCAAAAAGGCAGTTGAGTACCATGGTGATGGGAGGTATAGTATATTTAAACTCAGCATGTGATTGGATCGAGACGCCTTATCGTGTTTAAGTGTCAAATAAGTGGGCTGCAAGCGCCAGCCCTATCAAAATAGCCAACGCAGGGGACGGCGCGTATCCGCGTTCGTAATTATAGCTTTGATTCCTTGTAGAACTGCGCCGGACTGTCTCATTCTTGTTGGGGATCGGATTATTTTTGTGTCTGCCGTTTGTGTATAATAAGAACGCTGTTTATGATATTTTTCTATCTTGAGACGCGAGAATTGTTACTGAAAATATCGAATATGCTTGCTTCACGAAACGTGAGCATAGACGATAGTAAACATTTTCAACTTCAAACATTTTTTAACCGACTTAAAAAAAATGAGGAGGTTCGCAATTTGACCGTATAATTTTTATCTATATCTTTGTTCATAGTGCTACATATTATTGTTATCTAATGTATGGTTCTACGTTAACCAAACATTATAATTTTAAATATCTAGGTTACATTGAAATCCTTTGACGCATGCAAGCAAACATGTATAAGATCATGTTTTTCAACTGCACCCTACAGAAAATGTACATTTTGTTTTACTTTACTTTATCGATTATATTTTTAAACGATTTACAAACTAATTTATATCTTGGTGCAAAATTAGTAATAAGTGTTTTTTTTGCAAAATAACACGACTGTTTCTTGCCGGTATCTTCTCCGTATTATATACAGGTTCTGAACCGGACGTTATCAGCATTTGGTTTGCATAAAGACTTTCGTAAGTTAAAAGATTTTGGTTTAACTTTCAAAGATGATAAGCTTACGGATTTAGCATGATACCCTACATTATTGAGTAACTATGAAGTGCCTAAGCTACTTTGGGACCTGTAGGTATTTGATGTGGTCTGTTATTTAATTCAATACCATTTTTGGGTTTGATTGCAATATAACACCGAAGATACAAGAAACTGCTTTCAAAAATTCAGTTGCTCGTCCGTATACAAGCAGCACGTTAGACTTTGCACCGCCCTTATGTGAAGCGCATAAGATATAATATTGAACTCTTTAACTTAACTTGCTGTTGATCGTACTTGAATTCGAGTGCCCAGTGAACAATAAATTATCAAACTAGCCAACATCTTATTTCCAATCACGTTAATGTTTTTCGGTAACCAAAAGTTCAGTAACCGGGCGCGCGCTGGCCACGAGCTTTCAACGCATCGACTGCAGTCAGTTGCTAAGAGTATTAATCAATTGGAGTAGCTAATTGAAATAAAATGAAATTCCTGAAAAGTTCGATATTAGCGTTTTTTGGATTTGAAATTTGTCATAGTATTCTACGATTCCAGCCATATTTGAAACCCATGTTAAGGAAGTTCTATCAAAATAAATAAACTGATAAATTGTAGTGGCGGCCATCTTGAACCATCAAATACCTATTGACAGTTCAAATTCAGAAAATATTTTATTACTATTATGAATCAACGCAACATCGACGATTTAAAAAATTACGAGTAAAAATGTTATTTTTTTAGTCTCTTCATTTATGTTCATCTGTGGACAATATTTATTTTTATTTGTCATTTATTTTGGCTACAGAACTTCAAAAAATATATGCATGGTAGCAGACAAATGAGATGGGATATTTTAATTTTCTTTTCAAATATTTAATTTGTTTTGTATTAAAACTTAGCAACTGTTCTTCGAACTCAAATATTGAAAAGCTAAGTAATAACAATCATCATCAGTTAGGATGATTTTGTGCAGGTTCGCCTTGCTCTTGTCCCCTTCAGTTCATTCATCTAAGTTCAGCTGCTACAAAACAAACGGGCATCGTAAACAAGCCCTCTCTTCCCGGCCCATGCCCCAGTGCGTCAGGAGACGTCGGGACCCACGTACGTGCGCACGCGTCGCCCGTGACGTCATGATTCGCGCGTCTCGCGAACTCGCGAAATTGTGTTTGAACCGTTGACAAGACCGATTTGCGATTGGTCAACCAATTTGAAACTGTGTTGTGACCGTTTTTAATTTGTGCTACTGGTGATTAGATTTGTTTTGCTCTTGTCACTGTTATTCTTAGTGACCAACGTTTCGAATACATGAAACAAAGTGCATACTGAAAGTTGAAAATAAGAGATATGACTCGTGTTCAAAGGCCACTTTTTATATACGATAGTGTATTTTTTAAATCACTGATGCCCTTACTTTACAAACAAATTAAATATTTACATATTTTATCCCTTTGTGTTTGGCATCATTTATGTCATAATTATTTTTTATGGATTAACATAGCCAACTGTTTATATAATATTTTTTAAGAATATTTCCCATTATATATACTTACTTATTGGTTTTCAAGCACATTTTAAAGTCGTTTTATGCTATATGAAAATGCTTAATGTTTTGATTACGGAGACGGTTAGGATTTCTAATTATATATTTTAGAATCGCACCACCACTTAAAGTTTGTTATTACAAAACACTAAAATAAACATTCCGAATCAGAATAGATTCCCACAAAGCTCTCACCTTCCCACATTGTTTACAAACGGATAGAAAAATAATGTTATTGTGTTTCAATCAGCGGCGCTCTGCGGCGCTTTAGAATAGTCCCCCTCGGTTATAAAACAGACCATTAAATAAATAATTCAACTATTAAATCACAATCGTAAACTCTAGAGGCTACGTTCAAAGACTATATTCAATTTGACCTAAGCACTTGTGACGTGAGGGCGACGCATTTTTTCAAGTTAGTGATATACAAAGTATAAAACAAAGTCGCTTTTTCTGTCTCTATATCCCTATGTTCGCTTAATCTTTAAAACTACGCAACAGATTTTGATGCGGTTTTTTTAATAGGTAGAGTGATTCATGAGGAAGGTTTTTATTTGCAATAAAGAATAAAAAAGCCAATATTTATAACTATTTACATGACATCCGTGCTAAGCCGGGGCGGGTCGCTAGTGAAAAATAAATCAGCTTTGTCCATGTGACTATCTGGTGCCTGCGACTTCGCCCGCGTTATTTCGGTATAAGAAGTATCCAGACATCTATACATTCTTACAAACTTTCGCATTTATAATATTCGTAGGATTGAACATTCGATATCTTATTTTTTTGTACCAAATTTACTGACCTGCTTTTGGAGTTGTTCGTATGGAATACGCTACGGGAAGATTTACAAAGTAAATGGTTTCATAGGGATTATACAGAGAAATGCATAAGTATTGTATTCCTATTGAAATACACGGACTAGTTATATTACAAATAACATACTAATTGTTATTACAGTCTGCCTAAACACAATACGTAGGAATCGGATTTAACATTCAGATTTCGTACTTAAATTAAATTAGGGTTTGTTCTTAGGTACCGAACCCATGTTTGTCTCGTTCAAGTGACATGGAGTGACACCATGTGTCATAAACCAGATACACAGAACAAATAAAGTAATGCATGTGTGTATGGATGTTGTGGGAATATTTCGGCATCGACTTTTAGGGGACGGGGTCAGAGATTAGAGAAAGATAATATGTAAAAGTGTTTTTAGGCTTATGACTGGGTTGAAAATGAATAAGTGTTTTGTTTATTATTAAAATTCTTATTTTTATCGATGTTCCATTTTAAAATTCGTAACGAGGCCGAGATTGAAAATGCGTTTAATGGTATTTTGGTACGCTGAATGAAATCATCTAAGATATGAAACGGTCGTAAGTGGGACTTACATACAAAAATATTCAGGGCCATTAGTGAAACGCTATTTTAATGTATGGTTCTGAAAAGATGATTGGGTTTGTTAATAACTAGCGATCCGCCCCGGCTTCGCACGGGTGCAATGTTGGTTAATATTACGGCTTTCCTTTGCTATGAATGTATGTAGGTACAATTATTATACTCACAAACCTTTATCTTTAACCTAGTAAAAGATAAATCTATCTAGTATCTAGTTAATGTATCTAGTAAAAGAAAACCGAATTAAAAACAGTTACGTAGGTTTAATGATTATACGTACAGAAAGCGGGAAGCGATTTGGTTTTATATGTAGTGATGACAGGCTTAATTATATGAATTTATAAATTCGACCTTTGCGCAAAAAGTTCCTTTTCTTGCCAAGTATTTCATCTGTGTAGCTACACATCTAAATATATATTGTTTGTGGTATAGTACAAACAAAAGATCGAAAGATTACACATTTCGGCCTTTAAGCGGTACTATGTCAAAAATGTGTTATACTTATGTTGTCCGCATATAAAATAACTAGCGGTCCGGCGAACTTCGTTTCGCCTTAGAGAATTTTTCCCGCTTTTCTGTTGAAATTTTGCAAATTTTACCAAGGATCCCTAATTTGGTAGCCTATATCAAATTGGAAGAATGTAGCATTAAATTGGTGAATTTTTTTTTAAATCGGCCCAGTACTTTTTGAGCCTATTCATTACAAACATACAAAAATAGGTACAAATCTTTCGTCTTTATAATATTAGTGTAGATATCGTACTGCTAGTGCTTACCTTGACGTGCTGTCGGTAGACAGAGGCTTCTGTACATCCACACATTTACTTTTAAATGTTAAGCAGTGCAATATTAGTTAGATTTTGTGATTACGATGATGATGTTTTCCTGTCATATCGATTATATGTTATATTGACTGATGTCCACATTTATTGTAAAGGATATGGCGACAGAAATACGAACTGGGTCATTAATCACATTATTTAACTAAACTTCCGACTGAACCGCCCTATGGAACATCACACTCATCGGTTCATCAACGTCTCCAACCCCTAGTTTAACATAAAATACACCTTATTGAGTTTGTTTTAAGGATGACTATAATAGCTACATGTGCGCTTGTTGTGAACACGTGCGGCGCGGCGTGTTTTTTCTACAAACTCGCGTAGTCAAAGCTGCATGATTTGTTTTGTTCCTGTTACCGAATGCGGGTAGTTGCGCTTTAATGCTGGTTTGAGGCGTAATCAAAGTCGTGTTAGAACCATTGCTATTTATTTACTAAAGCATATCTCTGTTTGGTCGGTCGGAAACTGTGATTTTTGTTGCTTTGATATTTGCTGCGTTTACAAAATTATTGGAATACAATTCGTATTTGTAGTTCATAGATCACTTGACAGAGACGCCAATCAATAAACGGATGTATACTTTGTACACTAATGATTTAAAGTGGAAATACGAGTCTCTCTAAATACTTGACATTGGCGGAATCATTGCGGTGTTTCTAAACGCGGGACAGAGTACATTAACAAAAAAAATTAAGTGGAAAGATTTGTATTTTGTGAATATTGAATAAGAATATAATTAATCAAGAGTAACGTAGGACATATTGATACCAAGAAAATACTTTACGAAGTCGCGAGTGGTTGCAAGTCGTGAATAAATCAAGAATTAAGGTAATGAAGTGAAATTTCGTTGTCGACACACGTTAATATGGTGGATCAACATTTGTTTATTAGCGAACCGATTTAACTAATCGGCTCATAGACGTGGCTAGTAAAATAAACAACATTATGTGTGTTATTCTTCGTTTAGACGATTTATTTGTTAACCGTTGTTTCGCATTTAGTAGGTAAATGTTTCAATGTATTAGAAATGTTTGTGGCTGCAATATGTACGTGGAATATGTAATGATGATAAACAGTTCAGTGGTTTAGTGGTTTGATGTGGACGGTTGTAAGGACATTACTGTGTTTAAAATGTGACGATCCATTCAACCATGGTGATATTGAGGAGGTTTATGGTATGTTTACTTAATACATTATGTGTGTTAATTTATTCATGTTGCTGGCTATTAAACTGAGTCAATCTTAAATATCTGTCAAATCACGAATCTTTCATAGATTTTCTATAAGGCGAGCAAAATATGACGTCAAAATTTTACTTATCAACACACTTACTATGAAATATACATATTTGTCGAATTTTAAAATGGCATTATAAAGATAATTTTCAAAAACGATATGCCAAATGTATAAAGTCCCTTTTATACGGCATGGATACATTAATTATTAGTGAATGATGGCAACGAATTTGGTAGTAAATTAAAAAAAATAATTAAATCAAATGTGCTTAATACAAATTATATTTGAATGACCGCTTACTCAACTTAAAATATCGTCATCTCTTATTAGCCTTTATTATACTTTGATAATTGATCTGTCATGTCCCGAAACACGCGAGACAATTTTGACGAGATTTTGTATTGTGTCTTGATTTATGGCAGATTTAAAACTAATGAAAATTTAACCTCCTGTCAGGCATCACGTCGAAAAATTCGAACTTATATAGTCTCCGTTATATAGTCCCAGTGAGGATTAGATTGACTCCTTGAACGGTACTTACTCGATGTTATTGTCAACAGTTGTCAAGCTTACGCGACGAGCTCTCTGGGAGCGAGGACAAATGGAAGCAGCGACGCAACCTGAGCTTCGACCAGAACAGGCACCTGGAGGAGGTCACTAAGGAGAGGTCAGTATCCAATCATCAACACTATGGTGCCTATTTTATAAAATTGACTTTACATGATTCTAATTAAATGTATGTGTTCAAATATGAAAGATCTTCGAGTTAAAAAAAATGAAAGATCGGCTTACAATGAAGCTGTGTGATTTTTATAGTGCAGTACGTTATTATCTAGGCTTAGAGAAAAAGCTTAGCTCAGTTCGATAAACATCGCATTATGCTAAGATCGTGGAATCAAGTGGGATTTGAACTGCGGATGAAAATGTAATTTTTTCGTTCGTTAATCTCGTACGAGAACTCGTCAAACTATGCTTCGGTTTTGATCTCAGAAAATGACATCCGGCTTGCATTTTCTACTCGTTGCATTCGGATTAACTGGCAGCTTGACGACCACCGTAGACGAGAAGCGAGCGGGTCGTACTTTTGCGTCGCTGAGTTCCCGGCTTCTATTCCCGGCCGCCGCAATATGATGGAAAACCAACATTTCTAAATTGTCCCGTGTCTTGGTGGTGATTTCAGTACAGTAACGCAGATGCTTCAGTTATCACAGAAGCAATAGTGTGATGTGCAGGCCTAGCATACGCAATTTGTCTAATTTATCGCATGAGACGACAAAAGTTTCGATACTGTCGATTGGCTAATAGCACACCGCACTCGTATTTTCAGCCAATCAACAGCTGACGCACTGACTTCAATCGATTTTGACGTTTGTTAAGAGCGCGATAAAATTTTATCGCGTTGCGTATGCTAGGCCTGGTGGTCCAATATCAATTGGTTGAATGAACTTCCAGGGACGGGCTGAAGCGCGTGGCGGTGAGCCTGCACCGCGTGGTGGGACAGCTGGTGGCGTACTGCGCCTCCGCGGAGGACGAGCTCAACCGCACCGTGCTGGCGCACCTGCTCGCCAGGGTGTTGCCCAACGACTCTGAAGAGTGAGTACTTATTTACTTAAAACGTAAGAGAGGCTTAAGAGAGGCAGGGCAAAGCGATTTTATCGCTCGAACTGGAGCAGCCCGACTGGTGAAATACCTCCACCTTACAAACTCAAACTCAAATATTTCTTTATTCAAGTTGGTTGCATATAACACTTTTGAATCGTCATTGAATACAATGCAATGTGATTCTACTTCCGGTTCGGAACCTATATCTACCGAGAAGACACCGGTAAGAAACTCAGCAGATCATTTACAGTATCAGTATCTAACTTATTGCTATGTGTAGCTCACTTTGGACCAAGTCATATAGTTTTGGTTTTGATGAGTGATGAAACAAATAAGTACTCAAGTAAGTTTTTACTTTCGAGAGGTAAGCTGGAGCAGACCAGTCCCCAAAGGTTCACAAGCATGACGTATGTGCCAGCCATCAGAAGACCGCAGCCAAATAATAATCACTCCGGTGTTGTTGTGTTCTCCTGCATGTGAGTAAGGTATCCAGAGCTCTTGGGGGGTGTTACATTAGTAGCAGGGGTCAAGCCTACAAGGTAAGGGCGACAAGTCTAGTAACAGTTTTACTATGCTATACTTTTCGCATTTAAGCTAGGAACTCATTCATTACCACTTAACATCAGGTGGAATGAGGTCAAACTTGAAGTGCAATATAAAAAATACGGTGTCGCGTTTTGACCCGTTAATTTATTTTAAATGTTTGAAACGGAACGCGAAAGTAAATTTTAAAATTAAAGTAAGATATTTAATTAAAGAAGGTAAACAACGGTAGACGTCGCTTGAACTCAGAATCCGAAACAAGTAAATGAAACAGCCACAGTTGTGTTTTCTCGGAAACGCTTTGAAATATGGTGTCTCAAAGTGAAATATGGTCGCGTCGAGAGACAAGTCGTCTGCAGAATATCTCATGTCGCCGTTATACCGGCCTTCGCGCAGCCATATTGTTTCATTCATGCGACCTGCGTCCGCTACTAAGCGATGACGGGTTTTAAGAATAAAATAACTTATCACTTTACCGAATCATTTTTGAATAACGTTTCGCCGAATCATAAAAGGTTCTATGATTCGGGGAAGCGTCGTTCAGTAAAGTGTTTATCCGACTTTCAATAAAAATGTACGGTGTTATTTTGTCTATATATTAATCTGAATTGTATATAGTTCAAGATTGACTTTTTTAGGAAACGACCTTTTTTGAACATGACCTGTAGTAATTATTATACAGGAAATGATAATTTAACCATCCAAATATGATATTTAGTATTAGAAGGGACTGAGTGCATAGTCAGCACGTCAAGTAATTTATCAAGACAGTACACTACCGATTAAACTTCGAAAAGCGTCTAATATATCGCGGAAGTTCTAATTCAGTGTGTCTTTAGGTGAATCTAAAGTTAGCGGCGCCCCCTCGCTGCACTATTTATTTGCGTTCGCAAGGGTTATACGAGAAATTAATAACTCGCAGAGACGAATGGCTGAAACGCACGACCAGTTGCTAGTGATTCGTGAGAATGAGTATGGTGATACCTTCACAACCAGATCACATAGGGTCTTTTAGCTATGGAAACGTTTAATTTGGTTTAATTTGATTTGGAAAAATGGATGAAATGAAAAATGTAGAACTTGCTGCTAGCTGCAATTTTGTAGTGCTTCACGCCGTACCTACAAACATTCTGACACGGCTTTGAAATTTGTTTGTTTCTTTAAAGTATTTGCAACTAGGTTCTGGTCTCCCTAGTACTTTAACGGAAAACATGGTCTTTTTAGGTTTGTTTCATATGTATATTTCGAAACATCAATTCTAACGAATAGCAATATAAAATGATAAAAAACGTGTTCATAGCAACACATTGTAATGTCTGCTATTATCTAACATACCTACTGTGGGTTTATTAATTGTTCTATTTTATGAATGACTTCAATAGTGACGTATGTTGTCATATTATTTTGTTTATATTTCTGCCTGTCATTCTACCACGTAGTTATTACTTAATACACTGTTTTCCTTATTTCCTATATTTTTCCTGTCCAGATTTCTTACCAACTGTATTATAATTTTATGCCAAACTTCTCTTACCCACATCAACGCATACAACGCAGTCCAATCTTAATCCTTCTGAGAAAATAAAAATACTTTCAAACTCGTGACGGGTAGTCTGAATGTATCGCCGTTGACTTTAACTGTCGACGGAGCGATTTGACGCTATAACTCGGAGCCGTCATATGGAGTTATCGTCCGATTCCCGCTCGGGCCACTGGCGTGACAATCTAAATATCAACACAGCCTGGAAATTAAACAGAATCAATCGAAATGGTTTCACGTCGCTGTATATTCGGTTGTCTTCCGACGTTCCAAAGATTTCACACCGGTGTGAAACTCTCGCCTGTCGACGTTACAACGTCTTGTATTGTTAAAAACGCGTTGTAAATTTTTTCACACCGCTATTTGATCGGTCTCTGTATTTTTCAAACTAGTCGTCAGTTCAGTTGACTAGGAGTAAATATCAGTGGGCATACCCAGCGACGGTTGCCGATCTTCCATACCGTTTCGACTAGTTTAAAACGTATTATTTTGATATTGAAGTTAGAAAAGTCACGTGATCTTGAAATGTGAAACACAGGATTGTAAACTTGTCGAAATAATATCAAAAATCCACAACTGTAACTTTGCTAGGACCTCTGAATAATGATGTTAGTGACAGTAACTCTATGAACGCACTAGCAACCAAATACAAATCGCTCTACTTTAAAGTTCTACTACTTGTCACTGTTTGAATCTTTACTGAGCACATACATATTAAATTTGCACCAAATTCCGCTGATGTTTAGAACTCGTTTATGATTATGCTGAAGAAAGATAAATATGTCAAATGTCAGAGAGCAAAAACAAAAGTTCAATAAACACATTAATTATTTTACCGAAATAAAAGTGCAATTTTATTTAATAGTTCAGACCAAACACTCACAAATTTAACAATGGTCCATCGAGGCGGATATTTAAAAGTTCAGGGTCGAATTTGAACTTGTGCGTACTTGAAGCGGATCGCTGAAGCGAAGGGTACGCTACACCGTTTTCATTGGGAATATCAGTTCAGCGGTGTAAAGGAATCTGACGTCATCAGTAAGGGTTTCGGTACTACGTCATCGACCTACCTACCTACGTGACGACGGTTACCTCAGCAAGTTCAGAGGAGGAAAGGAGTTCAGTCCGGCAGTACGGAATCAGAGCGACGTGACGTCTTGGCATGACGTCGGTCACAGGTCAAATCTTTTGTGAGTGAAGTGGAGTGCATTGTAAGTACAATTTTGAATATGGTTAAAGAAGAGTTGATATAGACATTGTGGCTACAAGTTAAAAGTGAAATATTTTGGATTTCATAAGTACGGACAATAACGATAGTTGGACTTTGAATATTTTATATCTATTTTTCTTATAATTTTATATTTTTTATTGGAGTTTGTTTGAATTTTGGGTTCAAGATGGATAGGTTGATTAATTTACAAAAACAATTACAAAAAGCCATTGAAAAGGGATTAGTCAACTTAAAAAAGAGTTCAAAGGATAAAATTAACATTGAGTACTTAGAGACACGATTAGAAAACTTAGAGAATGATTGGCAATTATTTAGGAAAAATAACACAAAATTGTACGAAGAATTTGATTTTGATGAAATAGAACAATGTATTTACGCTACGACGGATATATACGACAAAACTGAGGATACATATGTTATTTACAAAACGTTTATAAAAACTGAATTAAATAAGTTATTTGTTC
Source organism: Glyphodes pyloalis (assembly GCA_037074685.1). NCBI lineage: Eukaryota > Metazoa > Arthropoda > Insecta > Lepidoptera > Crambidae > Glyphodes > Glyphodes pyloalis. The sequence goes on from JAYKKO010000019.1 coordinate 12,411,036, forward strand.
TTACCAACAGGTCAAATGTAAATGAATTTGATAAAGTTACGGGTGAACCTACCAGTTCTTTTGTAAAGTTACCTAAGATCTCGATTCCCATATTTTCCGGCAATTATTCTGAATGGCCGACATTCAGAGATTTATTTATCTCACTTATAGATAAAAATAAAACTCTAGACAATGTGCAAAAATTGCACTATCTAAAAGGACATCTCCGTGGAGAGGCAGAACAGTTAATAAGACACACACCTATAACGGATGCTAATTACGATTATTGTTGGGACTTACTTGAGAAACGATATAATAACAAACGATTTCTTGCTAACTGTGTGCTAAAGAGATTATTTAGTCAAAGACGTTTAAGCTTTGAATCTGCCTCAGGTTTGAAAGAACTGTTAGATAACACCTCTGACTGTCTAAGTGCGTTGCGTAATCTTAATGTAAATGTCAGTTCATGGGATATTATAATAATCCATATGGTTACCTTTAAGCTCGATCCAGAGACGCGAAAGCATTGGGAGTTGCACGTTTCAAATAGTGACTCGTCTGAATTACCAACTTTTAAGCAGTTTCATGAGTTCGTAGAAAACCGTTTTAGAGCATTGGAGTGTCTTGACTCGAAACATCAGTTCACTCCACAGACCAGTAGCAAATCTCTTTTAGTTTCAAATAATACAACCAATTTCCGTTGTGAATTTTGCTCAGAACATCATAAGCTATGCTTTTGTAAAGAGTTTATAAGCCAAAATTATGATCAAAAACGTGAATTTGTATTTAAAAACAAAATGTGCTTTAACTGTCTAGGAGGCAACCACTCAGTTTACGAATGTGAAAAACCGACAACCTGCAAAGTGTGCAAAAGAAGACATCATACTTTACTACATCCTCCTGAAACAAGCGAGAACGAAGTTCAACACTATGTAAAAACAGCTACACCCAGTACAACATCACCATTTGATCATGCTCCGATAATTTCATGCTTATCTACAGGAAGAGCAGAAAAGTCAAGACAAGTTTTGTTACCTACGGCACTGATTAATACTGGATCTAGTACCGGTACATTTCAAGAAGCACGAGCTTTATTAGATCAGGGCTCTCAAGCCTGCTTCATCACAGAAGATACAGTCCGACGTTTGAAACTAAAGAAAACATCTATCAGTAACAATATTTCCGGTTTAGGCGAACACAAATCGATATCAAAAAGCGTAGTAAATCTTAATATTCAATCCAGAATAGATAAATCAGTAAAATTTTCAATCAACGCATTTGTACTAAACAGTATCACTTCATATCTTCCTGAGAAAAATATTTCATTAGGTGATTGGGTAGATCTTAAAGACATACAATTAGCTGATCCAAGATTCGACACATCTAATAAAATTGATATTTTGTTAGGAGCAGAAGTGTACAGCCACATTCTTCAAGAAGGTGTCAAGAGAAGTCCGTCAGGTACTCTGATCGCTCAGAACACAAGCTTAGGCTGGATTCTCTCGGGCACTGTGAATACAAAAAACAAAGATCATTTAACTTCAATAAATCAATATACTTCCTTACATGCAAAGGTTAATGAAGATCATATACGTTTTCGTAAAACTAATATACATAGAACTATCCAGAACAAATTTACAAAGAGACAAATGAAAAACTTCTAGCAGATATACAGATCAAAAATATCAAAATAAGAAGTTTACTTACTGAATCAAGAACTCTTGTAGAATACAGGAACACACGGAGAATACGGAAGGGTAGCCTGAAAATTATAAACCAATATACAAAAACAAAAAATACTGGTTAAAGTACAACGAAGAAAAGTAAAAATATAAGTTCAAAATAATAAAACAAGGTATAAGAAATAAAATAGGACAATTAAGAACGAGAATGAAGGAGATCAGTACAGTACAATATCTTTATATATATATCAGAAGAAAAACGAGATCAATTATTGAAGTATTCACTGGAAACAGCACATATGGTTTATTGTTGAATCTGTAACAAAATGACTACATAATATTTCATAACGTTATTCAACTTCCTACAATATAGAATAGATAGAGGACATTTTTATAAAAGCATAGCTATTTATTAAATTAAAGATTGTACAAAATGAAAGTTGAGCGAGATGTAGAGCTGTATCAACATAGCAAAAAACTTACCGACAATTTTGCATGAATTTTACTATTTGCAGTTGTTATTATTTCTATTATTAATCTTCATATTATTCCATGAAATTAGATGTAGTTGAAGGTCAATTCAGGGCATAGTTAAATTAAATTTAGGATGTATACTTAGGAAACATGTATTATTAATAATACCCCATGTATTTACAAAAGTCGCACCTACTGAAAAATCTATGTATTTTATATAAAAATGTAAGCATTCTAAGAATTTATGTTAGCTATTTAGTATGTAAAAGCGGTTTATTATTTTAGTTGTTTTTAGTTTAACATGAATGTTCTTTATACAGGATGTTTTAAAATATGAGTTCAATGTACAGTCTGTATTTTTTATGTTATGAATGATTAAGATTTAAATTATTATTTTTAATTTTAGTTCCTAGTACAATGTTTTTTGTCTATGTATTAATAGGACATTTCAATAAATGTCCTACGGGGGCGGTATGTTTAGAACTCGTTTATGATTATGCTGAAGAAAGATAAATATGTCAAATGTCAGAGAGCAAAAACAAAAGTTCAATAAACACATTAATTATTTTACCGAAATAAAAGTGCAATTTTATTTAATAGTTCAGACCAAACACTCACAAATTTAACAGCTGAAATTACACAAAATTTAATTAAAAGCTATGCAACGACCCTTCGACTTACCCAGCTTGCAGCTTCCAGACTGCTAAATAATTTAATTGATTCTGGCGTTCAGCCAACAGCTGCGCCCTTTAGATATTATAAAGTTCCTCGGAAACCTGTCGCGACTAATTGGAGAAAGCGTGGGGCGAGGTGGTCATGGAAATAGACACCTGTGGGTGAGTCAGCGCCTGGATCTAGTGCAAGACCTGCATGTGAACGGTGCTCGTCGCACTGTAGCAACCACCGTATCCCTACTATCCCTACTAATATTATAAATGCGAAAGTAACTCGGTCTGTCTGTTACGCTTTCCCGCTTAAACCTCTCAATCGATTTTGATGAAATTTAATATAGGTATACTGATATAGGTATACGTTGAACCTCAAGAGCGGACATAGGCTACTTTTTGTTAGAAAATAAGGGGGGGGGGGGGTAATACACCCTTTGAAAGTTTATATGGGAAAATGTATTTTTTTTATGTTAAAGCTATGATATTTGGCACAAATATAGCTCGAAACTTGGATTAAAATATAGACTACTTATTGTTTCGAATGTTGGGCGTAAAACTGACCATGAAAGCATGTAGTCCACGCGAAATTTTTGGTAATCTACCCTATTTCAATAAGAACAGTCCAATACGGAGTGCGTATGCGTTTTGGCTACTGCGCTCCGCTTATTCAGACAGAGGCATCAATCACAACTATCTTGAATCAATGCGAGTTCACTTATCGATTGTTTCCATTAATCGTTTCGTATCTGATCGGACCTCCCGTGTACTGGCGTGACGCCAAACCTGTCGTTTCGTTATTAAACTCGTAAACGCACCGTTTCGCTAACGTGCGAAATTGCGGGAGATACGCCATCTATTTGCGAATACGTTGCGACGCGATTCGTCATGTCGCCTGTCGCGTTTGTCGCTCGTTTAAGCGTGTGTGGGGCGACTCTTTTTAGTCTCGTTTTCGCCTTTTGATGTTTATTGTCGCGTTTATTTGCTGCTGTTTCGCTGTAGTGTGCAAAACTAACCAATTATTTTTGTTAGTTACAAGTAACATTTATGCATACCTAGTCAACAATTAGTTCAAAGCGAATCGGAGGGCCTATAATTGAACCAAACATCCGGATTTTTTTTATATTACACTTCAAGATTGACCTCATCCTACCTGATGTTAAGTGGTAATGAGGTCCTAGCTTAAAGGCGACAAGTACAGCATAATAAATCTGTTACTGGACTTGTCGCCCTTACCTTGAAGGCCTGACCCCCTGCTAATAATGTAGCATCCCCCAGGTGCTCTGGAAACCTTACTCACACGCAGAAACACAACAACACAGAAGTGATTGTTATTTGGCTGCGGTCTTCTGTAAGGTGGTGGTATTTCACAAGTCGGGCTGCTCTAGTTCGAGCGATAAATCGCTATGCCCTACCTCTCTTAAATTAAGCACACCGACTTACATAACTTAAATCATAAAAACCGCACCTTGATGTTCTTTCCGATTTATATTTGACCTTAGATTTTGTTGATATCAATCGAAGTTAAAAATATTTTTGCATTTCCCCCTTCAAAAGTGGGGACCATTCGTCATTGATGTATTTTTCCACTTTAATACGCTTATATAGCATTGTCATCTTCCTTCGACTAAACCATTAGTATTATGATTTGTCATCAGAATAGAGTTCATTTGATCTTCCAGAACCTTCGCCGAAGAGGAGTCCCGCCCCTCGACGCCCAATGCCTCCACCGAGCTGGACAAGAGTCTCGTCTCTAAGCACGTGCACTTTGCGCCGGACCTGCACTCGATCCTCTCGGACCTCGACGAGGAGGGCGTGGTGACCTTCCTGCAGCAGCAGAGGGACTTGAGCGCGGACATCAAGAGGGAGCTGGAGAGCTCGCTGAAGCGGCTGCGGCAGGAGGCGCACGACCTGCTCGACCTGTCGTCGAAGCTTGGGAACAGTTAGTATAGACAAGGCGTAATCAACCTTTTTTGTGGTTTCCTCAAGTAGTACATAATAATGATGGGTCCTTTGATTAATAGGTTACAACATTTAACAATTTTCGTGACGAACATATAAAACTGTTGGAAATGGCTGCTCAGCGCCATCTATTGACACTATCGGCAGTAACGTTCTGAATATGTAACGATTTTGAAGAATTTACTTTTAAAAGTGTTTTTCATGTTTTGAATTAATTTACTTTTATGAATTAAATTTTTTTACTGTTGCCATAGTCGCTTTTAAAACTATGGAGCTTAAAATATATGTTAGATGTTTTGTAGAAATCATTTACTTGCGTCATTACTTGGGTGTGTGGAATGCTCCAATAGCTTTCACCTCAATCTCCCTTGATAGAAGACGTAGATAAGGCTTAAAATGTAACATGTTTACCTAGCCAGTGTCTGTTAACTTTGGTCTTAAAGATATCCAGATTATAAAGATTCGGAAAAACTTATCTCAATAGAGAGTTTCTTATTAGTCTAGTCCGTATAATACAATAATCCGTTTCTTATCTATCTGAGACTGTCTCCTATTAAACAAGCATTGGAGTATTGTAAAGTAAAAACATTCTGTTACATTTCAGAAAGTCGCAATGAGTCCAAAATGCTGGAGTCGAGCCAGGTGCACATCACGGAGCTAGTTCACGACCTGGACACCAATCAGGAGTCATGCAACAACTGCGAACTGCATAGGAAGGTATGCATCAGCTTAGTCAATGTCCCCTGAAACCAATCTCATAATTCATTTGAATTAATGTTCACAATTTATATGGCACACTGTATGTCTTAGTGCAAAATTTGTTATAAGTTCAGCTCTATTTGGAATATGAACAGCAGAGTTTCCTGGCGGGATCCTCTCTGTAAGTTATAGTTTCCGAACCGGAGGTATCGTCATTTGCATTATATAGACGCTTCATAAATATTACTGATGCAATTTACATGAATAAAGTTTTTTTGAACTTTGAAATGAATAGCATGTTGGAATCCAGATTCCGTTACAATAATGGGTACTAGCTAAATTACTAGGCAAAAATGGGTAGATTAATCATACCTTATTTGCTCGAGCTCTGCATTGAACCCAAGACCTCACGATTATGAGTTGGTACTCAAACCACTAGACCATCAATTTGTTAGACCGTGGCACTTAGAATGTGAATAAGCTTATCTTAGCTTATACACCCTGCATAGTGATGTTAACAAAATAATTGTTCAATTCGAAACAGAAGTTTCTCAGATTAGCGCGTTAAAACAAACAAATTCTTCAGCTTTATAATTAGTATAGACTAGCTTTTGCAGCACGCGCTTCGCGCGAGTCTGCTAAAAGCTAGGCCTGCGGCGCTGGCCGCTCCCGGGCTTCGCCCTCCCGCGGCGCTCGGCCTTCGGCCTCGCATACGCAGCTCGGCCTGCGGCCTCGCGGGTGTGACACGGGGGTGTTGAACCGTCCGCAATGGGGGCCTAGTGCTTTTTTTGTACGGCGCTAGAGTTTTTTAACTGTGGCCTAAGGAGCCTTTCCGCTCCGGGCTCCGCCCTGCGCGGCGCAGCTCGGCCTGCGGCCTCGCGCCTAGGGTGACTTGTGTTGCACTTAAATAAAATGGCCACAGTGTTCGACGGAAGCCGCTTCGAGCTTCGCTCTACGCGGGCGCTCGGCCTACGGCCTCGCATTCGAAGCTCGGCCTTCGGCCTCGCGAAAGTTACACAGAACATAGCCGCTTCGGGCTTCGCCCTACGCGGCGCTCGACCTGTGGTCTCGCATCGCAGCTCGGCCTACGGCCTCGCGTGGGTTACTTGGTCATTTGTCTCGTCTATATTGGTCCAAAGTGTTTGATGGCAGCCGCTTCGAGCTTCGCTCTACGCGGGCGCTCGGCCTTTGGCCTCGCATTCGAAGCTCGGCCTTCGGCCTCGCGAAAGTTACACAGAATATAGCCGCTTCGGGCTTCGCCCTACGCGGCGCTCGACCTATGGTCTCGCATCGCAGCTCGGCCTACGGCCTCGCGTAGGTTACATGATCAATTGTCTCGTCTATATCGGCCCAAAGTGTTCGATGGCAGCCGCTTCGAGCTTCGCTCTACGCGGGCGCTCGACCTTTGGCCTCGCATTCGAAGCTCGGCCTTCGGCCTCGCGAAAGTTACACAGAATATAGCCGCTGCGGGCTTCGCCCTACGCGGCGCTCGACCTACGGTCTCGCAACGCAGCTCGGCCTCCGGCCTCGCAAAGTTACCATTTCCAAGTATTAACAGCATTACATTACTATGCAACAATTTCCCCATACATTTTCTTACTAAGGTCAATTTCAGTACAAAATGTATGGGGAACCAAGTACTCCATAGAAATATGATTTTCCAATTTTTCCTAAAATTTCGTACTTACTCGCTTTTTTTTTGGTTAATTGACCACGGATAGACATTTTTGACAGGACCTCATACTTATTTTTTTTAAATTCGAGCATTTTCTGTCGGGCCCAAAATCTCCGAAATTACCCCGAAAATCGGGTAAATTTTTGAACCATTGCTGGGGCATCATAAAAACCTCCAATAAAGCTCCGAGCATATTTTCCCTACGACCCCTCCTTCTACGCCGAAATTTAGGGAATACATTTTGAATTCTGCAGATTTTTTAAAATGGCCGCCAGCGCATCCGCCATTTTGTTTATCGAAAAGTCTATAATATAACATCTCATCTAGGTTATATACTGCATCAAACCTCATTTTTACATTTTTCAAATTTTATATCCTGCGGCCTACAGGACTTCGGGAAGGTGACCATGTTTTTTGCACATTTGTCCCAACAGCTCCCGGTGTTGCCAGGTCACAGAGATAAAAATAGTCAAATGTCATTTCAATGGGGATGTTTCATAGGCACATGGAAATGGTTTGCGCGAAATGTCATTATTTCTATTTTCGACCTTCGCCGGGACCTGAGTCAAAAACTACCAAAAATAGTAGAATTTTTATTTCACCTGGCAACACACACAACCAAAACTCATAATCGCCTAGTACATTGCGACTCGCTCAGAGGTGGCCATATACATGAAAATTAAAATTTAACGTTTTCAAAAACGCAACAATTTTACAAAATGGCCGCCAGCGGGTCGGCCATCTTGTATTTTTGAACTTTTGTATTTTTCCTGTATTTTGGACTATATTTGACATCGAACCTCATTTTCATTTTTTTTCTCGCTCTCACCCAATCGCCATATTATTTTTTGGAAAATGACCAAGTCACAAAATATATATTTCGCTTTGGCACCCAGTGTGGCTAGGCGATTGGGCTAAAATTAGTAAAATATCATTCGGCCATAAGCTTGCCATAATAACGTGGTAGACATTTAGACCAAATGTCAAAAAAAATTTTTTTCGTTTTTTGGGCAAAAGTCAAAAACTACCAAAAATGGTAGAAATTTTATTTAACATAGCAACACACATCAACCAAACATGCGACCGCTCGATACATTGCGACTGGCTCAAATGTTGCCATGTGCCTGAAAAACGGTTTTGAAAATCGTGAAAAATTCAAAATGGCCGAAAGGGGGTCGGCCATCTTGGATTTTGGATCGGCCGTATTTTTCCCGTATTCTAGGTTATATAACGCACCGAACCTAATTTTTATTTTTTTTCTCGCTCCCACCCAGTCTTCAAAAGAACTTTTGGAAAAAACCATGTCGTAAAAATGTTTTTCCCCGCCATTTTCAGGGTTGCCAGGATTTTTCCGAAAAACTACCTTTTTGTCACTTCGGACCTCCATGGCCACCCCACTGCATATTTATTTTTTTTCTACAAGGGTAAAATTTTTTTCTACCATTCGGGGCCATGGGGCAAAAACTACCATGAATTTGGTAGAATTTATTCCTCAAAACAATAGACGAATAACTAACCTACCACCGCTCCATACAATCCGATTCGACATGGTGTTGCCATCCCTGTCAAAATCGACTTTAAAAATGGCAAATTTTTTGGTCCCCACAAAACTGCCGCCAGCGGCGTCTCTATGGCCAAACTCTATTATCTATGGATGAGGTTTGCAAGTTGACTATACTGCCGGCAGAGTTCAAAAAAAATTTTTCAATTATCTGTGGAAACCTCTCCACCACTGCCCCGCAAAAACACCTCTAAATCGGATTTTCGATCCAAGATGGCGGCGCGGACATCTTGTTTTTTTGACATTTTACTTTTTCAGTCTACTTCACTTCAACACTATTCTCTAAAAAAGTAAAAACCGCCTGGCCATTCCATAGACAAGAAAAAAGTTGATTCCCCAAAATCAGCCGCCATCTTGGATTTTTGAAAAAAAAAATGGAAAAACCTGCTTTGATTAAAAAATAACTCACCCCGTTAGAACACCCCAGAGATGTAAAACAACTCGAACACCCCCAAAAACACCCCCGATGAGTGAGTGAGTGAGTCAGTGGTAATTTAGCTTTATATAATATAGATGACCTGATAAACCTTAACCACATCGAATACTTATTTCAGAATATGGAAGAGGCGATGGCGGAGTGTCTTCAGCGCGAGAACCTTCTACGGTCGGACCTGGAAGCAGCAATGATCAAGATAGCGCATCTCATGACCAATGGGGACCAGTTGCATTCCACAGACCTTATCGCTGAAGGGTAGGATATCATGGACAGATGTTGACAGAATCTCAACAAATAAGACATTATAAAAGTTTAAACTTAAATAAAGAATAGCTAGTCCGCTTGGCAGTGATCTTAATATCAAAACAGGTACCTGCAACTAAAGTTAAGTAATATAGGATATTCTTTATCCTGAAATGACGCGGGCTAAGTCGCGTGAGCAACAGCTAGTTTATCACATTGTCATCGGCTTACGTTTGCTACATTACATTTCTTATTCAATAGCTTTCTATTGCACTTATTACCAGCTGCGTCATTTAGGGGACTTTTCATTTCATCCCATTGCTTTCGTAGTTATCTTGATTGTTAGGTATGTCTTCAACTTTGTATGGTAGTGTAAAACACGCTATAGAATTAATAATTACTAGAATGATCATCTCGTAGATACGGCATCGGTCAGCCGCTACATGCAGCCCTCTCCAGCACCGCGCGAGCCTCCCCCCGCGCGCGGTGCAGCACGCCGGGCTCGGTGTCGCTGGATGGGTGTGCGTCCCCGAGGGAGCACGTGCAGCGCATGGCACACGACCTCGACCTGATGCAGAAGGAGAGGGACGATTTGGAGCAACAGGTGAGTTCTAGACCGTATATGACTTTTGACATGAGAATTTTGTCTACCCCTATAGTCAAAGTGGTAAACCAAGGTTGTTAAATGACATTAATTATAAACCGGTCGCAATCGCTACTGGGCGGAGTTTTATTTCCTTGTTTATCATTAATCAAATACTATCTCACCAAGTCCGTTTGGTAATAAATGTTATCCGCAGTTATACGATATAGAAAGTATCTGAAATAAAAAATGCAAGATACTTTAAAAAAATATTTCCAAATATTTTTGTAAGTAAACAACATTTAAGTGGGCTGAAGTTTGTTTGTTCGAAAAGTACTTATCAAATAAATTGCGTTGATAACAAGTATGAAGGTTCGTCATTTGCCTTATTAATACAAATTAAAATTATCAATTTTAATTCTTAATGTCACTGCAGCATTATTAAACTGACTGTGTGACATACAAGCCTAGCATGCGTCACGCGACTAAATTTAATCGCGCTCTTAACAAACGTCAAAATCGGTTGAAGTCAGTACGTCAGCTGCTGATTGGCTGAAAATACCAATGCGGTGTGCTATTAGCCAATCAACAGTATCGAAACTTTTTTCGTCTCATGCGATAAATTTGACGTATTGCGCATGCTAGGCCTAATAGAATACTCGTAAACAATTATGACATACAAAGCTTTTTGATTGGTTCTTTTCAGGACCGTACATACGATGAAAAGCACGTCACACTATATACACTTTGCACCGTTTTTATGTCGTGCGCATAAGAACTAATATTGAGTTGCATTACGACAACTCGACACGTAGTTACAAGAGTTTATCTTGACATGCTTTTGCCCTTTTATTTTTATCTACCGTTGCAGAGATCACAAATTTACCATACATTAATGACCACTTCATTTTACGGAAACTGGATCTCGCCTAATAGTTATAATGAAAGTTTTTAAATTTTACCAATGAAATTTAATGACAACAGATAGATTTTAGAAATTCTTAGATAAAACGGTCACTCCATTGACATAAACGCATCTTGTTATAGAACCACTCAATCAAGTCACTCTTGCAGATCACGCATATATTACGATTGTATTACTATATTATACCTGTCCAATTTCATTATCTATATTTGAAATATATATATTGTTTTGTAATATGCACATCGCACGCGCAGCTAAGAAGGATGACAGATTCACCTGTACATAAGATATGCTGTGAGAAGGTAAATCCTTGCATGAAACCAAAATACGTGTAGCTTCCGTAATTTATTTGTAAATATAATTAATTTTGTTTATTTGCTTTTATAAACAATTCAAGTCATAGACTAAGTAAATATTTTTAAATTTTAAACTAGATTTCATGGCATGGCTTTTTGAAAATTTTACTAGGCGTCCATTATAACCGTTACAATACTTACTTAATGTTACAAATGCGAAAGTAATTATGTCTGTCTGTCCGGTTTTAACGCTAAAACTACCGATTTCAATGCAATTTGATATACAGATAATCTTGAGTCTAAGAAAAGAAATAGGCATCATACTTTTTAATGCAAAAAGAGCGGGATATAAGTTTGTATGGAACACGTCATTTTTAAAGATAAAAGCTTGAAACTTATTCTTTAGGCTGTTGATTAAATAAAAATAAAAATTATTAAAAAATTTAAGAATTTTACCTTTAAGGATGTAAAATTAAAACTGGGAATGATAATTTACATATATTCTAATTTTCCATTTTTGAAGCTAGAATAACTTCGTTTTTGTTTCGTATTTTAATCAATATTATTAGTTTTTTAATGTGTCTTTACAGCTTACAATTACTTGCTCCTTTAAAAAGAGGTTGTTTGGTGTTTTTTAATAAAAATGTTCGTCTTAAATGTTATTTTCTTTTCGAATTAAATACATACATTTGTTCAGTGTTCAGACAAAAATTTGCATGAAACGTCTTAGTTTTATATTTCATTACATATTTTCAGTTGCCAAAGAGTATTTTGTTTTTCATTGTCTTTTTGTAAATATATGTTATTTTCTTGTGAAAACTAGTAGTTATTTTATTACATTTGCCATTGTGATATGAAATACATAAATATTATGTAATTTTACCATCAAAAATCTTTCGCACAATGTCTTAGAGAAAAGCGACAACTTTATCCCAGTAGATACTATACATACATCCTAAAAATTAAAGGATGCAGGATGATAGGAATTTGCATTCTAATATCCTATATACTATCGTTTGGATAAGTTTAAAATTAATAAATAATAATACGTATTGAACAACGTCACATACATTGCTCTCATTCTGTGTTAAGTAGCTTAAGCACAGAAATCAGAAACAAAGACGGGTACTACAATACCCAGACCCCGAGCTGATAAAGAAATGTTTGTCTCTCATATTGATCCAATTGGGCATTGAACTGTGTCCGGTCGGAACAATAAGAGTAACAAACGAGTTTCTTGCCGGTTTTTTTCGACAGCATCAGCATTTCGAACGCGGCGTCAGTTTAATATAATCTGACGATTTATCAATGCTTTTGTAAAAGTTGATTTAGTATTGAACGTGTAAACGTTGCATGCGCGTGTTGTTAGCTGGAGGCGGCGAACCGTCAGCTGCGGTCGACGCGCGCCTTCGTGGAGGAGCAGGCGGCCGAGCGCGAGGCCGAGCGCGACGAGTACGTGCGCCGCACACAGGACCTGCGCGACGACAACACCCGCCTCGCCGCCAGGCTGCAGAACAACGCCAGGATACTGGGAGAGGTACGGGGGGAGACTACTCGTGCTCACGAAATGTCTAACGGTCTAGCGAGTAAGCGTTCAAATATCACGTAACGCAATTTTTGAAGATTTCTGACACCCGCTGACATGGTCAGCGCACTCGTTTTTCTGTACTCCCTATCCCCCTTTCTTTAAAGAAGACAACCACACTAATAAAACCGAGGGATTCCCCGGAAACCGTAGGGAAACCAATAAGGTTCCCAATTTGGGAGTTTTATTTTAAGACGTTTTACAAATAAACTACGAACGAACGGCATGAACAATTAAGTACTCTTTGATGATGATAGGCTGAGGCCATCTGCCGCTATTATGCAGGACTGCGTCAGGTTAGCATCTTAATCTTATTACTGCAGCTGACGTGGTTTTCTATAATCACATGTCTGTGAATATGACACTAATTCTTTAGATAGTTTAATCTACAAAGACGCGTCCCACCCATCCTCTATATCACATACTATTTAGCAATAAACTCGCACTAGATAAATTGATTGCACGTCACGGGGTGATAAGCTTTGGAAAGAAATCCACGCCTCCCGCTGACCCCTCATTCACCGCGGGGACCCAAGATCAAAAGTATTGGGACATATCTTCGTGGATTAAACTCGATTTTAATACAAATGCATTAAATTAACAAGTAAAAAGTAGTGGTGATGTGTTAATATTTGAAAACTTCTTTTCTGACTGTGCTATGGCCTGACAATGATACAGAACTTATAACCTTCAATCTTTTACCTAATACTGTAGTAAAAATACACTTATAAGTAACCACGTTATTTGTGTGAACGGTGGAGAGCACGTCAAGGTAAACACTTGCAGTTCGATATTAGTTCTTATACGGACGACATAAAGATGATTAAAAGTCTGAAGTGTGTATCTGACGTACTTTCGATCGTACGTACTCGCTATTGTGTTTGTCGAGTTTGTATGATGTCTCTTGCACAATTTAACTATTTCTGCTTGCTTTTTGTACTTTTTGTACCAGGCTATACGAGTAAACCATGTGAGAATGTCCAAATTGAAATATAGATACTAAATATCTATCAGTATTAAAATTAATAGTACGCTTTCGGTATTAATGTCAAAAGAGTTAACTCACTGTTTTTATTACGCACGCATTTCGTGTACATGTTCTACTACACAGGCATTGTCTGTATAAAATTGCTATGTAATCGCTAATAACCTCTCGTCTGTCCAAAGCCACGTCGTGGTCGCGCTCAAAAAATGCCCATCTGTCCACAGCCACGAGGTGGTCGCTGTCGACTTATAAACTTTAGGATCGAAAAAGCCGTAACAAATGTATATTCATCTCTCTCTAAATCGTACAACGTGCAGATAATTAAACAAAGATAGCAAATAATGTCACGCTCGCGTCTTAAAAGAACCATAGACGCTGTAAAATAATAATACATTTAGTCCGTTCAATTGTTTGGTCAGTGACGCGGTGTGCCGTATTTACGCGCGAAGTTTAAAGTGTTTAAAGTGGTTTTGGAAGGAAATATTGAAAATAAACATGACTGGGTAAGTAATAAATACTTTTCTATTAACATACAACACATTAGATTAGGATTTGTACATAAATTGATACATTTTATCAAACATTGCTTGCCATTTCGATCGCCATGTTGATACCATGTTCATATTCATTTCAATTGTTTTGAATGCAAAGTACTTTGTGAATGGTGAAAATTGTTTTAATATCATTAACATACTTTTCTACAAACGTAACATTCATTATATTTGTGCGATTTTGATTGAATATTTCGTAAATCTAAAAGAAACAAATGTCGGTCGCGGGACAGTCACGGGTCGTGAGGTCATTGCCACGGAATCCGCCATTTTGGTGCACAGGCTAAAATAGTATGGATACGGTTTTGGGAATGCCAGTGTGCATAATTTTTATGAAAATGTTTGGTGTGAATTATTATTTGTTTTTTTTTTCATTTGATTTGATTTATTTTTATTGTGTGTGCATGATATTATTATTTTATTGCACGTGAAAAAAGAATGGTGAAAGAATTTTTGAAATCTGTCTAGCAGTTTCGGAGCCTATTCATTACAAACAAACAAACAAACATATTAGTTAGTTCAGTGTTTCCCATATGCCGGGTCGCGACCCTGTACCGGGCCAGTAAAATAAAATACCAGGTTGCAACATTTCCGCCTTATTTTTCGTCAATTTCTGCGAACTTGGTTACCTACTATAGTAAATAAATAAGCAATTGCTCCGTACTTGGCACTAAAATATAGTGATTAAAATGCGAAACTCTATCAGTAGGGACTGATCCCTACTAATATTATAAATGCGAAACTGTCTGTCTGTTACGCTTTCCCGCTTAAACCTCTGAACCGATTTTGATGAAATTTGGTATGGTAGGTTTTCCATGACTTCTTCGCTCCTAATAGTTGCAGCGTGGTGTTATATAGCCTAAATCCTTCCTCGATAAATGGTCTATTCAACACAAGAAGAATTGTTCAATTCGAACCAGTCGTTCCTGAGATTAGCGCATTCAAACAAACAAACAAACTCTTCAGCTTTATAATATTAGTATATAGATTCGCTCCTAATAGTTGCAGCGTGGTGTATATAGCCTAAAGCCTTCCTCGATAAATGGTCTATTCAACACAAGAATAATTTTTCAATTCGAACCAGTCGTTCCTGAGATTAGCGCATTCAAACAAACAAACAAACTCTTCAGCTTTATAATATTAGTATTTTCCATTATTTCTTTGCTTCTAATAGTTGCAGCGTGATGTTATATAGCTTAAAGCCTTCCTTGATAAATGGTCTGTTCAACACAAGAATAATTTTTCAATTCGAACCAGTCGTTCCTGAGATTAGCACATTCAAACAAACAAACAAACTCTTCAGCTTTATAATATTAGTATTTTCCATTATTTCTTTGCTTCTAATAGTTGCAGCTTGATGTTATATCGCCTAAAGCCTTCCTCGATAAATAGTCTATTCAACACAAAAATATTTTTTCCATTCGAACCAGTCGTTCCTGAGATTAGCGCATTCAAACAAACAAACAAACAAACTCTTTAGCTTTATAATATTAGTATAGATAATTTTGTCTGAAAGAGATTGCTTTTTACGTAGTACTTTTTATTGCTAAGCAATAAGCCTTAGCTCGTTGCGGTGCATAAGTTGGAAAAGCCTCAAAATTCGTAATGGTCACCCATCCAGTTACAAGCTAACGCGTACTTTGTTTATTGTCATTATTATCAGTCTCGCACGCAGGATATCACTAGGCTAAGACCACTTTATTAAATTATTAAAATGAAAAATCCTTATTTTTTAAATGTCGAAATATTTTTAAATAATAACATTGTATTAAAAAAATAGATTGTATTAATTAAAAAAAAGACAATATAACTTATTTGTATTTCATTTTCATTATTTATGTCAATGATTACAATATTTACAATTATTAAAGAAGTCGCCACTGGGCATATCCATACTAGCATAGCTTGGTACTACGTCACTCTTGGTACTTTTTGTGGTGAAAATGTAAATTTTAGTAGTTAATTTCTAATATTATTTTGTATGAAAGAACTCTCTTTGTTTTGTTTTTTTATGTAGAAAATATTATTAAATTTATGAATATACACTTACATGTAAATAAATTGCAAAATAGTTCGTTACAAATGCAAAAGTTTGAGGGCATGTTTCTGAGGTCATTTTTTTCAAGTGTTTGTGACCCTTCTTTTATATCTTAATTACTTAATAATTTTAATATTTGAAACTATTTCTAATAAGAATAAAGACCAAACTATAGAGTAAGTTAAGATTTAAAACCACTTGTGCTTCGGGAGTCGTCGATATGGAAGTAAAAAATGTGCCATTTTTTGTAAGTGTTTTGGGTCGTCTTAAGTGGCCCTCATTCTTGTCGAGCTTGGGGTGTACAAAAAATGTTTGAAGAGATGTGTTTTTTTTATTCATTATTGTAAAGTATGTTATTTTCATGTATATAAAATTAATAATTACCGAAATAAATGCTTTATTTTTTTAATACTTAATTTTTTATTCAACTTTCTGGAAAAAAAACGATTCTAGCACTTTTACCCATCCAATTAAGTTATTATCAAAAAAGGGAACATACATATTTATACGTATTATATTAGGTTCCTTAACCACGATTCTAACAACATATTATTTTATATACTTTTTATACATAATTCGTAAGATATTGCCATTTTAATGACACGCGCCACCTAAGTAATAAATCACTCGTATAGGATTTGACAGATGTGCTAAATCAGCCATTTTGACAGGGACCGACGAGAGGATAAAGGAATATGCACGATTTTTAATGAATTAACTATTAAACTCTTTCACGTTTTTTTTGACAAGCGTAATTGAATAATAATTTGAGGAAGTTTATTAAACATTTTCATTCAGTGAATATATTTAATGCCAATTCAAAAGTTTCATATATAACCTACTTTAATAAAGAAATGTTATCATGCATGTTCCCTCTTGGCACGGTAGGGTGTAGTGAACTGGTACGGCTTGCCGCTAACACGTAACCCGGGTGTGTGTAGATGCACCGCCTGCGCGTCGCCCAGTGCGCCTGCCGCGACGATGCACTCTATGTAAGTCAACACTAACTCACTATACTTATATACATATATGTTTATCTATATAGCCTGCTTCATCAGTTGTTGATAGTCTGTCACTGGAAAATAGTAATAATCGTTATTCTTGTAAATAAAAATTAATGATGAATGATAAATCGCATCAAAGTTCAGTAGATTGCTTTACGTAACAATGGGGACTACCGCGCGTGAAAAATTCGCTAGATGACACTACAGGGGCGTGAGGGCCAACTGCTTCGTGATTGGTGATTAACATGTCATGGTGACACATCTGTCAATGTCATGTCAAAAGTAACCAATCGTGTAGCAGTTGGACCTTACACACACGTAGTGACATCTAGCGGATTTTTCACGCGCGATAGTCCCCATTAACTAAGAACTTTACGAAGAAGTGACGTCGCGGTAAATTTTATTGCAATGGTTGTAGGTAATATTTTGTTTAGATGATATAAATATGTGTATTATATTTTTTGGTAATGCAACTGATGGACCCATCGGCATAAATGTTTTCTATTCTGACATGTGAAAACATTTCATTAAATTTTTATCGCGTTACACATTCTAAGCCTAATTCTGTAGTACTGGTTGTTTATGTCGGAGGTTGTGCGAATATTTAATAAGTACTCGGGTCTTTGAGATGATGCTAAATGACCATAGGTTTTTAATTAATATTAATCAGTTACATAAATGTTAGTGTTCAGTGTTAACGGACACTAGTTACTGAAAAATATTAAATGTCATATGTACCTTTTCTCGCTGGCCCCTCATAAGAAAACTTAGAATCGTATTAATTTAGTAGTATGTAGTTTAAATAGTAGTTAAAGCACATTTAACAGCATGTCTAGCACTAGTAGCTATCTAAGTAGGTGTTCCTGCCGAAAGCAAATTAAGTATTTTTTGTGATAATGGCAATCGATATTTAGACATAATAATACTTAGTATAATATGAACTAGCTTTGACTGGTTCTGTCGATTAGTTTTAACTGTACACACTAATAACGCCTTATTTTGACACATAACACTTATTGTCAACCTCGGATTAAATATTAGCACGAATTTGTTCGGTTTAAACCAAATTTTAGTATTTATTATAAGGCGGTATAAGTGTGTACAGTCATTACACAATATTACTTGATTAGTTAATCATGAATATTTCGTATTAGTGGGTTATGGGTGTACAGTCAGCGTCATATAGTTCGTGATACTCAGGGTACTCTAATAAATAGACGCAACTAAAAAGTCAATAATATCGGTACACACAAAGTTTTCTTATTGTTGTCAACAGTTTTGTCGTTCAAAAGGTCGACACACTCAAAATGTCATATAAATCGGCTCAGTCAAATTGCCATAAATATGGTTACAGTCTTCCCGCCAATGGTATCCAAACATTCTAAGTGTTCAAAAATATGAAACACATTGGAAAAATAAACCTTACTGCTATACTTTTTAAATATTATTTTCATCATCAATTAGTTTCAAAAAAATGTAAACACAAAGTGAAAGCGATAGAAACTACTGTTGTCCTTTTCATTTTAAGCCCGACGTCATAGACTTCTCTTTTGTTTTGTATAGAACTTCAGAATTTCTTGCATAGCCATTTACGATATCTGGGGGCACGGCAGTGGGGAGGACTAAGTCAAGCAAAAAAAACCGGCACGGCCGTACCATCCTTTTCAGGCCATTTTCGATCCCCTATAGCTTCCTTGTAGACAAAACTAGAAACTTGAATTTTCAGTACGGACGATATGTCTCAAGGTATGTTAAAAAAATATAAGCAATAAACAGCTACAGCTAAATAGATGTTAACCTCAATGATAATGAATATGAGTTATTAGGTATATTTCGTATTTATTTTTACTTGTGTACCTAACTGAAATGAACACATTCCGTATTAACGATAAACTGAGCAGTTCTGATAAAGCTACTTTCGAACGTAACAAAAGACGTAAAAAATCCAAATCGCATAATAAACCTATTTTGGCTATTTCACTGCTCTGTCTCTAATATTGCACTTCACATTGATACGACTGATGGGTAGTTGATGGTTAGTTGACATACACTGACAGATAATAGAATTACATTCAAACACTAAATCTAGTGTGAAAATCATCAGCCAGCATGAAACCTCAATACGCGATTGCGTAATGAGGTTTCATGCTGGCGTATTTTTCTAATATGTTTCATATTTTTGAACACTTAGAACGTTTGGATACCATTGGCGAGAAGACTGTAACCATATTTATGGCAGCTAGACTGAGCCGATTTATATGACATTTTAGGTGTGTCGACCTTTTGAGCGACAAAACTGTTGACAACAATAAGAAAACTTTGTGTGTACCGATATTATTGACTTTTTAGTTGCGTCTATTTATTAGAGTACCCTGAGTATCACGAACTATATGACGCTGACTGTACAGTCAACAACACGTCAAGTTAAACACTTCATTTGAATAATAGATCTTAAGCGCACGTAATAAGGGCAGCGTTTTTTTTATATTCTACTTCAAGATTGACCTCATCCCACCTGATGTTAAGTGATAATCCTAGCTTAAGGGCGACAAGTACAGCATAATGAATCTGTTACTGGACTTGTCGCCCTTATCTTGAAGGCTTGACCCCTGCTACTAATGTAGCACCCCCCAAGAGCTCTGGAAACCTTACTCACACGCAGGAACACAACAGCACAGAAGTAATTCTTATTTGGCTGCGGTCTTCTGTAAGGTGGAGGTATGTATTTCACCAGTCGGGCTGCTCCAGTTCGAGCGATAAATCGCTGTTCCCTACCTCTCTTAAAAAAGCGTAAAGTACAAAGTGTGTAGTTTGACGTGTGTCTGTGTCTGTACAAAGATAAAAATGTTCCTTGTTTACCTAACAATATATATTTTCAACAAGGTCGAGCAGCTCGAAGCTCAAACCCGGGAGATGAACCAAATCATAAACGACTTGGAATCACGGAAAGCCGCTACAGACGACGAGCTCAAAGCTACCGAAGAGAAGATAGCATTACTCCGAGACATCATAGCCAACTTGGAGACTCAACTGGAGCAGAAGTCTGCGCACGAGGCGGAGATATTGGAGCAGTTGGAGACCATGAAGAAGACGATTGATGAGAGGGACGGCAAGATGCGGTCGCTGCTCGGGGAGCTGGAGTCGCTGAGGAGTGAGAGGTTGGAGCAGAGTGATGTGGTGTGCGTCAAGTGTGGGAGTGAAGAGGACAAGTATGGCGAGCTGATGGAGAAAGTCAAGGAACAGGTTAGGGTTCTCTTATTATTTTTTTATTTCAAAACCTTAACACTAACATTACAGGAATCTTAACCAAATACACATCATGGCATCACGTACATTAAACTTTTTAAGATGGAGAAATAAAATTTAATATTTTAAGGTTAGCTCAGTTGAGAAGAAGAGCAGCACGCGCGATACGTGAAGGTCGTGGGTTCGATTCCCGCGCCGCAAGGGGAGATAAAAATGTTATTTTTCTTAAAAATATTGAAAAATGTAGTTAACAAAGAATCGGCTAAGCTCTGTTGGATAATAGCGAGTAAGTAAATAATTGTTTGTTTGTTTGTTGTGGTGCAGTGCCGCTGGGTGGAGGAGAGGATCCATCGTCGCACGCAGCGGCTGGAGCGCGTGCACGAGGTGTGCTCGGCGTCGTGCAGCGAGCCCAGCGAGGACGTCTCGCTGCGGGACCAGCGCGACAGGACTGAGGTAGCTGCGTATATAACACGAGGAGACCACCTTACTGAGTACTAGCGGACCCTACAGACTTCATCCTGTCAAAAAGATTTGGAATGTGGCTTGACTATAAATTTTAGTTAGAAAACGTTTGTACTGGAAAAAGAAAAGGGCTGTTTTTAAGGTTTTCCCGGTATATAAACCATCCTTGGACTTTAACAAATATAAAAAAAAAGAATTGTCAAAATTGATCCAAGCGTTGTCGAGTTATGCGCTTACCAACACATTTCGCGATCCATTTTTATATAATAGACTAGCATTTGCCCGCGACTTCGTTCGCGTGGACTACAGGTTTTCTTTCTTGTCTATACTTTCATGGCCGGTTTTACCCCTATCTTCCCAAGTATTTGGACCAAAAAATAGTCCATCACGCCTAGCATGCGTAAAACGTCAAATTTCTCGCATGAGACGACTAAAGTTTGGATACTGTTGATTAGTTAATAGTACGAGTGCGGTGTACACTCGTATTTTTTGTTAGTCAGCAGCTGACGCACTGACTTTAATCGATGTTGACGTTTGTTAAGAGCGAGATATAATTTAGTCGCGTGGCGCATGCTAGGCCTGCATATTTTATTCCAAGTTTCGAGCATCGAAGCCTAGAACGGACATAGGCTACTTTTTATTTTGAATAAAGGGAGATGAAGGTAATACCGCCCTCGAAAGTTTATATGGTAAAATGTTTGTTTTTTAGTTAGGGATATGATATTTGGCACAAATATAGCTCAAAAGTTGCATTCAAATATAGACTCGAATATTTAGAAAGATAAGGGTAAAAACGATTATTTATATTTATTGGTATAAACGACTGAGTCCACGCGTACGAAGTCGCGGGCGGTGGCTAGTCTGTATATATTTTTTAAGAAGAATATGATCGCTTAATAAATACCTTATTTCACGTAGGCATATGATTCTAATCAAAGGAATATCTGCAGCAGGTGAAGACGCCCGAGAGTCCGGCGACCCCCCGCAACGAGCAGCTGGCGGAGCTGGCGGGCGTCTGGGACAGTCTGCAGGCGCACGCCCGGGCCGAGGAGGCCGCGCTCAAGCGGCTGCGGGACCTCGAGATGCAGCGCGACCAGCTCAAGGACATCGCGCAGGTCAGTCTCTAGTCAACAGCACGGACAGTCTGCAGGCGCACGCCCGGGCCGAGGAGGCCGCGCTCAAGCGGCTGCGGGACCTCGAGATGCAGCGCGACCAGCTCAAGG
The DNA here is from genome assembly GCA_037074685.1 of Glyphodes pyloalis. Lineage (NCBI taxonomy): Eukaryota > Metazoa > Arthropoda > Insecta > Lepidoptera > Crambidae > Glyphodes > Glyphodes pyloalis. The sequence continues at coordinate 12,433,310 of JAYKKO010000019.1, forward strand.
ACATCGCGCAGGTCAGTCTCTAGTCAACAGCACGGACAGTCTGCAGGCGCACGCCCGGGCCGAGGAGGCCGCGCTCAAGCGGCTGCGGGACCTCGAGATGCAGCGCGACCAGCTCAAGGACATCGCGCAGGTCAGTCTCTAGTCAACAGCACGGACAGTCTGCAGGCGCACGCCCGGGCCGAGGAGGCCGCGCTCAAGCGGCTGCGGGACCTCGAGATGCAGCGCGACCAGCTCAAGGACATCGCGCAGGTCAGTCTCTAGTCAACAGCACGGACAGTCTGCAGGCGCACGCCCGGGCCGAGGAGGCCGCGCTCAAGCGGCTGCGGGACCTCGAGATGCAGCGCGACCAGCTCAAGGACATCGCGCAGGTCAGTCTCTAGTCAACAGCACGGACAGTCTGCAGGCGCACGCCCGGGCCGAGGAGGCCGCGCTCAAGCGGCTGCGGGACCTCGAGATGCAGCGCGACCAGCTCAAGGACATCGCGCAGGTCAGTCTCTAGTCAACAGCACGGACAGTCTGCAGGCGCACGCCCGGGCCGAGGAGGCCGCGCTCAAGCGGCTGCGGGACCTCGAGATGCAGCGCGACCAGCTCAAGGACATCGCGCAGGTCAGTCTCTAGTCAACAGCACGGACAGTCTGCAGGCGCACGCCCGGGCCGAGGAGGCCGCGCTCAAGCGGCTGCGGGACCTCGAGATGCAGCGCGACCAGCTCAAGGACATCGCGCAGGTCAGTCTCTAGTCAACAGCACGAGGTCACTTGCACACATGGATGCTTTAAAAATAATCTATATCTGACGATCTCCTTATTCGAAAGGTGAGCGGGCTGGTTTCGCGCCATCTGAGAGGTTCGGGTTCAAATCCCCGGTCCGGTCAATATGGGTAACGAACTTTTCTATATTGTTTTGGGTCTAAGGGTTGTGGTACTGTCGTAGTTCTAGAATGAGATAAATGTATGTGACGTTGTCCAATATTTATTTATGAATCCGTCGCGATGGTCTATAGGTGATGAAAGGTGCTAGGGCCCTCCCTTTTTTTGCATAAAGCCCCCCTAGGAGGGGGGAAGGTTGGCGTGTAATCCCACACACGCCGCGGTCTTCCCCGGCGCAGCGATATCACCACCACCAATGCACCAATACATTTCTCCCACTTAAAAAAAATTATAACCGGGTTCCCGAGTTTGCAGGTTCTATGATTGATATACCTAATACCTGGATATCAGGATAAACATTCCTATGATAAACAATTGTGTTGCTTTTTAACATAAGAATCTTTGAAAACATAGCTTAGCTTGAGTTCACAAATTATTGTGCTTATATTATAAACGCGAAAGTTTGTAAAAATATATGGATGTCTTTGATGTGTGTTTTATACAAAAACTACTGATCGGATGTGGATCAAGTGAATTGAGCAATCATCTGTCACATTTGACGTTTTAAACGTCTACATGGACAGTGACAGATGATTTGATTTTAAGTTGCGTTTAAAACAACAATAATTTCAACAATACCTAGTTCAGTGGAAGGACTTCTGATGCAATTACTAAATCAAAAGACATTAAAGATTCATGTAAACGATAAAGGCAGAAGAAGTGTAGATGCGTATTAAACGTGTAACGTGGTCGGGCGGCTGCGTCCGGCGGCCATCGCGACACGAGACGCGGCGCTCAAACTGTCGCGAGGAAGGAACTTGCTGATTTACGAAGTAGAATCGTATTGGTTCTATTATGAAATGTGGAACTACAATTATAATTAAACTCGTTCTATGCTCTAACACTTTATATTAGGTACGCAACTACAGCGATATGTACACACGCTAAATCAATGACTTATAACACAAAAGATATAGGAAAGATTAAAAGTAAATCATATTGATGTATCAAAACCATGGCCATAAGGCTGAGGAGGTCGGATCACAGCAGTCGCTAACAGCTTCACTTAATGTTTGCAACGGCTGTATTAATTTGTTCTAGCTTATTTTTATTTATCCTTGGAGCTTTTATTTACCTAGGAGGTTTTATAAGTATTTTGTAAACATAATCTTTAAGCTTTTTTTTACACTTTTAATAGAAATTAAAACTTGTGTAGCATCCCTAAATAAAATCTATATCTTAGAAAACGAGATGAGATGGGAGATAATGTAAAGTCCTTGCTGTTCATATTATCTCGAATTCCTATAATAATTTAGACGTTAAGGTCTTAGGACCTATAAAGACAATAAAGGACATTCGAACTTTGTTTTAATTGATTTGGTCAAACATGCAAGGATACGCGCCCCATATTTTTGGACAATCTAACAGACCGAAAAAAAAACAATTGTTTATAGTGCCGCACTAGCGAACTTTGAATATTTTAAAGAAACAAAAATCATCTCATTTCATGCATTCAATAAATATGTAGTTCTAAACATATTCGGCAGAGGACGCTTAGCGGAGGCTAACGGGTCGATACAACAGAAAAAAATTCATCGCCTACTTGCTGTTAGCTCAGTTGGAAAAGCAGCACGCGCGATACGTGAAGGTCGTGGTTTCGTGTCCTGCACCGCAAGGGGAGAAGATTTTTTTTGTTTCTTGAAAATATATAAAAAACTATTTTTAGTCCGCTTCCCCTCTTCAATGTATTGAGAACCACAGTCGCATTCGGATAAACAATTTTTACGAAAGAACGTTGATTAAATCAGTCTTTTTATCTTGGACCTTGAGCATCATTGAGGGTTGGCGTCGCGCCAGACGCTGTGGTGTATTCTGATGGTCGCGGCGTGGTACGCCATGTCGCCACGTATGACAAGGGCAGGGCAATGCCAGGCGACAAATAAACAACTTCGCTTCCCATGGTGGTCGATATGATCTTGACATACAGCGAGTAGAAAAATGGCAGCGGATTCTGTAACAAGGGACGAGAATTGTGCTAAATCTAAGACAATAGATAGATAGATAGATAGATATACTTTATTGCACAAAAACTTTACAGAAATAGGTTTTACAGATTGATTATAGTACAATTTAGGCGGTCTTATCGCTAGAAAGCGATCTCTTCCAGACAACCTTAAGGTAGAGGAAATAGTAGATGGCAAGAAATGGGTACGGCCGTGCAACATTAATAAAGTTTTATTTCTTGAATTATATTCATAGTATAGCATTATAAACATACATAAACTCATAGATATATAACATAATATATATTTATATATATATATATATACAAATAAACATGCTTATCAAATATAAAATTAAGTAAAGTATTTTGACTTAAAAAAAAATATAATAATAATAAGTTAATATGGATAAGTGTATGAAACTTACTAACAACCAACATGCCCAGCTAAAATTATAGATAAAAGACATAAATTAACATTAATCAAGTGAGAGGAAGTACGATTTAACCCTGGCTTTGAAAATAGGAAGAGTCTCAGATAATCTGATAGATAAAGGTAAAGAATTCCATAAGCGTATAGATTGGACAGTGAAGGATTGGAAATAGAATTCAGAAGAATGAGTACGAAAAGTAAGGAGAAGTTTAGGTGAGGACCGCATATCACGATCCTGGTTGGGCTGCAAGAAACGGAAACGTTCTTTAAGATAGGGTGGGGCAAGAGGATTTAGTTACAGAACCCGGGGCCTGCCAGTAATGCCTTGTCTTTCGATTTAATGACAGATTAATTTTGTATTTGATTTTATTTCTGTCAAATCGATCAATCGGTCGAAAATTGACAATTGCTCATTTTAATTCTGCCCTTGATCTAAAAATCCTGACATTTAATTCATTTATGAAATTTCAGACAAATAAGTACTAGAAGTGTCGCGTGACCCGTTAAGTTATTTTAAATGTTTAAAATGGAACGCGATAGTCTTAAAATTTAAATAAGTACTAGGTATAGAAAAAAGAGTTTTTCGTATTTCAAAATTTGTAAAAAATGTTTTTGACATACCATTTGAGGGTTTAAATATGGTATGTCTTAGCAAATTTGCCCTAGAATTGGAAGTTCAGTATACCACAGCATCCTTTGCTGTGACATACTGAACTTCGGGCTATGTTGTGTCAATGAGTAAAGTCTCCGGAGCCCCTTAGTTGAGAGTTGCATTGGTAGGTTAGGTAGTAATTTATTCCTTTTAGCTGCGGATGCAACATCTCGGCTAGTTTATAGCAACTACGCGCCTGAAAATACTCCCTGGTGTTGCAGGCGTCCAAAGGCGGTGACCTTATCAAGAGTCATGCCATACTTAGTTTATCGACTAAGTGGTAAAAAATATATATTTTGAAATAGATCCGAACGGTCAACAATAGTTTATAAATATTGTGGCGTCCCTGCGCAAGCGCATCACTCAACGAGCCGGCAAAATATCCGCTTATTCACGTTTATTTGTAGTACAATCGCTTGGCAAGTAGGCATGAACTAATTTTCATTGTCACGGATCCCCGCCTACTGAAACCGTTAATCTTTTTAGAACTTGCAATAGTATTACGTCGCTGCACAGTTTTCTCAATTTGTTTTGCAATATTCAATTGCAGTATTTTAGAGGACATCATTGTTTATTTTTTAATTCAATTTTGGTTTTGACTACAAGGCTGTTTGTTTTTTGTTGTAATTTCACGAGTGTGATGATTGTATTCAATTTGACGATCGTGTACTGGGAAGGGAAAGTTTAAGAAAAATTACTCACGAACCCCACGCCCACGTATTGTCAGCTAGATATTGCAAACGTTATAATAACAATTCTAGAACAGGCAACATTACATGTATCGATCATATTATTCTCTGAAAAGTCTTTTCGGCATATAGTAACAACTACAACAACGCAATTAAAACGTTATATATCACGTTACATTAACGTTCGCTTCGCTTTAGAAAAGTTTATAAACATTTAAGTGCACGAGACTGTACCGTACTAATTTCAAACGTTAGTTTTTATATTTCATTAGTACCTAATTGAATAATCCGACTAATTAAAGAGCTTGATTTGAGTTTGATCTTGATCACAAATGTTCGCGAACAACGATGAATCGTTTCATGTCATAAAATCGTAAGACCAATATTGGTTTCAGATAGTCTTAGGATATTTATTGCGTTCTATTTGTTGACTGAACGCATAAACCACGCATCATCCACATTTCGCTCGTTCGCGTGTGTTTGTTTGGGCTTATGAGAGATTCGTGAAGCAAGCTGGAATAGTTCAGATGTGCTAACTAAACAGCTAACTTTGTTGCCTTACTCAGTTCGAGAGAATTTTGCAATAGTTTAACTGGAACTCGACTTAATCACTGCTTTCTAAAACCATGACGTTTATTGATCAAGGCCGCTTAGGGTGCGCCATGCGAGTATATTTCATAGCGCTTTTAACAAATGTCAAATCTACACTAATATTATAAAGAGGAAAGTATTGTACCTATTTTTGTATGTTTGTAATGAATAGGCTCAGAAAGTACTGGGCAGATTTAAAAAATTCTTTCACCAATAGAATGCTACATTCTTCCAATTTGACATAGGCTACAAAATTAGGGATCATTGGAAAAATTTGAAAAATTTCAACAGAAAAGCGGGAAAAATTTTCTAAGGCGAAAGGAAGTTCGCCGGGACCGCTAGTTATCTATAAAGCCTAGCTAAACCTATAACTAATTTTGCACTGAGACATATGGCTATTTTATTTATTTTGTTTTCGGTAGGAGGATATGATTTCGAATCTAACAAACATCCGGATATACATATAACAATACATTCTTAGAAAATTTATCGTTTATAAGACCCAGATCTAATCCGTAAACTAACCGCTTCAAAATGTACCTAACTTAAATTAAATCTGCGATGAGGCTACCTGACATGAGATATAGGTCCATACGCACATTTATAGCTTCAACCATTATATCTATTTCCGTCTCCCCTATTAAAAGCGAAATCTATATTCGTCATCATCACCCTCTCACCAAGCATATAAACCTGACACGTTAAAACACCGAACAGCATATGGAAGTAAAACAAATAATCTTTGAAGAGGGGACTCGTACCCTGTTATTTTTTAACCGACTTAAAAAAAGAAGTAGGCACACAATTAACGAAGACTTTTAAGTTTTTTGTCTATGTTCACCAATTACTCGAAGATTGCAGAACTGATTTAAGGTATTTTTTTGTAGGAAATGTTACGTTGTCCTGCCTTAACGACGACTATTTCATGAAATGTATTGTTTATTTTTTATCTTTCATAAGAACCTTCTCCTGTCAATAACAAAATCAAAAAGTGAAGCAATTCCCGCGTGATGGGCTGACCAAGGGAAATAGGAATCCATTTTTTGTATATTAAGATTAATCAGTATGTAATCTATTATGTAGGCATTTATGGTTATTGATTGATTATTCAGACAAACCAAATGGATATCCGATATAAAAAATATACATACCGTTTTTCCAGCTTTATCTGACCTGGTCCCTTATTCACAAACGTCGGAATAAATGATCATTCGGAATGTTATTTTTTGGCTCTTTCTTTTTTGTCTCTTTCTCGAACGAAGGCGCGGGCAGAGCTAGTGTGATTACATATTAATATATAATATATTGGACAACATCACATACATTCCTCTGATTCTGCGGTAAGTAGCTTTAAACACTTGTGTTATAGAAATCAGAAACAACGACGGTACAACACCCAGACCCGAAACAATATAGAAAAGTTCGTTTTCTATATTGACCCGACCGGGGATCGAACCCGGGACCTCAGGTGCGATGCCAAAGTCCGGTTCGCTCGCCTCTCGGCTACGGAGGTCAGCAAGCATATTGTTGTATCTCTCCCGGTTATTATGATGTTTGAAGTGCAATGAGTCACGTCAGTAATTCCGCTTCGACGCTGGTCCCAGTCTCCGGCAATTGTGTGCGACCCCGATGCGGGATGAGCTCTCTCCGTACTGCGCAGTGTTATTGACTGTAGGGATGCCAAGGCCTACATCACCTTACTGTTTTGTAGACGGAAAAGCATTGCCAAGAAATCTTGACACATCCAGCATACTCGCTGATTGTGGTTATATATCGCACATCTAGATTTACGATAGATAGAACAGAGTCAATTAAAAAAAGTACTTTCTTCAGGAGAGGCGAAAAACGAATTGCCGTGTCCCTGAGTACCGTAGGAATTTCTTGAATAGATTTATGGTGTACTAATGAAGCGAAAAGATAATTGTTATTGAAAATTTTTTAGTCGATAGCTACTGATTTGAGAAATTCGATAGTGTGCATAATTCAAAAATTGCAATTTTTGAGTTAGTTCCCTTTAGATCTAGGTGTGCGATATATGCAATGGCCCTTATGGCATTTTCGAGTCTCAGCATCTAAGGAACACGATCAAACCAAGTCCAACTAATATCATAAACGCGAAAGTTTGTAAGAATGAATGTATATTTGTTACTTTTTAATGTAAAAATTATTTAGTAGGCAAAAAAGTGACACACTTGATTAATAATAGGATACATTTTATACCTAAATAACGTGTGTGAAGTACACAATATATTAGCCCTATATTTTTTCATTAATTTCTATTTAAACTATTATTTTAGTTCCTTTAACTCGAGTTCTTTCGTCTTTCCATTCCCATCGTAACAATATGTTTTGAAATTTGTCACAGTGCTAAAAGTCTATACCAACGGCACACCAAACAAATTCACGTGCCACTAAAATCTTAGTGATCAAATCGCGTGTAAATACAAATGCATTGTTTCCCTATCGAAGTCAAACATCGACCGTAAAACGTTAATTTACACCTGCATTTAGCGCGTTTAAGCGGCGTTTAGACGCTCGTAACGCGGTTGTAACCCACTTCTAAGCGAGAGTTGCACAACAGGAAGATAAACATGCGCTTCGGCAGAAATAGAGCGGTGCCAACCCTGCCAGACGGTTCAGCTGTTACGTGATGGGCCACGTAGTTATAGCTAGTTTATGTTGGAAGCTCGCTGATGTCAGAAAGATTGATGCGGTATCTCTGTACTACGTTGTATAAATCTTAGACTAAGTAAATAATTTTGGACTAAGTTGTCTAACTAAGAAAGTCAAAGTAATTTCGTTACGGAATGTTACTTTTTAAAATAAGTCGTATTGTCCTTTATTTGATTGTTATTTCGTAATTGAAGTCCGGTGTAAACATTAAAATGTAGCGTTTGTATTCATGAAGTTTGGTCGTGGTTAGCAGTGTTACAAAAACAGTAGGTACTAAGTATGTGGCATATTGTTTCACAAACCATTAAGACTAGTAATATACCGTAAACACATTTTTAGCATCATTCCGTTTTTCAAATAAAATTTAATATGAAAAAACCGCCTTAAAGTTATCATCTCCTTCATTCGCAAGTACCGCATCCAAATCTCCGATTCATATCGGCTCCGCGCGCCGCTCTCGTCGGCCAGCTGTATTATGCGCGCGCGCAGTCCGCCCCGATGCTCCAAAGCGTGTTCTGCTGCCGCAAGGTCTCTATCGTATCGCATCGCATCGTATCGCCCCGCATCGCCTCGCGACCTCATCCAACCGCCGCCATGTGACGCGTAGTGCTAGTGCCCCCATGCTCGGCATGATCGTGTGCTTGTGATGTTTGTGTGGAACTACTTGAGGAAGTACGTAGGGATGGGTCTGCCTGATCTCACGGTGAGTTTGTGAAGCTGGTGACGGCGGTGCTGTCGAAGTTAAATTGTTTTTGTTGGGGATCGAGAAATCGAAGTAGACTTTGAGCATTATTATAGCCATACACATATATTTGTAGAATTTTAAATAAGATTCTTAGAATCTGAAAAGTCTAGGAATGTGTGAATGCGCTGACGTATGTTTCGCTTATCATTTCCGAACTCATTTTACTTCATCTTCAACTCATCTTCATTTAATATTATAAAAAAATAGTATAATTTCACCTCCTCTTGCGGTGTGAAATCAAATTCATCGCGTACGATAACTTGCGGTTAGCTCAGTTGGAAGAGCAGCACGCGAAGGTCGTGGGTTCGTATCCACACTGCAAGGCAATAAATTGTTTCTGTTTCTTTTAAATATTTAAAGTTAGCGCGGCGTAAATCACCATATAAACATTTGTGTTTATCTCCATTATTCGTTTTTTATTGAAATTAGTCTATCACAATAATTAAACAAATTAATAAAGGAAAGTCCCTAATAAGAAGCGGAATAAAGGTACATTTAATCCGGCAAGTTATTTTTTATATAACTTTATTATGTTTAAATTATGAGAGCAACAACTTCCTATTCTCTTAATTTGCGGACATGATAAGATAACGCATACTTCGGTCTTTGTTCCATTAATGTACGTGTTGGCACGGTAGGTTAACATTTGCAGTTCGATATTCGATTTTATGTGTTTGACATAAAGGTGAAGTTCAAAGTGAGTTTGACGTGCTTTTGTTTGTACAAATCGTCTGTTTATACGACATCAGATGTTTGTTTGTTTGTTTGTTAATTATGTTATCTAAGGCCCTATAATGAAACCTCATCTAATCGGGTACATGTATTTAAATCATGAAACGGATTAAAAATCATAAAAAAATACAGTTTGGTGACTCGGATTTAAAATTGACGTTCAAGGACCATTGATTTCATTCATACGTAGATGAAAGATAATGTTTTGGAAAAATGATTCATGATGCAAATCGTGAACTTTGAAATGAACTTCACATTAGCAACACCTCCGTTTTGTATAATAATTATGTTCGGTTAAAAAATGGTCCACTATGTTTGGACAAACATTTATGTATTACTTTAACAACGGTAACACATTTTTAAAGATCATACGATTTATAAATGTCTTAACCGTAGAGCGATAGATTACATTTTTGTCTACACTAATATTATAAAGAGGAAAGATGTGTACCTATTTTTGTATGTTTGTAATGACTAGGCTCAAAAAGTAGTGGGCCGATTTAAAAAATTCTTTCACCAATATAATGCTACATTCTTCCAATTTGACAGAGGCTAAAAAATTAGGGATCCTTGGTAAAATTTGAAAAATTTCAACACAAAAGCGGGAAAAATTCTCTAATGCGAAACGAAGTTCGCCGGGACCGCTAGTCTTATATATAAAAAAGAATCGCTGTTCGTTAGTCTCGCTAAAACTCGACAACGGCTAGACCGATTTGGCTAATGTTGGTTTTGAAATAATTGTTGAGGTCCAGGAAAGGTTTAAAAGATTAGAAATTAAAAAAAAATAGGCGTTACGAAGTTCGCCGGGACAGCTAGTATTTTATAAAGACCACTATAGGGTACAGTAATTTCCAAATAAAAATTGATTTACAACTGTACTGGTTTTGTTAAATTTCCTAAGCTGTATACATCTCACTTCTAATTGAGGCCTCACCTTTTATTTTTGTGGGATAGTATTAAATAGTTATTAGACTTTATAATGTCACGGATTATTGAATAAATCAACTAGTAGAGTGCGGTAGTGTATGCCACTGTTTTTACACGCGTATTTTGAGACTCATTAACGCTAATGCACTGATGGAAGAGCTATCTTCTTATTAGTTTGTTGTTATATTTAGTTTGAACTTCAAAGATTTAGTATTTCGCGTCTAGAGATTTATTGCGACAACGGTCAATCTATCGTTGCTTACTAATTAGTTTGTACAATATGAACAGAACAATTGTGTTTGAAAATGAAAATGACTGCTACTATACTTTTCTTGCTAAAACAATTGCAATGACTGTTAAATGAGTTTTGGTATAGCTAAGTATAAATTGGGTTCCTGTTTACTTTAATACTATGTTTGAAATAACCATTCGTGTAATAAAAACTATCTAGGTAGATAATATTTAAGTATTCTAAGTACACCTTAGGCCAAATTATTTTCCAAACTGCAATACTTAGATACAGAAGCAATTTAGGTCGGAAACAACGAATTTATAATTGGAAGACCCATTGGAAATAATCATTATGAATTGGTTCCAAATATTGTTTCCAGGTCTGTCAAAATAGTATTTTAAGAGAGGTAGGGCATAGCGATTTATCGCTCGAACTGGAGCAGCTCGACTGGTGAAATACCTCCACCATACAGAAGACCGCAGCCAAATAACAATCACATCTGTGTTATTGTATTCCTGCGTGTGAGTAAGATATTGAAAGCTCTTGGGAGGTGCTACATTAGTAGCAGGGGCCAAGCCTTCAAAGTAAGCTGTACTTGTCGCCCTTAAGCTAGGACCTCATTACCACTTAACATCAGGTGGGATGAGGTCAATCTTAAAGAGTAATATAAAAAAATATATACATTAGCCTATTTTTTATCTACCTGACAATGAAGATCTGACCTCAATGCTCCATGTTTTTAAATGAGGATTTGGTCTAGAATTCAAGAGAAAAGTTCCATTCGTCATTTAGCGTTTTAGACGTAACGCCAACGCTGAAACGGAAGTTACTCATAGTTTGTGAATTGCTCATTCAGCTACCAAGTCGGAAATTGTTATACCGTACATTGGCCTCCATTCCATGTATTTGCGATTATAAATGCTTAAAGGTAATCTAGAAGTGTAAACAGTTTACAACAAAAATTAACTCTATCCCGCAGATAAATTACTGGTACGAATGTTACATTGTTGTGGTAGGTCTCGTGTTCCCACGGCATCACCATCAAGGCGACGAGGTTCATGGGGTGTTTTAGTGGGTATTCCAGCTCTTATCGGGGTAGAGTCCCACACTTTCCGTTACCTCTCTCGGGCGACGATATGTCAAAGCATTCCCCCCCCCGCAAAAAATTAATTAACCAATGGCAGCCAATTAAAGCAGTTTAATTTCCTTAATTCGTCTCTAGCAAATGCTTTCAGCTTTTGAAAGCAGCAGCAAAAATGTGTGTGTGAAATTTATAAATCTGGTCCCTACTGTTCAGCAATAAAAAATCAAAACAACTTACCTTTAGAACTGCGATTAAATATATTTAAAAAAAAATTAAAGAAATTTAATTTAAAAATTAATTAAAAAGTGCTATTAACTTACACGAATACTTTAACTATAAATTTACTAATATCTAATCTAAAACTATTAATGGTATTTACATTATTATCTAACATAAAACTCAATCTTCCGCTCTCTTATCTTCGCCGTGCCCACCAGGGTCCATAACTTGTACTTTTAGTTTTTAAGAAACTACATGTAACATCATTACTTACTTATGGAGTGCAATAAATAATATGCAATAATATGACTATGAATATTCGAATGTTTCGTGTTTATTATTAAATAGTTTATATTACTATGCCTGAATGGGTAACAATGTACTGTAATTTATATAATTCCACCTTTGTATCACATTCATGAAATGCAATAAATTATTTGACTTTGAAAAAATAAATAGAAATATAGACGAGATAGACGACCAAATGTTACGGAGAAGAGGAAAATAGTAATGACTCAAATTAAGGGAAAATAAAATAACATTTCGATAGTAAAAAATAAAAAATAAATAGAAATATAGACGAGATAGCCGATCAAATGTTACGGAGGGAAGGAAAATAGTAATGACTCAGATTAACCTAATAACCGCCAACTACTTCTATAGAAGTTCAGGATTTTCGTGCCGTCAACGCCACTACTTCTATAGAAGTTACTCATTGTACCTACTTTAATTAAATACCTTTACGGTGCATTAAATATTTGTTTCTCTTGTAATTTTGTAAGATGGACAGGATTGAAGCCCATTTTTGTTATTTCGCCAAAAGAAACAGGCTTTATAGTGTTTTAAAACAGATAAAAACAAAAACGCCTGAAATATTTTGATGTCCCATACGCCAACGACTTCATATCAAGTAGGCTAGTGATGTGACGCGATAGTTGCATTCATTACAATCCTACATGTTTACTTTGTTTTGTTCCATACAAATATTCATAGATTTTATGATTGACAATTAATTCCGGTCTGAAAATAACGTATTACATAATAAATATTGAAATTAATTTATTTCACGAAGATCCTTACTAATATTATAAATCAGAAAGTGAGTTTGTTTATTTGTTCCGCTTTCACGACATAACTACTGAACCGATTGCTTTTAAATTTTGCAGACGTATAGTTAGAAGTCCGGATTAAATAATAGGTTACTTTTTATCCCGAAAAAAACTGATATTCCCGAGGGAAAACAAAAATATAGTTTGCTTGATGGATGGATTGATGGATTGGAAGGTAAAATATTGTAAACGAATATAAACATGTAAATGTAGAAGCTAAATGATACGATAATGAATCCCCGAGAATGTGGAATTCCCGAGGGATGACGTACAATTTGTTTTATCGTCTAAACTGATTTTTACATCTACTTAGCTATATAATATAGTGTACCATTCAGTTTTTGTTTAACAACTAATCGTATCCAGCGTTACATTGCGCTTCTTAGATTTTTCCGTGGAAATGAGAAGTTTTCTTATAGTTGTGATTTATACCGCAATATAACCGAATTACACGCGAGCGAAGCCGCGGGCGGAAGCTAGTTAATTTATAATTTATTTAGAATTTTCGATATTGCAACACCCATCTCTACGCAATGACAAGTGACGTCGTAAGCGTACAGGTGTCAAGGTCATTGTGTCATAGTGCCGGCCATTACAAACGTGCGCTCGTCTGTTTTTTTTTTCGTACAATAATCATTAAATACTAGCGGCCGCCCGCGACTTCGTCCGCGTGGATTTCGGTTTCCATACAAACTTTCACCCCCCTTTTCAAGCGTGATGTTATATACATAGCCTAAAGCCTTCCTCGATAAATGGTCTATTCAACACAAAAACATTTTTTCAATTCGAACCAGTCGTTCCTGAGATTAGCGCGTTCAAACAAACAAACAAACTCTTCAGCTTTATAATATTAGTATAGATAATTATCGAAAATATAAAAAGTAAAATATCGAAAGGTAAACTTACACAAACTATAAAAAGTTATTAAATATAGGAATAATAACTGACCTTTCATTCTTTTGTCTTACTTTTCACCGTAACATACTTGTTATGATTTATGAATACCGTACAAGAGCCGTCTTTTCTTTATTCAAATCGTCTAGAGAGATAGAGAGAGATTCACTCAAGGTGAAGAAAGAAAATCATAGACAACACTTCTATTTGAGATATTTATCTTGCCACGAGCGCCAACGACTTGATATGAAGTCAACGGACTACGTTATAAAATGAATAGTGAAGTGCCTTTTATAATAAATGTGTTGCAAGATTATGCATGTATTTTTGTCTATGATAATAGATACTCGTTTTTCTTACTAAAAATGTTCATAAAATAAAACAAATTACTATTATAATGTATCAGGGTTTATTTGTATTTGCAAAATTTAATAAAAAATCTTGATTTAGACATAATTTTTTTTTATCGATATGACGTTATGCCACATCCTTGCTTTCGTACTATAGAAACTGTTATACATTTATACGTTGGCGTACAGCGGGCCACTACGTTAAAGATAGCTGGGCTGGGAAAAGGTTAAGGGAAAATAAAATAACATTTCGATAGTAAAAAATTAAGAAAAAGAGTGAAGTCAAGTCAGAACACAACAGAGTATAAAAGAATAATGTAAGGCTCTAATCAAGAAGTCCGTAACATCAATAACGAATAGGATACTTTTTATCCCAAAACTGCGTGAACGAAGTCACAGTCAACAGCTAAAAATCGAGTAAGTGCCGAAATGTGCGTTGTTTTCTACTATATTGAAGCTCTAGACATTTGTTACGACGATGACGACACGTTCCAGAAATAACTATTACAAAGTTGCAACGCATTCATAAAGAACTATGAAATCAGATTTTTGGTACCCACACATCTGGTTTATTGACTCATACTAGTTTTACAGTCGTATGAAAATCTCTTTCACAGATAAGCTCCTTCAAAAGCAATCGGATTTCCCTGACTAAAATAACTTCTAATCTCATGACGCGTAGGCTAACTATTACGATTGTTACGATAATCAAGTTGGACCTGGAATCAATAAACCACCGTTAGAATATAAGAGTCGTGTGATTAAGCAGCAAAGCCAAGTGACAGTCTTCGAATTTTGATATCGTTTCGACAAGTTTATATAATGTTTAGCATATTGACTTTTCACTTTAAAGCAATAAGTCTTGAAATGTCAATACCGTACATTTTAAATTTGTTAGAAACGATATCGAAATTCGAAAACTGTCATTCGGTTGTGCAATCTATCATCTACACCTTATACATATATTGTGTAAAAAAACTAATTGTACATAATGAACGTCAAAATGTGCGGATGTCTGGATGTATGTTTTATTTTAACACTATACGTAAATGATACTTTTTATCCGGAAATAACAAGGGTAAAGTTGCCGGCAACAGCTAGTCTTATATAATATTTTATCCTAAAGTGACGAGTTTTAAATTATAGAGTTTAATTAATACAGCAATTGCTACAGACCAATTATGGTCTAGCTACCCAAATTAAAACTCATATAATGTAATCTAGGTTCAAGACCACTTATTTCACATACCCATTTTTACTTGTGCATCGCATTCTGATATAAATATAACAGATCGAAAGATTTATTTGCAATTTGATTTATGGGAAATTCCTTTGTACATCAGACATATTTGCTTTCACCACTCTGCATCAATGACCCGACGAAAAGAGGCGCCGAAAAATATTTAACAGACTGCTTTCGCTAAAAATACAAGCACAGTTAGGGAAACGGAAACATATATTTTGGCACAGACTGCTGTTGCTGAGGAAATACTAATCCGAAGATTAGTGGCTGGCACTGTTTATGTCACACAAGTAAACATAACTCATTAAAGATCTGATTAAGTACCTACATCATTCATTTGGCAACAAAAATGTTAATCTGAAACAGTGCCTTAGATATATAGGTATAGGTGTTATAGATTGTTTCAGCATTAACCTAAGGTTTGTTTTACGCGGAATAGAGTCCATTTAAAAAAAACATACATTTGTAAATTTTTTGCCGACTATATTACGACAGATTATACATATATATTCATCAGCTCCCTCATGATATTTAAACTAGTTTTCGTAAATTGATGAAAAGGTTTCTTAATTTGTATCATGATTGCCTGGTGGTCCGCCTTCTAACAAAATACTTTAAACGTCCTCCGGTTTTTTTGTCGCGTAAAAATTGTTTGTTGGAGATTAAGTATTGAATTTCTTTTTTTTACACCATGATGGTGGTGGTGAACTATAGACTTTGGACGAACACGACAACAAAGGGACATTGCAGCACCTGTAAAACCTTCACGTCCTTAAAGACCCCATACTGTAGTCTAATGGGTAAACTTCAGCGTAGTTAGCTTGCAACGTTTCTTGTATGCAGGTGATATTTTTACTACATCATTGTCATTGTTGAGCGCGATTTTTCAGTAGACGTGTTGTACTTTAAGAACGTATAACACAAATACTTGTGTCAATCTTATAACTACTTTTAAACTCAGATCATTATAGTAATACTGAACGCTTGACTTTTGGACCTATCTCAATAGCTTCAATGTGCAAGTCATCCCAGTCTTTTATTTACAAATTGAGTGCAATTGGGCGCCCGACTCTGTACCTACCTATTAGTTGTTTGTAGCGAAGGTCGCAAATATAAAAGCTACATGCAACACTGCTTATAATGTTACAACGACGAATGTTAGGAGATTGTTAAATACTTACTATACGAAATTTCGCGAAAATAATTGCATTCCTGCTGCACATATTTTACACACACTTAAAATGAGTTTTCATTGATAATTCACTTAAGGATAATTTATCAACAATTGTTTAATATTGTTTGTTTATAAAAGCACAGTATATTGGCTCCTTCCAGGCTGAGAAACCCACATCGCGATGACAACGGATTTGATACCGTAGTATCCTATCCGTTAGAATCACCATACTGGCGCGCAAGATGTTTCTTCACCCTCCTTTTGAAGGAATCCATGTTTAAAATTATTTTGATGAAGTTTCTTGAACTAGTAAGATTCCTTAAACTCACGCGCTATTTAGGATTTGCATCAAATTTTTAATGACTGCTTGATTTCTACAATTCGGGGTAATAATGTTTCATATTGTCACAAAGGTCTTGTCCTTCGCCCTTTTCATACAAAGGCATTATTCTCGACTCTCCAATTCTCTCTAATCAGCACTTGATCTCAATTAACTAATGACACCTTTCTTTTGTGTACAATTGGAAGGCTGCCCGGTGCGTCGTGGCTGTCAATGTCCCCAAGAAGTCGTTTATTTGCGTAACAACAACACATTGCTCGTAAAACAATACATTTGTTGTACAATACACATGCCATGTGCGATCTTTTGTTTAAATAAAACAAGCTTTGTTTTTAGTTTTTTAGTATAATCTGTTTATAATTATATACACAGAAGTTCTTTTGGTTTATTCCAAAATTTATAAAAACAGACACCAGCAACTGAAACTTTTAAGAAGATGTTTTCGTATGTCATGATGATAATTCTGCAGCTCAGTTATTTTATGTGTTACATAAATCAGGTCACTAAAATAAATATTATTTTAATGTTTCTGTTAATCTTCGTACATAATTAAGAAAGAAAGGATTTCGAAGATGATGATATTTAAGACAATTGGCGTCGTAGTGGAATTAAGAATTATTCCATGAATGAATATTATGCCAGTCATAGTTTTGAGCAAAAGTTGTCCTGGAATTTGCTTTTAAAGAAAATACAAGATTAAAAATCCACATCGCGATCACAACGGATTTGATACCGTAATATCCATCAACATCGCCGTACCGGCCCGCAAGATGTTGTAATGATGTTTTTGTACAAACTAATTCGCACACTAAAAAGGTTTTGAGTATAGATTATGTTTTTCGAATCAAAGTCCGAAGTGTGTCTCACGTGCTTTTGTCTGTACATCTCTGATTTGATAAGTAATTAGATCAGCTGCAGCGTCAACAGCAACAAGCCGGGTTCAAACCGGGTCAGCGTCAGTGGTATAATTAGCTGACCCGCTAAACTCGACTGAATTCGCTGGATGACATACGGCTACCAGATATAGGACAATGTCGGACGTCATTCTGATAGTACATATTTCGTTATAGAAGATTTAATTTAACTCATAAAGGATATGAATTATATTTGCTGTTTTAAAACTAAATATATAATTTAACAATATAACGGTTCTAAAATGTTATTTTCGAAAAATGCTAAAATTAATAAAATGGAAAAAAATACAAAAAGAAAGTAACATAAATTTACAAGAGAAACCTGGGCGCGCGAAATGAGTGAACCTGGTTTCTCTGTAAACTGCATTTCTAGACTTAGGAAATACTGTCACAATAAAAAGAAGGATTATTGATTATATATAGATTAGTTAGAAATCAAGAATGAACGAAACTATATGAAATCGTCACAATAAACCGTAACTTATTTTTTTCTTTACCAACGGAAGATTCACTAGAGGGGACCGAACAAACATTTTTTTCAGTAAAAACATACTTAAAATTGTTTGATAGACTTTGCCTTTTTAGGTCATGATTTTACATCGTGACTGTACCAGTATCGGTACTCTTGTGATTTCACAAGGAACTGTAATTTAAGAACACCTCTAGGACCCGTCCTACATTCGGATCAATTGCGCGTGACAAACATATTGTTTCCGCGCGCTCGAATCACGCAATAAATTGGCAGAGTGACATTAGCTACAGACAACATGACAGCCGACAGTTTTTACGTTTCATTATGATGCTTTATCGGAATCAAAATCTCACATGTACATACATAGTATTCATTTAGTACAGTCGATAAACGTGTAGAATTAGACCTGTCACTACGGCGAAGGGCCCATTTTTACTACTCATTTCCTTAAATTCATACATCGTTTCCTGTGCATAAGACCTCTGTTCTGTTAGTTCTACATTGAACAAAGGATTCTTTTTTTTTATATTCCAGTTCAAGATTGACCTCATTCCACCTGATGTTAAGTGGTAATGAGGTCCTAGGTTAAGGGCGACAAGTACAGCATAATAAATATATTACTGGACTTGTCGCCCTTACCTTGAAGGATTGACCCCTACTACTAATGTAATCCCTCCAGGAGCTCTGGAAACCTTACTCACACCTTGAATACAACAACAAAGGATTCGTCTCAATTGTCTGACAGGAGGTGCGTGCCGAGCGCGATGTCCTGCAGGCGCGCATGTCCGAGCAGGCTTTGAAGATATCCTCGCTGTCGGCGCGGCTGCAGCAGCACAGGAACGATGCGGAGGCGCTGGCGCACCACGCCTCCAGCCAGCTCTCGGTGCAGCTGCACGACGCGCTTGCGGAGGTATGTGCTAACTACTTTGAAAACCTCCGTAGCCGTGAGACTAGCTAGCCGGACTTAGGCTTCGCGCCATATCTGAGGTCCCGGGTTCGATCCCCGGTCAGGTCAATATGGGAAACGAATTTTTCTATATTGTCTCGGGTCTGTGTGTTGTGGTACCGTCGTCGTTTCTGATTTCTGTAACACAAGTGCTTAAGTTACTTACCACAGTATCAGAGCAATGTATGTGATGTTTTTTAATATTTATTTATTATAGCTGTGCCCGCGACTTCGTTCGCGTGGACTACATCCTTTTATGATCGGTTTTACCCCTTTCTCCCCTAATATTCGAAACAAAAACAAGTCTATATTTTTATCCAAGTTTCGAGCTACATTTGTGCCAAATTTCATATCTCTAACTTCAATAATAATCATTTTTCCATATAAACTTCCAAAGGTGGTATAGTAATACCACCTTTGGAATAAGGAGGGGAGTATCCCCTCCCCTCCTTATTTACTAATAAAAAGTAGCCTATGTCCGTTCTTGAGATTCAACGTATACCTATACCAAATTTCATCAAAATCGGTTGAGAGGTTTTAGCAGGAAAGCGTAACAGACACACAGACAGACAGAGTTATTTTCGCATTTATAATAATAGTAGGGATTAATACTAACGAATTCCGCTTATATTCATCCCACTTCTGAGCACAAGCCTCCAGAATCAAGGACTAGCGGCCCGCCGCGGCTTCGCACGCCTAGTATCCCCGTTTATTCCACGTTGTCCACTGATTTTTGGCTCCTATTCGTCATAACGTGATGTTATATAGCCTAAAGCCTCCCTCTACTTTTTTAAATTCGAGCCAGTAGTTCCTGATATTAGCGTGTTCAAATAAACAAACCCTTCAGCTTAATAATATTAGTTTAGAATCATTGTTTTTTTAATGATTTTTTATAAACATCATCTTTGTTGCGTCCTGGTGCCAGAAAGGCTTTCTTGATGTAGATATAATGATTCAACTGTTTAAACATAAAACACTATTTTTATGTATAGGTGCAGAAATTAAAAGAAGATTTGGAATCCAAAGACAAGCAGCTACAGCGACTGAAACAAAATTTAGAAGAGAAAGATAAATTGAATGAGCAGCATCAATCGTTGTATGGGAATTCTTGTAAGTACCCCGATATATCCGCATCCGAAATATGTATGTATTAAAAAAAATTTAGGATTATTTCTTGCTAAAAATATTTGTTTTTTTTTACAACAGGCAACCCCAAAGACAAAGTTGTGATACTGGAACGTGAGCTATCATCGGCTCAGAGTCGGATAGCTCAACTGGAAGCGCTGACTAGAAGTCTAGAAGCTGACAAAGATGAACTGCATACCACCCTCCGTGACCACCAGAGAGCGCTGGCCGAGAAGGAGGAACAGCTGCAGGAGTTGTTGGGTAAGTGAGAATGAGATATCATTTTTGTTCTTAGTAATATTTATGAATCGTAAAACATAAGTTACCTCTGGTTCGGAACCTATAAGTTCAGATAAATTACCGTCAAGAAACTCTGCATTTTCATAACAAAAAAGTGTGAAGCTTATGTGCCGACCTACGACATGACCTACAAGTCGACACAAATACAGCGTCAGCAGAATTGGCGTAGTAAACAACGCTCCATACGTAATGCGTGACATCGATATCCTACATCGCGATATCAGAGTTTTCGTCGCCACTAAGTATATATACAACAAACCAAGAATGGTAGAGGGCCTTGGTCCCCGAGCAGATAACACCTAGCTCGGCGGAAGTACTTCCACTTTTAGTAAAGAACATACGTTCCTTACACTTATCAATATATATTTTGACTGGCTAGTCAACTATGATACTTTTAAATACCTGTAAAACACGATTCCTTTAAAGATTTTCTATGTAGGTAACATACTGTGACGTCACAATTTTTCTTATCAACAAACTGGGCTTTGTGCTTTTGGGGGCTTAGCCACTGTGCCTCTGACGTCATCAAATCTGACTAATGATAGACTAGAAAGTATGTTTGTGTTGATTGTTAATAATGTATACACAAAAACTGAATGGATTTTGATAGGTTTTAGTAGTTAGGATAGGTTATATACTTAAATAGAGTATTATGATAATTTTAGCCCGAAATAAAGTAAGGATTTAATCGAACATGAAAAAATACTAACCTAACCTAAATTTAGGCATAAATTTAATAAGTGAGCCACTTGGGCTTAGGAGACTTGTGACTCAGTCAGTATTTCTGGAGCCCAAATTAATAAATAATAATAATAAATTCGCCAGACAATCACACCAATCACCTGGTCTCAAACTAAGGTTTTCCCTTGTACTATGAGCACCAGACGACGGACCTTTCGCGCTTTGGCAGCCTACCTTAGCCACTGCGCCACCGAGGTCGTCCTAATAAAAAGATGTCTGTTAAATTATTTGTCATATAGTAAACAAAGTCCCGGGCCACTGCTAGTATCGTACATATCCTATTTCCTATTAATTTTATAAATGCGAAAGTTTCTAAAAATGTATGGATGTATGTTTTCTCTTTTACGCAAAAACTGTTGAATTAATGGATTTGGATGAAATAAGTAGAAAGATGGATTAACATATAGGTTACATTTACCCAAAATAATTTGAAATAAGCTACAGGTAACAGCTAGTTTGTACTATATGTCCCACTGGTGGGCACAGGGCCTACCCAGACATGGTGGACACATACAATGTTGTTTTGTTTTTTGATACCAGTCGTAATTGGCATATGTTGACTGTCTGAACATAGCTATACGAATACCATATCAAATACGCCATATTAGTGTCGACTTGCGAGTAAGTCTATTAAATGAACGCGTTGGATCAACTCCAAGTTGTATGCACTGATTTAGTTTACAAACGACGACAGATTTGTCTAGACTGCGCGTGTTATGAGAGATAATGTTATGAATTTGTATCTTGCTTGGTTCATGCCCGGTCCTTATATTTTACGATTCGTAATGTGTTAAAAAATGACTAACCGTTTTTCTTCAACCGACTTTGAGTCGTTAATTCTTATTTACTTTCCATATCAGCTCTCATCAGCCGTCTGTCGGTCGTTTTTAGGTTACGCCTCGTATAATTTATTACTATCAGTGACTAGAACGGATCGTTTTTCAAATATTAGAACCGGGCAATGGATGTAACCTTTTGGCTTAAGGTGGTGTTTTAGCCTAAGTATTGCTAGCTCCGTGGGTTCTCTGGGACGCTCACAGAAACCTAACTGAGCACTGAGGCAGGGCGCCACTTACTTTAACTAAAAGTAAGAAAGAGTAAAGAAAACAAATGTTTTGTTTAAGACTTTGATCATAATGAATTTATTAAAATTGACATTCAAGCTTTGTTTCTTTCACAAATTAACCACACTTAAACTAGTTACATGGATAGCGAACTTTAAATATTTTAAAGGAGCAGAAACATTTCATCTCCATTTTTAAGAGGTTAATATAACAGAAACCATCGCCTACGACAATTTGCGGTTGGGTAAGTTGAAAGATCAGCACGAGCGTTAAATGAAGGTCGTGGGTTCAAATCCCACGCATGGGGAAATAAATTGTTCTGTTTTTACTTACAGTCCTATTGGCCGACTATATTGTGGACAGATTTTTTTTGTCACAGTAATATGCGCATAAGAAATAATATCTAACTGCAAGTGTTTACTCCGGCGTGTGGTCGACCGCAGCCTTAAGAATGTCAACTTTCAACCTCATGTGGAAACTAAAGACTATATATATTATATATACTCTTTAGTATTTAGTATTTTATATATATATATATTATATTCTAATTAATTTATATAGTATGTGTATTATTATCGTATATTTCAAAGATACCGTAATGTTATTTTTAATGCTTAATTTATTGTTGTTTAAAATGATTTCTTTTTTTTTCTCCCATGTTACCGCACCCATATACAAACTATCTGCATGACCCAAGGGTTGACTGGTAGAGAATGCCCCTAGCATTAAGTCCACCTGTTGTACCTATTTGTGCAATAAAGTTTTTATATAAATAAATAAAGACAGGCACACACTTACACACGCACACCCACACCATTACACACCGTCATTCACTCACATACGCTCACTTATACCTAATGAAGAAATTCACTACACGGGCATCAAATGGCTGATTCGCGGGTAATCCTTTTACATATAAGGCTAATCCTGTAATATAAGGTCGCCCTAGTTTAGTCTCCAGTCTCACGCGTAAAAGCTTATCATTAGAACTTAGGTCCTATTGTTCTTATTGTATTTTATTTTTTGTATTTTTTTTAGCTCTCGATTGAGAAAATAAACTCTTTTTTTTTTCTCAAAGATATTTTTTCTTCCAGCCTTAAAACTCGAAGACGACAATCAAAAAGACCGCAGCGAGGGCGGTGAGTGCGGCAAGGCGTCCGCTCGAACCCTCAGCGACATCGTCTCCATCTCGGAGTTCGACGAGCAGGACCTGCAGATGCGCCGAGCCGAACTGAGGCACCACAACCTCTCCCTCACTGGAGCTCCCTACGCTTCCGAATCGAGGGACAAGATCCTCAACAGGTAAACTATTACAAGATCTCGTCGGTTACGCCACATTTAGATAATGATAGAAAATGGGAATTTAAATAATGTATTTTTGTTAATAAGCTAAAGCAAAAAATGGAAAATATAAAAACGTTTGTTGCACGGACCCTTTAAATTTTTATTTAATTTAAATTAAATAATTTATTTTTTAATTTACTTCAACTAAATATTCTGTGAATATTGCAAGCGTTTCACAACTTTTTTTTTAAATATCGAGCAATAAACAGCAAAATAATCACATTTGGTGTATGGGAGCCCCACTTATATAATTATTTGATTTTGTTTTTAGTATACCTAGTTGTTGTAGCGGCAACAGAAATACATAACCAGTGAATTTCAACTCTCGAGCTTTGACGGTTTTGGAAGATACATCCTAGTGACAAACAGACGGACGGACAGACAGCAGAGTCATAGTATTAGGGTCCCGTTTTTACCCTTTTGATACGCAACCCTAAAAAGGAATATAATAAAAAATCGTAGAGTAAAAACACCGAATAGGTTCAGTTGGCCACATATTCATCCTTGTACAAGAGTTCACCCATAAAACTGTATTACATTTTGTCAGGACGCTACCTCCGGACTTGCAGAGGCCCAACATGAGCTCCCTTCACATCGAGTACATCGACGCAGAAGTACCGAGCGCCACTCCGCGAGCCGACTCGCTGCCCGCGCATCTTACTTCCACTCAGAACAAAGATATTAGGTTTGTACCACTTGCTCTTTTATTTATACTTTTCTAGATACCAGCCTCCAATACCTATCTGGATCAGTGTTTCTTAACATGTGTTTCGGCACCCAGGGAGTCCTTCATATGGTACTAAGGGGGGCATCACTTCTTCCCCCTGAAATTGTACCTTTGACTGATCTTCAGGTGAGATTAATACACAGACCCACAGATTATATACTTTTCTAACAATCTCTTTAATGATAGTAGTGGTGTCAGCCTATTGACGCTTTAAATAACAATGAGTCATTGGTATGTTACATCAATAAAACATTTACTATTACGTCGGGAATTCGGATTTATGAAGAGTTAATATCCGGATTTGGGTGCTTAAGGTTAAAAACCACTGTCTTATTGTTGCAAATGCAATCCAACCAATATTAAAACGTAAAGTTTCATTGGTTGAAGAAAGGTATTTGTTACTCTTTTACACAAAACTACTGAGGGAAATTGGAATGAATTTATTAGATAGATAGACGACATAGTAGATAATCATGTAGAAAATTTACGCATTTTCGCTGGAGATAGAAGAAAGATTATTATAATATAAGATTTTCAGTTTGTTGAACCTTTTCGTACCCAAATAAATATGTACTAGAGCCTAAACCATACCGGTTGAGGCCCTAGTTTAAAAAATATATATATTTCAAACCACTTGAACAGAGTAGAATTTTGTTCCTTAGGATATTCACAGATCTTCCAAAAGATAATATCAACTTTCCACCTCAGGTACAAGTTTGTTCCTTAGGACATTCACAGATCTTCCAAAAGATAATATCAACTTTCCACCTCAGGTACAAGTTTGTTCCTTAGGACATTCACAGATCTTCCAAAAGATAATATCAACTTTCCACCTCAGGTACAAGTTTGTTCCTTAGGACATTCACAGATCTTCCAAAAGATAATATCAACTTTCCACCTCAGGTACAAGTTTGTTCCTTAGGACATTCACAGATCTTCCAAAAGATAATATCAACTTTCCACCTCAGGTACAAGTTTGTTCCTTAGGACATTCACAGATCTTCCAAAAGATAATATCAACTTTCCACCTCAGGTACAAGCGCAACGTCAACGAGACCACAATGTTCGGCATGGACAAGTTCGGCGAGTGCCTCAAGCACTCCGCCGCGCAGAACATCCCCGACAACTGCTCGATGTACCCGAACCGTGACGTCAGCGACAACAAGGACCTCAGTGTAGAACCAAAAAAGATCAACTTCTCGGTTGAACCCTCCAACGACAACAGAACACAGGACGAAGAGTTCACATCACTGGGGGAACTGGGCATCTCTCTCGATATCAGACAAGAAAACTTCCCAGATATCCTCACGCAGCTGAAACACGAAATCAAAAAATCCAGATCGGAGTTGGAGAACTGCAAGTCTGAATTGAAAAACGCAGAAGAACAGCTCTGCGAATTCCCAGCTCTCAAGGAAGAGGTAGAAGAATTGAAAGGCTTGTTAGAAAACACGATGGCCACTATGGAGACAGATAAAAAGTTCTACGAGAACCAACTGGAGAATTTCTCGTCCAATAAAAAGTTGCTGGAACAACGATTGGCGGAGCTTACTCAGGAGGTCGGCGAGAAATCAAAGGACTTGCATCTGCTCAAAGAGGATATATTGAGGAGAGAGAATATGATCCTCGAACTGGCTAAAGAGAAACGGAATTTGACTAACAAAATGGCGGAACTAGAGTTGAAAATTGATGAGTTGCAAAGCAGGAATAGCTCGCTAGAGAAATGCGAGGACGAGAATCATCAGATGCGTGAGAAACTGGCTGATCTGCAACGGTTAGAGCAGCTGGTTTCTGAGAAGAACCACCAGATAGACAGCTTGAACCAGCATTTAGACAGGCTGGATGACTTGCAGAGGTGCCTAAATGACAAAACTGAGGAGTTTGAGAATCTCAAGGAAGCGTTCGAGGAGAAATCGAATGAACTGTTCCAGATGCAGGACACTGTCGAGTCTTTGAACAGGGACATTGCGAGGCTCACTGAAGATAACAGTCAGCTCAATACTAGTAACAAAGATTTGAAGCTTCGGCTGTCCAAGTTGGAGAAGGAGCAAGAGAATGCGTCGCTCAAGCTCCAGAACAGTGAGACTGAGCTTGAGAGGGTCAACTCTCTGAATGGAGAGTTGACGTCGAAGATAGATGAACTGAAGCTTCTAACTGACAAGTTGAAGGACAAGGAGACGGAGATAGAGATTCTGCACGAGGATATAAACTCGTTCCACGAAGAAATAGCGTCGTTGAAGGAGCAGCTGAAGATTTCGCGGAGTCCATCGCCGCGAAGCAAGGAGGGCAAGCGGACGCCGGAGCGGGCCGGGAGTGACAAGAAGCAGTTGGTCAAGATCAGGAAGCAGATATCGCTGCTGCAGCACGAGCTGGACTTTAATAAGAAGGAGCTAAATGATAAGGTAAGAACGTTGAGACAAAAGCACGTCAGACTAAACACTTTGAACACAGCAAACTCAAAATTTTAGTTAATTATTACGATAATGTCTATTGCATTATTTGCGCATTACATGTAAAAATGATGTGTATTGCTTAAACATCTATTTTCCTCATTTCCACCAGGCCTTCGAACTAGCTAAAGCGAAACTGGACGTGACGGAGCTCAAGAACAGCTTGGGCCTGAGCAGCAAGCAGGCGGCCGACAAGCAGCTCGCCAACAACGAGCTCGCGCAGCAGCTGCAGCAGCTCGCCGCCGAGAGGCAGCAGCTCGCCGACCAGCTGCACGCCGTCAGCGCCAGGTCTGAATACAATACAATATAGAATAATGCGAACAAACTGGACGTGACGGAGCTCAAGAACAGCTTGGGCCTGAGCAGCAAGCAGGCGGCCGACAAGCAGCTCGCCAACAACGAGCTCGCGCAGCAGCTGCAGCAGCTCGCCGCCGAGAGGCAGCAGCTCGCCGACCAGCTGCATGCCGTCAGCGCCAGGTCTGAATACAATACAATATAGAATAATGCGAACAAACTGGACGTGACGGAGCTCAAGAACAGCTTGGGCCTGAGCAGCAAGCAGGCGGCCGACAAGCAGCTCGCCAACAACGAGCTCGCGCAGCAGCTGCAGCAGCTCGCCGCCGAGAGGCAGCAGCTCGCCGACCAGCTGCACGCCGTCAGCGCCAGGTCTGAATACAATACAATATAGAATAATGCGAACAAACTGGACGTGACGGAGCTCAAGAACAGCTTGGGCCTGAGCAGCAAGCACCATAATAAAGTTGCTACTGAACTTGTCGCCCTTACCTTGAAGGCTTGGCCCCTGCTTCTAATATAGCACCCCCCAGGAGCCCTGGAAACCTTACTCACACGTAGGACCACAACAACACCGAAGTAATTGTTATTTGGCTGCGGACTGCTGTAAGGTGGAGGTGTTTCACCAGTCTGCCTGCTTCAGTTGATCAATCGCTGCGCCTTACCTCTTTCAGAATTATTCATTTAATTTTAGTATACATTTGAATATGTATTTCACAAGTGCCTCTTACTTTGGAATCAGGTCAATGTATATTTTTATTAATTCTTAGTATTTTTAATAACAATATTTGTAATTGCAGGCTAAGAGAAGAGTCGAATGTATCGGAGCTGAAGGCTAAACTACAGGACAAAGTGGAGCGGTGTCAGGAGCTGGAAGCTGAGCTGCAAGACATGAGAGAACTCGTTGATAGGTACGTCTACTTTGTATTATTGGTTCCATGGCCCTATAGTCTCGGGTCTGGGTGTCGTGGTACTGCCGTTTACCATTCGTCGTTTAAAAAGAAGAAAGAAAAAACATTTATTGGCTCACACAAACTTTTACATACAGTAGGTTAAAAATTATTTAAGAGGGGGTATGGTGCCGGAGTAATGTCGAATTTCACCCGCGCACCTCACACGCCCCGCACTCGTCCCACGCATCGAAATCATCACCGCGTCATTTTTTGCACTGGCACAGTATACGCAAAAAATTTAGATAAATCTGATAAGGATTGGCTAAATGCGAGTCGGATTAACCAAAGTTTGCACACAAAATAAATATATTAATCATAATAATTTTGATAGTGGTAAATAACTCGAAAAGGTAAGAAAGTTAATAATGCTATTGCGTGACTCTAATTATTTATTCTACCAGTTATTTTTAATACTTACTAATAATAAAATATGACTGAGATAAAATTTGGCAAGACCAATCAAGATAGCGGACATGATTTTATTACAAAAATAATAATAATATTAATTTAACTTTTCATTTGTATCCATATTAGGTATATTGCATTTATATTTAACAAATATAGTGGGTACAAGTAATACTTATGCATCGTTAAAATAAATACAATACAAAATGAAGTTACGACCAGTTTCTTATTGGTAAGTAGTTATTCCATTATTTACAATTTAGGACTATAGAAATCTTATAAATATAGTGTCTGAGCAGACTGTATGGATATCAGTCATGTCTATATATTTTAAAATTCATTTATCAGTTTGTAGTCACCTAGTTTTAAATAACCATAATTTATTTTTATACTTAACCCAACATACATAAATATTTTTTCTGAAATTTGTTTAAAAACGTAATAACATATTATGAATTCAAAGATAAGTCATGAAGTAACGAATAAAAAGTCGACTTTGTTAATAATTATTAACTTTGTTAATAATAATTATTTCAGTGAATTACACGATCTAAGGTCACCACGAGATCTAAGGCCATAATATGTATAGCTCTCTCTTCTGTAATACAAAACTATTTTGTATTTAATCTAATCTAATTATTTTTCATTTAAAAAAATTATAAATAAATGAGTTTAATCTGTTTATATTAATTACAATATTATCATCTTTACACTAATGCATTATTTGTGAGAAAGAATTATTTACATTGTCATACAAATTGTTAACGTCATCTTTAATAATCAGAGATTTGCAAGCAAGTAATATAGTCTCACATAGACTTTCGGTGAAGTAAGGGATATTATTAATAAGATCAAGGTTCTAATACAGAGCCAACCAACAAATAAATTACCAATCTTAAAAGTCTATGCTTAGGGACCACAGGCTTGTGTTTATTTCTAGTGTTAATGCTAGGAGAGTCTGATTTTTTTAGGAAAAATATGCAATTTTTTTTTGTATACGTACATTAAACAGTTGAAAACGTATTAAGATAAAACTGGTAGGATTTCGAATTCCTTAAATCATTATCTCAACGAGTCACGTGGTCTTAGCTTGTAAATGGCTCAGATGGCCCTCTTTTGTCACACAAAGATACTACTGGATGTCGGCCACAGATCCCCATAAAATCAGACTATACGACATGACGCTGTGAAAATAGGCAAAATGTACCAATCTTGCCGTCTACAAATCAGTCAGTTACAGCATATGCCGCCCAACTCAGCGTAACAAATAGTCAGATAATGCTTGCCTTGGGCCTATTTATTGGGTAAGGCATGTTTCTTATTGTACGAGTAACCTTTCAAAGTGGAATTTATAATTTATTAATGACTCGAAAGCTATCATACTTTGTAAGACTAGAAATTTATTTTTTTATCTAGAAAAATAATGACATAGCTCTGTTTACTTCTATTCGTTCACGCTTGAAATCCCTACTAATATTATAAATGCGAAAGTAACTCTGTCTGTCTGTCTGTCTGTCTGTCTGTTACGCTTTCCTGCTTAAACCTCTCAACCGATTTTGATGAATTGGTATAGGTATACGTTGAATCTCAAGAACGGACATAGGCTACTTTTGTATTAGAAAATAAGGGGGGGAGGGGGGTAATACCACCTTTGAAGGTTTATATGGAAAAAAAAATATTTTTGAAGTTAGAGATATGAAATTTGGCACAAATATAGCTCAAACCTTGCATTAAAATATATATTACTTTTTGTTTCGAATATTAAGGGAGAAAGGTGTAAAACCGATCATAAAATGATGTAGTCCACGCGAACGAAGTCGCGGGCACAGCTAGTCCAAAATAAAAAAGACACAAACTTACAAAGTTCTTGTTGAAAGGTGTTTCTTAAGTGCTTTAACCGCATGGCTTAACCAGATTTGGTAATATTAAAAGCTAAAAGATATAAACTATAAATACCTAAGTAAAAAATGGTTTGTACGAAAAATTCAATAAAAATAGATTCTGTCACATTTTATTTTCCTACTAGTACTATGGTGGTATTCACTATTATGTAAAAAAATACATAATAGAAACTCATACCGACATCATCACGTGGTGTCACGTGGTTGAAGTATCGATTTATTTTGCATGTACTGCATGCACCGCCATTACTTCAACGCTTTTTGACAACACAAAGATAAACAAATACAATAAATGAATAACTTATTCTGTTCTCCTCTAAAACGTTTTCTTTTATCATTTTTGTTTGCTATCATTTTTTTAAATATTTTTGGGCCGGAGCATGGTGACATAGACCTCCCGTCTCAACAGAGCAGTCACGACTGATTGATGAAACAAAACATACTGACATGCATGTGTCAGGTGAAATATAATGACCATTTTCTACGCGGAATAAAAACGTAGTAAGCGCAAAACTAGTTTTTTTTAAATATCTCGCAAAATTGATTATATTTTCAAAAACCGCTAGTACAGTCCCTCGAAAATATGTTTTTCTAATATGTATTAAAATATAAATTCAGTTGTATGAATAGCTTTGAAAACAAATCGAATCTAGTTAAAAAATAGACCTAACTTTGTGATATTTTTCTATCGAGAAAATATTACAATTTCATGTTTCTGCTCAGACCAGTCCCTGCTAAATATAGTCTAATATTCATATTAAAAACTCAATTATTTAAAGCTTGTTTTCAAGTGTAAAAACCGAATCTAAAATCGACAATTTGGCATGGTACCCCCTCTTAAATGATAATGTGCCAATAAGGTCTCAGCCTCAGCATGAGCTGCTGCAGCACAGTGCCACATCAGCGCTGGTTTTCAGGCGAGACCTTGTGGTGAGTAGCGTATATAAAAGTTACGTTGGTTTTATTACATGGCCATACAAAGAAAAACAGCAAATAAAAGTAAAATATATATAAAAACAATACAAACAGTAAACATAATTTCATATAGTTTTATATACAGGACACGAAATTTGAAAATTTAGAAATGTAAGTACAATAATTTACATGAAAAGGATACACAGCATCAGTCGAGTGAGAAAAAGAAGAAGAAGAAGCTAGGCGGAAGAGGAAATAATAATAATAAGTCTAGTTTGTTTGTGGTCCTACCTTAGACTGTCTGCACTACCTATTGTTACCGCAGCCACGCGCATTAGTGTTGCCGGATAATCGATTATCGATCAAACGATTATCCCCCCCTCAAATAATCTAATAATCGATATGACAATCGATAGTATCGACACTATCGATATAATCGATTATATCGACACCCATTTTTATTAGATATAATCGATTATAATCGATTAATCGATTACAATCTAAGTCAAATACAATATAATCTTATTTAAATAATTATATTTAAAAAATAAAATGATAAAATAAAATGATAGTGGTAAAAATATAATGATACATATTTTGGTGTGAATCACGCTGTTGAAATGGTTGACTTGTGCGAAAGTTTTGGTAATTTGCTCGGAATGGATCAAGTCTCGCCAAATGTTGTTTATTAACACCGTTGTTCATGACATAGTGTCCTGGAATTATGCCAATAGACTTATTATATTTATACTCACGACCGTCATATGCGGAAAAAATAATTTAGGATGTGGTAAAAGATTTAAGGCAGTCGTTTTTAGAGCGGTATCAATAATTATGTAAGTTATTAATTTTGAAATTAATCTCTCATAAAATATTTTCATAATGTAATGAATTGAATAGCGACAAAGCCTTTTTTTCTAAATATTGTGTTTTTACTAACCTATGGATCTTTGTAGTCCGAAATAAAGAAAATTTCAAAAGCCACTTTCGGAAATGTTTGAATGGGGGGCTGGGATCTACACTTACGTACATACATACACACGCCTGTCTGCGTCTAATAGTTAGTTAGCCTAAATAATGAACTATTATGACTCTAACTTTACAAGGTAAAACCTCAGTTGATTTGATTAGCGTAATTGCTCTTTGTTAGGGGGTAAATGCATTGTCGCACCGTACGGTTGCCTGGGGAAAAGACAGCGGCGTGTGTGGGACTCCCCCGCTCTGAGAAGGGCGGGAATACCAACCCATAAGCCCCTCATCGCTATATGGTGCTATTGGAAAATAATTAAACTATAACAGCTACAAGTTGGTTCTATTGGCTGTTGGCATTAATGTATGTCTATATCCCTCAGACTGCGAGCAGTGGGCGGCGAGCAGCAGCAGACGTCGGCGCTGGTGGTGAGCGGCAGCCGCTCGCCCACCGCCGAGCTGGAGCGGGCGCTGCGAGACCAGCTCAACTACTCGCACACCCTCGACGAAGACATCATGGACCAGGTGAGTGTGACCCAGCAGTGATCATGTCACCCAGGCGGCGAGCAGCAGCAGACGTCGGCGCTGGTGGTGAGCGGCAGCCGCTCGCCCACCGCCGAGCTGGAGCGGGCGCTGCGAGACCAGCTCAACTACTCGCACACCCTCGACGAAGACATCATGGACCAGGTGAGTGTGACCCAGCAGTGATCATGTCACCCAGGCGGCGAGCAGCAGCAGACGTCGGCGCTGGTGGTGAGCGGCAGCCGCTCGCCCACCGCCGAGCTGGAGCGGGCGCTGCGAGACCAGCTCAACTACTCGCACACCCTCGACGAAGACATCATGGACCAGGTGAGTGTGACCCAGCAGTGATCATGTCACCCAGGCGGCGAGCAGCAGCAGACGTCGGCGCTGGTGGTGAGCGGCAGCCGCTCGCCCACCGCCGAGCTGGAGCGGGCGCTGCGAGACCAGCTCAACTACTCGCACACCCTCGACGAAGACATCATGGACCAGGTGAGTGTGACCCAGCAGTGATCATGTCACCCAGGCGGCGAGCAGCAGCAGACGTCGGCGCTGGTGGTGAGCGGCAGCCGCTCGCCCACCGCCGAGCTGGAGCGGGCGCTGCGAGACCAGCTCAACTACTCGCACACCCTCGACGAAGACATCATGGACCAGGTGAGTGTGACCCAGCAGTGATCATGTCACCCAGGCGGCGAGCAGCAGCAGACGTCGGCGCTGGTGGTGAGCGGCAGCCGCTCGCCCACCGCCGAGCTGGAGCGGGCGCTGCGAGACCAGCTCAACTACTCGCACACCCTCGACGAAGACATCATGGACCAGGTGAGTGTGACCCAGCAGTGATCATGTCACCCAGGCGGCGAGCAGCAGCAGACGTCGGCGCTGGTGGTGAGCGGCAGCCGCTCGCCCACCGCCGAGCTGGAGCGGGCGCTGCGAGACCAGCTCAACTACTCGCACACCCTCGACGAAGACATCATGGACCAGGTGAGTGTGACCCAGCAGTGATCATGTCACCCAGGCGGCGAGCAGCAGCAGACGTCGGCGCTGGTGGTGAGCGGCAGCCGCTCGCCCACCGCCGAGCTGGAGCGGGCGCTGCGAGACCAGCTCAACTACTCGCACACCCTCGACGAAGACATCATGGACCAGGTGAGTGTGACCCAGCAGTGATCATGTCACCCAGGCGGCGAGCAGCAGCAGACGTCGGCGCTGGTGGTGAGCGGCAGCCGCTCGCCCACCGCCGAGCTGGAGCGGGCGCTGCGAGACCAGCTCAACTACTCGCACACCCTCGACGAAGACATCATGGACCAGGTGAGTGTGACCCAGCAGTGATCATGTCACCCAGGCGGCGAGCAGCAGCAGACGTCGGCGCTGGTGGTGAGCGGCAGCCGCTCGCCCACCGCCGAGCTGGAGCGGGCGCTGCGAGACCAGCTCAACTACTCGCACACCCTCGACGAAGACATCATGGACCAGGTGAGTGTGACCCAGCAGTGATCATGTCACCCAGGCGGCGAGCAGCAGCAGACGTCGGCGCTGGTGGTGAGCGGCAGCCGCTCGCCCACCGCCGAGCTGGAGCGGGCGCTGCGAGACCAGCTCAACTACTCGCACACCCTCGACGAAGACATCATGGACCAGGTGAGTGTGACCCAGCAGTGATCATGTCACCCAGGCGGCGAGCAGCAGCAGACGTCGGCGCTGGTGGTGAGCGGCAGCCGCTCGCCCACCGCCGAGCTGGAGCGGGCGCTGCGAGACCAGCTCAACTACTCGCACACCCTCGACGAAGACATCATGGACCAGGTGAGTGTGACCCAGCAGTGATCATGTCACCCAGGCGGCGAGCAGCAGCAGACGTCGGCGCTGGTGGTGAGCGGCAGCCGCTCGCCCACCGCCGAGCTGGAGCGGGCGCTGCGAGACCAGCTCAACTACTCGCACACCCTCGACGAAGACATCATGGACCAGGTGAGTGTGACCCAGCAGTGATCATGTCACCCAGGCGGCGAGCAGCAGCAGACGTCGGCGCTGGTGGTGAG
The DNA here is from genome assembly GCA_037074685.1 of Glyphodes pyloalis. NCBI lineage: Eukaryota > Metazoa > Arthropoda > Insecta > Lepidoptera > Crambidae > Glyphodes > Glyphodes pyloalis. The sequence goes on from JAYKKO010000019.1 coordinate 12,468,322, forward strand.
CGGCAGCCGCTCGCCCACCGCCGAGCTGGAGCGGGCGCTGCGAGACCAGCTCAACTACTCGCACACCCTCGACGAAGACATCATGGACCAGGTGAGTGTGACCCAGCAGTGATCATGTCACCCAGGCGGCGAGCAGCAGCAGACGTCGGCGCTGGTGGTGAGCGGCAGCCTGACGACAAACTGGTGTACTGATACATTCTTTGTTTCTGATTTCTATAATTCAAGTGCTTTAGCTACTGACCACAGAATCAGAGCAAGACATGTGATCCAATTAAAAAAAAACTTGTCCTTAGTAAACCATGCCGAAGTACGTAAAACGGGCTCTGGCCTTATTGATCGAAATGAAAGCGCTTGTGCCGTAATCGTAATGCAAATGCAAAACACATAGTTCAGTCGGCTGCAGCGTACCTTCTTCATTACCTTCATCAATAGAAGCTTCATTTTTGCTGTTTGAATTAATTACCTAATTGTTTTCTTATCAACGTCGTGTTGTCGTCACCTTCGATTCTTGTGTCAGCCAAAGATAATGTATTTAATTCATAAATTTATTTGCAAATGTGGGCCAGAAAAAGCCTTTTGTTCTGGACTGATATCGACAATTGCTATTAACATCATTTAAATGTAGAATATAAAATTTACGAAGTTACTTAATTAAATTTTTTTGTCTTCCAGATCTTATCAGCTAGCAGCGATGACCGGGAAGACATACCTCGACTTGCTTTGAACACTTCAAAGTAAGTTACCTTATTTTATATGAACTCATCAATCGATAACAAAATATTAAATAGAAATTATCTACCAAATTTTGATTAATTTTTCATATAAAATTACGTAATTGTTTACCAATATAGGAAATAAAACATGTCTTTAAGATAATAATTTGGGAAATACTTAGGGATGCTAAATAATACTAACTACATGCGTATCATTATTTTAGCGAAACCCTACAATATATTTAATCTTGCCTTGATACAACCAGTCAATATATAGGTAATTTGTTGAATATGATTTAACTGTTATTTATTTATAATTCTCGCCGCCAAATCGCAGCTATAAGGTTGATAATCAGGTAGCAAAACTTTACCACTGTCATACTTAGTTAGTTAAATAAGCTATGTCACCCATAGGTCCTCATCTTCGATCCATTCGTCGTCCTCGGACCGCCTGAACCGACTACGCGTAGAAAACGATAAGCTTCAGATGCAAGTCAATAACTTGGAACTCCGCCTCAAGGACAAAGACGCCCTCATCGCTGAACTAAACAGGTTTGTACGAACGAATCAAGTTAATAATACCAGACTTCTTAAGTTGCCCGTAACTCATACATACCTTTATACCTTGTTTGGGACATGGTGTGCAAACATCATTATATATTTTAGCCTACCTTCACGTACTATCCTAGTATGGTAGTGACGTGGGTGGTGGCATGCACTCCTTTCGATAAATAATTAACTCCCATTTATTGTGTGCGACCTACGACATGACCTACAAGTCGACACAAATACAGCGTCAGCAGAAATGGCGTAGTAAACAACCCTCCATACGTAATGCGTGACATCGATATCCTACATCGCGATATCAGAGTTTTCGTCGCCACTAAGTATATATACAACAAACCAAGAATGGTAGTTGGGCCTTGGTCCCCGAGCAGATAACACCTAGCTCGGCGGAAGTACTTCAACTTTTAGTAAAGAACATACGTTCCTTACAATTGTAATAGGGGTTCTGCTACCGCGATTTTATTTACAAAAGAATAGAGTGAAAGAACAAATTACGGCGGTCAAAAATCGCCCGATTCCGCGGTAGCAGAACTATTGCAAAGAAAGTTTTTATATTTTTTTCGTAAAATAGTAATAAACATAAATCCGAACATCCAAATATTCTTTTAAACTTTAGCATTCATAATATTAGTAGCATAATCGACTCCAACAAAGAAGTGCCTAACAGTCCCTTTCACGATCCAACCCCGAAATGTCCCTTTCCTATACAGGCCCTTATTATTATATTAGAAACAGAAAAATTTCATCTCCCCCTGCCCTTATTAAGTAAATTTGGGTAATCTGTGGAAACCAGTGAACGAAAAAAACATAGAAGAATTCCCGTTATGCTAATTTCAATTGAATATTGGCACCAAAACACGCACAAATGAAAAGCACACAGGTAATGGATAAGCAATATAGTAATAAAGTATCGACACTTGAAAAAAAACTGTAAAGCTAATGCGTTTAGGTCGACTAAAAGACGTTCGTTAAAGGGGTCGTTAGTTACGTCATCTCATAGAATAAAACGAAACACGCATTGTGATTGATCCGCGTCTATGACTCGCGTCTGTGGAAATGGTATTCGTACCGGCGCTAGCTCACTTTTTTAAACCACTCCTACCGGGCCTTACATTTCGTGGTGCCATTTAGAAATGCTTCTATGTTTGTGTAGTGTTGTAATGTTGCGTGTTCCGATGCAGGATTCGCGACAAGCTGGTGAACGATTGGCAGACGAGCAAGCTGCGCTACGAGGCGGAGCGCGACAACGCGAGCCGCCTGCAGCTGCTGCTGCACACGCACAAGGAGTGCGCGGAGAGTCTGCAGGTACACACATACTACTACACGACTGACAGACGAGCAAGCTGCACGCGAGCCGCCTGCAGCTGCTGCTGCACACGCACAAGGAGTGCGCGGAGAGTCTGCAGGTACACACATACTACTACACGACTGGCAGACGAGCAAGCTGCACGCGAGCCGCCTGCAGCTGCTGCTGCACACGCACAAGGAGTGCGCGGAGAGTCTGCAGGTACACACATACTACTACACGACTGACAGACGAGCAAGCTGCACGCGAGCCGCCTGCAGCTGCTGCTGCACACGCACAAGGAGTGCGCGGAGAGTCTGCAGGTACACACATACTACTACACGACTGACAGACGAGCAAGCTGCACGCGAGCCGCCTGCAGCTGCTGCTGCACACGCACAAGGAGTGCGCGGAGAGTCTGCAGGTACACACATACTACTACACGACTGACAGACGAGCAAGCTGCACGCGAGCCGCCTGCAGCTGCTGCTGCACACGCACAAGGAGTGCGCGGAGAGTCTGCAGGTACACACATACTACTACACGACTGACAGACGAGCAAGCTGCACGCGAGCCGCCTGCAGCTGCTGCTGCACACGCACAAGGAGTGCGCGGAGAGTCTGCAGGTACACACATACTACTACACGACTGACAGACGAGCAAGCTGCACGCGAGCCGCCTGCAGCTGCTGCTGCACACGCACAAGGAGTGCGCGGAGAGTCTGCAGGTACACACATACTACTACACGACTGACAGACGAGCAAGCTGCACGCGAGCCGCCTGCAGCTGCTGCTGCACACGCACAAGGAGTGCGCGGAGAGTCTGCAGGTACACACATACTACTACACGACTGACAGACGAGCAAGCTGCACGCGAGCCGCCTGCAGCTGCTGCTGCACACGCACAAGGAGTGCGCGGAGAGTCTGCAGGTACACACATACTACTACACGACTGGCAGACGAGCAAGCTGCACGCGAGCCGCCTGCAGCTGCTGCTGCACACGCACAAGGAGTGCGCGGAGAGTCTGCAGGTACACACATACTACTACACGACTGGCAGACGAGCAAGCTGCACGCGAGCCGCCTGCAGCTGCAGATATTTCGTGTTTTTTTATGGAACCTCCTCTCCCCCCCATTTCGAGACTCACATAAATGGACGGCCCCCTTCATCTTGCATCTGATTAAGGCGATGCCGCTCGACCTAGCGGCGCCTGCAGCTGCGCGAGGGCCGCCCTTTTGCAACAGACTACAAATGTAAAGAACTCGAATCTTCAATGTATTTAAGACTTTACTATTGTTGATCGGTGTTTCATGTTTTCGTAATGTTCTTAACATCGCATTGTCCAACATTAATTACCTTCTTGTTCCTCCAGACCCAGGACTCGAACATGATCCAGATCCTAAAGAAGCGTCTGGAGAGCGCGATGTCGTCGGAGGTGGAGATGCAGCAGCAGCTGCAGCAGCAGCGGTCACGCGTGGCCCAGCTCGAGCGGCAGCTGCTGCCCGGCGAGCCCGCCGACGACCTGCTCAAGACGCAGCTGCAGCACGAGGTTACCGCGCACTACTTAAACTCAAATATTCTAAGATAAGATATATATAATTTTATAAGAGAAGCATGGCAAAGCGATTTATCGCTCGAACTGGAGCAGCCCGACTGGTGAAATACCCCCACCTTACAGAAGACCGCAGCCAAATAATAATCACTCCGGTGTTGTTGTGCTCCTGCGTGTGAGTAAGGTTTCTAGAGCTCTTGGGGGGTGCTACATTAGTAGCAGGGGTCAAGCCTTCAAGGTAAGGGCGACAAAGTCTAGTAACAGTTTTAATATACTATACTTTTCGCCTTTAAGCTAAGAACTCATTACCACTTAACATCAGGTGGGATGAGGTCAATCTTGGAATGCATTATAAAAAAAAATCTTTCATTCAAGAAAATTACATATAACAATTTTGAATCGTTATTGAGTACAAAGGAAAGTGATTCTCCTGCTAGTTCAGAACTTATATCTACCGAGAAGACACTGGTAAGAAACTGGGCAGCAGATACAGTATCTAACTATATGTGTAGACCAATTTGGATCAAAGTATATCGTACGTTTTGTTGTGATGAGTAGAAACATTCAGTGGTTATTTTGGTGAGGTAAGCTGGAGCAGACCAGTCCCCAAAGGTGGCACCAGTTCACAAGCATGACGTATGTGCCGGCCATCGCTTCACTCAACTGCTTATTGCGCGCCCAATTTGATCAATCAAATCGTCCACGATCTATGTGGGTGGTCTCCCGTTCTCATTCTCTTCGTTATCGAACTCTTTCTTGCGTAGCTGCCGCTCCTCAGTTACAGATCATAGTGGAGGCCGACTTTACACCGGTCAGGCTAAAATAATCTCGAGAGGGTGGATTCACAAATCGTATCTTTATTTAAAATATATAATTGTGTTTACAGCTAGAGAACAACGAGTCCCTCCGCGGCGAGATCTCAGTGCTGAAGTCGAAGCTGGAGCTGGAGCGGAGCCGCTGCGACGACGCGCGCGCCGCCCTCGAGCACGAGCGTGCGCGGGCGCAGGCCGAGCTGGCCGCCGCCCGGGGGGCCGCCGCCGCCGCCAACTGCGACCTCGCCGACGTCAAGCGGTGAGGCCTCCACCACATCTGTCCCCACAATGCCCCTCGAGCACGAGCGTGCGCGGGCGCAGGCCGAGCTGGCCGCCGCCCGGGGGGCCGCCGCCGCCGCCAACTGCGACCTCGCCGACGTCAAGCGGTGAGGCCTCCACCACATCTGTCCCCACAATGCCCCTCGAGCACGAGCGTGCGCGGGCGCAGGCCGAGCTGGCCGCCGCCCGGGGGGCCGCCGCCGCCGCCAACTGCGACCTCGCCGACGTCAAGCGGTGAGGCCTCCACCACATCTGTCCCCACAATGCCCCTCGAGCACGAGCGTGCGCGGGCGCAGGCCGAGCTGGCCGCCGCCCGGGGGGCCGCCGCCGCCGCCAACTGCGACCTCGCCGACGTCAAGCGGTGAGGCCTCCACCACATCTGTCCCCACAATGCCCCTCGAGCACGAGCGTGCGCGGGCGCAGGCCGAGCTGGCCGCCGCCCGGGGGGCCGCCGCCGCCGCCAACTGCGACCTCGCCGACGTCAAGCGGTGAGGCCTCCACCACATCTGTCCCCACAATGCCCCTCGAGCACGAGCGTGCGCGGGCGCAGGCCGAGCTGGCCGCCGCCCGGGGGGCCGCCGCCGCCGCCAACTGCGACCTCGCCGACGTCAAGCGGTGAGGCCTCCACCACATCTGTCCCCACAATGCCCCTCGAGCACGAGCGTGCGCGGGCGCAGGCCGAGCTGGCCGCCGCCCGGGGGGCCGCCGCCGCCGCCAACTGCGACCTCGCCGACGTCAAGCGGTGAGGCCTCCACCACATCTGTCCCCACAATGCCCCTCGAGCACGAGCGTGCGCGGGCGCAGGCCGAGCTGGCCGCCGCCCGGGGGGCCGCCGCCGCCGCCAACTGCGACCTCGCCGACGTCAAGCGGTGAGGCCTCCACCACATCTGTCCCCACAATGCCCCTCGAGCACGAGCGTGCGCGGGCGCAGGCCGAGCTGGCCGCCGCCCGGGGGGCCGCCGCCGCCGCCAACTGCGACCTCGCCGACGTCAAGCGGTGAGGCCTCCACCACATCTGTCCCCACAATGCCCCTCGAGCACGAGCGTGCGCGGGCGCAGGCCGAGCTGGCCGCCGCCCGGGGGGCCGCCGCCGCCGCCAACTGCGACCTCGCCGACGTCAAGCGGTGAGGCCTCCACCACATCTGTCCCCACAATGCCCCTCGAGCACGAGCGTGCGCGGGCGCAGGCCGAGCTGGCCGCCGCCCGGGGGGCCGCCGCCGCCGCCAACTGCGACCTCGCCGACGTCAAGCGGTGAGGCCTCCACCACATCTGTCCCCACAATGCCCCTCGAGCACGAGCGTGCGCGGGCGCAGGCCGAGCTGGCCGCCGCCCGGGGGGCCGCCGCCGCCGCCAACTGCGACCTCGCCGACGTCAAGCGGTGAGGCCTCCACCACATCTGTCCCCACAATGCCCCTCGAGCACGAGCGTGCGCGGGCGCAGGCCGAGCTGGCCGCCGCCCGGGGGGCCGCCGCCGCCGCCAACTGCGACCTCGCCGACGTCAAGCGGTGAGGCCTCCACCACATCTGTCCCCACAATGCCCCTCGAGCACGAGCGTGCGCGGGCGCAGGCCGAGCTGGCCGCCGCCCGGGGGGCCGCCGCCGCCGCCAACTGCGACCTCGCCGACGTCAAGCGGTGAGGCCTCCACCACATCTGTCCCCACAATGCCCCTCGAGCACGAGCGTGCGCGGGCGCAGGCCGAGCTGGCCGCCGCCCGGGGGGCCGCCGCCGCCGCCAACTGCGACCTCGCCGACGTCAAGCGGTGAGGCCTCCACCACATCTGTCCCCACAATGCCCCTCGAGCACGAGCGTGCGCGGGCGCAGGCCGAGCTGGCCGCCGCCCGGGGGGCCGCCGCCGCCGCCAACTGCGACCTCGCCGACGTCAAGCGGTGAGGCCTCCACCACATCTGTCCCCACAATGCCCCTCGAGCACGAGCGTGCGCGGGCGCAGGCCGAGCTGGCCGCCGCCCGGGGGGCCGCCGCCGCCGCCAACTGCGACCTCGCCGACGTCAAGCGGTGAGGCCTCCACCACATCTGTCCCCACAATGCCCCTCGAGCACGAGCGTGCGCGGGCGCAGGCCGAGCTGGCCGCCGCCCGGGGGGCCGCCGCCGCCGCCAACTGCGACCTCGCCGACGTCAAGCGGTGAGGCCTCCACCACATCTGTCCCCACAATGCCCCTCGAGCACGAGCGTGCGCGGGCGCAGGCCGAGCTGGCCGCCGCCCGGGGGGCCGCCGCCGCCGCCAACTGCGACCTCGCCGACGTCAAGCGGTGAGGCCTCCACCACATCTGTCCCCACAATGCCCCTCGAGCACGAGCGTGCGCGGGCGCAGGCCGAGCTGGCCGCCGCCCGGGGGGCCGCCGCCGCCGCCAACTGCGACCTCGCCGACGTCAAGCGGTGAGGCCTCCACCACATCTGTCCCCACAATGCCCCTCGAGCACGAGCGTGCGCGGGCGCAGGCCGAGCTGGCCGCCGCCCGGGGGGCCGCCGCCGCCGCCAACTGCGACCTCGCCGACGTCAAGCGGTGAGGCCTCCACCACATCTGTCCCCACAATGCCCCTCGAGCACGAGCGTGCGCGGGCGCAGGCCGAGCTGGCCGCCGCCCGGGGGGCCGCCGCCGCCGCCAACTGCGACCTCGCCGACGTCAAGCGGTGAGGCCTCCACCACATCTGTCCCCACAATGCCCCTCGAGCACGAGCGTGCGCGGGCGCAGGCCGAGCTGGCCGCCGCCCGGGGGGCCGCCGCCGCCGCCAACTGCGACCTCGCCGACGTCAAGCGGTGAGGCCTCCACCACATCTGTCCCCACAATGCCCCTCGAGCACGAGCGTGCGCGGGCGCAGGCCGAGCTGGCCGCCGCCCGGGGGGCCGCCGCCGCCGCCAACTGCGACCTCGCCGACGTCAAGCGGTGAGGCCTCCACCACATCTGTCCCCACAATGCCCCTCGAGCACGAGCGTGCGCGGGCGCAGGCCGAGCTGGCCGCCGCCCGGGGGGCCGCCGCCGCCGCCAACTGCGACCTCGCCGACGTCAAGCGGTGAGGCCTCCACCACATCTGTCCCCACAATGCCCCTCGAGCACGAGCGTGCGCGGGCGCAGGCCGAGCTGGCCGCCGCCCGGGGGGCCGCCGCCGCCGCCAACTGCGACCTCGCCGACGTCAAGCGGTGAGGCCTCCACCACATCTGTCCCCACAATGCCCCTCGAGCACGAGCGTGCGCGGGCGCAGGCCGAGCTGGCCGCCGCCCGGGGGGCCGCCGCCGCCGCCAACTGCGACCTCGCCGACGTCAAGCGGTGAGGCCTCCACCACATCTGTCCCCACAATGCCCCTCGAGCACGAGCGTGCGCGGGCGCAGGCCGAGCTGGCCGCCGCCCGGGGGGCCGCCGCCGCCGCCAACTGCGACCTCGCCGACGTCAAGCGGTGAGGCCTCCACCACATCTGTCCCCACAATGCCCCTCGAGCACGAGCGTGCGCGGGCGCAGGCCGAGCTGGCCGCCGCCCGGGGGGCCGCCGCCGCCGCCAACTGCGACCTCGCCGACGTCAAGCGGTGAGGCCTCCACCACATCTGTCCCCACAATGCCCCTCGAGCACGAGCGTGCGCGGGCGCAGGCCGAGCTGGCCGCCGCCCGGGGGGCCGCCGCCGCCGCCAACTGCGACCTCGCCGACGTCAAGCGGTGAGGCCTCCACCACATCTGTCCCCACAATGCCCCTCGAGCACGAGCGTGCGCGGGCGCAGGCCGAGCTGGCCGCCGCCCGGGGGGCCGCCGCCGCCGCCAACTGCGACCTCGCCGACGTCAAGCGGTGAGGCCTCCACCACATCTGTCCCCACAATGCCCCTCGAGCACGAGCGTGCGCGGGCGCAGGCCGAGCTGGCCGCCGCCCGGGGGGCCGCCGCCGCCGCCAACTGCGACCTCGCCGACGTCAAGCGGTGAGGCCTCCACCACATCTGTCCCCACAATGCCCCTCGAGCACGAGCGTGCGCGGGCGCAGGCCGAGCTGGCCGCCGCCCGGGGGGCCGCCGCCGCCGCCAACTGCGACCTCGCCGACGTCAAGCGGTGAGGCCTCCACCACATCTGTCCCCACAATGCCCCTCGAGCACGAGCGTGCGCGGGCGCAGGCCGAGCTGGCCGCCGCCCGGGGGGCCGCCGCCGCCGCCAACTGCGACCTCGCCGACGTCAAGCGGTGAGGCCTCCACCACATCTGTCCCCACAATGCCCCTCGAGCACGAGCGTGCGCGGGCGCAGGCCGAGCTGGCCGCCGCCCGGGGGGCCGCCGCCGCCGCCAACTGCGACCTCGCCGACGTCAAGCGGTGAGGCCTCCACCACATCTGTCCCCACAAAGGAGGTGCGCGCCGGTGGTGCAGGAATTTTGTAAATTCGTTGCGCGCAAAGCTTTGCATAGTTATAATATATGCCGATACAAACATCTTTTTATCGCAATTCAAATATTTTGCTATCAATATTTATATATAATGTATCAAAAAGGATTATACAATCACCAGTATATGAACTACGCTTTGTATTAGTCGACAAATATTTTCAACGTCAGTCCATATTTTCAGATTAAAACACGATGCGAGTGTCGAGCTGTTGCGCGCTAAAGAACTGCTGGGAATACAAAGTGAAACCATATCGGAACTGGAGAAGAAATTGGTTGTGACCTCGAAACAGCGGCCTTTTGCTGACACACTGGTTAGTAATTTATTATTTTTCATTTGATTATTATTTCGTAGCCATATAGTAACCATACTCATTTCAACACAAAACGCCCAAAAAGTAAAATTAAAACCTTATTATTATTATCAAATGGGGGTTGGGGGCGCCACCGAGGCACGATAAACATCATCTCCGTTAAAAAAAACCAAAAATAAAATCTAAAAAGTGACTTTCGAGTGATATTATACAAATGTGTGCAGCGACAAAGTGCTAAGTGATCTGATGAAGATAAAATACAGTGGAAACATTAACATTGAACTCGTATAAACTTAAACAAATCGTTATAAAGACTACTTGCAAACTACTAAAATCCAAAGCGTTCCGAGAACATTTTGTGTACTAAGTCTCAACATCACAAGCCAAAAAACTTATGGGTGTGTAATAGTGAAAAATAACTGTTCAAGGTGTAAAAATAAAACAAGTGAAACTATCATAACCTAAAAGTTTGATGCTTTTGTCAATATTTTTCTAGTAGATCCGCTCAATATAATACACACAGCGCCATCTATTGGAACTGGAGCAAATCACCACGCCGAACTCACTCAGACTCAAACATCGATATCAAGAGGCGATCCATAGAACTCCAAGGCAAAGTGCTAACTAATACATACACGCACCGCTAGAGGGCACCACTTGTAGCATAATAAATCATAACATATCATAACAATGGAAGAAGTACTAAACGCGCTAAAATCAATAAAAAAAGAACTGGACGAACAAAGATTCGAAATTAGGGAAACCGGAAAAAATGTTACGGAACAAGTTACACAAAACATTACATGTATATTTGAAGAAAAATTTCTAGCCTGGGAAGGAAAACTTGGAGAAATGAATGAAAAAGTAAAAAATCAAGAAAAAAGAATTTATAACTTAGAAAAACAAGCAAGAGTAAGAAACTTAGTATTTTTCGGCATCGAAGAAAACGAAACATCATATAAGAGTTTTGAAGAAAATACAATTAAATGGATTGAGCGATATTTCTCTACTAAACTGACCTACAGCGATATTCAGGAGATAAAAAGACTGGGGAAAAAAGGAGAGAGACCACGCCCAACTGTCGTAACTTTCGCTACACTTGGAATTAAAATCGAAATATTCAAACAAAAAGGAGCACTGAAAGATACACAGTACTATATGAAGGAAGATTTCCCTAAATATGTGCTTGAAAAAAGGAAGGAGCTACAGGAACAATTGAAACTAGAGAGAGAAAAGGGAAATACAGCTATACTCAAATATGATAAATTATTTGTATCACAAAACCAAAGTAAAAGAAAATTCCGGTCATCACCAGACAACACTACACAAACTAAAACGGACAAGCACACTCAAGCTAGTAAAAAAAACAAGACACAATATTTCGGCAAGACAGTGACTCGGTCAAACAGCATTTCAGAAGGAGTCATAAAACCTAGCATGCTTAACTTCTTGGTCAGCAAAAATGCATCCAAAACTAACAACAACCAAGAACGTAACAGCGAGAATATATAGCAACTAACCCCCTCCTACCACACAGATGCCTTAATCGAACAAAAAAATAAACAAAAATATGATAGAAAAAATCTTCCAACCCGGTTGGTCACCGTGGAAGAATACGACCAAAACCCTCCAATTAATATACCTATAGATGAAGAAAACATATTGATTAAATATAAACTAACGATTGCAACATACAATGTTCGGACTCTTTCATCATATGATCGCTTGCTTGAATTTGAAGAGGCAATAAGAAATATAAATCAACAATAACACTAATCAAAAGAAAAATATCAGAGCCATATTTACAAATAACCAAATAAGCCTACTCAAAAACGAAGTCGAAATTAGCAAATATAATGAAAGCCTAATATCACAGTTATCTACAGCTCCATCTATCGGCGAAATCACATCAGTACAATATTGCTACGACAGGATAGAAAAGGCTATCACTTTTAGTTTGAAACAAGCCCGCCCAAAGAGACAAGAAAATAAACAACACAAAATACTATCGGCAAATACAGTAAGCTTACTAAAGAGAAGAAGTGAGCTACAAAGAACTAAAAATAAATCACGTAGCGAAAAAAATGAACTGACCGCACTATATAAAGTAGTCAATAAATATATAAAAGCAGATTACGCAAAATATAGACATGACACAATAAAAGAACATCTACAAAGTACTCTAAGTACAAAGAAAGCCTATAAGAAACTCAAAAATAATACTACATGGATAAAAGGACTGAGAAATGAAGATAGAGAACTATACACTAGAGGCGATATAATTGCTACCGCGACAGAATTCTATAGAACTTTATACAGTAACAGAGACATAACAACCATACCTTTTGAAACGGGAAGAGATGACACACAAAAAAGAAACATTAGTCCAATAGATACAGCAGAAATTTTTAAAGCAATAAAGAAACTGAAGGTCGATAAAAGCCCTGGTTCAGACAACATTACAAACGAAGCATTGAAAAAAGGACACATAACTTTGGCTGTACCATTAGCCGAACTTTTTAACATGATTCTACAAAATTCTGAAATACCCTCGCAATGGTCAGAATCCAACATCATACTAATATATCCCAAAGAATATAGGAAACTACCGACCAATCAGCTTGTTACCAAACTTATATAAATTATTTTCCACAATTATAAATAGAAGGATTAGCGATACAATAGAGAAAAAACAACCGGTCGAGCAAGCAGGCTTCAGAAAGGGGTTTTCAACGGTTGATCACATCCACACCCTTGAACTGATAATAGAAAAGTACCAGGAAAACCAAAGAACACTCTATATATTATTCATTGACTACCAGAAAGCCTTTGATACGGTAAGACATACAAGCATCTGGGAAAGCCTGAAAGAACAAGGAGTGGATGAAATCTATATAAAAACTATCCAATCCATATACAAAAACAATAAGGGTAAAATTAAGCTTGAATCTTTAGGCCCTAGCTTCCCAATAAAAAGGGGAGTAAGACAAGGCGATCCGCTGTCTCCAACAATATTTATAGCTGTACTCGAGACGATAATAAACAAGCTAGACTGGAGCAAACGAGGATTATACATAAATGGCACCTACTTAAGCCACCTGAGATTTGCAGATGACATTGTACTTCTATCTGAATCATCCTCCCAACTGCAAATCATGGTAGAAACCCTACACCTAGCTAGTGTTAAGGTGGGGCTAGAAATCAATATTACAAAAACTAAGACAATGACAAATGGCTTGCAAAGACCAATCATAATCAATAACAAACCATTGGAATACGTAGAAGAATATGTCTATCTAGGGAAAACTATAAGATTTGACAGAAAAAATAAAAACATAGAAATAGAGAAAAGAATAAAATCAACATGGAACAAATACTGGGGTCTCAAGGAAATTTTTAAAAGTAATTTACCACAAGCCATTAAAACAAAAGTCATGAACTCGACCCTCTTGCCATGTCTGACTTATGGATGCCAAACATGTTGTATAAGTTCACTGCTGAAGCAAGAAAAAATATAAACGTCTGTCAGAGAGGACTCGAACGAAGTATGCTAAATATAAGAAAGCTGCATAAAATACCACACACTAAAATAAGAAAAATAACTAAAGCAACAGACGCTCTGAGGTACGCACAAAAATTGAAATGGAAGTGGGCAGGACACATTGCGCGGCTAACAGATCAAAGATGGACCAAGAAAGTAACATTCTGGAACGGGCCACCAGGCAAAAGAATGAGAGGTAGACCTATTACAAGATGGGAAGATGACATTACAACAATAGCTGGTCTAAACTGGAAACAAGTAGCGAAAGACAGAACTAAATGGGCAACACTGGAGGAGGCCTTCACCCATTCTGGGGTTCCGGTAGATTAAATAAAAAGAAAAAAAAAAGAAAAAAAAAAACAACTTAAATGAGAGAACAATAAGTAACATAGAAATAAACAAATTAAAACTAACACATGAATAGATTTTAAGAAATGTAAAATTTACTGGAAATAATAAAAGGCTTTTTTATTTTTTTATTTTATTTATTATTATTATTCCTGAAGTGAAATATTAAAAAAAACAACCCGTTTCCATCGCACATTATAAAGGAATTTCAAAAACTAAACATCCATTTTAAAATTATAGCTTGACAATTTAGGAATTTGAAATTCTCTTCTCTCGTTATCAAATAAATATTCACGATGCGAGCGTACAGATGAAGTGACACCATTTATTTGCGTACACAGACAGAAATAGAAACTCACAAGACGGAGCTTGCCCGCGAGATGGCGACGCTCAAGAAGTGCCTCGCGGACTCGCAGCCCGGCCTCGCCTCGCTGCGCGCCGACAGGGACCAGCTCGCCGCGCAGCTGCTGCAGCTGCAGCAACAACAACAACAACAACAACAACAGCAGCTCCAGCAACAACCGGACGAGAGGGACCAAGCTGTGAGTCGCAACATTGATGTATATCTCGATTTTAGGGTGGATCCCGAGGCGTTTGACTGTGTCTGGTTTTTGGTCTGATGGCTGTTAAGTAGTTAGTGAACGAAGCCGACTCGGCAACTGCAACAGCAGCAGCTGGAGGAGAGGGATCAACGAGCTGACAACTGTTAGATATAGACAGCCATCTACTATTTCCTCTACCTTAAGGTTGTCTGGAAGAGATCGCTTTCTAGCGATAAGACCGCCTAAATTGTACCATACTCAATCTGTAAAACCTATTTCTGTAAAGTTTTGTGCAAAAAAAGTATATCTAACTATCTACCTAACGTCCAAAAGTTAGACTCTTTCACAGTGTGTAGTTTTTGGGGATTGTTGTTGAGTAGCTAGTGAACGAAGCAGACTCGACAACTGCAACAGCTGTAGCAGCTACAGGAGAGAGATTAACAACCGAGCTAACAACCGTGAGTTATTGACATTCAACGTCCAATAGTTAGTCTCTTTGACTGTGTGTAGTTTTTTGTCTGATAGCTGGTGAGGAACTGTGAACGACTGCAACAGCAGTCGTAGCTAGAGGAGAAGGATCAATGAGTCGAAACCCGTGAAATATGAACAGTCGGCGTCAAGTAGTTGGTGACATTCAGGGTATTCAGACAATTAAATGCAAAAATAGTCAACAACAATATCGTTGCAAACGAAGTTGCCTTAGTGCTGTCAACAATATATTCTCTCAATAGGATGAAACATTGGAAATAGAAAATGAATATTTGACGCTGACTTTTGTGTGTGTGTGTGTGTGTGTAGTTTTTGTTCAGCCTCTCACTAACAAATACTACCAAACGCTTCCACGTTCAATTATTAACATTATCTTACATATTCAACTTGTAATTTTTTTTGAAAATTGAAGCCTTGAATTAATTACTTCCCGATATGAATGTTAAGATTTTAAGATAAGCTTCATTATCAAAGTTTTTTAAGCGCACATGTTTGCTAAGCACAAAGTATTTATTGTGGTATGAGTGTGTAAATCACTACACTTAATTACAAATAAAACCATGTTTATTGTTGTTTAAATCATTTTATTTTAATATATATTCAGTTTAAAAACCTGTATCAAAATTTGCAAACTATCTTTCTTGTTGAAAAACTCGTCGAAAAAAATCTTGTGCTTCATAATTTGGCCGTTTCAGCTACGTCAACGATGAAAATAATTCGTTCAAAAAAAAATTTGTTACGTCGATATCCATTTCTCGCTCCAATGTAGCAGATCACGAGTACTAAAACAGTTATGAAATCAGTGCTTGATGCTAGAGTTGGTTCTGCTGACGACCTCGTCGACGTAGTTGGTGATCTTGACGCCCTGCTCGGCGGCGGCCGCATGCTTGTCGTCCTCGACGCACAGCGGCTCGACGGCCCACAGCGTGACGGCGTGCAGCGTCACGGCGACGGCGTACAGCGCGTACAGTGCGCCCGTCAGCGACGCCAGCGCCAGCGGGTACACGCGCTGGTTCAGATCCGTCTCCTTCTTCCACGACTCCTCGGTCCACGAACGGAAGTACTGGCATACCTTTCTGTAGGAAAAAAGGAAATAACAAACATTTTACTGGGATAGCTTTCTGTGAAAAACAAGGCTATTGTTTTGTAGAACAAAGAAAAGGTCATTTGCACGATTGATCACAGTGTCAGTGTAAACACATTTACTGAATCCTAGTTCAATTCCCAAAGTCTGTAATCATAAAAAGAAACGTTCTTCGAAATAATGGAAGTTGAATGTTGAATGTTAGGTCGAAATAGCTAATAGTTAATCTTGAGATCTTTCTTGGCATGCTGACATTATCAGGCGTGATGAATGCTTAATATAATATTTATTAGATATATAGATAGATGGGATACTTAGGGACGATACGGATTAGAACAAACATTATTTTTTATCCCTAAATATCGTAAACTAAATTGTGGCCAACACCTAGTGAGATATAAATCGAATATGAGACATTGATGATGCTTAAAAAGTAAAATCTAAACACAAAAAAGTCAGGGTCTAGTAGCTCACTTAAAATTAGGCAAGGTCCTCTCAAGCAGGCTGACGAGGCAGTGCAGGAGATGGGTGAGCACCAGGACCACCACCCACACGCACAGCAGGTACGGCGGCCATCGGAAGCTGCCTAACGCCGCTGTTATTTGAAGAATAGAACTTTATAATTTAAAAACAGAAATATAATTTTATGAGAAAGTTCAACTAAGTATGTTAGGCTTTCAAGTGTGCCGACCTACGACATGACCTACAAGTCGACACAAATACAGCGTCAGCAGAAATGGCGTAGTAAACAACGCTCCATACGTAATGCATGACATCGATATCCTACATCGCGATATCAGAGTTTTCGTCGCCACTAAGTATATATACGACAAACCAAGATTGGTAGTTGGGCCTTGGTCCCCGAGCAGATAACACCTAGCTCGGCGGAAGTACTTCCACTTTTAGTAAAGAACATACGTTCCTTACATAAGTATTAGTATCTGGTAACATAAATTGAAAACATTCTTAAATCAAAATGGTGGGTCTCTTTAGTATTAAGTTATTATTGCTTTTCGGCGCTGCTGTCAAGTTAAAACTTAAGAACTTAAAAACAGAAATATAAACGACTAACGAGGAAAATTCTGGATATATTTGAAAATAATAATCTACTGGTAATATATCACAATGTTTAAATATGATACATTCTGCTAAATAGATGAAAGATGAATTAAAAGGCGTAGTATTAAGGTAATATACAAGCTTAGAGCATTAACACGTTCACAACTGTGCAACTTCACGTTGAGTTCCAACGAGAGATTTTCATAGCTAGTTACATTCGGTAATTAATGTGTAACCATCTGAACCACGTTCGGGCTCTAGTCCGTCGTGTTACCATGGCGAACCAAACACTGAGCACGCTTCCCAAGGTTTTCTCGCTAAGACTTATTGGTTACATTACTTTAAACCAGTCGCTAGAGCTCCGCAACGGAGCTTGTTATCCGCGCTATATTGTATGCAAATGAGGCGCTTTTCTTGGTTAAGTTCGCGGGTGCGGCATAGTAGACATGCCTGCTCCACACTACTCGCGAAGTTACTCGGCGAAGTTCGCCCGAGGCGAGGCAAAGTATTGACGAGGCGAGCCGAAATGCCTCTCTACACTATCGTATTCGTCTAAGTTCGTTCAACTTCGCGAGTAGTGTGGAGCAGGCATTACAGTCGAGGCCGGTGCGCTGTTACCTTGCACGAGCGCGCGGTTGTCGGCCGGCAGCTGGTCGGTGTCGGGGCGCGGCACCGCCTCCAGCGAGCGCACGCGTCGCCGCGCCGCCAGCGCGCGCAGCCCCTGCAGCCCCTGCAGCCCGTGCTCCGACGACGTGCGCTCACCACGCTCGCCACGCTCGCCACGCTCACCACGCTCCGTTCGCGACGGCTGAACACACAGCCATACATTAGTACGGGCCTCTGGCTCGTACGGCTCGCTGGACAAATAGAACTCCACGGACTATGGTATTCGAAGTACGAGTCATTGTTTAATAGGAATGCCGACTAGCTAGTCAACTAAGATACCTACTTTAAATACCTTCCAAAACACGACTCCGTCATAAATTTGTTATAAAATATTTATAAGATAATACGTGAAACACTATTATACAGTTGGGGACCTTAATGTGTTTAATGAACCCACATAAATTGACATATTGTAATTTTATTTTTTATAAAAATATCATAAAAATTCTAGAAATTAGTCGGGAGCGTTCATTGATAGGTGTGATAATCAGCCACAAAATGTTGAATTACGTATTTTATCACAACCCCATTAATAAAGGTATTAAATAAAAGACTTACATTGTGACAAATTTCCAATTAAAGATGCGCTAATATCGGACTGTCGGGAGTTTTTATGAATATAAATGCTTATTGATAGCATGTGATTCGATTCAAATTGTCACATTCATCGATTACAAATCATTCGTGGGCACGTACCGTGGGCGTCAGCCTGGCGTACGGCACGGGCGGCTTCTCCTTAAGCTTTTCCTTTTCCTCCGGCTTCACCTCCTTCGCGTTCAGCTCCGTCTTGGTGAACGACGGGTGGTCGCCGCACATGCTGTGCACAGACAAACAATGTTTTATAGTATCTCATTATATTGACTTGTCACAGCCTGATGGTAAGCAAGAGAGGAACACCCATCGCGATGACAACAAATTTGATACTGTAGTATCCTATGCATTCCTCCCCTAACCAAACTATTCCGAGGGGAGATGACGGGGCTGCTTAGCGGCCATTACGCCGCTGATGTTGTGGTAGGTCTTCTGTTCCCACGGTATCACCATCGAAGCGATGAGGTCCACCGGGAGGATTTAGTGGGTGTTGGTAAACTTGTCTTGATTGCAAAAGTAAGTTTTTTAGCCCCGCCATAGGGCTTTGAATAAATTGATTATTTGCGTATACATTGCCATACCCGCAAGTTCACTTTCGCCTGATTTATGTTCATTTCGGTCGTCCAAGCAATGTTTGGTGATACCGAACGGAATAAGCCAACAATGACTAAACAAGAAATCATTTACATCTACAACAACAAAAATGTTTCGAATCAAATACTATTCGACAAAAAATCTCTAATTACTCGATCTGGTAATAAAACCGCCTTTGTTTTCGTTTGGATTACACAGAAATATAATAAAAAATATTCAACATAGATCAAGCAAACAAAAACAGAAGTCCTGTTCACGAAATCTAGTGTAAAATACAATTCTATTCAGCAAGCTAAAGTAAGCTGTTATCGCAACTCTACGTATGAATAATTATTTTCTACTTTCCGAGCTACTTCGGGAAGCCCAGAAGTGTAACTGTCCAACAAACTATTTCGTAATCTCCAGTTACGAGGATAAAACCTACCGGTCATATTTTATAGTCATGAGAATGTGGTGTTTCGTGAATAAAGAGTTACGAGTATCGCATACTTACACCATATCGGGAAGCTTAGGCGCGTCGGTACTGGGTGGGTCCATGGCTGCGCGGGGCTATATTAGCATCATATACTGTCGGTGTTGGTGGAGAATCGCAAGTTACGCGGAAATGTGTTTGCTGCGGCACATCGGAATGACACTTTCGCGGCGACTGTCAAAATGTCAGCCGAGTATTTGAAAAAGTCAGTCTGGCGTTTCCATTTTTAAAACTTTCTTGTAGTTTCTATTCGGAAACCAACAATGAGGTTTATTGTTAATGTATTTCAAAAATGTATCGACGCTATGGATGAATAAATATTTTTATAGAGAATCTCTACAAACAAAGCTTTAAGCATAGAAACCATATTTTTCGCGTATCTGTTAAACTATGACGATTTTGTAATTTCTATTTTTATACTTTACTTTGTTTTAGTTTTGGTAAGAATTTCTTTCGTTGATAGATATTATAACGAGCCGTTAACGTCGTTTTAGACGTTTTATTTGCCTATTATTTCAGGGAGAGCTGGTATAGACTTCATCTATTTAACTCCAGAGCCGGAATTAGGCCGCATACGCGCCCAACTAATCTGTGGTCGACTAAATTTGCATTCATGCTTTAAAATGTTTTCTTTCCATAAACACCCAAGCGGCAACCGGCTACCGCGTGTGACTCATCGCTCCATTAGTTCCAAGATGGAGGGGTAGCACACGCTATAGTTAGTAATATCAACAGAGATTGACCACTCATTTTTATAAAATTTTCATTCTAAAATGAGCCGACATTAAAAATATTTCATTTTGAAAAATCAACCCTATCTTGTTTTCGTCAGGTGCGTTACTTGCACGGTCGATGCCTTCGCCTAGAGAGCTGTCGCAAAGCGTTGGTGTGGCAGAAGCGGTACCTGCAGCGCGTGCTGCTGGGCTACACCGAGCTGGAGCGGTCGCTGCGGCTGCCCGCCGCGCGGCCCGCTGTCTCCGGCCTCAAGCGGTTCAAGTGAGTTCAGATTGATTTTTCATCAAAACGTACCCCCGGTGCGACACTGTCACTTTTGCAAAAAATGCAAAATTTAGTTAAATTTCTGAAAATGATCCTAAAGAACTATTTTACTTGCGATAACGTTACTCGTGTCATACGCATAGTTTCTGTATGAGGATGTGAGTGTCATTACGACACACCTACAGATGTAATTTTTCGTTAAAGCCACAACGTGACTTTTGAGGGGGTTAGAAGGATCGTTACTGGCAAGTGAAAACTTTTTCGTTGAAGAGTTGCAAAGCTATGCGTTTGATGTCAATGTATTTAGGAAAATAGGTTGGCTAAATAAGTTTTTGTGAATGGGTATGCGCCATATGGCTATGGTATGGTGTGTGAACGCTTGTAATCGTAATCTAATAAATTAGTTATAGGTTTCAAGTAGCTCTTGTACGTTGTCAAAATAAAGATAAACCAAAATTGAAGCTACAACCAATTTGGACCCGTATTTGAGAAGACAAACTTTACAATATTTAGGATTCAAAAGTATAGTATGTGAACGAGCAGAGAATCATGTTCATATGATTATTGTACTGATGCAAAGCTTGTGTTACGCATCTTATGTCGCAGTACGGGTGCAAGTACATAGTTCTGTGTGATACATACACAGATGCGTGTGATAAAAGTGTAGTTATGTTTTTTTGTTGTATTAGTAATAATACTAGTTGTCGGTCCCGTGCAGGTGCGTGGCGCTGAGCGTGGTGGTGACGCTGCGCATGCGCTTCCTCGTGCGTCGCCGCGCCGCCGCGCGCGCCCTCTCGGCCGGCCTGCTGCACGCCGCGTGAGTATACACCGCGACAGGACCGAGGCACACCTCCCTGCCCCCACTGCCCCCCACCAGATGTTAACGATAGATCACTAATGCCCGGTAACAATATATTACGATTAGTAATTTGTCAAAAATTACTATTTGTTTTTCTAATCCCGGGTACGAGTCGATAAATCTAATTTTTTAATTTACTCTTTGTATCAGCTGTTATCCATCAGTCGTCTGTCGGTCGTTTTGAGCTTACGCCACGTTTAATTTATTACAATACGTAACCAGAACTGGTCGTTTTTTAAATTTTGGAACCGGGCATAAGCTAGCTTCGTCGCTTGCGACTGGTTACAAAATAGGTCGCGCTCCTATTGTTGGTCTTAATGTTTGTACCGCAATCGATCCTGTGGTAGTTTTATATGTCAATGCTCGGTTTGTTTTGCGAACAAATAGTGTTATTTTAAAATTTCAATATAATTTATCATATTTGTGTATTAAAAGTATGCACAAATTGTTTAAAATTCTAAATCTTTTGATGCAATCTCTATTAGCCAACCCCACGGATTTAAGCCTAAAAACATTATGTTTCAAAATCAATTTAATTATAAAAACAGCAAACACGTTTAAATATTTTAATTTTTTTTTGACACTAATATTTCACGTGTAGTTTAAAATTCACGTATTAATTCGCGCTTTTATTAAATTATAATGAAAACCCAATTAGACTACAATAACCAAATTTCTATTATCACATACAAAAACCCCGCTAAGCACAGGCCTCATAAACCAAGAAATATGCTAAAGTAAAATGCCCATCCTATTTGACGACCTCGGTGGCTCAGTGGCTAAGGTAGGCGCCCAAATCGCGAAGATTCCGGGTTCTATTCCCGGTCCGGTTAGGGTAAGTAGTCGATTGGCACGAAATTATTTCGCCCGAACGTGCTGATCGTCCCCTTTCAATAAAATAGTATTTTGGTAGGCGTTTCGCACGAATGTATTTCAAACGCGTGCGAATAAAATATTTTTATTGGAAGGGCCGATTCGCACGTTCAGGCGAATTAATTTCGTGCCAATCGACTACTAACACTTTTCTCTAAATTGACTTTGGTCTGTGTGTGCTGGGATGTCGCCCCCAATTAGTATCTGTCGTCTGGTGCTCATAGTACATGGGAAAACCATAGTTTGAGAACAGTTGATTGGTGTGATTGTCTGGCGCATTTATTTATTTATTAATTACATTTACAGTAACACCAGCCAGCAGTGTCAGTCGCAGTCGCCCTTGGGCCGCTCGTCGGGCGACGCGTCGCGCGACCGGCTCGCGCACGCCCTCCCTCGCCGGGCCCTCCGCCTCCACCTGCCCGCCTCACCCGCCTCACCCGCCTCACCCGCCGGTCAGTATATATAATATTTCAAACATAGTACCACGGCCTGATAAGTAGGTATGTATTTTGTGGTTAAAAATGGTGTCGCGTTTTGACCCGTTAATTTATTTTAAAATGGAACGCGAAAGTCTTAAAGTTTGTAAGAAAGTATGTAGTTATAAACGCACACGGCAGAAGGGCTGGGAAAAATTTACGGTCTACGATAACTTGCGGCTGGGGTGTACGCGCATAAAAATCCGCTAGATGGCGAAGTAGGAGGGGTCCAACTGCTACGTGATTGGTTTTTATTTCCATTACATTGACGTCTGTCAACATGACATGTCTATGTCACCATGACAGTTAAATTACCAATCACCGGGTGAAAATCACTTTCGCGTATTGTCATCAAGTGGATTTTCATGAGTGAATTTTCCAATTATCCAATGAGGGTTGGAAAAACAGCACTATAAAAACATTGTTAATATGTAGCTCAGATATCAAAAATTAATCAGACATTCTAGGAGCGCACAATATATGGGATTTATTGTTTCTGTTTCAGTGGACGATTTTGTCAGAAGGTCGCCGTTCAACGTGAATTCTCCACATAACGACCCATTCATATTGAGGTTAGAAAAAATACACATATTGCAATTTGTTTATTTAGACATTCGTTTCTATAGCGAAGGCTATGTTCTGTCCAATAAATTTATGTAAGAAATAGGCGAAGCATAGCTTTTGTATTTCTATGACGTTTTAGGAATACTCTTTCTTCTTATTGCAACTTCCGGTTCTTGCTTTCATTCTTTGGATATTCAAGATTGAATATGTTGTAACTGAAGTGTGTTTCCCCAGCTCCCCCCGCGGCGAGGCGGCCGCGTACCTCAACAAGCTGGAGCTCGTCAGCCGCTGCCTCAGCCGCGCCATGGACCCTGCGCCGTGACCTCCCCCGTGACCTCCCCCCACCGACGGACGGACCCGCGGGGCAACACGGGGCCGTGCCCGTAACCGTTACGTTTGCACAAACCTCTCGGCACACGTTGACCGAGAATTTATAATTTGACTCCTTGGAGTCGGAAACATCATTGGAGGTCATCGACCTTGTGTGAAGTATTGTGTTAGATGACTAATAGTGACTTGATGCTTTATAGATAACTAGACACTCAATATTAAATACTATGGTGCTTATTCAATTCGAGCGAGGACTGTGTTAGTCCATTTTCTTACTAATGCCACCACTGGTAGGTACGTGGTAACGAAACTTATTAGTTTCAATGCGCACATGAACTTTTTCATTTTTGCGAGTAAATTTTCTGTAATATTATAAACCGTTATTTTTAGTAAGGACATAATAAGATAGTGCTTCACTATTAGCAATCTTCACAATACGACTTTTTATATTATGGACTTTATTTTGAAGCGTATTATGTACTATTGTGGTGCTCGTATTGTAACGAATGAGCAATTTTTTATGATGTGCGATTAGCTCATCGACTGGTGCGAATGTCCTGATGTTGCATTTCGTTCGATTCATGCATTTCCTGACGATTGGCGTTAGATTAGTATTAGCATAGTGCCAAATTTAAGTATATTAGTTAATTGCGTTACTTAATTTATTTATTAGTTCGGATTTAGGTTTAAATTTAAGTCGGAGTACCCAATTCCATGTTTTTGTTCTTTATAATTGTTGCCACTCCGCCTACTTGTTTTTTTTTGTTTTTGAATGTGGATTAATGCGTGTATTAGGCCCTGCACACACTAGCTCCGGTGATGCGCAGTGTGTGTGCGGGCCCTTAGATGTAAATTTTAGTATTTTAAGACACATCGTGTCGTCCGACCTTGCCTTAGTACGAATATATCCAACCAACGAATAAACCGACCCCCTTTATATGTAGATAAATGTTAGATGTATTTTTGTCCGTAAATTATTTTTTGTTCAGAAACATGTGAAGAGATATTTTCGCATACCTACCTACATAGAAATATTTCATTTAAAATTTTAGCAAGTACTGTAGTTTTAAAAGATTTTTTAGTTCGTATCAATAGTTGAGAATAAAAAGTGCGCATTTGATTTCAATTACAAATTGCAACAAGGTCAACGCATTACCCAATTCAGTCGAATTTAAATCCTGCCTCATTTTCAATTTACAAATGAAATACAAAAGTAAGATTTATACAAAAAAAAATTTTGCTAAACATGAACTATTACAACTTTTGTACCGTATTTCAAAATAAAATTGACTTAAAATTTGATTGTGCACTATAATGCAAATTTATTGAATAATTCACTCAACTATTGACACGTTAGTGATAGACAGGCTCAATGCCGGCTCATGCCATTTCATAGAGTAGGTTTATTGCGAGAGCAGATCTCCTATTGTGTTGTGAGCGACCTCTCTGCAGGGCGAAGGGAAGCTTTGATAATACTTGACGATTAACTATACAGTATTATACAGTAGACTTTTTATTTTACCGCAAAGTACACAAAGAAATAAATAATATTTAGTCAATATTAAGGATATTGTTAAAAATTAAAAAAAAAGAACAAATTTGATTTGAGGTCATATAATAAAAAAAACTGTAAGGACATCTGAAGAACAGGTATAGTTCACAGAAATCACACTGGTGTGTTGACGTGACTTTTCTAACCGACTTCAAAAAAAGTAAGAAGTTTTTCAACCGTTATATTTTTTAAATTTCGAACAAATAAAGAGTCTCAGTCCACGGTATTATGCTTTTATATACATATTATATTGCATGCGCTAAAAGGTTTAGTATTTTGATTTTGGACCTCATATCAAATTAAAAAGGTTCAAATTATGATTGCAAATTATGCCAACATGTTAAAGTAATAAATAGGAGATCTGCCCTCGCCCGTATGTAAGATGTAAGTCGGACGCGAGAGTACAAGTTAGCGTAAGTTAGATAAGGGCCGCGACACGACTAGTTTCGATCGAAACGCTCTCGATAATCTGCAGCCGCCTAAGCAGTCGATTGAGGTTACGAATACCTGAATAAACCGGGATAAACATACTGTGATAATTTACAATAATCATGATAACTTATCTAATGTGAAGATTTTATGGAAGAAGTTCAGTTACACATTTAATTGCTGCTACATACCATTATAGTTATTCTATCGCCCGTGCAACAAATAAACGGTATAGAAGCCTCATTGTAACTAATGTAAAATAGCACGGCCTGTTAATTTGTTTTCTGAAAAATCTAAGTATTTAAATAGAGATTGTAAAAAAATGGTTTGGACTGCGAAAACCCGCTCAAAAGTTTCGTAGTTCAACGATATATATCGAACTATAATCGACTGCGTAGACTGCTCATGTGTTTGGTGCCAGTTGATATTATCCACTAGTAATGTAACTTATTAAAAAACATTTAACCCTCTATATGGCAGCAGAGCATGTTTCAATTTTTAATTGGTTTTGGACCTTAATTCAAAGAAGGAAGGTCTAAATTATGGTGGTTATATAGTGGACAGAGCCTTATAAAAGGTTAAATTGTAATATTTATCTACGGCTACAGAGCAACACAAGAATTAAAAATAACACAATTATTTTGACTTAGTGGATAATATCAGGTGTGCTGCAACGATAGACAATACTGTGTAAGCCAAAGCAAACGAAAGTATTATGAATGCTGTGGTTCGAACCGATTCCATTATTTCATCAACGGCACAAATTATAATCCCACGTAGCTACGATCTACACTCAATGTGACCAAAGATTTGATTTATTTAGTAAGTGCTAGTTGTATGTTGACTTCTAAATTTAGCGTTTTGTGATTCGATCAGAAATATTCAGCTAGACGAAATCTCGTTCAAAATTGCATTGAAATCTGTTAACAATTTGTAATGAAATAATATTATAAGAAATTGTGTTATAAAATATGAACATCTTCAATTTTATAAACACGTTTCAGACATGATGTTAAGTCTAGTTGAATATACCTGATCGAACGTTTATGTATAAGAAAAACACTTTAATAAATTAGGACGTATCAAAAACATTTATTGCTGTATTTTCACAATTAAATTTTGACATGAACACTATCCACCACTCTCTAGTCACATTTTAAGTACACACTCGTGCCATACAAGCTCTCTTGTTTACAAACAAATAGAAGAACGCGTTCTAAAGTTGAGATAATAAATAATGATATTTTCTAAACTACGTCGTTTCATTTCGCGTCACTGCTTCAGGTCGCAGCGGCAGGAGTCTGTTTTGCAAGGCACCACCTTTATGGGGGGTAATGAGATGTCTGTCTGTGGAACATGAATATAAAATGGAAATGAGCTGAAAGTACTGAAAATAAGCCATAGTGTATAGAAATTATAAAAATGTACATGGTCTTCAAAAACATTTAGATGTGTGAAAATACTTTCTTCGGACGCTCTGGGGCGTCGCCCAATCAACATTAGGAGTTTTACTGGAACCGTAAATGAACAGACATCTAAGCAAACGTGTACTATCATGGCCTCAATTACGCATTCCATGAGGTGAGAGATTAAGGTCAAACATGAGCCTATTTCATATACACCAAGCTGCCTAATTCTTTCAAGAATATCGAGGACCGGCTACATATTCGTACTTTTACATAAAAGTACCCGAATAAGACCGCAGCCCAACAACAATCACTTCTGTGTTGTTGTGTTTCTACGTGTGAGTTAGGTTTCCAGAGCTCCTGCGGGGGTGCTACATTAGTAGCAGGGGTCAAGCCTTCAAGGTAAGGGCGACAAGTCCAGTAACATATTTATTATGCTGTACTTGTCACCCTTAAGCTAGGACCTCATTATCACTTAACATCAGGTGGGATGAGGTCAATCTTGAAGTGTTATATAAAAAAAATATTATTATTAGACAGGTAGTGTAGTGTTATACCTGCGCATTGCGGCGCTGCATGCCGTTGGCGCGTCCTACCCTCCTATAATCCTCGTCCGGCGGTGCGGGCTTCTCAACTGCTTTCGAAGGCCCCGGCTGCGCAAAAAAGGACTCTGATTATGTTTTAATAAAAAACAAAACAAAGGTCGTTCACTAACCCGACTGATATAAACAAAATATGAGTCGAATTTTAAAAGTGCCTATTCGTCAATGTTGCAGGACGTCGAGGCTGGTAGTCACGCGTGTAATATGGCCGATATAAACTTGTGCTCCTGTCATGCTTATGTTGACCATAAAAGGGCCAGTCAGTAGATAATAGAACATTTTCTCAATAAAACCATTCCAGCGAAATCTGTGCTTTATGTCACCGACGATGTTTGCCCATTCAGTCATGGATAGGTACTTATAATAATTGTAGACACGAAAGTTTGTAAAAAATGCTGTATGACTATACATTAACATACATATTATGTTGGTTGTGTCTCTATAGCCCCGGTAAACTTCATCGCTTTAATGGTGACGCAAACAGAATACCTACCACAACATCTAACTAAGCAGTCCCGGCATGTTTTTTCCTATTAGGTTAATCGTTTTATCCACGACTCTTTCTGTGGAACTTTGAAAACGATGTACAACCTACTTGGTTACATACCCGGTGGTATGATTTAATGTTAAATTGAAATCCTACCTTTTGTAACCCGTCCCTCCTGCAAGAGTCGGCAGGCTCCGGCGGAGGGGCCGGGTCGTCGGGGGCGTCGGGCGCGTCGGGCCCCAGGTCGGGCGGCGGCGGCGGCGGCTGCGTGTACCCGGGGTCGGGCCTGGAGCCGTCCCACGGCGCGTACCGCTTGAAGTGCTCCTGCATCGACGCGGGCAGCTCCGGCATCGGGTACAGCCGGTACAGCTTGCAGTAGCGCTGCGGAAGGACATTTTTTAGCCCCGGCCGATGCAAAAACGATAGGGTGTTGTTGTCATACGTTTGACGTATCTGTCATTTTGTCTGTGATCGTAAATTTGAATTTAAAAAAATGTAATAAAAATTAATAGAAAAAAGTATTAAAATTACAGGGTAGCAGGTGGTTCCGGATCGGATTAGTGTTTTTCGTTTTACGTAATTTTGGATTTTTTGTTATATTAAAATTTAAGCTTCGAATACGAGTAAGTACACATGATATTTCCCTTAAAAAGGGGGAGGCCCATTTGTAATATGGTGACTAACGTCCAGGGCGCGGTGCAGCGCGTGGGGCGGGCGGCCGTGCGCGCGCGCCTCGCCTACGAGCGCGGCGGCGTGCGTGAGCAGCTTGTTGTCCGCGTCGCGCAGCTTCCTCTCCGCGAGCTCTCCGTAGAAGTAGCGCCTCTCCGCCAGCTCGCGCGCCTCGCGGTCCGTGCGCTCCTTCTGTAAATGGTACAGAACTACTTGTAAGCAGCTTCGGATCTTGATATATTCAAGGCGGGGCAAGAACTGAAAATACAAAACCTTCCCCCAATACAATCGTTTGCACGTCGTACACGGTCTTCAACACGTCAAGGTAAATAAACATTTGTAATTAGATATTACGATACGATATTAGATATTTTACGTAGCGCGGCACAAAGTCCAGAGTAAAGTAAAAACGCGGCTATAACTTACAAGCCAAATATAACTACTGTATCTGTGCTGTAGGGTAATGTTTCTGTGACGTCCTGTATAGGTAATGTATCTACGTCAAAAATCAGTATCTACCTAGATAGCACATCTATTTAAATAGGTAGGTACCTATTTAAATAGATGTGCTATTCCTAGGAATAGCAAAGCATAATCAACCTATTTAACTTACCCAAAGTTTGAGAATATCTGCTCTATATTCTTTTATCTTCCGTTCCTTCTCTTCGCGAAGATGATCCTGGAAGTCTTCATAGAGCTCTGCATTTTTAAACCTGCGAACGTTTATCAAATACATATCCATTAAGCGGAAATAGGTAAGTTGACGTAAGGTCCAACTGCCGTGTGATTGGTTACTTTTGACTTGACACCATTTACAGATGGATCACTATGACATGTCACTATGTCACGCGCGATATGCTTTGTTAGATATCTATTAATTCTAAAGTGTAGTCTAACATGCTTTCGTCTGAAAATTTGAGCCAGCGCAGTCCAGATTAACTTAAAATATGTTATGCAGTTCTAAACTCATACGCCTGAGGGCTAAAAGATTAATTCAACAGAAAAATTAATCGTCTTAGATAATTTGTGGAAAGCTGCACGCGCGGTACGCGAAAGTCGATTGTTCGAAGCCCACACCACAATGGCAGATGAAATTCTAGCAAGCCACTCAAGCTTCGCACGGGTGCAATGTACCTAGATGCTAATGAAATTCGTCTTTTCTAAGTTGTAAAGACCTAAGCATGCATAAGTACCGGCCCTGACAGTGGGAAGCAACTTTTTTATAACTATGAAGCGATTATTTATTTTTATTGAGTTTTCATAAGTACATAATTTTGCTACATAATAAGAAAATCTTGTTTTAGTGAAATTCAGTTTGACAATTTAATGTCAGTCTATTAAAGAGATACCGCGGACCACACAAACATTATATTATGTAACGCGCCGGTCGCGTTATATTTGCATTACATGGGCACGGTTATTCTACAATCAACGAGATACAAACTCAGATCTACTTGTGGTTTAGGGGATGACCTACGATTGTTGCTTAATTTAATAGGGATTAGAGCCATCTGTGCTCCCCCGAAAGCTCAGTGAAGATAATGAAGGCTTTGTAGCCGTCATCGATATAATCAGGGCGCCTTCCGGTTGTTGCTTAAATGCATAGGTGCATGCAAGTGCAATATAAAAAAGGAAAATGCGTGTTTCCAGTGACCTGTTCATGATCTCCCACTGGCGCATGGTGTTGAACTCGTGCAGCCGCTGCGCCTCGTCGCGCAGGTACTTGTTGCGCACCTCGATGCGCTCCTGCTTGAACTGCTCCTGCTTGCGGGCGTCGGATTGGCGGCGGGCCTCGGCGCTGCAACGTGACCGAAACTAGCTAAGTAATTTGTACACAGAATCATTTACTTACCTTAGCGGTTTTAAATTGATGTTGACAGACTTACTAGTTGAAGCGTTTTACATACATCCCCTAGTGGTGTAGCGTGCAGGCCTGAGGCTTAACGGAACCTACGCTTAAGACCCTTGGCAGCTACCTACCTAAGTTCATCAAATAATTTGAGGATTTTAGTAAATATGTTCTAAAATGTTCTTGGAAAGCTCTCCTCTAGGTGCCTACTTTTGTAACTGGCCTTTTTATTAGTTAGGTAGGTACTAACTGATTATTCTGTGTCATTATAATCTATGAAAGCATTCTTTAACTACTTAGTCTTCATCCAGTTACAAAAACATATCACTTTCTATTAATATATTAGAATATACGTTTACTTTTGTATGTTCAATGGTCTGTTTTAGCATCTTTGGTTAGCAAATATAACCGATTCATTCCTCATCATCAGAACTCACATGGCCTCCTTCTCTGCGATGGCCTTGTTGAGTATGGCGAGCTCCTTAGCCTCGCGCGACGCATCTCCCGACTCCAGCTTCTTGCTGATGTTGTCAAGAACGCGCTGTTTCTCCTCTTTCACCTGAAATCGAATGAGTGAGTAAAATTTCCTATACCTATTGCCTTAGTTGGCAGTGGTGTAGTAGTGATGGTCCACCAGGATTGTAAAGGGAAACGAGAGGATGAAAGTCAACCAGAAACTGGCGCGGAGTGTTGATTTGGTGAGAACATTAGAAAGTACCTGCTGTATAACCTAGTTACTGTACAAATAAGACCCAAAAGTATACCTAAATAAACCTAACCTACCTGCGCCTTGATGTTAAACTATTTGTAGAATTACACACTGCAGTAGTAAAGTAAAGAACGTCGCGCCCCGCCACTATCCCCCATCCCTCTGCACCGCATCACAATCTCGGTACAAAGTCCAGAGTGTGTAGTCTGAAGTGCCCGTATTAGTCAGATAATTCTTAAGCTATTACACGATATTTTCGGCTGAAATGTGTTGGGTAGAGAATGTCACTAGGCATCAAGTCCGCATTTGTACTTCTTGGGAGACTAAAAGGCTATTTATTGTTTCCAAAGTTAGTTACGAAGCACGCGAGTTAATTTACGACAACAACGGGGCACGTGCGCTTAGCGAAAGCGAATCAAGAGAGCGCGCGGCGGCGACGCAGGGAATACATAATAACCGGCCGACGGACGAACGCGCGCTAATCCGCTAAAGAAACCTCCTTGGAACTTGACCACGGACCACTCTTGGTGGTGATATTGATGGCGCGGGCATAGCAGCGCAAATTACTATAGTGAATAATAAAGTTTAAATAAAAAGTAGTCGTTTAAGTATCTCACGTCCTTCTCCGTCTGCTTCCGCTTGGCCTCGACCCTGGCGCGCGACTGCAGCAGCACGCCGAGCAGCCGCTCGTCCATGCGCGCGCGCGCCGCCTGCTCGCTGCGCCGCTGCGAGTTCTCCTGCCGCGACCGCTCCATGTCCGACCAAATGCGACGCTTCTCCGCTGCTCTCTGTACCACGAAACAAATATAGACTTAGAAAAATATTTGAAATAAGTTAACCGGTCAAAATGTGACACCATTTTTTTAAAGTTAATACGAACTACTCACTGCCCGACATTTCGGTTAGGATGCATCAACCATAGCTGAAAGAGTTAAAGAACATACTTATGACGACGGTCAAAAAATGTCAATAGAATAAATTCCCGATATGTAATGGTAAATGGGAGATAATCATTTGATAGAGTTACACGAACCTAAAATCCTCATGACCGATCGCCACTACCATACT
This sequence comes from Glyphodes pyloalis, assembly GCA_037074685.1. NCBI lineage: Eukaryota > Metazoa > Arthropoda > Insecta > Lepidoptera > Crambidae > Glyphodes > Glyphodes pyloalis. The sequence goes on from JAYKKO010000019.1 coordinate 12,500,468, forward strand.
AGGATAGTAAGTACAGTCGCCGTCATGTATATCGGAGCAGACAAAGTGACCAAATACTTCTGAACAGTTAAAATGACAAAAAGTTCCATACACCACAAGTTACCATTAATATCTGAACATTCATTACTTCAATCATATCTGAACACTCATCAATTGAAATCAAAAAGTACATATATGTCAATAAAGAAGACGGATTTAAGTTATCATCAGCATGGAATCCAATGATTAGTAAATGCTTACGGCAGGGTAGAACGATCAAAAATATTTCCGGATACTGTCAAAGTAGTGTGTCGAAGTGACTTCAATAAAGTTGTCGTTGGATTATCGTTGGATTAAGTATAAAAATATTCAACAAGTTACCGCAAGGTATTATTGACTTACCCATGCATAAATTTAAGGTCTATGTTAAATCATGTTTAATGAAAAAAGGGTACTACAAACTTGATGAATATTTTAATGATAAACATGTATGGACATGATTATTTGCTCGCTAGCACACCATATTTTTAAGTTCTCTAGCCCAAAATATTGTAAAGATTAGGATAACTACTGAGTTTCTTGCCGGGTTCTTCTCGGTAGGATTAGGTTTCGAACCGGCTGTAGCTTCAATTTTGGTTTGTATTCATTTTGACGATGCATAAGTGTTACTTGTAACCAACATGAATAAATGAATTGATTATGATTATGATTATAACATTTTGTTCTGCGAGAATGCGAGGGTAGGTAAGTAGATAAGACTTGCAAGCTCCCCCGAACAGACGAAGACGAGCGAGAGCAGTCAGCTCGTGAAAACGATTGGTGCAACTTAACCGAAACGTCGGGTAGTAACTACTAAAAATTTGAATCCACGTATCGCGCGTGCTGCTCTTGCAACTGAGCTAACCACAAGCTATCTTATGCGATGAATTTTTCTGTTGTATTAATCTCTTCGCCTTCGGTAAGTGTCCTCTGCCGTATGAGTTTAGAACTAAATACTTATCGGCCCGTGGTACATTTGTTGCAAAAATGTTTGAAAACTTACCAAGAACAACTGTGTTCATTTCAAAACTGACTTCAGAAATGGATATGTTTCAGATGTGCACGCATAAAAAATCCGCTAGGTGGCGATACGTAAGCGTGGAGGCCAACTGCTTCGTTATTAAAAAATCCAGAATAGGTATTTGCAGAACTTACAAAGTCAGCATCAAACTTGTCGATGGCGTCGATCTGCTCCTGCGCCTTGATGTTGTCGATCTTCTGCAGGTTCAGCTCGGTCTCGTACTCCTTCCTATTGCGGTCTGCTATCTCTTTAGCTCTGTGTGCATAACAATAAGTAATATGAGGTAGACGTTTTGTGCCAGGTACTTCTGATACCTGGATCTGTTCGTAAGATAATGAAATATGAAGCGAAGTATTAAAAATATGTTGTTACCTCATAGTGGATGTCCTAGAACTAAATTAATTTTGGTTTTAGTACTTCGTTTTTTGGGAGTACACCTCCAGCCTTAACCACCACAATAGCTACATAAATGAGTTACCCTGGATGGAGATCTAACCTAATACACGAGTGGCTCGGCGTATACTCACAAGCTCGTGCCACTCCTTCGCGCGCCGGATGATCTCGTCGTCATTGCACTGTTCACCGAGGCACTTCAAATGCGCGACCAGGTCGGCATATACTCACTGGTCCAGTATATCCTTCTGGTGCTGCTTGTTCACGTCCCTGCGGCGCTTGTTCTTGAGCGCGACCAGCTCGTGCCACTCCTTCGCGCGCCGGATGATGTCGTCGTCGTCGCGCCGCTTCTGCTCCGCCTCCAGCCGCCGCTGCTCGCCGAGGAACTTCAGCTGCTCGATACGCTCCTTTTGGATCACTGTCTCTATGACCGCGCTGAAAGTACATGTTAGGAATTGAGCTACGTACAGATCAGTATCTATCTATTAACGTTATAGTATGGTAAGAGCTCGGCATTTGCCGGGTACAGGAATTTATCGCCATGGACCCAGCTTTTTTATTTATTTTATAGCTGGGACTGCAATGAATAAATTAAGAAAAAGGAAATTGTGAATATTCGGTCGATAGATTAAAATTGTACACCCAAATTTCGTTAAGCTTCTTTAAGGGGAAGAGTGGAGTCCATCCATGCCGCCAACACAGTAGTTCAGTGAGCCACCAAAGTCAGCAAGGCTTACCTCAGCAGCAGCTTGGGAGCATCCTTGTTCTTGAAGACGGTGTCCCTCGCGCTGTACATGAGCCGCTCCTGCTCCTCATGCTTCCTCTTGATGTACCGCTTGTAGAACTTGTTGTTGGTCTGCTCCGCAGCCGCCAGGCGGGCCCGGCGAAGCTCCTCGTTGCGTTTGTTCACGTTCTGGTACGCAACAACATAATATCACGACTTATGAAGTTTTACAGGCCCTTTTTAACCCAACAACAACATAATCGTAACATGATTGGTGTGAGTACCTAGGTACCTAGTGTTGGAACAGAACTCTGCTTCTGTTGCCGCATCTGCGGGAGTTCTGTATGCCTTTTCACTTTTGGTTCCGTTTCTTTTTCCGCAAACTTAAAAAGAAAAATCTTAACGAAAAGACTACCCTCCATGCGGATTGCCATCATAAAGGGTTGTGTGGTGGAAGGAAATGGACACAAATACCCCCATATTTTGACAATAGTACGTACGCCAATATTTTTGGCTTCCCAGCAGTGTAGTCAGCGAGCAATCATTTAGCGGAGCTGGTTTAAAATTAAAAAAACAAGGAAACAGACTGAGAAGTGTTAAGGCAGCCAATAACTTTTCATTAAATATAACTTGACTTTTCTTAATTTTGATTAATAAATAGGTATAAATTTTATAAAATCTTTATAAAGTAAATACACTCAAACAGACTTCCGCTTTCGCTTCTGGTAAGATATACTTTTGACATCTGTTTCCGTTTCTGCTTCCGTTATGACACTTCCATTGGATCACCAGGTATGAGGGTCAGTCTCATGGTAAAGCACCGGGTACATATGCATTTGCCAATGGCCATTATGGACCGCAAGTAAAACATTTGTAATACTAACATAATTAAGCATTGCACAGACAAAAGCGCGTCAGAAACACTTTGGCCTTTGTACCGCCCTTATGTCGTGCTAATAAGATCTAATATCGAACTACAAGTATTTATGTTCTTATTTTATTTTATTTTATTTATTTGCATTTGCATACATGTACATACAGTATTACATAAGATGGTAAGTAGTAAAGTAGCATACATGTACCCTGTTAGGGTGTAGCAATCGTTTAACAGATCTCAGTTATCTTAGAATACAATAAAACATAATTATTCAGGTGTCCAAGTGGCAATTTTCAAAAGTTTTTCAAAAGCGCCTATGCTTCCAACTAAACAATTTACATCTCAATTAGTACAGTGAGACGTGCTGTCGATCGTTCTATTTCATCCATCGATTTTGACATCTGTTAAGGGCGCGATAATATTCACTCGCGTGCCGACATCTACCTACATCCTAAGTGGACTGGTCTCATACTCTCTCACCTCCAAGGAGTTCGGCCAGTCTTTGGTCATGTCCTGGCTGGTGGCGTCCAGGTACCGGACGTATTCTCGCTTCCGGACCACATCAGGGTCCTCTTTATCGCGATGCGTCCACTTCTCGATTCGCTTCCATTCATCCTTCGATACCACAAGTGGCATATTTACTGTAATAATACGAAAATTTAATTGTTGAAGAAATCCACAATGTTTTTTTTTCAAACCACTTTTACTAATCAAATTAATACGGAAAACGAAGTTTTGTAGACTATCTCGGGTTTGGGTGTTGAGGTGCTGACGTTGTTTATGATTTTTTAACATATCTGAGTGCTTAAGCTATTTACCTACGTGATGGGGTACATGTCGACTTTCTTTTTATACGTTATGATAGAATAAAATATAATCATCATAATAGAGATTCTGACTCACCGAGTTATTTTTGTTTTGTATTAATTATTTTCTTAGGTATTGTTCTTAAAGTTTGGTGACAGAAAATTACCTATTTAGCATTTTGTCATTATGACAATGTGCAGAAAGAAGAATTAGAAAGCAGATTTATATGAGGCCAGTTACAACCCTCACATTTTATATTATACTAGAAAATTTAAAAATAATAAATAAAGTGAAATATATAATTTAAATAGCACTTTCAGATTGAACTATCAAATTGTTTGTTGTTATGGCGACGCCATTACATTTAAGAAAATTATGTTTACTCCTCTATGTAAACAGAATTATCTTATAAAGATTCATATTAACGTCTTTTAATAAGTTTATACATGAAAATATTGTAATAAGAATATTTTAATCATGATTTGCGTTAATACTTTTGAGTCTTTGATAAATACCATGACATGTAAACGAAACGTTGCCCGAACGAAACGTCACCGACGGTCAGCTGTCAAATCGGAAATATTTACGTCAGCCACGTTGGAAGTGCCAACTCGGTGTTTTTATGGTAAATAATGTTTATTCTTTTGAAATCCTACAGGAACTCCCTCTAAGCATAAATTCCGCACTTAGATTCAGCTTCCCAATCATCTTGCACATGTCTTGCGGTTGTATTTACGACGTGGGAAACGTTCCAAAAGTGTGACATAATTCTGTGTGTAGTTTTGTTTTCGGTGTTATTTAGGTGTGCTTGGCTGTTGTTGTAGTGAAATAGTGGAGTTGTTGGCTGAAAGATGAAGCTGAAGGAGTTAAAGAAGGCCGTGAACGTGAGCTGGAGTCCGACGGAGGCTTGTCTTGTGGCCGGCTCCGCAGCTCAGCAGGTGGATTCTTCATTCAGCTCAACATCACAGTTGGAGGTGTACGGCCTCAACCTAGATGATGCCGGATTTGACTTGGAGCTCAAATCCAGCCTTCAGACGCAGCACAAGTAGGTTTTATCTTTTTTTTCATTGATGACTATTCTGTTGCCATGGTAGATGAATCTAATGATTAACATGTTGTAAATTCGCTGATATATGAATGTAATGTAATGTATTGGTATTTTGTATTTGTAACATATTATTAAAAGTGGGTACCAATTATGGGGCAGAAAATTGATTAAAAGTATAATTTGTCATAAGCAATGTCAATATTAAAACATTTGTTTAAACAATGCAGGGTCTACAATAACACAATTGGTAAAATGTTTTTTGTGCATGTTCTAGATAATAGGGAATTGTTTAAAAAATAATTCTTCAATTGACATTATACTAGTAGTTATAAGTGAGGTAGGGCATAGCGATTTATCGCTCGAACTGGAGCACCCCGACTTGTGAAATACCTCAACCTTACAGAAGACCGCAGCCAAATAACAATCACTTCTGTGTTGTTGTGTTCCTGCGTGTGAGTAAGGTTTCCAGAGCTCCTGGGGGTCAAGCCTTCAAGTTAAGGGCGACAAGTCCAGTAACAGATTTATTATGCTGTACTTGTCACCCTTAAGCTAGGACCTCATTCTCTCACTTAACATCAGGTGGCATGAGGTCAATCTTGAAGTGCAATATAAAAAAAAAATACTTAACATATTATTGTTTATTTTAGGTTTCAAAAACTGGTATGGTCATCAGCAGGAGTAGTCATTGGAGGATGTGATGGAGGCTTGTTAGAGTTCTACAGTGCCGATAAACTGCTCAAAAGTGCTAGTGATTCACTCATAGGGAGCAGTACAAAGCATAATGGTAATATTGACACCATAAACAAATAATTATAAGGTATCAATGCTGTGGAAGAGAACTTTATTGGCCACATTGATTTTTTTGCATATTATCAATGTGGCCGATTCAATTTTAAAATGGTATAAAACTCTTTAATAGACAGAGTGCTATGATGCGCACAAGTTGTGCTTTTTTTTATCGAAAATCAATGAAGGAATCATGTTTCAACACAAATTTAAAAGTATCTCATTTGACTACCTAGACAATATCTCTATTTTTATTTCTAGGAACATTTTGTAATACATCATCACATGTTTTAATTTAGTTCCTTTTTATTTTACCTTTTCTAATTAGATTAGTCAATTCAAAATTTAATAATTGAAGCTAAGATGTATGGGGAGTACTTTGTATTCTAATCTTACATGACAGTAATTTGTTAATTGCACACAATTAATCCCATTTGAACATAATTAGTTAAATGTTTTCTTGAAAGTTTCTTTTCAAATGTCCAGATAAAGTGTGTAGTTCAGTCAACAACAAATGTTTTTATCAAGTTGACCTACTTATGTGACAAACCCAAATCCAATGAGTGGTTAGCATTTGGCTCTTCACACACACATAAAAGTATGTGATTTTAATAGGGGAAAGCATTTAGTCTGTTAACTGATTTATGTAGTTTTTGTTTGTATTATTTTGATTAAATTCTATGACTTGCTTTTAATAATTTCGATAGAAATCTCATGAGATTTCAGTTATTGCAATGTCTCTGTATCTTACATTTCGTTGTTGCCTCTTGTAATATAATATGAAAAATAGATCCATTAACATTCTACTGATGGGCACGGGCCTTGTCATGACTATCAGATAGAAAAGGCCAATTGTACTACACAGGCCTAGTGAGGTAAATGAATGTCTGTTATGTAAGTGACCAACCTTATTGTCAGATATTTTAAGGCTGCCATTACCTCAGCTTCTGTTTCTAATAATTTATTTTAGTTTTAACCAATTTTAATTAGGCTTACATAATTTTACCTGGGTGTGAGTGTGCAGAGATTACACCCACATATAGTTTCCTTTTTTTGTATAGAACAAGTTCATGTATTATCCCAATCTCGCTTGATGGGAGGCGTTGATTAGGTCTATGATGGTTAAGGTTATCCACAGAAAAATCTAAGTTTAATTTACATGTTGAAATATTTCTCTTAATAACTGCCAAATAATTAAATAGGTCCTGTCTCGGCCCTGGACATTAACCCGTACCAGAAGAACTTGTTGGCATCTGGTGCATCAGAGAGTGAGATCTATATCTGGGACCTCAACAACACAGCGCAGCCCATGGCGCCCGGCAACAGGAGCCAGCCCTACGACCACGTGCAGGGCTTGGCCTGGAATCAGCAGGTCAGATTCAGATTCATCTAAACTAGAGGAAAAAATTTCAGGATCAAAAATCAGATCAGCAATTGCTGAGATATTGATGGTTAAAGACAAAACAATCCTTTTCTATTCAAAGATCGTGTATTGAACTTTAAAAAAAAAGCAAATTAACGCTTAATAAACAAATTATCCGATACATATAGTGGTTGAATATAAAAAGATTTTTTTGGTGCATAGCATTGTGTCGTAAATGTGTATCATTAGACTCATTACTGTTTGAATCTTGCAGGTCCAACACATTTTAGGGTCTACATTTGCGACAAGATGTGTTGTTTGGGATTTAAGAAAGAATGAACCAATTATGAAATTAAGGTAAGAACTTAAATAACGTGTAAGTTTTATTTTTATGTTAAAATAGCAACTTTTTGTAATATCGTGTCTTGCATACCAATGTGCTTTCTGTTTAATAAAGATGATAACACCATATAGCAGCGCTTGCAACTGATTTAAAATCTTAGGGCTTGCTCCTGTCTGTTTTTATTATTGCTCTGGGTGTCAGGATTGTGAAAGCGCAATCACTTAGCGCATGTTTGACTACATGAAAACGGTATAATTTTTTCTTGTGAACCGTCGGACATAAGACTTTTTTAAAAGTAAAGTAGTGACCTGCCCCAGCTTCGCACGAATGCAATGTAAATACATGGAAATGTTGACGTTTTTATTCTTTATTGCAAATAAAACCTTCCTCTTGAATCACTCTATATAATAAATAAAACTGCATTAAAATTCGATGCGTAGTTTAAAAGGTCTAAGCATACTTAGGGACATTCAGCAAAAGCGACCTTGTTTTATACTTTGTAGATCGCTATTTTCTTTCGGCTATACCACGGTATGCGCGCTTGAGGGAGAATTTTGTGTTGATTTAAACCCTTTTTACAAATACGGTGCGTTTCCCAGTGACGCGACGTCGCGCACGCGCTGGCGGTCGCTGGCGTGGCACCCGTCCGTCGCGACGCAGGTCTGCATTGCTTCGGAAGACGACCAGGCGCCCGTCATACAGCTTTGGGACTTGAGGTAATATTTGTGCTCATTAAGATCTAGAGTATTTAAAAACAATTAATAGCAACTATGGCTGAGAGTAAGATAAGTCTTGTAATTCAGATAAAAAACGCAAATGTTAGAATTTTAGTTCTAAAATGTATTTTGTTTTTAAGGTAACTAAAGTCAACAATATGAAAGCGGTTTAATAATTGGTTTTTAATCCGTCTGTTAAAAATATCTAAGAACATGAGACACGCATTTTATCATTTTGCATTTAATCAAAAGAATACGGATACATTGAATTGAAGTAAGATGTCATAAGTGAGTACATTTTTTATCCACCAGTGACGTAACGAGTGCCCATTTCGAAACTTGGCATCGTTTTGTATCAGGATTTTTATTAATTTGGCAAATGTAAAAATATGTGTCTTAACATTTTTATGTAACTATATATTCTTTTTTAAGAATAATAATAATCTGGTATTTTTGACTCAGTCCGTTTCACTGTTGCAGACTACTTTTTGCCTAATCTATCTCAAAAATATATTGTACTAAATTTGTCACCAAAATCAATTTCTGTATAGTTTTGTGCCATAAAGTAAATATATCTATCGATCTATCCATTGATCTATCTATCGATCTATCTATCTATCAATCCATCCACCTATCTATCTTTATGAATCTATCTATCTATGAATACTATAATTTGAGTTTTTTATACACAGTTAAATTACCTGTTCTTGCCAAGTTCCGTATCGCTGAGTAGATCGTGTATGCTTTGTGCAGATTAGCAGCGTCGCCGCTGTCGACGCTCGAGGGCCACCACAAAGGCGTGATGTCGGTCTCGTGGAGCCGGCACGACAGCGACCTGCTGCTCTCAGCGGGCAAGGACGGCAGGATACTCTGCTGGAACCCGAACAATACACAACCTGTGAGTTGGACAATATTATAAGCTTAGTATTATCATATTAGACGACCTCGGTGGCGCAGTTGCTAAGATAGGCGGCCAAAGCGCGAAAGGTCCCGGGTTCGATTCCTGGTCGGGTCAATTTGGTAAAACGAACTTTTTTAAATTGACTTTGGTCTGGGTGTGCTGGGATGACGCCCCCAGGTAGTATCCGTCGTCTGGTGCACACAGTACAAGGGAAAACCTTAGTTTGAGACCAGGTGATTGGTGTGGTTGTCTGGCGCATTTATGATTTATTTATTATTATTGTATGTGCTTAAGTTAGGTACTTACCACAGAATAAGAGCAGTGTATACTTCAACACTCAAAAAAGAGAGAAGAAAAGAAAAAATAAACAGAAAAGAATTTAACATGGAAAATATTACATCATGTTGATATAACACTAGTATGGATTTATTGATTGTGCGTTCGTTTATTAGTTATTGTAAACGTGTGTTGTGTGCCCCAGGGCGGCGAGGTGGTGCTGGAGGTGAGCCAGCAGCGCGAGTGGGTGCTGCAGGTGAGCTGGAGCCCGGCCGCCGCGGGCCTGCTCGCCTGCTCCGCCGCCCACCAGCAGCTCGCCGTGCACTCGCTGCTGCCCGTCGACCGCCCCGAGGTGGTGAGTACACTCACGCCTTATCACTTATTACGACAATGTACACAGACGTAACAAATAATAGGTACAGTAATAGTACATTAATAAAAAAAAAACATAGTGATTGTGCCGCTAACAAGGTCCCAGCCTCAGCATGAGCTGCTACGACATTGGATGCCGCAGCAGCGCTGGTATTCTGGCGGAACCTTAAGCTGAAGGTGACAAAAAACAAAAAAACAGATGAGAACAGAAGAATAATAACAAAAAAAAAGATGAAAAGAAAAAAATATTTTAATAGAGGTAGGGCATAGCGATTTATCGCTCGAACTGGAGCAACCCGACTGGTGAAATACCTCCACCTTACATAAGACCGCAGCCAAATAACAATCACTTCTGTGATGTTGTGTTCCTGCGTGTGAGTAAGGTTTCCAGAGCTCCTGGGGGTGCTACATTAGTAGCAGGGGTCAAGCCTTCAAGGTAAGGGCGACAAGTCCAGTAACATATTTCTTATGCTGTACTTGTCACCCTTAAGCTAGGATCTTATTACCACTTAACATCAGGTGGGATGAGGAATCTTGTAGTGCAATATAAAATAAAATAAAATAAACATATTAACCTAATAACCGGCAACTACTTCTATACAAGTTCAAGATTTTTGTGCCGTCAACGCCACTACTTCTATAGAAGTTACTCATTGTACGTACTTTAATTAAATACCTTTACGTTGCATTAAACATTTGTTTCTCTTGTAATTTTGTAAGATGGACAGCACTGCAGCCGCTTTTTTTTATTTTGCCAGAAGAAACAGGCTTTATAGTGCTTTAAAACAAATAAAAAAAAACGCCTTAAAGATTTTGATGTCCCATACGCCAACGACTTCATATCAAGTAGGCTAGTGATGTGACGCGATAGTTGCATTCATTACAATCCTACACGTTTACTTTGTTTTGTTCCATACAAATATTCATAGATTTTATGATTGGTAATTAATTCCGGTCTGAAAATAACGTATTACATAATAAATATTAAAATTAATTTATTTCATGAAGATCCTTTCTAATATTATAAATCGGAAAGTGAAGTGTTTGTTCCGCTGTTACGCCATAACTACTGAACCGATTGCTTTGAAATTTTGCAGATGTATAGTTAGAAGTCCGGATTAAATAAAAGGGTACTGTTTATCCCGGAAAAACTGATATTCCCGAGGGAAAACCAAAATATAGTTTGCTTGATGGATGGATTGGAGATGGCGCTGTGTGTCGTTTTAATCACATGTAAATTTAGAAGCAAAATGATACGATAATGAATCCCCGAAAATGAGTAGTTCCCGAGAGATGACGTATAATTGGTTTTATCGTCTAAACTGTTTTTTTACATTTACTTTTAGCTGTATAATATAGTGTATCGCGCTTCTTAGATTTTTCCGTGGAAATGAGAAGTTTTCTTATAGTTGTGATTTATACCGCAATATAACCGAATTATAATTTATTTTGGATTTTCGATATTGCAACACCCATCTCTACGCAATGTCAAGATTTCAGTGCTACGAGCGCCACCGACTTCTATGCAAGTAAACCTGTGACGTCGTAAGCGTACAGGTGTCAAGGTCATTGTGTCATAGTGCCGGCCATTACAAACGTGTGCTCGTCTGTTTTTTTTTTTCGTACAAACAAATAAATCATTAAATATAATTATCGAAAATATAAAAAGTAAAATATCGAAAGGTAAACTTACACAAACTATAAAAAGTAATAAAAGAAAATTTATTTAAAACCATTCGGAGTTTATTACATCAAACTGAACTTTACTTATTGAGGTTTCTGGTGACTGGAATGCTGGCAACTACCTCGGCCAACGCATTAGTCTGGCTATCCAAAGAGGTAACGTTGCCAGCATCCTGGGCACCCTTGATACCGGAGCGGACAACCTTTTGTAAATATTCTGTACATTTTCTTTTGATTATTTTTATTATTATAATTTTATTAATAAGTTAGTTTAAGAGTTTTTTGATAATTGACGTTTGATGTAATAAACTCCAAAAGTAATAAAATATACGAATAATAACTTACCATTCATTCTTTTGTCTTACTTTTCACCGTAACATACTTGTTATGATTTATTACTACCGTACAAGAGCCGTCTTTTCTTTATTCAAATCGTCTAGAGATAGAGAGAGATTCACTCAAGGTGAAGAAAGAAAAGCATAGACAACACTTTTATTTGAGATATTTATCTTGCCACGAGCGCCAACGACTTGATATGAAGTCAACGGACTACGTTATAAAATGAATAGTGAAGTGCCTTTTATAATAAATGTGTTGCAAGATTATGCATGCATTTTTGTCTATGATAATAGATACTCGGTTTTCTTACTAAAAATGTTCATAAAATAAAACAAATTACTATTATAATGTATCAGGGTTTATTTATATGTATTTGCAAAATTTAAAAATAAATCTTGATTTAGACATCGATTTTTTTATCGATATGACGTTATGCCACATCCTTGCTTTCGTACTATCTATAGTATCTATACTGTTATACATTTATACGTTGGCGTACAGTCAGCGTCATATAGTTCGTGATACTCAGGATACTCTAATAAATAGACGCAACCAAAAAGTCTATAATATCGTACAAACAAAGTTTTCTTATTGTTGTCAACAGTTTTGTCGCTCAAAAGGTCGACACACTCAATATGTCATATAAATCGGCTCAGTCTAACTGCCATAAATATGGTTACAGTCTTTCCGCCAATGGTATCCAAACATTCTAAGTGTTCAAAAATATGAAACACATTAGAAAAATAAACCTTACTGCTATACTTTTTAAATATTATTTTCCTCATCAATTAGTTTAAAAAATGTAAACACAAAGTGAAAGCGATAGAAACTACTGCTGTCCTTTTCATTTGAAGCCCGACGTCATAGACTTCTCTTTTGTTTTGTATAGAATTTCAGAATTTCTTGCATATCCATTTACGATATCTGGGGGCACGGCAGTGGGGAAGACCAAGTCAAGCAAAAAAAACCGGCACGGCCGTACCATCCTTTTCAGGCCATTTTCGATCCCCTATAGCTTCCTTGTAGACAAAACTAGAAACTTCAATTTTCAGTACGGACGATATTTCTCAAGGTATGAAAAAAAATATAAGCAATAAACAGCTACAGATAAATAGATGCCGATATTATCGACTTTTTAGTTGCGTCTATTTATTAGAGTACCCTGAGTATCACGAACTATATGACGCTGACTGTACAGCGGGCCACTACGTTTAAGATAGCTGGGCTGGGTAAAGGCTAATAAAATAATTTAGCACAACCTTATAAAATTAGGAAATTAGTTTAAATAACGAAACGAGCAAGGCGAACTATGATCACAAAGGAGATGATAGCTAGGTAAAAGAACAATGATTTAGTTAAATCCGTCGATTATATTTTCAATATACAATGAAAACTTATCTTCTGCTTCAATAGCAAAACTGACTAAAGATTATACATTTTAAGATTTTCGCGTTACATTTTAAACATTTAAAATAATTTAACGGGTCTAAACGTCCGCAAAACGCAAAAGGTCACTTTTATTTAGTTGTTATGTAAGTAGTTCGTACGAACTACTAACTAAAATGGCTTCGCGTTTTGACCCGTTAAATTATTTTAAAAGGACTAAAAATTGTTTTTTAAGTCCGTCTGTCAGATTGTCGAAAAATATGCCGCACGTATTTTTGTACTTTCCGTTTAAGCTAATTATAACGGCGATACAATGTGTGATGTCATTAGTGCGTACATTTTGTACCCACGAGTGACGTAACGCACTTGGCATCTTTTTAACAGAGTATTTTTTTATTAATTTGGCAAATGAAAAAAGCATATTTAATAATCATATAATTGAATAAAATCAATCTTGTAATTTTGACACAGTCCGTTTCCTTATTTAAAGTTTAGTGGAGTTTACGGAACAAATTCTTAAATGTTCAACTGGTGACATGTTCAATTAGACAGGTTCAATACAATAGATAGTAGCAGTCTCTTATTGTCATGTGTAGCATTAGTAGTATAGTAAGAAGGTTGTGTGCAGACTCACCAGTCGCAGAGCAACATACTGGACTCGTTCGGCGGGCTGCAGTTCAGCCAGCTGCCGGCCGTGGCGCGCGACGGGCCGCGCGTGCCGCCGCCGCCGCCGCAGCCGCCGCGCGCGCCCGCCTGGCTGCGCCGACCCGTCGCCGCCAAGTTCGCGGTACGTAACACACACACAACCACTAACGCTTTAATATGGTATTTGAAAAGTGAGCCACGGTGGGCGTGGCTTACTTTTCAAAAGTGAGCTAGCGAAGAACCCATACCATTCCCATGAACGCAGCGTTTCATAGACGCATGAATACCTATATTTTTCAAGTTAAAGTTTGATTTGTCATTTTTTTTATTTAACTTTTTTTTTCCATAAACAATGATAGTTTAACTTTTTTTTCCATAAACAATGTTAATAAATGTTGTCAACATTCTGATAGTTCGACATGCTACTTCATATAATTAGACATCATTTTATATACTTCTGTTTTTTATTTCAGTTCGGTGGCAAGCTTGTAACGTTTGACAAATGCCCACAAGAAGCTGGCACACAGAAACAAGTGTATATTAGTCAGGTAAATGTTGTAAAAAATTAAGATTTTTATTATTAAATAATAATATTTACTAGTGGCCGCCAGCGACTTCGTTCGCGTGGAAACTACCAATTGTTCAACCCTAAAAAGGGTTGATTTCTTAAGATGCATTATTAGGTTACACCTCTACACCATTGTAGCGTATCTTTGAAACTTTCATATAAAAATACCAACCAGCGTTTATCCCCTAAGGAGTAGAGTTTCGTTACAGCCGTTCTTAGCGGATGTCTACACCCTATTAGAACCTAAATGCCAAATTTCAAGTTAATAGGTCTTATAGTTTCTTAGATTTCGCTATTAATTCAGTTAGTTACAATTTCTACAAGTAAAATTTTAATTATTTTCTACCAGCTCTGGCTCGCTCGTCTGCGTTATTTCGAGATAAAAGGTATATGCTAGCCTAGTATTTGATCTAGCTACATGCCGAATTTCATTCAAAGCCATTGATTTCAATAAATTCTTAATACGATTCGAGACACAATTATTTTTAATTTGACGACCTCGGTGGTGCAGTGGCCAAGGTAGGCGACCAAAGCGCGAAAGGTCCCGGGTTCGATTCCCGGTCGGGTCAATTTGGAAAACTAACTTTTCTAAATTGACTTGGGTCTGGGTGTACTGGGATGACGCCCCCAGATAGTATCCGTCGTCTGGTGTTCATAGTACAAGGGAAAACCTTAGTTTGAGACCAGGTGATTGGTGTGATTGTCTGGCGCATTTATTTTACTATTTTATTTATACATTCCTCTATAGTATTCGTTGGATTCAAGCTGTGAATTTGTTTTAGGTTGTTACCGAGCCGGAAATAGTAGAGCGTGCGGCTCAACTCGACGTGGTACTAGGTTCGAGTCTGAGCCAGGACCCTGCCGCTACAGACGGCTTAGCTGAGTGAGTATATCTCTTAACATAACGCCATAGAGTTGAAATTGGAATTTAGACACACCAATTAGTTGTATCTAGTGTCCTAGATCTAAACTTCGTTTTTTGTTATTTTAACCAACGTTATGGCGAATTGGTGCTCGTAACGTACATAGGGGGGAGGAGGGGACCGTGCTAGTATCCCCCCTGGCAAACTCAAACTCAAATATATCTTTATTCAAGTAGGTTACTTGTAACACTTTTGGATCGTCATTGAATGCAATGCAAAGTGATTTTACTGGTGACGTGCCGCGGTGCTAGGAAGTTTATTTAAAATCTTCTATAATATAAAAATATGTCACAAAATGTGTTGTAAGCGTATAACTCGAAAACGCCTGGACCAATTTCGACAATATTTTTTTTAATGTTCGTTAAAGTCCAGTTATGAAGGCCTAGCATACGCAATACGTCAAATTTATCGCATGAGACGACAAAAGTTTCGATACTGTTGATTGGCTAATAGCACACCGCACTCATATTTTCAGCCAATCAGCAGCTGACGCACTGACTTCAATCGATTTTGACGTTTGTTAAGAGCGCGATAAAAATTAGTTGCGTTGCGTATGCTAGGCCTGATGGTTTTTACGGCGAAACAAATACGAAAAATTGTTGGGAGAACTAAGGATTAAAGGGCTGTCCTTTTCTTTTTCAATACGAACGGGTTGTAACTATAATACAGAGTAAATTTGAACTTTATTGCTTTTCAATAAAGTTGATATTATATTACAAGTACTCACTATTGTCTAAGCAATGTAGGTGTGTTGCTAACCTCATATTTAACTATTCCACATATTTTTAAAAATAAAAATGTCTTGTATGACTTATAAAATAGGTAGAAACGAGAATAAAACATTCCAAATCTTTTTGACAGAAAGAAGTCTGTCAGGTCGATAGTATATAAATAAATACTTCGGTGGGATACTTCGGTGCGCCGGTCAACGTTAGACGTGTTATTGTTTTGCTCCGTGTTTTTTATTCCTTACATGTAGAAAAAGTTGTTCTTCTGATTAGTGATTAGTACCAGTTTCTAGCCTGTAAATTTTCCATTCTAACCGTGAAATTAGTTTTCCAATCCCAATTCTAATAGTGAAGTTATAAGCGTTTTCATTTTTAAAATTATAATAAACGGCGCTGGGACCCTGACCTACGACAACTCGCACGCTTCCCGATCGCCGCGCTTCGGTTAGACTCGGCCGCAGCGGAATATCTACCTACGTGCCTCGATTGTGTACAGTGCAGCCAGCGCGACTACTACGTGAGCTATGTGTGCGTCACACCAGCGAGACCTGAAAATGAGTGAAAAGTGTGCAGGTTGCGGAGACTCAATCGGAGACGCGTACTACATGGAATGTTCAAAATGTAAGAAATACTATGACCTGTTATGCATAAATTAATCAAAGGAAAAATTTAATTCCATAAGTAAGGCTCAAAAAAGTGTCTGGAACTGTCCTTCATGCATATGTTTGCGACCCAAAGGAGATAACTCTTTGACCCCAGTAAGACCCTCGATAACTGCCACAACAACCACTTCAAACCATAACAATACAAAACCGATCTCAAATGTGAACACAACACGCGGAAGCAGCAAGCAGGCCACTAAAGTAAAGCAGGCGACTGAAGACCATACTGATTTGGATATAACAACATTGTTACTAGAAATTCGACAACTCCGGCAGGAAGTGACAGCGGTAAGACAGCAAAACGCGGAAATCAACGATAAAATGTCATTCATATCGGAATCATTAACTCGAACGGTCCAAGAACATACGGAGCAACTCTTACGCACTGAACATGAGATTGCTAGCCTACGTATGACAGTAGACTGTTTACAGCAACAACTGGCCAACCGAGACCAAGAGAGCATGAAAAACGATATTGAAATAATTGGGCTTTCAGAAAATGAAAATGAGAACCTGCACCATTTCGTCATGTTGACATCCCAGAAGATAGGTGTGCAGCTGTCTGAAACTGACATTGCAGAAATTGCACGTGTGGGTCCTAAATTACGGAAAGGTGCAAAATCTAACTCATCTCCTCGTCCTGTGGTTCTGCGTCTTGTAAGGAAGCAGAAAAGGGATGACTTGATCAAAGCGGCAAAATCAAGGCGTAACATTACACCTGATGACTCGGTTGGCGTACCACCTAAGCCAATATACTTCAATGAGAGGCTCACCAAAGAAAATCGACGGTTATTTCGCGAATCCAAAATCCGTGCCAAGGAACACCAGTTTCAATATTGCTGGATTAGAAACGGAGGCATTTACATCAGAAAAGCTGATGGCAAGCCAGGAATGCGTATCATTTCCATGTCGGATCTCGAAGAAAAAGTTGGACCTCCTATGTTGTCTGGACAATCCGAGCCACTGGTATGATCCGTTTCTGATCTTGTATGCGCAGTTTGCATTTATGTTTATCCCTCATTCGTACACTTATAATACACATACTGATTTCCCTAAAACACACTCCCAATACTTGCATATAATCACTTTCCTCACTCACTCATACACACAATACACCCACACCTTACCTTACACCTGTACAAAGTTTTACCTTCACACAATTTTACACAAAAATGAACCACACATGGCTAGATGTTGCCGAACAATTATTGCAGTCCAAAGAGATTCTGAAGTACCGAAACCTTTTTTAAAAATATATATTTACATCATAAATTATTTCATCTGACATTTCTAAGGATCTTGACGAAATTTTATCAGTAGACTGCAAATTGCTTGACAACATCGACGCTTTTTCCCAGTCTGTCTCAAGAAATCATAATTTTTATGCTCTTACTCTTTTATATTCGTAGCATCCAACACAATTTCGACGCATTTTTGGTAACTTTACTACGATGTCAAATACAACTAGACCTTATTGTTTTGACTGAGTGTTGGCTTAATGAAAACACTGCCATTCCACAAATTACTGGTTATGTTTCATTTCACACACAGAAATACATAAATAAAAGTGGTGGTGTGGTAGTATATGTAAGGGAACTTTGGGATGCTCAAGTAGACGAACCTATATGCGACGATTGTAATTGTCTAAAGATTAATATACATGACCATCTAGTAGCGCTGGCCATATATAGATCTCCCTCAGTTTCGAATGTCTCTAATTTCATTGAATCGCTTGACAAGGTTATAACTTCAATCGGCAACAAGGCGTCCGTTATTCTTACAGGCGACTTAAACTTAGACCTTTGTTCTGTACCTTTGAGCGACCAATGCGTTGACTATGTTACCTTGCTAGCGGAACACCAGCTTTTGCCTGCTATTACAGTGCCAACGTAATAGCAGGCAGTCTTAATACGATTCGAGACACAATTATTTTTAATTTGACGACCTCGGTGGCGCAGTGGCTAAGGTAGGCGCCCAAAGCGCGTAAGGTCCCGGGTTCGATTCCCGGTCAGGTCAATTTGGAAAACGAACTTTTCTCAATTGACTTGGGTCTGGGTGTACTGGGATGACGCCCCCAGTTAGTATCCGTCATCTGGTACTCATAGTACAAGGGAAAACCTTAGTTTGAGACCAGTTGATTGGTGTGATTGTCTGGCGCATTTGTCTGGCGCATTTATTTAAACGTGGAACTTCTAAAAGGAAACTCGTGTCCTCGCGTTGCTTTAAACTTTTGCAATAGTTACTTTGCTAATGTAGGCAAACATCTCGCCACTCAAACCATGATTAGAATAAACCAAACCCAAGAATCACTAGCCGCTAAATTCAATAATAATAACAGCCCCTTAAATTCATTTTTCATGCTTCCAACAGACGAAGACGAAGTGTACAGACAAATAGCCGATCTAAAGACAGACCGTTCCCCAGGGATCGACAAGTGTCATCCACTATTAATTAAACAGCTACGTTTATCCTTTATTACACCTTTGACACACATCTTTAATCTGAGTCTTTCAACTGGCATATTTCCTGCATGTTGGAGATTAGCAATAATTTCACCAATTTATAAGGGAGGAGATAAAGAAGATCCCAGTAACTATCGACCCATTTCTTTGCTTACTATATTTTCCAAACTTTTGGAGAAGGTGGTGAACAAGAGATTGGTGGATTACCTGGAATCAAATAAACTAATATCGGATAATCAATTCGGTTTTCGCCGAGGCAGGTCGACTGAAGACGCAGTTCTGAAAGTAGTCAACACAATTTCCGCCGCCTTGGATAATAACAGACATTGTATAGGCGTCTTTATTGACTTGTCCAAAGCATTTGACACCGTCGCATTACCTATACTTCTAAAGAAGTTAAACCTATTCGGGATTAGAGGTACCGCTCTGGAATGGTTTACCAGTTACCTGTCCGACCGCAGACAGTGCGTCCGTGTGGACCTTGATGTTAGCGACCAACAATCTATTTTATTTGGTGTACCACAAGGCAGCATCCTTGGACCTACTTTTTTCCTTATCTATATGAGTGGCTTGTTGGAGATAAATATTAGGGATGTGGATATAATAGGCTACGCAGACGATACTGTTATCGTGTTTCAGGGCTCATGCTGGAATGAAATTTACAAGCTGGCAGAGAATGGTATGACTAGTGTGAGTGAGTGGCTGGATAGTAACTTTCTTACACTCAACATTAGCAAGACAAAGTATATGGCATTTCATAAAACATCCGCCTCACAACCACCTCCATCAAAACAGTTGACCTTACATCGTTGCGTGTCCGGGACTCTAGTCTGTGATTGTCGTCCCATTGACCGCGTAGAAAGCATTAAATACCTTGGGGTGCTGCTCGATGATAAACTAACATACAAGTTACACATAAGTTGGCTAGCGAATCGGATTCGAAAAACCTTATACATTATAAAGGGCCTAAGACAATCAGCATCCAAAGATACGTTAATAATGGTATACAAAGCGCTTTGCCAATCGTTACTTTTGTACTGTATTAGGGTCTGGGGCGGTGCAGCAAAGTCCTTACTCATTGAGATTGAGAGAGCTCAGCGTGCAATCCTTAAGGTGATGTGGAAAAGACACCATCGATATAGCACTAATCAGCTGTACAAGGACAGTCTTGTCCTGCGAGTTAGGCAGTTGTATATATTAAGAGCAATATCTGCAGTACATAGCACTATGTTGAATTCACCTGATTATGACCACATACTTCAGCAGCGAATATATAAAACTCCAGTCCCTTTTGTTCACACTACCTTTGCAAAAAGGCAAGCTTTTTCTCGTCTTCCACGCCTTTATAACACAATCAGTAGTAAAGTAGATTTAAAAAATGTATGCTCTCGAATGGCCAAATTGAACACGGAATCGTACCTGTTGAAACTTAATTACGAAGAGACCGAAAATTTAATATCTTAATTAGAGAAAGAGACAGAATCAGTAGATACAGATGTAGAAACACACACACACACATACACACACACAAACAAGCACGTTAATCACGAGCTTTACTTTTGCTGTAGTTTTATATGTATAAGTTTTTATCTAAGTGTAATTTTTTATTTTTTCTCAGTTTTCTCATTTAATATAGATATATATAGTTTTAATTTTTTCAATTATGTAGTTTATTAATTTGTATACCGGCGTACCGTGCGTTCGCACATTAATATTTCTTTAAGAAATTGTTTATTGGCCGCTGCGAGACAAGCCAGTTGCTTAGTGCAGTGACCGCCTGTTAATTGTACAAAATGTAACCAATGTTTCAGAAAATAAAGATTTATTATTATTATTTATTAAATGTACGTTTGGTGGTGTGTCAGGTACTGCCGGCAGCGCGGCGACGCGGCCTCCGACCAGCACGAGAGGTACACGTGGTTCTTCTTGAGAGCCAACTTCTTGCCATCCTTCAGGACAGAGGTTCTCAACCTTCTCGGTACGTATATTAGCAGCCTAAACATAGAAATCGAGCATTTGTCATATCGACGGTTTTAAAGACTTATCTGTGAATATGTTACCGTTTTTCATGTAGTTGAAATATTGGACAACATCATGGTACCGTCGTTGTTTCTGATATCTGTCACACAAGTGCTTTAATTACTACAGTATCGGAGCAATGGCTGTGATGTTATCTTATATCCGAATTTGGAATGAATTTTCACAGTTTTTAATTCAATAACGATCTGGTGGGAAACTAGACCTCCCTACTATCTCTAGTATTACCAGCTTAATAAAACATATTTGTCCAGGTTTCAAGCAAGACGAGATCCCGTCTAAGTTCAAGACCACGAACGCAGTGTCGGGCGACGCTCAGCCGGAAGTAGCGCCGCTCAGCAGGGTGAGTCTACGTTATTAACACTTGTCGGTACATACATCGATGGCCGAGTGGGTTTCCTGTTAAAGAAGTGTCAATTAATTTTAAACCGACTTCAAAAAAAGGAGGAGGCTACTCAGTTTGATTCTGATACACTTGAAATAGACGTTAATTATGATGAACTATTTTGCTGACAATCTCCTTGAGTTAAAAGTAAGATTTTTTTATATATTTAAAGCACTAAAATATTTTAAGGCTTCATCATTAAATAGTGCAACAGTATCACAACGTGTGATGGTAGAATAATTTTACATTTTACATAACTGGATTAAAAGTTTCAGTCTTTCTCCACGTTTTTCATACTAGCTAGCTAGACGAACTATTTTGCATGGGGGTAAAATAAGAAAATTTTAACAAAAAGGTTCAGTCAATAAATAAATTACTAATCGAAATATTGTATTATCCATTATGTATGTTCATAGATTAGTCGACAATTTCGGGTTCGATTTGGGAAACTTTTTTTGTTGACGGTTTTTATTTTAAATTTAAAATCAAAAATATTTTTTTAACAAGGAACCTACCCACAGAAGTTTATGTACCGATTAAATATCATCTACATAGAACAGCTTTTGTGACTACTTGGTTTATCACAATGACACCACGCTTCTTGTCATTGAATACCTTTTAGAGATGCTTATACTGTTGCTAACTAAAATGTGTGGAAGGAAACATAAACAGATGTCAAGTAAAAAAAAATCACTCATCACGTAATAGTTTTACTGTACGCACAAGTATTGCAATCTCGTGGTTTTTTCATGTTTTTTTAGACCGTAATAAATGTGTTTGCCCGTAAAAAAAGTTATTCACATTTATGATCACTACGGGAACAGAAACAAATTAATGATAAAAATTGTATGAATTCTTGATGTTGTACAGCAATCATAACATTGTGTTAGTTTTTAATTGAGAAAATAAAAATAACACAATCATATTATGAAGTGTATGAACTTCTATAAGTTTTTTTTGTAAAACAATCTTTAAATGATAATTAATCTTTACTAGTATATTTAAAACTTGTAAAACATGACTAGTACATGTAACGGATAAGATTAAGCGTAATCTTCCTTATAATAAACCATTGAGCGATAAAATAATATGATGTCTTGGTTCTTTTATGTGCTATCAAATATAAATAAATAGTACAAACAACTAAACCATTTGCTTTTATAGAGTGTATTTGAAATTTTGGGTGTCTTGGAAACTCATTGGTATTTCTGCTCTTCACATATTTAATATTGAATAATGAATCTTTAAAATCTTTATCTGTCTTAACCTTCACACATCTATTTTAGCCTTTTTCTTTTGAGGGTTTTGGAATATTCTTGAAGTGGTAACTCTTGGAGTGTTACGGATTTTGATTAGTCTTATAACAACAGATTTATAAAATATGCAAGGGATTATGACGCGGTTTTATTAATGTACATAGTGTTTCGAATAAAAGAATAAAAATGTGTAATACATTGATATTTTAGCACAGAAAAGCCGATGCAATCGTTTGTATCTACATTGCACCCGTGCAAAGCCAGGGCGGGTCACTGGGTTGTTATATTTACAAAATGAGTACTCAAGGATGAAAAAAAATGCTAACATGAATATCATTTCAAAAATAAAAACTCTATTTATGATTCACAGCCGTACCCATTTCTCGTCATCTACTATTTCCTCTACCTTAAGGTTGTCTGAAAGAAGACGCTTTCTAGCGACAAGACCCCTAAATTGTACAATAATTAAAATACACAAAAAACAAAAGAGCTTTTTCGTGTGGAAATACGGCTGCTATTTGAATGACGCCTTAATTTTTACCTCAAGTGCTGCCCCTCGCGGACTGTTCTTAAACCTTCTAAGAAAAAGGCTAATAATTCGCTAACGCTTTTATTTTTGTTTTATTCACTAATGGCGCTTTGTCCAATATTTCGTGTGCACTCACTCGTAACATGCTCTATCCCTTTCTGTCGCGCTGGCCCAGGGCGAGTCCACGGAAACGGAGGCGGAACTATCCACGGATACCAGCACGGATCTTTCTGTAAGTATTAGTGAAAAATATCGCGTGACAGATTATAAGATGAACAGAGACTACAAGATGGATCTGATATTAAATAATATTAAAATATAAACTTTTTTTATGGATCTAAATATTGATTAAATATATTATTATTATGTATACTGTTTTTGACGTATTGTCTCCGATCTGGGTGTTGTGGTACAGTCGTTGTTTCTGTTTTCCGTAACACGAGTGCTTTAGTAACTTACGACAGATTCAGAGCAACTTCATACATCGTCTTTTGTATGACAAGTCATAAGTAATTTAGTATGACTATTTTATTCGTTAAAAATTGTTCGTGAGATTGATTCGTGCATTTAAACTCGAACCTAACCTAAAAGGTTTGCTACTGGATGGCGCTAAGTAAATATTGTAAAGATGTTTAACAAACTAAAATACATAAAAAATAACATAAAATAAATTAACACAATCTTACTAACACATCAAATAAAAATATAATTAAACAAAACTTTTTAATTCTAAATCAAGGTGTTTTATGATCGTTAATTAAAACTATCTTTCCTGTTAGTGCTCCAATAACATTTATTTTAGACTTATGCCCAGTTCCAATATTTGAAATACGATCCGTTCTAATTACGAATAGTAATAAATTATACGAGGCGTAAGCTAAAAACGACTGACGGACGACTGATGACAGCTAATGGTATTAACGACGCGTTGTTGGTCGGAGAAAAATGGATGGTCACTTTTGACACATTACGAATCGTTAAATATTGGAACCGGGCGTTAGTTGACGAGTGACCAACCGTGTCTATGTTCACAGGACGCGCACACGCTAATCGAGAGGAAGTTGGCGAACGTGGACCTCGAACCAACTGTCACTAACGTCCTCATACCGAACGGTGAAGGTAAGAATATAGTTACTAGCTGTTGCTCGCGACTTCGCTCGCATTATTGCGGGATAAAAAGTATTCTATATGTGAATGTAGTATGTCATCTCTCTTCCAACCAAATTTCATCCGAATCCGTTCAGTATTTTTTGCGAGAACGAGTGTCAAAAATACACCTAGACGTGTTTTATTTCGGTATAAAATTTCTCTATGTTCATATAGAACCTCTTTTCCTACCAAATTTCATCCCGATCTGTTCAGAATGTATTATATCCAGACATCCATACGGCTAAACCTCGGGTCAATATGGGAAACGAACTTTTCTATATTGTCTCGGGTCTGGGTTTTGGTAACGTCGTTGTCTCTGGTTTCTGTGACACAAGTGTTTAAGATACTTACCACAGAATCAGAGCAATGTATGTGGGATAGCGGATGTATCCGAACGTACTGCATGAGCGATGACTGTACGTGTGAATATCCGAATGGAGTGGCAGTTAGATTTGAACTACAAACGATGACGATGTGGAAGATATTTTAATTATTTTATTTGGCTAATATATTGTGGATTATTTACAATTTCCTTTCTTTTAATTCCCACCCACTACATGTAAGTGATGCTGTCCAATATTTATTTATTATTAAAATGTACTTGTGTGTTTGTTGCAGATCAAACGAGCTTGATTTGTCGTGCTCTAGTGTGCGGAAACTTGGAGGAAGCGGTGGAACTCTGCTTAGATGCGAAGCGGATCGCGGATGCGCTCATCATCGCCTCGTTGGGTGAGTGAACCGTCAAGAAAATCGAAGATGATGATAACTATGTGTTAACGCGTTCCCTCTCCTGTGACTCAAATGCTGGGTCATGATGAAACTCGACCTCTAGTCCGTGACTCACCATTTGTGTCACAGGGTCCAAACAACTTCTTATTTGTTTTTATCCTATAATAATAAATAATATGGCATATTCATAGTAAAAAAATAATCTTATTTGAAGAAAAAGCCAATTTATCAAAAACTTTTATTAGAAGATGCAATGATTGCTGCTGTGATGATGTCTTTGATGAACATTATCTAATACCTATACCAAATAGGGATTTGATCTTTTGTTCGTATGATGCTCTTATTATTTTCGATAATTATACCGATTTTTTATGATATATACCTATAACAACATTTTCTGTTCAGAATTGGGACATTATGTTGGACTTGTGGGATTTTTGGAATTTATCATTTGAGACAGAATTGGGTAAAATGTGTATTTTATTGCTAAGGTTTTATTTTCGAGAGATTAGCTGGAGCAGACCAGTGTCTGGCGGTCACCTGTTTACAAGAGTGACGTATGAGCCAGCCATCGCTTAACTCAATCGTAGTATACGAAATTCGGGAATGGCTATTACATACCTATTTTTCTTTCACAGGCAGTCAAGAGCTTCTGTACAAAGTTCAAAAGTACCACCTGAGGCTGTCGGCCCAGGACCCCGTGTCGCTCATAGCGGGGAGCCTTCTACAGTCCCGCTGGGACACCCTGGTACAGTCGGCCTCGCCGCGCAGCTGGCGGGACACCCTCGCTGCACTGGTCACGCACTGTGAGGGAGAGGCGTTGGCGCATTACTGCGGTGAGTGTACATGGTTCTTCGAGACAGACAACTTTGGGCACTCTAATAGTGATTGGCTGCAATCCTACCAAAACACACATCAATAATATAGAGGGGGGGGGGGGGGCGGGTTTGTTTATTAAGATTTCAGGCCAGATCCTTTATTCAGAAATAAAAATGACTACCTGAAATTTAATTCCATCTCTTCTCATGCTAGTATTGGCAGCATATTCATACTAGCGGGGCCAAGTACATCGAAATCAAGTTTTTATTTCATTTATTTTGACATAAACAATAATTTTCCAATACAATACCAAAGGTAAACTAATACTAGACAAACACAAAAAGATCTAATACTTCCGAACATTGCTTAAGCGGCGTGGTCACTGGTCCTTCGAGCCGGATACCTTAACAAAACTTATGTAATATATTTTTGCCAACAGAAATGCTCGGCGAGAAACTGTCATCAGAGAATGACCCATCCCTCTCGGAGGCGGCCGTCATCTGCTACCTGTGCGCGATGAGTCCTGAGCCTCTGGTCTCCCGCTGGGCCTCCTGCGGCAGAACTGCGTCTGCTCTTGTGGGCCTCACTGAGAGGGTGCTGCTGGCGAGGAGGGCGGCCGCTGTCAGGGGGAGGAACATGCAGGTACGTAACCATGATGAGCCGTCAACTGTGCCGTATGTTGCTGTAACATATAACATCTAGCTATTTTTTATGTCAATAGTCATTAGTAAAATCTTTTTAGTCATATAGATTACATCAGTAACACTTATGAATAGTTTTTCTGCTGTATCAACCGTTAGCCTCCGGTCTCTAAATAAATCAAATTATGCTACCTTTATGTTAGACCATGACCCGTTTTCTGTTTACTGACGGATTTATCCCATAATAGCCATCTATGTACAATTTATCCCAAACTGCTTTGTTGCAGGCCACCGGCGGCAAGCTGGAGGCAGTACTGAACGAGTACGCCTGGCGTCTAGCAGCCCAGGGCTGCCTGCTGGGCGCGCTGAACTCGCTCGAGGGCGTCGCGCACACCGAGCTGAGGGAGCGGATCACGAGGGCGCTGGGCGTGCAGGACCAGCGGCCGGCCAGCCAGGTGAGTGTACTGACACTGTCTGTACTGAGTGTACTGACAGTGGCTGTACTCGATGAGTAGCTAGGCGTCTAGCAGCCCAGGGCTGCCTGCTGGGCGCGCTGAACTCGCTCGAGGGCGTCGCGCACACCGAGCTGAGGGAGCGGATCACGAGGGCGCTGGGCGTGCAGGACCAGCGGCCGGCCAGCCAGGTGAGTGTACTGACACTGTCTGTACTGAGTGTACTGACAGTGGCTGTACTCGATGAGTAGCTAGGCGTCTAGCAGCCCAGGGCTGCCTGCTGGGCGCGCTGAACTCGCTCGAGGGCGTCGCGCACACCGAGCTGAGGGAGCGGATCACGAGGGCGCTGGGCGTGCAGGACCAGCGGCCGGCCAGCCAGGTGAGTGTACTGACACTGTCTGTACTGAGTGTACTGACAGTGGCTGTACTCGATGAGTAGCTAGGCGTCTAGCAGCCCAGGGCTGCCTGCTGGGCGCGCTGAACTCGCTCGAGGGCGTCGCGCACACCGAGCTGAGGGAGCGGATCACGAGGGCGCTGGGCGTGCAGGACCAGCGGCCGGCCAGCCAGGTGAGTGTACTGACACTGTCTGTACTGAGTGTACTGACAGTGGCTGTACTCGATGAGTAGCTAGGCGTCTAGCAGCCCAGGGCTGCCTGCTGGGCGCGCTGAACTCGCTCGAGGGCGTCGCGCACACCGAGCTGAGGGAGCGGATCACGAGGGCGCTGGGCGTGCAGGACCAGCGGCCGGCCAGCCAGGTGAGTGTACTGACACTGTCTGTACTGAGTGTACTGACAGTGGCTGTACTCGATGAGTAGCTAGGCGTCTAGCAGCCCAGGGCTGCCTGCTGGGCGCGCTGAACTCGCTCGAGGGCGTCGCGCACACCGAGCTGAGGGAGCGGATCACGAGGGCGCTGGGCGTGCAGGACCAGCGGCCGGCCAGCCAGGTGAGTGTACTGACACTGTCTGTACTGAGTGTACTGACAGTGGCTGTACTCGATGAGTAGCTAGGCGTCTAGCAGCCCAGGGCTGCCTGCTGGGCGCGCTGAACTCGCTCGAGGGCGTCGCGCACACCGAGCTGAGGGAGCGGATCACGAGGGCGCTGGGCGTGCAGGACCAGCGGCCGGCCAGCCAGGTGAGTGTACTGACACTGTCTGTACTGAGTGTACTGACAGTGGCTGTACTCGATGAGTAGCTAGGCGTCTAGCAGCCCAGGGCTGCCTGCTGGGCGCGCTGAACTCGCTCGAGGGCGTCGCGCACACCGAGCTGAGGGAGCGGATCACGAGGGCGCTGGGCGTGCAGGACCAGCGGCCGGCCAGCCAGGTGAGTGTACTGACACTGTCTGTACTGAGTGTACTGACAGTGGCTGTACTCGATGAGTAGCTAGGCGTCTAGCAGCCCAGGGCTGCCTGCTGGGCGCGCTGAACTCGCTCGAGGGCGTCGCGCACACCGAGCTGAGGGAGCGGATCACGAGGGCGCCGGGCGTGCAGGACCAGCGGCCGGCCAGCCAGGTGAGTTGTACTGACACTGTCTGTACTGAGTGTACTGACAGTGGCGGTACCGAGTGTACTGACGGTGTTGTACTGATTGTCTTGACAGTCGCTGACCTGAGTGTACTGGTAGTGTCTGTACAGAGTGTGATGTTAGTGTCTGTACTGAGTGTACTGACGGCGTCTGTACCGAGTGTACTGACGGTGTTGTACTGATTGTCTTGACAGTCACTGACCTGAGGGTACAGAGTGTACTGATAGTGTCTGTACTGAGTGTACTGACGGCGTCTGTACCGAGTGTTCTGACGGTGTTGTACTGATTGTCTTGACAGTCACTGACCTGAGGGTACAGAGTGTACTGATAGTGTCTGTACTAAGTGTACTGACGGCGTCTGTACCGAGTGCATGATGGTGTCTGTACTCGACGAGTAAGCTAGGCGTCTACCAGCCCATGTGTGTCTGCTGTGCGCCCATCCAGCTTTTTATTTTGGAAACAAAAAGTATACGGAAAACCAAAAGATACAAGATACTTGCCTCCGATACAAGAACTTGCGGTTTCGTGCCATTCCGAGCTTTTAGCTCATAGCATCCCACAACTCATCATATAAAAACGAATGAAGTCGAGAATGACTGGACTGATTTGGCTATATTTGTTATTGAAAAAATTGTGCAGATCCAGGGAAGAGAAAACTAATAAAAAAAAATGGTACTACGTTCGCCGGGACAACTTGTTTGTTACTCTAAAAATGTACAATTGTTTCAGCAACCCGGACAGTACACGAGGAACCGTACAATCAGCTCACATTCGCAGAAGCGTGGCAGCCATGTCTCGCATACTGATAACACCAGCGCTTACGGCGGAGGTGAGTTAAATCAGTTGCTGTTTTTATGTTCAACCCTATTTTAGTCCCAGCCACAAAAACGACGGGATGTTTTATGTTTGGCTTGTGTGACTGTGCGCGTGCACGCATGTTTGTGTGTATGAGTGGGTTTGTGTGAATGTGTGCATGAGTGTGTTTGTTTGAGTGTGTGTGTTTGTGTATGTGTGTTTGTGTGTCTATTTTGCAAGATTGTAAAAGGAAACGTTGTACGTGTATTTTATGTCATTGTTTTAACAGCTTGACAGTGTAAATGAATGAAATAATGCAGATTATCTCATCCAATCTTCATTTGTACTTTACAGTATTTGACTAAATTTCTTACTCTGTTTTGTTTATAGGCGGCGGCATATACTCCCAGCAGACGTGGCAGCAAGCGTCAGTGCCGGCGGCGACGCCGTACTCTCAGGGCAGCTACCAGCAGCCGCCGCCGCAGCCCTCGCCGCGGCCCGGCAGCGTCGGCCCGCAGTCTGGTCAGTACACCGGCCTGTCTGGTGATGTCACCAGGCGGCAGCATATACTCCCAGCAGACGTGGCAGCAAGCGTCAGTGCCGGCGGCGACGCCGTACTCTCAGGGCAGCTACCAGCAGCCGCCGCCGCAGCCCTCGCCGCGGCCCGGCAGCGTCGGCCCGCAGTCTGGTCAGTACACCGGCCTGTCTGGTGATGTCACCAGGCGGCAGCATACCTATACTCGCAGCAAGGCTCAGTACACGCAACCCGAAATGTCGAAGAAATGTCAGGATACTCTATACCCTCTCTTTTATCCTTCTCAACTTTTTATCTAAGAAATATGTTCAAACTAGTTGAAGTGCCTATCTCTTCCTATAGTGCGCGTGGAAGCATTAGTTACATTACCTCGGTAAAGATACAAATGTATAAGAATTATTAATTATCACAGATTCTAACATTTCGTCCCGATATAAGTCTGCCGTCGAATGTCTCATGTGAGTTTACTCAAGTGCCATCTCATACGCCTCCTTTTTTTTTTTTGTCGAGGGGGAAATGCCTACCGCACCGTCACTCTCAGCGGGGAACAGAAAGTGGTGTGTCGGGCTCGCACCGACTAAAACCCCCTCGGTGGCCAACGCTGCGCAATTGTGGGGGAGTCGGGATTCCTTGCGATTCTACACAGGCTCCCCCACAGCGCCTACCGCCAAGCGGCCCATCTCGCCGCGCAAATACGCAGCTGGAGCGTGTCAGGCCACCTGAAACGCCCCACCCCCTCGGGACCGAGGTAACGGACGCCAGGCTTACCCCACGCCTGGCATCTCCGGTCCCAGCAGCGGATCTGCTGTGCGGCTCCGCTGCCTACCGCCTCTGCGGACACCCGAGACTCTCAATCCAGCTCTCCCTCCGAGAGCCAGATGAAGTCCCGAGATCCACCGGCTGCGGAGGATAGGGAGACCGGCAAACGTAATACCGTATCCTCCTCTTCCTCCGCAACCCCACCACGACGCGATTCGCGCCTCGCGCGGCAGCGCGCCACTGCCGGGTCGCGGAGGACAGGGAGGCCGGCAACGAAACACCGAGGTCCTCCTCTTCCTCCACGATCCACCTCTGCCCTTGCGGGCTTGCCGCAGAGAGCCACCTTCTCTCCGCGGCCCAGCTCGGGATCCGTTTTGGCTTCACCCTGTGCGGTATTGGAGGCTGGGTGACAAGGCCAGCCTCAACGTCCCGGACCACAGGGTTACTGAGCCCCCCCATCGCGACAAGATGCGGAACCCAGCGGGGGGGATCTCATACGCCTCCTACCCCGACTCGCCACAACCGTACCTCAAGCGATCATCAGCGTGCACGCACGCGCTATACCGCTATAGCTCATAGAATTAAGATTGAACTGGCATTTTCCCTGAGTCAGTGGTTCAGTTTGGTACCTGCCAGCATTGAGTATTGCATGTTCTTTATTTGCTTTACGGTTTTCGACCATCCAAAAGTAATACTGAAACACCTGAAGAGATGGCGTTAGTAGTACCGAACTTACAAATATAGAATTTAAGATGTTCGCGTTCCATTTTAAACTTTTAAAATAAGTTACGCCTTATTAGACATTCTATTGAGTCCGTTCGTGACCACTGTTGGTGCAACCTAACCGAAACGTAAGTAGTTCGTATTAACTATTGAAAATTGTGGTGTTTTGACCCGTTCGCTTAACTTACAATTTTTATTATCCGACATATTATTAAATCATTGTGATGTGTGTTGCAGGTGGTATAACGAGTCGGTCCAAGTACAAGGTGGACCCTAGTGTGGGCGCGGCACCGCTGTACAACCAGTACAGCTTCAACAACCCCGCGCAGCCGCAGCCGTACGCGCACACCCATCTGCCTGACCAGTACAGGCAAGTATACGATAGAAGACAAAATGATCCCATGTCATTATTTCGACGATTCACACGCCATCTTATATAATGCCGCGGCAAATTGTAATAATAATTTTTATTGAAGAATTAGAAAGTATAAAAACACTAAGGTGTCCATAGAATCTTAAGTTAAATCAATATTTTTGTTGAAAGTTATCCATCACTCATCGCTAATTTCGAGTTTAGAGAACTTGAAGAGAATAATTGCGACTGTAACATTATTACTGCTAAAAATTTTGCATGTTTCGAAACTTACTGGTACCTATTAATTTTATTTATAAATGTCTACGAAATAGTAAACTTACATTATTTTTCTAATTCCACAGCGCATCCAGCGTGCCCAACCCCAGCTTTGCTCCCATCAGCAACCCTCACAATCCCACATCTCACTTGAACAACACAGCCCCGTTAAACCCACAGAACCCCGCTCCATTAAATCCTCTGAGCGCTCCCTTAAACCCGATAAACCCAGCACCGTTAAACCCAATGAACCCAGCACCGTTAAACCCAATGAACCCAGCGCCGTTAAACCCAATGAACCCAGCGCCGTTAAACCCAATGAACCCAGCGCCGTTAAACCCAATGAACCCAGCGCCGTTAAACCCAATGAACCCAGCGCCGCTAAACCAAGCGGGAGGTGCCCCGGCTGTGAACGGCGGGTATTACCAAGAGCAGGCGCCCGTCAAGCCGGCCGCCCCTGGGTGGAACGACCCGCCCATGCTCACCTCCAAACCGAAGGTTGGTTTTGTTTTTATTTCTTTTATGTTTAATGACAACATGTTTAGTGTAGTCTATTTCTGCCAGTGTCGCGTGGGTATTGATATTGTTTAACTGAAGAACACCTGTGTTCCGTATTCTATAGCGTGAAGGCTAATGCAGTTTAAGCTTATTTCTATGCACAATAAAGTCTAAAGTATGTTATCCACGTGGACTCATTCGATTCTCTTTGAATTAGATTATGGATGTACATATGTATTTCACAACACATACATTGCTTTGATTCTGTGGTAAGTGTGGTGGCAGCCAAGAGGCAAGCGGGCCGGATGTTGGCGTTTGGCGTTGCGTCATCTCTGGAGTCGAGGGTTCGATTCCCGGTCCGGTCAATATGGAAAACGAACTTTTTTTACTTACAGTGCACAATCAGAGCAATTAATGTGATGTTATCCAATATTTATTTTTTAATTAAGTAGTCAGTACTTGTTTTACCGAAATCAGAAATAACGAAGGATGTTGTCCAGATTCGGGACAATATAGAACATTAAAAAAAATTAACAGTTTTTAGTGGAGTATTGCTTACCAATATCCTTACTAGGCTGATATTTACGTTAGCGCTTGAGCAACGGCCGCGGGTTCGATCCCCTCTCAAGACATTTGGTTTGTTTGTGTGTGTTCCATTGGTTTTGGTTTGGTCACAATTCCACGCAAGTGCTTAAGCTACTATGAGATCGGGTCAGATAGCCATAATTTTATAATTTAACGGACGGACTAAAAATCAATTTGTAGTCCGTTTCCTTACTAAAGCCGTGACCAATGAGTCCAAATAATTGGATGTTCGGATAATCGGAAATCTACTTTACTTGAATATCGTAGTGTCGAATACTAAACTGAGTGTTGGGTAGCAAGCCGGTGAGATGTCGGCACTTCACGCGGGTACACGACAGTGGAGTAGCATTATCGAGCACAGGCGACATTTGGACGAGGTACAAGGAATGGTGTGTGAGAGACGATGGGAACAGTTTGCCAACATCATACCATATATTAACAATAACTATACAAGTTTAGTTTCCCTTAGTATAATATTACCCCCACATTTGTATATTAGAGCATCTGAAAATTTAAATTTGTCATAACGTTTGGTACTAATCAAGTCGACACAATTACCCATTCACACGGTATCAAAATATGTACCACACAATTTTGTGGCGGCGGCCATTTTGAATTGGTTTCTATCAAACATAGCTAAGAAAACACCCAAGTAATTCAATTTTCAAACAATAAAATAACGACACAAGTGAAACTGGTAGTCGTTTAGAATTGTTATATATGTCCGTTAAGGTAAGATGTTTTAGATCAAGTTCTAGTTTGATACTGTAACTAATCTGCTGAGTAAATCTTACCGGTGTCTTCTCGGTTGATATAGGTCCCGAACCGACAGTAGAATCACTTTGCATCTAAAATCGATCTTGCTCTTACAGTCCAATCAATTATTAGATTCGTTATTAAAAGC
This sequence comes from Glyphodes pyloalis, assembly GCA_037074685.1. Taxonomy (NCBI): domain Eukaryota; kingdom Metazoa; phylum Arthropoda; class Insecta; order Lepidoptera; family Crambidae; genus Glyphodes; species Glyphodes pyloalis. Next base: position 12,534,456 of record JAYKKO010000019.1, read on the forward strand.
ATGAGTGGCCCTTGTTAAATAAATCAACTATGAAGTCACGTACAAAATCGTTAAACCCTCATAGTGTGATGTTTGGTTTGTGTTCTTTTGATTTTTCAAATTTGTTTTTTTTTGTTTGACTAATCGTTACATCGATTTTGTTCTTTTTTTCAATGTTTTTAAAATCCTAACTAAATTATATTTGAGTACACCCTTCCTTAACTGCCACAAAAGAATTAAAATTGTGGAATTTACTCAAATAACATAAAGTATAGCTTGAATACAGAATCAGAGGCCCTACAATGAAACCCAATCAACAAACCTTATGTTTTTACTATAAGATTGACTTTCTCAAGTCAATATTGATTGTTTTAGCATATATTTTTGAACCCTAATGTAAATCCATAAGGTACATCACTGTTCGTCACTTTAAAATATTTTGCCACGCTGTCTTTGATAGTGGGTGCCGTCTCTTCATAGAAATCATAAAAAGACGCCTTGGAGTTTTTCAAATAACCATTTGATGTTCGAATATCATAGATTACGGTCATCATCAAATGGAAGATGACAAGTTTTTACGGTTCAAATTCGCTTGATATGATAATTAACTTCTGATATAACCAAACATTTACTCGACAGTATCGCCCGTTAATACAAATCATTCTTATACGGTATTCAATGCACAGCCAAAACCGGAAGCGGTACAAGCACAAGCGCCGATAACCCATCCCCTCTTCGGCGTGGAGCCACCGCAGCACATACCGCTGGCACCTAACGCACAGTACCAAGGCCAACAGACGTACCCTGGTCAGCAAGCGTACCCGGGTCAACAGACGTACCCCGGTCAGCAAACGTACCCGGGTCAGCAGGCGTACCCGGGCCAACAGACGTACCCGGGGCAGCAATATCAGCAGCAGTACACAGGGCAGCAGCAAGCACCTGGAGGTTATCAGGACGGATTGAACTCCGCTTATCAGCATGGGCGGGTGAGTATTCGTTTTGAAGAAACTAAGCGAGACTGCTATTAAGTTAAGCAAGTATTGTCCTTATGCTAGATCCTAATATTACATAATAATGTACGGTTGACAGGACGTCTAGATAAACACTTTCAGTTCGATATTATTACTTATACAAGGCATAAGGGCTGAACAAAGTTCAAAGTGTTTGATGTGCTTTTGTCTATACTGTGTTTGAAGTATCTTCTCGTTAAAAATCGGTTCCGGTTATTTTACAAACACAGTTATTTTATTTTATCATTAAAAATTAATTGAGATACATTACGTTAAAAATTAGCGTGACGTCATTTCTTTGCACAGTTTTCACGAAATAGTGATGTTATTCCGCTCCTCCACTTTATTATTTTTTTGAAGCAAAATATACGTTTTCATGGTATTTTATAAATCTAACTGATGGACTTAATATACAAACAACTCAAATTGTTGACCTATTTTGACACAACGTCATTGAAATAGGTATCAAATAAAAGCTTGAATATCGAACTGTATGGATTTTTTTAACGTTTTATTACTCTCCACCAAATCGAAGGGAAGTTAAACCTTAATCGGACAATAGGAATATAAGGTACCAACCTCAAATTAAACCTTAAGACTTTGACTTACCGTCGAAAACAATTTGACGCCGCATGCTTAACGGTTGAAGTGTTGTGGTTCCAGGAGAGCCCAGTTGTGCAGCAGCCGGCGGCCGCGCCCGCTCCTCCGAAGCAGCCAATCCCGGAGCAGTACTTACCGATGACGAACGTGTTTGACACGCTCAGGAACGAGTGCTGCAACAGGGCGAACAATCCGGTGAGTCATTCATAATGCAGCCAATTGCACGCCTTTAAATGTTTAAATTACTAAGGTAATATTCATGAATAAAAATATTTCTGATTTCTGAGCCCAGAATAATACTGATAATCATTTTCATTTTACCCCACACGGGTTAGGGAAAAAGGAGGGTTGTGATTTTGCCTTAGATATTTCAAAAACATGGTTTTAAAATTAGGTGTGGGGATTTCTTCATTTTACTAATATCAGATAGGATCGTGTCTCTGCAAATGCAAAAAAAATAATAATGCAAAAACCGATTATGTAACCATGCTCTAACAAACATATATTCTTCGTAACTTCTAAACTATATTAATCTTTGTAGGATTAAGTTCCAAATGAATTGATAGGTTGTTTAGATTTAAAATCAAACGTGTTACAAATTTTGTTAAAAATTTAATTTAACCCTATTTTAAACCGAATTCCGTTATGATTCATATTAAAAATATAATTAAACTTGCTGTGCCCGCGACTTCGTTCGCATGGACTACATCTTTTCATGGTCGGTTTTACCCCTATCTCCCCTAATATTCGAAACAAAAAGTAGTCTATATTTTAATAGAGCTATATTTGTGCCAACTTTTATATCTCTAACTTAAAAAATAAACATTCAAAGGCGTCATTACACCCCCCCCCCTTACTTTCTAACAAAAAGTAGCCTATGTCCGTTCTTGAGGTTCAACGTATACCTATGCCAAATTTCATCAAAATCGGTTGAGAGGTTTAAGCGGGAAAGCGTAACAGACAGATAGACAGAGTTACTTTCGCATTTATAATATTAAAGAAGGTATTGAGAAACTTGTGACGTAGCTATATGTTATGACGCGCGGGACAATTTGTTTGTATTTTGCATAAACATGTGGATTAACAATACCTTTGATCGAAGGGAAGTTGCAGATGGATATGAGCAAGTGTTATAAAGGTTGAATTAATATCTGTTATTGATTAACAGCAAATGAAGAGAAAGTTGGAGGATGTACAAAGAAGACTGGAAACATTGTACGACATGCTGCGTGAGGATAGGGTGAGTTATATCGCTTCGACTGATTTCGGCTAAGGCGGACAATCTTATTGAGATCAATGAGGGTGTTCCCGAATGAAATATCCGCTAGATGGCGATACGTAGACGTGGGTTCTAACTCTGAATTGATTGGAGATTTAAATGTCATGGTGACATGTCCGTCAATGTCACGTATACCATAACCAATCACGTAGCAGTTGGACCCCGCGCCTACGTATCGTCATCGAGTGGATTTTTCTTACGCGAACACCCTCATTACGTAGGGCTTGGTTTATCACATAATTTGCATTTAAAACATTGCTCTAATCCTTTGCTAAGTAGCTAAAGAATTTGTCATACAGAAATCAGAAACAACGACGGTACCGAAACATCAAGACTCGAAACAATATAAAAAAAATAATTTCCCAAATTAATCTGACCGGGAGTCGAACCCGGTTTATAGTGCCCGAACGTTTGCGCACCACACTTCTGTCTCTCTTCCTTCACTATCACTATCCGAGAGAAATTTAGGCTCAGGACCAACTTTTTACATGCTTCTCTGACTTGGATCATTTTGCCTTATCATTTTGTTATACAGTATCGAGAATACTCATTGGTTTTAGCCCATGAGTCAAAGGCATAAGGTTCAATTCGAAGTGATAATTATATTCCCCATTGCCTGATTAGGTTTTTTTTATAACGCACTTCAAGATTGACCTCATCCCACCTGAGGTTTAATTTTTTTGTTTTTATTTACGCCTACCTCCAACATTTATCGGAGCCTATTTTGACAATTTATGTGTGTCTACTCTTTCATACTAGTTCTCGCATACGCTACTGGTGCATTCATTCTACATAGTATATCTTTCTTTAATTCATCTCTATACCACCTGATCTTAAGTGGTAATAGGCGAAAAGTATAGCATAGTGAAACTGTTACTATACTTGTCGCCCCTACCTTGAAGGCTTGACCCCTGCTTCTAATGTAGCACCTCCCAAGAGCACTGGAAACCTTACTTACACGCAGGAACACAACAACACCGCAGTGATTGTTATTTGGCTGCGGTCTTCTGTAAGGTGGAGGTATTTCACCGTAGTCGGGCTGCACCAGTTAGAGCGATAAATCGCTTTGCCCTGCCTCTCTTAGGTGTGAACTATTTGTATTCGCAGTTGTCGGAGAGCGCGCTGTCGTCGCTGCAGCAGTGCGCGTCGCTGGCGTCGCGCGGCGACTTCGACTCAGCCACGCTCGCCGCCACCAGCCTCGCCGCCGGCGCAGAGTTCGCGGCCGTCGCCAGCTTCCTGCCCGCCCTCAAGGTGCTCATGCAGCTGGCACAGCATCTGCAGGTGCAGCTGCAGTAGCCGACACGCCCACGGTAGACTTGTAAACAAATGGAGTCTTTGAGTCCTAATTCGATAGACTTGGCTCAATTTTACATGACTTAGTGGACTAAACTCGAAGTCTCGAGTTGAGCCGAGCTTCAGTCTTTTCACAAAGACCCGAGCGCTAAAATAGAACTCGAGGCTTAAATAGAGCTCGAGTCTTAATAGAGCTCGAGTCTTAATAGAGCTCGAGTCTTTTTAGAGCTCAAGTCTTAATAGAGCTCAAGCCTTAATAGAGCTCGAGTCTTTTTTGGAGCTCAAGTCTTAATAGAGCTCAAGTCTTAATAGAGCTCGAGTCTTTTTAGAGCTCAAGTCTTAATAGAGCTCATGTCTTAATAGAGCTCGAGTCTTTTTAGAGCTCAAGTCTTAATAAAGATCGAGTCTTGATAAAGGTCGTGTATTAATAGAGCTCGAGCCTTAATAGAGCTCGATTCGTAATAAAACTCGAGTCTTAACATAGCTCCGAGTCATAGGGCTCGAATCTTAATAAAAATCGAGTCTTAAATAGAACTCGAGTCTTTAAAAACCTTGAGTCTCAATAAGTTGAGTCTTGAGCGTATTAAGGCTTAATAAAAATAGTTTCAAATTGTTCTGACTGTCATAAATACTTACTTAATGTGCTACATCAGATCAATTTTGATTGCTTGTGCCACAAAAGTAACATTTTATTACCTGATTGTAAAAGAAACTCTAAACGGACAACAACTCGAGTGCGACTCGCCCCGTAAATACGACTCGAGCGCTATAAAAGACTCAAGAGTTCTATGATGCGCTCTAGAGCTCACATAGACTTAAGTTCTGTATGTATGTAGTCTTGGAAGTCTTATTGTAATGAATCGAGTCCCGCAATTTGCCAGTCGAGCTCAAAGTGTAGGACTCAAAGACTCGAGTTTTTTTACATCTCTAGCCGATGGAGTACGATATGAGAAGACAGTACATACAAGCATGAGGATCAGGTGATAGTATCTTGCATACCAAAGCCTCTATCATTGAAATGAAGCCATCAAAGTCAAATCATTCTTTTCAAGTAGATTAAATATAACACTTTTGAATCGTCATTGAATACAATGCTAACCTATATCTACCGAGAAAACACCGGTAATAAACTCAGATTTGTTACAGTAGCAGTATCTAGCTTATGCTATGTGTAGATCACTTTGGACCAAGTCATAGTTTTTGTGAGTGATGAAACAATTAAGTACTCAAGTTGGTATTTATTTTCGAGAGGTAAGCTGGAGCAGACCAGTCCACAAAGGTGGCACCTGTTCACAAGCATGACGTATGTGCCAGCCATCGCTTCACTCAACCATAATGATGGGAAAGTATCGACCCGCTACAATGTACCCGCTCGAAACGCTACAAGAGTGTATCTTCTTGCCCGTGCATTGGATATTGGTTCTTATGTTTAAAACATAAGGGCGATGAAAAGTACAAACTTGTTCGTCACTTTTGACGCATCGCCAACACGAACGTCGATGAGAATCAACTACGTGACCGTTAGCCCTAACGTTTAGGACGCGCCATCTTGTGGATTTAACAATATCAAATGAGCCCTCATTAACACATCAAACCTGCAATAAACGAGAATCAATTCGTGATGTTTATAGACGAAAGCATTTTTATATCAAGTTCAAATTGTAACACAAGTTGTATTCTCCATGAAAAGGCAATGAAAACTATGGCTATCATAAATAAAATTAGTTTTAATTAATTACGCAAATTATTCGATTTGTTTATTTTTATTTAAACCAATGAATTTGTCAATTCTTATTTTATCATTGTGCAATGCCATGCAACGTTGTAGTGTGCCGACTAAAACAATTAGTGAATTTACCCAAATTATATTTATATTAAAGTATGATATTTCAATCAAAGGAGTCTCGATTAAAATATAACTTCTCTGTTAACTTTTATTGACTATCATGTAGAGTGGAGCTGTCATGATGCTATAATATAACTTTTGAATATTTTGTTACGTTAAGTGATACCTTCTGGTAAAATTAGCTGTTAAAACTGCAACAGACGTTTATCTCAAATCAAATCAGTGGGGTTGACTGGTTGATAATGCCCCTAGGCATTAAGTCTGTCTTTTATACTTTTAAAATACGTGCAATACAAATTATATAAATGAATATAGAATACCAGTTTATTTGTGCCCTTTTTAGATTACTTTTAATTGAAATATCATTGATGTTACTTAAATTAAAATGTAACGCATTTATTTAAATTAACTTATAATTTATTATAATATTAATCTGTAAGAAAATTATTAAAATAACTGTAAAAACAACACAAAAACGGCTCTGTAACAACTTATAATGCTTCCATATCCGCTTCTGTATAGTAAAAACATTAAGTATGTGTATATTATTATATAAGATAGATAATACATTAATATGTACCTCATATATACAGGACTTCAAGTACATTATAATGATAAAAAGACTAAGGCTGGAAAAAGGTTTCACACTGATTTTTAGGTAACTAAGTTATCGATTTGGAAGGAATTCAAATATTTTTTACAGTCTTTAAACCAAGAGAAAAAGACAAACTAAAGACAAAATTCTTGTTTTTTTTTCTCTTTTATATAATCTGTTCCATTTTAATTTTTACGGTAGGTACTTACAGTATTCAGGAAAGATCACTCAGTAATTCATTAGTAAGAATAATATACAATATTGCCTATCTCCTATCTTAATCTCGTATGGTCGACTTTCAAAAGCCGGACAAATTTGATTTTCTGAGTTAACCTTAATGAAAATTCTGACTGTAAACTTTTACATAATAATACTCTGGGATGCAAAATAGTAAATAATAGGGTAAAAAGTATTGACAATGTCAGACCAATTTTTTTAAATTTAATTAATTCTCACAGAAACTTTGTTCTTATTCGTTCCTATATTGTTATATTGATTGGTACATATTTAAGATCTTGTGTTGTTTGACCACTGAACTGACAGTTTGTGTGCAACAAAATGATGTCGCTGAATAATATTAATTAATATGTTAACGATGTATTATAGATTTATTATATTGATGAAATTATATTTTTAGAAATAAATGTTGATTGTTTTATTTATATCTTTGTATAAAAGCTAAATAGAACTCACTGACTGACTGACTGATTGATTGTCACGATATCTCAGAAACTATCCCTCCCTACTATTATCCGCAAAACGTGTAATTTCTCGCATGAGACGTCAAAAGTTTCGAGACTGTTGATTGGCTGATAGCATACTGCACTCGTATATTCGGCCAATCAGCAGTTGACGCAATGAATTTGACGTATGTTAAGAGGGCGATAAAATTTTGTCGTGTGGCGTATGCTAAGCGGCAACACCCATAGATTATATCTTCTTCATTCTATGATAACACCTACAAACTTGGAAGTTGGCTGGTAGATTTCTTATAGGATGTAGACTATGAATATGTATCTATGATGTAAGTAGATTCACTAAGTAAGGATTTTACAAAATTCCGCCCCAAAGGGCTAAAATAGGGTTTGGAAGATTGTACGATAGTCCTGTTTTTTAAATTAGAGACTTGAAATTTAAAATCTGTGGATGATATTATAAAGCTGAAGGTATGTTTGTTTGAACGCGCTAATCTTACGAACTACCGGTTTTAATTGAACAAAACTTTTCATTTATTGCGGAAGGATTTAGGCCATATGATATCATGTTGATCCATAGGATAGTACGCGTGGGATGCTGTAGCGGGCCGTTGGTAAATTAAAAATGTATTGATTCTCTTTTGATCGGGGTTTCCCGCTTTTTCCCGACTTGTGGTCACTCCACTGTTTTATTGTGAAATTTTGTCAATCATCACGCGATGTCATTAATAAATATAACTAAATTGGAACGACCATGATACGATATAACTATTAATTATAATTTATTTCCCTCCATTACCCAAAATCGTATTCAGTTTAAATATTTTAAACGCAAAACTAAGAATCTATGGATGTCAAGATCAGTGTTTGTTACTCGTTCACCCAAAATCTACTAAATATTAATATGTAGAAATTTATGCGATTCTATATTCACATTAAGATACTTTTTATGCTGTATGAACGCGAACAAAGCCGTGGTATACATTTCAATGCATTTACAAAACGAAAAAGTAAAATGCCATAAACATGGCTTTTCTTTTTGTAAGTGCGTTCGGATTCGTACGGTAATAAAATACTGTGTATACTTACAGGTTAGATGGGAACAGAATTAAAATGTTCTGTCGTAAAAACATCGGCGTCGCATCAGTATTTACGCAGTTTAAATGCGCCGAAGCGGTGCAACACGGGAACGCACTCAAGTAATTATCGCTGAGGCTGCGGCACACTGCTGAGGGAACAGTGAGCTCACTGAGAGAAAGAAACATTTATGGCAACAGATTTGTACACATCCAATAGATGGACGATACCTACGCCATGTGAGTTATTTCAAGCGGTTATTTTTTTAAATAATAGTAACGAATTTATTTGTCAAAAAATTAACGAAGTCTGTCACGTTTGACGGGCCTAGCATATAGTCCGGTCTATTTACACATTCAAGTTTACATAAATTCCCATAAAGCTGAATATTGGCATAGTTGTTCAAAACATCATTATAAAGAAAATCTCAAAAGTCCTCATCGTTCCGAGGTGTGCTAAAAATTTGGCACGGGGTCAAAGGTCCAAGAAATGAGTTTTTTGCGATTTTTAGCGAAACGGTGAGTTTTTTCGCAAAATTACCCCAGTACAAAATTGTAGATCACAAAATTCTCTACAAAAAATATATCAATAATTTTTTTCCTAAAAGCCACCATTTTGGAGATATAACGTTCCGAAAAGTTGGATCAGTCGTAATCCCTCTATTTTGCACACGTTTCCACGCCACCTATGAGGTAATGTACAAAGCGCGTTTTTTTTAACGTGGTTTCCCCAGTAGGCCTATTCCACGGGTCTGCTGAGATTTTATATGTTTTAAAACTATTGCAAAATAATATTATATATTATAGTGGGCAAAAACAACGGCGGTGTAATTAAATAAAATATTTAAAATAAAAAGTTAGTCGTCTGATTCATAACTGTCCAAGATTTCTGTTTCTTCTTCGTCTTGATCTTCTTCTCCTTCTTCTTCCTGTTCATCCTCTTGTTCTTCTTCTTCTTCTTGTTCTATTTCACACGTAAACTGCCCCAATAGCGATTCCTGATCGGTATCAAACGAATCTTCAAGAGTTGGTGACTCAACATTCGAGCATGATCGGCCTTGACAGTGTGTGCATGCCAGGGAACAAAACAGTCCAACTTTTCTGCAACCACATTTTGCACTACACCCTTTCTTGCAGTTGCAAAATATTGTGTTGAGAAGTTTCTCAGGTGCTGGTGGAAGTAAAGTTTGAACTGGCTCTAGTGTATTGTCGATCAACTTCCAACCCCAGTCTTTAGGGTCCAGCTGATTACCAAGCCACACTTGAACTTGGTAATATACCCGAAACAGATGTTGATGAGCAGCTACTGAGGTTGGAGGAAGAGAAGCTAAGTTGACTTGTTTTTTATTACGCGTATTTTTCACGAAAGATGTGTATCGCAACTTATCTAAGCAAGTGGTTTTTTTGGGGGCTCCGTACATAGCAAGAAGAAATTGAACTCCGTTGGTGATAACATGTTGTTGAGTTGAATTACTATTTTTAAAAACTTCAGCACATTGTAGTAAATCACATTGTAGTAATGTGGCGTACGTGTGCAAAATAGAGGGATTACGACTGATCCAACTTTTCGGAACGTTATATCTCCAAAATGGTGGCTTTTAGGAAAAAAATTATTAATATATTTTTTGTAGAGAATTTCGTGATCTACAATTTTGTACTGGGGTAATTTTGCGAAAAAACTCACCGTTTCGCTAAAAATCACAAAAAACTCATTTTTTGGACCTTTGACCCCGTGCCAAATTTTTAGCACACCTCGGAACGATGAGGACTTTTGAGATTTTCTTTATAATGATGTTTTGAACAACTATGCCAATATTCAGCTTTATGGGAATTTATGTAACCTTCCTCCTGATTTTAGGCTTAAATAGACCGGACTAATACGCACCGCGACTAAATTTTATCGCGCTCTTAACAAACGTCAGAATCGATTGAAGTCAGTGCGTCAGCTGTTGATTGGCTGAAAATACGAGTTCTATTAGCCAATCAACAGTATCGAAACTTTTGTCGTCTTATGCGATAAATTTGACATATTGCGTATGCTAGGCCTGGAGTCATATATTAGCACTACAGTAGTAGGTAATATTCATTAAATTATGTTAAATGATACGTGAATATATGTACTTTTTGCCTTCTAAATTCTACAAACTAGCATTTGTTTTTAAACCTACGACGTAAACGGTAGATTTATCTACTCAAAGTGCCTGTGACCTAGTTACCTACTTTATATTGCATGTAAATTATTGTGTGTGTACTTGCGCAAACGCATTTGCTTCTGTGTAAGTGGGTGTGTTATTTGATTATGTAGTGGGAATTTTGTCTAATGTTACATTTGTTAAGAGCGCGATAAATAAATTCCCACATGTGCACCCTAAGTAGCTAGTCTGCAAAATAAGTTGCTCGCGTTGACTAAAGCCGGTCTTGAAGGTTCTTCATGTTCGTTTCTTATATTGTGATTATCTATAGTGATGTGTTTGTGCAGCTGGAAAATTTACGCTTTTGCTATTAAAGTGTCAAATTTACTATGGCACGCTTCTACCGCTCAGGCACCTAAGAATCGGAGGTCGTCTTTCTTGATTTAGTTTTAAAAAACAAGAAAATTAAAGTACATAAACTGATATTTTTATTCTTGACATTTAATTGATACCAAACCAAATATATTGGTAAGTGGTTAAATCATAATACTTAAAAAAAATTATACGGTTAATTTGTGTACCTCCTTTTTAATTGAAGTCTGTTAAAAAAGATAACGTGGTTCAGAAGTAAAGGCTGTGCCGATCTCCCATGGCGCCGCCATTAACGCGATGAAGGTCCAACCGGGGGGTTTTAGTGGGTAGTCCGAGGTAGGTAGGTAGGTGGGAGTCCCACACACGCCGTCACCCTCCCTCGGGGTGACGGTACGGTGCATCAAGCATTTCCCCCCGTCAAAAAAAAAAGGGTAAAGATAATAAGATCATTTATTTCCTTAAGCAATTACCTGCGTTCGCATTATTTCTGGATAAAAAGAATCCTTTATGTGAATCTAGTATATAATTTATTTTTCTGACAAATTTAATCCTAATCCCTGTAGTAGGGCGTACCGATTTATCGCTCAAACTGGTGCAGCCCGACTAGTGAAATACCTCCACCTTACAGAAGACCGCAGCCAAGTAACAATCACCTCTGTGTTGTTGTGATCCTGCGTGTGAGTTAGGTTTCCAGAGCTCTTGAGAGGTGCTACATAAGTAGCAGGGGTTCAGCCTTCAAGGTAAGGGCGACACGTCCAGTAACAGATTTGTTATGCTGTACTTGTCGCCCTTAAGCTAGAACCTCATTACCTTTTAACATCAGGTGGGATGAGGTCAATCTTGAAGTGTGATTTAAAAAATAAAACGTACATTCAAACATCCATACATTTTTTCGATTTTATATTAAGTTTGATATACACATAAATGCAACCTCTTAATATAATACAATGCACTTATCAAACCAAAATCATCTCTTTTTAAAATATGCTGAAAATAAACGCTCCCAGCCCTAAACCACAGTGGAAACGATATCGCAGTTAAAACGCTAAAAACCCATATAAATGGCGCATCGGCCACTCTTATGCACTCTAGTTCCCCCCACTTCGCTCGAATGGGCTTTCAGTTCAGATGGATCTATAATTACGAATTCCTGCCATGCTTAAAAATACATAACTATTTTAGTATTGCCTAAATATTGCAGCACTTAGGTTCAGTTGTTTTGTACGTAGTACAGGCAAGTGCACGTCAGACTACACAATATGGATTTTACCATCCTGATGCCGTGCATATAAGATCGAATATCAAACTACAAGTTTACCTTGACGTGCTGTTAACTGTACCTACGCTACGTATCTATTAAGAACAGGGCCGAATCTATCTGAGAGCTGTTTGGGCGGCAGCCCAGGACTCCGATGTTACAAGCCCCCAGACCCCGCTAAAAACAGTAGGAATAATTTTAATTTAAAAATGGTGGTGTGTAAAGTCGGTTTACGGACGATATTTTTACGTGTTAACATCATAATAAAACATTGATAATAAATCACTATTCCAGTTTCACTCTCACTCAGGTTCCCTGGAAGAGATTGCTACCACAGCAATAAGGTCGCCTTCTGTACAACTAGATTTAAGTAATATTTATGTTTTTTGTGCAATAAAGTTTATAATAATGTCATTATAGAAACAGTTTTTTGACATGGCTATGAGTTGAGTAGGTACTTAGATAGGGCCACAATTTATTTCAGCCCAGCCCGCAAATTCACGATCAGCCCCTGTTTGAGACTGGCGTGAGTTTGGAATGTTCTTCTTGTTCTTTTTATTTTGACAGCAACTATGTTCCCTTAAAGAAGTAGCTCCGCCAGTGTCATATCAAAATTGAATCAACTTAATCGTGTTAAGGATTGCGTGGAGGTAAATTTCAAATTAGAGCTCGTTTCAAGTACGGTCAGCACGTCAAGTTCGATATTAGATTTTACGCGAACGATATAAGGTTGGTGCTAAGTCCAGTCTGTACAATCAGGTCTGAAGCAATTGTTTTTATGGACATGTGGCTTGACACAAATACAAATACAAATACTTTATTTGCGAAATATGAGTGTACAATAGATGACAAATTAATATAAATAGAGCTGCCATATTCGGCCAAGAGCGGCATGCAAATATACAATTTAAAATAAGTTTCTCATTTATTAGAAATTGATAAATTATTAAAATAACACTAGACTCATTAGAACATTGCAAAAACCTTTTTTTTTATTATTATTAACAAAGAAATTCAAAGAAAACTATTAAAAAAAATCTTCTATCAAGTCTAAAAGACACTCGATGAGCCAACGAATATGGTCCAATTCTTGAACGGTTTTGAATCCACAGATGTTTCTCCGGCCCCCTAAATTAAAGGGGACGAGGTACTAAAGATTATACCAAGACCCTTCTGCATGGCACTGTGACAGTATATAAATAACACATAGGTACTTTGATCTGATTCTGAGGTAAGTATCTAAAGCACTTGTTATAGAATTCAGAAACAACGACGGTACCACAACACTCTGACCCGAGATACCTGATACGGAAAAGTTCGTTTCCCATATTGACCCGACCGGGGATCGAACTCGGGACCTCAGAGATGGCCCGACTTCAAAGGCGGGCCCACCAGCCTTTTGGCTACGGAGGTCATCAAAATCAAGTACCTAATACTTAATCAGTTGATCACGGCGCCAACAACAGACGATTAGACGTATGGGGGGTTGAAGAGGGTAGTCTCCGCTCTTCAAAGTCAAAGTCAATTCCTTTAATTCATACAGATTACATCAGTAACACTTATGAACTACTTTTTGGAGGAAGCCCACACATGTTGCCCATTCCCAGAATAGAGGAACTCTGCATCAACGCGGTTTTTCCCTTATAAAAAGTTATGTACTTAGGTATCCATTTAAACACGAGGAGACCAGAATATTTTACTCAGGTGATCCATTTACAATAAATAATTAAGTACCTACTCTCGGAGCCAACAGTGGAGTGTTATTGCTCAGCTCTCTCGAGATGCACTAAAAACATTTGAGTGCACTCTATTTGGAGATTTATAACTAATTCGGGGCCGGCATTGTGTAGGCCAATATTAGCAGACGTGAGGGGAATAGTTTGAAAACTATTATAATTCAGGCTTGAACTATTTACTTTGGGGGAACGGTATGGGCTTGACTAAGTTTTGTTATTGTGCTCCACTTGTTTGTTGATCTGTATAGATAGCCCAATTTGTATATGTATGCATCTTAAACTTTGTTTAAAAGAGAATATTGCAAATAACAATTAAAGAGCACAGGGAAAAAACAAGCAATGTCACCAATTAAGAAAATCTAGAAGATGAGCAATTGAAAATACAACCTGATCTGTTACACTAATGCATTCCCCTTTGGCGTGAGTGTTACCTACCTATAGAATGAATGTATAATATGAATTTAATATGATTATTGTTCAAGTTAAAAAAATAAATATGTAACCATCACTAGTTTCATAATTTATCATTGATGTAGGGTTTTCACCCTTGCTTGGGTTGGCTTGTTTGGTATTTTCATACAGGAGTGTATAATTTTGGTGACATAACCTCATTTTCGAGTTTAATGTGACATTCTTTGTATTTTTTTCATGTACTCTTTGAATTGTTATGCCTATAAAAAGGAATCTTTTGAATAAATAAAATGGGTCTTCTTTTTTTAAGCACCTTCAGTTTCAAACGTTATTCTTCAATGTTATATACCTAGCAAATAAATAAATAATAATAATTATTATAGCACTAGTGATTTGAATTTGAATTTTGAAAATCGAGAAACTAGCATTTGAAAATACAGCCTGATCTGTTAAACTAAGGCATTCCCCTATGGCGTATATACCTTGCAAATAAATAAATAATAATTATTATTATAGCACTAGTAATTTGCACGGTTTTTCACGAATGCAATGTTGATATATAATATTTTATTTAATCCGCTATTCCCTCCATATCTGAAAGAACGATTCCATTTCTTGCAACCCATTAAAGAGCATGGTATGCGATCTTCCCGAATACTACTCACAATCTTTCACTGTCCAGTCCATACGCTTATGGAATTCCCTTCCTTTACCTATCAGGGAATCTGAGTCCCTCCCCATTTTCAAATCAAGAGTAAAATCTTTCTTTCTTTCTCTTAACTAAACGCGAACTTCTTTATCAAAGTAGGTATTTAAATAAAGCTAAGCATTTGTTGGTATTTAATATGAATTCATATGTTTATTCTATATGTTTGTTTAAACAGTAAATATTTTATGGATATATTTTTATTTATTTATTTGTGTTATTATTTTTTATGTTTTTTTTTGTACTTATCATATTATGGTTTTTATATTTCCTGTTAATATTTTCTCAATAAATGTTTTGCACGGCCGCACCCGTTTCTCAAAATCTACTATTTCCTCTACCTAAAGGTTGTCTGGAAGAGATTGCTTTCTAGCAATAAGACCGCCTAAATTGTACTTAATTATGTCTGTAAAACCAATTTCTGTAAATTTTTCTGTGCATCAGTACATCTGAATTTACTGTGTTTTAATGTTAATGTTACCTTTATACATAGATAATCTGTATAAGAACTAGTGATGTGCCGGATCGCTAAAAATGTATATCCGCGGATACGGATCTGAACACGGATATATAGTGCCAAGATCCGCGGATACGGATACGGATCTTTATTTTCTTATTCGATTAGTGTCAGCGCTCGCAACCTTGACACGATTTGCATTGCGCGGGTAGTATTTATTGTTTTAGTTACGGTTTAGTGTGACACTGTGGCGCGCTTATAACGGTTGTGTATTGTTTTGATACAAATTATAAATAATGTCTACTAAGAAGTTTTTCAGTGCAGTGAAATATTTCGTGTTAGTAAATGATGAATGCAAAATTTGTGATGGAAAATATTCCCATAAGGGTAAAATCTCACAGCTACAACAAGTACTGGGGTTAAACCTACTATTAGAAAAGAACATTCCCGTAGTTTAGATTTAGAGGTATCTTCGATTTCATTAAATAAAAATAGTCTGAGTGGAATTTATTACGTTTTTTAATTCTACCTAATCACCAGAAAAGATCCGTAAAATATCCGCTCGAAAAGTAACGGACACAGATACGGATACGGATTTCTTTTTTACCTCGGATATCCGCGAATACGGATACGGATACGGATATCCGGAACATCACTAATAAGAACATGACTATCCTTTATACGTATCTCTATCACCATACCTAATGTATAGAACTACGTTTAAATAAGTATACTTCGTGACTGCAAGTTCTTGATTCAAATGTCGGTAATTGTTTTATAAAATGTAGGTAGGTAGATAATAAATTTCGGTGAAGACTATTCTCTTAGTTCGTACTTTTAAGAACGTGTTTTTTGTAGTCGGGTTTTAACTTTTTGAAATTTTATTTATATGCATATAAAAAAGAAACCGGTGTAAGGTCATAATGTCATCCAAACGTCTTTTCATTGTGATGTGTTGTGTCATGCGTCTGCTATCCGTAAAAATAATACTTTAGGCTTTTGTGATTAACTCAAGTCAATTTTTTTTGTGGCAAAGTGGTGTTACTGTCTGCAGTCGATCGCGCTGAAGATTTTTCACACCAATTTCCAGTTTGGAAAGAAATTGCGGGTAGGTGGGTACACATGCATGCATACTCATTTTACAATCATTAAAATTGTTGATTTATTTTGTTATTCAAAATGTGTACATTATTGGAGTTTATTCGTCTTCAAAGTGTAGGAATGACATTTGTAGCGCGCCGTACTTTCTTCGGAGGTATGATGTGGGAAAACATAATAAGAGTAACGTATAAAATCCCGCTACACATTCCATTACAAAAGTCCGAGTTAGGTTAGTAGTGACGTCACACAGAGTTAGGTTAGTAGTGACGTCACACAGAGTTAGGTTAGTAGTGACGTCACACAGAGTTAGGTAACATGTATATACCAAATCTCATTCTGAAGTGAAAATAATGATGGTGTCTGAAGAGCTCCAGTGTTTACCTTCTATTATAAGCTATTATGTATAGCTTTTCTACTTTCACTTGACATATTTCAAATCTTGCGAACCACTTATAAACCAGTTTTGGTTATCTAATTATACTGCGTGCGCCTTAAGTAAGTGTAAAAAGTATGAAAAAAATCGTTTTTAAACCCGGGACTCGAACCCAGGACCCCGAGATTAGGACCGGCTTTGGACCACTAGACCAAAAAAACACCGATATATAATTTATTCGAATATTGAATTATTCAAATATTCTCGTACCGCCACGTGCGTTTTTACCACTGAAACTATTGATGTACCTACTCTCAAAAGATTGTATCCAAGTATACGGGCTGCGGAGATGCGCCATACTTGCAAAAGTTGGCGGGTCTTAGTATAGTTGCATAATGCATAATAGCAGTGGCGTAAGGTACCGGGGCGATACGGGCAGACAGGGCGCGCGGCTCCAATATATTACATACTAGCTGTGCCCGCGACTCCGTTCGCGTGGTCTACATCCTTTCATGGTCGGTTTTACCCCTATCTCCCCTAATCTTCGAAACAAAAAGTAGTCTATATTTTAATAGCTATATTTGTGCCAACTTTCATATCTCTAACTTAAAAAAATAAACATTTTCCCATATAAACTTTCTAAGGTGGCATTACCCCCCTTACTTTCTAACAAAAAGTAACCTATGTCCGTTCTTGAGGTTCAACGTATACCTATACAGACAGACTTACTTTCGCATTTATAATATTAGTAAGGAGTAGGGATTAGTAGGGATATTAAGCCGTTCGCATACCGGCCGTATCGTTTGTAGGTTGTGTTGGGGGTTTTGAGTTTCTCACAGCATCACTATTAAGGTGATGAGGTCTCACGGAGGGATTTAGTGGGTACGCCTTCACCTCCCTTTTCTTTGACCTGGGGACAAGCCTTGATGCGCCGTACCTTCACCCGAGGGAAGGTGACGGCTTATGTGGGACTCCCTGCCTTGAAAAGGGCAGGACTACCCACTAATACCCCCTGGTTGTACCTCAAAGCCTTTTAGTGATGGTGCTGTGAGAAATTCGGCTCAGCCAGAACCACCAGAACACTATCGGGTGAATGACCGCTAATACGCAGTCCCGTCTCGCAGTAGGCATTTACGTATTACGATAAGCTTACGAAACGACGCTAGTGAATCGTGTTCATCTGTTGTGTGTTGTGAATCTGTGAATTGGGGTTTATTTTTCTATCTCTTAGTATTTTTACCGGTACAGAGTCCAAATAATCTATGATTATGTTTTAAATAAAACCTGTTTCATATTTACTTATTATGTATTACTAGCGGAATTGCCAAACGGTTTAAGAATCTTCATTACAAATTTACTACATATTTATATTTAAGTTTTTATAATGCCTTTTTCGAGGTTATCTGACTGCATTGTGTACTTAGATAAACTCGTAGCATATCTCTCCAGGTTGACGTTTACGATAAATCCAAAGCCGTGGCATAGCGGACACCCATCCGCTTGTCGCGGATTAGCTGGCGGGAGGCCTCCTTACGCGCCGGGCTTTCTCTACAGGGGATTAAAAATAATACTCTCTGCCGATACAACATGGGGAACTTAGTTCACATTGTTTTGTATCAAGTTTGAGTAAGTAGTTCTTGCAATGTATGCTACATCTGTTATAGTAACATTGCATTAGGTATACTATGAGCTTACAATGTATTTAACTGTAATAGAACACTGTAGTGTTAAGTCATTGTGAATGGAAATGAAGGATTTTTATCGTTAGTGTAGTGCTTGCAAAGTGTATTTATTTATTTATTTAAAAACGTTATTGCACAAAAAAGTGTAATCAATGCTAAGGGTATTTTCTACTACTAGTAGTGTATCTGTTAATTGGCTAATCTTAGCTGGCCATTTTTCGCAAAATTGCGCGTTGTAACTTCGTTGTAACTGCTAATTTAGTGGAGAGATAGGTATATATATAGACCAGTACCTAGTGTACGAAATATTGTACCGAAGAGGTTTGTTGCACATTTAGTTTTAATTATCAATATGTAAGTAACACCTAAAACTTATAGTCGTTTAAAATACCAAAATGCAATGCAGGCTTTCGGGCCTGATTCTCAATCCACGTGAAACTGTAGACTTAGGTACCTATATATAAATACTATTATCGAAATTACTAAGTGCGTAAAATAAAATAATAATACCTTTATTGGACGACTTAGATTAGATATAGGCACTTAAGCTGTATCAGGCATCTAAGTTATGCGTTACTTATCTCTTATAATAAAAACCGTTATTGACTGACTGACTGACTGGTCTATAACGCAGCTGGAGCATGTGAATAGTATTTGTGATATTTGCGTCCCCAAGATTTTACAAAATATATCTCCTAAACTAAAGGGTTGAGTTTAGGGCTCAAATTCCATGTAGGATCAGTCGCTAGCAGCCGCTAGACTTTATTGAAAGTTAAAACATTAAGGATGTAAATGTACCCCATCATATGGGATATGTCCCAATGATATTATTATCGCGAAAGTTAGAAAGTTAAATAAATACCTAAATATTGGACAACGTCACATACATTGCTCTGATTCTATGGTAAGTAGCTAAAACACTTCTGTTACAGATATATATTAGAAACAACTGCGGTACCACAATACCTAGACCTGAGACAATATAGAAGAGTTCGTTTCCCATATTGAATCGGCCAGAGATCGAACCCGAGACCTCACAAATGGCGCGACGCAATAATCCGGCCCGCTCGCCTCTCGGCTATGGAGGTTGTTATTTGACCTAAGTAATCTTTTTTTCTTGATTAAATCCCTTGTATTGTTTACATCTACATAGTAATATAAAGAGTAATATTATAAAGAGGTCAGATTTTTATTTGCGCTCGTAAAGATTAACAGTTTCGTTAATATTGAATAAAATAGGTTACATTTGATTAGGGATAAAAAATAAATAAAAAAGTACCTAAAACATATCATGTACAAACTACTGATGTTATAATAAAATAATGTACTTCGACGTATTTATGGTTGGTTAGGTACTCTTTGAAGCAAAAACGATTACTTACATTAAATAATTATTTGACATAAATTATCCCGTTTTGATCCCGAAATAATGTGAAGTCGTGTGCAAAAGCTCGTTCTTAATACTTTATTCTTACAAGCTTTTTACCAAGAAGTTATTAAAGACATCTTGCAATATGGCGTCGTAAAGATTAATCCTTACAAATCATCCATCATTAGTTTCAATTTGATTCGTTAGGGAGTAACAGTTGTTTCAGATGCATTCATGTTATGTCTTAGAACTTAAGTTCATCAAAGTGTGTCGCCTTGTGAGTTGTCCCATAAGGTTCAATATTGCGGATCACATTTCGGTCTGATGTTGCGTCAACAGGCGTTGACATAGATATAGGAATGCGTAGACGTGGCATTAACCCTTGAACAGGCAGTGGGAAAATAGTTACCACCTCAATTTGAACCTTATACCCATTAATTACCGGCGAAAACCAATGAAAAATTTGGATACTCCAGCCCTGATTCAGGGTTTAATGTAACGTTAGAGACCGAGCATTACAACAATAAAGGAGCAGAACGTTACAATTCACACTTTGTAATGATACAATGTCGAATTAATATAGCCGCACTCTGCACAATGACCACTTCTGACATCATGGAAATTGGATCAGAATGCTCGCAAATGTAACTAAATGTTACGTTACACGCGAACGTCCCTGTAAAATTAAATATCCTCTTAAAGAACCCCATACTGCAGTCACATGGGATAACCTCAGTAGGGAACTATATCTTTTGCCTAACACACATAACAAGCGTTTCTTGGCGTGAACAGCATGCGATCACCTTGGTTCTAATGTATATACCCTTCTATAAGATTCCATGGTACATGGACCTTAATGTAAGGTTTCCATGTTCTGGTTCCAAAGTTTTATCACTTCACAATACAAATCTACACGAATTTCACTCATTTCCATACATTCAGGGGAATTGAAATTAAATACTTTAAAAAATCTTGTAACTAAACGGGACTATCTATTCAAACCTTTACTCTATGGTTCCTCAATCAAACCGAGATTTAGTGACGTCACGCTAGTTTCCAATATGGCGGCCCTAATGACGACGACATGCTGCGGCTTCGATGCCCCGTCGAGCCACTGTCCCGGCTTAGGGTGAGCGACTTTTGCATATAAATTAGTGTTAGGATTTCAGATGAGAAAAACTCTGTTTGAAGTTATGGTAAGTAGTTTTCTGTGAGATGGAAAAAGTTTAAAGTAATTTGAGGTGGTTTTGTGGCAAGGTGTTTCGAATTACAAGGATGAAAATGTCAAGGATGTGGGGTCACTAACTATCTGTTCGCCATTAAAGATTTATTAAATAATGTTTTATAAAAAATTCTAAATACATTTAATAATACATTAATGTAATATTCCTAATTCTTTTCCATATACATCTTAATTAATAATATTAAGATTACCAAAAATTATAACCCACATAATGTAAATAAAAATTGGATATTGCCATATTACGGTACAATTTAGCCTTCGCACAGTGTTTACGAAACAAAAATATGTTTTAGTTATATTTAAAAAAAAAGGGTTACATAAAATCATAATATTTTTAACAGAGTCCTAATCCCTATTAACGAATTTCATTGTTATTACAAACTAATTAGAAGTTTAGTTATAATTTAAATAAAAAGTACTTAACCGGTACCTTTAATGAAGTTGTGTCAAAATATGTAACCCGACATTTTGTTAAGGTGGCCATCTTGAACTAATTAAATGAAACTAATCCATTCTCATAGGTTTGGAATACCATATAGAGACATAAATACAAAAAAAGCCATACAGAGATCGACGGACAGACACACCAAACTTATGTATAATATCCAGTCGTTTTTACTTGGGAGTTAAAAAAATTAACTTCGTTTCCCGCTCAGCGCCAACAATTCGTCCACATCGGGCCGTTAAGTGGGCTATTACAGTTGTCATAAACAGACTCGGAATAAGCAAAACGCGCATTATGACGTCATTAACTCATTCGCGGAAAAACGGTAAAGAGCGTTTTCCCTCTAAACAGTAATTATGGCGTAAAACACGGGGTGCGTTTTTCCCGTTTGTCTGTTTGATTCCTGGGTAAGATTAAGCTTTTTTTTCCTTTTTTACGGACTTCAAAAATTCGACCGTATATTTTTTATGTCAGTTTAAAATTTAATTGAAAACTAAATTAGAAATTTCGCCTATAGGCTGAAAGTGGTACATTATTTTTAATATCATCGTAGTTTATTTTTGAAAAAGGTTTTGACGGAAAACCATCGTAGTAGCAAAATTAAAAAAAAATAAGAACTTTTTTCCGTCAAACAAAAAACTAGACAAAAAGTCGCCTGTTTTCACTTTAGGTACAATACACCCAGGACATGTTGAATTGCGTGTAAGAAACTCAATTTGCGTAACAGAAAACGAAATAGGCAGACACAATAAGCCGGAAGCAAATACTGTTCCCACAAACGGCTAAAGGGAAATTGATATAAAAAGTATATTGTAACAATGCGACGCGTTACACGGATCCTTTCACTTTGAGGGAAAACAAGAAAAAGAGGCGTAAAATTAAACTCTCCAGCACGTAGGTATGAAGGAAAATAATTCCCCGGGGCCTAGGGCGTCTAAGCCGAAACAAACAAAAGACGCAATATATCCCTGTGTTACCGGGTGCACGGTAGTGTGACGCGGCAACATCTGGGAACAAACAACATAGTATATAGAGCAGTTTATGTCTCAAACTCAAATATTTCTTTATTCAAGTTGGTTACATGTAACACTTTTGAATCGTCATTGAATACAATGCAAAGTGATTCTACTTTGGGTTCGGAACCTATATCTACCTGTTGAGACTCACTGTCTCACTGTTGAGGACTGGCTTCACCTGAAATACATCTACCAATATATCATTGATTGATATGAATTTTGTAACGCTTGATAGTTACTATTCTCGTGTATTATGTTTTTATTTTATTTTTTAGATTACTTATGCACTTTGTAACTATTACCGCACCCATAAACTAACTCTCCGCATGACCCAAAGGTTGACTGGTAGAGAATGCCCATAGCATTAAGTCCACCTGTTGTACTTTTTTTTGTGCAATAAAGTTTTGAAATAAATAAATTAATAATACATATAAAAAGAAACGGAATATTTTTACCAATGAATGAAATGAATGTTTATTTAGTAACATGACATAAAATTTATAGACACGCATCTTAAAAATAAAATTATGTCACTAAAAAGGCAAATTCATCATTTGTTGAGGTATCAGTGTAGCACCCCGACGCTGGTTTTCCGTCTATTATGTTGATTACTATGAGTTGGTGTGTGTAAAGAAATTGACCGTCCTTTCTGTTATATTTAATTGAATACAAAGTAGATGTCAAATAATAAGAACAGTAAAATAGTGTTTGAAAATAAAAACGAGATAAAATGACTTTTTAATTTGTTAAAAAAATTAAGGTCAGTACTGAACGACCGTAACAACTGGCATCTTAAAACGAACAAGTTTTTTGCATTCCTCTAAATTTGTATTGTGAAGTATCTATTAGTTCCCCACACACCAGTGCCCCTATTTACAAATAAACGAAAAGTCTATGTTTAATTACCGTACAATCTATATTGTAAGAAAGATAGATAGATAGATGGATAGATAGATGGATAGATAGATGGATAGATAGATGGATAGATAGATAGGTAGATAGATGGGTAGATAGATGGATAGATAGATGGATAGATAGATGGGTAGATAGATGGATAGATAGATGTATAGATAGATGGATAGATAGATGGATAGATAGATGGGTAGATAGATGGGTAGATAGATGGATAGATAGATGGATAGATAGATGGATAGATAGATGGATAGATAGATGGATAGATAGATGGGTAGATAGATGGGTAGATAGATGGATAGATAGATGGATGGATAGATGGGTAGATAGATGGATGGATAGATGGGTAGATAGATGGGTAGATAGATGGATAGATAGATGGATAGATAGATGGATAGATAGATGGGTAGATAGATGGGTAGATAGATGGGTAGATAGATGGATAGATAGATGGATGGATAGATGGGTAGATAGATGGGTAGATAGATGGATAGATAGATGGATAGATAGATGGATAGATAGATGGGTAGATAGATGGATAGATAGATGGATAGATAGATGGGTAGATAGATGGGTAGATAGATGGATAGATAGATACACTTTATTGCACAGAAAATTCACAGAAATTGGTTTTACAGACATATTTAAGTACAATATAGGCGGTCTTATTGCTAGAGAGCAATCTCTTCCAGACAACCTTTAGGTAGAGGAAATAGTAGACCTCGAGAAACGGGTACAGCCTTAAACGAACTTAAACTTTTTAAAGATTAAACGTACTTGTAAAATTTCACGTTCCATTTTTAATACGAGTCAAAAGGCCATAATATTTTTAGTAGTTAATATGAGCTAATTAACGGCTCGTGACCATGGTCGGTGCAACGTAACCGAAACGTCGGGTAGTAAGTAATTTGTATTAACTACTTAAAAATATTACCGCGTTTGGATCCATTTACTTACGAAACTTTATTTCCGAACTGGAATCCTTTTCTGTGTTATTGTGAATTTAGAGACTATTCGGGAGCTATATAAAATGCAAATACTTGGCGCAACTTTGTCCGTGCGCCCGCAGCGACACCGTTTGTTTCAACTCTGATGTATTACCTACACAGTGGACGTCGCGCAATCACTGCGCTAACTCTCTACAAACAAGGACAAACACACCGACATTTAAATCATTGGACGCGAGAATTATTCGCGGATTTCCATCCACTTTTCGTTTGTCGTAAAATTTCTCTTAGATATGTGGTGGTGGCGCTATTTGGCGGTTTGTTACATTCCCTTCAATATGGTTGAGTGAAACGATGGCTGGCACATACGTCGTGCTTGTAAACAGGCGCCACCGCAGGAGACTGGTCTGCTCTTGCTTACCTCTCAAAACTACACACTTACTTGGCCGTAGCCGAGAGGCGAGCGTGTCGGACTTTGTCGTTGCACGTTTTGATGTCCCGGGTTCAAACCCCGGTCGGGGCAATAGTGGAAAATGATTTTTCTATATTGTCTCGTTTTCACACAAGTGCTACAGCAATAATAATACCTAATAATCAGAGCAATGTATGTGATGTTATCCATAATTTATATATTCATCATAACTAAACTGTATGACTTTGGTCTAAAATAATTGACTAAAATTAAGAGAGGTAGGGCATCGCGATTTATCGCTCGAACTGGAGCAGCCTGACTGGTGAAATACCTCCACCTAATAGAAGACCGCAGCCAATTAATTATTACTTCTATGTTGTTGTGTTCCTGCGTGTGATTAAGGTTTCCAGAGCTCCTGCGGGTGCTATATTAGTAGCAGGGGTCAAGCCTTCAAGATAAGGGCGACAAGTACAGTAACAGATTTATTATGCTGTACTTGTCGCCCTTCAGCTAGGACCTCATTACCACTTAACATCAGGTGGGATGAGGTCAATCTTGAAGTGTAGTATAAAAAAAATTGACGGATCGCAAAGTATAATAGTATAAAAGTGTAAGTGTGTAAGTGCGAGGCCCGAAACTTACTTAGCTGGTTTGATTGAAGTAAGAAAATTAAAAATAAAGTGATCTACCATGTTATGATACGATAAATATATATTTTTATAAAAGAAACTCAATTTATGTGCTGTACGTCCGAACCCATTACTTGTCATCTACCAAAAGGAAAAGGCTCTAGCAATAAGATCGCTTAAATTGTACTAAAAATTGTTCTGTAACACTAAAGCAATTTGCAAAAAGTTTATTTATCTAAAAATATTAAACACGGATTATTCATCATTTTCCAAAAATAACTTTAAAAACTTTTGTTTTTTCAATTTTAACCGATCCATTTAATCTTATCACGTCTTAATTAGCTTATATTTGAATATTCTCGAACCCGGTTTAACGAACAGAAAATGCAATATAGCTTTGTATCTATGCCTTTATCATTAAAGATCGTAAGTAAGCCTTGCCAACTTAAGTCTCGATAGTTATCAGCAATAATGATAAACAGCCTATAAATACCGCCCAGCACATTTGCAATCGCAATTTCATTAATACCCGGCGGAACAGTGCACTAAGAAAAATCACGATGGTGTCCGAATTCAGGAAAAAGAAACTGCTCCACGTCTTCAACGCATTCTTCGACACAGACAGAAGTGGAATTGTGGAGAAGAAAGACTTCGAACTGGCCATTGACAAAATTGCGAAGATCCGCGGATGGAAAGCCGGCGAATACATCTTTGAGGAAGCAAAGAAAATAGCCGTGGTAATGTGGGAAGGGCTGCAGCAGCAGGCGGATAAAGACAATGATGGGCAAGTATCAGCTGACGAATGGATCCAGCTTTGGGATGAGTACACGAAGAACCCTGGAGCAGCGAAAGAGTGGCAGACATTGTACTGCAGATTCATCTTCCAGCTAGAAGACGCAAGCAATGATGGTAAGATAGACAGTGAAGAATTCTCGACGGTCTACGAATCGTTCGGTTTGAAAAAAGAGGAGTCAGTTGAGGCTTTCAAGAAGATGGCTGCCGGCAAAGAGGTTGTCACATGGGACGAATTCCAGAAATTGTGGCAGGAGTACTTCGCGACTGAGGATCCGGAGGCGCCCGGAAACTTCATTTTTGGTTGTTATATGTGCAGTTTGGGAAAAAGTAGTCATTAGTGAAATGTGATCATTAACTTCGGACCTGGGATTGTTGGACCTGGGTTTCCTAATACCAGATCTGCTAGATATGTTTTGGATCCAGAGAGCTTCCGAAGAAAATGTTGTCTGTTTACATTTTTTGAAGTGGTTGACAACTGTGCTGGAATGTATTGTAGAGGGATCTCAACTCCAGGTCTACTTCCAATAATTTTTTATATTCTGTTTTACTCCTTTACTGCCATATTTATTTATCAGGGACTCGTGTTTCTTATCTTCTTTCTGTCTTCCATAGAACACCAAATGTAGTTATTCCTATTATTTGTGTTACCTGAACTTTCATATAAGGCTTGCTCTTAGTCATAGATCGAGTTATTCTGTGATATTATTCTATAAAGAATGTTCTTTACTGGATATCTGTATTATATTCTTGTTTGCTTTTGTCATGTAACTTATTTTTAAATTATAAACCAATTATTTTATGTAAGATGTTTTTGTGGGTAATTATGATTTAAGGTCACGGCTGTAATTTATTCATTTTGTTTGTGGAAAGAAGACTTTGTTGAATACGTTACAAAGTGGCAGAAATAAAGTCATGTGCTTAATTTTGTTGTTCTTCTTCAATAAAATCTTTCGTAGTTGGCTTCAAACTCGTTTTTATCAATGCTCACAATTTGATTGAGGGAATAATTTCATACCTATATTGCAAGCAGAGATTTCCGCTATGAAATCCAGTAACATAGTAACTGTTAAAGACACAATTAGACCCAACACAAATCTCTATTTCATTAATAGAGTTTGAGTGTGTAATAATCTGTGAAATCTTACAAATATTAAAAACGTAAGAGTGTAGAAATTAAGACTTCGCGTTCCATTTTAAACATTTAAATAAGTTAACGGGTAAATGTAAACGAAACGTCGAGCAGAAAAATGTTGCGTTTTGACCCGTCAATTTATTTTGAACGTAAGAGTAATTTATGAATGGTCTTTTTTACTCTTCCAAATTTCATTCAAAATCCAAATTTGTAAAGAAGTTTGGTGTGAAACTTCTTTACAAATTTTGATGTAATTTGATAGCCAGACTAGCTACTATTAGCTAGCGGATTAGATACAGGGTCGGCGTTAGGGTGGCGCGCGGTTGGGTAACAGCCCAGGGCGCTCGGTCTTGAACGGACGCTAGAAAGCTACCCTGAGGTACCCAGATGTATTCCCCTAAATCGATGTATTGGTATACGCTTTTACAGGGGCGCTGGCAGAAATTCCTCCAGGGCGCCAGTAATGCTAGAACCGGCACTGATTGGA
Source organism: Glyphodes pyloalis (assembly GCA_037074685.1). Lineage (NCBI taxonomy): Eukaryota > Metazoa > Arthropoda > Insecta > Lepidoptera > Crambidae > Glyphodes > Glyphodes pyloalis. The sequence continues at coordinate 12,562,444 of JAYKKO010000019.1, forward strand.
TACTATAACAAAAATAAATATGTTTATCCCGCAATAACGTGAATGAAGTGGCAGGCAAAAGTTAGTGTACAATAAAACCATGTGGAGAGAAACACACCTCAAAAAAAATTAACAAAAATAGGTGATAATAGATTATAACAAAATCCTGCGCATACATATAACGTGTTAATCAGTCATAATTTATCTTACTGATAATGGTGTCCTTGAACAATTGCGACCCTTAGCGAAGTTTTAATTGCGAAGTAGATAAGATAAGGTCCTTAATATCTTATCTAACGGATAGAAGGTACAAGTGTATGCAGCTGGTCTTCTAAGTATTGTTTCTACGAAATTATAGGTACACAAATATACTCACCCATCTTTCCAATGTAAATCAAAGTTTATTTATTTGTGTAATTTACATTACTCAATACTCAATATTTTTATTGCATCTTTAGTGTTTACAAGGTGGTAACTTAAAATTAGATCTCTAAATACCCTGTAAGGGCACTAGGAATGCTTCAGAAACGTCTATACCAATCAAATATCTATACAATATAAGGTGTTTTATTTTTTGGTAGGTAATTGGAATATATTAGTTTTTATTTTAAAACTTTATTTCCACTAATAATAGAAAAAAGAAAGTACATACAGTCGAAGTCACAGGCAAAAAATAGTTTTCTGATAATGGTTATGTTTGGGATAATTAATTACCATACAATTTAATATGGAATTTCATCGGTTTGGCTACCAAATGTCATTAAACTTTTGCATTTAGATAATCTAACTAAGAAAGAAAGAAAGAAACATATTTATTAGGTACTGATCATACCTAATTAGGTACATTAAACATTGTGGTGGTATTGTTTAATTTACCTAATTTACTAACTACTAATGCAGATGTATGGTATCTGCATAGACAACCTTCCACAAATTACTAAACAAATATAATACTGTAAAATGCTACCTTGTATTTTATCCAGTATTCTATAGGTTCTGCAATTACCTATAACGCATGCACCTATGTATGAATATTATATTCTCGGGAATATTTAATTTTCTGCTATTTATTATTATTCATTTTGTTGTTATCCATGCTCACATTTTTACCGTTACCGCACCCATAAACGTACTATCTGCATGACCCAACGGTTGACTGGTAAAGAATGCTCCTAGCATTAAGTCCACCTTTTGTACTTTTTTTGTGCAATAAAGTCTTTAAATAAATAAATAAATTACCACTCTTAAGCTTTGGTTGATACCTTCGCTTGATTAAATAACAGTTCGGCTCAGTTGACAGTTGACAAATTGCAAAAATATGTGGGATGACAGTTTGACAACTGTCAAATCATCCATTACTGTTAATGTTCAGTTTGTGCATGGAATTAGTACAATAAACTATATTAGGTCTATGAGTTTGTGCAACTGATGCTAAAAGTCTTAGACCTGGATTATCGTTGTTATTATTTATAACGATCGTTATGAAATGTAGGTTGAATTATTTTCTATAGTCGTTACAGTTTACCCATATTCCCATAGCGCCCCCATTTAGGCGAAATTATTGCGGGGAGTTTTAGCGGGTGGGTAGTCTCCGCATGTCTACGCTCTTTTCAGAGTCGAGGAGTCCCACACACGGAAGCATCCTCTAATCCCTCAAAAAGAGAATATTTTAAATAGAATGCTGCTGCTGATACTTGTTTGAATATTCTTTAGCCTTTAAACCAGGTGTTAATTATAAATAATGCCATATAAATTGAAATATCACTGCTGTTTTTCCTACTTAGTTTAATTAATTTGGAAAATTACAATAAAAATTAACGTAATTTTTAAAATTTTCAAATGTCTTGAATTTTGTTTATCATGTTTTTACATATCAGAATGAGTGATAACATAATTGTTATTTAATATCGGTGTTAATGAGTGGGGTCATACCTTTAAATAGCAATCTACAATGACGCAATGTAATTAGGCCAATAAGTACGTCTAAGTACAGTTCGGTTAGTCACAATGCAAGTGTTGCTAATCTTGAGATAGCTTTATCGTACGATGATAATGAAGTTTGCTCAATATCAAGTTTATCATAAAAAAACGGACAAAAGCAAGTCAGGCTCGCTAACGAAGGGTTCCGTACTATTCGTGTGTGGGCCCTCTTTAATAAGTAAATAAATAATAATACATTTTAAGAGAGGTAGGGCATACCGATTTATCGCTGGAACTGGAGCAGCCCGACTGGTGTAATACCTCCACCTTACGGAAGACCGCAGCCAAATGACAATCGCTACGGTGTTGTTGTGTTCCTGCGTGTAAGTAAGGTTTCCAGAGCTCATAGGGGGTGCTACATTAGTAGCAGGTGTCAAGCCTTCACGGTAAGGGTGACAAGTCCAGTAACAGCTTTATTATGCTGTACTTGTCGCCCTTAAGCTAGGACCTCATTTCCACTTAACATCAGGTGGGATGAGGTCAATCTTGAAGTGTAATATAAAAAAAAACATTGGACAACATCACATACATAGCTCTGATTCTGTAGTAGGCTAATAGCTTACGCGTGTTACAGAAATCAGAAAAAACGACTGTACTATAACCGAGAACAAACGACCGGGGAATGAACCCGGTACCTCAGAGATGGCGGACGCCTAAGTTTGGCCCGTTCGCCTCGGCTACGGAGGTCGTCATAGTGATAAAACTCTAAAGCTATGGCCGTTTTTTTATATACAGCCTGGTGACAGACAGAGGAACAGACAGACGAACAGTGAAGTCGTCAGTAATTAACCTTTTGGGTACGGAACCCTAAAATGACTTTGTTAGACAGACAGATATATGGACTGACTAATAGGCATGTTGACTCTTAGCATAAAAAGCGAGTGTATTTAGATTTCTCCGTACCCATTTCTTGATATTTACTATTTCCTCTACCAATAAGAAGAAGAAGAAGAAGAAGCGATATGATCGTCTAAATTGTACTATAATTTGTGTGTGTATTTCTGTTCAAAAATTTTTTTGCAAAATCCAAAGCACGCTTTTCTCGACCCGGAATCAAACCCACAACCCCAAGGCAATCCGGTACCTAAATCACTAGACTTCCGGGGCCAATAAAGTAACTTACTTGAACAAAAATATTTGGTACGATTTGAGATGACTCATGAACGTCAGCTGGCCGATAAAGCTTCATTAAGCCCGCCCGAGACTAGTGGACAATTGTTATCCCGGGCAATTCGGCAAATGAGATCTGTCCCTATTCAGTTCTAGTCTCTTCTGTGCCATTAGTGGTTCCGGATGTGGGAAAGGGCTTGTGGATATGACGCTACTGCTAATAAAATAAAAATTATTAGAAGTTGTGGTAAAAAGTAAAATCAATGGCAGTACCACAACGCCCAGACCCGAGACGATGTCGCATCGTTAAAGTCCGATCTGGTTACGTTTATGGGTATTCCAGTACTTATTATGTCAGCACCCTTTTTCATGTCTTTTGGTTTCCTAACAACTTCAGTCAATTTTATTGCTGGATACTACCTCTATTTATTTATTTCTTCAATAACATATGACATGACAGTTTTACAACCAAGACGTACATATGGTAAACAATAAGATACAATATGTTAAATATACATATTACTTGTTCAGAAATATATAAAAAGCATGTTTGAACATACCAACACTGTCAACGAACACATAGGTATTCTATGAGAGACTTGGAAGTGGAAATTTACATAAGACCGCAGCTATATAATTATCACTTTGGTGTTGTTATGTTCATGCGTGTGAGTAAGGTTTCCAGAGCTTCTGGGGGGTGCTACGTAGTAGCAGGGGTCAAGCCTTCAAGGTAAGGGCGACAAGTCCAGTAACAGCTTTATTATGCTGTGCTTGTCGCCTTTAAGCTAGGCCCTCATTACCACTTAACATTAGATAAGTCAAAGTCAAAGTATTTATTGCGTTCATGAATGTAAATTACAGGTGTTATTAAAATGTTTACAGATAGGGTTAATCTTGAAGTGCAATATAAAAAAAATCCGGTTAAATGCACATCACTGTCAAAATTGTTTTTTGATATTAGTCCTTATTTCGACTATTTAAGAGGGTTAGGTACAGTCTCGAGAAATACTTGTTTACCATTCAGCTCTTATGACCTTAAAGTTCAGTTTTAAATGAGGTTCTGAGTGTTGGTGTACGTGATTTTGCCACGATTTGTTTTTTCTTTCAAAACGGCGGCACCTCCATACATTAGCGCATCTGGAGTTCTGTGTGTCGCGTGCAGGGAGCGTGACGGATGCGCTATATTCGTCACGCGGCGCCGCCCGCCCCCACTATGTGTAACGTACCACTATGCAAAATATACTCTTGCTGGGATAGGTTCTGACGCGAAGTACACTAATCTTCATGGATATGCTACAAATTAGCGGCAGTTGTATTTGTCATTCTTATAAACTAGATGATGAGTCTGCGACTTCAGCTGCTTTAATTACAGATATGGGTCTTAGAATGATGTTATAACAGTCGACCTTGATAATTGGATAGTCCCTAGACTGCTAGACCAGACTTAACAACCCCGTCCCCTACTTTTGCTCAAAATCTTGCCTAATTTTTGCAATGTATTTACACATATTCATAATACATTCTACCTTTAAAACTTTGTATTATTTATATGCATATATACCAGTTCAACCATATTTAGAGATTGCTTGAATGGAAATTGCAGGCTTTTGTGATTAAAACTTCCTGGTAAACCTTAAGAAATCAAGTGAGTCAAGGCGTTGGTATTTCATTTGGAAATCTGAAATAAAAATAAAGAGCGAAAGATTCTGATTTCGATTATAGGTAAAAATTTAACTACAAATTTCATAACCACGGTGAAGTATCAATACCACATAACTTTATTTTTATTAGAAAATGATTAAGGATTTTATTCTGTACTAGATTTTTTATTATTTTAGCCCTGATAGTTAGGCGGTATTGGCACTTCACCATCGAAATAACAACATCCAATGAACTTAAAACTTTTAACGTCAAATTTAAGCATCTATGTATCTATGTTCCAAATATTAAATGACAAATTTAGTTACATAACAACTGTTCACGCAAATGTATCTAAAAATATACAAGACGAGTAATTATTTAATCAACTTTTATATCAACAAACGTTATCAGATCAAATATACGCGGTAAATAGTAAATACGCACCCGGTCTCTTCTGATAGTGGTACGGTCTATTTGGCGAGCTATTTCTTTAACGATTGCAATGTTGGCGCATTTGTCCACTGAGCAGTGACAAGGGTACAAACACACCCATAATATATGTTTTAGGTTTTTTTGCACTTCAAGATTGACCTCATCCCACCTGATGTTAAGTGGTAATCAGGTCCTACCTTAAGGACGGCAAGTACAACATAATAAATCTGTTACTGGACATGTCGCCCTTACCTTGAAGGCTTGACCCCTGCTACTAACGTAGCACCCCCTAAGAGCTATAGAAACCTTATTTACACACAACAACACAGAAGTGATTGTTATTTGGCTGCGGTCATCTGTAAGGTGGAGGTATTTCACCAGTTGGGCTGCTCCAGTTCGAGCGTTAAATTGCTATGCCTACCTCCCTTAGGTTGTTCTAATTTAAAACCTTTGGCCTTTATTTTTAAGTAACGTCTTAAAAATTATGTAGGTAGTGTTTAATTTTCAATGAAGATTTATTTTAATATCTTTAGATAAGCGAACTGATGAGCAGTATATTTAAAAAGTTGGCAAATCACTACATAGTATAAAATATAGTCGCTTACAGCTGTCTGCCCCTATAAGTTTATATATAAAATAATAAATATATATGAAAATTCCTCTAAATATGTATATATTATGACGGATTTGGATCCAGTTTATGTAAAACCCGACGCAAAAACGGCAGGATGTTATAAAAAGCTTGACGTTTCTGTCTGTCTCTTAGAGTGTCTGTCTATGACGTGGTACCTAACTCCCAAACGGGTGAACCGCTTTGGATTTTATTTTTTCTCTTCAGCTTTATAATTTTAGTATAGAAAACTCTATTATCAACAGAAAGAAAGCCAGTATCATAATAACACACTCCTCTGTTTATTTCTCAAACGTTGTCTTTTGAAAAAAGGCTACTACAAAGTAGAAGAGTATTTGAATGACAAGAACGTGTGGATCACTACCTAGTCTGCTCGCCTGTACTTGCGTGTTTTATATTATTTTAAAATATATATATGTAACGCATTTTTATTTACAATTGACAAACTAACTGTGTGTCTTAGTGCAAAATTAGTAATAAGTGTAGCTTTCATTTGTAAAAAACAACAACTGAGTTTCTTGCCGGTATCTTCTCTTTAGTTATAGGTTCCGAACCGGAGGTAGCTTCATTTGCTTTATATAGAGACTATTCATAAGTATTACTAATGTAATCTATGTGAATAAAATAAAACAATATTGACTTGACTTTGATTTGTTGATATTCCCTTCTGGGTCTGAACGGAATTCAAATAATCTTCGTCGCAAGACCAAGGAACTCATTGCCTAGTTTACTTTAAACTTTATGCTCCATGTAAATAGAGGCTATTTACTTTAGTAGACTGAGTTTAGCTCAGATTACTGTTTATTCAATAAATGCGTAATATGTAAATCAGAAAGAAAATAATATCTCTACTTTTGCTAGTGTGTTTGTTTATGGTCGTACTTATTTCTCGTTATCTTGTTACTTGAAGGTCGTCTAGAAGAGATCGCTTTCTAGCGATAAGGCCACCGACTTTACTACTCGTAATATCAATGTCATTTCTCTAAATGGTTTGTGTTTTGACAATAAACCTATCTAGATATAATATGTGTCATTATTATTAAGGTTCTTGTGGCTGTGCAGTCTTAGTAAACAGTGGTGATAGTGGTCACTGCGTGCGACCTGTCAGATCTCTTGTGACTCGCTACCATTTTAAAGTAACTCCTTTAGTCTTCACTTCATGTATGTTAAGACTAAAATCATTGTTTCAATCTTTGAAAACTTGAATGAAGCATTTTTTTTTTCAAAAAGAGCCGTGACATATTTTCTTTATTGGTCACACTATAAAGAAAGATTTAATTATTTAAAAATTTTATTGTACAAAAAATGTGGACTTCATTCTAGTAGCATTCCCTACCACTCAACGCCTGGGGCATGCCGATAGCTGGTTTATTGGTGCGCTAACAGTAAAAATTTGTGTATGGATTACAAAAAATAAATCTTATATAATCTTCTATATAAAAATGACTTATATACTGTCTTAACGCTAGAAAGCGATCTCTTCCAGACAACCTTAAGGTAGAGGAAATACAATTTTTATTTTAGAATTACATTAATAGTATAACATGATAAACATACATAAACTCATAAATATATAACAAATATGTATGAAAATTACTGACAACCAACATGCCCAGCTGGAATTATGATGTACGAGGAATAAATACATCCAAAGGGTTTTAAAGCGGCATCTCGTATGGCCCGACCGCGCTTGGAGCATGCGGAATAAATAAATATTATTTTAAAGTTGCCGACACGTCGCCACCCCGCAGCCGATGAGCTTGGGAACTTTTCCGAAGTTGGTCCTAGGAACAGGGGTGATACAGAAGTGAATGGAGACATAAAAAGCGATAAGCTAGCTTGTAGTTTGACGACCTCCGTAGCTGAAATGCGCGTAGGCCGGAATTCTTACGAGAGATAGGGCATAGCGATTTATCGCTCGAACTGGAGCAGCCAGACTGGTGAAATACCTCCACCTTACGGAAGACCGCAGCCAAATAACAGTCACTTCGGTGTTGTTGTGTTTCTGCGTGTGAGTTAGGTTTCCAGAGCTCCCGGGGGGTGCTAGATTAGTAGCAGGGGTCAAGCCTAAGTAACAGATTGATTATGCTGTACTTGTCACCCTTAAGCTAGGACCTCATTACCACTTAACATCAGGTGGGATGAGGTCAATCTTGAAGTGTAATATAAAAAAAAAATAAAAAAAAATCGGCGTTGCGCCATCTCTGAGGTCCCGGGTTGGATCCCCGGTCGGGTTAATATGGGAAACGAACTTTTGTATATTATCTCGGGTCTGAGTGTTGTGGTAACTACAGTCGTTGTTTCTGATGTGTGTAATACAAGTGCTTTAGTTACTTACCACAAAATCAGAGCAATGTAATGTGTGATTTTAAATGAAAAAAAAAAATTGTTAATCGTGATACTTTTAGATAACTCTAACAGTTAAGTTAACGGGTCAAAACGCATTTCGTGACCACGGCTGGTGCAACGTAATCGAAACGTTGTGCAGTAAGTAGTTCGTATTAGTAAAATGTTTTAAAGAGACATTATTTTACTTCCTCTCACTTAATTAATGTTAATTTATGTCCTCTATCCATAATTCCAGCTGGGCATGTTGGTTGTCAGTAATTTTCATACACTTATACTACTTATTAACATTATTATTAATATTTTTTGAGTCAAAACTCTTTACTTGATTTTATATATGTTAAATACCATGTTTATTTGTATAACATTATATATATATATATATATATATATTATATATTTATATATATATATATATATGTTATATATTTATGAGTTTATATATGTTTATCATGTTATACTACGAATATAATTCTTTAATAAAAACTGTATTTATGTTGCACGGCCGTATCCATTTCTCGCCATCTACTATTTCCTCTTAAGGTTGTCTGGAAGAGATCGCTTTCTAGCGATAAGACCGCCTAAATTGTACTATAATCAATCTGTAAAACCTATTTCTGTAAAGATTTTGTGCAATAAAGTATATCTATCTATCTATCTATTTTTTTGCAAATACAAACCACGTGTTAACTCCTTTAAAGACGATAATTTTCCAAAAACGAAACCTTTCGTGTGTTTTGTTTGATGGTAGATCTACAGAAACGGTAAATTAATTAAATAAATAAATGCGCCAGACAATCACACCAATCATCTGGTCTCAAACTAAGGTTTTCCCTTGTACTATGAGTACCAGACGACGGATACCAACTGGGGGCGTCATCCCAGCTCACCCAGACTCAAACTCAAACTCAAATATTTCTTTATTCAAGTAGGTTACATATAACACTTTTGAATCGTCATTGAATACAATGCAAAGTGATTCTACTTCCGGTTCGGAACCTATATCTACCGAGAAGACTCCGGTAAGAAACTCAGCAGATCATTTACAGTATCAGTATCTAACTTATAGTTATGTGTAGAACACTTTGGACCAAGTCATATAGTTTTGGTTTTGATGAGTGATGAAACAAATAAGTACTCAAGTAAGTTTTTACTTTCGAGAGGTAAGTTGGAGCAGACCAAGGCTGCTTGTATTTATACCAATATATTATCAACCTAAAGAGTTTGTTTTGTCTGTTTGAAAGCGTGAAACTCAAGAACTGCTGGTTCGAATTGAAAAAAACTTTTTTGTTTAGTAGTCTATTTATTGAGGAATGCTTTAGGCTATGTAACACTACACTGCTATCCATAGGAGCGAAAAATCAGAGGAAAATGTAAAAAAAACGGGGATATTACGCGTGCGAAGCTTGTCTTGAAAGTGATTAGTTCGATTTTATGCCTACTATAACGCGGACGAATTTGCGGGCAAGTAAATCAATATAATTTTAAACGTTGGCAACCCTGCCAATACTGTTTCCTGGAACAAGAGCTTTCTCCACATCTATACTATAATCCCTACTAATATTATAAATGCGAAAGTAACTCTGTCTGTCTGTCTGTCTGTCTGCCTTTCTGTCTGTTACGCTTTCCTGCTTAAACCTCTCAACCGATTTTGATGAAATTTGGTATAGGTATACGTTGAATCTCAAGAACGGACATAGGCTACTTTTTATTAGAAAATAAGGGGGGGGGGGATTTAATTCCATGAAAGGATGTAGTCCACGCGAACAAAGTCGCGGGCACAGCTAGTAATATATAATATAATATTATAAAGAGGAAAGATTTGTTTGTTTGTTTGTTTGTAATGAATAGGCTCCGAAACTACTGGACCGATTTCAAAAATTCTTTTACCATTAGAAAGCTACATTCACCCTGAGTAACATAGGCTATGTTTATTGCTGGAAAAGACTAAGTCCACGCGAAGTCGCGGGCGGCAGGTAGTACAATAAAAAAGGGTATGTTGGCGCTGGACTCGTTGTGTACTTTACTTTATAGGGCTTTATTCCAATATCACGTAATGGATAGTTCAAGTTAAAGGTGCATTCGTTAAACGGTTAATTGTTATGAAGGCAAGCATCATGGTAGGTTTTGAGTGTATCTTTGTCCAATGGCTAATTTTGATGTTATTTTTTTTATCTAGACCCAAATGTGACAGTTTTTTGTACAGATGTAAACAAAATATGTTAACGATATCATTATTCTGTCAATGTCAGATCTCAGTGTTATCTTTTTTTACTGTTAACTATTTAACAGGATATTTACTTAGAGTTATTTATATTTTTTTATAATGCTTCACGCCACACTTGCAAACTATGAATATTTTAAAGAAACATTCAAAAGCGTGAAGAACTATAAGCATTTTGAAAATCTAATAAGATGTTTAAGGTGTCCACGGTTTTCAAACATTTCGGCAACGAATGAACCACGGGCCAATTAGTATGTAGTTATAAACATATTCGGCAGAGGGCACTTACCGTAGGCTAAGAGGTTTAAACAGAAGAGAGAATTAATAACCTACGATAACTTACGGTTAGCTTAGTAGGAAGAGCAGCACGCGCGATACGTGAAGATCGCGGGTTCGGATTTCACACTCTGGGATGATTTTGCTATGTCATTTTGTGCATTTATTGCAAATAGGCTTCCCAACTTTAAAAAAACCTTAAACAATTTGTATTTGTTATTAGTCGGTCGCTAAAACCAAGAATTATGTTTGACTCTTGCTTGAAGTAGATTGTAATACGAGTATTTTTAAGTACAGGAACTGTTTATCACCCGATACTATCAGTAAACATTCGAAAAACATGTTAGTAATTATGAATTTAGCATGAATTAGTGTTCCGATTGACGCAAATCTAATGACTAATTAAGATATTTATCTGCTTTTTTATGATAAAAAGGCTATGCTGAAAATATGACTTTGTTTCAATGAGTGATCCTTTTGGTAAATAATTAGCTTTAACAGACACACAGGTTTTCTCTTTTATTATGACTACCAGTTGAGTGGTTAACTAGGTATTCAGCCATGTACACCCAGACTCGTTCCAATATAGAAGTTTGTTTGCCTAATTGACCCGACTTAGAGTCAAAATCAGGATCTGTCTCTCTTTGGGCTATTATAGACTACAGTAGGTTGATATGTTTTCTACTGATATGATGTGGCGCGGGTGACGTTACCAGAACTGCCAAATTTCCACTCATACGATGCCTAACCTTCAGTCGCTGTGTGGGGAAGGCTTAGGCCCAAGACGAATGTACACAGTGAAATCATGGCGGCATTAAACCGCATTGCAGTATGATAGCAGGCGAGCGTGAATGTACGCACAGTGCGCGCAATGACAGTGAAGTGAAAACTCAGAACTGAAATATTAAAAATATAGTAGTCTATAATTTGGCGACGAAATCAGATTAATATAAAAACGTGAGGTAGGGATATTTGTTTTTATTAAACAAATAACTTACTAAATAGATTTCGATAAAATTGAGTAGCAAGGCAGATTGGTTACGAGAATAATAAATAATATATAAATATTGGACAACATCACATACATTGCTCTGATTCTGTGGTAAGTAGCTTAAGCACTTGTGTTACAGAAATCAGAAACAACGACGGTACCACAACACCCAGACTCGAGACGATATAGAAAAGATCGCTTCCCATATTGACCCGACCGGGGATCGAACCCGGGACCTCAGAGATGGTGCTCGCCAAAGTCAGGCCCGCTCGCAGACAACTTGTTAAGCCAAACCAAAATAATAACCAAATTATATGGTTGGTTCACTGGAACACTTATACTGTGGTATTCCTGAAAGTTTCACAAAATCACAGATAACGGTTATCAATAAATGCAGTCTTAAAGTTGGTATAAATACTTCGGCGTCAGGCGAGGCTCACCATTCAGTCCAACACAAGCATCAAAATGGTTTCCGACTTTAGAAAGAAGAAGTTCGTCCACGTCTTCACCACATTCTTTGACACCAACAAGAGTGGCACCATTGACAAGAAGGACTTTGACCTTGCCACCGACAAGATCTCGCAGATTAGAGGATGGAAAGCCGGCGAGCCAGCGTACAAAGTGCTGCAGGATACGCTGAAGCAAGTGTGGGAGGGGCTCCAAGGCGCTGATTCCGACAAAGACGGAGAAGTCTCGGTAGACGAGTGGGTCTCTGTTTGGGACAGCTATACTAAGAGCCCGGCTGACTGGCAGACGCTCTACGCCAAGTTCGTCTTCCAGCTCGAGGATGGGTCTAACGACGGCTCCATCGACAGCGAGGAGTTCTCCACAGTCTACGCTGGCTTCGGCCTGGACAAAAGCGAGGCTGTTTCCGCCTTCCAAAAACTCTCTGGAGGCAAGGCCAACATCTCCTGGGATGAGTTCCACGGTCTCTTCAAGGAGTACTTCTCGACTGACGACGTCAACGCCCCAGGAAACTTCATCTTTGGAAAGACCAGCTTCTAGTTTCATCTGTGTGGATTAATTGGACTGATGTATTTATTGTGATACTTAGTATGGTTGGTGTTCAAATGCGGATTGGTATGTAATATTGTTGGATAATTATATAATAATATAAATAATAAAATTTGTTTTTTTTTTAATCCTGAGTTTAAGGGCTTTGTTGCTATTACGGCATTAGATTTACTACGGCTCGCAGATAAGTTGTTGTTCAACCTTCTTTGGGATGAATCGGTCGCAGTGATGAATGAAATGCACAAAAGTTTGTTCGCTTATTCCGATATTTTAAAATTGTAAAGTTATGATAGGTGGTATCCGTGTCCGGTGAGGTATTAAGATAGTGTAAATTATGTGTATCAATGCACCTATGTCGTCCAGCTCCGGACAGAACTCTCTCATGCGGCTTGGGAAACTTCTATATTTAGAGCACTCAGTCTTAAGCTTAGTTAAACCCTTTTTCTCAGGAACATACTAAGTAATGGCAATTTAAAATACAACCAAAATGTATATTAAATACTTTCATAAAAAGTAAGTAGATTATATAACTTGGGTTAACTCGGCTTCTAAATCCGGACAAAGAGTCAAGATGGTTGTCGAGATTAAACGGGGCCGTAAATAATAAATAATGCTACAAACGGTAAATAGGAGCGGACATTTTGTAGAGCGACGAGTGCTAATTATGGGGTAAATTATACTGAGCGGCCGGACTGTGACACGGGGTCAAATGGGAAGTGAATGGCGGAACCATCTATATAAAAATTCCCCACTAACCACACTAATATTAAAAACGTGAAAGTTTGTAAGAATCTCTGGGGATTTCTGGATGTATCTTTGTTACTCTTTCAAGAAAATGTATCATGAAATTTCATGGATTTACACGAAATTTGGTAAGCTACAGAGAGATGACATACTACACTAAATTACTATTATTTCATAAATATTACTGGTGTAATTTACATGAATAAAATAATATTGAATTTGGTTTTGAATTATTAAGACTTTTCGTCGAAATATGCCGACAAAGTCATGGACAATTAAGGGAAAAGAAGGGAAGGGCGGGTGTTTTATTTTAACTTACCTTTGCACCCTTCATTAGATATGTTTGCTAATGTTTTGTATTATACTAGTAGTCCCCGTGTTCTCAAGTATTAAATAAATGAACTTAAAACTGTCTGTTATGAAATTATTCATAGAATTATTTGAATTAGCAAATTTATTCTTTTTTTCTTCTTGTTTACGAATTTTCGCTTTCCCCTAAAAGACGTCAATATGGAAAATAAACTTTTCTTAATTGATTCGGGTATTTGTATCGTCGTTGTTCCTAGTTTCTGTAACATAAGTGAGTGGTTCCGTTTTTATAAATTTTAACGACGTGAGTCAGCTCGTGAGCACGGTTGGTGCAACCTAACCGAAACGTTGGGCTAAAGTAGTTCGTATTAACTACTAAATAAAAATGGTGTCGCGTTTTGACCCGTTAAATGGTAGTTTAATGGTATTTTAAATGGTACCGTTTTTACCATTGAGTACGAAGCTCTAAGAAAGGTTGATGTCTCGTGACTTGCGCCAGTCCCGCCGCGGCAGGCTCGAGGCTACCTGGAGTGGCTCCGCGATATTTATCGCCGCATTATTACGCGTAATCGCCGTTAAAATCTTCCTCTTTTATTACATGATCTCGCTTATTTACGAATGAAAACTGCCGCAACCTTTCTCCTTCAATGTTAAATGGCTGCTATGCTTTATATTTTTACATTTGCATCACGCCGCACTGGCAAACTTTTTTTCTAATTCTAAACTCTAAGGGTACTTATTAAAAGTCAAGAAGTCATACAACAAACGAAATAAATGCACATAATTTTTGTGTTCCGGAAAAGGAAATGGTATTTTTAATAATGACTAGTTTTCAGATAAAGATGAAGTTTCAAAAGAATTTGCTTATGGTACTAGGTATGGTGTACTAGCTGTGCCCGCGACTTCGTTCGCGTGGACTACATCCTTTTATGGTCGGTTTTACCCCTTTCTCTCCTAATATTCGAAACAAAAAGTAGTCTATATTTTAATCCAAGTTCCGACCTATATTTGTGCCAAATTTCATATCTCTAACTTCAAAAATAAACATTTTCCCATATGAACTTCCAAAGGTGGTATTACACCCCTCCCCCCCTTATTTTCTAATAAAAAGTAGCCTATGTCCGTACTTGAGATTCAACGTATACCTATAACAAATTTCATCAAAATCGGTTGAGAGGTTTAAGCAGGAAAGCGTAACAGACACACAGACAGACAGACAGACAGAGTTACTTTCGCATTTATAACATTAGTAGGGATTTACTACGAGCAAATAAAAACTAAAGATAAAATAGTAAATTTGTCGTTTACCGCCTCCTGTATTGTCTTCCAGTTATGCGCGAAATTTTTTAACTTGCACTTAGCGATTGAATAAAATGTTTGTGTTTTTTCTAGTTTACCGTATCTGATACGGTAAACTAGTTTATATAAATATAAAAACGAGTGTAATCCTTATCCTATCCTAACTAAACGATATTAAAATTCATGCTAGCCAATTCCTAGCATCCTATTACAGTCACCCGTGATAGATGGTAATGAAGTCCGCGATGCAATTTATATGGGACCATATGATATTTGATATTTATAGTAGCTGACGGGATAACTTATTTACGAGGCAGGGCGACGGCTTCTGCGTACCGATGAGGAATTTATGATTATTGGCTCTTGACGGCTTTTGGAAATAATAAAATGAAAAATAGGAAGCGATGCGTCAAGAACAGACTGATGGATGTATGATTTATGATTCAACGATTCTGTTCACTGATTTGAAAAAAAAAGTACCGTGAATGAAATGGAATGGTAATGGTTGGCATGAAAAGGAGCATAATAATTGTTCATAAGAACAAAAGGGATGATGATGAAAATAATGGTTATAATTAGTCCGTCTGTTTGATTTTCAAAATACAATAGAAACATATTTTTAGGGTTTCGTAGCCAAATGGCGAAAAATGGAACCCTTCTGAATTAGTCATGTCTGTCCGTCCGTATGTCACAGCCACTTTTTTTCAAAACTACTTATATCTTAAGACCTATACTATTGAAACATGGTATGTACATGTATTATTTAAACCACATGTAGATTTGTCACAAAAATTAAAAAAAAAACAATACATTTTAGGGACTCTATCGGGGTTGTCACAAAAATAGAAAAAAAAACCAATAAATTATAGATAAAACTGAAACTCAAAATTTTTGTTTTCTGCAAACCAACCAGGTCTAATATATGGGTAATCTTCAAAACGATATCGAGTTTTCTAATATACTTTTTTCCTAAATGAAACTGTTCGGGTAAACTGACTTCAAAGTGGTAAAATGTGCCTTCCCCCTTCCGGGAACTTTTAAAATAAGAGAATGATAAAACTAAAAAAGAATGGTTGATCATGTCTGATTAACATATTTAGCAACTTTTAATCTTTCATTTGCACCCCCTTTCGGGGTTTTTACAAACACAATATTCTACCCCTCAATTTAACAAACACCACATTCAATGTTCATGCCAAAGGAACATGGCTCAGAGTCGTCGTGTTTTAGCACGCAATGAAGTGTAAAGGAATACTTTATTCGGCGCCCCGGGTTTGTTTGTGAAGAATTGACACAAAACTGACAGCTGAAGGTACCCTGAGGGCTTGGCTCCCTTGTTGGCTGAAATATTCATGAACTTCATGGGCGAGCGGGCCAGAGAAACAGCAGTATGTTTTTTCACTCTACATTAATAAGATGTTATGTGTATATTTTCTGGCCCTTATTTTTTTCTAAACTTTATTGCACAAAAAAGTACAAAAGGTAGACTTAGTACAAATGATAGGAGCATTCTCTATCAGACAACCCTTGGGTCATGCAGATTGTTAGTTTATGGGTGCGGTGATAGTAAAAATGTGTGTCAAGAATAAACTAAACACTAGATGTTTTTAACGGATTTACCTTTGTTTTTTATCGTAGGTATCGTAACTATTAGAAAAAGGCCGCGGCTTCGCACATGTGGTGTCCTGAAAAATTTCCAACTTTTTAATCGACTTCAAAAAAAGGGGTTCTCAGTTCGACCGTATATATATTTTTTACGAGTACAAAGTGTGTTTTGCTAACAATTACTTAGATCTGCTAACTGCTGAAAGAAATGTCAGATTTGGCTTAATATTTTTGAAATTATACGCGTACACTTTATTTCGACGTTTGCTTTTATTCATGTAAATATGTGAAAAATTATTATAATTTTATGAACGCAAAAGTGGATGCCTGGTTGCACATTTGTTTCTTTCTGACGCAAAAACTACTGAATGGATGGTTTATTAAGTAGTTTATTGTCGTATCAAATTTTGTAGATAGATAAAAAGGACAACAAGGAATGAAGTCACGGGTAGAGTTTATAAAAGAAAATATATATTTTAAATATACATACATACCTTTCATACAGCTTAATATGTATTATTACTTATTATTATTATTACGACTCATAATATGGTTGCTTGTTAACATTATATCAAAATTTCACGCACCGCCACTATTTCAAATCTATGTATTTGACTGGTAAGAATACCATTAGACATTAAGTTTACTTTTTGGAACATTTAAAGTACTAGTCCGCTGCTGAGTGCCTTTCGTCCAATATTCTCCGTTTTCATGGCCCCACCCGCCTGCATATCTGTTCAACATTATTCGAAGGAAAATAGAGACAAAACGCCGCGGAGCCGAATAATCGCTGAATTAAACATGTTGCTGCTGCAGCGACTCGCTTCGTTTCGCTTCGTTACGCTTCACATCGCTTCACATCGCGAGTTCTCTGACGTAAATGCTGTTTAGAGTAGGCTAAGGGAATTGATATACACGTGTCGTCATATTTCAGTAGGCGAACGAAGTCGCGAGCGAAATTACTGTCAAGGGCATTAGAACGAACATTTTACTTAACAACACATTTTTAACCGATATAAAAAAAATTGATTTGATACGACCGTGTACAACTTGTTTTTGAATAAGCATTCAACCTGAAACGTATAGGATCAGAATCGAAACTAGAATCGATACCGCTAATATTTATTAGTGTTGTTAAGTAAAATGTTCGTATATTTATATATCTTTAGAAAAATATGGTACAACACCCAGACCCGAGACAACGTACTTGGCTTCGAACATGGCTTATGGAAAAGGCTAATTACACTGTACAAGACTCTTTAATGATAAAAATATGTGTACGTTTTTAAAGTTACACTGACCACCTACACCTATGTAATCTTTATTGTTTATTTAAATGCTTTATTGTTTTGTGTATAATATATTTTAAAAGAAGATTGAGTTTGTTGCGGCTTCTTCTCGACAGAACTAACGTCGAAACGCTGGTAGGAAATAATAATTGGCGTGCAAAAGATTTAATTGTAAATCCAAATGCAGAAATAAATATTTTTTTAGAAAAAAAATAATTTTCCATAACGCCCCGAACGGGGATCGAACCCATAAACAAATTGTTTGAGTTTGACTATGAAAGTGCCGGTTTCATCACAGCTACCATATATCAGTGAAGCAATTCAGCTGACGAGACTCGCGCACCATACGTCAGCGGTCAGTTTTTGTCGATCACATTTGAACGGCGGTATTTCAGATGTTTTTGCTGCCGCCCGGCTAAATGGTTCGTTTCGTTTTAGAAATATTCATAGGCGTCCAACAGTTACAAGCGAAATTGTTATTGGAGAATTTTATTCTTGTACTAGATAAACTGGCAAACTCTGTTCTGCATTAGGGCAATAAATAAGCAGATTTTAGATTGCGGTCGAACGAGATAAAATATTATAAATATAAATATTGGACAACATCACATACATTGCTCTGATTCTGTGGTAAGTAGCTAAAGCACTTGTGTTACAGAAATCAGAAACAACGACGGTACCACAACGCCCAGACCCGAGACAATATAGAAACGTTCGTTTCCCATATTTTCCCGACCGCGGATCGAACCCGGAACCTCAGTGATAGCGCGACGCCAAAGTCCGGCCCGCTCGCCTCTCGGCTACAGAGGTCGTCAAAGAGATAAAAAGTATCCTATATCCGTCTCCAGGTTCTAAGTAAATTTTTAGTTCAATTAATACAGTCGTTCTTCAGATATAAATAATGTTTCAATACGACTTTCTTGTATATAAATGGATATATATGTAGCTAGACAATATTATGACATTAAATATTAGTAAGCGATGTGTGGCGTGAGAGTTTCTTCAGAAAGAATAAAGCTGGTTAAGTCATACGAATGGAACAGTAAGAGTGTATAATCTGCTATAGATGAGTGTGTCATTAAAAATAGTACAGTTTTCGGATAAAAAATTAAACGATTCCTGCTGAAGTAACATTCAACAAGAATTACACTTGCATATCCTAATATGAACAATATTACTCCACAACACCCAAACGCGGTAAACAAAAATACAGTATCCTAAAATGTTTACAATTTTAAGAGAGGTAGGGCATAGCGATTTATCTCTCGAACTGGAGCAGCCCGACTGGTGAAATGCCTTCACCTTACAGAAGACCGCAGCCAAATAACAACTTCTGTTTTGTTGTGTTCTGCATGTGAGTAAGGTTTCCAGAGCTCTTGGGGGTGCTACATTAGTAGCAGGGGTCAAGCCTTCAAGGTAAGGGCTACAAGTCCAGTTATAGCTTTCCGTCATAGTCAGTCAGCTCGTGACCACCGTTGTTGCAACCTAACCGAAACGTCGGACAGTAAGTAGTTAACAGATGAAACAAGCGTGAAAGAAACGCAAGAAAAGTGGCCAGTTCTAAAACCTTTCAGCTTTGCCGAAATCTTCCTCATAACATTTCCCAACCTTTAACCGGTACTGGTTCAAGATCTGGCGCTCACATGAAGATCTGGCGCTCACACCTTCGTCGCTCCGAATTTTCTATAC
Organism: Glyphodes pyloalis; assembly: GCA_037074685.1. Taxonomy (NCBI): domain Eukaryota; kingdom Metazoa; phylum Arthropoda; class Insecta; order Lepidoptera; family Crambidae; genus Glyphodes; species Glyphodes pyloalis. Next base: position 12,582,003 of record JAYKKO010000019.1, read on the forward strand.
AAATCTACGAAGTATTCGAAATAACAGTAAAATCGATGAAATAAGGTGCATTATAAAGGCGATACCCAAGACTACTCACTTTTTAGTATTTACGGAAACATGGATCGTCTCTGAAGAAGATGCTAAGCTGTATCAAATTCCTAACTACACACACATACCTATATAACTACAGAAAGAATAGCAAAGGTGGTGGCGTATCCATTTATATTCATAACACAATAGAATTTAATTTAACAGAAGATGTCATTGATAACGAGAACCACTATTTATAGATTTATATAAAAAAACTGTCACTCAATATCGGAGTTATATACAAACCTGTTGGAGTTTCTGAAATCCACCATTTCCTCGAGATTTATTCAGCTCAATTAGAACAGCGAAAGAGAACTATTGTCTGTGGGTACTTTAACATAGATCTGCTAAGAAAAGATAAATACGTCCTCGAATACCTGGATAGGATAAAAGAAAGTGGATACAAAATTTTGAATAAAGTTGACCCCATGTATTGCACGCGAGAAACAAGTACAACTAAAACAATAATAGATCATGTGAGTACAAACATAAACAACCATTCTTTCAATTTGTCAATTATAGAATCGTCCCTATCAGATCACAAACAACTGTACCTTGAAATTGGGAAGCTGGCCCCACAATTGAATGAAAAACTCAAATATGTAGCTCTGGATTACCATAAGTTATACGGAAATTCATTAAAATCATTAAACAGTGTTGAAGATGACTACTGTAGCTTAGAAAAACATATTTTACAAAACATTGACAGTGCCAAGTTAATGAAAACCAAAGTACTTAATCCACCGCAAAAAGACTGGGTCAATAAAGATATTTTAAATAAAATTCACTTGAGGAATCACTTGTGGAAAGAAACTAAAAGGAGCCCTACAGATGAAAACACAAAACAATTATATGAAAATGAGCGAGAAAAAGTACAAAGCATGATCAAGAACACTAAGAAAAAATATTACTACACATTATTTCATGAAACATATAATCAACAAAAAAAAATGTGGGAAATTATTAATACCCTTGCCGTAAATAAAGTAAAAAAAAGCTGTGCTCCCCCAAGTCTAGAATTGAATTCAGGATTGGTGACTGATGGCATAGAAATTTGCAATATGTTTAACTCCTTTTTCTCGTCAGTTGGTCCAGACCTAGGAAATAAAATACCGCATAAATATCACACTAACACCGAAAATGTCTTGATGTATGGTCACAACTACTCTCATGATATAACTTTAAGTGAACTTAATCCTTGTAGTACGGACGAAATAAAAAAGGTTATAGACAACTTAGATACTAATACGAGTACTGGGTTGGATGGAATATCCACAAAAGCGATTAAATGCCTAAAGGATCTCATTGCTGAAAAATTAGCTGTTTCTATCAATAAATGTTTTGAAGCCGGTACTTTCCCAGATTCACTCAAGGTGGCCAAGGTTAGTCCTATACATAAAGCTGGTTCTAGAACTGACCCAAGTAATTATAGACCGATATCGGTATTGCCCACTATATCGAAAATATTTGAGAGACTTTTGTATAACAGACTAAGCACTTATCTCACTCAAAAACAATTTTTGATCGATGAGCAATACGGTTTTCGTCCAAAGTCTAGCACTCTTACAGCGACCATAGATCTAGTTACTAAAATCAAAACTCACATAGACAAAAAAGACATTGCATTGGGTATATTTATCGATTTGAAAAAAGCATTTGACACTGTCAGTCACCAAAAGTTACTTCTAAAATTAAAAGACGCAGGAATTAGTGGTTCAGCTTTAAGGATCTTTGAGTCATATCTACACAACAGATTTCAAATTGTTAAAATCGACAATTTTGTGGGTAGTTCTCAAAATATCTCAGTGGGTATACCTCAAGGATCCATATTGGGTCCCTTACTTTTTTTAGTATATATGAATAATATAAAAATAATTGGATTGACTGGACATCTTACATTATACGCTGACGATACGTGCTTATTTTATTTTGGTCAGTCAATCCACAAAATAATCGCGGATGCTCAAAAAGACTTGGACTTGCTCAATGAGTGGTTGTTAATGAACTTATTAACTATCAATACGAGAAAGACATCTTACATGATCTTAACTGCTAAAAATAAAGTAATTCCTGAATATGAACCTCTGAGAATAAACAATGAATTAATAAATATATCTCACCAAGAAAAATACCTAGGATTACTCATTGATGAAAAATTAACGTGGAAACCGCACATTGAGCACGTCCAATCCAAATTAACATCCTTGCTAGGCGCACAACGTAAGATAGCCCACTACATTCCTAAAAGGATAAAACCAATTATATATAACACTTTAGTCAAATCACATCTAGAATACCTGATAGAGATTTGGGGATCTGCTGCAATATCTAACTTAAATTCCTTACAGAGGACTCAAAACAAAGTAATAAAAGTACTATTCCACTATCCTTTTCGTGCTGCTACCAAACAAATATATAAAAAAACTAAAATATTTAACCTTCATCAAATTTACACTTACAACACATGCATTTTGATAAAAAAGATCTTAACAAATACCACTAAATCAAATTTGGATTTGAATATAAAGGTCAATAAACATAATCTGCGGAATCAAAATAAACTAACACTAATTACTCCGAGGACTAACTACGGTAAAAAGACCATATTGTATGAGGGAGCACAGCTATATAACAGATTACCAAATAGCATGAAGAAATGTGAGAGTATAGAAGCATTTAAAAGCAAGCTTAAGGAGCATATAACTGCGAGTACCGACGACTAAAATAAAATTATTTATTAATATTTGTTATCTCATTATAAGTGAAATGTTAAATTTCTTATGAGAATAAATTCTTTAAACCTAAACCTAAAAAAACCTTTCAGCTTGGCCCTCGTGAAACAATAAAATTAAATAGCCATCTATCTTTCAGACACAATGTCGTTTCTCCCACATAACATTTTTCGCTAAAGATGAAAAGATAGTGAGTTCGATGCCCAGATTAGGGGCAACGCGAGACTAACCAAACGCAACCAATTTGTATATTAAAGGCGAGCCGGCATTCACTGCTCTCAATGCGCTGGTCTTCGGAATGTGGATGAGGAATAAATTGCAAATGCTTTTCGGATGTTTTTATTTTTTATTTTATAGGCTGCGATCAAACTGGTGAAAAGCTTTAGCGTTTGTATTAAGAGACTTGCTCCTTATTCATAAAAGGTCGGAAAGGGACTTAAATTTGAAAACCGTGGGTTGTCTTTTGCTTAACCTATACAGTGACAAGGCATAGACTTTCGATTATAACCCTAACCCTAACGTAAATACTTACTTAAGTCAGTGTTCTTAAATTTTCCAAAGAGGGACAATTGAGGATTTTATTCCTATTTGTATTTCCTACCGTCATACCTAGGGTTCCCAACCATCCCGTATTGCCCGGGAGACTCCGGTAAAAGTGATTAAGCTCCCGACCTCCCGGGGAGCTATAATTTCTCCGGTTTTTTTCCTAAAAATAAAATGCATACGTTGCTCGCTCCCCGGCCACAACAAAACACTCGTCTCGTTGATTGTCACGTTAAGACATAGACCAGTGGTTAGAAACCGACATATATTAGATGATTGGATGATTGACAATGTTTTTCTTTCAATCAAACCCCCCCCCCCCCCCCAGGATAATTGTTTTAAAAGTACAATTGGGTTGGTCTTTTTGAGAGTTGGCAACCCTAGTCATACCGTGTCATATGCGAGTATATGAGATATGGGCGTATCCGATCGTATTAAATATTAGACTTCTATAGAAATATCCGAATTGTGTAAGTGAAAGGTAATGAAGAATGATAGAGTAAGGAGAACAGATGGCGGTGCAATTGTTAATTTTAGTGTTTCCGTTAATATATTTTGATTTTACTTTAAATTGCTCTTATGGTATCCTAACCCACTACATATAATTTAAAATACTCCAAGCGGAAGCTACAAAGACAAGCGGGTATCAAAAAGGGTATATTTTCTAAAAGTGCAATGCCTCCGAATAATTTCCATATCATTTTTCCTTGGCCCCTGAATAGTAAACATGGAGCGATCAAAGTGTGCCCCTTGAGTTGCACTAGGGGTGCATAATTGCATACCGACTGTCTATGACGCGGCGTCTTCAAAGATTACGCGACTGGCGGTTTGTCGGCTTGTCGGCTTGACGGAATGCATTTTTAATATGTTTGTATTGTGGCTTGTGTAGGTAAGGAATAACAAACTGGCAATTGTGAACGTTACCTTAGCTACACGCCGTCGTTTTTGCATTGGGGGTTAAACATATGAAAAAAAAAAACATTTGGTAGATATAATTGGATAACAACAACATTCGACAGCATCTTGAGATCAGATTTGAGATCGTTTTTAATACTGACCCGACTGGGAATCGCACATAGGAACTCAGATGTCGCGAAGCCGATCCGCTCTCGTCTCCAGGATACCAAGAGCACCATAAATAATTTAGTTTTGAAATAATTAACTTTAGGCTACCCTACCAACCACCCGCCACTAAAATAAAATACTTTAATTTCTTAAGAGAGGTAGCGATTTATCGCTCGAACTGGAGCAGCCCAACTGAAGACCGCAGCCAAATAACAACCACTTCTGTGTTGTTGTGTTTCTGCGTGTGAGTAAGGTTTCCAGAGCTCTTTAAGAGATAATTATCGCTCATTCCTTGGGAGTCTCTAGTTATTTTGTTTAAATTGTTTTCTCGATGTCTTCACTTGTTAGTGGGACTATAAAAAAGTTATTGAACATCACATATATTGCTCTAAATTTATTGTAAGTAGCTTAAGCACAGTAACAGAAATCAAAATCAACGATGGTACCACAACACCCAGACTCGAGATAATATAGAAAAGTTCCCTACCGGGAATGGAATCCTGGAACTCAGCGATGCCGCGACGCGAAAGTCCTATCTGCTCCTCTCTCAGCTACGAAAGATATCTAATTATTTAGACGCTCTTCTTTCATCTTCAGTTTAAATAATATAGTAATGGGTATATAATGAATATTTTGATAATACCTTTTATGCAGGTACAATTAATATAGCTTCAAAAACTAGCACCAACGCTTATTTAAACGTTGTTTCAAATTAACAAAACTTTAATCAGACCAACATCCGTTGGATAAGTGGTCTGATCGGTGATTGGCGGAGCGATTCCTTTGAAGGCGCCGCCGCGGCGAGATCAAAGGAGCGCTGATTACGTGCGCCAAACAACTATCTCGATACTGGGCAACTTTCCGGGATATTCCTTTTTTTACGAAATTGCCGGGAATCGCTGCAAATTGTTTTTAGGTTCAAAGGGTAGCTATTTTCGAGGTGTCGTGGTTTTTATTTAGATGAGTTAAGTTGGAATTTTGTAGTCATATTACTGAAATTTATAACAAGTATAAATTTAAGAAGAAAGAAAGAAAGAAAGAAAAAACATTATTGGCACACACATTAAATCACAATTACAAACACATGAGAAACATTAAATAGGGACAGTGCAGCCAATAAGGTCCCAGCCTCAGCATGAGCTGCTGCGACAATGGGATCAATGCGGCAGCAGCGCTGGTATTCTGGTGGGACCTTAAATTGAGTGGCGTGAGAAACAGAAAACAAAAATAAAAATAAAACAAGGTAGGTATATAAGTCTAAGAGCTACACAACACATAAAAAAAAATAATCACAACATTAACAAACCATTTCACAGTTATCACACAATGGAAAGTTACAAAAAGAAAAAGAAGACAACAGGGGAAGAAAACAGAAAAAAAAAATAAAAAATGTCAACGTCAGTCTGTGATTTGCGTCACAGACTGCGTCTATGGTCTGCGTGGTCTGTGGTCCGTGTATCAAATTTTGTTTGAATTAACTATGTAGGATTGTAGGGTGGGCGATTGCCGATTGGAATTGTGAGCTGGGTTGTGCCGTGTATTTGCAGCCACGTTTTGTAAATAACAATGCAACCACGTGACAGTCATAATGGTGGTGTGCACGCAATCTTATCAACACATGGGAGTCCCATTTGCAAGCCTCATCGGCGGCCAGGAATAGGCCCAGAATCCATTGCGCGACGTGAGAACCCCGAGTGTAAGTTTTGTGAGTTTATTTGTAAATCTAGAAGAAAACTTTTGTACTTTTTTCTCAAAGAATATCTCGTTTTTAGGTCACGCAAAGGAGGAGGCAGGTCATTCCAGCACCGTGAGGCCGCAAACCTAAAGGACCCCCGAAAGGCTATTGTTCGATGCTTTGCAGTAGCAAAAACATTAGTGGACTTTCTCTTGGGATATCTGCTATTACTTTGAGCCCACACTAACTTATCGAGCAGGTAACATGGCTTTCCTGTTTTAGTGACCCCAAAAAGAAAAACAGCCAGATGAAGTCTTCTGCGTGCTTCCATTTTCAATAGGCCAGATTCATTAAGATAAGGTGTTACGTGTGATCGTGGAGGAATATGTGAACAGAAGCGCGCACAAGCATTCTGCACTCGCTGAATCAACCTGGCCGTTTTTGCCAGCAGACACGGCCCGTACACGGTGTCACAGTAGTTAAATTTTGATAGTATCAGAGACTCACAAAGCATGATTCTTATTTATTTGTTTAAATATGGCCTGATTTTGTACAGCAGCTTTAGCCTATAGAAGCAGTTTCGTGAACATTCCACAATGTGACTTTCAAAGTTCAGCCGACCATCAAGGACCAGTCCCAGATTTCTGGCTCTATCAGCCTGCTCAATCACGTCACCCCTGATCTGAACATTAAGAGGTATGCCATCAAAACGTGATACTTTTTGCCTAGTACCAAAGAGTAGGATCTTAGACTTTTTAGGGTTTATGACAAGACAGTTGCGCTCACACCAGTCAGCTACCCTATCCAGGTCTTCGTTTATCTTTGTCACTGCTTCCATGTGATGAGCTGGTGCAAATGAAAAGTACAACTGGAGATCATCCGCATATAGATGGTATTGACAATTTTTTATGCCCTCTGTGATGTCTGCGCTGTACAGAATGTAGAGGATCGGTCCCAATATCGAACCTTGGGGTACTCCTCTGGTGACAGTGCATGTATCCGAGCACATCCTGGTACCGTCCGCTTTCCGCAGCTCAACATTTAAGTAGATTATTCCATGATACATGATCTTATTGGTAAGATAATATTTAATCTAAAATCGTTAAGAGATGTGAAATAAATCAATGAAACTGAATTAACAGTGGAAAGTGGAACATTTAAATATATTTAGTCCACTGTTTAATATTGTATAATCCCTACTAATATTATAAATGCGAAAGTAACTCTGTCTGTTTGTCTGTCTGTCTGTCTGTTACGCTTTCCTGCTTAAACCTCTCAACCGATTTTGATGAAATTTGGTATAGGTATACGTTGAATATCAAGAACGGACATAGGCTACTTTTTATTAGAAAATAAGGGGGGGATGGGGGTAATACCACCTTTGAAAGTTTATATGGAAAAATGTTTATTTTTGAAGTTAGAGATATGAAATTTGGCACAAATATAGCTCGAAACTTAGATTAAAATATAAACTACTTTTTGTTTCGAATATTAGGGGAGAAAGAGGTAAAACCGACCATGAAAGGATGTAGTCCACGCGAACGAAGTTGCGGGCACAGCTAGTACACTATATAATGTAAACGCTAAAAGAAAGATAACTGAAAAGAGGGAAGTTCAAACTTGGCTTCACATTGTATTCGGTTATTATTGTGGACAAAAATAGTATTATCTGAACTATCCTGTACTGAATCTGTGCGTTTGTTTTAATAATATTTAATTAAGTAAATGAATACGCTAATAAATAATACTGTACGGTGGACATGGGGATTATGGGGAACACTTACAGTTTGACTTTGGATCTTATGTCCACAACATCAAGGCGGCACAAAATCTAAAGTGTGCAATATGTGGTTTCGACTGTACACCCTTTTCAGTTGACATGTTTCTATTCAGCTTAAACTAAGATTTTAATGTTTTGTGTATGCGATTTTTAATAAACAAATAATATTAAAAGAAAAAGAAAACAATTGCACACATCAGTTTTATAAAAGAGTGACTTAATTTAATAAAATTATGCCACTAAACGCGATGTCGGTTTGGCCGTTGCCTAAAAAACTTGGCCAACAGGTTCTCTTTCCCATGTTTATATTGTAGCGACTAAAAGAAATCTCATGTTCATGCTCAGCTCCGGCGGTAAATCTTGGCCATTTCAGAATAATGAGGTTATCTTGCAAGCCGGCTCTTATAAGACATCTTGAAGGAATTTCCAAAGTCAACTTAACACTGCAGGCAACACACGCCGATTGCGTTACTCGGCTCCTGTCTCTCGGCCTCGGCCTCGGCAGCAATGATCGGCGCGTCAGCTGCACTCGCGACAGACGGATATTGGACGAGCGATCGACACTAGGGATGCTCATATAAAAATACGCGGACCGAGTATTAGGAGGCAGCGAGTTTGCTTTATTACGCTACTATAAAAATGGTTTACGCTTGATAACTCACGATTTTTTTTTCGCAGTTTACCTTTCTGCTTAAAAATTAATTGTAAAATAGATAGTAAAATTTGCATTTGGGTGGCTATTAATAACACTATCGCATACATTATGTGTGTGAGCTATAAGAAATTGGCTTGAGATGTTTTTGTTAATCGTGGTTGATCGAAGCAAAATATTAAAATGTGGTTCATGTAATAATATTTCAATGCACTTGAAATGCTGGCAAAAAGGGAAAAACTAGGCAATTGCCAAATAAACTTGGCTAAGAAGTTTTTGCATATTATATATTCATTTAAAATAATTGCGGGGATAGACCCTCCAGCCATATTTTAAGAAAGTATCGTGTTTAATTAAGTTCTGGAATTTCATTATTTCATCGTGTCCACCTCGTGTTACAACAAGTGAATGTGGTATCTACAACTATAGGTAGGTATTAGTACAGGATTTGCATTTTATCCCACTACAGTAAACTTTAGCTTCTCCCTGCTACAATGTCGAATAGGTTGCGTGCGAGACTTAAATGTTCAATATTTTATGTTTTTGTTTGCTGTGAATTAAGTTTGAAAAATAAAATGTAACTGGCGCTAGTCAACAATATTTAATTTGAAACATCGGTTTAACGCATAGCCGAGTTAGCACCCCGAGCGACTCATGCAAATTGCATTACCCGGCTAGCAGGCTCGACAGTTAAACGACTCTGCAGGATCTCATAATGTAGTTAAAGGCGATTTACATGAATACATTAGTACGTACACATAAAACTTACAAATGCACACCCATTCCCTCTTCACGTACACTCACATTACTATGATTGATAGGTACATATATATAATTTATTGCACAAAACATTTACAGTAATTGGTTTCAGGAGATTTGTTAGGAGTGGTATCTTACTTTTACTTATGCGTAATATTTGTTGTACCAATTTATATTGTCTATTCTATTTCATAATAAGTAAATCAATATTGGATCACCTAACACACATTTCTCTGATTCTGTGATAAGTAGCTAGCTACTTACTTGTGTTACAGAAATCAGAAACAACGACGGTATCACAGCACGCAGATTGGATTAAAAAAAATTTATTGCTCATATTTTATTGTGAATTCAACGTATTTCTTAAATAAAGTTTCGCTGTACCTTGAGGGCATGATCATTCAATTTAATGTCATAGACCCTGTGCACTCTCTAAACACTTGACATTGGCGGAATCATCGCCATCTAATTCCCGGTTCCGATATTTTACCATTCGTAATGTATCAAAAATGACAATCTGTTTTTCTCCATTCGACTACGAGTCGTTAATACCGTTCTATAATTTACTTTCCATACCAGCTGCCATCAGTCGTCAGACGGTCGTTTTTAACTTACGCCTCGTATAATTTATGACTATACGTAAAAAGAACGGATCGTTTCTCAAATATTGTAACCGGACATAGGTCCATTTACAAAAAAAAAAAAACAAAACCGCGTCTGTACCTTGCGCCAAGCAGGTGTTCTGACGATTATTTATTGAATCTGACAAAACTGTCAACCGTGCATTCGCTGACGGAAAAGGATTGTCTTCCCGTCCCCGTACATTCCATTACTGGCCGTGGCTAAAGCCCATTTGATTCCTGCAAAAACTCTGATGGCCTGCATTCGAACGCGGTTTGACAGGCCCTGTCTGGGCTGTTGTGCATGCACGGTCAACACGTCGAGGTTAAAGCTTGTAGTTCTGTATTAGATCGTATGCGGACGACATAAGGGCGATGCAGAGTCCAAAATCTGATTATTTTAGTTTGCATGCATCTATGTTTTTCCTTATTGTAAATTTGAAATGAGGTCACAATTTTTTGGTAGCAATCGCATTTTGACCCGTGAACTTATTTCAAAAGTCAAGTGATACAGGCAAAGACTTTGCAAAAGATGCTTCATTGACATTCATTATAGAAGCCTTTGAGTAATTACCGATTTGACGTGTGTCAGCGGGGTAACTAAGTTACGCGATACGATTTGACGTATGTCAGCGGGGTAACTAAGTTACGCGATACGATTTGACGTATGTCAGCGGCGTAACTTAGGTACGGGATACGATTTGACGTATGTCAGCGGCGTAACTTAGGTACGGGATACGATTTGACGTATGTCAGCGGCGTAACTTAGGTACGCGATACGATTTGACGTATGTCAGCGGCGTAACTTAGGTACGCGATACGATTTGACGTATGTCAGCGGGGTAACTAAGTTACGCGATATCGCAGTTCTACTAAATGCCCAGTTATCCCAATAGTAATAAATTATATGAGGCGTAAGCTAAAAACGACCGATGGACGACTGATAACAGCTGAATGATGACAGTAAATAGAACGGTATTAACGACTCGTTGTCGGCTGCAGAAAAACGTCTAGTCATTTTTGACACATTACGAATCGTAAAATATTGGAACGTAGGTCACGTACGCATTGTATCATTACAATACGGTTACGCATACGAGCATTTAAAATAATTTAACGGGTCAAAACGCAGTAAGTAGTTCGTATTAACTACTAAATAAAAATGGTGTCCCGTTTTGACCCGTTAAATTATTTTAAATGTTTAAAATGGAACGCGAAAGTCTTAAAATTTATACGCATACGAGCGTTGTGCAAAAGGCCTTATCGCGTACCATTTCATATCTACTACGTATCGCTTTTAAGCGTTGGAAGGATTTATTCCGTGAAATAGTCTTTATTACCCATGCAGGGAGGCTTCAATCGAGTTAAAATCGCTTTTGAAGCGAGAGATTTGTGAATGCAATCGCTCAGCTAGTTGGCAGAGCCTCACGCGCCATTACGCTGCGCAAAGTTACGATGCAATGGCATTCGATGGGATCGCGTGATATTTTTTGTTACTTCTGACTTTTTTTCGATATTAGCTTGTTACGAAGACGATAGGTTATTATTTTTCGTTTGAAAGTTTTATTAGTTAGAAGCTGTCACGCCTTCTGTGCTTGATCGAAATAACACCTACAATGAGGATGAAACATTTCGTTTATACAAGGTTAATCCAATATTACTAAAGTGAAATTGATATGTTACACGTAAATAAGGTAATGAAAATGATTTATTCAGTTTTATTATTACAAAATGAAATGGAATATTTGAAAACAGACTTTGAATATAAAATAAAATAAAATGTTTATTTTTCAGACAACCAATCTTGGTTGTCTGAAAAATATACTCTATGGATCTCCATAGAGTGTTAGTAATTAACTTAATAACAATGTTAGAACTTAATTACTAAAAGTGACCTCGTTAGCCAGCATAATTATGCGACTAGTGGACAGTCCCCACTGTCAGCGACCACCTTCAGAACATTGTTTCGGCAGCCGCGCACTCGCCTTAAAAGTGATCCGGCTTTTTTACGCAGTATGGTCGGGACACTGTCAACCCCTGCATATGCGAACATGCTAGAGGCACTACAGTATCGCGGCAGCCGCAGCAATGCCCTGAATGCATTATTGTATCGTATGCGCAGTGCATTATACGACTTTTGGGTATAATTAACCCACAGACTGCTCGAATAGAAAGAGGTGCAGAAGGCTTTGAAAAGCGTGACCTTAACTGGAGTCGAGCAGCGAGCAAATCTGCGAGCCAACATGTTCGCCCTGATCGACAATGCCCTACGCTCTCGTTCCATGTCATCCTTGAGATCTTCTGTGATAATGTTACCTAGGTACTTAAATTGACGTACTCTAACAAGATGTGACCCATTAAGTTTAATCGCAGGGACACATTCAGGCAATTTGTTGCCTGATTTAAAGATCAGGTATTCACTTTTCTTGTTATTGTACATCAGACCATGGGCGTCAGCATAAGACTGTTGTTTATCTAATTTTCAGAACAATACTACATAGGTAATTTGTTTTTATTTGCCAATCGATAATTGGATGACATAATATTAGATATCAATATTAATATCAAATATTTATTTATTGTAGTAGGTTATTTATAACACTTTCAAATCTTCTTTTAATACAATCCAAAGTGACACTATATCTGATTCGGAACCTATATCTACCGACAAGACACCGGTAAGAAATTCAGTAGATTTGTTACAGTAAGATAATCTAACTCATTGCTTGTGCAGACCTCCTTTTTTTATATATTACACTTCAAGATTGACCTCATCCCACCTGATGTTAAGTGGTAATGAGGTCCTAGCTTAAGGGTGACAAGTACAGCATAATAAATCTGTTACTGGACTTGTCGCCCTTACCTTGAAGGCTTGACCCCTGCTACTAATGTAGCACCCCCAGGAGCTATGGAAACCTAACTCACACGCAGAAACACAACAACACCGAAGTGATTGTTATTTGGCTGCGGTATTCTGTAAGGTGGAGGTATTTCACCAGTCGGGCTGCTCCAGTTCGAGCGATAAATCGCTATGCCCTATCTCTCTTAGTCCTTGGACTAAGGCATATAGTTTTGATTTGATGAGTGAAACAACGTTAAGTATTTATTTACGAGAGGTAAGCTGGAGCAGACCATTCCCCAAAGGTGGCACCTGTTCACAAACATGACGTATGTGCCAGCCATCGTTTCATTCAATTCTTTCATTTATAGCTGATCCGACTGACATTGTCTTGTCTTAACGATGACTATTTAATTCGAATTAGTTTTCACCCACAACGTCGACAAAGAATACTATTATTCTTTGATTTTCTAATTTTCCGAGCAATTTTAAAATTTTTACTTTCATAAGAACCTTTTCCTGACAGTAACAAATATAACAAAACAAAATGAAATCCAGGTCCAGCTGTTGACGCGAATTGGCGTGACCAAGGTATTCATTTGTACATAGTATAAAGTTCGGTAACTCTTATCTTTGCCGGACCATAAAGAAGTGGAACTCGTTGCCGGCTCATGTGTTTCCTCCTTCCTTTGACATGGATTCCTTCAAAAGGAGCGTGAAGAAACATCTTGTGGGCCAGTATGGCGATGCTAACGGATAGGATATTTTGATATCAAATCCGTTGTCATCGTGATGTGGGTTCCTCTCTTGCTTACCATCAGGCTGGGAGGAGCCCATATACTGCGCTACTATAAAAAAAAAAGAAAAAAAATATTAAGATAACTCCATTTGCAATACGGTGCAATCAGCCGTCTCGCATTAATGTGATTCGCATTAAACGTAAGCGTGCGTCCACAGCGGACAAACAATTCCACAGCCGGTTTATAATTAAACCACTTATTGTGCCCGTTCAATCCGCGCTTCATTCCAATTGAAAATGTTGGAGAGCTTTGGATTCTCTAACAAAACTAAATGGCGCAAATTAATCACGTTCCGCTTAATGAGAGGAATCGCTTGTTTAGTTTTGATTATTTTTTATTTATTTAAAAACTTTATTGCACAAAATAAGAAGTACAAAAGGCGGACTTAATGCTAGAAGCATTCTCTACCAGTCAACCGTTGGGTCATGCAGATAGTTGGTTTATGGGTGCGGTAACAGTAAAAATGTGAGTATAGATTACAACAAAAATAATTATAATAAATAGCAATAAATTAAACACCAGAATAGAATATTCATACAAAGGTACGTGGTAATACAAAGGTACATGGTAATTATTTGTGGTATTGATTCAGTTGACATACAATGTACAGCAGTTTTTTTTAACAAATCTATTCATATAAATACAATTGGAGTGCCTATTTGTTATATTGAAATAACAGCCTTTCAATACATGCATAATCGTAATCAAATAATTTATTAGGTACATAAAGCAAAATTACATCTTTAAATTGTCTCAATTGTCAGTCTGTCTATCAGTTTGCCCGGCTAATCTCTAAATAGCTGGACCAATTTTGTTGGGTTTTTATTGGTAGGTAGTTGATGTACTAAGATAGATAGATAGATACACTCTATTGCACAGAAAAATTAACAGAAATTGGTTTTACAGACATAATTAAGTACAATTTAGGCGGTCTTATTGCTAGAAAGCAATCTCTTCCAGACAACCTTTAGGTAGAGGAAATAGTAGATATCGAGAAACGGGTGCGAAAATAAAATATTTAACAGGAAATATAAATACCATAATATTATAAATACAAAAAAAACTATAAAAATAATAACACAAATAAATAAATAAATACATACTTAAATATATATCAATAAATAAATACATATCCATGAAATATTTATGGTTTAAACAAACATATAGAATAAACATATGAAATCAGATTAAATACCAACAAATATAATAAGAAGTAACTTAAAAGTAACATTACGGTTACTTTACTTTAGAAAAAGTATTCATTTAAGAAAAAATAAATTGAAATCTTATGCACGCGAACGAAGTCGCGGCAAAGAAATATAAAACTTAAAAACTGTACTTTTATCTCAAAGAAATTAAGCTTACTGCAACACAATCAAATCTTATCACTAATATACTATACTAATGACGCACGGCGTCCTTATCAGAAAATTATTCATTTTGATAGATTCACTGCGTTATCTACACAACACCGTATTGTTCAAACAATTTATACGCAAAATAAAACATAAGACGAGAAAACGTATCTATGTTTTGTATCGTCAAGGTCCAAATTGCATTGTCATCAATTCCGAAACGCGGCGGTTCGATAGTTCAGGAGCCATATGCCAAAAAAGAAGCAAGTTGTTATTTTGAATACTGGTGTTACGTTGTAGTATTTGTGCTGTGGTTTGCTGCTCTGCGGCACAGTACAGATAGGATGCAGTATGACAGCTGAAAGATTGTCGCAATTTATCATTGACGCCTCGCCCCGGCCGTGTCACGGTGCTTTCAGCTTTTAACGTAAAAATGGTGGATTGAATGGCGAAAGTGGGGCAATAGTAGGGGCACCATGCTCTGCGAAGTTATGAAAGCTGTGGGAGACTTTTTACGATTGAATATTGCGTATCGTAGTATATCAAACGAGGTTTTGTACAAATTTTATTTAATTGCCAAAATAAGCAAGTTGCGATGACCTATATTTTTCGACGGTGTCACTAAGCTTGACTGTATTTTTAAAATATTTTTATTAACAACTAGCGGACCCGACAGACTTCGTCCTGTCAAAAACAATTGGAATGTGGCTTGACTGTTTTGAAAATGAAAAGGGCAGTCTTTAAGCTCGACAGCCCGGCAATTATTCGATTTTTTTATTTATTTATTTATTTATTAGGTTTACCAACAACTGTTACATTACATACAAGCACATAAAGAAAAAATAAAAAATAAAGTTCTAGGCTAAATGCACAGTCTCTTAGAGGTAAACACCGCATGCAAAAACAATTATCAGAGAATGACTGCAGTCCATATTACAATGACATCGATCGCAAGAATCCGAGTCGGGAAACAGGGCTTAAAACGAAGTTAAAAAAGTTTTTTTCTATTTTTCTCGCCGTAAAAACCATACTTGGTCTTCAACGAACATTTAAAAAAAATTGACAAATTTGGTCCAAGCGTTTGTCGAGTTATGCGCTTACCAACACATTTAGCGATTCATTTTTATATAATAGATAATAAAATACTGACTTATTATATAAATACACATATGTATTTTTTATTGAATAAAACGAAATTAAATAGTAAGATTTCAATACTAATGTGAAGGTAGAAGAATTTAAATATAGTTTTAAGTAAAAAAAAGATTTTACCAAACGCCCTACTGATTGACCGTTTATATGACTGTTTAGATGTTTTATAGTGTCGTATCTTAGATATTAAAAAAAAAATTACCCAACTCCAGACAACAGGCATCTACAGGAATAATGTTTTTAATCTACAATTAAGTCTTGTTTTCCTTCCTGCCGCTATAACTCCAGAACGCACGAACCGATTTCCACGGTTTTACATTCGTTGGAAAGTTCTCGGGCTCCGTGAGGTTAATAGTAAAGAAAATTCAGGAAAATTTTCAATAGAAAAGCGGGAAAATCCTCTAAGGCGAAACGAAGTTCGCCGGGACCGCTAGTTTTTTATAAAATATTAAGACGAGTAATAGCGTTTGCGTGTACGCTTTGAGTAAAAAAGAGTGTACTTTAAACTGAATTTAAAATAAAAAGATCCTACATATTTTTAATACGTTTAGATAAAAATATTATTCAACTTTTGTATCATTTTCTAAGCTTTTCTCAGATTGGTTAAGGCATTATAAATAAAAACGGTGCGTTGTGCACAAGTTGTTAGTGGTCTCTTGAAACGCGTAATGGCTGGTCACTGCAGCCTCAGAGTACGTTAGTGATCGAGAGGGGGAAAGAATAATGTTTTGCATTATGTCTGCTATCATCAAGCATTCGTGTGAGGGCACAAACGGGATTACTGGTACGTAAATAAATAAATCATAAATATATTACCTACTAGTGAAAAGATAAAAATAATCAAAATAAAGACGAAT
Source organism: Glyphodes pyloalis (assembly GCA_037074685.1). Taxonomy (NCBI): domain Eukaryota; kingdom Metazoa; phylum Arthropoda; class Insecta; order Lepidoptera; family Crambidae; genus Glyphodes; species Glyphodes pyloalis. The sequence continues at coordinate 12,598,904 of JAYKKO010000019.1, forward strand.
TTGTACATTTTATCTCAATTGGAGAAATATTATAGTAACTTCACCTCCTACCCCTTTTTATGGCTTTTGATGGAAAAGTTTCATACTGAATTACATTTGAATAACTTAAAAACCGGCGAAGTTTTACTAAATGTTTTACTAAATATTTTTAGTGCTTTCCTACGTTATAAAAAATACTCTCGAGCAAAATTTCAAATTTCTAACTCTTAATAGTTTAGGATCATAATCATATATAGGTAATTAGTCAAAAAAAAATTATAAACATTATTTCGTTGTTATGTTTCTGCGTGTGTGTAAGGTTTCCAGAGCTCTTGGGGGTCGCTACATTAGTAGCAGAGGTCAAGCCTTCAAAGTAAGGGCGACAAGTCTAGTAACAGTTTTACTATGCTATACTTTTCGCCCCACATTACCACTTAACAAGAGAGGCAGGGCAAAGCGATTTATCGCTCGAACTGGAGCAGCCTGACTGGTGAAATACCTCCACCTTACAGAAGACCGCAGCCAAATAACAATCACTCCGGTGTTGTTGTGTTCCTGCGTGTGAGTAAGGTTTCCAGAGCTCTTGGGGGTGCTACATTAGTAGCAGGGGTCAAGCCATTAAGGTAAGGGCGACAAGTCTAGTTAGTTTTACTATGCTATACTTTTCGCCCTTAAGGATGAGATCAACCTTGAAGTGCGTTATAAAAAAAAAACAATTCCAGTTGGGTCAACAGAAAATTAGCTTTTCGTTATTGTCTAGGCATTGTGTTACCGTATTTGTTTTTGTTTTTCATAACACAAATGCTTGTAAGTGGGAAGCTGCTTACTTTGAATTGAATGTTGTCTGATATATACTTAATTGAAATAGTCTTCAAGGACAAACTTACAGACAAACAATCCAAACCTAAAACTTGTAAATTGAAACTGATCGTTACTCTAAAATGCAAATGGATTAATTCCGGTTGTCTCGCCAAACAAATTGGCCCAAAAAATAATTGATATAAATAAGATTTCGGCACAAATCCGAAGTTTCAATTAGCAAATGGCCGCCTCGTCTCACAGAACAGAAGCTACTGAAGTTGGGGCGCTGGGTATTTCGAGCCATATTGAAAATTAATGTAATTAGTTAACGTCGCCATAATGGTTGATTAGCTGCGTGTGTTTTCAATTTATTTTATAAATATTTTCCAAATATTTATTAATGCCCAAAGTTGCTATGTAAATCTCAGATAACAGGTAAATTTCTAATAATTTTTTTTTAAATAGCAAACATTTTCATCATTTGGAATTTGTAGCCCGTTTTATGAACTAGACGACTTAGCTTCAATGAGCAAATGTTTGGAGATAAACTTTTTGTTATTTATAATTGACAACGTAGAAGTGTAGTATTCGTTAACGTTTCAACAAGTTTGAAGTGTATGGGATTCACACGTGAAACAGAGAGAAATATCTCTGGCATTTTTAACTTATAGAAACGATATCAAATTTTGATATTAACTTACGCTTAAAGATTACGCCCAAGGTATTTATAGATAAATGTTTCAGAGGGAAAATTTACTTTTCATCCGATACTCTAGTGGTAGTAACTCTCAATTGCATTCAGCAGCGTTCAAATACATGAAAAAAGTGTTTAAAAATTCATTCGCAAATTTTTGTGTGAATGATCAATTTATTTTCTACAAATATTTACTTTGCACATTTATAGAAATTACTTTTACAGACAAGGTATATTGCAATTTAGGGAATCTTATTGTGGTTGACAAAATTGTAAATAACGAAAAAGAGTAGCCTCCTATTACTTTTTACACGCTAAAAGTGGCTGTGCCTCAACTTCTGTAACTCATAATCCCTGAACAAGTCAGCGTTAATCAAACTTCACGGGATTTCCTCCTGTTTTGTTTTGATTTGTTCAGAATTGATTTTCTGACCAACTCTCGTTTATTTAAGCGATAGCGGTCGGGTTGATTTTGTTACCGAATGTTAGTTGGGAATTTAGAATTTAGTTTTGACGAAAATTTTAAGGTTAACTATTTTACCTTACATTACTGTGGACGTACTCAAAGTTGTTAGTGGAACAGGAAAGTTATTTAAATCCAGTCTACATTAAAATTTATTTGGAATTACAGTCAGCCATGCCGATTCTCAGTTAATTTTAATCTCATACTTACTGCACTATACTGTCATTATGGGTGTGCAAAGAACACTATTGGTATTGCGTGTTTTGAATTGAATTTAAGTGTTTACTTTTCACTGTTTGTACAGCGATTGTTTTTTTAGAAATTAGACTGGCAAAATAAAATTAGACGAAAATTATTTGGATGTGGATTTATTTGATTTCATTGAAACCTGCCGGTCTAAAACCAGAAAGCCACAGAAGTAAGTTTCCATTAATCGATAAAGCGTGGAAAATGTCATATCTCAAATAGTACGATTCAGTATAGATAAGTATCGGCGCAATATCTTATTTCGTAAGCTGTAAAAGTATTTTATTTGCCTTTAAGTTCTGTTGTCTAGCTGGCTTTTTCTAATCTTCTTTTACATACATATGAATCGCTGTTCGTTAATCTCGCTAAAACTCGACAACGGCCAGACCGATTTGGCTTATGCTGTTTTTCAAATAATTGTGGAGGTCCAAGCAAGGTTTAAAAGGTTTGAAAATGAAAAAAATAGGGTCTTTACTACGTTTTCGAGACAGCTAGTGCTGACATCAAACTAATAAAAATAAAACCGTTTAAAATATCTAAACGGCAGAAAAAAATAAACAGAGAACTATGAAAAAACAAACATTGACAAGAACCCTCCGGAAACTATGCTCCAAAAATCTTGCCCCAAACATAATTTCATCTGCGCCAAAATTAATCGCAATCCGATCCCGCAATATATTTGATGTTCGCTCGGCGCGTGACGAATCGTGACTGACGGTTGACGCGACGCATGGCGCACGAGTTCACCTCGGCTCGACCCCCACCCTTGTCACTCAGATTATATTAAATTCTGGAGATAGGGAAATAAAGTTACAGGGTGCCGCGACGATCTCTTGATCTGATTTGAGGGTTGAATGGACTGATGCTCTTTGTTATTGAAATTGAGAATTTTAAATTTAAATCTTCTTGCTTTCGATTGCGGTCTCCATTTTAAATATTTTACTTATACGATACTGGAAGGAATGAAATAAAAAATAGTTTACATAGTAGTCTAAAATTTGAATGCTCAATTCTGTGGCGATCCTTTTTTTGATGAACATGATTTTGAATGAAAGTTGAACAAGTATTTAATGTATTAGCGATACGCTACATAAACGAATTTGCTGCAATCAAATTTTATTATTTTTGGATATATATAATTTGCAGCTTAATATTTATTTTATATTTACGTTTACGTCATTAAAAACAAAATTATGTAAAAATTGAATTTCGTGACGATTCAAAAGTGTTTTAAACCCACTGGAATAAAAAAGTACTTGAGTTTGAGAGTTCGTGTTTGATCAATTCATTTAGACATTGTGTAGCTTCACTTATACCCGGTTTCAATATTTGATAAACGATCCGTTCTAGTCAAGGATAGTAATGAGTTATACAAGGCGTAAACTAAAAACGACTAAGAGAGATTAAGAGAAGTAGAGTTTAGCGATTTATCGCTCGAACTGGAGCAGCCCGACTGGTGAAATACTTCCACCTTACAGAAGACCGCCGCCAAATAACAATCACTTCTGCGCGGTTGTGTTCCTGCGTGTGATTAAGGTTTCCAGAGCTCTTGGGGGGTGCTACATTAGTAGCAGGGGTCAAGTCTTCAAGGTAAGGGCGACCAGTCTATATGTCTTGTTGCCTTGTCTATATGTCTTTGAAATAGCAAAATTTTTCAGAATCTAAGCTATTTCAAATTGGCTAGAGATATATACCCCCGAAATAGTCGGAATGGTAATAGACTAGTTATTGACTTTGTCCCAAGAAGTACACGCATGAGGGAAAATTCTTACTGTATGTGCGTGAAAATTTATAACAAAATTCCTCAAAATATTAAAGATATGCCAACTTTTAGTAAGTTCAAGAACACATTGTACACCTGGCTTATTATGCATGGATTTTATTATCTCCAAGAATTTCTCAATTTTTACAACTAAATATATAATATAACTGATTTTTTTTATGTACACTACTCTAAGTCATTAATTGTAATTGTATTTTGCATGCTGTTGTTGACGGCTGCATGGGCGGTCTAAATATTATGTACTTTAACTAATGTCATCTCCTGTGTACCCTACTCAAAAGCAAATAAACGAATTCTTATTCTTATTCAAGTCCTGTAACAGATATATTATCCTGTACTTGTCGCCCTTAAGCTATGACCTCATTACCACTTTACATCAGGTGGGATGAGGTCAATCTTGAAGTTTATCTAATATAAAAAAAAAGACTGACGGACGACTGATGCCAGCTGTATGGAACGGTATTATTTAACAACTCGTGTTTGGTGAAAAACGGATAGTCATTTTTTACACTTTACGAATCGTTAAATATTGGAACCGTGCATTAGTTCTACCATAATTCTAGTATTATTTTATCTAATAAATAATAAATAATACAGTGCTACTAAGCTAATTAAATAAATGTATAAGTGATTGTAATATAAAATTTGTAATGTTTAGAATCATTGCAACGCCCTCTCTACAGCGCGTCACGTATACTTAGCCTTAAGAATGTCAACTCTTATCCCATGTGACATGCAATAAAAAATTTGAATTTGAATTTGATACCCGCCACGAGTAGGTACTTGCATCATTTAAGCAAGCAAACCTTTGTTGGTTTCATTCCAAACAAGTTTCATACAGTGCTCCAAAGTTTAGCTAACGAACAAAAATCCAATCAGGGGTTTAATAAGTAAAAAACCGCCCACTCCGGAGTCCACGCGACCATTCTCATCGCGGCCTGGCGGGATTCCATTGCGCCGGTAAATCTCAATTGGGCAAAACGCGTTTAGCCTTTCCACAGTACTAGGAACTACAGTGTGACAACTTTCAGAAAGGTGGCTTCGGTAAAGTATAGCTGCGGATTATGGTGGAGGGTAGTAGAAGGGGAGCATGGTCTAATAACTTGATACTACGGGCTGCATGCACGAAAAAGATGACGTCATTGTCCCGTTACGCTCATTGTCACGTTCCGCAAGCGAGAACGCGGCACGAACGAGAGAGAAGTATGATCGGCTCAGCGTTTTCACGTCATACTAGCGTCCATAAACCAATTTTACAGGCAATCATTTTTTTTGTAAATACATACTAATAAATAAATATTTGACAGCCCATATGTACTCAAATAGTGTCATTTTGCTTTTGCACCTTTCAGATATGGATATAAATATGTAATTTAAAATGAATATTAATATAAACATCAAATAAATTGATCTGCTTCTGTGGTAAGTAGTAGTCTATTCTATTCTATTCTATTCATTCTAAAGCATTTGTGTTACAGAAATCAGAAATAACGATGGGACTACACGTATAAAATGACGTTTTTATTTAATTGAGTCAACCGAGAATCGAACCCAGGACGTCTAAGATGCCCTTGTCCGACCTGCTCGCCTGTAGAACTTTATATGTGGAGGTGGGTACCTCTGCTTCCGCGCGGGGTAGTTATTTTTTTATTCTTTGTAAACAAAATATGAATGATTTTTTTACAATAAAAGTAACCTAAGTTACTTCTTATCTTATTACCGTTTTAAAGATTACTATAAACTTTGTATTGTTAGAACTATGTTCTATTATTTATTCTAATCACTTAATTTTATTCCACGAAAAAAAAATTAAACCATTTCTTAGTGTCACTAGTAAAAAAAAGCCTGGTATAACTTTATGGATACCTAACGCATAAAATTATACCTGTCAACCTAGCTACCCATAAAACTAAATAGGTTTTATCTTATATTGCAATTTTAGTGATCTTTAGCATTACACTACACTGTGCCATTGGCGCGCCTCCAGAATGGACCAATGCTGAAATCCTTACAACTTCACGAATGGCCAATACTGAACACTGAGCCTCTCAAAAGAAACGACCCAATTGTGGAAGACGAAGAGTCCATTTTCGTTCGAATACTCTACCCAATCGGATCGCGGTAACCGTGTAAATCGATTAGGAATCGATTAAAGTAGCACTGCGCTCTTTGTATGAGTGCCATGCAGGCGCGATCAGTTTTTTAGAGTCCCTTAATGCTTGCAACTGTTAGTTTAAATATTTTGAAGCAACAAAAAATTTCATCTCCCATCGCAGTGTGCGATTTGAACCTGCTACCTTCACGTATCGCACGTGCTGTTCTTCCAACTGATTTAACCGCAAGTTATTCATTATCTACGGATTAATTGCTCAGTCGTATCAACCTCTAAGCATTTGGTAAGTGTCTTCTGCCTTACGAGTTTAGAATTACATATGTACAATGTTTAAATTTCGTCGTGTTTTGACCGTTGCCTCATTTTAAAAGTTTAAATAGACAGTGGACGTCTATTGGTGGAAATGGGCACCTAGGAAAGAAGTCCTAAAAGCTAAATATATAAATAAATAATTAAATAAAAAATAAAATAAAATATGTTAATTGGCTTTCACTAATATTAAGTCTTAAACAAGTTACATCAGTATCCCCTTTAAGTCTATATAGACCTGTGTCAGGTAGATACCTCTCTTCCTTCAATTATATTCTTAACAATTTACATAATATTAGTAACAAAATATTAATTTACTTATCATAAATTACATCTAGGTTAACATAATTATATTAAGTGTGTGTGTGTGTGTGTGTGTGTGTGTGTGTGTGTGTGTGTGTGTGTGTGTGTGCGTAAATATATAGGTACAAAAAGCGTCTCAAAATTCGATGAACCGACGGCGAATACCAAAGATTATTTGCATGTGTGTCAATAATAGCAAGCCCTACGATTTTAAATCACAAGGGTTCTTAGGTGGAGCTAGAGATTTTAATTACGGAACAGGGCAAGAGAATTAATATGAAAATAGAATGCAAAAGTCTTTATTCTGTAACAAAAATGTCAGCCAACCAATGAAATTTTTTTTTTTTATATTGCACTTCAAGATTGACCTCATTCCACCTGATGTTAGTGGTAATGAGGTCCTAGCTTAAGGGTGACAAGTACAGCGTAATAAGTTACTGGACTTGTCGCCCTTACCTTGAAGGCTTGACCACTACTACTAACGTGGCACCCCCCAGGAGTTCTGGAAACCTTACTCACACGCAGGAACACAACAACACAGAAGTGATTGTTATTTGGCTGCGGTCTTCTGTAAGGTGGAGGTATTTCACCAGTCGGGCTGCTACAGTTCGAGCGATAAATCGCTATGCTCTACCTCTCTTATTATGTTGTTTGGTGTTTTGATACCGACTTTGCAAAACAGTGGGTAATTAAAAGCGACTTAGCCGATCCCGTCTGTTTGCTCAAATCAACCGCAACTAAATAAAAACTGTATACAGACTTGTGCCCGGATTAAAACAAAGACCTAGGGACAGGAATGATAGTGTTTAGGTTATCATGTTAAAGTGCGCGTAGCGTGCACACGCCACCGTCTGAGGAACGAGTGCGGCTGGGCCACATTCCATTGACAAAACGGAAATTGGACATTTGATGGCAGGTTTATCTCAGTATACAGTGTTAGAATCCAATATATGTCTTTATTTAACGACCTCCGTAGCCAAGGGGCGAGCGAGCCGGACTTTAGCATCGCGCCGTCTCTGAGGTCCCGGGTTCGATCCCTGTTCGGGGCAATATGGAAAATGAACTTTTGTATATTATCTCCGGTCTGGGTGTTGTGATACCGCCCTTGTTTCTGATTTCTGTAACACAAGTGCTTAAGTTTCTTATCACTGAATCTGAGCAATGTATGTGATGTCGTTCAATATTTATATTTACTTATTTTTTTAAATCTTTTTCTTTGTCCCTATGCAGCTATGTACTAAAACAGTGTCACACTATAAATTGAACGCGAAAGTCTTACTTTAAAATTTAAAATAATTTAACGGGTCAAAACGCGACACCATTTTTATTTAGTAGTTAATGGTTAATACGATTCAGCTCTGAGTCAGCTCGTGACCACGGTTGGTGCAACCTAACCAAAACGTCGGGCAGTAAGTAGTTCGTATTAACTACAAAATAAAAATGGTGTCGAGTTTGACCCGTTAAATTATTTTAAGTGTCACACTATTTTGGATTGGACCGGGGATCAAACCCGGGACCTCAGTGATGGCGAGTCGCCAAATTCCGGCCTACTCGTCTTTTAGCTACGGAGGTCGTCAAAGGAGGTTTGAATGCCAAGTTTGTTCCCTGTCCCTTGGCGTAGGCGAGGGGCGTGTCCGCCGCGTGGGCATGACAAATGGCGCGCTACAGGGTGCTCCGTTATAATTCGTTTTTAACCGCCGCACGTCAGCGCTCCACCGCCACCTATATTATAAAATGGAACTATGTAAATGGTGTTTAAGCCTCCCTGTTTAATTTTAAACCGACTTCAAGAAAAGGAGGTCTTAATTCGACTTAAGTATATTTTTTTTGCGTTCACGGATAATTTTGTGGATATCCGATTTTGTTAGAAATGTTTTTTTTTGTTAGAAAGGAGATATCATAGATGGTAGCATGACCCAAAGACCAGTATCTGATGATGGTATTTCATAGAAATTAAAGGGGAAGATGTCGTTTTTTTTTCCAAAAACTATACATATATTAATAAATTGCAAACGTAATTGCACTGACATTCAAATTGTGTTTTTAACTTTGCTCAGTGTTTTTAATATAAGTGTTATCTCCTAGACATATAGTCTACGTTTCTTATGAATCTCATAAAAATAAATGGCGAACAGATCAAATTCTAAAATAAATTACAAGAACCGCATATTTAGAATGGCACTTTTACACAACCAAAAATAAACACAGTTTGAATTCGTCAATCCATCTATTGGACTGCAAGTAATCTCCAAATTACAGAAATATTTTTTTTTTAGTTTTTGGACTTGGAGACTTTTACTTATTTAATATTCAATGTGTCTCTAAATATTCTGCTTACATAACGAATATAATTTTTTTCTTTAAATAAAATACGTTTTTAAAATAAACTTATTGACCTTATTCAAGTAAACGTCTTGCTGATTTAATGGTGTATGAGGTTACAATCCAGGGGTCTTGAGTTTGACGCCTGGGTCGAGCAAAGAACATTTTAGAAAACTCAGTATATTCTGCATTTGTGAATTAAAATACTATCTAAATGGATAAAGTTGCAACGATGATTTAATTTTATCGATGATGATTTTTGTTTGTTTTTGACAGCGAGACATTAATATTAATAGACTTATACTATTTAATGTTTACATGTAAAGGGAACACCCTGTATGCTAGTAAGGGTGCCCGCAGACGTTGAGCAATGGTGGCTGATCACGCGATTGCTTCATTTGGCATCCTCGGAGATGATACCACCGAATGTTATGAAATAGCCAGAATAAATACAGACTACCTTCAATGGGGAACTTGAATGAAATGCTTTGTGTTTAATTCGACTGGACGTAGATGCAAATTATTATGTATGCATTGTTTTAGTTACAAACATGTGGCAGGATTCGTAACTTAGGGGGTTTTGTCTCTAAATTTAGGAGAAAATTAGTAGAATGAGGTTTCTACGTATCTTTATAGCTTAAAGACATAATAAAAGTCTATTAACATTTCGTTAGCAACTGCTGTGACCCGACCTTTACAGCCCTTTTAGCTATGCCTTTTATATGTTTTTTTTTATATTACACTTCTAAATTGACCTCATCCCACCTGATGTTAGGTGGTACTGGACTTGTCGCCCTTTCCTTGTAGGTTTGACCCCTACTACTAATGTGGCACCCCCCAGGAGCTCTGAAAACCTTACTCACACGCAGGAACACAACAACACAGAAGTGATTGTTATTTGGCTGCGGTCTTCTGTAAGGTGGAGGTATTTCACCAGTCGGGCTGCTCCAGTTCGAGCGATAAATCGCTATGCCCTACCGCTCTTAAACTTTACTTTGATATTACATTTTGTTTATTAAGCCATTGATAGTGTGTGTGTGTGTACATATCGCTGCGGTTGCGCACCTACATATCCTGCGAGCATCGAACGAGTTTAATTGTAATTATAGTTTCCTATTCCATTATAGGTCTCATAAATATGTTTGCCTCGGCAAGTATCATATTATGAGAGAAAAGGAAGAGAGACTGCGCTTGTGTTGCCAAGTCGGAACGACATTATCTTACATATTTTAGTATATTGTAATACCGCAATTGGGTACAAGTACTAAAGCTTTTTTGGGATAAGTTCGACGTATATAATTGCTGGATTAACTTTAAAATCTGAAAAAGTTACGGGAAAATTAAAAAGGCGTGTAAATAATCCTTAAAAAATGGTTGGCAACAAATTAATATTAAAAAGGTTCGTATTTTCAAATGATGTTTCAACTCAAAACGTTTTGTAAACAGTGTTTCTAATTTTAGATATCAGAAGGGGCGTCAAAGTTTTAAAGCTTTGTGTTAATCAGTCAAAGTTTTAAGGCTGAGCTTAGCGTCTAACATCTAGATGTCTGACGATACTAATAGATCGCCACGTACTTAAAAAGCCTGTTCCTAACTCAAAAATTCCGCACCTTTCCCCCAATCTGCAGCAACGTAGCGAAACTGGAAAAACGTCACGAACAAAATGTCAGTTTAAAAGTTAAGGCGGCACGCGTGCGAGCTTGTAATTTATTCAAATCTCCCAATTATGTATTCCTGTTGCGTCCTGTGGCTGTCATGGCAGAACTGGGACAGATGAGATGCGTGGTCTGCTGGAACAAGCTAACTGTCCTCTGGTGAACGTGTCCTAGCTACACTCCGTCGCCTTTGAATTGTCCCATGGAACGAGTATGATGACTCTGTTCGACCGAATCTATTGATTTCGTCAGATTAAAATTTAGAATGTATAAAAGTTTAAAGGCGAATGATAAAAGAAAAAAATATATATGTGTCTTATTTTTGTTGGTATTCTTACTGTTGTTCGGTCATTTTACAAAAAGGATACTTTCATCTATACTGTACTAATATTATAAAGAAAAAAACATTTGATTGCTTATTTATTTGTTTAAACTGCATAAACTCCGAAGCTACAGACACGGATTGAAAATTTTTCCTCTGTTGGAAAGCTACATTTCAGTTGCCTTTTATCACACTTAAACTAAAATCATGTAATTCAATGTTCAAAAAAACACTCGTTTGAAGCCGGGTTGTTTAAAGTCCCGATACAACGAGAATATAAAATCAAACGCTTCATGTACTGAATATATCTAAGCTAAAAGACAGCGGCCCTAACATTTGTGGCGACCGATCGAGAATTTCTAAGCAAATATGAAATTCTTTGCGTACATCAATATTTGATGAAGGTCGCTCGTTACACATCGAAGGCTAGAGTTTACAATCATCGATAGATGGGTTTACTTAGGTCGGCAAATGTTTAATGTCTGATCCGGTGTAGGTAAAGAATTTCATTTTTATGTTATACAGGTCAGGTAACTAAAATTTTGAGATTACCAGAAAATATTCGACACATATTTTACCTTAAAACATGTTAACAACTTACTAATATATGTAATTTGCGCTAAAATTTAAGGTTACGTCATTTCTTCGTTTTTTTTTATTTTACACTTCAAGATCGACCCGATGTGAAGTGGGAATGATGATGCGTGAAAAACTGTATACTTACTATCTTTTTTTTATTTACATGACGTCACGCGCAAAAATCTCGTTGAGGGTAAGAAGTGGAATAACGGTTGTCTTTCAACAATTCAGTTGTTCAAAGCCAATACTCCCCCCTTCCCCCTTTTGCAGTCTGCGGCCGTCAGCGGCCAGGTAACCCAATGAGCGACTCTTTGATCACCCAGCCGCGACGAGTCTGTGGGGGAAGGTAGGGTGCCCGCGTTAATCACGGGATAAGATTTTTTTTTATTATGAACTGGCTTTTGCCCGTGGCTTTGCTCGCGTTAAATTCGGTGGGCTGGGGTAAGATTTTCAGAAAAAGTTAAACTGGTAGCTTTCGTTTGTAACAGAGAGAGAAGAATGATATTTGGTTAGTCAAAAATAGTTTGCATATCAATTTTTAGCTTCCCACATGAATGTTACAAATTTCCATACTAAATACGGGTTTAATTTTTTTACTGAATTTTACCCTGAACTATTGTACGGCAAACACTACATCAAAACACTTCTAATGTATTACATTTATGCCAACAAAACAAGGGCGGTGCAAAGTCTAAAGTCAGTATTCTCAACTGCACAATGAACGTTATATATGTAGATCTAAATATAATATTGCTATATTTAATATATTTAATTCCAAATGAAATGAAGGTTTAGTTATTTCACATGATCACGCACATTAACAAAATGATTACGTTATAAAAGCCAGATAACATGTCCTGAAAATGTAGCCATCGTATGTGGTAGCCCTACAACTGTCCCGCACTATTATCCGTAGCAGCGCGTAACGCCGCAGGACTTCACAGGGCGAGATTTACGCGACACCGCAAAAGATAATAAGGAAAAAAGTTTAAACGAACTTTGTTGAACCAACGTCTCGGCTAAACTTCTTTTTGAGATAAGAGTAATTGGACTTTTACAGTTTTAATTGATTAAACCAATTCAAGCACATCATCATCATCATCATCATCATCATAAGCCTGTTGCAGTCCACTGCTGGACATGGACCTCTCCAAATGTTCGCCACTTCAATCGATTTTCGGCCACTCTCATCCCTGGATGAGACAGTGTAAATAAAACCTATTTTTAATAATTACAACACTGGCAAGATAGTTATAAATTCTATTTTTAAGTTTGAACTTTTATAATAGCTATTGTCTTTACAACACTCTTGTCATTCTCTTTCTATAACTCTGTATACGTGCTACTTCTATTATATTACCTCAAGTTTCCACATGGCTTTCATTACAATTTCCTACAGACAGGAGCTCATTGTCCTGGCAGGAGCTGGACTCAAGTACAAATATACGTTATTTACTGACATTAGCAAACATATTGCCACTCATTGTTCCTTAAGTGAAAATTAAAATGGATAGATAGGTAATGACAACCTCCGTGGCGGAGAGGCGAGCGGGCCAGACTTCGGCGTCGCGCCATCTCTGAGCTCCCGGGTTCGATCCCCGGTCGGGTCAATATGGGAAATGAACTTTTCTGTATTGTCTCGGGTCTGGGTGTTGTGGTACCGTCGTTGTTTCTGATTTCTGTAACACGAATGCTTAAGCCACTTACCACAGGATCAGAGCAACGTCCTGGCGGTGTTGTGGTGGTTATGGTTTTCACTGCTTCCCACAGCATCGCCATTTAGGGCGATGAGGTCCGCCGGGGTGTTTTAGTGGGTAGGCCTGCCTTTCACAGTTTTACAGGGCAGGAGAGTCCCACACACGTCGTCACTCTCCCTCGAGTGGCAGTACGGTGCGTCACGCATTTCTACCCGTTAAAAAAAAATAAAAAATAATAGTTTAAAAAACTAAAAAACACGCTTTTAGCTCGCACTAAAAATTACAAAATAATTCAGACATTTAAGAAAGAAAGCGTGGAGCGTTTATGTTATCTTTACTCTTTTTGGACAAAACGCTCCACGCTTTCTTTCTTAAATGTCTGAATTATTTTGTAATTTTTAGTGCGAGCTAAAAGCGTGTTTTTTAGTTTTTTAAACTATTATTTTTATTTTCTACTTTTTAGTTTTCTCATGTATCAATAATTATATAATTCTTTTTCGTATCCCATTCAGCAAACCCTTTCATTTAATACCCATATCATAGGGGTGCATTTCAAATAGCCTGTCCGTTATCTTGGACGCCCGCCATATTGGATTTGAATCACGTGACTATTTTTTTCGTATTCCTGATAGCAAACCCTTTCTTTTGATACCCATATCATGGAAGTGCATTTCAAACAGTCAGTTCGCCATCTTGGGGAGGCCGCCATATTGGAATTGTAATGACGTTTCTTAGCTAGTCATGTATTGTCATCAGAACTCAGAGCGTGTGCAAAATTTCATCTTAATCAAAGACCGGGAAGTGGGTCAAATTAAGATTCAAAGATTCCGTTACATACATAGATACATACAACCCGAGCTAATAAAAGCGTGTTAAAAAGGATCAGAGCAACGTGTGTGATGGTTGTTCAATATTTATTTATTATTTAGTTAAAAATCTAAAATGGTTTAATATATATAATTTCCAATAGATTTAAGTTGCTTTAATTTTTTATTTTTTTATAGTAGCGCAGTATATTGGCTCCTCCCAGCCTGATGTAAGCAATTATTTATTTAAAAACTTAATTGCACAAAAAAACTACAAAAAATGGATTGAATGCTAAAACCATTGTCTACTAGTAAAAAAAATCGTTGTCATGTTGAGAATTTGTTTATGGTTGCGGTAATAGTGAAAAACTACCTTAGTAATATTGCATAAGATAAGTCATTCCTTTGTAGATTAATTAAGTCTAAAATTTTAAACAAGTGGCCCGAAAGTATCGTCTAGTTGCCCCCTAATAGTCTTAAGTCTTGTATAATAACTTTAAAACTACAATCCTTCTTATATCCTTAAAAGTCAAGACCTACGTCTTGGCAAGGCCCTTTGTCGTAGCAGCGTAGTAGAGGAGTAGCGGTTGTGCTACGAGCGCCAGAGCAGAGCACCTGGGGGGTGCTACGTTAGTAGCAGGGGTCAAGCCTTCAAGGTAAAGGCGACAAGTCAAGTAACAGATTTATTATGCTGTACTTGTCGCCCTTAAGCTAGGACCTCATTACCACTTAACATCAGGTGGGATGAGGTCGATCTTGAAGTGCAATATAAAAATAAATAAATAAATAAAAAAGTAGCTAAGCTATAAGCCTAAGCACCGAAATTGTGTTTCTACCAGTTTAGCTAAGTTCAGGAAATATCGGTCGGGTCATTATGAAAAACTGTTCTATTTTGTCTCGGGTCTGGGTGTTGTGGCACCATCGTTATTTCTGATTTCTGTTATACAAATACTTTAGCTATTTACCACAGAATTTGAGCAATGTATGTGATGTTTTTCAATATAAATTAAATAGGAAACTGGGCATGTTTATAAATTGATTTTATAACTTTCTTTTGTTTTGC
The DNA here is from genome assembly GCA_037074685.1 of Glyphodes pyloalis. Taxonomy (NCBI): domain Eukaryota; kingdom Metazoa; phylum Arthropoda; class Insecta; order Lepidoptera; family Crambidae; genus Glyphodes; species Glyphodes pyloalis. The sequence continues at coordinate 12,614,039 of JAYKKO010000019.1, forward strand.
GGTTAGCTCAATTGGAAGACGCGTAATACGTGAAGGTCGTGGGTTCGAGCCCTACACCGCTAAGGGAGATGATTTTTTTCTGTTTCCCTAAAATATTTAAAGAAACGCTGGCGTGGCGTGAAGCACTATAAAAAATCGTAGAAATTGATTTTATAACGTCTTTTATGTCATTTTATGAGAATGTATATTATGACTTAAAGTGCTACTAATTCGCGTTTCTAAAATTCCCCACCGTCACGGTTTTAACAGGCGCATTAAATTGTTCTCCTTATTACCTCCCATGAATAAAGTCTCCGACCGTAAATAAATTATCTAGCAGAGTACGCTGGTATAATTGTTTTTAACTACGTAATATCCCTTAGTCGTCGTAGTTAAAGACTCCTGTAGACTGGTGATTGGACAAGTTGTTGAAAACATAATATATGGACTAGGGACACACGAGTGCAATGGAGATGAAAATGATTTTTTCTTACTTTACGTACGAGCGGCCGCCTATGACTTTGTACGCGTGGAGTTAATTTTTACACCTAAGGTTTCAATAAGGATACCGCCGGCGGTGTCGTGGAAGTTAAGGCTGAGCTGAATTTCCGCAATACCGCCATTAAGGCGATGGAGATCCAACCGGCTTTAGTGGATAGTCCTGCCCTTTTCAGGGCAGGGAGTCCCACACACGCCATCACCCTCCCTCGGGGTGAAGGTACGGTGCATCAAGGCATTTCCCCCCGTCAAAAAAAGGATCTCTTATTGTATTTATTGTAGACATTACGACTGGCCATTGTCTGCATCAGCCGGTTGACGAGGCAAACGCACATTTTTGCATTTTATTATAAACTAGCGGTCCCGGCGAACTTCGTTTCGCCTTTGAGGATTTTCCCGCTTTTCTGTTAATTTTTTTTCCTGCATTTTCTTTGCTATGAACCTCACGGAGCCCAAGACCTTTCCGAAAAATGCAAAACCGTGGAAATCGGTTCGTGCGTTCTGGAGTTATAGCGTCAGGAAGGAAAACCCGACTTATTTTTATATAGTAGATTATATTTTTTTTTACCGAAAAACCAGCTTTTTATTCCGTACTTATTTTAACACTTGATACACCGATATCTCTAAATGTTTGGTGTATTATATTTTATGTATATACATCTATTTTAAAAAGTCTCTGCTCAATGCATTTTGCAAAGCTTCAATTTTAACACAAGTTTGTATTGTGTTTTTGCTTACAGACTGAATGTGTAATCCCACTAAGACTAAAATATTCACGGACCGGTGCAATCGAGTTGCAACAAGCTTGTTTGCTTACGACAACGTTTTATTGACTGCAGGAATTTGAACCCTTTAAAGTGAAGGGGGGTACAATACAGTAAACTAGTCTTACTTTAAGGATGGTAAATATTTAATGGTTTTGATTAGGTGTCGATTGCGTAGCTAAAAACATGTTATAACGGTTTGAACTTTTGGTAAAATGGGTGTATGATCAAAATCTATGCAAGCGAAAGCTGACTGATTGAATTATCAACGCAGGGACTAAACTATGAGTGTTGGAAACTTTATATTTTGATCATACGTATGTTCCTTTTATAGCCTAAAACCGCGGTAAGTATGAAAGTTATTTGATTTTAATAATATTCCCTTTGATATATTAAAAAAAGTGAAATTAAGTAAGATAACGTTCCAAATTGTACTTTTACCGAGTATTCTACTTGTTTCTTTATTATTTTTCTGTTGCTAATCCATTAATTCTACTTATACCATAAGCGAAAAAGTTTATAGGAATATACGGATGTCTGAATGTAACATAATACAACAATAAAACAAATCAGAAACAATGACTGTACCACAACACCCAAACTCGAGACAATATAGAACAGTTCGTTTACCCACTAGACAGGGAATCGAACCCGGAATTGCAAAGAAGACTCGACTCAAGTCTGGCCCGCTCGCCTCTCGGCTACTGCAGTTATTCATTTTGTTTTTTTTTTTAATTTACACTTCAAGATTGATCTTATCCCACCTGATGTTAAGTGGTAACGAGGTCCTAGCTTAAGAGTGACAAGTACAACATAATAAATATGTTACTGGACTTGTCACCCTTACCTTGAAGGCTTGACCCCTGCTACTAATGTAGCACCCAGGAGCTCTGGAAACCTTACTCACACGCAGGAACACAACAACACAGAAGTGATTGTTATTTGGCTGCAGTCTTAAGGCCATAAAGTGTATATTTCAATTCCTCTTTAAATGTACAACCGTCTAATGTCGAGTTTAAATATTCACAGCCAGTGCTCATGGCTGCAACATGCTTGTTTGCTTACCAGAACGTTTTATTAGTTAACTGCGGTAATTTCAGCCCCTCGCGAGGGGGACGAGACAGTATAGTCGGGTTCTTACCTTCGAAAAGTGGCTTTTAATAGGCTGTATTATGGATAGGGTTGCCAGATACAGTACAGCCATTTTAGGGACAAGTCTACGACACCATAAGTATAAAAAAACAGACAACACTGTGCAAGATGACACCTTTTTTGATTGTAACCTATTAAAAACATATTTTTTTACGTTTTCATAGTGGCAATATCAGCACGCCACTGTTTTCAATACGTATTATCCCCGGTTTTACCACATGTTTTACCGATTCTTCACACGTGATGTGATAACCTGAAAACTTCCTTGATAAATAGACTATTCAACACAAAAATAATTAGGTACTTAATTTCAACAAGTAGTTCTTGAGATCAGCGCATTCAAACAAGCTCTGCAGCTTTATAATATAAGTATAGATTGAAGTTTTATTACAACAGTATAGTTATAGTTTTGACAAAAAAACTAACTTTTTATTTCCTGATTATTGAACACCATATAAGTACCTACATTGCCCTTCGACCAAAGATTTTGTATCTTTTCATATAAATTTCATCAGTAATATTGACGAAACATCTATTTATTTATTATAAGAGAGGCAGGGCAAAGCGATTTATCGCTCGAACTGGAGCAGCCCGACTGGCGAAATACCTCCACCTTACAGAAGACCGCAGCCAAATAATAATCACTTCTGTGTTGTTGTGTTCCTGCGTGTGAGTAAGGTTTCCAGAGCTCTTGGGGGGTGCTACATTAGTAGCAGGGGTCAAGCCTTCAAGGTAAGGGCGACAAGTCTAGTAACAGTTTTACTATCCTATACTTTTCACCCTTAAGCTAGGAACTCATTACTATTTAACATCAGGTGGGATGAGGTCAATCTTGGAGTGCACTATAAAAAAAAATTTAAAACAAATGAAGCTACCTCCGGTTCAGAACCAATAACCACCGAGAAGATACCGGCAAGATTGTTGGTAAGATTAGGTTCCGAACCGGTGGTACCTTAACTTTTGGTATGTATTGTTAATGATACATAATATGTTACTTATAAAGTTTAAGAATTTAAATGATTTAAGTTTGGTTTTGCAACTGAATTTTTTTAGTAGCTGTGTTGTGTGCACATGCAAATATGATGCAATATACTCGTTATCAGAGATTTCCTGAATGCATGGCAACCCTAATTGTGGATCATGTACTTGATTGTTCTACATGTTAGCAAGGCCTGAAATAGACTGTTATGATACTTTGTATTGACAAATTGCAGTAATTTATTCTTCATTTGTTAATGTTTGATAAGATTTTTGACAATCTCTGTAGTCGAGAGGCGACCGGGCCGGACTTTGGCGTTTCACCATCTCTGAGGTCCCGGGTTCGTTCCCCGGTCGGGTCAATACGCGAAACTACGAGTAACTTTTATGTATTGTTCTGGATTCTTGTGGTTCTAACACTAGTAGTGTTACAAATGTTCGTGACATGAACATTGTGTGCAATGTTTCAGATAATAAATAAATAAATAATAAATAAACAAATATTGGACAACATCACATACATTGCTCTGATTCTGTGGTAAGTAGCTAAAGCACTTGTGTTACAGAAATCAGAAACAACGAAGCTACCACAACACCCAGACCCGAGACAATATGGATAAGTTCGTTTCCCATATTGACCCGACCGGGGATCGAACCCGGAACCTCAGAGATGGCGCGACGCCAAAGTCCGGCACGCTTGCCTCTTGGCTACGGAGGTCGACAAATACCTACATACATTAGAAATACATTTCGGATAACATCACATACATTTCTCTGATTCTGTGTAAGTAGCTTAGGTACTTGTGTTACAGTAACCAGAAACAACAACGGTACCACTACACCCACCCAAGACAATAAAAAAATAGTTTCCCATATTGACCCGACCGGGGACCGAACCCGGGACCTCAGAGATGGCGCGACGCCGCTCGCCTCTCGGCTACAGATGTCGTCAAAATAAATGACCTACGTTTGAATCAGAGCCTGAGCTCGTTGAGGAAGTACCATAGAGGTACTATCACTTAACATTGCAGATAAAAGCCAGGGGTTTCAAAGTAAACAGCCAAAAAGACGTTTTATTACTTAACTGCTGCTATTCAACCCCACTTACAAGAGGGGGGACAATATACTTAAGCGAGTAAGTAACTTAGCCAGTTTTGAAACTACTTTTTAATTGGGCGGTAGACTAGAGGGGGGAGGGACTTAGCGAGACTAGACCAGACATTTATTTTAACTTAGAAGTTTGAAAATAAAAGTCCTAAGTTTTCTCATGTGTAGTGGTTTGGCTTAAGACACTTTTAAAGTAACGAGTTTTTGCTAAGTGCATTTATGAATAAACATTTAATTGGAAGGATTTATGTGACATATACAATAAACACAAATATTATATTTATGTCAATAACAAATTAATGGGTCTTATCGCAAGGTCACTTCTTTGCACAATTTTTACAAAATATTGACGTAAGCACTGAACTTTGAGCAATTACATCATTTTGTTTTTCATTGTTGAAGAAAAAATACGTTTTGCAATGTCATATTTTTAAACTGACGACCTCCGTAGCCGAGAGGCAAGTGTGCCGGACTTTGGCGTCGCGCCATCTCTGAGGTTCCGGGTTCGATCCCCGGTCGGGTCAATATGGAAAACGAACTTTTCTATCTTGTCTCGGGTCTGGGTGTTGTGGTACCACCGTTGTTTCTGATTTCTATAACACAAGTGCTTTAGCTGCTTCCCACAGAATCAGAGCAATGTGTGTGATGTTGTCCAATATTTATTTACTTATTTATTTAAAATCGAATTGACGGTATAACGATAATTTTTGTTTTTTTTGTTTACCGATTCATAGTTATTTTTCCGTCAAAATCTTTTAACATATACAAAATGCGAAGCAAGCACTTCTTGGCCGTAATTTTATATCTGTGCTTTTGAGCAAAAAATGTGCCGGTGCGTGTACTAAATGAAAGAATGTGATTACTTGCATGCGTTTAAGGTCTTATTTTAACAAGCCTTCAAGTAAAGAAACGACAGTTGCAACAAGCTAATGATTTTCATGAAAGACAATTAGTAGTTTACAATAAACAAACTAAAAAGGCATTGATCAACCCATGGCAATGACCGTAGTCAGCATTGCAATTGACCGCACCACGTGTGAGACGAAACCGGTACTTCCTTGCACTGTCTCTCTCGCACGCGCAGCTTTTCCGCTCTCGACTACTCACTCTATCCTCCTAACGCGGAAAACTGTAAGGGCTGTTTTGTAAATCACTCAGTTGACGTCGCGTCCGCGCGGTGTGTGCACGTCTAGGGCGGCGATTTTCGCTCGCGTCTCGCGTAATATTTTGCATAGTGTGCGTAAGTTTTTAAACTTCGAACCGGGCGGTGGCAGATAACTATACAGCCAGCTGGGCAGGCACCTGAGTGGTCTCGGACTAGTGAAAAAATACGCTAACGGAACGTGTATTGCATTTTTTATGCGGTAAACATTTTCGAACGGTTTGTGTGTGCCGGTTTTAGTGGATTCGGAATTTGAATTTTGAAAAAAGTTTTGTCGGTTGATTTTGCACTTTATCTGTACGATTATAGTGAATAGATTGTAGTGGTTTCACAATTAGTGTTTTGTGTAGTGACTTGTAGCCTGTTTAGATTTAAATATGGTAAGTTACTGATAAATATTTTCGTTGCTTATTGTTTGTTAAATCTGGGTTCGTCATATTGGCTGTGAAGAGTTTTTCACTTTAGTAGGGCTGCAATAATTTGATTGGGAATTCGGTCGGTTAAAGTTTGTTTAAATTTTATGGTTCAAAATTTTCTTCAGGTAGTTTTTAGTTGTGATTTATATTTCGTTCTGAAAAGCAAGTGAAGAAGTCCTATAATCTGTAAAGAAAGTTAAGATCAAAACTGTGCATGGAAACTATATATCTTCTGTCAATTTAGACTATCAGCTAGTTAACCCTTGATTTCAAGGGCTAACTTGATAGATAGTTTAATTGTGAGATTTAGGTTTTAAATTTGAACGTATATGACCTTAACATTTATGGTACGTTGCTTGCGCCTCTTATCATGAATTATAGTTTAATTACTAAGAACAGTAATTTATTAATACATATAAATTCAGATAATAAAATTTAAATACTTTCAAAAATTACCATTTGCAAACACAATATTATGTCCTGTTGTCGCCCTATTAAGTCGGTTCCATCCATATTCTTCTTGTTCTTTCCGTCCATATTTTTTTTGCTTTTTTTTTGTAAATGGTAATTAAGAATGTTTTGCGAAGTCCACTTTTGCCAGTGTCACATTGAGTGAGAATTGATAACACTTCGGAATAGAACATCGGTAATTCGGTGCTCCATATCTTTCCGAAGATTATGTGAAGGGTATCCAGTCTATGCTCGTTTCAAATCATAATCGAGTCTGAAGCAATTTGTTAACGTGGACAAGTGGCTTGACACTCGATGCGCGTTTAAACGCGGTGCACTTTTTACATGTCACTAGCGGCTACCCGCAATTTTGTATGCGTGGAGTTAAGTCTTTTCTAGCAAGAAATATAAAGTATGTTACTCAGGGCAATTGTCTTTTAAAAAAATAGGTATAATCGGCACAGCACCTTTTCAGTTTATTCATTACAAATAATTTAACGGGTCAAAACGCGACACCATTTTTATTTAGTAGTTAATACGAACTACTTACTGCCCGACGTTTCGGTTAGGTTGCACCAACCGTGGTCACGAGCTGACTGGTCTTGCTCGCCTTCGTCTGTTCGGGGGAGCTTGCAAATCTTCATCCACCCGCACATTGTCACATAACAAAATGTTATTGAAGTCACTTTGACACTACACTGACAGTATCCGGAATTGTTTTTGATCGTTCTAATCGCGGTAAACATTTATTAATCACTGGATTCCATGCTGATGATAACTTAAAACCGTCTTCTCTATTGAAATTTTTGTACTTTTTGATTTCAATAGCTTCACGTACTATCCTAGTATGGTAGTGGCGATCGGTCGAGAGGATTTTAGGGTCGTGCAACTCCATCCAATGATTAACTCCCATTTCTAACAGATGTTCTGCTACCGCGGATTTATTAGTCTGACGATTTTTGACCGCCGTGATATGTTCTTTCACTCGTTCAGCTATTGTCCGCTTAGTTTGTCCAATGTAAGAACTACCACAACTGCAATCAATTTTATAAACTCCCGGCGTTTGAAAAGGAATAACATCCTTCGGCGTTCGCAGTAATCTTGACATTTTGCATAACGGTGTATATACAGTCTTGATGGAGTTTTTTCTAAGTACTGTTCCAATTTTATCCGTTACGCCTTTTATGTACGGCAAAAACGCTGCTTGTCGACTGACTTCAGGACACTTTCCTTTTGATTTCCACCTTCTTGGTTTCCTCGACACTTCGTACCCGTTTCGTCTGAGTACCTCCTGAACATGCGTGAGCTCCGCCTGTAAATGTTCAGGGTCACAAAGGTTATGCGCTCCGTTAGTAAGAGACGTCACAACAGATTGAAGATGTCGTGGGTGATGATGAGAAGAAGCGTGCAAATATCTGTCAGTGTGCGTAGGTTTCCTGTATACAGAGTGTACCAGCGTACCATCATCTTTAACACTCACTTGTAAATCAAGAAATGCCAACGATCTGTTCCTTTCCATTTCATAGGTAAACTTTACTTTTGCGTGGATAGAATTTAGATGATTTAGATATAGATCTACTTCCTGTTGACCACCGTTGATTATACAAACAATATCATCAACGTTAAAATGGAACGCGAAAGTCTTAAAATTTATATTCATTACAAACATATTATACCTTCCTCTTTTAATATTAGTGTCGATTTTATTTATCATTCACTATTGAACTTGACTGTGCGAATCAGTCTGCCAGACTTTTTGTTGTTGATACACCTCTATTACCCTCCACTGAATATTTCTGTTCATATTCATATATTGTTCATATTTAAGAGAGGTAGGGCATAGTGATTTATCGCTCGAACTGGAGCAGCCCGACTGGTGAAATACCTCCACCTTACAGAAGACCGCAGCCAAACAACAATCACTTCTGTGTTGTTGTGTTTCGTGTGAGTTAGGTTTCCAGAGCTCCTGGGGGGTGCTACATTAGTAGCAGGGGTCAAGCCTTCAAGGTAAGGGCGACAAGTCCAGTAACATATTTATTATGCTGTACTTGTCACCCTTAAGCTAGGACCTCATTACCACTTAACATGAGGTGGGATGAGGTCAATCTTGAAATGTTATATAAAAAAAAAATCATGTTTAGGCATGAAAACCGGACAGACAAACAGACGGACAAAGTAACTTTCGCATTTACAATACTAGTATGGATGACATTTTTGATAAAAGAAACATTTTTCTGTATATTGGGACCCTTTTCGCCACCCCGACTAGAGTCACATCAGTTTTGATAGCTAAACTTGCGTTAATAAACTGCTAATTTTATCACGGTTGCTTCTAACCTCAGTATTTTGTCACATTGAAACCGCGAAACTGAATCAGATATACTTTAGTAATAATATCGTCCCAACCAATTTTGACCAATATGTGCAATCTACTTAAGATCAACCAATCAATAAAGAATAGAACAGAAATATCTTTATTCATGTAAGCATTTACAACAGCATTTTTGAATCAGATTGAAGTAAAACTGCCGTGTTCGAAACATTAACGCTATCGGCAAGAACCGGCCAGAATGTCTAATGTCTTTATTAATTTAAAATTTTACAAAAGCATTTATGAATTGTCAAATTAAGTCAACTACAGCAGTGTTTGGAATGTTGATTCTATCGAGAAGAACCAGCAAGAAACTCGATAGTTACTCTTTACAAAACTTACACATATAGTACATTACATGCAAAAAAATATATTAACAATATAGCTTAGTCTAGTGTACATATTTAATGCTATCAAGTCCAAACCTCTTTGTCATTAATATAGTCTTCTATTTTATAATAGCCTTTTTTCATTAAACAATTTTTTATCAGAGACTTAAATCTATGCATAGGTAAGGCAGTGATATTTTCTCGCAGCTTATTATCCAACACAATATGAATTGTCCAATTCGAACCAGTGGTTCCTGAGATTACGTCGTTCAAACAAACAAACATACTCAACAGCTGTAAAGTTTATTTGTTTTGTTTAAAAATAAATATTCAGCCTCTTCAGCTCAATAATATTAGTATAGAACTAGCTGTCCCGGCGAACTTCGTTTCGCCTTAGAGGATTTTCCCGCTTTTCTGTTGAAATGTTTCCTGAATTTCCTTTGCTATAAACCTTACGGAGCTCGAGACCTTTCCAACGAATGCAAAACCGTGGAAATCGGTTCGTACGTTCTGGAGTTTTTTTTTTATATTGCACTTCAAGATTGACCTCATGCCACCTGATGTTAAATGGTAATGAGGTCCTAGCTTAAGGGTGACAAGTACAGCATAATAAATCTGTAACTGGACTTGTCGTCCTTACCTTGAAGGCTTGACCCTTGCTACTAATGTAGCACCCCCTAGGAGCTCTGGAAACCTTACTCACACGCAGGAACACAACAACACAGAAGTAATTGTTATTTGGCTGCGGTCTTATAGCGTCAGGAAGGAAAATCCGACTTATTTTTATATAGTAGATTACTATTTACCCCGAAATCTTAACCCTAAACCCCCTACAATATCGACGGTATCATCTATCTAAAGATATGTAGCCGACATCAAGTAAAACGATACAATTTATTAACTAAAGCCAATATTAATTAAACGTGCATATACGAGTAGTGGCACAGACGAATATCTTGACACCCGATACGGAAGCCACACGTGCTACCCTTCGCAAGCAGGCCACAGGTTCGGTGCACCGTTAAGGCACAGTCATGCAGGGTAGTGTTCCCAACCATACTGTTTTTACCAGCACATTATACTGTTTATATAAACTTTAAGACTTTCGCGTTTCATTTTTATTTAATAGAGTTGTTGGCTTGCGACCACGGTTTGTGCAACCTCACCGAAGCGACGGGCAGTAAGTAGTTCGTATTAACTACTGATAAAAATGAGGTCGCTGCTGTATTTTGTCAAATAACCTTGGATTACCGTCAGATTTTTCAGTTGAGTTTATTTATTGTGTAGCATTTAATACTGAAGTCTACTTAGCTGTTATCTCAAAACTATTTGCTTGCCCTTAAGGCGCCTCTGTTCGTTAGCTGCAGTAACCGCGGCGCCGTTGTTTATGCGCTGATGCCGAAGCGCCGCGCCTCGGGCCCGAGTGTCCGCCGAGCCGCGAACTAGTCGAGTCTTGCTATCGGTCAAAGGCTTATTTATATGCCGAAGTTTATTTATATATATTCCTGATTTAAAAAAAACCGTGTAAAAGTATAGAAAATATATTGTGTGTTGTAAAAATATACAGTTTAACTTATGAAATCTCAATGAAAAATATCAATTGTGCTCATACGCCCTATTAACTTGTTAGAAATTATTCCTAGTCACTAAATGCAAAATAAACTAAGAGATGTTTGATACAAAATATTACAGACTTTTCTAGATGAATTAATAAGCATTATTGTTATTTAATGCACATTTGGGCATTACAATTATTTTAATCTACGTGGAACAATTAAATATAAATCTCATAGTATCCATTTGTAGCACTTTGGTTTTAAACAAAAAAAACAGTGTTTAAAGATTTTATCGCTTCGTATTTAGAAGTAAAATTACACTTACCATCAGAAACGTTGGTTCAGTTTGCTCCATAAACAAAGTCTACCTAACTGTTATCTTAAAATCATATACGCTTGCCCTTAAGGCGCGTCGGTTCGTTAGCTGCAGTAACCGCGCCGTTGTTTATGCGCTGCTGCCGAAGCGCCGCGCCTCGGGCCCGAGTGTCCGCCGAGCCGCGAACTAGCCGAGCCTTGCTATCGGTCAAAGGTTTATTTATTTTGCTGCTTTGAGGCACACGTGTAATATAGAAAGAAATACAAGGCAGATTCTGAACATATAAATAATACTAAGAACGTGAATGTTTGTAACTGTGTATGCATAGCGAATGTAACAATGTATGGATGCTAATGGATATATGGATGGATGGATGGTTGTTACTTTTAGGGTTCCGTACCTCAAAAAGAAAAAACGGAACCCTTATAGGATCACTTTGTTGTCCGTCTGTCCGTCCGTCTGTCAAGACCCTTTTTCTCAGGAACGCGTGGAGGTATGAAGCTGAAATTTATATCAATTACTCAGGTCTACTGTCCCTTGAAGCTGTAAAAAAATCAAACTTCTAAGCCAACGCAATCAAAAGATACAGCCGTTTATGTCGCAAATTTTCGACACTTGCAAGGGAATCAAAACCTACAGGGTGCTTCCCGTGAACTCCGAATCTTGAAATTTGGTACGAAGCAACGTCTTATAGCATAGATAAAGGAAAAATTACGAAAACCATAAATTTTTAGTTACATCACATAATATATATTTTTTTAATAATTTTAAACTTACTACCCATTTCCTCATAAACGCGTAAAGGTATTAAATTGAAATTCATACCAAATACTCAGGTCTATAATACCTTTAAGCTGTAACAAAATCAAACTTCTATGTCAACGCAATCAAAAGAAACAGCAATTTAAGCTGCATATTTTGAAACTCGCAAGTACTCGCAAGGGAATCAAAACCTAAAGGGTACTTCCAGTCGACCTAGAATCTTGACATTTGGCATGAAGCAACGTTTTATAGCACACATAAAGAAAAAAATTCCGAAAACCTTAAATTTTTAGTTACATTACAAAATATTTATGCTCCTCCATCTTTCCCCATTGTAGGTAATGTTATGAATTTCATTTTGCAATAAAAATACCATAGTTATGACTCGATTGTCGTAATGAACGAACTTTGTAAACCTTGCAGGTTTGTACGGAACCCTCGGTGCGCGAGTCCGACTCGCACTTGGCCGGTTTTTTCAATAAAGAACTACCAAATGGTTTTGGATGAGATTGGGGTAGATATTTTTTTTTTATATTGCACTTCAAGATTGACCTCATCCCACCTGATGTTAAGTAGTAATGAGGTCCTAGCTTAAGGGTGACAAGTACAGCATAATAAATCTGTTACTGGACTTGTCACTCTTACCTTGAAGGCTCGACCCCTGCTAATAATGTAGCACCCCCCAGGAGTCCTGGAAACCGTACTCACACGCAGGAACACAACAACACAGAAGTGATTGTTCTTTGGCTGCGGTCTTCTGTAAGGTGGAGGTATTTCACCAGTCGGGCTGCTTCAGTTCGAGCGATAAATCGCTATGCCCTACCTCTCTTGATCTATGCCCTACCTCTCTTAAAACTGGCCTTGAATACTTTTTTTTCTGAACTGAAAACTGCAAACAGTGCATTGTACAAATTTTATTTCGTAGAAAAACTTTTGTGCATAGAAATTGCGTAGTTCATAACAGTATTCCTTTATGTTTATTTTAATATGCTGCAGCTTTTAAAAAACTCCACAAACACTGTAAACAACAAACTTAATAAAAGCCGAACAGAAAAGCCTTTCACGCACAAAAAACGGAACAACCATAAATATGTCCTAATTTTAATACCGACCAATACCCAGGACTAATAAAATAATAAAGATATCTACATCCCCGAAGCGAGGGAGGCAGTGGGTTCGAGCCCCGGACGATTACCGGCACGCATTCGATTAGAAGCTTATCGATTTTCGGCGAGTCTACTCGATTTCGGCGGGAGTGGTTCGGTCGTTTTTGTTCTTGGTTTATTAGTGTACTTGGTTGGAATTAGTTGGAATAAACTAAGTATGATAAATGATGCTTATCAGTAATGTGATTTAGAAGTTACGCACTGATGTGGTAATATGGTTTTTTTTTATGTTAAGTGTAAACTACAATATTACTTCTATTTAAGTAACAAATTAACTGTATGTCTTGGTGCAAAATTAAAAATAAGTTTAGCTTTTTATTTGTAAAAAAACTACTGAGTTTCTTGTCGGTATCTTATCGGTAGTTATAGTTTCCGAACCGGGAGGTAGCTTCATTTGTATAGAGACGATTCATAAGTATTATTAATGTAATTTACATGGAAAAAAATGATTGACTTTGACTTTGAATAGGGATAATTTATGGCTAATTAGTTGAAATAGTTAAGACTAGCAATCGTATTGTCCCCGTTTTTTTTTCATCTTTTTCACTGATTCGTCACTACCAGTGGTTGCAGTACTCTGCATATATTATAGCCTAAAGCCTTACTTAATACATGGTCTATCATACGTACAAATATTTCTTTAATCAAACTAGTAGTATTTGAGATTAGCGCATTCAAACGTACAAACTCTATAGCTTTATAATATTAGTACGTATATAGATTTATTGTTAGTCTTTCTTCGAAAATACGAAACATTTTTGTTATTTTTTTTTATCACAGGATCCAGAGCAATGTATGTGATTTTGTCCGATAATTAGAATAGAAATCATCTTTATTCATGTAAACTTTACAAAAGCACTTATGAATAGTCAGTACAAATAAAGTATTCTACCGCCGTGTTCGGAATGTTGATCATGTCGAGAAGAACCGGCAAGAAACTCGACACTTACTCTTTTCAATGTAACAATGTTCCCTTACGCTAGGTACTTAAATAAAATATACAAAGCTTATATAAAACATTTCCGAGAATTAAAGTTATACTAGACCCATACATTTTTGTCATTTAAATAATCATCAATTTTGTAGTAGCCCTTTTTTATTAAACAATTTTTAACATGAGACTTAAATCTATGCATGGGCAACTGGATAACATTTTCAGGTAACTTGTTAAATAATTTAACGCTTAAACCCACAAAGGAATTACTTATCTTATGTAGTCTTAGATATGGAACAGCAAGTTTGTGTTTATTTCTAGTGTTAAAGTTGTGGAAGTCAGATTTTTTAAAAAGTAGATTATAATTTTTGCGTACATACATAATACAATCAAAAATGTATTGAGATGCTACGGTAAGTATGTTAATTTCTTTAAATAAGTCTCTGAGAGAATCCCGTGATTTAAGACCATATATTGCGCGGATAGCCCTCTTCTGTAAAACAAAAATATTTTGAATGTCAGCAGCTGTTCCCCACAAAAGGAGACCATATGACATAACACTATGAAAGTAACTGAAATAAACCAGCCTTGCCGTTTCAATATCAGTCAAATTTCGAATTTTTCTTACAGCGTATGCAGCTGAACTAAGCCTTCCTGCCAGGGCAACAATATGGGGTCCCCATTGCAATTTAGAGTCTAATGTGATGCCGAGAAATACTGTAGAATTAATTATTTCCAAAGGCTCACCATTCATAGACAATTTGATGTTGACTTTTTTAACATTCGGCATTGTAAATTTGACACATTTCGTTTTCTTAGTGTTAAGCAGGAGATTATTATTCGTGAACCAATGTAGCACTTGTGAGAGAGAACTATTTACATCTTCAAATGATTCTTTACATCTATCAACTTTGAAGATGAGAGAAGTGTCATCAGCAAATAACACATTATTTATTTATACTGCATGACGTGAAACTAGCGAACTTTAAATAGTTTAAAGAAACAGAAAAAAAACTCACCTTGCAGATTCGAAGCTACGACCTGCACGTACCCTGCATGATCGTTTTTTAAACTGAAATAACCACAAATTATTGTAGGTGACGGATTTTTCTATTATTATTAACTCTAAGCCTTCGGTAAGTACTCTCTACCTTAGTTTAGAAACGAACTGGTTTTGTAGGAGGACAAAAATGGCCACCATTTATATTTTCACCAGGCCCGTCTTTTACTTATACATTGGAATAACGTTCAATCAGGACATGCCATCAGGTGGGATGAGGTCAATCTTGAAGTGCAATATAAAAAAAAATAATTAAAATTATCAAAAGGGCGTAAAGTAGTAGTTATCGTATAGTATAATTGTCAAGTAGGAACTAAGACCTTCAATACATCGAGAGTCTTGGGCATAATTCAAGTAAGTAGGTATGTGTAAAACGATAGATAAATTACTTAGCGCTCTTTGCTAATAATAATTCTGATATCAAAACATAGCAATATCAAACTATTTGTACTCTTATGCGCGGTTCCAATATTTTACGATTCGTAATGTGTCAAAAATGACCGTTCTGCTACGAGTCGTTAATTCTAATTTCAAATTTACTTTCCATATCAGCTGTCATCAGTCGTCTGTCGGTCGTTTTTAGCTTACGCCTCGTCTTTTTTATTACTATACGTAACTTAGACGGATATTTGATTTTTTTTATATTGCACTTCAAGATTGACCTCATCCCACCTGATGTTAAGTGGTAATGAGGTCCTTTTTTTTTTTTTTTTTGTCTAGGGGGAAATGCCTACCGCACCGTCACTCTCAGCGGGGAACAGGGAGTGGTGTGTCGGGCTCGCACCGACTAAAACCCCCTCGGTGGCCAACGCTGCGCAATTGTGGGGGAGTCGGGATTCCTTGCGATTCTACACAGGCTCCCCCACAGCGCCTACCGCCAAGCGGCCCATCTCGCCGCGCAAATACGCAGCTGGAGCGTGTCAGGCCACCTGACACGCCCCACCCCCTCGGGACCGAGGTAACGGACGCCAGGCTTACCCAACGCCTGGCATCTCCGGTCCCAGCAGCGGATCTGCTGTGCGGCTCCGCTGCCTACCGCCTCTGCGGACACCCGAGACTCTCAATCCAGCTCTCCCTCCGAGAGCCAGATGAAGTCCCGAGACCCACCGGCTGCGGAGGATAGGGAGACCGGCAAACGTAATACCGTATCCTCCTCTTCCTCCGCAACCCCACCACGACGCGATTCGCGCCTCGCGCGGCAGCGCGCCACTGCCGGGTCGCGGAGGACAGGGAGGCCGGCAACGAAACACCGAGGTCCTCCTCTTCCTCCACGATCCACCTCTGCCCTTGCGGGCTTGCCGCAGAGAGCCACCTTCTCTCCGCGGCCCAGCTCGGGATCCGTCTTGGCTTCACCCTGTGCGGTATTGGAGGCTGGGTGACAAGGCCAGCCTCAACGTCCCGGACCACAGGGTTACTGAGCCCCCCCATCGCGACAAGATGCGGAACCCAGCGGGGGGGGGTAATGAGGTCCTAGCTTAAGGGCGACAAGTACAGCATAATAAATCTGTTATTGGTCTCGTCGCCCTTTCCTTGAAGGCTTGACCCCTGCTACTAATGTAGAACCCCCAGGAGCACTGGAAACCTAACTCCCACGCAGGAACACAACAACACAGAAGTGATTGTTATTTGGCTGCGGTCTTCTGTAAGGTGGAGGTATTGCACCAGCCGGGCTGCTCCAGTTCGAGCGATAAATTTTTGCAACGACGCATTAGACAACTATATAAGAGTGCTTGGCAAGGCTTTTGTTAAATAAAAAAACATGTCGTCTATGAGAATAATAAATAAGCAATAATAATAACGTACCTGGAGTGCCCAGTGGGAAAGATGGGCCTAATAATAATCATAATCAATTCATTTATTCATGTTTGTTACAAGTAACACTTATGCATCGTCAAAATGAATATGAACCAAAATTAAAGCTACAGCCGGTTTGGAACCTAATCCTACCGAGAAGAATCCGGCAAGAAACTCAGTAGTTATCCTAATCGTTACAATATTTTCTAGAGAACTTAAAAATATGGTGTGCGCGCTAGCAGACAATCATGTCCATATATGTTTATCATTGAATTCATCAAGTTTGTAGTACCCTTTTTTAATTAAACATGATTTAAATAGACCTTAAATCTGTGCATGGGTATTATGGGTAAGTCAATAATACCTTGCGGTAACTTGTTGAATATTTATTAATTATAACCAAAACAATAAGCCAGGCTCCAGACAAATTTTTAATCACAAACATTAATGCAACATCGAAAATAAATAACAACGAACGTAGTTTCTCACCTCATTTTACGTCAGTCCAAAATATGGTTTAATGAACTACGCGAACTTTCGAACGAAGTGAAATATAATGAAAATGGCCCATAAATAGTTGGGGATGAAAAATGGAGGTCATCTCGCGGTCGCGTGGTTGCAGGCGAAATGGTCAAGTGAGAAACGGACTCGATTTACGAGAGTTCTCTAGATACACATAATTTATACATACATAGTAATGCGTACATTTTAGGTGATCTTATTGCTCGAATGTGATTTTATTCTGACCGCTTTAAGTAGGGGAAATTGGAGACAACGAGAAATGGGTTCAGGCATACACCAATATACTTAATTTTTTTAAACAGTATTCTAAATACCATTACATAGTGAACATTTACAAATACACTAGCGGTCCCGGCGAACTTCGTTTCGCCTTAGAGGATTTTCCTGCTTTTCTGTTGAAAGTTTTCCTAAATTTTCTTTGCTATAAAGTTTACGGAGCCCAATGCAAAATTTAAAAAAAGAATATTAAGTTATTTAATGGTGCATTCAGTTGTGTCCAACAAACGGTGTGTAACAGAGGTCGTAGATACGATACCCTCTGAACGTGAAACCACGCATCGCTAATGGTAGGTATACTTACTTATAAATCTAGCGGCTCGCCTTTGTAAAAAAATATAATCTAGTAAGTTTTTTTTTATAACGAACTTCAAGATTGAACTCATCCCACCTGATGTTAAGTGGTAATGAGTTACTAGCTAAAACTGTTACTAGACTTGTCGTTCTTACATTGAAGGCTTGACCCCTGCTACTAATGTAGCACCCCCCCCCCCCACCTCCCCGAAGCTCTGGAAACCTTACTCACACGCACACACGCAGAAACACAACAACACAGAAGCGATTGTTATTTGGCTGCGGTCTTCTGTAAGGTGGAGGTATTTCACCAGTCGGGCTGCTCCAGTTCGAGCGATAAATCGCTTAGCCCTGCCTCTCGTAAAAAATTAACTGAAGGAATTAATGTGCAATGTTATATATCAACATCATATAATACATTTTGGCCTACATGACACTGATTAAGAAAACTCAACAAAACTTTTCAAATCAATATAAGCTGCGTATGTATGTATGAGCAGACTGAATACATTCTTGTCATTAATATACTCTTCTACTTACGTAGTAGCCTTTTTTTTAAGTTTGAATAGGTACCTTTTTTGACGACCTCCATAGCCGAGAGGCGAGCGTGCTGGACTTTGGCGTCGCGCCATCTCTGAGATCCCGGGTTCGATCCCCTGTCGGGTCAATATGGGAAACGAACTTTTCTGTATTGTTTCGAGTCTGGGTGTTGTGGTACCCTCGTTGTTTCTGATTTCTGTAATACAAGTGCTTTAGCTACTTACCACAGAATGTATGTGATGTGGTCCAATATTTATTTAATTTTACGTCGGTTTGTTACGGTATATCGTTTTTCGC
Source organism: Glyphodes pyloalis (assembly GCA_037074685.1). Lineage (NCBI taxonomy): Eukaryota > Metazoa > Arthropoda > Insecta > Lepidoptera > Crambidae > Glyphodes > Glyphodes pyloalis. The sequence goes on from JAYKKO010000019.1 coordinate 12,632,762, forward strand.
TCCACTCCGCGCATCCCTAAGGACATTTCCCGGGTCCAGACCGGATTCCGGGTTCACGTAACGACACCGCGTTTATCATTTTAATGCTTGTGTTTTAATGTTTCGATTGTTTAATTGGCTTTTTTATTTGGCAGCTGGATTTATGATTGTCTAATGAGGTTTTCGTGAACAAATGTTGAATTGAATTATTGGGTAGCTTTAACCTTTTTGGAAATGAAATTGAGAATTAATGATTTTATTGTTAGGGGAGGAGGGGGGAGGGACGAAGTTTGTAGGTACTTAGTATTTTTTTCCAAAAAGAGGAAAAGCCCAATTCAAGTGTGTATCTTTTTTTTTCTAAGTGTGTTTGGGGATAACTTCATCAATTTCGTTTATGATCCGACCTACGATATTACCTACTAGTCGACACAAATACAGCGTCAGCAGAATTGGCGTAGTAAACAACGCTCCATACGTAATGCATGACATCGAACCTACATCGCGATGTCAGAGTTTTTGTCGCCACTAAGTAAAGCAAGATTGGCAGTTGGGCCTTGGTCCCCGAGCAGATAACACCTAGCTCGGCGGAAGTACTTCCACTTTTAGTAAAAGAACATACATTCCTTACAATGATATTAACTTTAAGACTTTCGCGTTCCATTTTAAATATACTAAATAGTTGAACGGGTCAAAACGCGACACCATTTTTATTTAGTAGTTAATAATTAAATAATTCGATTATGATGATTCCTTTTTCTGGAAATGAAGGGTAGGTATACTTTATTGTACAAAATATGTACTAAAAATGATTTTACGGACAAAATTAAATTGATGCGGTATTATCGCAAGAAAGCGATCTATTACAGACTACCTTTAGGTACGGAAAATAGTAGATGACGAGAAATGGGCACGGCCGTGGAACATATAAATCATATATTATACATGTTACACAAAACTTACATAATAATAATAATATATAGTGGGAATGGGACATTCAAATATTGCAAGTACAGTTCAGAAGACGATAATGGAATTGGTTTAAGAAATGAAATATCCCAACTAGTGTTGCCGGATAATCGATAATCGATTATTCGATTATCCTCCACTCAAATAATCTAATAATCGATATGACAATCGATAGTATCGATACTATTGATATAATCGATTATATCGATACCTATTTTTATTAGATATAATCGATTATATAAATCCCGACGGCGGTACCATGATAAGTGTACCAGGTTCTGATGATGGCATCTCAGAGCAATCGCGGGGAAAATTGTTTATTTTTGTTGCGCATAATTATTATTATAAAGCGGAGAAGCACACACGTCGTTGTCTTACCTAAGAAGTAGTATGGAGCGTCAAATCATTATTCGTCTTAAAAATGATTATCAGAGGAATATTGCCACCAACGTATCATTATATAATGTAGTTAGATAGCTATAAGTTAGATACTGCTATTGTAACTTATCTGCTAAGTTTCTTACCGGTGTCTTCTCGGTAGATAGATTCCGAACCGGAAGTACAAGTATAATCACTTTGCATTGTATCCAATGACGATTCAAAAGTGTTACATGTAACCTACTTGATAAGTTTGAGTTTGAGAGTTTGAATATTCTTCTTCAATACGTAAACTACTTCTCTTTATTTCCTACTCATACTCTCTTTATTTCCTACTCATCTTTTTCACATTTGCTTGCAAAGAATTCCACGTACATTATCTCTGAACGAGTTGCCTAATCGATATTATTAATATCGGCGAAATATTCGCCTGGGTTAAAGTTATGGCCAAATTCCGGAGCGGCCTGCGTAAATGAAAAAAAATCGTAAAGAACGCGATGGAAGGGGATGGAAGATATATTTCTAGGTAAATCTTAATAGCCCTTAGACAGTTTATTGCATTTGTTATGTGAGTAGTTCTGAGTGCTGTTTTAAATAATAGTACTTGAGGATGTTGTAATGTTGGAGTAATTGTGAAGACGTGGTGTCACCTTGATTTATAGTTTGTTATTTCTCTAATTACTTAGGGATAGTACTTAATGAATGCAGGTGTATATTATGAAAAAAAAACAGAAATACTTTTCTGTTTTTTATAAAATGCATCTCAATTAAATTCAAAAAGTAACTACGAGTAATAAAGGTATGCAATATAAAATGATAAATATCTTACTCCTAAGTAATTAGAGAGACCATAAACTATAATCGAGATAAATAAATAAATAAATGCGCCAGACAATTACACCAATCACCTGGTCTCAAACTAAGGTTTTCCCTTGTAATATGAGTACCAGACGACGGATACTAACTGGGGGCATCATCCCAGCACACCCAAACACAAGTCAATTTAGAAAAGTTCATTTTCCAAATTGATCCGACCGGGAATCGAACCCGGGACCTTTCGCGCTTTGGCCTAGAGACGATATCGTCAAGATACACATTATAGTAATAAGCTTATATTCTTTTTACCTGTGAAAAGTCATGGCTTAAAACATTACCTATTTATTTACTTTATTTACGATAAAAAAGTGTCTTAAAATAACTAAAATTCACAATTGTATGATTAATCAAATTATCGATAAAGTCAGGCCATTTTTTTAATTTTTAAAGCGATCAATAAGTGTTCTTACTATACTGAGAGATGATACCAAATTAATATTTGAAAGCTGGTTTTAATATTAGCAAAAACACTTCAATGTATTTATTACCAACCTCACAAATGGATATTATCGCAATTTTTCTACCACGAGCGAAACAGGCCGGTAATAGTTTCCGGTCGGGCGGGCGGACTTATTGCATCTTCTTCCAGTCGGCTGGTGGCCGCCGATGACCATAATCCATTACCAACAGTTAATTGGACACATCTGCTAATCGATATTTTGCCCACATTACGGCTACGGGAAATAAAACTTTTATGGCAGAGGAAATGCTTCCAGTACGTTTTATTATTTACTTGATTTTGATAGCCGCTGCGTTTGGGGTAACATTGTTCTCATTTGCTGATTTGAAATAGAGAAGAGCTGTGTTTTCGTTGATAATAAGGATTTTTAGCTTCCTACCTTAAAAACTGCGTAAAGTCCCTAAAAAATCCCTTCTTTTAAGGGTTTGGGGACAGATTTACAAAAAAAGAAGGGCGTATTAGATTATGTATAACTGTAGCTATACACAGTTTTTAAACGAAAGTGCTCTAAATGTCTATTTTAGTTTACTAGATAAATTTTGTAATTTACAAAAAAATGCATCAACCCAATGCAGTGATTTAATTCAGTTAAACCAAGCAAATCTGATAAAATGTAAACAGAGTCTGTACGCTCAATCATGGTGTGAGGTTTTTACCCGAGCAGCGTATTTGAACGTTTTATTTAAATGGTAAAACTTAATGGTATAACATTAAAATTTGACGACCTCGGTGGCGCAGTGGTTAAGGTAGGCACCCAAAGCGCGTAAGGTCCCGGGTTCGATTCCCGGTCTTGGGTATGACTTGGGTCTGGGTGTGCTGGGATGACGCCCCCAGTTAGTATCCGTCGTCTGGTACTCATAGTACGTTTTGGAGCATAAGGTCAAAAGCGCAAATTGACAAACGATTGCAAATTGTCAAAAGAGCGGAATGTCAAAAGCGCACATGGTCGAAAGCGCAGATTGTCAAAAGCGCACAAGGGAAAACCTTAGTTTGAGACCAGGTGATTGGTGTGATTGTCTGGCGCATTTATTTATTATTATTAATATTTTATTAAAATAACGCCGTTTATGGTCGAAAAATAGCGATTTTTAAATTAAATCTCAATTTAATTTCAAAATAATAGCTGTCAGCCTTTCAAAGGTATAAAAAACATTAAGATTACTTTTGTTTTTAATAATAATAATAATAATAATAATTTAGCCATTTATTCAGATCTTACATGAAAAACACTATTACACTAATATATATATTATATTTTTATCTTATTCTACTATTTGGGATTTCTTTAACTTCTGCAGATCTGTTTGCCAATCGGCAAAGGCCTCCTCCAACCTTTTCCATTCTGATCTTTCTTGGGCTACTCTGTTCCACATCACTCCAGCAACCTGTCTGATGTCATCGTCCCACCTTTTTTGTGGTCTACCTTTCTTCCTTTTACCTTCTCTGGGATACCATCTTGTGACTTTTTTACTCCATTTATCGTGACCTCTGATCATATGCCCTGCCCATCTCCATTTTAGTCTTCTTATTTTCGTTGCGACGCTTATAGTTTTTGTTTTATTTCTAATAATACAATTTTTCATTCTGTCTGATTTCCTGATATGCAACATACTTCTTTCCATTGCATACTGGCATGTGGCGAGTTTATTTGCCATTTCCTGGGTTAACGCCCAGGATTGGCAGCCATACGTAAGCACAGGTAGTATGCAGGTGTTGTATAATTTGCTTTTTAGTTTTATGTTTATTGTTCTGTCCTTCATTACTTCTTTTAAACCCCAATATCTTCTCCATCCGTTTGTAATTCTTCGTTCAACTTCTTTACGCATAGAATCTTTTTGAGTAATAGTCTGACCCAGATAGATGTATTCATTAGTGTATTCGATTAGGGTGCTTCCAAACTGTATAACGTTTTCAGGCCCATTTGTCATCACTTTAGTTTTATCTGGATTCATTTCTAGTCCTGCTCTTGCACTTTCTCTCGCGAGCTCATTTACCATTTTGCTTATTTCTTCTGATGTTCTAGCAAACAATACTATGTCATCAGCATATCTTAGGTGCGTCAGTGATTCGCCACTTATATTGATCCCATGATGTTCCCAGTTGAGTCTTCTGAAGATGGATTCTAGCACCGCCGAGAACAGTTTTTGTTTTTACTCTTGCCTAAATGTTTTTGTTTTATTGCCTGATCTATCAACTGTATAAGCAGGTACATAAAATACTGAAAACTTCAAAAAATTATTGCACACACCAATTTAGCGACTAAATAACTTGAAACGAGCGAGTCGCTGATAAAATGCAAACAGTCTGTTCGCGCAATTACGGTGCGCGTTTTACAACCTTGTTTACACGTCGCGACGTGTTCGCTTGGACGCCCAATATCGCCGTTTGAATGGCGACACTAAAACTGACGAGTGATTGGAGTATGCCATTGTTGGATCGGTTAAATTGTTTGCGGAAATGCACGTGTGTTTGACGAACAAATTGTATGTAATCAAATTTTTTTTCTTTTGAAATTGTTGTCAATGAAACTAACTTTTACATCTTTGAGCCTATCCTGCTTATTTGATGGGAAACTTTTATTTCAAACTCAACTTTTTGAAAATTATAGTAAGGCTTTTAAAAGTTAATTAAAAAGTCTTTTTAGTTCATGTAAAACCCGTTTTGTTTAACTAGTTTTGACATGATTACTTTGTTAATTTCCCTAATAACTATTCAACTCAATTGACATATTAATATTCGGATCGCGATTACACCACTATCATTCATCGCACACAGGTAATGCTATCAAAGGATAAATATTACTGCTGATTGTTTATTCAGAGCGGTATAATGCGGGCACCTGTGAGATTCGGCTCACACCCGTCGCTTTGATGTCAATGTTAACTGCTCACCCTGTATCTACATTTTGTTACTCGCTATTGGTGTTTGGTGCAAGATGTAAGATTACTTCTCTTTGGTTCTTTACAGTGTTTCTATTATCAAATACGATGAATTGTAGATCATGATCCTAGATGCAGGCAGTTTGGCTATTAATAAAGTAATTAGAAGTACTTTCGTCAAATATAAAGAGTGAAGGGCTATTAAATTACCCTGGGGGACACCCATAACTAGTGGGCTTACTGAATCATGATCTCAGAAGCAAATGTTATTAACATGGAACTCTGCTGCGCAAGGAAGAAGTATAGAATATAGAATACTTAATTAATTCAGCAACTAGTAAAGTTTATGAAAATGATCAACAGCTGCAAATGTATTACACGTTACAGTATTTTCTGTCAGCCATGAGTCTCTTACTCTGTTTTGCGCATCGGATTATAGACTATACTCCTCAGACTTCATTAGTACTACCTTTAATTGTGTAGCCATAAGAAATAAAATCACAGTGCCGCAAATATTTTTTCCGCAATATGCTGTTGACTGCAGATATACTTATGATATAGTACCTCAAAATATTAATCCTGATATTCAACTATTATTTAGCCTTTCTTTAACTCATTAGAAACCAATATTTTGCCAATATGAAAAGCGAAATTTTCGATTTTTTTTCCGGGTCGGGGTGTTATGGTTCCGTCGTTGATTTAGAGTTCTATAGCACAAGTATTTTAGCTACTTACCACAGGTTCAGAGTAATGAATAATGGCATTGTCCAATTAAAAAATAATCCAGGAAGTACAGAAAATTATTTTGGATTCAAATTCGAGTCATTTGGACGTGACGTCTTTAGCCATTAAAAAACTTAATTCCTCTATTTAATTTATTTAAAATTTTAAGTGCTACATCATATCAGTATGTGGAGAAACTGCAGTTATTCCCCAGTGCTAGGTGTAGTCAGTTCTTATCTGGAATGGAGACATTGCCAGTCATAGCACGCTCCACTCTCAGAGTTACAGCCCCTTGCAGACTTACTGCGATGGAGCCTGCTGTTCCGGTTTCATTTAAGAAACTGCACTCAAAAGAGCAATGCATTTTTAAAAAGCATGTCAGCACTTTGACCTCTTATTTCACAAAAGTGGTCTCCTGTATTCAATTTGAGAAATTTTAACTTTTTATGATATCAGTTTATTATGTTCATGTACCGTTTCAGTTGACGTTAGAGGCTATTCGGGCGAATGTTGCGTAAAGTTGTGGAAGCTTCATAATGGAACATCAGTATTCTTTATATCAGTATTCTATTCTCGTGTGTAATTTTCTGCTATTTATGATTATTAATTTTGTTGTTATCCATACTCACATTTTTACTGTTACCGCACCCATAAACGCACTATCTGCATGACCCAACAGTTGATTGGTAGAGAATGCTCCTAGCATTAAGTCCACCTTTTGTACTTTTTTTGTGCAATAAATATCTCTATATATCTTGGTGAACAAGAACTTTTCTGTATGACGGAACTAATCGAAGAGTATTGCCATTTTGTGGCAAGTGTTTATCTAATTTGATTGAATATAGTACATTATAATGTTAACTGGTTTTGTTTTACATATAAGCCTATCGTGATTAAATATTCCCATTTAAAATTACAAAATTAGCACGTCGCGTATTTTCAGCCAATCAGCAGCTGACAAACTGCATCTACCATTTTTATATTTGAAATGTGCGCATTAAAAATTAATTCACGCGGAGCACGCTAAACCTACTAAAAATCATACTTTATAGGGTTTCTTCTGCATTTATCTCTAGTCATATTTTATTAAGAATAAAGGTTGATGATTGTTTTATGTTTCGGTTTCTACCAGAAGTGAAATTAAGAATTGGGGTTAGTGTATACGCAGGCACACAATTAAAATACCTCAAACTCACATAGCAAAGAAAGTTCTCGTAAAAGTAACCGGGCCAAAAAACAAGGGATATTCCTTCAAAATTGTATGTCCGATATTAAGAACTACCTCCAGAAAGCTCAAGCAAATAATCTGACGACCCAGAATTGAATAATGACTAGGAGATCCCCTTAAAATAAAATGAGATAAGGCTAAGTTAAGAAGAAGAGAATGCTGATCTTTATGTTTATGTTTAAAAAAAATACGAATAGTGCTATTCTTTAAATTAATTTAACCCAAATTTCTATGAAAACAGCTAAATGCTCAATCGCCAAAAGTGAGCTGTAGCTCTTAGAAGCGCACGTGACATAACTGCAAATATTCCTATTGCAACAACTGCATTGGGCCATAGCTCACCTGCAAGCTATTTCTGTGCAGCGAGTTTGACGTACTTTCATGCAGTACACGGTTCCTAAAAAATTCACAGTTCCTTGAAGTACAGTTCCTCAAATTAATATCTAAAGGAACAGCTGTGCGCTCAATCGCTATAAGTCTGCTGCGAGTGGTTGTAGCTCAGGGAAGCGCACGTGCTGCGACTGGGGATGTGTCCATTCTATCGGACCAGCTGGACGATGCAGTGGAAAATGGTTGCAGTGGCTTGATTTACTGATCTAATGGAAACAATGGATCTTCCAAATTTTGGCTACTCAACTTATATTGTTAAAGTGAATGCTTGGAATTACGCATGGTTGTTACTCTTTCACGCAAAAAATACTGTATGAGTGTGGAATTTGGTACGTGGATAAATTGGGTTCTAATAACAAAAAGTTTTCTTTTCATCCCGAAATAACGTGAACAAAGTGACGGGTAAACGTTAGTCCTTTATAAGGTGCCAGTTTTCAAAGGGTGTTTTGTTCGATTTTTTATTATGGTCAGCAATTAGTTGCTATTAACTCAATTTTTTTCAAATTCATATATTAGATAATTAACTGATAAATCCAAATTGTACTAAAACTTTCGATAAAAATATATTTAGTGCAATCAAGGTAACTATACGTTTTTTCGAATATAAATCGTCCGTCAAGCAGTTATTAAAATGTATGTGAAACTTATACTATCAAATTTCCATGGATATACGAGTAATGTCTCGTACTAATAGAATAAACATAAAATTATCAATGATGCTGCTGAAAGAAATTCTCTAGCAAAACTAATATTTATTTGTTTGGCGTCAATATGAGCCTGTATTATGAAGTTTAAGTTGTCCTTAGTTTCTTAAGAATTCTGGATACATCAATAAAAACATACCATGAAAGCTGCACCGTTTATTTTTTCATCATATACCTAGTACGGAATGAAATGGATAATTCCTAGTTTGCCTTTTTAGCAGGGTCTACAAAACTTCGTGCTTTCACAGCAGATCAAAAGCTCTCCGCTTCAAACTCGCAGTGCACTTAAAAATGATAGCACTCAAACAAATCGACATTAAACGGTGCGTTCAGAACTCGGAACTAGTTCGTGAACTAAGTACCCATGAGTGCTCTTCTGCGTTATTACAACAACGTGCGATGACTTGGTACAGTTATTGCTCGCTCTTCATTATTAAGGCTACTAGTTTGAAATTAGCTGCCTTTTGTGGCTGTTCAAGAAGGAAATGCAGCGTTCCGAATACTTGAGAGAACTAGTTCGTGAACATATTTAATATGTTTCTTGAATATTTGGTGCGAAGACGTGTTTACGATTATTATGGCAACCCTAGTTGCCAATTTATCTAGTTTGGAAGTTGTTATTAAAATCACTAGGGTTGTTTATATGAAAAATAGGGATTCGAGAGGCTCTGACTATGAATTCTAAATTCTGTAACTATGGCATTCATGTTAGCTTAAAGGTCTTTGTACTTTAAAAAAAAAGATATTAAGTTATATTTTAGTAAAATTTCGTCTTTAAATGTATCAGTTCCGATAAATTACATTTTAAACAGCTTGTAAATAAGTGTATTTAACTAAAATGAAATTAAAAGATATAATTTTCCATTATTTAAACCGATTTTTATTGGCAAGATACTTGACTATGGTTATACCATACCTAATTTAATATTGTCAGCTCTGTCTTCTCTACCTCAATATTTCATGTGCAATATTACAAAATATCCTTGAAGCAAGACTCGGGATTCGGAACCCAAGCTAATTAAACAGCTTATCATACCAACAGGATTTCAGGACCTCTAGTTAATTAGAGTAATGTTTACACTATTAGTACCAGAAGCCGGTTCTCTTGTACCACACGCAAACACGCCAACCGACAAACAGACGCGTTATGAATATAAATAGCGCGTTAGATATCGAGAGTCGCGCCACTGATTCAAACTGTCATCGGAACTAGGAGTTATGAGCTTATTCAGATCGTGTTACGCGTGAACGGGATAATATTCCCATCCCTATGGGGGCGCGGTTTCGTTATTAGCCGTAAGATGTCGCTTTGTCACTGTTTATTTTTGGCTCTGATCAAAGATTTGGTATATGTTGCTACCTAAAACTGGCATCGCCAAAAGTTATTTCAATTTATTTATTTATTTTAAAATTTTATTACACAAAAAAAAGCACAAAAGGTGGGCTTAATGCTAGTAAAATTCCCTGAACCCTTGAATGACGAAGATAGTTTATATGTGTGGTAACAGTAAGCGTGTGTTTGATTGATTACAACAAAAGAAATAATAATAAATAAAAATAATTTAAGCACTATGAACATTTTCAAAGAGTAAAATATACATAGACGTCCACACGTACATAATAAATATAAATAAATGAACCATATTTCTTGAATTAAAAATAAATTAAGTAAATTAGTTTATAGTAACAAAAGAAATCACGAACTCTCATTTTAAAAACTCCCTTACAGGGACTATCGAGTTTCGAAGGGCAGAGCGTTCCAAAGCCGGATGGTTCAATCTGTGAGCAGACAAAATTATAATACATACAGTGAAAATCACGTAAGACCACGCACTTTGTAGTTCTCTTATTTTCTTGGCAAGATAACTAATATCAAACTGCATGTTGATCGTATAATTAAGTGGTTTAAATACTAATAAGAGTTCTTCCTCTTTTTAAAGGTAAACGAAATTTAAACGGAAAAAATTAAAATTAGACGAAACCAGTAACTCTGCCGTTTGAAGCATATGGTAAATTTATCTGAAGAGCCTTAGTTGATTTTGTATTAATCCAAAATACAAGTAAGATTGATGATGCAAAATTATCTACGGAGTTAGGATTTTTCTTGGATAGGGGATAGCCTTCTAACATGGCGCCCATTCGGTTGACTTACCTCCCTGTAAATGGATGAAACAAAGACGTGAATTTTCTTAATCCTTTCTACATTGCGCTTAAAAACATCAGAATCCAGTTAGTACGTCCGCATTTCCGCCTCAGTCCTTCCGCAATCTTGTAAGCCGTAACGGCCACGAACAAACCGAACGCCGGCTACACCTTTACAACCCGCTTTATTCGAGTTTCATGAAACAAATCTTGTAATAAAATGTTCTAGACCAGTGGTACCCGGCCAGACGTCATAAAACCTAACCAGGTTTGCTCTGAAGTTAATATTTAGGGATTTTCTGCCGAGAGCTCGCTTCGGACGTGAGATTACTGGCCATTGCTTGTTTTGGCGAATCTAGCTCTTGTTGGAATGAGTTTGGGATGAAAAGTTATGGAATTTCAAAAAGTGGATCTTTATCCTTGCTTGAAGCTGGTTAACTAGTTTCTGATGCAGTGAGTGGTGAGAGATTTCAAACGTGGTTACTGCTATGCTAGTGTTGCTTTACATGGTGTATTTGTCGCAGTCATCTGGTTGAAACAGCTATTTGATTGAATCACTAGCGTGTTTATTAAATGACGACGTTTAATTAAATGACTAGGCCGAACGTTGAATGAATAAGACTCACTGAACGTCCAACAAGTTAGCGGATTGTAACATAGCCCTTTGAACATAGCGGACGTAATCAGTCAAGTGATTGTAATTTAGTTCATTTTTTTCCACTGCGGCGTTAGTGCTCATCAAAACAAAGATGGCGTCAAACAGCTGGTACAGATATAATCGGATAGCACTGTATTGATAATTTTTAGAGTGAAATTGAGATATAAAGTGACTTATTCGTAAAAAAATATTTTTTTAGCCTAATTGTCTTGATACTTTAAATTGTTAAAACATATTAAAAAATCTTATTAAGGTGTGTTATGTCATGACTGTCAGCTATATCCCATTCAACGACTATGCTAAATGACGTTCAGTCAGGAAGTTGAACGTAATATTAAACAATTTGACTAGTTGTCCTTTAGTCATTCAATTAAATGTCGTCATTCAATGAACGCGCTAGTGATCCAATCAAATAGCTGATTAAACCAGATGACTGCGACATATCTACGTAAATAAAGTTGACGTTGTATGCTGTAATGATATGCGAATGTATGGTATACAGCACGTCAAGGTCACTTGTTGTTCAATATTAGTTCTTATGCGGATAACATAACGGATGCACAAGTATAGTCTGACGTTGGATTGTACAGACATAAGCATGTCACACTATTTACTATAGACTTTGCTTTTAAAGCTAATTAAATATTCGCAATACAAAACAAGTTTCACTTACTTTTTTAAAGAAACTGAAAAATTTCATCTCCCCTTGCGCGTGTGAGGTTCGAATCCACGACCATTACATATCGCGCGGGCTGCTCTTCCAACTGAGCTAACCGCAAGTTACTGTAGGCGATGTTATTTTTGTTGTATCAACCTTTGAGGCTTCCGGTGATTGCCCTCTGCCGAATATATAAAGGGTTCCAACGTCAGAATTTGCACATCCCTTATATTTTAAAGAAACATAAAAATTTCATCTTCCCTTGCGCTGTGGGTTTCGAACCCACGACCTTCACGTGCTGCTGCTCCAACTAAGCTAATCACAAGTTATCGTAGGCGAGTAAGTGCCCTCTGCCGAATATGTTTAGAACTACATCTGCATTACCCAACGGTTGACTGGTAGAGAATGCTCCTAGCATTAAGTCCGCCTATTGTACTTTTTAGTCTGCGGAATAAAGTTTTTAAATAAATAAATGCATACTCATCAAAATAATTTTTTTCTGTTTTTTTTCAATAATTTAAGATCGCTAGTGCGGCGTAAAGTACTATGAAAAATTGTGAAAATCGATTTAGCTTCACAATTTTTTCAGTAAGATTGAAAAAGTTAACAGCCACTGTCGCATATTAATGTGACTTCGTAAAGTGAATACAATGTTTACATATAAACGACATGTCAAAGCATCCTACTAGGTACGTATGTTTTATTACGAACAATAAACAACACGTATATTTCACAAACTCCGCTGTAATTCGTTGGTCCGTGATCGGATTACGTAAACTCAGTTTATTTTGTCAGCACTTTTGTCGCTGGACGATGGATTGATTCATTTAATTCATTTCGCTGGTTATAGCTCATCTATTTGTCAGGCATTGAAATTAACCTTTATACGGTCTTCGGGTCAATTTTGACCCATTTTGATATAAATGTCAAACATTTTCAGTAAATAAACGTTTTAAGAGTTTGATATTGTATGACTTTTAATTAATTACTGTTAAGCACGTATTTCTGAAATAAAATTAATAGAAATGTTTTTATTATTCGAGTTATAACTTTATTTACACTAATGGTCTTCGGGTCAGAATTGACCTCGAGTAAAAGCATCAAGTGTTTCTGTTATCGTTTCAATTGTTAATGTATCCTGTGACTACTTGAGACTTTTTTTTGTTCTACCCGAACTATTCTCAGTCATAAATAGTAAACCCCAGTTGAAAAACGTCGGGTACGCGTAATTTATCAATTTATAATTGTGTGACAAACTTACATAATAATCATGTTAGACAGTGAAATAGAATCGGAGTTGGACGCCCTATCTGATAGTAATGAATCTTGTTCTGAAACAGAAGATTTCATCGAAGAAGCTGATCCATCTGATAGTTCGGACAGTAAATGTCAAAGTGAAGTGCTTGTTCCTACAATGACGTCAAAAAATGGGCAAATAAAATACTCTAAAGAACCTGTCACACAGGCTTGTGGAAGAGCTTCGAGAGAAAACATCATCAACTTGATCCCAGGTTTGACACGTTATTCTTGCTCAAGGATTACCTCCAAAGAAAAATCAAGCTTTTGCTTATTTTTTCCTCCTACATTGACACACACTATTTTGAAGTACACTAATTTGGAGGGGAAACGCGTATTTGCTGATGATTGGAATGATATTTGTGAAACTGTTCTGTTTGCATACATTGGGCTACTACTGCTGGCTGGTGTGTTTCGATCAAATAATGAGAGTACTGAAAGTCTGTGGAATAGTGAGAAAGGAAGACCTATTTTTGCAGCAGTTATGTCACTAAACAATTTCAAAAAATTAACAAGAGTGATAAGGTTTGATAACAGACAAACTCGATCTGAACGACGATTGTTGGACAAGTTTACTCCTATTCGAGATCTGTGGAATCAGTGGGTGGACCTTTTACCAAAATTTTACAATCCTTCTAAAAACGTAACAGTAGATGAGCAGCTTGTGGCATTTAGAGGCAGATGTCCATTTCGGCAGTACATGCCATCGAAACCAGCTAAATATGGCAAAATTTTGGGTTTTATGTGATTCTGCTACAAGCTATGTTTGGAATATTCAACCGTACACTGGCAAAGAAATAGGAGGTCTACCTGAAAAAAACCAAGGCATGCGTGTAGTCCTAGATTTGATAAACGGGCTAAAAGGCCATAATCTTACTGTTGACAATTTTTTTTCCTCACATCAACTTGCTTTTGTATTATTCACCGCTGCCAACAGTAGCTGGAAGGACGGATGCCTAGCGAAACGGCGATATTATTTGGAAAGTCTGGGAATGCAATTAGTTACACCCTTTATAAAAAACAGGAAAACATTACCAAGGGCACCTTTTTCAATCGAGATCGCAAAAAAGATTCGAGAATACGGTGCCGATCGAAGTAATACGGTGCCGACTCTATCTACTTCTACCCAACGAGAGGAAAGTAATACTAGTTCGGCTAAAAAAGGTATTAAAGGAGTCGGTGCCAACTATGTGCTAAAACTGACAATAAAACACCCTTGATCTGCGTGAATTGTAAGAAATTCGTTTGTAAAAACCATTCTAATACAATTGTATTATGTACCCAATGTAATAAGGACTAGTTTCATGTATTTTACTTTTATATTATTGTTTCAAAATATAACTAAAAATTTAACTATAAATATTCTAATATCGTTTTGTTGTTATGTAATATGTAATGAATACTCAATTCATTTACTTAAAAATAAATAAATATAATGTATATAATATAAAATTATGTTCATCAAAAAGCTTTTGGTTATTTAACGACTTGTTTTTATTTTGTTTCTAATAGTGGGTCAAATCTGACCCAACGGACGGCAACGTCAGTAATATTGAAGACCGTATGAAGGTTAATTGCATTCGGATGATGAATATCTGTTATGTATCTAGGAGATGCCGAAGAAAAAATGAATGATGTAGCTAATCTTCTTTTTGAAGATCCTTGCACACCGTAGGCATGTCAGTACACCATTACTATAATCATAGCTGCAGGTGGTCGGGCTTTCAATTTATAATAATGCTGCAGTTACAAGTATAATGAACTTTAAAAATAGTCTAAAATCTAACTTGTTGCGTCGACCGTAATGTTTTGAAGATCGATAATCTTTTTTCTTTTTCCAACCATCGCGCGTTCGTAAGGAGGCGCGTAGGGTCCAACAGATATACTTCCAATTTTCACATTTTATATTTTAGAATCTTGAATTTTTAATTCGATTGCCAGGAGGATAGTGAAATTTTCGAAAACTAATGCCAATCTAAACAGCAGATGTAAAGAATGAATTAGCGTTCCATTGTTTCCAGGTCTTCAGTTCATCTTTATGGCTCCGCGTTCCTGAGACCAGGTCTGGGTCTTCAATAAAGCACCACTTTACCCTACCTGCTCCCGTTACTACGAGCTTTTACCTTGGAAATGTTATAGACATATTATACATGTAGCCTCGTTCGTCTCCAGATCTCTGTGTTTCTCATTCTATATAGGTATGATACATATACCCGAAGAACTATGACAAAATTAAAACTTTCGCGGCCGGGAAACATAAAAGCAACGTTCAAAGTCTCACCTATCCCCTCGGAAGTCAGTTAAAAATGGCCAATATTACTCTTGGAGCTGCAAACAGCTACGGAAATGGAGGTCCACGGGGCCTATTGGGAAAGTATTAATTACCGGCACTTTCTATTGGCGCTATATTGCCGCTCTTAATCACGGAAGAGATAATTGAAAAGATACGGGGATTTATTTTACGATGGCTCGTGACGTGGTAGTGAAGTTTGAACAGTATTTCCACGCAGTTTAAAGGAATCTCAGTTTTACTTTGCTTTCTGTATGTTTATTGGCTTTTGCGAAATCTTAACTTTACAATCTTCGAAGGGCTAAGGGCTGCGAAGTAGTATCATAGGCATATAACAGCTGATAAGTCCTGCAGTCACTTACATGATGAATTTAACTATAGTACCAATACCTTGAATTCCCTTATTATCTAACTGAGTGTTCACTCCTGTTAATTGTAACGTGATGTTATAAGCCTTAAACTTTCCTCGATAAATGGACTATCACAAAAATATTTTTTCAATTCTAATAAGTAGTTACTTAGTAAGCGCAAATAAGCAAACTCATCTTCAGCCTTATAATAATAGTATAGATTTTTGAAAAGGAGGCATGAACATTTTTTTTTTCTGTAGAAGGGTTAGGTACTTACAAATAAATATTTTAGGTTTCGTAAGAACAGTTCTACGGAGCTTACGTTTTTAAGCTAATAATGATGTCGATTTTTATTACTTTTACAGTGCTTTATATAATATTAAAAAAAAATGGAAAAAATTTACTCTCCTTGCGGTGCGGCGCTAACAGGTTGATACAGCAGATAAATTAATCGCCTACGATAATAACTTATGGTTAGCTAAGTCGCAAGAGCAGCACGCGCGGTAAGTGAAGGTCGTTGGTTCATGCCCCGCTCCGCAAGGGCAGATAAAATTGTCTGTTTCTTTAAAAATAATAATGATGTTTTGACTACTTCCTTTTTTTCTTGTTTCATAATGTCTGGTGCCCAGTAAAGTTTCTTGCAACTCCCAACCATTGTGTGGGCGGCGAGTTACGAGCGGCCGGTGGACGGAGTTACTACAATCTTGATTGCGCCTACCATTCTTTTGTTCTTATCTCCTGGTAGCTTTTAGGAAATACGGCAAGGAAAGAGATTAGTCTTTAGTTAATAATCAGTTCGAATAGTTCTTTATTAAGAAGAGGAGTTTTATCAAATGGACTGTATATATTTTTTGTTATATTTTTAGTGCGAATCGGAGAACACACATAAAAATATAAAAAAATAAATAATAGATTTACAAAAACTAAAACACTCGCTTTATTTGCAAAACGAACTAAAAGATTTTTTTTGTTATTACAAACAAAATAATCAATTCAGAGCAAAAAGGCGTGATTACTGTATCGTCATCGGTCCTTGAGACGAAGGCAAAGTTTCAAGTTGATTGAACGTTCAAAAACTGGCAAAAATTGTGCTCAAAGATTCCGTCACATAGTCACATACAACCCAAGCTTTTAAAAGCGTGTTATTGGTGCAAATTGATATCTCGACGGAACCATGATATGGAGACCAGGATCTGATGATAGCATCCCAGAGAATTTGAGAGGATGTCGGTGTCTTTTGTTAAAAATGATAATTCTAGACCTGACGCAACTTTGCTACTAATTCTTTGCTACTATTGGTTGCAACGTGATATTTTATAGCCTAAAGCTTTCCTCGATAAATGGACTATGCAGAACAAACATATTTTTTCAATTATAACCAGTGGTTCCTGAGATTTACGCATTCAAGCATACAAACTCTTCAGCTTCATAATATTAGGTTAGATTATATTTGTCGCTTGTTTTGGTATTATACAAGATCTGCTTAGTTCGAATCTTTTTTATCATACTTTTAAAGAAACAGAAAAAATGTATCTCCCCTTGCGGTGCGGGAATCCAACCCACGACCTTCACGTATCGCGCGTGCTGCTCTTCCGACTGAGCTGACCGCAAGTTATCGTAGGCGATGAAATTTTTCTGCTGTATCAACCGTTAGCGTACGGTACGGTATAGCCTTCTGCCGAATATGTTTAGAACGCGATACGTGAAGGTCGTGGGTTGGTTTCCCGCACTGCAAGGGGAAATACATTTTTTTTGTTTCTTGAAAATATAAAGTTCACTAGTGCGGCGTAAAGGACTATAAAAATAAAAAAAATATTTTTATCAGTCTCTTTGCTTTTGCGCAAACGTCCGCTGTGAAGTAAGTTCGTGTTTGCTGCTCAAATGAGCCGGTGTGGTGTTTATTGGTTCAGGACTAGTCTGAGCTCTGCGGCTGCCGGCTACTTTTGAACCGATTATTGGCTAGTCAATGTTTACGTTGGTGAGTTCTTGGTGGCAGACAGAATATCGTCGTTCAAACTATACGTGTTGTAAATTCAAGCAGCAAAGTATTCTTGAACTTATTTCAATTAAAAAATGTTTGTGACGCAGCAGTTTTAGAAGTCTTGGGACTAGGTCAATGGCATGGCAATATTTTTAAAGGTGTACAACCGTTCAATACCTAATTCATTTAAGTTTAGTGCATTCTTTCACATTAAATTCTTTATCATATTTTCTGCAGTAAATGTACCAACAACTTAGTACCAAAACGAAACTTCCACTTTTTATCAATAGATGGCGTTGTACTACTTTACATCGCGATGACGAGATTTTCCGCGGATTACATAAGTAGTGCTCGATACGTCAAATAAATTGTCATCTTGTTTTCGATAAAATGGTGTTTTATTCAAAAGGCTTGAAAATATAATCTCTTGCAAAGTGCGATTTGATCCCATAATCTTCACGTATTGCGTATGCTAACCGCAAGTTGTTTAAATTGATAAGTTTTTCTATTGGTGCCGTCTGGAACAGTTAGAAGAAAATCACGCGTAATACATTTAAGGTTGTGGATTTGAAATTTGAATCGCACTTTTTTTTATTACACTTCAAGATTGACCTCATACCACCTGATGTTTAGTAGTAATGAGGTCCTAGCTTAAGGGCGACAAGTACAGGATAATAAATCTGTTACTGGACTTGTCGCCCTTACCTTGAAGGCTTGACCCCTGCTACTAATGTAGCACCCTCAGGAGCTCTGGAAACCTTACTCATGCGCAGGAACACAACAACACCGAAGTGATTGTTATTTGGCTACGGTCTTCTGTAAGGTGGAGGTATTTCACCAGTCAGGCTGCTCCAGTTCAAGCGAAAAATCGCTATTCCCTACCTCTCTTTACTTTGCAAGAGATGATATTTTTCGTGCGTTTAAAATATTGACATGCCATTAACTCGTCCCAAGACTTCTAAAATTTTTCGTCACACACATTTTTTAATGAAGTAAGTTCAATAATATTTTACTAATAGTTGCTTATAAGTCGTTGCTTGATAATTGATAAATAATTGCTTTTCTGTTTCTAGAATTCAGTATTGCGGTGTGTTCCACTATGACATGTAAAAAAAATAACAATTGATAAAAATTAAATGGAAAGTAAATTCTTGCGTAACAAAGTATATTTATTTCTATTTGTTTATATCATAAATACTTTATGGAAATTTATATATTTATTTATTATATAGGTATTTATTTGTTTATTATAGTTTTATTTATCTTTACGTATTTTTTTTTTATATTTTTATCTTGTTATGGTATTTGTATTGATATTTTCTGTTATTTCTCAAGCATTTTACACGGCTGTACCCGTTTCTCGATGTCTACTATTTCCTCTACCTAAAGGTTGTCTGGAAGAGATTGCTCTCTAGCAATAAGACCGCCTATATTGTACTTAAATATGTCTGTAAAACCAATTTCTGTAAATTTTCTGTGCAATAAAGTGTATCTATCTATAAAGTATTTAAAATGAATGGTGGAATTTTGATATAAAATTTACGAGGCACTAATGATAAAGTGGTTCGTTGATGTAACGTTTTATTTCGTACAACAAACTAAGTACCAGATTATTTTTAACCCGTTAAATAGTTTAAAAAAATAATATTTTGTCATTCACCAAATTAATAAAAAAAAAAAGTAAAACAATGCCAGTTGCGGAATTTGGGCTAGTTATGTAATTGGTGGTTACACCAATGACGTCACGCGATCATCTAACAGACGCACTAAGAACCAATTTTTCAATCTGCTACCCTATTAAGATTGTAAAGAAGTAAATCTTAAGACATTAAGAGTTTTACCTTTCCTGTACTATTCATAGTTTAAAACAAAACAATACTCAAAATCACTATAGTCAACATCCGTATTGCCGGGTTACCACATCAGCGAAGTTCACAGGACGGTCCTTTGCAAAACTGTCCTCAATCGAATGGTATCGTGTTTGCAGTTCAAATGAGGCGGTATGTTTGTTGGCTTAGGACTGGTCTGCGGGCCGCCACAGGCTACTACTGTCTTATGGACTGTTGTAAAGGTTGTGGGAATTTAGAATACCAGCTGTATTTCAAAAAACATGTCAGGCATTTTTGATGCTTGATTACTAGATTAAGTGATTTACGAGCAGGTTTTAGGGTTCCATACCCGGGGGGTAATTAACAAGACTCTTTTGTAAAGACTTCGTTGTCTGTTCGTGCGTCTGTCTGTCACCAGGCTGTGTAGCAATAATCGTGATAGCTTGATAGTTGCCATTTTCACAAATTGTCTTTCTGGTAACAAATACTTAAATCAAATGAAACAATTTTCACGAATGATGTATTTATAACAATAAATAACAAAAAAAAAAAACTAAAAAAAAAAGAATAATTAACGGGGCTTTCATATAAAAATCGCCATTTATTGCGTATTTTTGCTAGTTATCAATAATGGTAACAGAAAGGCAGGCCTTGATACATTTAATGAAATTTGTATGCAACCGAAAGAAAGAAGGTTACAACACTACACACTTTGGACTTATATACCGCCCTTATATCCCAGGCATAAGAAGTTAAATCGAACAGCAAGTATTTATCTTAAGGTGCTGTACTCTGTAACTACTGTTGTTTACATAACCAATGCTATTCCGTGGCATGGATTATGTAAAAATTCTTACGCGAGTCCGTCTCACACTTGTTTTTTGGTAAAGGGGTTAGTCATAAACTAGTGGTATTTTGGGAGCAGGGGATTTATTAAAAAGCAAATAGAATACTGAGGATCACTGATGATGCTAGATTACAAGTTCTCTTTGATCGAATAGACCTGTTTCGTCCTGTTTGCTGCGCAAGTGAGCTAGAACGTGTTTGCTAGAAATGCGGGCTTTCAATCTAGCCGAGTAAATTTTCGTGTTGATGCAGACACGTCGATCTAACTAGTTCTAGTACAGTTGCGTGGAGCCAGGCATTTTGATTTTTGACCTATTTCTTCTGTGTATATTGTAGGAAGATTTAATAAACAAATTATAGCAAAAACTGTAGTAATTCGGATGTTGCTCCCTTTTACAAATTACTGACGGATGATTACCGAAAAAGAGGACTTTTTTTTAATCATATTCATAATCAATTCGTGTAGGTTACAAGCAACACTTATGCATCGTCAAAATGAAAACAAACCAAAATTGAAGCTATAGCGGGTTCGGAACATAATCCTACCGAGAAGAATCCGGCAAGAAACTCAGTAGTTATTCTAATCTTTACAATATTTAGAGTTAGAAAACTTAAAACTTGGTTTGCGAGCGAGCAGACAGTCATGTTAATATATGTTTATCGTTTAAATATTCATCAAGTTTATAGTATCCTTTTTGCATTAAACGTGATTTAATATGGACTTTAAATCTATGTATGGGTAAGTTTAAACTATCTGTTGCCGGCGAATCCGTCCGCATTATTTCGGTGTGAAAAGTATTATAGGTTCTAATCAAGTATGTCATCTCTCTTTCTACCAAATTTCATCCCAATAACCAACACATTTTGTTTTACTGTTCTTGAACTGAACAACAAAATGTGTTTGTGTTATTTATTTTACTATTAAATCATGAGAGAATAAGGATTGTATTGATTGAAAAGATAACAATTATAGAGTCTAAGCACCATAGGTACTTGGAACTTGCGAGCATACCTAATTAAGATATATTAAAATGAAGAGGATTTTTAATTTAATGGGTAAAAAATATTGTCAAAATTATTTCTTGCAAGTAGCGATCTCGAGATTGGATACCTTATTACATGAATAAACTCTAAAACAGCTCTCAAGACTTTTTCAAACTCTCATAAATATGAAATGAAGTTACGGGCAGTTTCAAGAAATAATTGGAGAAGATGGTGGCTCCTAGAGCTCGGCGGTTCAGGTACAAGTTTGAAACTATAAATTGAGAAGCATGTTTTAAACAAAACACCCTTGAATGTTGTTAGGATTCGTTAAAACTGCAATTTTGAGATTTAACTTGTACCGAGTGAGGTTTTAATGTTAACAGCTCTTTTACACGTAACCAACAGAATCTCTGGCACGTACATCATGCTTGTAAATAGATATAGGGGAGCGGTCTGCTCCAGCCTTATAAATACTAAATGTGTCTTCAGTCATCAAAACAAAACTAGTCAAAACGCGACACCATTTTTTATTTAGTAGTTAATACGAACTACTTACTGCCCGACGTTTCGGTTAGGTTGCACCAACCGTGGTCACGAGCTGACCACGCACGTTTTGACCCGTTAAATTATTTTAAATGTTTAAAATGGAACGCGAAAGTCTTAAAATTTATAAAACAAAACTAGGACTTGGTCCAAAGTGGTCTACACTATGTCTAACTTATTGCTAAGTGGTCTAATGTCTATGTGTAGACCACATAGCAATAAGTTAGATACTGCTTCTAATCTTTTAAGTTTCTTACCGGTATATTCTTAGTATATTTAGGTTCTGAACCGGCAGTAGAATCACTTTGCATTGTATTAAATGACAATTCAAAAGTGTTTTATGTACTCGACTGTACTTGAATGATGAAATGACTTGAACTTTGAATTGATTCGAAAAGTCTACGCTCTGGCACTGTTCAATGTAAAATGTTAAGAAAAATAAGAATTAAAATAAATAAAAAACGAAATTAACTTATTTTTATTTTAAATTTGTACATTATGGCATTTTTTTTTGCGTCAATAATGAAATTAAAATTAATAAGACAAAACGCTCCAAAGTTCAGTAGAGTTGACGTCTCAAATTCGTAATTTAAACGCAATATGAAATTAATGTCAATTCAGTTGTTGGACTAAAACATTTATTCATGTACCCTCTAACTAATCTCAAATTCGTTTTAAACGTTAACCAAGTACAAAATAGATCTCGTTCCACTAACCTATTCGCGTCTCCAAAACTCGTTACCCAAAAACTTCCGCGAGTCTCCGAGTATCCAGAAGGAATTAAAGCGATACAATAAAACGTACCCTGATCCAATTGGACGAGTCTAAAGTTAAATAGGTCTGCGAACGAGTTGAAATTAACTTTCTTGGTTAAACATCCGACGGGAGGTTGATGTTGGAACTCGGGGCTGCGCACTCTGAAACATCATGTGCGTTTGGATTGAGTGAGCACATTCTAGAAAAAAATATTAGTGAAAGGTCTAAAACAATTTGTAAAACCAATTTCAGAATTTGTAAAACAATACAAGCTGAGGTAAATAGGTAAACGCATGCTCACTCAGGCCTCACAGAAACCCCTCTGTGGTAGTTAGATCTGCGTTTATAATAAGTTTACAAATACCATGTAAGGCCCAATTTTTTGTTAAAACTCTTTAGAGCTAGGTTAACTCTTTTAAGACAGTCATTGAACCCTTAATTAAAATCTACAGATGATTCCTTATGCTCACTCAATCCTCACGCTAATTTGACCCCTGATATTCATTCAATCATATACCTTGTTCATGTAAACTCTAAAACTGTTTTTGTATACCATAATTTGATTCAATAATACGCAGAAAATTAGAGGATTATATGAGCATTTGTTAATAAACATTACTAAAAAAAGCACCGTATTATTGAAATATGGTGGCTTCGTTTTGTGATGGGAAAACGAAACAACTACATTTGTTAAAGACTGTGTGACGTATCATGAATCCCCCCACACGAACTATTCCCGTTTTCTTTACATTTTTTACTAATTCTTCGGCCCTATGGTCTGTAGCATTATTTTAGATAGCCTCAAGCCTTCCTAAGTAAATAGGCTGTCCAATAAAACATTTTTTTTTCAATTCTAACTAGTAGCGCCTGAGATAAGCGCTTTGAAACAAACAAATTCTTCAGCTTTATAATATTATCTTCTAAATATATATAAGGAGGAACTGACTGACACACAGACCAGCCTAAACGGCTGAACGTAGGCACTTGAAATTTGGAAAAAACGTAGCTTAGGTACCGTAGAGGTGCACTAAGAAAGGAATTCCCGAAATTCCCACGGGAACGGGAATTAGCGGGAAAATCCTTTTTGTATGAAAAATCTAAACCGCTTAAGTTAGACCCTTGGAATTTGGCATGCAGGTACCTTAGTAAACTCAAAGTTTAGTTGCAACAGGATACTGCGAAATTCCCACGGTAACGGGAGTTAGCGGGAAAAAACTGGAAAAACCCTGTAGTCCTCGTGAACGAAGTTGCACAGCTAGTCTAGTATAGAAGTGACACTCCATATTTCTCCAAACATTGAAACGGGTTTCAAGAAATTGAAATTTTGGACACATTTTGGACTTTGCTCTTGTATGTATAAATACATATGAGATATGGGACATTTCCTATATAATTAAAGTTTGTGCTACTTACTAATTTAATCAATTATGAACATACTATAGGGGTAGTTCGGCTTTGATTTTAAATACACATTACGCACTACGCTAGACTAATAATAAAGCATAAGTTTTTATTTTCAAATGTATTACTTCAAAAAAATTAAAAGTTTCAAACTAAAAACTTCTCTTTTACCCCCTGTAAAAAATAGACTATGTCCGTTCTAGATTTCATCAAATTTCATCAAACTCGGTTCAGGGGTTAAGGCATAAAAGCCGGACCGACAAACAGACGGACAGACTTCCGCATTTATAATATTATGGATAGGAAAATACTCTAAACCGCTAGAAAATTAAATCTGTTGAACAATGCACGGTGTCAACGCGGTTAGACAGTTAGTAACGACTACCATTACTGCTAACGACATGCTAACTGCTGTGAATAAACAAACTAGTCATTTGATTGCGACTGTACACGATTTACTCGGCTTGCTGGTATTTTAAGGTCTATTATTTTAAATAGCGTCGGACGGGTAAAGAAAAATATGATACGAGTGAAACGTAATATTGGTTAATTCTTTCTTCTGTTTTATTCTGTTCTATATTTAAGACTTCTACGCTCTTGCGTTTGTTTAACATAAAAGCGTGGTACTTAAGAGGTGAGGCTATATTCAAAAGCCGATCAAGTGCAAATCGGCTTTGCACACCAATGGTTCCCTACACATTTGTTTAACATGTAAATTTCGACTTGATACCTCTATGCGTTCAATTAATGTTATTAAAAATGTAATGTGACGTATTTTCGAACCTCATAGGTATTCCACACTTCAGAATTTTGTACATTCGAACTACCGTATAATTGATTTCAAACTTCATAATTCCAACCACACACTAAATAACTTAAATCATGGATTTCGGCAGACTCTGATCTCAAATCGTCTCATTAAAACCTAGTTTCCTTTGCACACAAACCATAAAATTTACAAGAAAATATCCTCGTTCCAAATAAATTATCTAAGACATTAATTCTCGAAATGCAAGTTATGAAAGAGGAAGACATTTCATGCCCCACGAGTTATGAACACTTCCTAACTTCATTAAGAAGCGCGATGCCTCCCTGAATTCCTTTTTGATTCGACTATTCCGAAGATTAGGACGCCCTTTAACAAATGACCGTCGATCTATGACCCTTCCGAATTATTACAATAAAGGCTGCTTAAAATCTAAAACAGTCTATTTACAGGGCCTTTATAAAGTGGCGAGTTTGCCAAGTAACGGGGAAAGGATGGGATAAGTCCTGCGTAGAAAGTTTGTACCTTTGAAAATTTTTAAATGAAGTCAGGGCAAAGGTTTTTGCGTCCAAAATCCATTTTTGTTTTTGTATTGTTTTCAAAAATCTGTTAATCATCTAAAATTTATTGTTTCTTTATTTATTAATTTCTATTGGATACTTAGCTGCCATGGCAAACGTCGTCCCGTCATTTTATTACAAAATTTTTCTTTCCTTTTAAATTTTCCTTGGATCTCCACAGTTATATCAAAACCAAAATCAGCTTAATCGTTCCGGTTGTTCTCGAGTTTTAGCGAGACTACGATTGATTTTTATTAATATGGATATAAAAAAAATTGATGACGCCAATTGAGCTGCATTTGATATAGCTTGCAATTTTTGCATTAATCGGTCAGTTCACAATCAAAACCTTAAGAAAAAACAGCCGATTTAAATTCTTATGTAGCATTTTATAAAATTGAGGCAATAGTCCTGAATATCCCCCAAATTTTACCAGCTGGCAACCCTAAAAAGGGCCAACCCCGACCGATCTAAACTAATATACGATTCAGGACGCGGCTCTAATTGCGCAATTAAACCTCGCTATTTTCATTAATGGAATTATTATTCCTCTTCGCAGACGAAGCCGAGCATTCAGATGAAGAAATTCCCTGATTTCACACCCCATTGATGAGCAGAATCCGAGATGGAGAGGCGGGAAGAGTTGCACAAGCATGGGTGCAGCATTGCGAAGCAAACGATACTGACGACCCATCCAAGTGGATTGCAGACGAGGGTGTCTGTGGAGCTGGCGAATTTCGACGCTTTGTGCTTACACTCTGAATGCAAAAGTCCTTTAAAGAGAGCCATGTGGGAAGGAAATCCTTTCGCGAACCGGCGTATGCTGGGAGGGGTATCAGCTAATGCTACTCCAGTTCTCGGACGGCGTAGTGATGCAGTGAACGAAGGGAGGCTGTCTCAGCAATGCACGCCGGTAATGAGGCGCAGGGAGGTGCTGGACAGCCCTGGGGGCAGTCCACTGCCTCAGAGGAGGATGGAAGAGGAGAACTGTGACGTCGACAACAGCGTGATCAGCGGCTGGCTGAAGTTCCGGGACAACAAACGGGTGAGTTCCTTGTTATTTTCATAAATGATTTGTACCTTTGACATGGATTCCTTCAAAGGAACGTGAGGATTGCGGGCCAGTATGGCGATGCTAACGGATAAGATATTACGGTACAAGTTCGTTGTCATCGTGATGTGGATTCCTCTATTGCGTACCATCAGAATGGGAGGAGCCAATATACAGTTTCCGTTGAACTATTATTTCATTGGTTTGGAGCTATGGTTATCCTTCTTAGATTTCTAGCTGTCGTGGTTTCTATCCCGATAAATCATTGTTTGTGAAACATTTGAGTGTATGCCGTGTCCTAAGGTATACCAATTGGAGTTTTATATGATTCTCGCAGCAACGGTGGTAACTTTATTCATTCTTGATTTAAATGTTTGAACTTACTGTTTTAGGTAATAAATGCCTTATTAGATGTCAAACATCACTGTAGATCAAAACACCGTATCATAATGGCGCAGTGGCTAAAGACGACGCAAAATGTCCCAGATTCGATTCTCGATCACGGAAGGGAACTTTTTAACTTATTGGCTTGGCTCTTGGTGAGCTGGTTTACGTCCAGTTAGTATTCGTCGTTTGTTTTTCATAGTACCAAAAAAACCATTGAGTTGGTTGGCGTGATTGTCTGGCACATTACACGAATTGTTTTTAAAAATAGCTCAGTGTTCCTCTTAAGTCTAAAGATACAGTCTTGAAAAAGCATCTGGGATGAGCAGAAAATTGCGAATTCACGAGACCGTTCCAGCATTGCCCAGATTATAATAACATCTAGTTGCGCCCGAAAGTGTACGTTTATCTGGAAATACAACAATTGCGCCTTTATTGCGGCTCGTCTCATCTAGGTCGTGAATAATTCACTGGCGACCGACAATGGACCTCGAGGCAGTAGAATAAATCACTACTTTAGTATAGTAATAGCGGGGAATGAAGCTTCGCGCTCAGCGAGCATTCAAGCATGGCTTTTGCTGTGATTGTAGAAAGAATTTTGGCAAGTTAAAAATAGGAGGATGTCAATATACATTTTTAAACTAGCAGCCGGCCGCGGCACGCGAAATGCTCGTTGTATACATATTTTCCACTGATATCATCGCTTCTATTGGTGGCAGTGTGATGCTATATAGCCTTCTTCGATAATTGGTCTATCCATAACAATGAATTTTCCAATTCCAATCAGTAGTTTCTGAGATCGCGTTTAAACAAACAAACTCTTCAGCTTTAAAATATTATTAGAATTAATATACAGAAAAATTTCCTTTTTGCAGTTTAGGATTCGAATCCTTGACCTTCTAGTATCACGCGTGAAACATTCGCCTATTTCTATAGTAAGTGGCTTAAGCAATTGTGACATTGAAATTAGAATCAACGGTATAGTCCCATTATTTAATACTTGGCTACATTTATATATAAACCAAAGCACATGACAAACTCAATTGCTGATCTAAATATGTGTCTTTTGAGTTCGAACCTTTGACCCTCAATGTATCAAATAGAAATGCTTAATTCTATCAAAAACCTCTAACTAAATGATAAATTCTTCGTTTCCGTCCACACTGAATATAAACATCTTCAATTGTAACCAATAAACTTCTTGCTAGCTATCTTTATTCGATCCCGACGTAGCTCGAAGCCTTGCATTCCTGTTATGCTATCCTAGGCTTTGATGCTGGATGAAGTTTAAACGCGGCGATGAGCTGAAAGGAAACCCGAATACATGCTCATTCCGACACAACACTAGAGCAAGCTTGAGGTTTCTATGCAGCTTGCAGTGACCCAAAGGTTGACGGGTAAAGAATGCCTCTAGCATATAGTCCACCTGTTGAACTTTTTTGTGCAATAAAGTTTTTAAATAAATAAAAAATAAGTTTAATAAGACCTGACCCAGACATTTTTAATTCTTCCTTAAGGGCGTACAAAAAGGCTGTTGCGGATAAATTGTGTCTTGATTTAACTTAATAAAGTAATTTGTTTAGTTTTTATATGTATTTATGTAATTTTAAAACTTCTGGTTAACATGTTGCAGTTTGAATAACATTGTTTACAGGTGGAAACTTAATTGGTTTAAGATATTGATTGTCTGTATTACCTATACTGTGATAAGTACTGTATGTTTCCTTACAGTAAATTAAAAAAAAAAGAAATTTTACTCTTTTATAAGTACACTAGCGGCATACCGTGGCTTCACACGAGTAAGTACTATTATTTTCCATTGGTTCTTCGCTCGTATTATTAGTTGCAACGTAATATTATATAGCCTAAATCCTTTTTTAATAAATGGACTATTCGACATACTAATATTTTTAATTTCATACCAGTAGTTCCTGAGATTAGCGCATTCAAACAAACAAGCAAATTCTTCAGCATTATACATTTGTACTGATTGAGAAAATTTTGATGCCTTTGAGTTTTATAGTGATAAAAATACATATTTTTAAATGTACGTTACATCCCATATTTTTACATACATAATCATGCCTAGTATGCTCAATACGTCAAATTTATCGCATTAGATGACAAAAATTTCTCTATCGTTGATTGGGTTGACATTTCTTACTTTTTGTCATTTTTTTAAGAGCGCGATAAAATTTACTCACGTTACAATTTGACTGCAAGAACACTTAAGGTGAAATATAATCCTTTTTTACACAACGTTAGCATAGGCACAAGTAAGTGCTTAGAGCAACCTAGTTTCATTAACTACATACTCGTACAAACATTCAATTATTTGGAACTATAGTTCTTTTTACTTCTCAGTAATAAAAGCTTGTTTTTAAAAAGTATTTTTCATTGTTTTTATTAGATGTGTAATAGACAGTTTTGATAGGATCGTTTGTTAACCGAGTCACCAACCCTATTGTTAGGTGTTACCGTACGCCCGGTTTCAATATTTTCAATATTTTTTCCGGATTCGTAATGTGTTAAAACTGACAATCCGTTTTTCTTTAACCGAGAAAGTCGTTAACACCGTTCCATTATTTACTCTCCATACCAGCTGTCATTATTCGTCCGTCGGTCGTTTTAAGCTTACGCCTCGTATAATTTATTACTAACCGTAACTTAAATGGTCCCTAAACGTAGACTTCATAAGATTGGTAATTCATTTGTTGGTTTAAGTATAACTTTTTTTAATAAATTACCTCAAGTTATTGTTGATTTACCTTTGAATAAATTTAAGCTAATTGTTAAAGGTTGTCTTTTGAAAAAAAGGGTACAAGACTATATTAATGACAAAGAAGTGTGAACCACTAACTAGTCTGTTCGCCCTCACATGAAAAATTTCACTAATTATATTTACTAATTGTATTTCTATTTATACAAACTCAGCAAGAGGTACCTATTTCTTTACGTATTTGTCAACTCGCAAGTTGGCAAAATTCTTATTAAGCACGAATGTGCATTAGGACCTACAGTTTGTTTAATTTAAATATAGATATTTTTTAATTTTTCTTATTACTTTGAATCAATGAATTATTTTTTACAATTTACTACATTATTTTATCTAATTACTACACTGTATGTCTTAGTGCAAAACTAGTTATAAGTTCAGCTATATTTGTAATATGAACGACAGAGTTTCTTGCCGGGATCTTCTCTGTAAGTTATAGGTTCCGAACCGGAGGTAGCGTCATTTGTATTATATAGACGTTTCATAAATATTACTGGTGTAATTTACATGAATAAAAGAATATTGAATTTGAATTTGAATTTGGATCGTTTCCAAATATTGTAAACGGGCATGAAGTATTTTGAACTTTAGTTCCTTTTACTCCTCATTACTACTAGCTGGTTTTCCAATTGTTTTTCTTTGTTTTTACTATAGAGTCACCAGCCATATTGTAAGTGTTACCTTAGTCAGATATAGTGTGACGCAAGTGTACAATATCGATGCACAACGCTAGAATGGAACAGGTCATCGGCCGCTGCACTGCGCAACTTTCGACAGCATTAGAACACTAATTGCGCGCGTCTATCGCACCTCTATAACGAACCTTGATACAAGAGGTATTCAAAATTTTTTACAGTGTACGATCTCGCTTTTAATGTTAGACAACATCACAAACATTTTAAACTTTAAGACTTTCGGGTTCCATTTTAAACATTTAAAATAAGTTAACGGATCAAAACGCGATGCCAATTTTATTAAGTAGTTAATACGAACTACTTACTGCCCGACGTTTCGGTTAGGTTTCACAAAGCGTGATCACGAGCTGACATTGATGTTAGCTAATTTATTTTAAATGACATACATTCCTCTGTATCTGTGGTAAGTGTTACAGAAAATCAGAAACTACGACGGTACTTCAACGCTTAAACCCGAGACAATATAGAAAAGATCGTTCCTCATATTGACTTGACCGGGGACCGAACCTGGGATCTCGAGAGGGCGCGACGCCGAAGTCCGACCCGTTCGCCTCTCGGCTACGGAGGTCGTCAACTTTTGGTTGACTTTCACAGCCGTACTAATGATCACATTGAATGAATAAAGTTCTAGTGATTCTCAATTGAAAAAAAACCTTTCTTCTTTTTCTTTCTTTAAGCTTTTTAGCAAGGTTAATCTTATTAGAGTATCTAATTTCCAAAGAAATATTAAACTATGAATAACACATTAAAAATAATCATATCAACAATTATGGTGGCAATGAAAAATGTGTTACTCGTTTTCAAGCTGATAAATCAGAATTCAGAGAGCTTTCTGATATAAATATCACTTGCCGAGTGGTTTCAACAGACATTCTTGTTATGCACATTTCTGAGACTGGGTGTTAATAAATGTGCCAAAGTGTGTATTGGGATACTACCGTTAGCTCTGAATTCGATGACACAAGTGCTTAAGCTATATACTTTGATAACAAATCAATTTATCGCACACTTGGTGCAATAACGTCAGAAATGCAAAAAATGATAAATCTTAAACAAAAAAAATAGATTTTAGTCTTTAAAATCTAGATTTATATTTCTTTGCATTTCTGACGTTATTGCACCAAGTGTGCGATTATGTCATGATGTCTTATAAAGGTCTGATATTTATTTAACCATGAAAACATAAACTTTTGTCTCTGATTTTTTCCTGTCCTTTTAGACTCCAAAAAATAAGAGTTTGGGAATCACTGGTACATACTGAGCCTTTATACGGAACCTGTGCCTGTAGCAAGGAGCAATAGAGGCACAAAAGTATCAGGAGCCGAGACGAGGGCGTGACGAGAGCGCCGCAACTGGGCTAAGGGCTTTCCACCTGGAGTCGAAGGGATGGGGCGAGGTCGATAGTCACGAATTATAGTTAATGAGATTAATTAGACATAATAAAGACAGCATCATATACCTTGCTCTGGTTATGTGGTAAGTAACTTAAGTACTTGTGTTACAGAAATTAGACGAGGGTGTTACAACACCCAGACTCGAGAAAATGAGTTCACTTTCCACTTTGACCCGACCGGGAATTGAACCCGGGATCTCAGAGATGGCACGACGCCCAAGTTTGGCCGGCTCGCCTCTCGGCAAAGGAGGTTATCCATTTTTTTATGCTATTATTTGATACTAATATTTTCTTAATTGAAAAATATCACATGTGCTTTTTTTTGCTTTCGTTTTAAAGTAAATTAAAATTGAAAGTAGAAGATCCTAACTTAAAACGGTCTACATCGAGCCTTTTCTTATCCTTTACTAATGGGGGAAATTATTTGATGCACTGTACCGTCACCCGAGAGAGGGTGACGGCGAGTGTGAAACTTCCTGTCCTAATAGGGCAGGATTACCCACTAAAACCCCCCGGTTGGACCTCCCTCGCCTTAGGGGCGTTGTAAGCTCAGGCTTACCATCCACAACACCGCCAGAAACCGACAAGACCATCCCCACCTGGCAATGGTGACCGGTGCAATGCCGGTTGAGGCCCTTTCATCTCTTATTTAACTTTACCAATTTCATTTTACCACTGCATGCCGAAGTTACTATACACAAGAACTGGCAAGAAACTCGTCTTTTATTTATTTATTATTATTAAATTAACAACACTTCTTAAATTTAAATCATAGGCCTCACAAACCACTTTTAAGTCTGCCAGTGCGAAACTCACGCTACAAAAACTTTTTGTATAGTTCTGTCCTAGAACACCGATGACCAAGTTCCTTCAGTCACATCACTACAGGACATCAAAGTAATATGTACAAGCATTTTGCGCTACATACAGTCGGACGCGTAATGCGGAGTAATTCAGGTTTGCTTGCAGCTTGATTGCTGAATTGAGCCTGTGATTTTGGCTACCGTACTTATTTGTATGATTCATGTTACTCTGCTTACATGAAAATCTACTTAACATATTTTATTTTAGAGAGCGTTAAGAGTAAAATCAGAAACACTTAGAACATGCTTTCATATTCTCGTTTCTATGGAGACTGACTTCAACGAAGTACGTTTGCTAGTGTCACGTGAAAATTGATATTACTTGACGAAAGATTTGTGTACTGTAGTAACTCTGATTTCATTTTATTGATGACTAGCTCATGCTCACGACTTCTTTCGCGTTAATTCCGGATAAAAAAACTTTGACTTGAGGGTTGTCTGGAAGCGATTATTTTTAGCGATAGGATCCCCCTTGATTGTACTGTTTCTTTTTAAATATTACACTTTAAGATTGACCTGATGTTAAGTAGTAATGAGGTCTTGGTCTCTCTTAAGGGTGACAAGTACAGCATAATAAATCTGTTACTGGACTTGTCGCCCTTACCTTGAAGGCTTGACCCCTATACCCCCAGGAGGTCTGGAAATCTCACACGCAGGAACACATCAACACAGAAGTGATTGTTATTTGGCTGCGGTCTTCTGTAAGGTGGAGGTATTTCACCAGTCGGGCTGCTCCAGTGCGATAAATCGCTATGCCTCTCTTAAATGTAATTTGTCTGTGAAACCAATATTTTATTTATTTATTTATTTATTTAAAAACTTTATTGCACAAAAAAAGTACAATAGGTGGACTTAATGCTAGGAGCATTCTCTACCAGTCAACCGTTGGGTCATGCAGATAGTACGTTTATGGGTGCGGTAACAGTAAAAATGTGAGTATGGATAACAACAAAATTAATAATCATAAATAGCAGAAAATTACACACGAGAATATAATATTCATACATAAGTCCATGATAAATAAATATAATAATTAAACAATATAATATAAATATATATATAAATAAAACAAAATAATATATATAAATATATGCAAAAAAGTGAATAAATAAAGAAAATCAATTGAGCAAACGAAATTTTATGTAGAGGGGGAGGAATAAAAGAATTCACGAGCTTTTAATTTAAAAATTCCCTTAGTAAGGGATTGTCGAGTTTCGGCCAATATCTGTAAAGTTTTGTGCCATAAAGCTTATCTATCTATATGTCTGTATACTTCCAACTTTTAACAAACAATTTTTTTAAAAATAGCCTAATCCATAACTGTTCTAACCAATACAATTGAAGATAAACCTTAATCGCTAGCAATTTTTTACAATGTTCAAGATCTATGAATCACTAGACCAACAATATTTATTCTTGCCAAAATGATAAATCTTCGCTTTTTATGTAACCTTGCTATGAAGTTGTTAGAAATAATCTCTAATATTGTTTAGGTTTATTTTCATTATTAAGAAGATATAAAACATAAAATGATTAGAATAGAATAGAATAGAAAATGTCTTTATTCATGTAAACTTTTACAAAAGCATTTATGAATCGTCAAGTCAAGTAAACTACCACCGTGTTCGGAATGTTGATTCTATCGAGAAGAACCGAAAGAAAATTATTTAAAACACCTGAGTTTTTGTAGAGCCATTTAATTTTTTTTGTTTGCGCCACACTAATTTTCTTTAATCTTATGAATACCAGACAATGCATAAATATCCTTATTTATACATACACCCAGATCCAAATAAAAGCAAAATTGTTATCTAAATTGACTTGCTCGTATAGTGAGATTATCCGAGCGTGTTATTTAGGCTTAGGTTTGAAAATCCAATAACATGGGAACATAATATTGTATCTTAGTAAAAAAAGAAAACAGTCACCGTATCAATGCATACACATATTGGATACTAATAAAATTGCTTACAATAACCTGTTAGCAGATTTCGGAAATGCTATATGCAGATTTCGAAGGCGCAAAAATCCGAGTCCTCCCTCTCTAAACCTCCGAATCCCAAATCTCTCAAAAAACCATCGCCATTTACAACGCAGACGTTTCCCTTTGCAAAAACCGTGATAAGCCCGCGAAAACACAGGGTTTTTACTAACACAGGTCACCGGCAAAAAGGCTGACTTATGGCCTCACATTTGCTTGAGGACAAATGTGGGCCATCCCGGACATCATCGGCCAGTGTCCGCCATCTGTCATAGACGGGGAGGGGAGGGTACATCGTAAACAAAGCTTAGGACATATGTGGAACGATTTAGTTGTTGCGTCAGTTGGCGATTTATCGGAAATATTGGATTGGTTCTTTATTAATGTTGCCGATGTTTTTAAACTTAACTTAATAGAACTTAAAACTTTATTTTTAAGTTCTATTTACATAACGTATTCTTATTTTCTTTTTTAACTATGAAGCCTTGTATTAAACCTTCTCACAAGGTGGTCTTCTGGTATGGTTAAGACTTTTTCTTATTTTTTTATTATTCAGAATATCACCTTCTTTTACAGTACGAGTAATCACTTTGTTTCTAGATTTGGCTGTTCATTTAAACAACAGCATTTTTGAGTGAGGAACATATTTATTTATTTTGGTTCGATGTGTATTAACGTATTTAGTATGTATTACGGTACGTTGTTGGTAATGATTTCCATAACACAAGTGCCTTTGTTTCTTTGATTGGAATCAACCCACCATGTGTAATATTTAAGTAATTAATTAAAACCACATAACCTTCGAGTAATTAACTTAAATATGCATTTGTTCTATATGAATTTTTGTAAACGTACTAGCGGTCCGAGCGAACTTCGTTTCGCCTTAGAGGATGTTCCCGCTTTTCTGTTGAATTTTTTCCTAAATTTTCTTTGCTATAAACCTCACGGAGCCCGAGACCTTTCCAACGAATGCAAAACTGTGGAAATCGGTTCGTGCGTTCTGGAGTTATAGCGTAAGGAAGGAAAACCTGACTTATTTTTATATAGTAGATTTAAGCATGCATTTCAGTACCATCGTTGTTTTTGGTTTGCTTAACACAAGTGCCTAAGTTCTTTCAGTTCTAATCATCGTGGTAACAATTAGGTAATCAATTCAAACAATTAAATAATCCAAATAAAAAAGCATGCAACTAGAGGTATGGCAAAGAAACGAATACGATAAAGCGTTAGTTTGCGGTAATGAGCATTACAATAGTATGCAAGGCTAATCGCCAGCGCCATCGCGTCTTGTTATCACAGCGCTGCATGACGCCGACCTAGCGGGCTAGAAAAAGCTAAAGAAAACCGCTGAGAAATAACTAGCTATAATTCAAGCGCTTTATTTGCTTTGGTTAAAACATTTCTATTGTATCTTGGCCTCTTTGCTATTCAAAAAGGTGCAAAACTATGTTGTAATTACTTCTTTCGTTATTATGGCTTTCAATTGTATTGTTACCATTAAAGTTATACTAATTATTTAATTAAACTAGTGAGTATTTTCTACTTATACAGTCTTTACCGACAAACAATAGTGTAATGAATTTTTATTGCGTATTTTCTGTGTCTGGGTGTTTGTATACGTATTAAACTATAGACTGTAGTACAACTATTACCATTTTTTTTATACATTGCGCTTCAAGATTGACCTCATCCCACCTGGTGTTAAGTGGCAATAAGGTCCTAGCTTAAGGGTGAAAAATATTTTACCAGTCGAGCTGCTCCAGTTCGAACGATAAATCCTTAAGGTGGAATCCTTAAGGAATTTTTCGGATCAGGGCGTTGTGATGTTTGTTTATTATTTTTTTAAAGTGCACCACGCCGAACTAGTAAATTTTAAATATTTTAAAGATATAGAAATATTTATGCTATCCTCCCATTGCAGTCTGTCTGGGATTCGAACCCACGACCTTCACGTATCGCGCGCGCTGCTCTTCCAACTGAGTTGAAAGGAAATAATTTTATTCCTTCGACACATTAAAAAAAATATCATAAACCATTTTCCAGCTCGTAAACGTATTACATGTATTTATTTTAAATACTTATTTCCAACGTTGCCTACAAAGAAGTAATAAAACGCAACAGACGGAACAAAACGTAATAAGCGCTCCCTGTGGATGCCGGTACACGAATTTAATTCTTGCAATATTTATGGAAGGTCATTATCTTGGCTCTGGATCGACGGATTATTTCAATAATTCAGACACAAAAAGCAGGTAATTCGTCCTACGCGATGTGTGGTCCAAACTTGGAGTGTACGGGAATGAAATAAAACGTATTTTTAATATAACTAGCTGTTCCGCTAAATTTGGTGTCGCCTAATTTTTTTTTTAATTTTCTCACCGTTTAAACTTATGCTGGACCTCCACAATTATTTCAAAACCAACATCAGCTAAATCGAGTTGTCAAGTTTTAGAGAGACTGACGGCTGAACAGCTATTCATTTTAAATAAAAGAAGATTTCTGATGAGCACTGTCACGACTTTATTTTCCCTAAATGTGCCCTCTTATCTAGAGCATTAAATGTAACATCACAGTGAGGAAGAAGAACCCACCATTACATCGGGTATTGTTCTTATTATGATACAGTTCCTTTATCCTCGTATAGCTTGTTACGTCAATGGGCTTACTTTAGAATGTTCGCCAGGCTAAGACGCAGTATTGTCATGTACTGTTTAATGTCCAATTTATAATTTCAGATTACACAGGAATGCATCTTTTTAACGTCTATTACAATAGGGAAGTAGACAGGGCCTGATATACCAGATTGTTTTTAGTTCATCAAATAGTTGATAAAAAATGTTAGGCTCGTATTTTTCTATTTGGCAAGGCAATAGAAAAAATGTACCCACTGATGACGTCATATGATAAGTCAATTCAGTGCATCGCCTTTATTTGATTTGGTGGAAAATGCAAAACCTACTTATTTGTTTTTATTTGTATGCAGAGGGTTAACTGCCTTAAGAAGATGATACGCCATCGCCTCAGCTTATGACTTGAACCCTCCTTACCTCTAAGGCGACGTAGTTTTACCTCTCCTCAGAACCAGCGGTGGAATCGCGGGAATTTCTCATTGAACACCGGCCACCACTCGGAACTCTTAAGCGATTTTTAAGGCGCTCGTGTAAAAGATGTCTTAATACCAGCACCGCCGACCGTGAAATGGGGAGGAATGGGAAATGTTCTTGCTTTTTTGCTGCCATTTTTGTAGATCGTATTAAGGATTAGTTTTTGGATATCTCGTGCAGTGTTATTTGAGTATTCTTTTACTATAACGTTGTTTAGAAAAACTCACAAATCCAGTCAACAGTAAATGAAGGTACCTACCTAAATAATTTAAATGATTTATAAACAATGTTACGGACATAAACGAAAAGATGTTCAATTTAAACTTATATAATTTGTAAACAAAATTACATAAAACATAGAAAAAATTGAAAAAAAACAATGTACCTACCCATCTGTCGTAAACAAACAGTTAAACCTTAAATTAAAAAAATACTGTTTTTTTGCATTTGGTGTGTCTACACCAAATACAACAAAACAGTATTTTTAATAGAAACAAGGAGTCATGATGTATAGTCTTTATTTAAAGAGGTATCCAAATTATTTGTTAACGCTACAGCCGCCAAAAGCCGGCTGCTCAGCCGGCTTCCAATCAGCGACTCTCAATCGCCATTCAGCGAGGTAATGCAGTATTTTGGGTACCTTTCATTTTTTGGATATTCATTTGGATATGTATTTATTAGTTCATTGTTACCATTGTTAATCTTTTATTATTTACTTAAATTAATAACGTTATTATAGTTAATTCTTTGTCAAAGTCATCATGTTGGACCTCAGAAATTCCAGTAAACAGCGGTTATTCGCAACGTCATTTGTACCGTTTCCCATATTCCCCCGGGACTAATAAATATTAATACGTAGCACAGCGTCAGCGTCACTCAAACATCCTGCTCCGGATATAATGAGTTTCCAAAACGTTCGCGCTAATTTATTAATATAATTATTTCATTCGTTTTGCTGTTTCGCTGGTTTGTTGCGAGTCCGTTATGAATCTTCCCCGTTTATAAATGTTGTGTTAAATACTAACTGCTGCCTGTAACATCGA
The DNA here is from genome assembly GCA_037074685.1 of Glyphodes pyloalis. Classification (NCBI taxonomy): domain Eukaryota; kingdom Metazoa; phylum Arthropoda; class Insecta; order Lepidoptera; family Crambidae; genus Glyphodes; species Glyphodes pyloalis. Next base: position 12,671,695 of record JAYKKO010000019.1, read on the forward strand.
TCACGATATGTTGTTATTAATCTCAGAAAAAAAATAGCATTGGATTGATTTTATTTATTCATATAAACATAGTTTACTAGCGGACCGCCGAGGTTTCTTACGCATAGTATCACCTTTTTATCAAAAATTTCCATTGATTCCTCGCTCCTATTGGTTGAAACTTTTTTTTTTATATTGCACTTCAAGATTGGCCTCATCCCACCTGATGTTAAGTGGTAATAAGGTCCTAGTTTAAGGGTGACAATTACAGCATAATAAATCTATTACTGGACTTGTCGCCGTTACCTTGAAGGCTTGACCCCTGCTGCTAATGTAGCATCCTCAGGAGCTCTGGAAACCTAAATCACACGCAGGAACACAACTACACAGAAGTGATTGTTATTTGGTTGAGGTCTTATGTAAGGTGGAGGTATTTCACCAGTCGGGCTGCTCCAGTTCAAGCGATAAATCGCTATGCCCTAACTCTCTTAAAAATTTAGCTTGAAGTTATATAGTAGCTTTCCTTGATTGATGGACTATCCTCCACTAAAATATTTTTCCAATACGTACCAGACTATCCTAGGATTATTGGGTTCAAACAAATAAAGAATCTCATCAGCTTAATAATATTATTATAGATTGCAAATATGATTATGATTATTTTTTTTTATGATTATTTTTTTTAAATATTGGACAACATCACATACATTGCTCTGATCCTGTGGTAAGTAGCTAAAGCACTTGTGTTACAGAAATCAGAAACAACGACGGTACCACAACACCCAGACCCGAGACAATATGGAAAAGTTCGTTTCCCATATTGACCCGACCGGGGATCCCGGAACCTCAGAGATGGCGCTCGCCAAAGTCAGGCCCGCTCGCCTCTCGGCTACGGAGGTCGCCAATAAAAACACAAAAGGCAGAGCTGGTAGCAATCTCTACAAGTCAACGGCAAAGATTTGATCAAAAAATGTACTTTTGTACATATAGAACATCCGTTTTCAATACGCAAACATACTTCGGTTGCCATTTTATGACTGTAGACATCTAGTTTTCTTTTCAAAGTGTTCACTTTGATGACTAGGGCGGGACCGAACAATTCCACCCCCACTTAAATAGTCCACAAAAGAACACTTATTTTATTTACCACCTGGTATAAAACACCGTACATACTATATTTTATGACAATCCCTTCCCGATTGGGAGGGAGAGAAGTTGGGGCGTACAGAATCTTAGATTACCACCGGCTTACATCAAGATACTACATAGAAAATATGTTTATTCGGGTATACTTTTATACGAGCATTTATGAATTAAATAAATAAATGCGCCAGACAATCACACCAATCACCTGGTCTCAAACTAAGGTTTTCCCTTGTACTATGAGCACTAGTCGACGAATACTAACTGGGGGCGTCATCCCAGCACACCCAAACCAAATCGAACCCGGGAACTTTTTGCGCTTTAGTCGCCTACCTTAGCCACTGCGCCATCGAGGTCGTTATCAGATTAAGTAAAACTACCGCCGTGTTCGGAATGTTGACGCTATCGAAAAGAACCGATGAGTAACTCGATAGTTACTCTTTTCAAAAACATGCGAATAATAAAGCTTAAGTTTTGTCTACATAAATAATACTGTCAAGTAAATTTATTTTATTTTATTCCATCCATAACGTAATCAGTGTGCTCCAGCTTCAATAGCTCGTAATCTCCTCATTCCTCTTACAACCGCTTAACAAATTCCACCTCTGTAGCTATTTCGAAAAGGTTGACAGTCGTTTGCAGTGTTACAGGGTCCGTAAATGGTCCCAAGGGGATCTGACCACGTGTTCCGGCTGGTCTGATGAAATATTTATGAGAAAATGGTCGGGTGAGCATGTCGCTACGGTATCGAGAATTATGATATAATGGGATAACAAAACGGTTTACGTGGTTAGAAATGTGGTTTATTTTATTTGCGAAATCACATCATTGCATATCAGAAATCAGTACTGATATTATAAACTTAAAATCAAATACTTCTTTATTCAAGTAGGCTACTTAAATCTCTTTTGAATGGTCATTGAACACAAAGAAAAGTGATTCGACGACCTCCGTAGCCGAGGGGCGAGCGTGCTGGACTTTGGCGTCGCGCCACCTCTGAGGTCCCGGGTTCGACCCCCGGTCGAGTCGATATGGGAAACGAATTTTTCTGTATTGTCTCGGGTCTGGGTGTTGTGGTACCGTCGTTGCTTCTGATGTCTGTAATACAAGTGCTTTAGTTACTTACCACAGAATCAGAGCAATGTATGTGATATTGTCCAATATTTATTTATTTATTATATTTAATATTTATTCATCTACCGGTTCGGAACCTAATCTACCGAGAAGACACCGGTTAGAAACTCAGTAGATTAGTTGTATATAACTTATTGCTATAAACCAAGTCATGGAGTGTTGTTCTAATGAGTGATGGAACAATTAAGTACTTCATTTGTTTTATGTAGAGATTATTCATACGTTTTACTAATGTTATTATGAATAAAAAATATTGACTTTAACTTTAACTTTACCAAAGTATTTATTTTCTAATCCCCGAATACAAAGCTCAAGAGTGTTTTTGTTTGTTTGAACTCGCTACGTGTCTATATAAAATATGTATTAGCGCAAATCTAAAAAAAAAATGTTCATTCAAGTAGATTCCTTCTAGTACTTTTGAATCGTCATTGAACATAAAGCGTATTAAAATTATAATAATTTATACCAAGAAAAAAAGTATAAATATGCAAGTAATGACCGGTCCCAATATTTTTCGATTCATGACGTGTCAAAAATAACCATCCGTTTTTCTCCAACCGACTCGTTAATTTCAAATTTACTTTCCATATCAGCTGTCATCAGTCATCCTTCGGTCGTTTTGAGCTTACGCCTCGTATAATTTATAACTATCCGTAACTAGAAAGTTAGTCCGGTTCCAATATTTGAAAAACGGCATCGTCTTTCAAATATTGGAACCGTATTAGAAGATAAAGTTTACTGGCTGATGACTGGAGAAATTTAATCACTACTAAGTTCCTAAAGTCATTTAAAATCTCTTAAAAATTTATTACAATTGACTTCAACATCCCTTTTTGTAAAACCGTGTTTAAGCTGACACAAAGTACATTCATGCACAAATACGTTAACCTTATTCTAAAATGAACCTTAGGGTAACGTAATAAAAGCTCAAGTATAAACATGTGCCTGCGCGTAGCTGTGCCGCGGCAGCCGTATTGAGCTTATATTAAGCCCATGAAAAATATTCTCTCTAATGCAAGATTAAACCCTTAAATCGCTTGCTATGTATCTGATCGCAACGGCTCATGACATAGTTTGTAAAGGACAGTATGGCAACTCATCTCAAATTCTTTATTGCATTTCATGAATATCATAATCAATGAAAATGACAACCTATTTCAAAGTCAATCATTTTTATTCACATAGATTACATTAGTAATACTTATGAATAGTCTCTATATAAAGCAAATGAAGCTACCTCCGGTTCGGAACCTATAACTAAAGAGAAGATACCGGCAAGAAACTAAGTAGTTTTTTTTTACAAATGGAAGCTAAACTTATTACTAATTTAGGTAGATACCTATGATGATGTTGTCATTTTCATTTTTTGCCTAAATAGGCATAGCAATATTTGTGTAACATAGTATCACTACAAAGTATAAAAGAAAGTTACTTTTTATCTATCTGTCTCTTTGTATGCTTAGGTCTTCAAAATTGCGGTTTTTTAATAGATGGTGATTAAAGAGAAAGGCCTATTAGAAATTAATTTAAGTAAAAGTTTTAAATTTTATAATATATGCGTAATATGGTATTGAAAAGCTGAAAAATGCATTAGTTTTTGCAAAGCTGTGGCGAGTCGCTAGTGTACGGTATCGATTTAATCATTATCGATAGGATTGTCACGATTCCTGTATCGGTTTACTCGATATAATTAATACTATCAGACAATTGTAAACTAATAATTGATTACAAACAAGATTATATTGACTTAAAATTAATAAAGATATTTTATGTCTGACCGACATTATCCATACTATCAACAGTCCTATTAATAGATATTTTTGGGTGAAAACAATCGATTAATTAAAACTCAGTTATTCGGCCACTCTACTGTTTAATACTGTCTCACAGGCCCCAACTTCGATAGTTTCTACATTGAAATTGTAATGGAGCGAAGGGAAAGAAAAGGAACCCAGGGTAGCTTTAGCAATATAATCACAGAAAATAATAAAATACAAACTGAAGAGAAAGGAATTTTGACAGAACAGCCAGAACAATAGAAAAAGACAGATTCAACGTTTTATTACAAAAACTATATGAAAATTCTCATACGAAGGAGTCCGTTACAGAGATGATCTCACTGCGATTAGTCGCAGTGTGTCGCGCCGCTCCGTCACTGTCGCTGCGGGCCCCGCGTCGATGCCTCACCCGCATCCGCCATCTTGCGGGCAGGTACGCTCCTGCAGCCGGCGTATGTGCTTTAAGACTTTTGAGCTTGTTTTTAGCCATCGTTCTAAGCTCTTAGTTGGAAAATAACTAAAACCTGACGTGTCGGACTTTAAGGGTTAAGGTTAGGTATAAAACATTAAGTACACAAAATTCATTGAACATTTCAAGTGCCTGCAATACTATTTTTGATATCGAGCAAAAATATACCAAAAATCGCGTTTTGTGTTATGGGTGCCCCATCGGCTGCAGCAGTGGTGGATCAACACTTTTGCTGCCAGTAGACTATTAAAATCTTGCCGCCCCATCTGACCTCTGCATTTCGATACATGGAGTATAGACGATGAAAGAAAATATTTTAGGAATAAAAACTTAAAAAAAAAATGTGCGTGTTCAGAACGAATACACCCGTAGTAACATTTAGGTACTTATTTATTTTTAATTTCTGTAAGATAAAAAAAAATGGGACAAATTTGCCGCCCCCTAAAATCCGCCGCCCTAGGCTCCAGCCTACTCAGCCTGCTGGTAAATCTGCCTGGGCTGCAGTGGTTGAGTTGTTAAGTCTGGTGAATCTCAGATGAAGAAATTATGAGTACATATACACTTTATATTTTGAAAAAACGTGACAATAGTGAACAAGCAGTCTGGTAAATTTCTTACAAGCATTCCATAAAATAAAAATAATTATCCCATTTGGTGCAGTCGTTGTGAAATTATTAATAAAATGTTTATCAAGATATATTTCATTATGCTGGCGTTTAATTTTTACACGGAAAATTTTATGTGTGTTTCTTCTAGCAAAAAAAAAATTAATCTTTATTAATAATACATTACGTTTACACTAGCCGTTGCCTTCGGCTTTGTTCGGGATAAAACGTTTTATATTTTAGTGTGTATCAGTCTTCAGTTGCGTACAAGCATAGTAAGAGTTATAACAGTTTATAGAAAGAGTTTAAGTTTCATACAGTCCGCTATTACATTATAAACATTTTTACGTACGCGTGTTATTTAGGCGGCCAAAGGTTTACAAGCAATTCATTCAAATCATAGCTGAAAGCCCGAAGCTAGCACATAATGGATAACAATATTAACAGTTCGACGTCCCCGAAGCCTAGGGCTAATGTAATCAAATGTAATGCACAGGTAAACCGGTTTGATCCGGTTCAAACTGCTTGGCCCGCCCGGGTCGGTCCTAGTAATCCGGCCCTTGGCGGGGCTTGGCCAAATTGAAATCCGTTGTCGTCGCTTCTACTTGGTATTTGCGGCTCAAGTGCGTGCGAGCCGAGGAATGAATTGGAATATTGGAATGTATAATTTTGTTTTTATTGAAACAATGTTAACTCACGACATCCATTTTCGAATTTAGAGTTGGGGTACCTCAGGGCTTTGTGCTAGATCCGATCTTTTATAACATATTTCCAAATGAGTTATCATTACTTCTACATGTTAGGGGGTGTTTTATGCTCATATAAATTGGTTCTAAATATTTGGAATCACTAAATAAATAAACTCATCATTACCGATAACAATACGTTTCTTAGAGTTTGACGCAGTAGAATATTAAATCGTATTTATTGTTTTCAAGTTCCAAACGGTTTATTAAAAAAAACTTAATTTTTGGACACATTCTACAATTTTTAGATCCAACATAAAGTCTTTTAGCTTGTTTTTGAAAACCAGTTATCTAAAGTTACCTACTTAATAATTACTTAGTATTGCGGCAATTGTTTTAATACTATTAAAAAATTTACAAAAACTCAACTGGTCAACTCCACAGATTTAAGCGTAAAATATATTGATGCTGCATGAAATTTACATTAGAAAGTTAACAAGAAATCGTTCAGTTAATACTTAAACATAATTAAACGACACTAAAAGTAGATATTTATGATAAGGAATATAATTATATCAAAAATAAATGTATATACATGGACATAAGTAAAAAAATAATAGCTATAAAAAGACAATGTTATTCTTCAGCATACCTACCTAGGTATGCTGAATAAGTACCTACTTATTTACGTATGAGATATAATATAGGTATACTTTATTAGATAGATACATTGACAGGCAGACTTTCGCGTTCCATTTTAAACATTTAAAATAATTTAACGGGTCAAAACGCGACACCATTTTTATTTAGTAGTTAACACGAACTACTTACTGCCCGACGTTTCGGTTAGGTTGCACCAACCGTGGTCACGAGCTGACTGGTCTTGCTCGCCTTCGTCTGTTCGGGGGAGCTTGCAAATCTTCATCCACCCGTTATTAATGTTATGTGTTATTGAAGTCACTTCGACACACTACACTGACAGTATCCGGAATTGTTTTTGATCGTTCTAATCGCGGTAAACATTTATTAATCACTGGATTCCATGCTGATGATAACTTAAATCCGTCTTCTCTATTGAAATTTTTGTACTTTTTGATTTCAATAGCTTCACGTACTATCCTAGTATGGTAGTGGCGATCGGTCGAGAGGATTTTAGGGTCGTGCAACTCCATCCAATGATTAACTCCCATTTCTAACAGATGTTCTACTACCGCGGATTTATTAGTCTGGCGATTTTTGACCGCCGTGATATGTTCTTTCACTCGTTCAGCTATTGTCCGCTTAGTTTGTCCAATGTAAGAACTACCACAACTGCAATCAATTTTATAAACTCCCGGCGTTTGAATAACATCCTTCGGCGTTCGCAGTAATCTTGACATTTTGCATAACGGTGTATATGTCGCAGTCATCTGGTTTAATCAGCTTTTTGATTGGATCACTAGCGCGTTCATTTAATGACGACGTTTAATTGAATGACTAAAGGACAACTCGTCAAATTGTTTAATATAACGTTCAACTTCTTGACTGAACGTCATTTAGCATAGTCGTTGAATGGGATATAGCTGACAGACATGACATAACACACCTTAATAAGATTTTTTAATATGTTTTAACAATTTTAAGTCTTAAGACAATTAGGCTAAAAAAATATTTTTTTTCGAATAAGTCACTTTATATCTCAATTTCACTCTAAAGATTATCAACACAGTGCTATTCGATTATATCTGTACCAGCTGTTTGACGCCATCTTTGTTTTGATGAGCACTAACGCCGCAGTGGAAAAAAAATGAACTAAATTACAATCACCTGACTGATTACGTCCGCTATGTTCAAAGGGCTATGTTACAATTCGCTAACTTGTTGGACGTTCAGTGAGTCTTATTCATTCAACGTTCGGCCTAGTCATTCAATTAAACGTCGTCATTTAATAAACACGCTAGTGATTCAATCAAATAGCTGTTTCAACCAGATGACTGCGACATATATACAGTCTTGATGGAGTTTTTTCTAAGTACTGTTCCAATTTTATCCGTTACGCCTTTTATGTACGGCAAAAAACGCTGCTTGTCGACTGACTTCAGGACACTTTCCTTTTGATTTCCACCTTCTTGGTTTCCTCGACCTAAACCAACCTAACCGAAACGTCGGGCAGTAAGTAGTTCCTATTGACTACTAAATAAAAATGGTGTCGCGTTTTGACCCGTTAAATTATTTTAATTGACAGGCATGTTCAATCAAACTCATGTTGCATTTGTAGTATGCCTTATCGCTAGAAAAGTATCTTTTCTAGACAACTTTTAGATAGATGAAATAGTAATGACAGTAATGGGAACAAAAACAAAAGAATATTATTAGAAACATAAAATTTTTATCTCCCCTTGCGGTGCGAGAATCAAACCTACGATTCGAGCCCGCGTTTAGCTCAGTTGGAAGAGCAGCACGCGCGATACGTGAAGGTCGTGGGTTCGATTCCCGCACTGCAAGAGGAGATAAAAAATTTCTGTTTCTTATATTTAAAGTTCACTAGTATAGCGTAAAGTACCTACTATAAAAATAAAAAATCGAAAAACAAAGAATATACAAACAAGTGTAGTTTGGGCGGCAATACATACCTGTTCTAATTCCATTACAATGGCAGCCTCTAAAAGATAGTGTGATGATAATGACTTTTAGGATCCGAAAAACAACCTAAGGAAGAAATAGAAAAGGTTCAATATCAGTTTTTCATGGTTTCTCGTTTGTATCTCACGGCAAACGTACAATTTAAATCTATATCCGTGTCTCGCAAACCTCTGTTAACAGCCCGCCTCTTCTAAGCTTCGCATCTCTTGATATGTTAATTCCTTCGCTGAATAAATAATTCATTTGCAAAGCCATATCACTATGCGACATTGTTTCAAATGTATCCACCGACCCATTCCACTTTCGATCTTATTCTGACTCTTTTTAAAGTCTATTTCAGGATCTTGATGCATGTGTTTGTTTAAGAAGTGATTTATGTCTCGGTTGGATCGGTAACGCCTCGTATTGTTATTCTAATCGGAATTATCTCAGTTCTGTTTATTGCTTTTCAAGAATCGGAGAACGTAATTTGATAGTCTTGTTTTATGCAGATTTGCGGGTTTGGTAGATAGATAGATATACTTTATTGCACAAAATCTTTACAGAAATAGGTTTTACAGAAAAATTATAGTACAATTTAGGCGGTCTTATCGCTAGAAAGCGATCTCTTCCAGGCAACCTTAAGGTAGAGGAAATAGTAGATGGCGAGAAATGGGTACGGCCGTGCAACATAAATACCTACCGTCTTATTCCAAAACGAAGTTTAATTATAGTACCAGGTTTAGTCCTAGGTTTAAACCATGGACTAAAATAAACGTTATTACAAAACGAAGTTTAACGCTAGTCCGAGGATCAACTATGGTACTAAAGATAAACCACGGCGACCCCTAGTTTAACTTGTGTACTAACCTCAAAACGTCAAATTCAGATGTCGACATTTGTATCGCACTTGTAGTTTTGTTAATTAAATCATTGAAAATCGATATCAATTCGCTTGATTTAATGTATTTCGATGATTTGGAGGATCTGGAAATACATTGACGTCTCTATAGACAGCGTTGTCGTTTGTATTCTTTTGATTTGGATGACGAAGATTTTCGCTACAAATATGTTTACCAATAAGATTTTGGATAAAAATAGTGACCTAATCCGTGCAGCATTAGCATACGACCCTCGAGGAAATATCAGAGATCATCCAAGTTGTATGTGCATTACGGAACTGAGCTAGCCATGCAGTAAGTGTTAAAACTTTATCCTGCAAATTATACTAACCAAGCTCAAATACAGCAAACAATAGGTACAGAAAAAATTAAGAATTTTGTTTTATTCGCAGATTCAAGACGATACTGGTATCTTGTATGGTGTATTTCAGCCAGTAATCAGTCAAACCTACAAGAAAATAGCAGGAATTTTGGCACAATGTCCTAGATACATCAAAATGCCAACTTCATTAAACAAGAAACTACTGAATAAATACTCATCCAACCTATTACAAACGCAGTTCGTGGGAATTAAAGGAAAAGGAAGTTTATTCAAACACATTTTTCTTAAATAAAAGTATATTAATTATCTTTCTTTCTCATAATATGTTTATAAAATCAGTCTTAACTTAACAAATAATCTTGTATTAAATTAGTTCAATAATATTATTTTGTACCACCAGTTTGTATTACATAAAAATGAAAACTCCGGTATGCCTTTTTATTCTTTAGATTTATAGCCTACATTTTCCTTTGGCTTTTAGTTAATGATCTACACATTTTATATCTTCATTGTCATTATTATTAGGCATCACTGAAAGAAAACAGATATCACTAATTTTGGTTAGGATAGTTATTGGCTCGGCTTTTAAAAAAAATTACATAGTTTACCTTGCTTTCCATTGGGATCTGGAGTTTCCTCATGTATTACTATTAAAGGCTCAACTTGGGAGCTAAGGCCAGGAATAGGTTCTACCTCAGTTACTATTACATTTGGAATCTGAAATATAAAAAATATTATTTTAATTTTATAAACATTCTGGCAAAATACAATAGTAAATATACATATTTTATTAATTTTTATTTACCACAGTATCAATATTTTGATAATTTTGATAGCAAAATCTTTATTGAGGAATAACAAAGCAATGCAGCAATATTGCCGCAAGTCCTCAGAATATGTTGAAGGGGGCTTTGTGCCACCTCCTCTCAAAGATTGCTCTCTTTTATTAGCAGATAATTTGGGTTTGGCTGCCAACTTCATTCTCCTCCAAGCTAATATAACTTCAGTACCTGAATGATTTTTCCCTGATGGTTTGGATTTATCTAAAAAGAAAACTACATCTTAAAAAAGTACATAGGTAAAAATCTATGTTCAGGAGAAATAATTAAATGTGCAGGCCATACATACATACTTATTTGTAAATTTTTCCACTCCTTTAATTTCAAAATTATTGATATTGATTTTAGTAGATTTGTCTTCCAAATTTTTGCTGACTCTGCTACAAGTTGACTATTACTTTCTAAAATTACGATTAAAATATTAGTGACATAAATTTGCTTAAATAATAAAACTAGTTGCTGTTTATATTGCTCTTTACGTAAAAATAAATTGGACTAACCTTCTCCTTTATACTCCAATTTTATTAACCTCTTTTTTTCTTTATTGGTTGCTAAATTTAGTGCACTGATTCACACGATCACAACCCAAAGTATTGTACCACCTACTGAGTTATACAAAATTATGGAACAAAGCGTCTTTATTTAGCAAAACTAATGATTTCGTTGAAAATGTACCTAGCACTTGAAACATTTCGATGACAGATTGAAGTACTCAAATTACGCGCCCCGCGTACTCTGTTCCGTTTTATGTTAGCCATATGTTAGCTATAAGTTTATCACACGTTCTTAACTACTTAACTTACACAAAGGGTCATAATTAAAGCTGTAACAAAATAAAAAAAACGTGAATAGTAAAAGCTTTGATTTTGTTTACGAAAATAGTAAGATTATTAAACTGTCTTTCCAAATGGATTTAACAAAATTTCGTAAAAGGGAACGTTTCATCAAACGCTGAACGAATGAGTGAATTTTAGACTAACATTTGTGGTATATAATCTGTGGATCTATTTAAACCAGGAACTATCTTCGGTACTACGTAGTCCTAGGTTAGTCTACGATTTGTAATACGACTTCATTTTAGTACGGTACTAAACCTTAATACCGTAACAAACCTAGACTAACAAGTCCTGGTTTAAACCTAGACTAACGTATGTTTTTGTAATAAGACGGCTACAGTTTGGTGGGCGAGGATGAGTGAGGATCTGATTATTGCTTTCTTTTTTGGTTCTTAGGGGTGACAGCCATCTGCGCTCTACCAAAAGCTCGGTGACGATGATAAGGCATCGCAGCTATCATTGATAGTCAGACCAAAATAGATTTCTTTTTGGTTATTTTCGAATAAAGTTTTTTGACATAATGGACTATTCTCCGTTTAAAAAGACGTAGTGGTTTCGTCAACGTTAAGTGTTTACAGAGACAGGAGATTGTGCGGTGTTATTATTTTTATTTTTTTTATATGGCACTTCAAGAATGACTTATTCCACCAGATGTTAAGTGGTAATGAGGTCCTAGCTTAAAGGCGAGAAGTACAGCATAATAAATCTGTTACTGGACTTGTCGCCCTTACCTTGAAGGCTTGACCCCTGCAACTAATGTAGCACCCCCCAGGAGCTCTGGAAACCTTACTCACACGCAGGAACACAACAACACCGGAGTGATTGATATTTGGCTGCGGTCTTCTGTAAGGTGGAGGTCTTTCACCAGTCGGGCTGCTCCAGTTCGAGCTACAAATCGTTATGCCCCACCTCTCTTAGTTGGCATAGTTATGAGCTACTCGTTTAATCATCGGTGGCAACCCTAATAAAAAGCTTACGCATCCGTTCACACCTACCAAACGAGTAGAAACGAGACAAAAGCGAGAGAACGAAACGGCCTCATTAGGGATCCGTAGGAACGCAAACAGCTGCGAGTCGACAGCGAATTTCAATTTAGACGGAACCGCACTTTGGAATTGAAGAGCATTAAAAAGCCGTACGCAAGAGCTTACAGTGAAGTCGAAACTCATTAATATATGGTAACAAAGTTATATTTGCGCTAAGTATATACACAAACGGTTTTATATATTAATAAACTAGCGGCAGGCTGCGGCTTTAGACCCGTTTTTTCCACATTGGACCTACATAGATGACGACCTTGGTGGCGCAGTGGCTAAGGAAGGCTGCGCAAAAGGTTCCGGGTTCGATTCCCGATCGGGTCAATTTCATTCGAAAAAAAAAAAGGAAAGTTCGTTTTCCAAATTGACTTGGGTCTGGATGTGCTGGGATGACGCCCCCAGTTAGTATCCGTCGTCTGGTGCTCATATTACAAGGGAAAACCTTAGTTTGAGACCAGGTGATTATCTGGCGCATTTATTTATGTATTTTCCACTGATTCGTTCCTCCCATTAATTGCAGCGTAATACTATATAGCCTAAAGCCTTCCTCAATAAATTAACTTTCCAACACAATAATTTTTTTTCAAATCTTTTATAAAAGAAATAAATAATTAAGAAGCGCGTAAAACTTTTACTTACTACTTTATTTCGTACGGTCGAGAACACTTTAAGAGAGGTATAGCATAACGATTTATCGCTCGAAGTGGTGCAGCCCGACTGGTGCAATACCTCCACCTTACATGAGACCGCAGCCAAATATCAATCACTTCGGTGTTGTTGTGTTCAGAGCAGGAGCTCCTAGGAAGGCGCTACATTAGTAGCCAGGGTCAAGCCTTCAAGGTAAGGGTGACAAGTCCAGTTACAGATTTATTATGTTGTACTTATCGCCTTTAAGCTAGGACCTCATTACCACTTAACATCAGGTGGGATGAGATCAATCTTGAAGTGCAAAATAAAATAAAAAGGACTGCCGCGGTAAAGCTTTTGCATAGCATTTTGTATCAACTTATGCAATTATAATTTTATTTATTTATTTTATTCATGCAGTATTTCTTTTTCTTTGATATTAATTCAAGTTACACTTTTTGAGCGTGGTGACCGATAAGAAAACAAATTTTTCTATTATTAAATAAAAAATTAAACCAAATCATTTTTCTTAATCCAACTATTTTCTTTTTCACTTAATCCTAACCATTTGACAGGCAAACGTACAATAAGTCTAATCGCACGCACACAACGCCGTGTCGAAGACTGCCGAACTGAAACGACATTAGACGATGCACGGTCTTCAAGCCACACCTCCTTGCCCGTCGGAGTGGGGAGCGTGAGGTTTTTTCTTTTCTGGATTCGGTCCCCGCGCTCAAGATTGCGAATCAATATTAGTTCTTATGCACACGTCATACAAGCGGTGCCAAAATTCACAGCCGGACGTGCTTCTGTCTGTACATTACGACATTAAACATGCAAATTATTTAATTAAACCTTTTTTAACCGTACACATATTTCCACATTTTCAAATAAAAATGTCCACCGCCATCCCTCCGCATCTGTCGTATGGATTTATTATAAAGCTAATTACACATTCGCCCCCGATTCGTATATAATGACGTGTGCACACGGCCGGCAGTTTAGGGACAATATGGCGGCAATATCACGGATATTACCTTAGGGAATATCCCTTCCGAATGCCTTAAATGAGGAAGCGAGGATTACTTTTAACTGATATTGGAACAGTTAATATTAGGACACAATTGGTGTTAAACATTTTTCAATTAAGTAGGATTAATGTGATTGTTGACATGTCCAAAAATTAAACTTTAAACTATGACGTGGGAATCCGCGAACGACAAAAACATTTTTATCACCAAAGTTATAATAAAAAAAACTTTATTTTTCTCCCTTGTACAAGATACACACTATTACAATTCTAGTCATTAGGTATGTATAGTATACATACATTGTATACAGTGATTGGGAGACTGGTGCCTAAACTAGGTAAACTCTTGAGTCTTAGGTCGCCATTCTCATCTTTGCGGCTACGGAACAAAAACAATAAAGTTACAATATATTTACATAAAGTACAGAAAGCGAGTTATTTATAGTTCGTTTTACGGGATTCATTTGAGATTATTAAAAACCCTTTTTTAATTCAGTTGTTGTAGATTTTAAAGAAACTCGAAAATAGTTTTGGATTGCAGTCACTTATCTTCATTTGGCGTAGCATAAATAAGCCATTACCCATTATTGGCATTTGGCTAGATAGGACGTTAATTAGTTTAATTGCTACACAGTATAAAACAAAGACGTTTTCCAGATATCTGTTCCTATCTATTTTTAAATCTTTAAAACTACACAATGGCTTTGTTATAAGCAGAGTAATTGAAGATGAAGGTTAATTTACGAATAATACTCGTACGTACATAGTGTAGTACAGAAGAGCCTTAAAATTAATTAGTATCTGTATTGCATCTTTGTGAAACGGTGGCACTTAGCTGGTAATCAATCAATTACGTTCATAAAGAAGACTTCGATTTCAATGAGACTTTGTACGGTATGTTCAAATAAAGCTCTTCAAGGTATAAACCAAATATTTCTTCATTGAAGAATGTTACATTACAGTATATTAAAACTTTTAAATCGTCTTTGAATACACTGAAAAGTGATTTTAATAACGGTTCGGAACCTATATCTACCGAGAAGACACTGGTAAGAAACTCAATAGACTTGTTACAGTAGCAGTATCTAACTTAGTACTATATATGAAGACCACTTTGGACCAAGTCGTTTAGTTTTGTTTTGATGAGTGATTCAATACTGATGATTTTTTTGTAATGAAAACTGCAGAATGTCTTGCAGGTATCTTCTTTTTAGAGTCAGCACAAGAAGTAGCTTTATTTGTTTAAAATTGATGTTTCATTAATGTAACTCATATAATTTATATAAATAGGAAGCTTTCTCAAAATCTTAAGTACCTACTTAAGTTAGTATATAATTTCAAGCGGCAAGCTAAAGCAGATCAGCCTCTGTAGGTGGCACCAGCTAACAACTTTCCTCATTCAGTTAAGATACCTATATCAAACGATTCAAGTGTTTTCACAAAGTGAATCTCCGTATATGTATCTGCAAGCGAAATAAGCTTAATAAAAACAGCACAAAATGTCCCTTACAGCAAACTCCGCAATCAGAGGCGTTTATTTCCATTGCCTTTCAGCCTGCGATGGCGGTCAGCGTCGATGCGAGAACAGTCTTTATGTACGTGGTTATAAGAGTCATGTGTCAACGGAGATAGCTTTGTGTTGCGAACAATAGTTGTATGGGCCACTCTGGTAGGGTTGTCGCTTTTTGTAGGTGTCTTTTCAAAAGGTGTACCTTACTGAAATTTTTTATTTGTAGGTTTGTAATGATAATTTTATAATATTTTTTATGTACATAATTCCCTTGATGTTTTAGTAATTAAGTATGTTCACTAGTAACTTAAAGTAAATTTATGAACACAAATAAAAATTGGAGACTTTTATATGTATAACATAACACTAGTCTTTTCTTTAGCAATCAAAACACTGGTGGCAAACGAAAAAGTTTTTATTTAATATCTAAATTATTGTCAGAGTTGTAACGTCTCTAAGTTGTAGGTCAGTGAGTAAACAAACGCAAATATTTTACAAAAAGGGATAGGTTTATTTACCTTTAAGTATTTGAATTATATTTGAACTATAAGCGCTTTTTAGATGTGAATTCTATTACAACTTTATCTTACATTCTCGTATTACGATATAATTGAAGCTAAATAAGCAATTTTGTGATTTGCCGAACTGTTTTCGATTCTATAGTTTTCAAAGGCCGATAAATAATATTAAGTCAAGCTACGATCAGCAGAAGAGTACAAAAAAACTAGCGTACGCCCCACCTCACTTTGTTTTCACAGGAATAGTACTAAGATAACACCGGGATTTAAAATTAATTTGTCAGTAGCGGAGATAACGTGTCCACACCGGGACCATAATGTATTCAGAAAAAAAATACAGAACATTTTGTCATCGAGCCAATAAATTAAACAGCGCTAACCCTACCTCCACACGACAAAGAGTTCCAAAATGACAGTTCAACAATGGAGGTGACCTCAAATGCTTTGTGCCCGCAAACTGATGAGGTTTTTGTCTGAAAAATTATCATGCAAGGGCCGAGATTAAACATTGGACTGACAATAAAATAAATGCGTGCTCTGAACGGTGTCTGAGTTTTAATCTGTCAAATCCGACTGAACTTTTTGCGCATGGCTTAAAACAATGTGATTGCAGTATTGTTGCAACAAACGTAAAAACATTTTTGGCATTGGCACCTAGACTTCTTCAGCAAAGTTTGTACAAGCCAATGACGTGTGAAAATTTATATAAATCCGCTTCAGATTACACAAACGCAAGTGTAACAAAAAATACATTTTGACAACGGGCAGCAGACTACTTCAGTAAATAAAGTTCGCTAGTACGGCGTATAGTACTATACAAATAATAAAATCGATTACTTCAACAAAGTTCATAAGCCGATGTCACATGAAAATTTATAAAACTTTGCGTCAGAATGCGAGTGTTCGGTGTTATATAGGCGATCCAATTAGTGACGCCAACAATCTTTTTAACCATAAGTAAAAATAACCTATGTAGGCTACCGCGATATTTTTTACTTTTCTAGTTACAATATTTTGCGCGAGTAGTCATAAATTCATATCTTTTTTCGTAGTATGAACTTTGCAGTTTTTTTTTGTGACGTGATTCGAAATGTTCTTCCTCAAATTAATTAAAACATATCCTGAAATTACCTAAAGTTACTCAAAAAAGGGCTTGAAGTTTAAAACTTTAGTTAATAGTAGAAGTTTAACAACTTTGCATGCTTCTAAACTATCAAACCATAACATAGTACGTAATTTTTTTTTTATATTACACTTTAAGATTGACCTCATCCCACCTGATGTTAAGTGGTAATGAGGTCCAAACTTAAAGGCGACAAGTACAGTATAATAAATTTGTTACTGGACTTGTCACCCTTACCTTGAAGACTTGACCCCTGCTACTAATGTAGCACCCCCCAGGAGCTATGGTAACCTAACTCACATGCAGAAACACAACAACACCGCAGTGATTGTTATTTGGCTGCGGTCTTCTGTAAGGTGGAGGTATTTCACCAGTCGGGCTGCTCCAGTTCGAGCGATAAATCGCTATGCCCTACCTCTCTAAAAAAATAATTAGGTAATTTAGGTTGTAATTGGCCTTTAAGTTGAAGGCAGATAGGTTTAAAATCATTCAAATATGATTAAAACATTATACATATTTTACATATTATTAATACTTATTGTAAAACTAACTTAGAAATTTTATTTTAATATGTATGCATGATATACACGCGAGGTTTTATAATTTGTTTGTATTTTATATCTGTGAATTTACAAAATTTCTAAGGTCTTAACAGTAAAATGTTCTATAAGCAACCAAAAACCAGATCAACACACGTTTGCGTGTAACAAAATTCCTAAAGCGATATTATTACAGTTTTTCTTCAACATTACGGCGCGGTGGAGTAATTTCTGTCGAATATCCGAAATAAGCGCCCTAATATATTCAAATTGTAGCCGTTTTGTGAGGTTAGATTGTAATTTGACCCTTTATAAATACATATTTCAGGGCAGCGGAAGATTTAATGAGTTGCAACACGATTGGCCTTTGACTTGGTTGGAATGTTTTGGGGTTGTTTTGAAATAATTTTACGCAACTGATTGGATTCCTTATCATGAATCAGAAAATGTAATGTAAAATAATGTGATCCTTATGCTATTATTCCCTATTTGATAAAAATAAAAACAATAGCTTGAATATCATAAATTTATGTTCAAGTATTTCTAGAAAATATTATTATATTTTATTAGGTTATCATAATCATAATTCATTAATTTTTCATATTTGTGCATCGTCAAAATGTATATGAACCAAAATTGAAGCTATAGCCGGATCGAAACCCGATCCTACCATGATGAATCCAGCAAGAAACTTAGTTAACCTAATCTTTGCAAATGTTTTCGATAGGACGAGGGTGCAAACCTGTCGTATGATTTTATGTTTTTTGTATATGTCGGAAAAAGGGGGTAGACATCAGAAGTAAATGCAGACTTACAGGTTAATAAATAATATCAGTAACCTTATTTACTTAAAGTAACTAATTAATAATCTAATAATTTACAACGATTATGTAATATCTAGTCTCTGTATGTAGGCGAGCCTATGTTCAGAGTGGCTGGTAACAGTCCGGGTACTAAAGACCACAGTCCGTACACCAAGACGCATCCATTCGAAATGCGTGCCGATTGAGCGCTGCCGTGCCCTTTTATAGGTAAGTGGTGGGGATTAAAGCGAAGTGGGAAGGCGATGACGTCTTGGTGCACGTGCTGCCGGTGTGAGTCACGCTGTCGTACCACTGTGCCGTCACGGCCATTCTGACGATCACTCGTCCTCGAGAGTATCTGTGAGACAGAAAACCACTTAAAAAAATGCTAGTCTAAATCGTTATCCACTGAAGTAGATAAGATCCCTTTAGCCAGGCTATTATCTTGAACAAGATCGTTACCCACAAAAGCAGGCAAGATCCCTTCACTCTATCAGTGCTGGACTAAACCGTCATCCACAGAAGCAGATGAGGTCCCTACAGCCGAATGCGTTGGACTGGGCTAAACCCCATTAGCATCACTATCAGTGCTGGACTAAACCGTCATCCACAGAAGCAGATGAGGTCCCTACAGCAAATAAAACTGGTCTAGGTTATCTTATCGAGATAGCCCCTACAGCAAAAGAAACTGCTGGACTAGATCATTACCCTTTGTTTAAGGTAGATCCCTTCAGCATGCCAGAGTTGGCCTAGATCATCATCCACCACGTAGATGAGACCCCTACAACTATAATGACTCAATTAGTTTACAACATACCAAAGTTGGTCTAGATCGTCATCCATTGTGTAAATGAGATCTCTACAACTATAATCGCATAATAAAGTCACAACATATCAAGATAGTCACCGAAAAGAGATCCATAAAACAACAGTATACCAATCATCATCACCATCATCACTACTATAGTTTTCCGATATTTCAAGAAACCCATTCTGTCCTTTAGGTACTGCTCTTAAGTTTTCGTGAGCATACTTGTATATTCTATCTGTACCATTAATATGCTTAAGCTCATAGCGGTCGTTATTTAGAACAGTTACAATTTTGAAAGGACCTTTAAACTTTTTATCTAATTTAGTTTGATGTCTTTCTTCACATCTCAAAAACACAAAATCTCCTACCGAAAATGGCTTTACCTTTGCTTTACCTTTATTAAATCGTATGGCGTCATAATTTGCTACCTGTTCAATATTCGCGGATGCAGATAAACGGGCCGCTTCGACATCAATTCTGTCTGTTTCAGAGGAACAAGGTGAAATTTTGGCAAGATTTAATGAATTGGCTTTAACGCCAAACATGAGTTCTATGGGTGTAAATCCCGTAACTCTAGACCTTGTACAATTAAGAGCCAGTTGAATTTCACCCAGTTGATCCTGCCAAGCATTGCACTCTATTACAGTAAATATATTTTTCAAAGTTCGCATGACCCTTTCAACCTGACCATTGGCCCTACTTGTGCCAGTAGCAATTAAGTGAAGATCTATGTTATTATCTTTGCAAAATTTTTTTAAACTCGCTATAATCATAACAACGTCCCCGGTCTGCGATTATACGTTTTGGGGCGCCGAAGAGAACAACAGCTTTTTTTTTTATAGCTCTTATTGCACGAGAAGAGCTAAGGTTGGGGGCATACTCCAAAAGCACAAATTTCGTAAAAGCATCTATCAAAACTGAACAATATTCTTTGCGTTCGCTCTTGCCACTTAACTTTCCTGTGAGGTCTAAGTGGATAGTATGCCAGGGCATAGGATTTTTAGGGATAGAGTGTAACTGCACTTGTTGTGCCCCTGATGGGCCTTTTGAGGTTTTACAGACAACACAACTATTAATAAACTTCTTGACAAATTTTGACATAGTAGGAAACCAGTACAGTTCGTATAATTTATCGAGGGTCTTATCGACACCCAAATGTTTCAACTCATTATGAACGTGACTAATTTATGAACGTGACTAATTAAAGACTAGACAAGAGAGCGTGGCATAATAGGTAGCCAACTAGAAACTCCTCCGCGCTGGATTTTTCTATATAAAATGCCCTGTCGTAAATCATAAGTGTGAGATACATCATCCGGCAATTGGGCATTGCGTAATTTTGTTATTAAATCAGAAAGCTCGGAATTACGTTCTTGCTCAACAATAAGCCATCCTTTATTAAATTCCAGAAAATTTACATTTATAGGTTTTGCGCTAGTATTGGATAAGTTTCGGGATAGAAAATCTGCATGACCCATTTTACGACCCTCCCTATACGAAATCTCAAAATCAAAAGCCTGAAGCATTGCCCACCACCTATGGACTCTCGGAGTTAGATCTCGTTTGGAATGAGATGCTTTAAGGGAATTGCAATCAGTAAAGATAGTGAATTTGCGCCCATACAAACAATGACGAAAACGTTCAACTGCTCTAACGACAGCTAAGGTCTCAAGCTCGTAGGAGTGATAACGACTCTCAGCATCTGAAGTCTTTCGACTAAAATAGGCAACTACATGAGGTGCATCATCGTATTTTTGTATAAGAACTACCCCGTATCCTTCAGTGCTGGCATCCGTATGCAATTTATTTGGCAAAAAAGGATCAAAAACTTTAAGAACTGGCTCTGAAGTCAATATTTGAATTATTTTCTGATGAATTAAGTCATGATCCGATGTCCATCTAACTGCACCTTTACCTTTTGTTAAAGGGCACAAAGGTCGTATTACCTGAGAGAAATTTGGAATAAATTGACGGAAATAAGTTGCCAAACCTATAAGTTGTCTAACTTGTGTAACTGTTTTTGGGGTAGGAACGTTAACAAGAGCCTGTACTTTCTTTGGGTTCGGTCTTATTTCCCCAGCGGATATTACATAACCCAGGTATTCAGTTCTTATTTTTTAAAAAAGAACATTTTTTTATGTTAAAACAACTTATCTAGACGGTCTAAGCCTTCATCAACAGTTACAGATATAGCAAATCCAGTAATTACACTATCAGGCAAATTTGCATCTGGAATTTTCTCAATTAGCTGCCACAAACGTAAGCAAGCCTGGGCTGGAGACTCCCCAGAATTAATTTGGAATTTTAGTATCTGGTCAAAATAATCCTGCATAAGCATTGGGCGAGAGAACTGGGATATCATTAATTATTTTACTGCTGGCCATTCGAATTGATCTGGGGCAATTTTAGTCAAAAGTGTGGCTGCTCGTCCTTTAAGGCAATGAGTCAGAGCCATAATTAACTCTACGCCTTTTAGTTTTCGGTTCAAAACTATAACTTCAGATAGTTTGCACCAGCCTTCTATGTCTGAATCTGGATCATCGGGATCAAATTTAACTAATGGCGTAAAATTCTGTGCTTTGGATCCCGATGACAGGTTTTCAGCTATTTTAGTAAAGATAGTTTCCATACTGTTTGAAAAAAACGACATCTGTTCGCTTAAAGAATGCGGGGGTGGTTGATTTAAAGTTAGAGGTGGGTGAGATCCCACTTCTGATGTCGGAAAAAGGGGGTAGACATCAGAAGTAAATGCAGACTTACAGGTTAATAAATAATATCAGTAACCTTATTTACTTAAAGTAACTAATTAATAATCTAATAATTTACAACGATTATGTAATATCTAGTCTCTGTATGTAGGCGAGCCTATGTTCAGAGTGGCTGGTAACAGTCCGGGTACTAAAGACCACAGTCCGTACACCAAGACGCATCCATTCGAAATGCGTGCCGATTGAGCGCTGCCGTGCCCTTTTATAGGTAAGTGGTGGGGATTAAAGCGAAGTGGGAAGGCGATGACGTCTTGGTGCACGTGCTGCCGGTGTGAGTCACGCTGTCGTACCACTGTGCCGTCATATATATTTCGTGTTTGCTTAAGTATTACTTGAATGAAACACGTGAGTTAATAGTGATTACTATAACGATTAGTGAATATCCTTGTAATATTTTCCTTTTCGTGTTGTAGGGTATAAGAATGAAGTTCGCCTCCTTCAAAAATCCGTCATAAAACGAAGGATCATTGATTTTAACCCTCAAGCGGTACACAACCCCCTCGGCGTCAAATAGCGATTTCTTCATATAAATGTAAATGCAACAGTGCGGTGTTAAATTATCCCAGTAGTATTGGGACTGGTTTGATTTCCTGCGAGTGGCGAAGGGAATGCTTCATACTGATTTTAGGGTTCAGCGGGTAAGAGAGTATTAAAGTTCAAACTATTTTTTAAAATGAAATTGCTAATAACTTTTTTTTTGAGAATGAATTCGCAAAACTTTTTGCACCGTCTTGAAGATCGTTTCTTTAACTATTTAAGTTTGCTAAATGTAATTCAATAGCGACACTTTTCACTACTATATGACATCAAATTCTACGGAAATCGATTTTATTATTTTTATAGTACTATACGCCGTACTAGCCGGAGGCTAACGGTTGATACAGCAGAACAATTTCATCGCCTACGATAACTTGCGGTTAGCTCAGTTGGTAAGAGCACCACGCGCGAAACGTTAAGGTCGTGGGTTCGATTCCCGCACCGCAAGGGGAGATTTCTGTTTGTAATAAATTCTACGGAACTATCAGCAACAGGACTGCGTCGTACGACGCTCTGACGAAAAAAGTTGTTGTTGTTAATAAAAGTACTCTTAGCACAGTCAGGAACGTGAATATAATGCATTAGACATAAGCTATATTGTTAATACATTTTTTTTGGCATTATTTATACCTACCGTATGTGTCAGTTTTTGAAAAGAGTAACTATCGAGTTTCTTGCCGGTTCTTTTCGATAGAATCAACATTCCGAACACGGTGGTAGTTTACTTGACTTGACGATTCATAAATGCTTTTGGAAAAGTTTACATGAATAAAGACATTTTCTATTCTATTCTATTCTAATATTTGACGACCTCCGTAGCCGAGAGGCGAGTGGGCCTGACTTTGGCGAGCGCCATCTCTGAGGTCCCGGGTTCGATCCCCGGTCGGGTCAATATGAGAAACGATCTTTTCTATATCGTATCGAGTCTAGGTGTTGTGGTACCGTCGTTGTTTCGGATTTCTGTAACACAAGTGCTTAAGCTACTTACCACAGAATCAGAGCAATGTATGTGATGTTGTCCAATATTTATTTATTTATTATTTAATAGACGTAGACAGTGCTGGTTTGGTATGGGATGTTAGTAGTTTCAGCTGCTCACTGCTGCGGCGTTCTTTTGATTTAAATACTTTTTTTTTAATATTGCACTTCAAGATTGACCTTATCCCACCTGATGTTAAGTGGTAATGAGGTCCTAGCTTAAGAGCGAAAAGTACAGCATAATAAATCTGTTACTGGACTTGTCGCCCGTACCTTGAAGGCTTGACCCCTGCTACTAATGTAGCCCCCCCCAGGAGCTCTACTAAATTTTATATAATTAAATACTATTTTCGTACTACATAATTCGAACAACTAATACTTGGCACAAACAAAATAGGAAGTTATATATGTAAAGAAAATGTATTTCTTTAATTCTTGATTTTAACCTCATTTATAATATGTAAAGCCTTATAGTTTTTATGAGGACATTTCAACTTGATACGTTGTTAAGGTAACCAAAGACTGTTGATGTT